>OX453027.1:1397439-2784879 GCA_949699075.1 Asteroscopus sphinx
TATTCGATGAGGAAATTGTAGCAGTGTTTTTCATGGTGAAGAATGTTTTCTGAGTTTAAAGAAAAAGACATCTGGTTTTTTTCTTTGTTAATCAAATATTTAAAAGCTAGGATCTGTCTGTGGAGTGTTTTCCATAATTATCTGCATTCCGCCTCTCTTTTAACTTTTTAAAAGGACATGACAGGTTTTATTACAATCCTAAATTATCTGCAATCAATGAGATGATTTTTATTCACAATCGATTTGGGCAACGGTGAATAAGCTTCTAATTATAATATTTTTGTTTTTTTTTGTTTTTTTTTTTTTTAATTTATAGATAATATATGGTCATGACTGAGATGATCTTCTTGACTTCATGGATACTCAGAAATAACTTGTGTTCATCAAAAGTTAATCAAGATGAAGAAAATTATTAATTAAACTGCACGACGCATAAAATTACTACGATAAAATAGTTCAGAGCTTTTAGAATTTCTACGCTACTAGATACTTTAAGCCTTGATTGCTAGTACATAAATGATAGACTTACAACATACTGCCCATTTAGAACATAATTGCGTGAAAATGAGTGAATGTTCTAATCGTAAATATGTCTAATAATGTATGTCGTTCTTTGATTTACTCTTTTATTCCTGTGTTCGTAAATTTCACTTAAGTTATCGAAATACCAGGGACCAGCTGCAAATCAGTGCTTTGCATACGTATTGAGCTGGATCCCTTGCTACACATATTATGTAGTATACGTAGTGATCTCTCTAATTTATCGTGTTATATTTTTCACATACGTGGGACACTCAGAAAGTTTTGCGAAACTAAAAAAAAATTGTTCTATACGTACATATATTTTTATCAAATCTTTTCAAAGTACTTTCCACCAGCCTCTATACAAAGATTCATGCGCCTAAACCAGTTTTCAAAACACTTTTTCCAGTCCGCCGCAGACACCTCGTTTACAGCCTGCTCGAACGCAGCCAGCGCATCTTCCGGCGACGAAAATTGTATCCCTTTGAGCTGATTTTTTATTTTTGGGAATAAAAAGAAGTCACACGGTGCTAGATCAGGGCTGTAAGGAGGGTGACCCAGGAGTTTGACTGGCGTGCTGTCCAGGAAGTCCCTCGTTTTGAGTGCGGTGTGCGCAGGTGCATTGTCGTGGTGGAGCAGTAGCCCGCGGAGCCCTGTGTTTGGTCGCTTGTTGCTTATAACAGAGAAAACTTCTGGCAAACATTTGGTAGTATACCATTCGGCATTAATGCTTCTTTGATCCCGTAAGGGAATTGATACCAAGTGGCCAGTCAAATTAAAAAAGCTAGCGATCAAAATCTTACCCCCGCTTCTAGATCGCTTCACTTTGGTAGGCGTTGGCTCATTTTGAAACACCCAAACAGTCGACTGGCGCTTGGTTTCTGGGTCGTATTGATAAATCCAGGACTCATCACCTGTAACGATGTCGTAAACACGCCGAGACGAGCCTGCTTCAAATTTGTTAAGCATATCACGGCACCATTCCACCCGGGCCTGCTTCTGAGCATCGGTGAGGTTGTGCGGCACCCAGCGTGATACTATCCTCCTCACGCGAAGATGGCTGTGTAGAATCTCGTGAACGCTTCCCGATCCAATCTTCAATATGTGTTGAATCTCCTGATATGTAATTCGCCTATTGTCTTGGATTAAATTTTTCACTGCTAGCACGTTTTCTTCGGTAACAGCCGTCAAAGGGCGACCGCTTCTTTCGTCATCCCCCAAAGTTGGTCGACCGCGCTTGAATTCGTTATACCAACGATACACGGTTGCCTTGGAAGGGCCTTCATCCATGAATGCCATTTGAAGTCTATCGTACGATTCATCCGGTTTCAGGCGACACTTGAAATCGTATAAAATCATAGCTCTAAAATGTTCCCGGCGCAGATCCATATTTCAGTGAGACACAATACTTTGAATTAACTCGCAAAAAATGTGGAGGGAAATTTTGAAATTGGAACTTACTTATTTTTACTTATAAATAATCATATTTTCGAAAAACATTATAACTGGCCAGTCTCCCATATATAAAAACTTTTTTTCGCAATACTTTCTGAGGGGCCTGGTATGTATGTATGTTTTATGTGTTTGTGGCAAAACAAATGGTTTAAATAAAATAATTATGTTGTTTTTAGTTTCTTTAAAATTAAATGAGTTTTAATATAAAACCCCTTTTGATTACCTCAGTTCATAAGACCCATCTCAGAATGTATTAAAATTTTACCCAAAAATATTTACGTACGTTCCAAAATATCACCCGTTGGACATACATTGGCTGAACAAAAGTTTGTACCGTCTCGTTTATCCCTAATTAGGAAGAACGTTAGAGGCACATGGCGCCTGCCAAATTTATGAGGACCCCTAAGTGGGAAGATGGTGGAATTAATATATGGGGTACGGTTCTCAACAACTTGGTGTGTGATGGCACTGTTGCGGTTGTTTGAAGGTCGTTTGAGATTGTGTGTTGGATAGGCGATCGATGATGCTTTTGTATTTTGTGTAAACATTGAAACGAAATTATTTTTTCTACAAATTGGATGTTTAAATCACTTTACAAGTCAGTTATTTTAACGACTGTGACTAGCTCTGAAAAGGAATGACGAAACAAAATCAGGAATCAGTCTCCTTTAAAGTCCAGACATTTCTCTTGTAGTTATTAAGAATTCGAAGAGTTTAGTCAGGCCTTTTATCAAATTCTAATTGACTACACTAGTAGGGTCATTTACATCTCTTCCAGTCGATATCATAGAAGATGATTAAATAATTGCTAAGAAGAATGGTAGAAGCATCTATAAATGTTTTATCACACCATAATCTAACATATTTAAATACTTTTTTTCTAAAAAAAGACCATTTCGGAATCGATGATTGGTTTGTCGATCATTTATCTATGTTTAAAAGTTTTAATTTTCTTAAGGATAATTCCCTTTCACTCAATGCACTCAGTGGTGTTTATGACTCTACGTGGAGTAGCGTCCGTTTTATGACTCTTACCGTAATAAAGACAGGACAGGGTGTTTTCCTGAGCTCATGTCAGATTATTTTTACTTGTAGTTGTGCGTATCGATTTATAGAATACTTTCTGTATGTATCAGAATCAACTAAGTTATATTACTTATCAGTATTTCGATCGTCAACAAAATTCAGCTAGATGAGCATTTTCAACATTTGTTCGAACTCAGTATTTTATCTCTGTACAAGGATACCAGTTCGAAATATATGTAATCTAAAAAACTGTATCATGCATTTTCAAATCGATTTCACAAATATTTTATTTTACTTCGGGCAATACTGAAAATCAAATCTCTTGCTAGATAGAAATAAACCCTATCTGTAATAAAATATAATTCAAATCGAACTGTAACACATTGCTCCTGTTTTCGACGTGCATCCAACCACTATAACTCACTTCGGAACTTGACAAAAGTTGAAATTTTATCGTAAACTCGAAATATTTCCAAAACTTATACGAATATCGGAACTTGAGTGATTTACTGTTCAACTTGAGAATATAAATGAGAGCGCCGGTGTACAGTTGGCGGCACAGTTTGCGTATTGCCAATTCCAATGAATATTACAGCAGTTTCTTTCTAATAAATTGCTGTAAATTTATTTTTCACAACATTTTCGGATACAATCTGCATTTTTTAATAAATTCTGAGAACTGTGGCCCCCTTTTTAATAAAAAAGCTGCCAGTGTCGTAACAAAGTGTGTAGGTATATTTATTAAACTGAATTTTGTGAAGCAAATTACTTAAAACATCCTTCACAATAATTTAAAACATACTATAATAATATCATTTTAATACCAGTAATTTCAAGTCACATCAAAAAAACCAATTCATACGCAATAACAATCCAATTGCTTTACTCCAAATCACTAATCTACATCAGAACTAGTCTTGCAAACGCTAATGAAACACGTCACGAACAATTGCACAAAATAACAATTAAACATACCACCGAGTAATAGCTCCCCTCATAAACGCTCACTAACTGACAGATGTCAACGCTGTCAGTTTTCCCGCCAATTTCACTGTCATGGCGGTGAGGTGTTTTCATTGTATGTTGATTTATTTACGCAGAGAGTAGTTTAGGCTTGCGTATTTTGGGAAATTTTCGGTTCGTTTAGCAGTTTTGGTGGTAGCTTCATAAATCAAAATTGACATGCAGCTTTATGGAGTTTTAATTTAGACTGTATGTATGAATTTCTGCTATTGATTAATTGATAAAATTATAATGTTATATGAATGACAAACATCAAGCATGCATGATGAGAAAAACGAATGTAGATAAAAAGAAAGGGGTGTGTCCAAATCCAGAATCTCTGCCTACCCTCATAGGAAACAAGCGTGATGGTACCTATGTATTTATAAATGACAAAGGCCAGACAATATTCGACTTGATCGTGTAAAAACTCGTTACTATAAAGAACCGACTTCATGATTGACTTGCAGCTTAGGGAAGTCCTGTAATGCTGCAAGAGGCGTCACAATAGATCTTACCAGGTCGCAGTGGCTTAGGGGGCGTTCAAGACCCCTACCCCTTTCCTCAAATAATAAAAAAATACTATAAAGAAATCCAAAGGAAGGCTGAAGGTCTGACAACTAGTCGAACCCTAAAAGTTGGTCCTTTTTAGTCATTGTGGTTTGATGACAAACACTCCGCTTAAAATACTGTTATTCTGTAATTACGGAAACTAAATTGGGATAAGGCTAGACCAAATAAACTCAATGATGATGATGATGTCCTCCACGACGTGTCCGTCGACGGTGAAGTCCAGTCAGCACCTGGCATGCGCTCGTGTATGACTTGCAAAGCCAAACTTGGTCTTAAACGTTCTGTTACAAAGAAAGCAGCATAATTGCCCGCAGTCATTAAATGTGAACACAATGATAATATATATCATGAAGTAGAAGTTATTGCGTCACAAAATGCCTATCAAAACTACAATACGTTTATTTACTAAAACCATAATATTAATTTCTGACAACACCATCACGATTAAGCTGTCAAGCCTTCGTCACAACTTGTCAGAATAAACCACAGTGCCATTGTTACCGACACAATTGCCATTATTGGCGCGTTTTAGACTTACCATTATTACATTATAAAGTACTTTGATGGACGTTTATATTAATAAGTGGTCAGATTGATTAGCCCAGCAAAACTGTGGAACCAACTTGCGTCAGCGGCTTTCCCAAACAAATTCGAGCCTTAAAAAAAATACATACTTACGTCTTTTTAAAAGGTCACCAATGCATCGGCGTCTCCCCTGGTGTTGCGGATGTCCATGAGCGGCAAAAATTGCTTACCATTAGTTGGTACCGGACATAAAGAATTGCACAACCCTTATCTCTTCTCATGGGTGTCGTAAAAGGCGACTAAGGGATTCACCAGTGGATGGTCAACAGCGTTCTCTGACTATTTGACCAACCAACTGCGATCGACATCCCGCCTGCCAAGCGTGGCGATTATGTCATACCCCTTAATTGGAGGAGGCTTTTATCCAGCAGTGGACGTCTTTCGGCTGAAATGAATGATGATGATGATGAAGTTCACCCGCATACTCTGCTCGTTTGCCCTCCTATATTACAAAAAAAGAAAAAAAAAGCCTAGAATAATTATCAGCCCAGCCTTTTTCTGGTTACACTTATTCCTTCCTTCCTCCTAATGTAATATTGGTTGTTAGGTTGTCAGTTTTTCTGGTACCCGTATCTTCTGTCATAAGTATTGGTAATATGGCAGCTTGAAAGGACGCTGACGCCGATGATTTAACGTGCTAGAATCATGTTCCACTTTCGATTTTGAACTAGTTTCAGGCGTGGACGAATAAAAAAAGACAGACGGAATCTCGTTATAAAATAAGTAAAGCACTCATAGTCAGTCAGCTCGCTTGAAAGTACGGGCTGCCACGCACACATTCACACCCATATTAAGTCTAACAGCCATGCCATTACGCAACAAATCTCGTGTGACGGAAGTCGTAGTAGTGTCACAAATAAAATAAAACATATACCCACCGTCTGGTGTGTTAAAATGCTGTAGAAATTATAGTGGTTTTAACAAAAAATTAAGTGCTTTAATCTTTTCTTAGCAAGATTCCGTCCGGCTTGTTTTATTCGTCCGTGGTTTTAGATTTTGTTTTATGTCAATGACACGTTGTTTTAGCAAAAAAAAAACGATCATAATATTATTATTATGCGTCTAAAAACCACGACAAGGTAGTTTTGTATTTGTAAGAATGTCACTTAGAAGAAACAATCTCACTTGTGAAAGAAAGGTGGAAAAGATAGAATCGCAAAAAAATATTCGTCTAATATTGCGTATCTGTCAAAATTCCCGCGCTAATTCCCAAACTGTCATGGCGCCGCAATACCTGTCAAAAGTGACGTGTTTATTTTATTAACAAGGTGACAAGGGCAAGGCAAAGGTAATAAGATATTATTTTTAATGTTACTTTTTTTTCTTGGGCGATGTTATTTTGATTTCTGCGAAATAATTTGAGGAAGATTTCCGAGATCTTGTGATATAACTTTATAGATATGAGTTTGTTTGGGACACGGAAAATTGATATTTTTTTAATGAGATAAGGAAAAAGGAAGCAATGAAATATAAATTAAGATGTTTCCAACAAATTATTTTTATATTGCTTTGCGCCATGGTTCATGTCAGATTAAGAGTATAGGTGGCAGCTTTATCTACTATGATTACCAAACCATGCGTCAAGCGTGGCGGTTCGTGGTGAGAATAATTGCCTCAAGACCTCAACGGTTATTAGAAGATCATAACGTTCATATATATATAGCAATTGACAGTTCCGATCTTACTGATGATGACGTCAGTCATGGCTACAGATCAAACTCATATTAGGCACTCTTTTACGTCTTATAATAATAATAAAATTTATTTTGAAACAAACAACACTAAAAAATTACAAAAATAAAAGGATGGTATCTGAAAAACTATAAATTGTAGCGCAGCTACCAAAAATAACAAACAAATACAATACAAATAATAAAAATTAGTTGTCTTTAACACGAGAACAATAGCAGTAGTAAAAGTTATGACAGTCATACGCTTATAGGCCCCTTAACGTAATATCAAGCCTGCAAGGCAAAGAGTTTAATCATTTTTAGTTTTAATCCCGCAATTGTAGCTGAAAAGGCAGTCAGAAAAACGAGACATAAGAAAAACTCAACAGCCAGACAGACAAGGCAGAAAATCCAAAAAAGAATCTAAGAAAATATCGAAGTGCCAACAAAGATCCTCTTCTTTTAAAAGGATTAGAAAATAAAGTCAGGGAAGGCGGAGAACTTCAATATAATTAAATAGATGACATCTAAAGGAAACCGTTTACCGCGACAAATAAAAATAAGTTCAATACGAATCTTTTCAAATACTCCCTCAATTTACCCTATTACTCTTTGAAGTCTGATAGTAATTTATAGTGATGGGAATAAAATGTATCGATAAAAAAATACAAGGTATCGTTAACAATGAAGAATTTACTATGCCTAATTACTGTCAGCCTACTTCATTTAGGAAGACGTAAAAAATAAAAACGAACTGGCTCAACAGACAGTTTATTTAACATATTACAGTAAAACATCGTCAGTTTCATAAAACCGAAATATATAGAATATCTAGCCTACCTATTGACCGACTCGCATGACAGCTAGCAAAAAGTAGAAGGTTTATTGTTTTATCACATTCACATTACCGTCCGGCCTTTTTTTTCAAACTCCTAAAAAAAAGCACTTTATAAATTCTTATTAAAATTTTACTTCCAATACTTGCCATAACAAGACCTGGAACCATCGACATTTCCGATCTCCAAACTGCAAAACTACACACAACTTTAACTACATTTAATTTTAACTAACGAACTCTGGCAAAAGATATAACGAGATGCAACCAAATTATCGATATCTGCAACTTCGTGGACATTTCCGAAAGTTTATCGATAGCTGTGTATCGACATTTCACACCACTACCCGAGAGATAAGCATCAGTTGCACAAAGTTAATTAAAAGTCTGTCTGTTTTAAATTAATTAGAAATGATACTGAGTGGTTCTTGGATATTTTTCTCTGTGTTCTAATACTGTGAAAGAGTCATGTTAAAGAATTCGTTTGTCTATTTTCTTTTTATTTACTAATGAATGTTTTTAAGAGTGCATTTTGTATTTTGTTGTGGTTTTTAGTGCATTATGCAACGACGTCAATATATAGACACGCGATCTCATATAAGCAGCATGTTCTAAATTCAGTTGACGCAACCGTTGATAAAAATTTACGTGTGTTCGCGAGACAGCTGTCAAGTGAACTAATGACAGATGACAGTGTGGTTCCGGAACCACAACTTTGTGTAACCATGTTGTTCTTTTGAACAGCACATCCAGTGCATTATGTCGTTTATTGTGTTTAAAAGAGTTTTCAGAATGGACTTCAAATCTTTTTCAGCCCTTGAAAAAAGGGTCTTTCTTTTTAATTTAGGAATATTTACCAAAATGTTTATGCCTTTCTTTTCTGAATTAACTGAAAAGTAAGGTAAAACGGTCAAAAAATACAGTTTGCTTCTCATTACGATGTTGCTGATGAAAATAAATAAATCAAAAAGTTACCCAAAGACGTATTCAAATTGGAAGTTAAATTCAATACTATGAGCAGAGTTCGCGCTAGATTTGTGGATAAAGCACTGGTGTCACCATCATAATAATCATCATTTCAGCCGAAAGACGTCCACTGTTGGACATAGGCCTCCCTCAAAAGGGGGGGATATGCCATAATCGCCACGCTTGGCAGGCGGGTTGGCGATCGCAGTCAGTTGGTTAAATACTCAGAAAACGCTTCTGCATATTCTCTGGTGAATCCCTTAGTCACCTATTACGACACCCATGAGAATATGTAGGGTGGTGTAATTCTTTACGTCCGGCACCACACGGAACAAGCACGGGTGTACTGAACCACAATAAACATGGGGAAAAGCGTTATTTTCCTGTCACTGCGAGTGCGAGGGTAAAATGTCGATCAGGTTCCAAAAAAATCACAGTGAAAATACACCATAAATAAAGTTTGATTAACAATGAGTCGGCCAGTTTTTAGTCAAGAATTTAATTTCTAAAGGTACTCTTTTCTGTTATTAAAATGCAGTTCAATGAATTAAATTATCAACTAATACACCATATTTAAAATGCAGGTATAATTATCACTTTATTTCACTCAGAACCTGAATTTTTACTTGAAAAAGCGACATTTCAATAAAACCCGTGTGAGCCTTACTTGAAAAAGTAACATTTCAATAAAACCCGTGAGCCGTGTTCACAACAAAAGTCAACTAATGAACAGGCGGCTTTACCGTCAACTTACGTAGGTACAGTCGCGTTAAACAGCGCGAGTGAGACAATCAGCTAACATTATTATGCGATGCGATTGGTTCGGTAGATACTTGTACAGGTGAATACTCAAGTTCTTATTATGATTTTTTTATTATACTTGCGGAGAATAATAAAGAAGCCACCATTGTTTTTGTTAAAGTTTTTATTAACATCTCTGAGGGTAAGACATCTTTTAGTTTAGTGGTAAACACTTTACGTGAGTTACTTATACCAACTTAGATGAATAAAAAAACAACAGAAAAAATAAAGATCTCGTCTTGTGAAAATTATATTTTCGGTATCATGGTGTTAATCTTGATTCATAAAAGATTTTAATTGATCGAAATATTTTATACCAACATAAATAATGTTCACTTCCTTGAAATAAGAAACCAAAGATGCAGATGCAATTTCAGATCAAAAGCATTTTTTGAAGCGAAGCTTCTTAATGCATGTTTGGGGTGGAATGACAACACGCAAATTTTTGTTACTAATTGTTTGTAGTATTTTGCTACATGTTAAGTTGTTATTTTTTATATAGCTAGCTGTAAGTCACTCAAATAAAATTAATAAAAAGTAAAACATCACGAACGCGGCGACGAAACTCTTCTCATTGGCTAGAAAGCGTGTATTATTGAACATATGAGTGAAGAAGACAGAGTAGTAGCACAGTCTAAGGAACTCTAGCTCTGCTCTTTCCTACGTAGTAGTATTAGTGTATGACTAGTGGCGCCTTGTATACTCTTCTATGCCAAACTAATCTGATTTTAATTATTATTGTAATTATTTTTTTGCGTGCCACTTATGGCCAAATATGTAGAAACTAACTGTGACTCTTTATCCATCTGTCTGGATCCGTATTTTTTGCGAAATAAATTATTCTTATTCTTACAAAAGAGAGCTTCGCTTCTCCCTTATCCCACGAAACCTTACGTTTTCCTATTTATTTACAGCACTGTTGAACTCATTTATAATAATGAAGAGAATAATGTCAGCAAGTATTTAACTGAAACACTTTCACAATTATCAACTGTATTTTTAAGTGAGATAATGAACATACAGCGTTACTGGGTTAATTCACTTTTTGTAAACGAACTCCTTTTTTTTCGATGTTCGATGCCTTCATTAAAATGGAGGTAGGCAGATATTAACATGGTATACTTAACTTTCACGAAAGTCAATAATATTGACGTCTGCAAACTGTAATTTTTATTACAATAAAAATTTCACTTATTGCATTTCAAATGAGAAGTAAATAAATAAATATCTTTGGGACATTTTTACACAGCACTATCTAGTCCCAAACTAAGCAGAGCTTGTGCTATGGGTACTCGACAATGGATATAATACTTATATACATTTTTTTTTGTAAATACATACTTATAATACATAAGCAACACCCAGACCAACACAAACACTTATGTTCATCACACAAATATTTGTGTTCTGTGGGAATCGAACCCACGACCTCGTGATCAGCAGTCCGACACTCGAACCACTAGACCACAGAGGTCGTCAAAAGAAAAGAAAAGTAAGGTTCCGTATCCAAAGGGTGCCAAACGGGACCCTATTACTCTCACTACGCTATCCGTCCGTCTGTCTGTCACAGGGCTGTATCTTTTGAACGGTAATAGGTGGCCGCTTGAAATTTTCTCAGAATGTGTTGCTGTAGGGGTCACAGCCCCCTATGTTTGCCCAATTTTAGTATTTGTTGCTAAATTACATAGTATGCACTATAACCAAACCAAGTTTGACGCTGGTATGTATTACCGTTTTGAAGATAGAGCGGGAACAAAAACGTTGAAAAAAATAAAAAAATTTGAGGTTTCTTGTATGGGAGGCCCTTTTTTTTTATGACCAGATTGTCATCTCATGGCTCCCACACTGGACAGGTATCTCTCTGTGATAGTTCTGTCATCTGCGTAGCCAACGAGACCTAACTGAAGCAGTTTATTTATGTGAAGCAGGAAAAGTGTCGCAGAGAGAACAGACCCTTGAGGAACTTTGGCATTTATAGCCAAGAGGTCAGAGGAGCAGCCGTCAATGACCATTCGAATGGACCGTTCACTCAAAAAGTCAGCTATCCAAGTGCAAAAGTCTAAAGTATTTTTAGTATTTGTCGGGATAAGGGTCATAGCAACACATATTCTGAGAAAATTTCATCCGGCTACCTGTTATCGTTCAAAAGATACAGCCCTGTGACAGACAGACGGACGGACGGACAGTATAGCAAGAGTAATATGGTCCCGTTTGGCACCCGTCGGGTACGGATCCCTAAAATTGGCCAAACTTCAGAAACAATCACGGAAAGCTGGATTTTGGTTATAGCTTTATATTGTGGTTTTAAATAAAATATCAAAATTTAAATTTTACGTACAGTCGACTGCATGACAGTGGTAACACTTCAATTCGAAAACCGCCTTTACTGCTTACGAAATAAAGATGCTGCTAGTGTCAAAGTGTTACCACCGACGTGCGGTCGATCGTACCTAGTTTTTTTGCATGTGGTTGTAATCCATATTAGGAAATTAATTTATACCAAAAACATTTAGTTCATCTCTAAACAACAAGATGGCGTCACATATCGCCCCTTCAATTTATTATTCTATGTGCAGGTTTGCCCGATTATTTTCCGTGTTAAGTGATAAATTGGGTACATATGTTTGAAAAGCCCATTAGTGCCCAGTGCCCAGACCCTTGGGCTCGAATTAATGGCCGTTTCGTTTCCATTTCATTCATATTTGTAGCGATTTTTGTTTGGACCCACCTGAAATAAGAAAAGGTTGTGATTATATTATATTATATTTTGGAACGAACTTCCTTAGTTAGTTCTTTCTTAGTTCCTTCCTTCCCTGCGTTAGGTGTGATTCGGGAGTAAATTTGACCTAACGATCTTTATAATAAAACAAAGTTTAACCGGATTAAATCGCGTATATTATTTAAATTGGTTTTTCTGACGTTTCGAAAGCTTTACAGCATTTCGTGGTCGCAGGTAGACTAAGATGACAATCGTCTTTACAGATATTTCTAAAAAAATGTTTTAATCTACCGTACAATATTATTAATCAAAATCGCTTTGATGCACGCAGTAATCACTGCGTGATCACTTATCTTTTACAGTGTTGCATGCTGTTTGGGACTTGATTATTTTTAAGATTGGGTTCCAAACAGGTGGTAGTTGCCAACCATCTTCTCTATTAAAATTAGGATGTTTTTTAATTTCAATAGCCTCACGGAGCATTCTAGGTACATATCGGTTTTCCTTCGCCAGAACTTGTGTTTTATCAAATCGAAGAAAATGGTTGGGTTTGTCTAGGGCATGTTCACACATTGCAGACTTTGTGGAGCGTCTGTTCTTGACGTCAGCTATATGTTCTTTAATTCTAGTGGCTATGCTACTATTCAAGATATGACCAATTCTGTCGGTGACTCCGATTCTAACGATCTTTGCCTATAAAAATAGTCCTACATACAAAATTAATGAAATTAAAATGATTTCCTGTGGCTAATCTATCTGGATTTAATTGTTATTTTGTATACGATCAGAGGACGTGATAATCTGTACGTGGTTTTATATTGTCATATCCACTTTGTATAAGTCTTGTATGTTGCTTTTGTGTATGTACAATAAAGAGTATATGTATTGTATTGTATTGTTATTATGATGTCTAACTGTTCTAATTTCTTTGTCCACAGTAAAACCGAAATCTGTTGAAGTTGTAACCGGGGATGGCAAGGCCTTAGCCGACGCGGCAGTCTTTGGACCCTTGTTGGAGAGGGCCAAGGTCAACATCAGCTGTACCGTCCACGAAGGCAAACCACAGCCGAAGGTCGTGTGGTACTTCAGGAAGAATAAGGGTGATGATATGCGGGAGCTGAATGGTAAGTCCAAAATTTTAATGTCAAAAATCGTTTCTCTACCACTCCGATTTGACATTGGAAGTTACCATTGAAAAATATCAAAATTTGAATGTAATGAACTGAGTAATTCTGCATCGAACCGATCATAAATTTATCACATGTAGAATCGGAGCCGTGGTGAAACATTTTAACCCTAGACCACCGATTCTATTCGGTAATTAATTTGTGACCGTTTTCATGTGTCAATTTTTCCACTGAATCAAAACAAACGTAATGCTTTATCTTGAATTATCACGTGAATTATTAGAAGTTATGTTTCTTTCTTTATTTGGCGTCAAAGTATTTTTTTTATCTGTTCACATAATTTTGAACAGTCTGTTCGTCCCGCTCAGAATGTACAAGTCTGCAGCAACCGAAAATGTTACTTGCCATATGAAACGAAAGAACTTCACTTGCCTCGGTCTGATCAAGGTAGATAGGTACCAATCCAGGTTTATTTTCAGCATTAAGGTATCCAATAGTATTTCTGGGAATTCGGTCAAAATTTCTACCTTCGAAAATACCAACCAATTTCTATTCCTGGTTTATCTAACCGTTAAATCTAATCTTGCCCTATCCAATCAGCAAGCTCTCAATATATATTATACCTACAAAACAGTACTGTGACTGACTGACCAACAGACGATGCAGAGCCAGCGAAATATAATAGGTAGGTACCTATAGAAAAGTAAATTCGGGCTAAGAAATGGCGACACTCGAAACTAAACCGCGTGGGGCTGGGCTTAAAACTACACCGCGTGCGCCGTCCGGCCGGGATAATACCAGCCAATCAGCGAACACTGCGACATACATACTATTGGCACAGAATACCTAATAGTACTATCGTACAGAACGGCCACTCACCACCCTCCGCCAATTTTAGATTCCTCGCCCGCGGTTTGCCGGCAATTGGACTGCAGGGCTGCAATGGATGTCAATCGCCAGTTTCTATACAAGCACGCCATCCCTGAGAACTACTGAGAAGCGCTTGAAACGCAGTCGGCATTACGAGCGGCGAGCATCCCTAACCTACACGTGTGTGTGCGTTCGTATACAGACGTAATCTTGTGTATGTAGGTGGTGCTAGCGTTAACACTGTATTAAGTGTCCTAGGTGTGCTATTGGCTAGCCTGTCTACGGTATCAGTCATGGTCGTCATAGACGATTACCGTTAAAAGTTGAAACACATGAAAATTTAGAAAGAAAAAGAAAGAAAGAAAGAAAACATTTTTATTTGCGTCAGTGAAATATTCCTTGAGTACCCTAGAAATGCACTAAGGAGGGATTTTTTGAAATTCCATCTCTAAAGGTGTGAAAAGGAGTGGTAAAGTTTGTGTGAAGAAAACACGGGAGCGAAGCCATTGGCGTCAGTTACCATACAAATATCAATTTTCGTTTCGAAAATCTAAAATGTTTGGTCGATCTAGCCATAAATTAATCCGCGGTTATCGGGGCCAAATTAGGCCAGAATTGCGGCCTTTGCGAGATTTGTGGTCAATCGGTGGCATTAAATCAGAATGTATCCGAATTCAGGTGGAGTGTAGGTAGGTAGGTAGCTATAGAATTGTTGTGGTTTACAAATCTGTTCTGGCGAATTTTGAGATGGAATGTATGTACCTACCTCTCGTTTATTTGTCACTTTAGGCACATTTGGCATTTAGGCAATTGATTTTAGTGGTTATAAAAGATTTTGATCTGTAATCATGCCATATTTCTAGAGCAAATGATAAATACTTGGAAAATTCTACGATTAATTAATATCCAAATTTTCACTTAGAAACATAGCGAGAGTTTGAGAATAAATCCCGAACGATTCTGAAAATAAGTAATCGGCGGCATTGTCAAAGGGTGGAAATACCTGCAATTTTTTTTGGTGGTTTCACACCCATCGTTTTTTTGTCGTTTGCGACACACGGAGTAGAGATTTTACTTGGTATATGACACGGAGGGAATTTGTTTGTTAAAAAATAGATATTTAAATTAAAAACAAATATTTGGTACTGATGAAATGGTGGGATGGTTTGACACGTGATGACATCTTCCACATTTAATGGCGGGGATGCCTCGAGCGGGCAGTCGCGTTGGAGCACTGTATGAAGTGACAAGTGTACAGAATTAAAATAATAAAAGTTAGTAACTTCCTGACCCAATAATTTCCTATTGGGTCAGGAAATTAAACAAGTAACGTTTTCACAATTACTAACTTTTATTCTTTTAATGCTAAGTATACACTTGTTACTTCATACAGTGCTCCAGCGCGACTGCCTGCTCGAGGCATTTAATCATAATTAATTAGGTAAATAACATAACATAATATACATTAATAACTAAACAACAAATTTTTAATTTCATTCATAAGGATGTCCAATTTATTTACCATCAATAAATAAAATACCTATAAATCAATTTCAACAAGCTTCTCGTAAAGCATTTTTTTCATTGATTCGTGTTCAGTATCAGTGGTATAGTCACCACCACATATGGCACGAATACAGATCAACACGTTGTTAATTGTATAAGTCAGTGGCAATTGGTTTGTTAGTGCGGTACGGAGAGCCAAAAAAAATGTCACTGAAATTGGAAAATGATCTTGGTTTTTACCATATAAATCTAGATAATAAATAAAATAAATATTTTTGGGACAGTTTTACACAGCACCATCTAGTCCCAAACTAAGCAGAGCTTGTACTATGGGTATAATAATTGACAATGTTTTGTTGACAATGGATATAATACTTATATACTTTTTAATAATAAGACTCGCCCCCTATTACATGGAACTACATAATAACATAACTGGCGAAATGTGGGTGTACTATTACACCTCTGCCACACCCTGGCCACTCAATACATTAAGAATGCTAGCACCGCCTACATACGCAAGCTTACGTCTTATACAAACACGCACACACGTGAATGAATAGGGTTGCTTGCCGCTCGAAATGCCGACTGCGTTCCAAACGCTTCTCAGTAGTTCTCAGAGATGGCGTTGACATTTGGGCCCTACGTCCCGGACCCGAGCCGAGGCACTTGATAGCACGAGCGGATGGTAATGATACCTATCGAATTATCGATGTATTGTATGATGAATATGATATATTAACGAAGCTTGGTAATAAAATTAAATCTGCAAGCATTACAATTTATAATAATTTATATTTCTCTTATCATAAGTACGTAATTTTACAGTAAACAATCTCTCACTATAGTTGTAAAATTAAATTCTCGCGGTAAGTAGATATAAAATACAATAAATAGGTACCCAAAGGAATCTGCTTTCAAGCAGCTTTTATGTTACTAACAAAATATGGATACCTAATTTTATCCAAAATAAAGATTATATTATTATTATTACAAGCAAATTATTTTTTCCTTTTTGTCATAACTGGCAAAGTACAAAAAAATCGTTTAATTGTAAAATTAAATGCTTACCTTACCTTATTTCATCCTTCGGAAATCGATAAAATCTTCTGTTTCCTTGTCTAGATGTAGACACACATCCGTATAAAGCACAATACACTACCATTTTCAATTAAAATATAACTACAAACACCAAAAAATATATTGCGTAACGCACTCGACTGGCGATTGATATCCATTGAATATTGCAGCCCAACTTGCCGCTAAACTGAGGGCACGTGCAGGGCGCGGGTGAGGAACTTAAATTGGCGGGGGGCGGTGAGTGGCCGTTCTGTACGTAGTACTATTAGATATTCTGTGCCTCTGCCTACCCCTTCGGGGTTTTACAGGCGTGATTTTATGTTGTTATGCTAATAATAAGACTAATACCTAATTAGATTTCTGTGGTGTTTACGAAACCATAAAAAAACTCCTTCAGGTATATACCTAGTTTCTTAAAATCTAATAAAATCTTTACAATCAAGTCAAAACATCAAAAAAAATCACGCCGTTATCTATTTACCTCAAAAAACTTGACTTCACAAACAAAATCTATCTTGCCCAAAATCCAACTACTTTCGCTTCGTATTCAAATCTTGTGCGAGCATAACCACAGGGCAAACGTTTTAAATGCTAGCTAGTGCAGATTCGATTCCCGACCCGTATATATTTATTGTTTGTGTAGCAGCTTTGAATCTTAAGCAGTATTGAATTTCAGATAGCTAGGTCGGGATAGGAGGGGTGTTTTTTTTTGAGTTATTTTATACTGTAGACACATACATTTCGAAACATCCTGTATACTGGTATGAAATGTTCTATTATGCAAAGTTATGGGATCATCATCATTATTTAAGCCGAAAGACGTCCACTGCTGCACATAGGCCAAGCATCGCTACAATGACCGGTCCTGCGCTTTCCGCATACAGCGGATTTCCGCGACCTTCACCAGGTCGTCGGTCCACCTCGTGGACCACCCACCCTACCCACGCTGCCTTCCAGTACGCGGTCGCCACTCCAGAACTTTACTGCCCCATCGGCCATCCGTTCTGCGAGCAATGTGCCCCACCCACTGCCATATAAGTTTGGAAATTCTTCGGGCCATGTCGGTTACCTTCGTTCTCTTGCGAATCTCCTCATTTCTAATTCGATCACGCAGGGACACTCCGAGCATAGCCCTCTCCATTTCCCTTTGAGTGATTTTGAGCCTTCTTATCAGGTCCATTGTGTGCCCTAGTAAATTATAAATAAATAAACCACTTGCTTACCAAAGGTACCTAACATCCAATTCCTTATAAAACCAGGTTTAAAAACTAACCACTTTTCTTCAAACTACTGAAAAGCATGAAAACCCGCAATGTGACAATCCAATTGGTTTTAGAGACATTTCGAAATGAAATCAATTTATTCTCAGCTCTCTACGGATTGGACTGGACTACTCGAAGTGAAATATCTGGGATTAAAATACCGGGTAGAACTCTGGATGGTTGTCGATAGTATTGACAGGTGGGACTAAAAATTGATAAAAGTTAAGGATCAAAGTTAAATTAAAACTTACTAGAAATTATATTTATAATGTTTAATTATTTTATTATTTTTAACGCATTTACATTATCATCATCATTTCAGCCGAAAGACGTCCATTGCTGGACATAGGCCTCCCCCAAGAGGGGGGATATGCCATAATAAACCTAATTACAGGCACTTTTGAAACGTCAGGCTCTAGTTGCACGGTTCCAAATTGTGGGTCCTATGGAGAAGAACCGGCAAGAAACTCCATGGATATACTCTTTTTAAAATAGGTTATTGTATATTACATCAAATTTATTCAAGTAATTTGAGTATAATGTAGGTTAATGCCAGAAATAAACAAGAGTTTAAAAGTGAGAATATTGCCTTTAGAAATAAACGTAAAAAGAGTTGCCATAGTATGTAGGAGCTGACCTATCCTGACAGACGGCACCCGTTCACGAGCATGACGCGAGCATCAGCCATCGCTTAACTCGACCATATTGAAGGGAACTTAACGACCCAACACTAACGCCACCATCAGCACATTTAAGTGAGCATGACATGACTTTATTTCTAATAACTTATTCCGGCCACCTTATTTTACTCCTTCATCCAAAACCAAGATTATACTATCAAGCATCAGAATCGAGCACAATATGCCCCACTTCAGAATTCCGCAGCTATCACTTGAACCATTTGTATGCGGAACCCGCCGGCGAGTGATAAATTACACGGCTTGGCACGTGAGCTCTATGATGCATTCATATCGGGTTTTTAGGGTTCCACGGTAAAACGTTATCTGTTTTGGTGATTCAGTTTTTTGTGGACATTCTTATACAACGTTTTATTGAAATAACTGTAAACCTCTTATGGGGTCATTATACTTGTAAGTAGGGATAACTTTAACTATGGGAACAAACCTAAAATATCGAAAATAAATCAGCTGTTTGCAACATTTTGTTGATTTATGTGAACACAAATGTAGGGAACAGCTTGTTTATGTCAACATAGATGTTGTCATCTAATTCCTGTACCTTATGCATGTAATTTTTTCGAGTTCACTTGAAGATTCTATTGTATGCCTTATGAGAGAAATTGTGCTGACCAAAAATTTTTTTTTTAAATTTTTTTTTAACATTCGGCTCGCCTTTAAAATTAAGTTAAGGAAATATTTCCGTGAAAACAATTTAGCAGATTCAGCTCGACTTTGAATTATCTTGATGTTATATATTTATAGTTATATATGTAGGTATGTATAATATATATATTTTATTATATGTATAATGTACATACGTATTTATCAATTTTTTTTATTTTTTATTATATGTAATTATAAGTCCGTAGTACGAAACATATTTTACTACTTTACTGGTGCATCTACCCAATTCTTGTCTCTGCATTACCCTAAGGTTGTCTGGTAGAGAACGCCTTTGGCGTTAAGACCGCCTTTGTTATGCATAAAGAATTAAATAAATAAATTTTTATTGTAAGATCTTTTATGTATCTACCACAATGAATGCAATAAAGTTTATTTCTATTTCTATTTAAAGTTCATTAAAAAGGTTAGTAACTTAGTAGTATTTACGTAGTAACTAATAGTTAATCTGTGGTAGTATGTCAGAGTTGTAATTTTTCTCCTCGTACGGAACCAACGAAACTGACTCGCACTTTACGAGTGAACAAATACGTGTCTCATCCAACTCGTTTATGGAATTAGTCGAGAATTTGATACTTTTATGTACAGTAGGTATAATGCAGATGTGAATAATTTAAATAAATGTGCAGATATACTTAACGGGTTGATATTTTAACAAGTATTATACACTTCTTAATTTAGTGTCAATGATGATAATAAGATATTCTTTTACCAGAAAGTGGGTTTTGGGGATCGAGTCACTCACCTCCGTAGGAGAGTACCTCTTTTCTGAATCCCTACACGTGATCCCTGGGTGGTGCAAATCAGGTGACGTACTGGTGGTAGGCCACGGCCGACGGCTTGCGACCACCCACCGGGCAAAGACGTGCCGCCAAGCGACCTAGTCGTGTCCCGATACGATGCCCGGTGTACTTGAGAGGATGGGTCAAAATATTTCACTGCCATCCCCTCACCTTTGCTGAGTAAGCGTGAACCATCGTCGACCGCACCATCGCTTAACATCAGGTGAAAACCGGCCAAGTTTGAGTCGGACTCATGCAGTAAGAGTTCCGTACCCATCGAACTGACACCCCATAGAAACTGATTTAATTTACGAGAGTTCACCAAAAGACATCAACGCACAGTGCGCGAAATATGAATTTTTGCATGTTTTTCTTACGCAGGTACCACCACATATGTCTTATTTTTAGTATTTGTTGCTACACTACATAATATGCACTATAATCTGACCAAGTTTGACGCTGGTATATATTACGGTTTTGAAGATAGAGCAAAAACAAAAACGTTGAAAAAAATGCATGTTTTTTGAGGTTTCTTGTATGGGGACCCCCTTTGGTTTTACACTTTTTTTTGTTTTTAATATTTGTCGTGATACGCCTCATAGCAACACATATTCTGAGAAAATTTCAACCGGTTACCAATTACCGTTCAAAAGATACAGCCTTGTGACAGACAGACGGACGAACGGACGGACGGACGGACAGCGTAGCGAGAGTAATAGGGTCCCGTTTGGCACCCTTCGGGTACGGAACCCTAAAAACAGTAGAAATAAATAGAATTTGAATTTAAATAATAAATTCGAAAAATTATATTGCTGTAACAGTTCATCACTATTGACAATAAAGTACCGCAATTGTTCCTTCATACGTAGCTGTCAATATTTACGGATCTTCATGAGCAGGCAAACGTCAAAACGCCATCATAGCGTGCCGCACCAATAGTAAAAGAATTTAGAATTTTCAGAATATACAAACTCATAAATTAACAAATTTTACCTCTTTATAATATTATTATTAAATATAGATTAGTATAGACTACACACGTACCCATATAAAGGATAAAGTACTAAAATACCAACCCTACAGAGACCAAGGGCTCGCTAGCCCAGGCATGGGACATTTTCAAGTTAGATTAGATTAAAACTAGCCCAAAGTCTGGACTTGTATTTAGGCTCCAAACTATGTCCCATCCAGTTTAATCCTCCACTTGGGACTTGAATTATCTAGACAGAAGTCATAATACCAGAATACTACGTATTGTTTTCTAGACCCAATTTATTTTGAGGGTCTTCAAACTAATACTTATCTACTAATAACTAACGATGTCTGTCAAGATTTACATCCATTCAAAGCATCGGTCAAAATAATAATAAAAAAATTTCAACGCCAAATTGTAATAATTTGCTTGTTTCGTTTTGTGTTAATGTTTGTGCAGTGTTTGTTGCTTTGTTTTAATCCTGTGTTTTATTGTAACGTCTGTGTTTCATTGTAATTATTTTGAGTGTGATATTCGTATGCATGCCGTGTTCGCACCTAGAAGGCGGTTCAACTACAATGATTTTCCGCACATGTTAATTATTGAATTTAATGTCGTAACGTCCAGTTTGCGAACCTAATAAAAAAAAACAAATAATAACAACGTTCTCCCGACCGAATTCCGGACACGGCGGCTAATCTCACCGGCGACTAGCCTCTAATTTATTTATTTGTTCAGTGGTATACATAACAAAACCATTCTAAAGATATAACATAAACTCATTAGAATTTTACCGTAAAACAAGAAAACAAAAATATAGTTAACAAGGTAAGATATTAAATAAGTACAATGAGGGTAGATACCAGATAATAATTAGCTCTCATTATGAAGGAGCTCTTTAAAAACAAAGTAGTTTAGTAGTAGTAGAGCTCCTTTGTGAATGAGCTCGTCCAGTGAAGTATTTGCTCCGTATTTACTTCTCCACCAAATAGTGATGCTTGCATTGCTGTGTTTCGATCTGAAGGGTACGAGTGCCGGTGAAATTACAATCACATGAGACTTTCCATCTTCATGTCTCAGTTTGGCGAACCGACTTGCGGTACCATTTAGGCAACAGCCTAGGTGGTATTGAAGTTGTTATGGACAAAGGTAACCGCATAATATCAGCTGATGGGCCTTTAGCTCGTTTCGCCATCCTATACTATAAAACTCGTATTAGTAATTATGAATGTTTTATAGTTTTGTGACTTTAAATTCAGATTTATCTATTATTTGCATGCCAATCATGGTAAATGTGCCGAACTGAATAAAATTGTACCTGATAATCTGTATCTACCACATTTAAGCAAATAAATAATATTAAATTGAAAAAAAAATGTGGTGGATGGTAGTATTTGTGTTGATACAGGTTGTTCCTACAACTGTTTCAAGTTGCAAGTTTCTTAAGAATTTATTATACTTATATTAATTATGTTATTAATTGTATCGACTAGTTATTTTTATTATTGGGTATTTGTAACTTGCAAGAAATCTTCGCGGGATATGTTATAGTGCACAAGTGTGTGTGCAAACACAGGTGCACTCTTCAATACTCTTTATTCCCTCAGTCATACTCAAAATTCGAAGGGCTCGTGGCTATGTAATTATAGTGGGAATTGATAAATTTCACCAAAAGATACTGCTACCTTTCTTGATAAATTTCACCTCTAACCCGCCTCAATGACACCCAAAGCTTTGGAAGGGCTGGAGGGAGAGGAATGGTTAAGTCCTGTCGAGAACCCTACAAATGTTATGGGCAAAGGTAACCACCTTTAGCTCGTTTCGCCATCCTATACTATAAAAAAAACAAAAAAATAAAAAAGCATTTAAATTTAATGATTAAATAACAGCCGAGCAAAACCGTACTCATCACCTATACCTAGTCTTTTATCCTTTAGAGGTCAATATTCCACTTGGGTCGACCAAACATATAGGTATTCCGAATTAAATAAATCGAAACCCATTCCGTACTAACAGACTAGCTCAGATATTCATAGAAACAGTTTGGAATATAGTCTCTACATCTACAGAATATATTAGTTCTACTATTGAAGAAGATAGAGGAATTTCAACCATATTCACGTTGGTTAAAGATTCAAATTGAATAGCAAAAGAGGGTAGTGTAGAAAAATCATTTTGAGATATTAGGAATTTCGTTCTGATGTAGTCTTGTTATCTGGTTACAATATAAATAGAGGAACGAGAAAACAATTGATATTAAGAGAATGTTGAGTTTATAAATTGATGGAGTCGAAATACAATATGATCGTTACTTAAAGTTAAATATACGGGATTATAGAATGAATATTTGAAGGCTGGAAAGAAGGCAGATGTTTTTATTATTAATTGTGTTGTAGCTAAAAAGAGTATGACATTATTAAAAAAAACCAGCCATGAGCATGTCAGGCCATGTTCAGTATTATAGGGTTCCTTAAGTAGGTGTAATTACAAACGAATCAAATCGAATATTAATCACGGCTATTTTAGTTTTTGCAATAATCGGCAGCATTCGCGATTCAGAGCGTGTTGTTAGTAGCGCCATCTAGCGATACATTCAAGAAGCCAAATTTAAGAAGTCTGTCATGTCAAAGTTACTTTTTGTGATTTTTTCAAATAGAAAGTAGCTAAAGGAGCATTATTTGCTATGATAATTTTTCTCTAAGGTCAAAGACCTTTGAACTAGGACGTTTTAAGTATTTTTCAGTTTTCTGTCTATTACTCTAAAAAATATAATCACATTATACTCGAAATAATTTTAAAAGAGAGTTTTCACAAAGGACTATCAATGTCGGGGGGACACATTGCAAGCCACTTTGGCGGGCTATATTTCGCAGATGGTACATCTGATAAAAAAGTGATGTATGAAACATTGCCTTTATTTTAGTAGACCTATTCAATGATACCCAACACGAGGGGGTGCAGCGAAAAAATTTTTTTCATCTTCATTTCACATGTATGGACGCCACCCCTAAAATACGTAAAAACGATTTTTTTATTCCTTTAAAATTGAGATCTATATCTAAACCATTTTTTAACAAAATTTCATTTACTTATGTTTATAACTGTAGAAGTTATTAAGCTGTAAAGGATTAGGACAGACGGACAGACGGACGGACATGACGAAACTATAAGGGTTCCTTGTAGGACTACGGAACCCTAAAAAGGGGCTGCAATCAAGGAAGATCAAGTAAGTTAATGTTAAATTAAATAGTCTAGTGAATTTCTGCCAATTGTTTTTGTATTTGCATAATAATAATAATATAAAGTCATATGCAGTAAAATATAACTTTATGGATACTAAACAATACGTTTACTACAGTTTTAATTAATAGCAATACTTAGATTTTCTTAGACTTCGAATTTTATCATAAATGTTAATCAGTATGACAACATAAAAATACGTAGCTCTATTTTAAATGCATTTTACTAGCATAAAGAATATACTGAAAATAAAAATGTTACTGCCACACACATCAAAAGAGCTATCAAAAGCTTCCAAAATAAAAACTGAAAATCTCCAAATAATATTTTCACACACGCGCCTATAAAAAAAGGCTTGAATCTAAAAATTCTAGCTCATTCGACTCCAATCTAGTCCGCTATTGGAATGAGTCCCCAGTCCCCATAGAGCGATATCAGTAAATCTGTACTAACTCAACATGTATATACATCGGACGTGTTCCGAATCGTTAGTTGTCCTATCAATTGTCATGGGATAACTGACATCATTGGCCATCACTCGAGCGATTGGCTTCTGTTCTACGGGTCGTGGGTCCGATTCTAGCTCTGAACGAATATTTATAATACGTGGGACACTCAGAAAGTTTTGCGAAACTAAAAAAAATTGTTCTATACGTACATATATTTTTATCAAATCTTTTCAAAGTACTTTCCACCAGCCTCTATACAAAGATTCATGCGCCTAAACCAGTTTTCAAAACACTTTTTCCAGTCCGCCGCAGACACCTCGTTTACAGCCTGCTCGAACGCAGCCAGCGCATCTTCCGGCGACGAAAATTGTATCCCTTTGAGCTGATTTTTTTTTTTTGGGAATAAAAAGAAGTCACACGGTGCTAGATCAGGGCTGTAAGGAGGGTGACCCAGGAGTTTGACTGGCGTGCTGTCCAGGAAGTCCCTCGTTTTGAGTGCGGTGTGCGCAGGTGCATTGTCGTGGTGGAGCAGTAGCCCGCGGAGCCCTGTGTTTGGTCGCTTGTTGCTTATAACAGAGAAAACTTCTGGCAAAAATTTGGTAGTATACCATTCGGCATTAATGCTTCTTTGATCCCGTAAGGGAATTGATACCAAGTGGCCAGTCAAATTAAAAAAGCTAGCGATCAAAATCTTACCCCCGCTTCTAGATCGCTTCACTTTGGTAGGCGTTGGCTCATTTTGAAACACCCAAACAGTCGACTGGCGCTTGGTTTCTGGGTCGTATTGATAAATCCAGGACTCATCACCTGTAACAATGTCGTAAACACGCCGAGACGAGCCTGCTTCAAATTTGTTAAGCATATCACGGCACCATTCCACCCGGGCCTGCTTCTGAGCATCGGTGAGGTTGTGCGGCACCCAGCGTGATACTATCCTCCTCACGCGAAGATGGCTGTGTAGAATCTCGTGAACGCTTCCCGATCAAATCTTCAATATGTGTTGAATCTCCTGATATGTAATTCGCCTATTGTCTTGGATTAAATTTTTCACTGCTAGCACGTTTTCTTCGGTAACAGCCGTCAAAGGGCGACCGCTTCTTTCGTCATCCACCAAAGTTGGTCGACCGCGCTTGAATTCGTTATACCAACGATACACGGTTGCCTTGGAAGGGCCTTCATCCATGAATGCCATTTGAAGTCTATCGTACGATTCATCCGGTTTCAGGCGACACTTGAAATCGTATAAAATCATAGCTCTAAAATGTTCCCGGCGCAGATCCATATTTCAGTGAGACACAATACTTTGAATTAACTCGCAAAAAATGTGGAGGGAAATTTTGAAATTGGAACTTACTTATTTTTACTTATAAATAATCATATTTTCGAAAAACATTATAACTGGCCAGTCTCCCATATATAAAAACTTTTTTTCGCAATACTTTCTGAGGGGCCTAGTATATGGCGTAGACGCATCAGAAACTAAAGATACATTTGTGTGCTGCAAGACATTTGTATTGCATCAACTAATGTTACTGGTACTTTTCACGAAAAGGATTTGTTGTGTCGTGTCATCATCATCATTTCTGTCGAAAAACGTCCACTGCTGGACATAGGACTCCCCCAAAAGGTGGGTATATTGTGTCATGTTACTATAGTATTATATTATCTGTGGTCATGTACTGGTATGCAAATATAAACGCACAACATTCTTATTTCTAGTCTATCATGTGCCTTATTACAGTTAATTTTTCAAAGTTAGTCTGGGCCTTAGTGAAAACTTGCGACCACTAGACCAACTACGAGGCAGTTTTCTAGTTATTTTTATTTTATTTTTATTTATTAAATTATCAACAAGATACACAATCAAAGTTAGTAGAAAAGTACCACTTAAACCTCCTGGGTTTGAGTGTGGCACTAACAAGTCATCCTCGTATCAGCACATTTATCTAAGTAAATTTAAAAAAAAGTAGAAGTTTACATCACCACTGGCTCACCACCAGATGGAATAGTGGTGAAAGAAATATTATACCGTTTTGATAATTAAAAAATCAACACATCAACAATAGACAAACACAAGTTGTTAAAAAAAGAGCATAGCTCATATACTTTTCATAATAATAGTTGAACAAGAATTAAATTCCATACCTACTTTCCGTTCTTTCGCAAAAATATATTTCCTTTACAAAATTCCATCGATGACAGGAATAGTGAGACAATTCCGTTCAATAGGCAGCCGACGAGAATACACAATGAGGTATTTTCGGGACCCACCTGCACAAGACTATGATGTCATCGAGGTAAAATATTTTTTATTTGTTGATAAGTTCTATGTGAAGCAACGTACGTTTTTGTATGTTTTTCAGTGTACTTAGTATACTGGTGATGGAGTTATTGCGAGGTAATCAGAAATGTATAATCCAGAAAAGGACGATAAACAAATAAACAGTATATTTTATTATATAAATTGTAAAATAATTAACAGTATTTTACTATTTGATCACAAAAATAAATGTGGCCAACGGACAAATGCTTTTCCTTTTTCTTCGTTTTACAAGCAAAAAGAAGAAGAAGATTACAAATATCTTAAAGTATAACAATATACTTTAAAATATTTGTTTTCTCATTCGTTTCTTGAATTAGGAAAAGATAGTTGTGAATGAATATCAGTAAGTTATTAACTTCTTAGGTTTTCGCGATCACTACACATTATTGAGTGGAGACCGCGAATCGGCAAACGCAGCGTAGGGCGCCCCCCTGCCAGGTGGACCGACGACCTAAAGAGCGTGGCTGGGGGAGACTGGATGCGGAAGGCAGAGGATCGAGCGTTGTGGCGCAACTTGGGAGAGGCCTATGTCCAGCAGTGGACTGCGATAGGCTGAGTTGATTGATTGATTGACACATTATAATAAAACAAAGTAACCAATTTAAATAATATACGCGATTTAATCCGGTTAAACTTTGTTTTATTATAATTAGTAAGTTATTATTTTTTGATCAGTCACAATTTTCACAATTCATACCTGCTCACTGAAAAACTCCGCAGGTTTGAGCTAATCATAATAATCTGAACAGCTCAAAAATTATCGAACCTGCGAGTATTTGAAGAGCTTCAAACCTTGAACTCGGAATGCTCACAAACCAGCAATGGAAAAATTCCAGGTATGCCGATTCAAATGCCACGTTCACCTTGTGGCCTTGATTTATAATGTTTTTGTTCATTCACGTCTCGGAAAATTTATTTAAGTGACTATAGGGTTGTAATATTATAATTTCTCATTAATAAATAGTTGCCTGAATCTGAAAACTTAGTCATATTCTATTAAACGCCAAGACCGTCGATTCGTGATTTATTTTTATCTTTTTTCTACAAAGGCTTAAAGTTTATACAAAGATTAAAATAAAATTCAAAATAATTAGTAGCAAACCTTTCACACACAGAGACAAACTGTACTCGTACATACATTCAAACGCATTTATACAGTAAGCTCGTTTAGCTATTAAGTAAACTGAAGTTAGTACAAAAAAAAAATTCCTTGAGTAAATACATTTCGTGAGTGTTCTAATCACCCGCAAACTGAAGACTATCACTTTTAAAGCCTTTGTAGAAAACAGATTTCTTTAAAATTTACTGAATATAATGTAAACAACAATTTTAGTAACTAAACAAATAAACTAAATATCGGACAAAAACTCAACTTTTTGAACAATAAATCTGTTTCCACACTCATGCCCAAAGTATTCGCTTTTGAGTTCAAAGCTGTATTTTATTTAAAGTTTTGTTTGGAGATAAATATGGCGAAGCCTAAGTGAGCCGTCAAAGGGCATCGGCAGAGCTATTTCTCACTGTCGAAATGCCAGACGGTCAAGACAGAGGTACATTAAACAAAGATTTTTCAAAGTTCAGTGGAATAAGAATAAGTCTGTTCGATGTTATAAAATGTTTCGTATTATAAACGTGGAATATAAATGGAAGATTTTCAGTATTTAGATCAAAAATTCTATGAGAGTTTGTCTTTTTATACATTCAGACTAAATTAATGTCAGGCAATACAAAATAAAAAAACCTAACTAAATGTGTAAGATATCTGTGTTTCTCATCCCGTGTTATATCATTTTATTAATTTGGATTCTTGTCGTAATTATCTCAACTACGATTATATTTCCCTAATCTTAAATTTACGTTTTACTACTAACAGCTGATTTAGTTTTTTGCATTCAAATTAGTAGAACCAGCTAAAATTTCAATACCTACCGCGATCTCACTATTCCTTTTGAATATCACAAGTTCTTTCATTAAAGAACTGCCAGAAACACCCAAACTTATTTACACAAAATTACCTATCTTCCTTACAATCACTAGCCTGGGGATCTACATCTGGTCGAGTACAAAGAGTACCAAAAGTAGCCACCGCTGATACTTTGGTAAAACTTTGGGATTCCTTAGAAAAGTTTCCGGTGCACTTTAGCTACGGAATCTGGCTTTGGGAATAGCTTTCCTTTGTTTCTTCGTGGTTGTATTTTTAACTCTTTATTGAAGGGGTAGGTATTGCTTGAAATCAGGGTCGCAGTTAAGATTTGTATTTTGACAAAAGTCTACAGATTACATCCTATAAAGATTGTTCAGATGTATTTTTGATCCTGAAAAAACATGGTACTTTATCCTAGACATCTAAAGTGTCTGTCTTTCAATACCTAAAATTATAAATTGCTTTGTAGTCTACGTCAAGAATATCGTTTGTAAAAATAACCTTAATTGACGTCTTTGTCACAATATTTTTACGATCTACGTAGATAGGATTAAATTTCGATTATATTAAAGTATCAAATTATTTTATTATTTTTAACGCATTTACGCATGCGAAGCGAAATCTAAAGAAAGTCACCCAAAGACGTACTATAGTGGAGGATAATTTCGATACCACGAGCAGTGTTCACGGTAACTTAGTGACTAAGGCACTGGCGTACTGAGACAGGAGTCGCAGGTTTGACTCGTGCTCGTGAACGATTTTTTCATTCCACAATTTAAATATTTAAAGTATCTAGCCTAAAATATAAACAGTCTACTACGTGCAATATATTACTCAGTCTATCGAGGTGCGTCTCGATTGCCTTAAATATAACTCCAATTTTTATTCAGACTCCAACTGAACCATACAAAAAAACCCGCGCTATCAGACTTCAAGGTAAAAACGGGTAGTCGAAGATTCCAACCAATCTAATTTATCGAGAAAAAACCTCAAAATACCGGCTCGATCTATAAAAAGGAAGAAAAATAAACACTATCGCGGCTGATATTGAGAAACGATAGGGCAAGGCGCCGAGGCGGAAAGTTTTAGAGGCAAAATTATTGGTAGTTTATTTCCGAGCCATTTGAGGATGGCAAAACAACACAAAACCATAAAGAGTGTCGGTTGCAGTATCTTGAAAATATGTTTTTTTTAAATAGTGCTGTTCAAAAGTTTTAAGACTGTAAATAAAATTCTGAAGTAAGTTGCTGTGTTGACCAATTTATTGATGAAGATTTTGTACTTTATCATAATTGTTTAGAGTTGCGATTGCTCTAGATTCGATATACATTTTACTTTTGTACATACGTTTTGGAGTAAAAAGGAAAGCTTAGAAAAATAAAGGAAAGACTACAAAAATTAGAAGGCTTACACGGAATAGGTGATAAAACAAAAACTAACACTGGCTGAATTGTCGGCGTAAGAATTTAAAGTTATATATAATTTAGAATAATTTAGTGAAGGTACAGGTACAGTAAATTAATACGTAAATTCCGGTACTGGAACGGTACAGTAAAAGTTTCAAGTATTAATGTGGGATGGTATCAGAAGCATTGCACCACCCTATCTCTTCTCATGGGTGTCGTAAAAGGCGACTAAGGGATTCACCAGAGAATGGGCAGCAGCGTTCTCTGAGTATACTGCAATCGACAACCCGCATAGCAAGCGTGGCGATTATGGCATATCCCCCCCATCAGGGGAGGCCTATATCCAGCAGTGGACGTCTTTCGGCTGAAATGATGATGATGATGGTATCAGAAGATGAGAAACAGGCCAAAATAACGATTAAATGTGTGGAAAATTATAGTTATTGCAAGGGAGTGAACACTGAGATAACGATCGATAGAGATGTATGGAACATAACAGATTTTTTTGTATAGTTTAGCGAAACGAGCTAAAACCCCACTCTGATGTTAAGTGGTAACCTTGACCCATAAAAACTGCAATACTAGCTAAGCTATCAGTTGCCTAAATAGCAATGCAAGTCGCGTTCGCAAAACTGAGACATGAAGGTGGAAAGTGTCATGTGATTGTAATTTCGCCGGAACCCGTACCACGAGCACTAGAACACAACGTTTCTGTTTGGCGGCGGAAACCACTGAGATAATATGTACTACTTACTAGAGAAGACACCTTGAATTGAATGTTTGTAACACGTTTTACGGACGGGTCACATGTTGCGAAGTACCCAAGAAAAGTGGAGCAAGATCCTAACGGACTGGTATCCTAGAGATGGCAAAAGAAAAAGGGGAAGGCAACGCAAAAGATGGGAAGACGAACTGAAGCTTACAGCAAGTCCTAACTGGAGAAGAGTCGCAAGAGACAGAAGCAATGGAAACTGTTAGAGGAGGCCTTTGCCAGGAGGCACACTGAACTCAGAGACATTTTGTAACAAGCAAAGAACTGCATAGAGAGTTCAGGATAGGGAGGGCTTATTATTATAATAACAAGTTTTAGAGCTCCTGCACTCTCACTCACTTAGCCACGCTGGCGCCGCGCGTGCCCCGCGTCCTACAAGTTGCGCGATATTTCTAGTACATTAATACCCATTTGTACCTATTTCTGCCCACTGAGGTAATCCTCAGTGGGCAGAAATAGGTACAGTGGAAGTACTTCTCCGGATGAGATCTTTCAAAAGGAGCTATACTGCTAAAAAATATAAATAAAAATACAGTCAGGGCAATAGCCATATAATAGTAGATTCTCACAGCTCTAATACGACTTAAAAGACGCCAAGAATTCTAATCAAGAATTTCCAGTAAAAGTGCTTTATTCCCTTTTGATGTGCAAACATAAATATCCTTTAACGGCGAAAATTAATATCCAATCTATCCACGATTTGCCCTACTAGATATAGGAATTTGACATAAGCTCCATACGAAATATTATGTCAAATTTCTATCTCTAGTAGGGTAAATCGTGGATAGATTGGATATTAATTTTGGCCGTTAATTAATTTACTAAAGGTATCGTGGCGACAACAAATACATTGGGATAAGGATGTTCATTTTGTTAAAGCAGCTACATAAAAAATTCCAGGCATTCTTCTTTGGTATTTTTTTTTTCATTTAGTTGACCATGTATGAGCAATTTCCGGCCCGCGGACTGGATGTGGCCCTCCACGGCATTTGATCCGGCCCACGGAACACTTAGTTCAACTTTTTTTTTGCTATAACAGTACTTTGGCTGAATGCATCGACCGTGTAGAGTCCATACGGCCCGCTACTTCATAAACGTTCAAAGGTTTGGCCCTCGTCTTTCCAACGGTTGCCCACACCTGCAGTAGACAATACAGCCTAAAAGCTCAACCCACATAAAATAAAATAATAAATAAATATCTTTGGGATATTTTTACACAAAACCATCTACTCCCAAACTAAACAGAGCTTGTGCTATGGGTACTAGACAATGGATATAATACTGATATACTTTTTTTTTTGTAAATACATACTTATAATACATAAGCAACACCCAGACCAACACAAACACAAAAACAAAAAAATATACACAAATCTGTTTAATCTGAACAAAGGATCACAGAAACATTAAAATGATATCAATATTCACACAAAATCCAGAATGTTCACCTTTTGATCTCGTTTAAATTCAAAATTACATTCAAAATCCGTGACAGTCTCTTGTCAAAAAATCCTTTTTGAATTGAACAACGAAGAGTAAAGCGACAAGCGATATTTTCGGTATCCAGTGGCTCTCAATCTGTTACAACAATAATAACTGACGAGCACAGACCAGAAGCCTCAAGACGCCGCATAAACAAAGTTTTGCATGAGAAAGCAGTCGTAAAATGTTAGCGGGGACCGGGGGCGGACGGTGCGTTATGATTGGTCGGCTGAAAAGTTCGGTGGTGCGATTCCGTGTGATTGGTGCCGCTCGCTGACGTACTGACGTCCTGATTAGCGGCGGGGCGTATCATATGCAGTGCTACTGCATATGCGTTTAGACTGGGGGTGACCGGCTATTAGGCGTCTAGAGGCTTTCTGGTCTGTGCTGATGAGACAAAGAATAAAGTTAGAAGTGATAGACGTTGAAGGCGTGATGTATTTTTGTTGATGTGTTTTTTTTCAGGTTTAAAGAATTTTATTTCTCATAAGAACTTACAAAACAGTTCGCTTATAATGAGATACAAAAGTACTTACAACTAAATTAGGTATATAATTTTAGCCTCTCAAGCGTTGGAAATGTTACAGTGTACATACATAATTCTTTAGCTTAGTTTTAAACACATTCATGTTATCACATTCTTTTAGATCCTCTGGCAATCTATTGAACAGCTGTGCTCCTTCATACGATAACGTTTTCTTGCCGTAATTAGTCCGTGGTTTCATTAATTGGAGTTAATTTGTGTTTTTTATTTAAGTTATGAATTGTGGAAACGTGTTTGTTAGTTCTTGTAAATGTCTTTTTGGTTGTAGCGTTAGTATAAGGCTGATAAGTTCTCTAGTTCTGCTTGAGTTAAACGATGGCTGATGCTCGCGTCATGCTCGTGAACGGGTGCCGTCTGTCAGGTACTAGTCAAATCTTTAAATATACTTTTAAATGCACATTCTAATTTTTTATCTTGTTTGCTTATTGCTGAAATTAACCTACATTATTTGACATCCCATTCAGCCCAGACATAAAAAAATATAGTGTATTGAACAATTTTTTTTAAATAGTTTCTTACCGGTTCTTATCCATAGGACCTTCCATTGGGAACCGTGCAACTAGAGTCAAACGTTTCAGAAGTGCCTGATATTCTGATAGAATGTTGAGAAGTGAATGGCATGGTTTTTTTTGGTGTCGATATCATCTTACCACCAACAATGATATTTAAAAGTATAGATGTGTCATACCCTAAAAAAAACAAAAGAAAAAAATGTTCCCTACACATAAACTAGTACAAAGTAAGTAAGTTGGTTACTTCAAGTTACTTTCGCGTCATAATTGGAACGCTTTCTCTACACACACGACGAAATTTTTTTTGTAACTGGTCACGCTCGGCGCCTTACTTGACGTGGATTAGTAGAAAACGCCCTGATTCGGACGTTTTTGAGTCTTCAGATTGCGAGCGCAAGTAACATATCTGTACTTTTAAATGTCATTGACCACCAACGATAACTGATAATATAATTTGACTTACATGCAAAATAAGTACATAACGTTAAAAGTTTGGGTATCGTTGTCTGAACCAATCAACGGGCCGTCAACCACGCGATATGGACCGGTTGCGTATCGTTAACCAATCACGTGACAGTGACGGCCGATTTGAACCTTTTTTTGTATTTTCTTTATTTCTTTTTGACACTGCAATCGCAAACGTGTGATCAGATTACAAAAGTTTTTTTTTGTATTTTTTTTTCGGAATGCTGTGATAGAAATCTCTGACGTGCATGGATTCCAATTTTGAAAGCGGGTAGTAAAAATAATGGTTGCACCAGTGAATTTTTCATTCGAATGAAATATTGGTGTTCAATTCGAGTTTTCTTTTTTTTTCTAATATGAATTTGAAAGGGAAAATATTTTACAAAGCTTATTTTTTTTATTTTATTCGAACATGAATTCAAATGACCTGATTTCTTTACGTTGAAAGAGATGATAATAAGTTTTGTGGGTGTTTTTCATTTCAAAGTCATTAATCGTATTTAATGAAAACGAAAGATTATTCATTATTATTATTAAATTCCAAGAAACAATTTTATTTTGGTAGGCAGACATCCTTAGAAAATACGGGCTTACGATGTTTACATGAACAAAATTATGTAAGCTTATCCCATAAATAATTCGACACGAAAAATGTCAAACCTTGACCATCAAAACAAAAACGTTTTTCCTCGTCCATAAAACTCCTATAAAATTCACCATAAACTAACTCGGTCAACAACAGATTATAAACAACTTAATTATTAATTCTAATTGGCATTTGACCGTAGGTGCTCTACCCCTGCCTCACTATAAAACTAAAAGTCGCCACTCCAGGGGTTGAGTTTAATTAAAATTTCTAAATTAAAATGCCAATAGTTTGTCACCCCTGCATTGTAGAATTTGTTAGTAGAACGTTCAGGAAAATACTGACTGCAAAGTTTAATTGTTTTCTTGTATGAAAAACATTCGTTATTTATTATTAATGCGATAGTATGGATTTTTTGTTTTTTGTTTGACTTTCAAACACGCTAAAAACGGATCCACACTTTTCTGCTTGGCGCAAACCCTTATAAAATAAACCTCACCATAAGGAACCTTTAGCAAAGCTGCAAAACTTTCGAAATAGAAGTTTTTAAACTTTCGCAAATTTCTCTCATATTAAACTATATTTACGGGACTTTTCGTGCACAATTTAATCAAAACAAGACAAACATTTTGACTAACCTCGACGTTTCGGCCAAGTTGCATTGGCCGTGGTCACGAGCAGACTCGAGGCTAGTCAAAATGTGTGTTGTGTTTTGATTTAATTGTGCGCGAAAAATCCCGTAAATATAGTTCAATAAGAGCTTTCAAAATTTCAGGAAAACCAATTTTAGTAACATACGTGATGTAATTCGGTTAAACTTGTTTTATAATTATGTGTAGTGATCGCGAAAACCTAAGAAATTATTAACCTTTAGGTCCGTAACCACGCCGTTTGAAAAGCGGTTTAGTGACCAAAGAAGCCATGCCCATCATCTTTTTTTTGCTAGGAGGAAACCTTCAAAAGGCTACTGGTGGGCTGGCAAGGAGTCCAGGGTGTGGAATTTCCTTCAATATACAGCACAATAAGGGAAAATCCGAGAATCGATCATGCCTCCGGAGTCCTACCTGTGCTACGCCTGTAAGACACGTCAGGAAGACTTTTGTCTCCTTGTACACCGATCTGGGACTCACGGCGACTCGTGACCACTACGTGCCGTCGCCATCAGTTCACTTAGTAGACACTCAGTGCCCCCACTCTGAACACCCGTGACCCCAAAGGCCTTTTGCGTTCCGGTTGAATACATGGCAAGGGGATGCCCATTTTCATAGACCATATAACCCAATAGATGAATATTAATGTAATGCGTAGGTACTGTTGAAATGTGCGCTAATCAAGTTTTGACGGCTCACGTAAGTGGTCGAAACTGATTTGAAGCTTTCAAGTGGCGAATAGTGGCGACCTACATCAGTGAAATATCATAGATGTGTTCACAGACAAAGGTTGCCTGTTATGAGGCATTTTTGGGGTGTATGGTCAATGCCCATCATCTACCAAAAGCATTAAGGCCTTACAATTATGTTTACCCCTTAAGCCTTACAGATTGAAGGTACCAAACACAGTCGTACCAGAATCAAAACAAAAACCGCTTAATAGTTTCTCATTCCGAATCTGAAAACATTCGTCCAATTAAAATGAGCTGCGGAGAACGTGCTAAAACGGGACAGATAGATACAGGAATGTATGCTAGAAAGAGATAAAGATAGAGGAATAGTTGCAGAAGTAACGGACATTTAATCAAGCATTTAATTAATTTTAATTAAAGTTGTGGATTGTGATTTCCCTTGTCGCTTTGGCGATGTTTTGCTCTTGAATCAAACGATTAGGGTTTCGATTTGAGGAGGGCTGTGTATGTAGGTTAGGTGTTTTTGTGGCAAGGCTGGGAAAAATATGGGTGTGATATTTTGATTACTTATCTTTTGGCAATGTTCTAGACGGCTCTAAAAATTGTTGCAGCAAGCAATTGGTTGCAGCTATTGAAATATCTTTTGTAAATGACAACATTATTTTGTTTCATCATTACAGCCAAAAGACGTCCACTACTGGACATAGGCCTCCCCCAATTAAGGGGGGGATATGCCATAATCGCCACGCTTGGCAGGCGGGTTGGCGATCGCAGTTGGTTGGTTAAATACTCAGAGAACGCTGCTGCCCATCCTCTGGTGAATCCCTTAGTCGCCTTTTACGACACCCATGAGAAGAGATAAGGGTGGTGCTATTCTTTAAGTCCGGCACCACACGGACCTTTACCACGGATTTATTTTGTTTATCTACACTCATATCGTAAAATTCAAATTATAAACTCGAAAGTAATGTCATAACGACATACTTTACGCACATGCACCTGTAATGAATTTTAAAAAATTCAAAAAATTTGAATTTTAATTGAATTTTAAAAAATTCATTACGATACATTTTGCTGAACAAAACAGTGCTGTAATTTTTTTTTTTTCCATAAACGCACACTTCAGGCCCAACTAAGGAGTTTTTAATGCCACTTCGACCCAACCAAGGAGTTTTCAATCTTTTTTTTAGCAGTCGTACAGTTTGGCACCAAAGAGTACACAAGATTCAGGGTGGCGCCACTAGTCATACATTGAAAAATTTTATCGTTTAAAATCGCGTTTCTGGCAGAACTTTATATTGTCATATTGCTTTTAATTACATTTAAGTGTTTACAGGCATATTTTTTGTATGATAAAACAGAGATTGACGGAATCCTGACAAGGATAGAAAATTAGTTCGGATTATAATGTTTTTGCCAGACTATATTTTATTATCTGTGTTGACGCGCGCTAGGGCGCGTGCGCGGCCGCGCGCCATGGCCTACTGGATTTGGTCGTCATATCTTGTGAATTTATTGTGATTGTTTACGCTATTATTATTTTATTGCTAGCCTAAAGTTTTATTCTGGGCAAAAATATCTGACAACAGCAGTGATACTGAAGTGAGGAGAATATGACACCGCCTGAATTTCTGGATACAGCAACGTAAATGACGAACAGAAAAATCAAGAAAAACTAACGACAATGTTACCAAGATTTTGACTTTGGTATTTTATTTAAAATTGTATGATTTTAGATAAAGTAGTGTATGAAACTGACATAACTAGGTATTAAAACACTCGTGTGATACTATTAAAAACCGAGCCGCAGGGAGGTTTTTAAACTCACACTCGTGTTTTAATAACCCCTGTTATGCAACAGTTTCATAAACTACTATAACTTAAGAGTTTCCACTTCTTTGCCTTTTGTTTCATTTTTAACAATGATTAATTTTTTGCAATGTCAGGGCTAACATAGCATCGCTTAATCAGCCCATAACTTTACCACTAAATAAGAATTTTGCAATTTTAATTTAATAAAAAATAAATTTTACAACTATGAGTAGGTTACGACCGAAAATTGACTAATAATATCGTTCGTTGCTTCGTATAAACTACAGTTAAAAAATATCACGATATATCGATTGTCGAATTTGTAACTTAACCCCAAATGCTTTTTCTAAAATCTAAAAATGCAGTAAAACTGCAAGTAAAACTTCTTTAGACACGCTTGACTTGGGGAGTAAGCTGGTGAATGCGTTACGAAATGCGAGGCGAACGGAGGGGGTAGTGCGGGACGCGGGGAGCGAGTTGCGGTACGGCCAAGACACAGCGTTGATGATTTACACGCGCCGCGCCGCCATTCCTTTGTTCTCATTGAAATAGTTTTGAGGGAGATATATAAGTTAGTGAAGTTTTACTTCAGTCGTGTGCTCTAAAGCAAACTCTTTTTTTTTTGTTCTCCAAAACAGAGCTTAAGACAATTTTTTTTTTTTTTTGCCTTGGGGAAATCCTCGTAGACGCACTTCGCCCGGGGTTGGCGGAGCCAGTGTCGGACACTTACCGACTAAAACCACCACGGTGTTCCTTCAATTACCTTAGCCGGGGGAGTGAGGACCCGTGAGTATTCACACAACCACCCCCGACAGGTCTTGGCCCGCCACAAGCAGGCGAGCCCCTTCTCCCCTTGCGGCCTAACGTTGGCCGCACCCTCCTAGGCAGCGGCGCACACGGGACACTGCACGCCACCTCACCTCACGGGCCTTTACCAGCTATGAATTTGGGGTGCATTAAAAAAGCCTCCATGTGTGACGATATTTAATTGATCGTCCGGCGCACCCTGGGCAGTCAGCCCCGCTACCAACCTGCTGACTGGCTAATCTTTTCCCCACGGCATGAGCTATTATCATTATGTAACTCATGTCGACACGATAGAGGAAGACCAGCTATGCCAGCTGCGCCAACTACGCCAGCTGTGACAGCTACGCCAGCGGTGTCAGCTACGCAAGCTGCGCCAGCTACGCCAACTGCGCCAGCTACGCCAACTGTGTCAGCTGCGCCAGCTGTGCCAGCTACGCCAACTGTGCCAGCTACGCCAGCTGTGCCACCTACGTCAGCTACGCCAGCCGCTGGTCAGGCAGCAGACTACTCCGGGTCTGCTGCTCGCAGGCCCTACCTCCCGTAATTTTTTATAGAGGCTTTCTTCCTCGAGCTCTGGGCGGTGAAGCCAAGACCCTCGGTCCCAAGAGGCGCGAGAACACTACTCAGCGGGCACTCCTGGGGTTACGAGATAGACGGGGGCAGGGAAGGACAGTCCCCCCGCTGCCTGCCCAGTGGCAGGGTGAGTGCACACCGGACCCGCCCCTGCTCCTCCACTGTGCCCTCTGCTGACATCAGAGGGACACGTGGAGCAACTCCGCATTGGGCCCCTCCCGTACCAGAATATTCGCCACAGGCAATAAGTCCCCCGAAGGTTAATCCCTCGAAAGGATTCTATTGCCCGTACCCAGGATGCACCGGCCTAACAACTGCCGTTCCCTCCAGACGTGTCCAGAGGGACAAGCAGCCGTCAGACACACTTGGAGGTTTTCTGGCCAGCACCCCAACTCAAGACTCCTAAGACGACTTTTTACACCTTATTGTTCCGCAATTGGGACATTCAGCACTATTTTCAAAACTCATCAAGTATTAATATATTTATTTGCCCTGTGTTGGAATTTACTCATCAAATATTATTACTATTATCGTTATGTGAGTATTTCAGTTTTCACATTCCAGAGAATTCTAGAGCATAAAATGCGACGCGCTTATTAAAATAAAACCCTTTCGCCATATCAAAATTATCATACGAACTACGTAAATATGTATTCGTACATGAGTTTTAATTAAACATACGACTAGTGATTTCCCTTGTCGCTGTGGCTAGTTTATTCGAGCTGAACTGCTGTTCAAGTTAGGTATTATATTTAGGTCATATAAAACATACAGAGAGGACGGGATATTGTAACTAACTCATCTACTCACTGCCGTTGGAAAATTAAGATATCTACTTCTCTAACAGGCGAGGAAAGTTCTTATTTCTTCATAAAATGTCCAGTTTTTCATTGCAAAGTTAGCCGTCAGACATACTTCAAGCCAAAAAAATACAGTGTAAAGTCAAGTGTATGGATTAAAAAGTTATCATAATTAATACAAATATGCAAAAAATATTTTTATCTTTGAAAAAACCCGCAAAGAAAACGTTCGAGTTTTTTAAATTATTTTTTTCATTTTGATCGACACGTATCTATCATGTGTGATAACATCTGAAAAAACGTGCAAATATTGGCAGATTATGAAATTCATCGAAAATCATACACATTTTGGCATTTTCATAGGCATTTTGAACCCTATTGTCTACTACGACTCGCTCGAATTTCCCGCGTGCGAGCATAGATACGACAACCGTGCTCAAGTTTGTAAACCTACTGCACCCTATTAAGACGGCTTCGACACATGATTTCAAAAAGATATCGCCAAATATAGGGAAACCATAAGGATTTGCAACCGAAAACAAAAATGTTTCTCTACAACACGCTGACCAAATTTTAAAGTCAACTTTTCCAAACATCAAGAGTTAAAGAGAGTATAATATTATGAACTATCTCAAGGAATGGAACTCTCAACACAAAGCTAAGATTAACGCCATAGTGAGAGTACTGCATCACTCCACAACATACGTTGATAATGGATTGAATCGCGCCAGATGCGACATTAATATCATTACGGTGCCAGAAGATATATTTCTGGTATTTGCACTTAAGTATATTCACGAGCAAATTAAAGATATAAAAAGTTTTTTTTTGTAAACAGGTATCTCGCTTCTATCATTTGGAAGGTTAGGCAGAAGTATATAGTTTATAAGTTGATAATCTACGTTTTGCTGATAACGTAATTTTGTTCCATGTAGACCACCTATTGCTATTTTTCAAGTTATTCCTAGAATGTTACTGATTAGTTATTTATTTTATGTCATTTAGTTTTCAGGGGTCCTGGTATTCATAGCACAAGTTAAATCTTATAATGAATATCAGAGCCCCACTTTTATTTTACCCTGTTGATACATTTTGTTTACAAAATTTTCAATACCAGCAGGGTTATTGTGTAACTGCATCATTATCAACAAAATGTCAATTTTGACGTTTGAATCGGAAAAGTGGGAAAAATTATAAAATTCGAATTGCGTAACTACAAAACTATTGATTACGATTTCGGAGGGATTCATTATACAATTAAATTAATGATAAAGCTCAAAGAGGAATGATATCGTTTCAAGACATTGAATTGTCTGTCGTATAAATTTTTGCAGAGCGTATATTATGTTATTACTTTATAATGAAGTCCCTCTATGTCGTTACACAATTCCAATGTTTGATTGCGATGTTATCAATATTGTCTTCAATTTTACATCAAAATGAAACTCTCAAATGAGTTACGCAATTGCCCTGCTGTAATCCACACATGTTTTGAACAAACAAATGCATCTTATCTTGTACCGCCTACGTCTTATTTAGTGTATCAATGATCTATTCACTAAAATTAAATTAAATTAAAAACTTATTAAAATTTACTGGTCGCAATTCCAATCTCGGGACTGTTACTGAGAATGTTGTAACAGAAAAATCTAATAACAATTTGCCCTAGTTAAGAGTTGAACCCTATGAAGATCACACGCATGAAACGCTTGCTAATTTCTTCAATGCTAATGATTTTTACAGTAATTCTAATTGTATTGTTGGATAGTTGGATACTGCTACAGCAACCCAAAAAAGAGTAGCAAAAAATCTTGACTATATTTCTAAACTGTTCGTGGTTATGCAGACTGAAAACTTGCTTCTGATTTAAATGGACCCACCATTTTAATCAGAAGTTTTCAGTCCGCTTAAACATGAACATAGATTATTTAGTTCAGTGACTGAAAAACTGGAACGTCGAGAACACTGAAACTGTACAATTATAACCGGACTCGACTAATTAAAACTAGGCGTCTCATGGGCTAAAGAGAGCTCGAAGCAGACACAAAACATGGAACTATTTAGGTCACTGATTTGAATATAGATTTGAATATTGTACCTTTTATCAAAAAAATTAAAATGTTTTCCAACCGTTTCAGTAAGAGACGATCTATGGATTGCATCAAAAAGAGGGTATGGTACTCATTAAATAAAGGCTAACTTATTTCCATAAACAGGCCCAATTTCAAACTCCAAGCTATTAATATAAATCTTAATATATAAAACAGCGACCGCGTACTGGAAGGCGCGTGGGTAGGCCCCCCACAAGGTGGACCGATGACCTGGTGAAGGTCGCGGGAATTCGCTGGATGCGGAAGGCACAGGACCGGTCGTTGTGGCGATGCTTGGGGGAGGCCTATGTCCAGCAGTGGACGTCTTTCGGCTGAAATGATGATGATGATGATATAAAACAAAGTCGGGTTAGCTATTTTATTTATAACTCAAGAACGGCTAAACCGATTTTAATTAAATTTGACATACAGATAGAACATTACCTGGATTAACATATTTATCTCAAGAAGATGAACAGTTCCCGAGGGATGCGCGATAAACGACATTCAGGCGGGCGAGGTCGCGGGCATAGGCTAGTTTTCTATAAAAATCTGAATAACATTGCCTGCCTCTGAGAATCGAACCCAAAAACACTATTATGTTTTTGTGTCGCGCAAAAGTCAATAATTCTACCAATGTGCTTATCATGTTATCTGTATCACTGCTTAGGATGTTTTTAGCCTTTTCCTTACAACAAACGCTTCTGTTTCTCCCATAACCAAAATAAAGACACAAATGAATCACCATCGTTGTCAAACAAACTGGTGTTAGCATGTATAAATTGTGTGTTAGTGGTGGTTGCACTTAGTATGTAATTGAGTTCTACCAGATTCCTGTGGTGTTGGTTGTAGGTAGCAGGGTAGAAGTTGTACGGGAGGCCCTCCTGGAAGCCTCGATCGTACAGACCTGGGTGACAGCACCAGACAGGCCTGTCGACATCGATGTGGAGGCCGGGTGGTTCCAGGAGGCGATGACGCAAGTTTGCGATGTGGGGATGCCTAGAGCTAAGCCCGGTCCTGTGAGGCGCCAGATGTACTGGTGGTCTTCGGACATAGCGCAACTGCGAGTTGCGTGTGTGGCCGAGCGACGCCGGTACACGAGGTTCAGGAGGCGGTTCAGGAGGCGTCCCCGCACTCCGGAGGAGGCAGCCATAGAGGAGGAGCTGTACGAGGGGTACAGAGCAGCGAAGGTGGCCCTTCAGGCAGCCATCAAGGAAGCCAAGGTGGCAGGCTTTGACGCTATGAGGGCGACTCTGGACGCAAATCCGTGGGGGCGTCCATACCGTATGGTACGGGGCAAACTTCGCCCGTGGGCCCCCCCACTATCCCAGAGTCTCCGGCCTGAGCTGCTGGAGGGTGTGGTGAGCGCTCTGTTCCCTTCAAGGGCGGAGCACACCCCTCCGCTGATGGTTCCTCCTCACATGGCGCCTAACGCGGACGACGACGACGACGTGCCCGAAGTGCCCGAAGTGACCCGGGAAGAATTGATGGCGGCGGTGAAACGGCTTCAAGCCAAAAACACCGCCCCAGGGCCCGATGGCATACCTGGCCGAGCATGGGTCCTGGCCCTGAAGGCCCTTGGGCCCCGATTGGGAGGGCTCTTGAGCGCATGCTTCGAGCGGGGCCAGTTTCCACGGAGGTGGAAGACTGGCAAACTGGTCCTGCTGAAGAAGGAGGGGCGCCCTGCAGACACACCATCTGCATACCGCCCTATCGTGTTGCTGGACGAGGTGGGCAAGCTCTTTGAGAGAGTAATTGCAGACCGCCTTGTCCAGCACCTGACTAGGATGGGGCCGGATCTGGCGGACAACCAGTTTGGTTTCCGCCGGGGGCGCTCCACTGTGGACGCTATCATGCGCGTGAGAGCTCTGGCGGAGAGAGCAGTGGCCCGGGGGGAGGTGGTTTTGGCGGTGTCCCTTGACATCGCCAATGCTTTTAACACCTTACCCTGGAGTTGCATTAGGGCGGCACTTGAATTCCATCGGGTGCCGACCTACCTCCGCCACATCATAGGGGCCTATCTGACGGACAGGGCTGTCATCTACCCGGGTCGGGAAGGATGGGGTCGGCGAGAGATGTCGTGCGGTGTTCCACAGGGATCGGTTTTGGGGCCGCTTCTGTGGAACATCGGTTACGACTGGGTTCTGCGTGGTGTTCTCCTCCAAGGCGTTGGCGTGACATGCTACGCCGACGACACGCTGGTCACGGCGAGGGGGAAGACGCTCCGGCAGGCGACCATGCTGGCGACAGCGGGGGTTGCGCAGGTCGTTGGAAGGATCCGGCGGTTGGGTCTCGAGGTGGCTCTACACAAGTCTGAGGCTCTGTGTTTCCACGGGCCTCGGAAGGGGCCGCCTCCGGGATCCCACATAGTGGTAGGAGGCGTCCGCATCGGCATCGGGTCGACGATGAAGTATCTGGGACTCGTCCTCGATAGCCGGTGGGGCTTTGGGCCCCACTTTCAGCGGTTGGCACCCAAGTTGATGGGGGCCGTGGCTGCGTTATCGCGGCTGCTCCCAAACCTGCGGGGGCCAAACGCCTCCTGCCGGAAGCTCTACGTGGGGATCGTACGGTCCATGGCCCTTTATGGGGCCCCAGTGTGGGCGGACACCCTGACACGCTGCAACGTCACGCTGCTGCGTAGGCCGCAGCGTGCGATGGCTATCAGGGTGATACGGGGATATCGTACGATCTCCTTTGAGGCGGCGAGCCTTCTAGCCGGATCAATGCCCTGGGATCTGGAGGCGAGAGACCTTGCGCTGAGGTACCACCAGCGTGAGGACCCGCCTGATCGGACCGAGGTCCGCCAGATCCTAGTAGCTGCATGGGAGGAGCGACTTGCGCAACCCAGCGCAGGGCACGCCGCAATAGCGGCGGTAAGGCCCGTCATGGAGGAGTGGCTGGAGAGGGGCCATGGTGCCCACACCTACCGGCTGACGCAGATACTCTCGGGGCACGGTTGCTTCGGGAAGTATCTGTGTCGCATAGGCCGGGAGCCGACGCCCGAGTGTCATCACTGCGGAAGCTGCCCAGAGGACACGGCGCAGCACACACTGGCGGAGTGCCCAGCTTGGGCCGCGCAGCGCCGTGACCTCATTACTGCAGTAGGCGGCAGCGATCTCTCGCTTCCGGCCGTGGTTCTGTCTATGGTCAGGAGCGAGAGCGCTTGGGAAGGCGTCGTCTCCTTCTGCGAGGATGTAATGCTCGCTAAGGAGGCGGCGGAGAGGGTTCGAGAGGCGATTACCTCTCTTCCCATCCGCAGGAGACGACCTGGGCGTCGTAGGAGGGCGTATGCCGACCTCCAGCCACCCTAGGTGTGGGCCTGCGGGCGGCGGACTCAGGGTGGCCCGCCGCCCGACCAGTCAAGGCCCGTGACGGTGGAGCGTCGTGTTCCGCGCGCGCCTGTCTAGAGGAGGGTGCGGCCGTTGTGGTTGCCGCACGGGGAGAAGGGGCTCGCCTGCCAAGGGCGAGCCAGGACCTGCCGGGGATGGTTGGGCGAATACGGAAGTATTTCTCACGCCCCCGGCCAAGGTCGGTAGAGGAACACCGTGGTGGTTTTTAGTCGGTAAGAGTCCGACACTGGCTCCGCCTTCCCCGGGCGGAGTGCGTCCATGAGGATTTTCCCCACGAAAAAAAAAAAAAAAAAAGGGTAGAAGTTGTAGCGGATAAAGTAAGCAAGCATCTAGGGCATGCCACAATAGCGGCGGTAAGGGCAGTATTTGGCTGGACTGACGCAGATAATCTCGGGGCATGAATGCTTCGGGAAGTTTCTGTGTCGCAAAGGCCGGGAGCTGACGCCCGAGTGACACCGCTGCAGGAGCTGCCTTGAGGACACGGTGCAGCATCCTTATAATAAGATTAAAGACTATGAAGTGCAGTCAGGTGGGTGGGCACATGATCCACCCGTCCGCACGTCGTGAATTCTAGTCTCTATCTTATAATTTTACCGATTATTTTAAATTAAAATCGTTGCACCTGCCCCGTGCCTGTCTGCCCTAATGTGGCTGCCTTCAATGTACCACCAATCTTGTTACAAAGTCGCTTATATCAACTCCGCTATCCCTTTTGCCTTACACAACATCCACTTCAAAACTTGGCTAGATTTTAGCTTGGTTCTCGTAAACTTAGACTCTGGTTTGCTTAGTCCTAGTTATTATTGGACCAACACTTATGGCACTCTGACTAACTTGCCGTTAGTTCGTCCATTATGTTATGTTTTGTTGGAACCATGTTTGCCTTACTTGATAGTTTATTATAGAACTGCTTGTAAATATGTATGGTTGAAGGGAAGACAGAATCTTGCTGTGCTATGTGCATATTCTATGCACATTTTGCATGTTATAATGTAACTTGACAGCGGGAAAAGTTGTGTCGGCGTCTTCTTGGACCTTGCCTTGGCCTTTGATACCGTATCATGGCCTATACTCTTTAAGAAAACGGAAGGTATTGGCATGTTAGCCAATAAATAAAATTGAATTGAATTGAATTGAATTAGGGACACTACCCTGGATTTGTTTAGCTCCTATCTTAAAGACTGCGAATACAGGGTTTGCCTGGGTTACTATCAGAGCACTTTTGTGAAGGTGACATATAGCGTCGCCTCAGTGCTTGAATGTCCAACCGACCATTGACCAAATTCTACCGGAGACGTTTTTGTTATTGATTTCAGAGAAATATTTTAAAAACTTTGATGATTTAAGAATAATGTATAGTATATATTACATTATTCTTAAATCTTCAAAGTTTTATTTTATTATTTCTCTTAAATCAATAATAAACTAAAAAAACGTCTCCGGTAAAATTTGGTCAATGGTCGGTTGGACATTCAAGCACTGAGGCGACGATAGGGTGTCCCAGGGCAATGTCCTTGGTCCTATTCTGTTTCTTCTGTACCTTAATGGTGTCTGCTCACAAAATTTTGACATCGCACATTTTTTTGCAGATGCTGAATATACAGCATTTTTACGGTTGCTCTTGAGACCTATAGTGCCGCAGAAGCTGGAATGCAAACAGTTGTTAATTGGCTACACAATAATTTGCTTACCGTAAAGGTATTAAAGTTACACTAAAAACACTTTAATGTTACTCTTGGGCCCCATCTGATGCGACCCCGGGGCTCCGAAAAAATTAGCTCATCACTGGTTCTAGGATGACTTTTCGAATATTATAAAATGCTACGATGAGAAAGAATCATCCGTTTTTGCTAAATAAACATATCGTTGAACATTTTATTAATCTTAAGTCGTCTTATGACCGATTCAAATTACAGTAACTTACAAATTGAAAACTATTAGATCCTATAGCTTTACGGAGTAGACCCTTCCATGGGTACGTCGTTGTTTTATTTCCCTTTTCCGAGAAAAATGCTATCATTGATAAGCGAAACGACTTTTTTAAATACAAATACAAATACAAAAGATAAAAAATAATGAAACTTCATAATTTAAAACAAAAGAATTCCACCCTTTTGCACAAACCCAATCGCTTAAAACCAAGTACTTCCCACCAATTTCACGTTCATTTGTTTCCAAATTCCGTAACTCTGAGAACTTGTGCGAACGCTCCGCCGCACAGGGAACGCAACTCCCAGAAAATAGGAGAATAAGAGAAAAATCAATCACAATAAGTTCTTCAGAACTTGCTACTTAAGGGCCTGACTCAGTTTAAACGCTGGGAAAAGGACCGGGCGCAGACTTTTTGTTGGTTGGCAGTATGCGATAGCGGCGAAGTAAAAGTTTTAAAGGATTTTTTTTGTTTGTTTTAGGTTTGATTTTGAAATTCGTTTCCGGTTTTTAGCTATTTTTTTGCGATCCTGCAAGATGTTTTGCATTATTGTTACACGACTGTCCAAAAAATGAGTGTAATGTTTCAGAGTTCATGTACATGTACCTTTTCGCGTGAGTTTCTTTATTCAACTATCTTCTAAGCACCTGATCCGATTTAAATAATTATATGTGGTAATCATAGCAAAAGATTCTTTTTAACACTGCGAGTGACATTCGGTACATGGTTTTAAAAACAAAACAAAAAGAAAACAATATGGTGGATTTTAGTTGCTAATAAGTGCAGTCGCAATTTTTTATTTGTCATAATATGGTTATATAGGATATCGAAATGAAGGGCTTAAAGAGATTTTTCCAAAATTCATTAAAAGGATTGAAAAAAAAAATCGTTGTGCCGTTTTGACTAGTACTGAGACTGACCAATCGCAGCAATTCAAAAGAAAACTAAATTATTAAATTTTTATTATAATTAAAATTTTATTTCTTCTTCTTCTTTGATCTTCTTCTTTGATTCCTTTGATAGCAATTTATACCCTTTATGACAACAGACTTACATCGATTTGACGTTTTTGAAAAGTGAAACTAGTTCGTGGATTTATGGATTCTACTTTACAAAAAAAATCTTCACCATAATCTACAGAAAATACATTCTTCTCGATCCAAGTCCTCATAAAACATAACTTCTACCCACCTTCCTCAAAAGACTATATTATGTTTATTAGCCTCGTATAATATATTGACCTATAAAAATGGTAATTTCGGTCAAAACGAAATTAAACGCGGGAGCGTTGTAGCAAGAGATTATCTACCGCGTTGCGATTTGATATATTATAGCAATTTTATTTATGACTTGGGGGAAGTAATGATTTTAAAATCTGCTTATTCATCTTAAGTTTTCGCGGAGTATTATTTGCTGTGTCTTCTTTACTTAATGAAATTACTTGTGGAAGTAACTTATCATGCACGAAATTTTCACATTTTCATCACTTTTTTTCACTGCGTTTCTAAGATTTCTCTTGTATCTTAATACAGGAGATGCCAGTCTGCGAGAAAGTAAAAAATAATACTAATATTATCAATCAAAATAAATAGTTCCTTTTCACATAATACTGGCCTCACTTGAACTAGTGTGCGCTTCATTGGTCCGTGACGTCACACTTATACGGCTAGGGGAAAGGATGTCTATGTCTTGGAGTGTGAGACGTTTTTTTATTTCGGCTCCAAGATGCTTTGGAAGAAATTGGACAGCTGCATCTACACACAAAAAGTGACAGTAAACTGAGTTTTTATAGAAAGAAAGAAAAATCATTTATTGCCACAGCAAATCATCACTTATCTTATTTAAAACTATGATAACATAACATAGGTAATCAGTTAATTTCTGTTCCACTGCTGGACATACGGACCACTTCTAAGAACTCCACAGATGCACATACTTATTGGGACGACAACTCGGATATACTACGAGCTAAAGGTTATAAAAATAGATAATCATAATGTATAAGCCGTCATGTCTATGCCCGCGGCTACGCTTCCGTGGTATGAAAAGTAAAAAAAACCGGCTAAGTGTGAGTCGGATCGCACAGTAAGGGTTCCGTACCACTAATCGACCTGATACCCCATAGAAACTGATTAAATTTACGAGAGTTCATCAAAAGACATCAACGTACCATTGCGCGAAATAAGATTGCACCTCTTTCTTACGCAGGTACACACGGCTACACATCAAGCTGTACATTTCCATTATAAGCTGCCTCGCATTGTATAGGTTTTCCTTACAACGCGAGGTCAGCCTTTACTGGTTTTGTACAGCTTGATGTGTAGCCGTGTGTACCACCACACATTTATTTATTGCTAAACTACATAGTATGTACTATAATCAAACCAAGTTCGACGCTGATATGTATTAACATTTTGAAGATAAATCAGAAACAAAAACGTTGTAAAAATGCATGTTTTTGAGGTTTCTTGTATAGGGACCCGCTTTGGTTTTATATTTTTTTATATTTGTTGTGATAGGGGTCATAGAATCACATATTATTAGAAAATGTTGGTCTGGGTGTTTCTTATATATTATAAGTATGTATTTACAAAAAAAAGTATATAAGTATTATATCCATTGTCTAGTACCCATATCACAAGCTCTGCTTAGTTTGGGACTAGATGGTGCTGTGTAAAAATGTCCCAAAGATATTTATATTTATATTTATCACAAGCTCTGCTTAGTTTGAGACTAGATGGTGCTGTGTAAAAATGTCCCAAAGATATTTATATTTATATTTATCACAAGCTCTGCTTAGTTTGAGACTAGATGGTGCTGTGTAAAAATGTCCCAAAGATATTTATATTTATATTTATCACAAGCTCTGCTTAGTTTGAGACTAGATGGTGCTGTGTAAAAATGTCCCAAAGATATTTATATTTATATTTATATTTATCACAAGCTCTGCTTAGTTTGAGACTAGATGGTGCTGTGTAAAAATGTCCCAAAGATATTTATATTTATATTTATATTTATCACAAGCTCTGCTTAGTTTGAGACTAGATGGTGCCGTGTAAAAATGTCCCGAAGATATTTATTATTTATTATTAATTTCGTGCGTGCAAGCTCGCGATCAATCGTACAGGTGTCGAATAGGTGTCCTAATTGATAATCGCGCAACGATGCGATGTCCGAATAAAATGCACGAAAAAAATTCGTGTGAACGCGCGATGGTCGAGTAGTCGCGCTGTATTAGAATAACGCCTCACACGTCTCAACCTTTGTTTTAATAGCGCTTAACTTACTTTTATTCTATTTTGACTTCTGCATCCCAAACCTTTCAAAGAAACGCCACCCAAATATATCAGCACCGACAAAACATTATTGAGACACGCATCGAACACAATTCACAATTAGGTGGTTTCCGAAAACGGCAATTAATTTATGTTGCCAGCAATAAATTCTTGTTATCCCACATAATAAAACGTAGATTTTCCTGTTTTTATAAATGGTAGTTGATTTCCGTTGTGTGTTGAATGGGAATGGCCTTTTGTAGTGCAGACGTGAGTTTTGGGAAGGAATGTAGTTTTCGTGTGTGTAGTGGTTATATTTTTTGAGGTAGCTGTTTTTGCCGTTTCATAATAAGATTAGAAATATATATCTACTGTGAAAGAACGAGGTATCATGTTCCTCGACCACAAAGGGAGGATTTTCCGACCAAGCAAAGAAGTCGTGAAGTCAATTTGATTCCATGCTAAACGATTTCATGTTAGCCGAGAAATTACAACAATATCTCAATTAGTAAGTATTGCAGGTTCGCACGATGTAAGAAACCTGTTAATATAACCTTGTTTAAGGCTTACTGTCAGTCTTTCTACACGTGCGGCCTGTGGGTCAACTTTACTCAGCGGGCATTCAGCGACCTGCGTGTCCAATGTAATAACGCACTGAGAACACTGCTGAGGCTGCCGTGGCGGTGCAGTGCGTCAGGGATATTTGCCGAAACAAATATTGTTGGTTTTGCCGCCATCATTAGAAAAAGATGTGCCTCCCTGATGTCGCGTCTCCGCGGCAATAACAAGACTATCCTCAGTGTGTTTGCAGATCGGTGGGATTCCCCGATGATTCGGAGATGGATGCAGCTCCACACTGTTTTAAATAAAATTGTGTACCTGATTTTATTCTATTCTTACTAACACTAGATATGACTGCCTCGTTGGTCTAGTGGTCGCAAGCGCGACTGCTGAGCGTGGGGTCCTGGGTTCAATTCCCGGGTCGGGCAAAGTGTTATTGGGTTTTTTTCATTAGGAAATTCTCAGTAGCAGCCCGGAGTATGGATTTGTGCCCGATTAATGGCAATAGGCTGGCCCCCTATTACATGGGACTATAACATAACTGGCGAAATGTGGGTGTACTATACACCTCTGCCTACCCCTTCGGGGCAATACAGGCGTGATGTTATGTTATGTTACTAGATATAAAGTGAATTGTTACTAATACTACTATGGACTCTGTCTGAAATAAATATTTTTATTTCTGTAATTTTTTATGATTAAATAAATCAGTTGTACTTTTTTAATATGTATATCTACGCTACATCCACCAGATAGATTTTTTCTTCGATTTCCATTAACAACAAACAATTATAATAAAACAAAGTTTAACCGGATTAAATCGGATTGGATTAAATGCTGCAAAGCTTTCGAAACGTCAGGGAAACCAATTTAAATAATATACGCGATTTAATCCGGTTAAACTTTGTTTTATTATAATGTGTAGTGATCGCGAAAACCTAAGAAGTTAAACAAACAATTATGTTGCATGGAATATCCGATAAAACCTTAAACTCATTAAAATTACGAATAAAATTACCAGGCCAGCAGAGATCGTCGGGAAGTAGAAAATCGGTACCAAAAATCTCCATCGAACATTTTAAAGGTAACCGCCTACTTACCTACCTAGCCAGCAAGGGTTTAATACATATTTCATGAGAGCCGATCCTTCGCAACAGATGGCGGAGTTTTCACTTCATTGCTTTAGATTTCGCGACTCACCTGACGAACGGATAGGGCTGTAAGGTTGGTTTTATTTTTAGTTTGGTATTGGGAGTTGGTAACTTGGAATTAGGATTTGGAATAACGTCATAACCAAGTTCCCCGAAAGAAATACATACCCCCATGTTTGTTTTTGTGAGTATAGGATTTTCAATTATTTTTAGGGGAATCTTTCCACAATACGGGCCACGGCATGATTTCCGTACGCAAAAAACGCGCTTAGACGTGGCGTTGCGGAAACCAGCCCATTATACTATACTATACTACTACTATATTATTATATGACTCGATTTGTGATCGCAACACACCAGACACGCCAAAATTAATATCCAATCTATCTACGATTTACCCTACTAGAGATAGAAATTTGACATATTTTGTGTGGAGCTTATAATTAATCTCAATTCACTATTTGTAATTTACTAACATTAGGTTGTAAGGGTAATGTTTACTAACAAAATGGATGCATTTCTCAAAATAAATCATCATCATCATCATTTCAGCCGAAAGACGTCCACTACTGGACGTAGGCCTCCCCCAAGCATCGCCACAACGACCGGTCCTGTGCCTTCCGCATCCAGCGGATTCCCGCGACCTTCACCAGGTCGTCGGTCCACCTTGTCGGGGGCCTACCCACGCTGCGCCTTCCAGTACGCGGTCGCCACTCCAGAACTTTACTGCCCCATCGGCCATCCGTTCTGCGAGCAATGTGCCCCGCCCACTGCCACTTAAGTTTGGCAATTCTTCGGGCTATGTCGGTTACTTTCAAAATAAATGATTTATTATTATTATGTCAAATTCCTATCTCGATAGGGCAAATCGTGGATTGATTGGATATTCATTTTGGTCGTAAATCATTATAATTTTAATTTATCTACTGTCTCTGTAATATAATTTTGCATGCCTTAATTGGTTTTGGAGTCTGGATTTGTGTCCGGTCAATGGCAATTGGCTCGCCCCCTATTACATGGGACTATAACATAACTGGCGAATTGTGGGTGTACTATTACACCTGTGCCTACCCCTTCGTGGAAATACAGGCGTGATGTTATGTTATGTTGTTAATTGGTAGAACATAGAGAACTGCACATTCACTCAACATCTTGCAATGTATTAAATGTTCTTTGTTCAGGAATAAACTTTTGTATATTGAACTAAGTTTACGGGACTTGTCGCGCACAATTAAATCAAAATATAACAAACATTTTGACTAACCTCGACGTTTCGGTCTAAACTTTTGTATGTTTTTAAGTTATTGCATAGCTTCTATCGCGGGCCTTGAGCGTGGAGACCGAATCCAGAAATTCTGTAACGAAAATAACCTAACACCCCCCACTCCGACCGGCACAGCGGTGATACTTTTTAGTTTTGCCATCTATCGATGAATAGCAGAACTTTTAATGACTTTTTGAAATATCACGCTTGTCTCTTTAGTTCCGCAAATCGCCTCTAGGTGGCATTGGTTGTATCGGCGTTACTGCGCATGCGTAATCCCCCTCTTCGCCCCGCAATCTGGTCAATCTGGTGACTCATGCCTGCTTAGAGTTTCGGCGTTAGGGCACCTCCTCTTTGTATTTACATAAAAAATGCGATGCAATAGCTTTACCGCGGCAGTCTCCGAGTGCCACACGTCTTTTTTTTTACTTTTAATCATAAAAGTCTCTCAAGTGTGCAGGATTCCTCGCTATGTTTTTATTTCACCGGTTGCCCTTTGAGTCCTTCAAAAATCAACGTGGAATAATTCAATTGAACAGTCACATAAAGGCCATAATAACCCACATTTCCAAAAAAACATCTGTTTTTCTTCAATCCCAAAACAATACGAAAACTGAAAATTCATCATAAATAGATTTCGGGGTCTAAAATACCCGTTTACCACAAACTGGGCAAGCGTGAATCACATTTCATATTTTCGGAATCCAACCCCGCTGTTGTCCAAATACCTTCCCATTTCGTGTAATAAACGGGGTCTTTTGTACCCGTATCAATACCGGGTTAAAATACGAGTGGTATCTATCAAAATGATGTATAGCCCAAAATAAGGCGGGTGGAGGGTTATTTTTATTTTTCAATTACCAATAGCCTTGGCTAAATTGTTTGTAGCCGGAGTGTTTGCTTCTGTACGAGGTCATAAATTCAATTCTCACCTTGACAAAATTTTCTTTTGAAAACTCGTACATTATTATTATTATTATTTGACGACCTCTGTGGTGTAGTGGTTCGAGTGTCGGACTGCTGATCACGAGGTCGTGGGTTTGATTCCCACAGAACACAAATATTTGTGTGATGAACATGAGTGTTTGTGTTGGTCTGGGTGTTTCTTATGTATTATAAGTATGTATTTACAAACAAAAAAGTATCTAAGTATTATATCCATTGTCTAGTTCCCATAGTACAAGCTCTGCTTAGTTTGGGACTAGATGGTGATGTGTAAAAATGTCCCAAAAATTTTAATTTATTTATATTATTGCTATAATAAAGTCGGACATTATACTTATACAATTATAATCTACTAGCTGTGCCCGGCACTACGTGTTAGTATCCAGGGTCGCCAGATATAAATAAAGTTTTCTCAGAAGATTATGGATGTTTTCGAGTGAAATATCATTTTATTATCGGACAAAGTTAAACTGTATTATTAGCAACAAGCACGTTTATATAATATAAATGTATAAGTGTGACCATACTTTTACAGTTAAAAAGTAATGTCTGCTTATCAGGGGCTAGGCGGGTATGTTCAATAATAGTCACATTAAGACTCTCAAAACCAACCAAGAGAGCACTGTATTTTTAGGTTAGGTATTAGTAAGTTATTACATCAATATTCAATATTACAAAATAAAAGGACCAGTCATGTCGCGCTATAGAACGACCGTCTTGTTCAACGACTCGTAGCAAAGTACGCGCCCCGCTCCAACCGCCGACAATCAATATGGCCGACTTTGGTGGGGTGTCAATCTGTCATAGCGAAGTGTTGCCATTTTATTCCGCCGATTCCTAACAGTATTTATACAAAACCCTAATCAGACCGTTCTATAATAATTTCCTGAGAAATCTTCATCTATATCAGTCATATATGTTGCTATCTTCTTTTGTGTACAATAAAGAGTATTTGTATTGTATTGTATATCTGGCGACCCTGTATACTAATTGCTTGGTTGGACTGTACCACGCAAGTAACGCCGGGACCAGTAGCTAGTATTCATGATAGTTGAGATTATAATATCTCACTTCAAAACGCTTAGGATTTTAGGATATCCACTACGCTTTAAGTCCTTTCTATAATACAGTTCCTGACACAATAACTGACTGACAACACCCTTCATAAGACCCAGTAAGTATTTCATTTCAACGTTAACAAAAGAAATTGTATATTAAATTCTCAGTTGAATTTCAGACAAAAAGCAAACTAGTGAAATCTTAGCCTGTTTCAGCAGTTTCCAGGCTGAAACCTAGACGTTTTGTTACGCTTAATTTCAGTTTACAGATCGTTATGAAGTTTAGAAGCTTCGATATTATTTTCAGTACAAATAGGAGTTTGTGCAACGATGTAGTTAACTTTAGAATTGTTTTTAATGTTGTTAGGAACATTACATACATGTTATTTTTTTTTTTGTCAACCTGTGCTGTCCCACTGCTAGGCAAAGGTCTCCCCCATATTATTTCAAACTTCCCTATCAGTAGCTTCTTCAGTCCAATTCATGAGAAACATATCCAGATCGTCCCGCCAGCGTTTCCTCGGCCTACCCCGGCGACGAATTCCTTCCTGAGGCACCCAATGTGTAGCGATCGTTGCCCACCTTTCTGGATGCATTCTGCTGATATGGCCCGCCCATTCTCACTTTAATCTGGCAGACTTGTTGCCTACATCGGCAATACCAGTCTTGGAGCGTATCGTGGATTTACGAATCGTAGAGTGATAATATAAATTTATAAAAAAAAAGTCACCCCGGCAAAACACATTCACTCATTCAGTTTACACATTCATACAAAACTGTACGATTTATACGGACCGGGCCGCCTCGTAGCGGATGCGCCACAAACGGTACTACATCATATTATACCATTTCATATCAATTAAACGAGTGAAAGTAGCTTAGAGATTAGAATCCCTTACCAATTTATCCCCATTTCTCTTACCTGCTCCATCTATTTATAACTTATTAATTGAAACCATTTCAACGAACTTAAACACGATACCTCAGCTGTAAGTTGGTAAAGAGTGTAATATCCTGCAGATTCCAGGTAATGCAGCATCAACTCAAGGTTACCGTGTTGATGATATTATTGAAGTAACAGGATATCAAATTTTGAATCGATCAGACCTGTGGAAGTTCACATCCCTTCATCAACTAGAAAAGAGCTGATCATCTTCAAACGGCTGAACAGATTTTCATGAATTATATCTAAGAACCTCGCCTATACCGCAAAGTTTGAAGACGAAGATCTTCGACCAGTGCATCCTGCCTGTCATGACTTACGGTACCGAGACGTGGACACTGACAGTTGGGCTACTCCACAAATTCAAAGTCGCTCAGTGAGCTATGGAGCGAGCTATGCTTGGAGTTTCTTTGAAGGATAAAATCCGTAACGAGATTATCTGGAAAAGAACCGGAGTGACCGACATAGCTTGTAGGATCAGTAAGCTGAAGTGGCAGAGGGCTGGCCATATCTGTCGAAGAACTGATGGCCGTTGAAGCAGGCAAGTCCTTGAGTGGAGACCGCTAATTGCAAAAGCAGTTTGCCCCCCCCCCACCTCTGGAAGACCGATGACCTGAAGAAGATTGCTGGGGGGGACCGGATGCGGATGGCAAAGGACAATAGAAATCTGGCTGTTTTATAAGACTTGGGAGTTGACTATTGGCTTTCAATTGTTGCTAGGATTGTGATGATAAAACTAAAGCCAGGTCTTCACCCATTTTGTAGGAAACAAAAATTCAATAAAAAAAATGGGATGCAAACTATTAAAAGTGAAAATCCAAAATTCCACGTAGGTATTGTATCCAGCCAGCCTGTGTGATCGAGGTGGGCAGGTGCAATAAATCTTTGGCCTGCTCCGTTCTGTGGTCGACATTTATTTTGTTTTGTATGCGAGTGCTTCCGAGCTCTTAATCACCGAGAATTTGTGACGTTTTTTGGTTTCAATTAACTCTTGGACTGGTGATGGATGGGTTATTTGTAAATTGATTGATTTTTGTGATAGATTTCATTACATATCATTTCAATGCAAAAATGTTTACTGTGGAGCTTCATAGGGTACCATTGCATAGGGTGATAATCACCGTGCTTGCGAGATGTATTGTTGTATGTGTTATTTTGGGTATATATAATTTTTATATGTATAATAAATAATAAATTTTTAGAAAATAAAATAACACATAACAACAAACATAAGATCACGAAAATAACCTGAATTTTTAACCGACTTCTTTATGTTTAAAATGAACGACTCGCCGTACACAGATACTTAGCGGTGTTCGTGTACGGCAATATCATTGATCGTGTAGAACAATGTATAATTATTGGAAATTAATAACTTAATTAATAAATATAATAGGTGATCAAACGAACTTACCTGTGATGTTCGATCATTATTATACGAAGGGCTTCGTTCGAAGATATATGTATTAACCATGCAGCTTTCTCGAGTTACTCGGCAACTGAACGCAATTTTCAGAGCTAGAACTAAACGTAAGTATAAGTACATTGTCTGTGTCCTTACGTCAACTGTCATTCTTTTTAGAGTCTTGTAAGGTCTTCTCAATTTTACCGGGGGGTGGGACGGGTAGGGTACATATATCTTCGAACGAAGCCCTTCGTATAATAATGATCGAACATCACAGGTAAGTTCGTTTGATCACCTATTATACTAGAGGCTTCGTTCTCGATATATGTATTAACCATGCAGATGTTTAGAGAGATGGTAAACTTGAGATGAACCTTAAAATCAACATGGATTCCTATTGAATAAACATTTGTTATGGAATAAACATTTGTTATGGAATCAACATTGTTTTATTTAGAACCACTTAAATTCTTCTCTATGATTAAACATCTATAGAAATTCCAACGTTAATAATCTTAGAAAGTAAAAATGTTAATGATCAGTCTTATTTGCTATAAGAACAGGAAAGTGTTTTCTACTCGTGGCACTTATGATGTTTGAGATCAACAGTGACTAAGATAGCACTACTAGTAAATAAAATTATTTTGATTTATTCAGCACAGCATGGGCTAAATCCTCTGAATTAAAAATGGTTGGTCATAAACATTTTCGAAAATGTTTATGAGTTATTTATCCAACCAGCACTCTTTCTGATTACATCTAATAAGTTCCTTTTGACTTAGCTGTGGACGTAGAGGCGACGCATGTAGCTATTATGTCCTGAAAAGCCACTCATATAAATATACCGCACACTGAGAGTACTTTAAATCCATTTACCAATGGTAGAAGCAGAAAACAGTTTTATTTTTAATTTTTTTATAATTAGAAATAGTTGTCATGCCCTCTATAGAGATATATATTGAATCATGTAATCACACAATTTGTGACTTGGCAGGGCAAATCAATTTTTATTTTATTTTTTATACACATTGTTAGTGATCATCGTAATCATACTATGTAATTAATGGCAATATTGGCTCAAACATCACTCAGTGTGAGCTATAATACTATTAGATATTTTAATCTGATAATTATTGTTAGTTCTACTTATAATAACTTTGTAAAATAAATACATTTTATTTTTATAGCGTTATTTTAGATATTTTAGTAAATAATAAAGTTTGTGCTCATTCAGCTGTACTTAGTGGAAGCCAGGTGGACCGACGACCTAAAGAACGTGGCTGGGGGGGACTGGATGCGGAAGGCAGAGGACCGAGCGTTGTGGCGCAACTTGGTAGAGGCCTATGTCCAGCAGTGGACTGCGATAGGTTGAGTTGATAGTGGAAGCAAAAACCACCAGTGTTTTGACATACTACATCAAGACTTAATGCGATATTAGGAGTCCAGTTTTGTAAATACACTTAGAACTTTATTTGGATCCTATGTTGTTTAATATTTTGCCAACGCTGATTTGGACTTATGTCCTTTAAAGGGTATCTTTGTACAAGCATCCTCCCCAATTTTAGAGCCCTACAAAGATAGAGCTGACTTATGAGAGTTGAAGTTTGAGGTACCATAGGCAGCCCCAGAATAAAATGATTTTGTTAGAAAACATGTAATAAATGGTATATTGTAATGGTATATGGTAATGTAATGGTAATGGTGTATTTGGGTTCTTTTGGAACCCAATCTGGTCATCCTGGTGGTGGTGTCCATACCACTGAAAAACAGATCGTACAAGTGATTGATAAAACTGCTTATTAAGGTCTCACGGACCTCACATAAGAGTAGAAGGATCTCGTGCGTATATCTCGTATAAGCCCCGAGACGAATGAGCACGTCAATGTATCTCGTACACCACCCGTGTCAACCGGTATAAAGGTTACGAAAAACCCTTGCGGCCTTACCTACTATAAAAGCTAGTAGCCGTACCGGTGTAATAGCAATCACAAGACAACGTATTATTACCTGGAACACTAAAAAAAAGATGTCTATCACTTTTATTTTATGACGAATAATGTTCGTCTTTCCGACGACGCTTTATATTTTGGTTGAAATATAGTTTTAACACTCAATTATTTAAATAAACACAGAAACACAGTAATAGTTGCCGCGCAAACGAAAAGAATGACAGTTGACGTAAGGACACAGACAATGTACTTATACTTACGTTTAGTTTTAGCTCTGAAAATTGCGTTCAGTTGCCGAGTAACTCGAGAAAGCTGCATGGTTAATACATATATCGAGAACGAAGCCTGTAGTATAATCATTGGTTGTTTTTACTGGCTTGGCACCCGCTCGTCACTTGAGGTTGACACTGATAATCAGCGCTGTGTTGTGACTCACGTTACAACACAGCATCATGCTGAGTGTCAACCTCTTTGCCGCAGCTACGACATGCAAAGTTACTTTTTGTTATGATATTACAAATTAATATAATCACTGTAATTCCTAAAATGTACCTAATAAAGTTATTTTTTATGTGCACCTGCCGCATGTCGTCTTGTTGTGGCAATAAATTATTTTTCTTTCTTTCTTCTTTCTAATATAAAAATAATTTTCCAAATCGGTTTATAAATTATGGAGTTCTGAGGTCACAAACACAAAAAAAATCGAATTGTGAAAAAATCGGTCAAAAATGGATATTTATGAGGATAAATACTCAAAATGGATAAATACTCTAGTAAAAATGGATATTTATGAGGCTAAATACTAAAAAATATCAATTTTTACTAGAGAATTGTAGTAAAACTCCGGTCACAGTACTTTATAATAGTTTACTGCACCTCCAATATTCGACAGCAAGATATAATAATCAACACACGTCCGTACAGTACAGCTGTCAAACCAAGAATGCGCGCGCTCGCCGAATGTCATCGACCCATCATATCAATTCCTCATTTCGATTATACCGTCATTCGGTTTTAGAATATAATTTTTTTATAAATTGTTATAAAAATCATAAAACTTACAGTATTTATATATTTTGAATATTTATCCGGATAAATGCCCATCACTACCCACTTGCCATTCCCAGTGGTCTTTTTAAATATTTCAAAATTGTACCCAATCTTCCCAACTACCTATATATGGGTAATCAGACCAATAATACAATGCAGTGCATAAATATTCATGATATTACCTAATAAACAAACGACCACTAAAAATAAAAAAATTCGTAACACGAAACTACATAAAATCTAAACTTAAAAAACATCTTTTAGAGGAATTAAAACCTAATAATGACTTATAATTTTATAACACAAAAAAAAACATGCTTAAGCGTAAGCAATTTGCTATTGAGAAGTAATATAGTTAGTTGAGAGTATATGGGAATTTTTGCATGGGGCGAGCGAGCGCGATGCGTCGTGTTCACCCACCCACATCTTGTTGTAATGAATGTCGACGGACCAAGCGGTGTACAGAAAAACCTAAACTATTTTATGTTCTACACTGTATCTGCCAGTATGTATTTTTTTGTGAAAATAAATAGATAAAATAAAATAAATAATAAATTATCTTTGTTTCAGGGGAGACAGTAACGCCAGACAATTCCACCATCACACGGATGCTGCCTCTTACGGTGACGCGTGAGGAGTTGGGAGGTGAATTGACCTGTGTGGTCAGCTCGGCTGCACTGGATGCTGATATCGTGAAGAAGATCAAGCTGGATGTTAGAGGTACGTTGGAATTATAAATATTTTTTCCGTTTTTTTATGTCTACGGGTGATCTGGTTTTAATTACTAGTAGCAGTATAGATGCAGTCAGGCAGCATAGCATACTAGTCCGGTTAAGCAGCTGCGGTACCTAGGTACCGCCTGCAAAAATATCGATTCATTCCTTAATTAATTTATTCAATAACAATTTTAAATTGTATCTGAATTTTTTACATTAAAAAAATGATAATTTATATTATTGTTAGACGACAAAAAAAGAAAAAAAGTCAGGTAGCGTAGAATCTGAACAATAGCAAACTGCTTAACCAGGGGACAACTACGAATTTGTGGCAAGAAATAATAAAAAAAAAACCTGCCGAATACATAACCTCCTCCTTTTTTTGAAGTCGGTCAAAAAGACACTTGATTTATAAAATACGAGCATAAAATCTTTTTTTAAGATAGATTCAGTCATGTTGCTCCTTGATTTTTGAGTTCTTGAAATTTTTCTAACATAACATAACATAAAAACATAAAATGACGCCTGTATTTCCCCGAAGGGGTAGGCATATTCAAAATTCAAATTCAAATTAACTTTATTTGCTCAAATTGGCAGAGGTGTATATCACACCCACATTTCGCCAGTTATGTTATAGTCCCATGTAATAGGGGGCGAGCCTATTGCCATTAACCGGGCACAAATCCAGACACCGGGCTGCTAATTTTTCTAGTTATGTTATTCGTCCGTATAAGAACGAAATATAATTTTAAAGTGATGCTTTTTTTTTTTCAAAATTTCCATCTTTTCGCCTGTAGAAGATCCCATTTAGCGCGATAGATCCTTAGGCTGGTCCATTTATATTATGAGATTCAAATTTTAGACACGATTAATTTCATAAAACACTTCATGTAACCAAGTACTTACCCAAGTAGTAATAATTCTGTATTACTTCTTCTGTAATACTTAAAGTTGCTTAAACAACTTTAATACTATACGGATGCTATTAAAAATCTTTTGTAAAGCTTGGAGATAGTATTGGCTTTTACTTTTACTACTAAGGCGCATGTAGAGTAGGCGTATTTAGTTTCTGATTAAAACTACGGAACCGACTCGGACGAATAAAAAATGGCGGACGCAATCTCGCTAAGAAAAGATTGAAGCACTTAGTTTTTCCTAAACCCACTATAATTTCGACATAATTTTAACACACCAGATATGTATTGATATTTTATTTGCGACACTACGACACACGAGATTTGTTGCGTAATCGCAGCTTTTTGTCTTACTATGGGTGGTGTGTCTTTTTGTCGTCCGTGTGGTGCCGGACGCAAAGCTTTGCACCACCCTTATCTCTTCTCATGGGTGTCGTAAAAGGCGACTAAGGGATTCACCAGAGGATGGGCAGCAGCGTTCTCTGAGTATTTAACCAACCAACTGCGATCGCCAACCCGCCTGCCAAGCGTGGCGATTATGGCATATCCCCCCAACATTTGCTTGGGGGAGGCCTATATCCAGCAGTGGACGTCTTAAGGCTGAAATGATGATGATGATGATGGGTGTAAATGGTTGCGTGCCAGCCCGTACTTTTAAGCGAGCCATCTTACCATGGGTGCTTCACTTTTTGTTTAGCGAGATTCCGTCCGCCTTTTTTATTTGTCCAAGGGTACCTGTACTTCAATTGTTATTTTTTTTTTTCGATAAATACATCAGTATTCCAGGAGTAATAAACTCTCTCTGATGGGGGCGCCACTTGGCAGCTACATGTGTTTTAAACGGTTTTGTGTTACTTGGATACTTACATACTCGCTATGCCAGGTCCCCAAAATTTTCAAAGATACTCTTCAAATGACATTTAAACTGTTACCCCAGAGACAGAGAGATAGTTTTATTCAAAATTCAAAGAAACTTGTGACAAACTTCTACTGAGTTAGTACTGAAGTAAATCACCTTAAATTTATAAAGGAAGTTGGTCCCTGGTGATGGGGAGCGATTTAACTATTAGACGAAACGTTTGCTAGATACTGGCAACGATTTTGTATGGGCTGTACACAGAATAGTAAAAAATATTACGTGTTATTGAAATAACTTCTTCTTCTTCGTGTCGACGGTACAAAAAATTTACTGATAGTGGCACAGTAATCACACGCTGCTGGCCCAGAAATTTGCCACGTCTTGTGCGTTGTCTTGGCATCAATAAGGTCACTCAATGTGCAAGTGCTTGGACACAAGGAGCAGCATAATAGCAAGTGTGACATTGATTGAGGATCAATGCCACACATGCAGGCTGTAGCTGTTTGGTATATATGCACTTGCTCATGTTAAGCCTGCATCTGCCTATTTGGGTCCGCAATTGGTTTAGGGACTTCCATGTAGGCCAGGGGAGTTTATACCCTACAGGAAGCCGCTCACTTGGTTGGATGTAGTGTGCAGGTGGAGGTAATTTTTCCAGCCACAGTTTTCAACGAGCCTCAGCTGGAGAACCTTGTAGAGCCTCTGTTGATTTAAGGAAACTGTGGCGGCTCTTTAGGCGTTGTGTTGGTAGCTGGGCACCAAAGAGAGGATGCCTTGTGTCTGACTCCTGCTTTTCTTTCTCCACTGCACACGCTACGTCCCTTCGGACCATTGGGGGCGCGATGCCGGCTGTTGTATACAGCATATTGAAATAACTAAAAACCTCTTAAGGGGTCATTGTATTCATCAGTATGAACAACTTTTACCATGAGACCAACGCTGAAATCGCGAAAAAAAATCAGATGTTCCCTACATTTTGTCGATATAATTATGTAATACAAATGTAAAGAACATCTGATATTTTTTTCGCGCTTTCAGGGTTTGTCCAATAGTAAAAGTTGTTCAAAAAAAAAAAAAAATCAAAGTCACTCAGCAAGCTATGGAACGAGCTATGCTTGGAGTTTCTTTGAAGGATAAAATCCGTAACGAGATTATCCGGAGAAGAACCGGAGTGACTGACATAGCTTGTAGGATCAGTAAGCTGAAGTGGCAGTGGGCTGGCCATGTCTGTCGAAGGACCGATGGCCGTTGGAGCAGACGAGTCCTTGAGTGGAGACCGCGAATCGGCAAACGCAGCGTAGGGCGCCCCCCTGCCAGGTGGACCGACGACCTAAAGAACGTGGCTGGGGGAACTGGATGCGGAAGGTAGAGGACCGAGCGTTGTGGCGCAACTTGGGAGAGGCCTATGTCCAGCAGTGGACTGCGATAGGCTGAGTTGATTTGAAAAGTTGTTCATACTGATGAGTATAAGAGACTTAAACTACTTACTTGTGTCTCAAGACGAAAGTCTTTGACCAGTGTGTGTTGCCAGTAATTACTTACGGCACTGAAACGTGGTCGCTCACAATGGACCTGATAAGAAGGCTCAAAGTCACTCAAAGGGCAATGGAGAGGGCTATGCTCGGAGTGTCCCTGCGTGATCGAATTAGAAATGAGGAGATTCGCAGGAGAACGAAAGTAACCGACATAGCCCGAAGAATTGCCAAGCTTAAGTGGCAGTGGGCGGGGCACATTGCTCGCAGAACGGATGGCCGATGGGGCAGTAAAGTTCTGGAGTGGCGACCGCGTACTGGAAAGCGAAGCGTGGGTAGGCCCCCCACAAGGTGGACCGACGACCTGGTGTAGGTCGCGAGAATCCGCTGAATGCTGAAGGCGCAAGACCGGTCGTTGTGGCGGTGCTTGGGGGAGGCCTATGTCCAGCAGTGGACGTCTTTCGGCTGAAATGATGATGATGATGATGAAGAGACTTATTATTATTTGAGGAAAGAGGTAGGGTCTTGAAACGCCCCTAAGCCACTGCGACCTAAAAGATCTATTGTGACGCCTCTTGCAGCATTACAGCACTTCCCCAAGCTGCAAGTCAATCATAAAGTCGACTATGACCTTGGGGGAGGAGGATTTGATCTCCTGCATTGAGATGACGTGGCCTCCAAGATGCTGGCTTCTGATGTGGTGCACTGCATCACATTCGCATAGGATATGGATGGGCGTCTCATCCTTTTCGCGACAAAACCTGCAAACTGTGGTATCACTGAGGCCCATCCTGTGAAGGTGTTTATTCAGCTTGCAGTGCCCAGTGAGGGTTCTTGTCAGGATTCTTATCTGATTTTTGTTCAACGAAAGCGCTTCTTTCGTAAACCTTTTTTTGAAGCCCACAAGTAGCGCTTTCGAGTGTTCTTGACCTGGGGATTTTTCCCAAAGGCTAATACTTTGGTCAGTTCCCCAGTTTTTAAGGTAGGCTGTAGTGGTGCATTTAGGAATGCCACAGATTGGCTCCGGGCCCACATTGGGGCTTTCAGCACCAGCTCTAGCTAGTTCATCAGCGGCTTCGTTGCCCCTAATACCACAGTGTCCAGGTACCCATCCTAGTGCCACCGAGTTTGCCGCTCCTAGTGAGTTTAATAGCTGGACACACTCCTTTACAAGTTTGGAGTCAATTTCCTCTGAATTTAAGGCTTTTAAAGCAGCCTGGCTGTCAGAGAAGATGAAGATTCGCCTATTAATATAGGTCCTCTGCAGACTTAAACGGACACATCCAATAATGGCAAATAATTCCGCTTGAAACACAGTGGTGTGCTGGCCTAGGTTGGCGAATTTTTTTACCTTTGGCCGCCCACCGTGGAATCCGGCTCCTGCTAGACCCTCTTTTTTTGATCCGTCGGTGAACCAAACAACATCAGTGGACTGAGGCTGGCCTGGCGTTTCGTCCTTCCACTCAGTCCTCTGAGGTATGAATACCCTAAACAGCCTATCAAAGCTGTATTCTTTTAACATTGCATCAGTGGGCATGGCAATGATGTCTTTCTTCATAAGGTTCTCTTGCAGTGCCCTCATGGCAGTCGACTTCCATCTTGTCCTTCCCGCTATTCTGGCCCTTATCATTGCTGCCCTAGCGTCCATTTGCACCTGCACATGCAAAGGAACGAGATTAAGCAGAGCCTCAAGTGCAGCGGTCGGAGTCGATGCAATTGCTCCTGTTGTTATGAGACACGCGAGTCTCTGGAGGCTTGAGAGAGCATCCCTGCAGGTAGTCTGATGGGTTTTTCCATGCCATACGACACAGCCATAGGTTATCATGGGCCTTACTATAGCAGTGTACAGCCACAGCGTTGCCCATGGTCTAAGGCCCCATTTCGAGTTGACCAGTCGGCAGGAAGTTCCCAAAGCAATTTTTGCTTTCCTTGTCACATGTTTAATGTGTGCATTCCACGTGAGTTTTTGGTCTAGGATGATGCCTAGATATTTGACCTCATCCGAAAAGTTGACCGTTTTACCGAAGAGGGTTGGTGGTTTTAAGCCATCCAACTTCCTTTTCTTTGTAAAAGGTACAATGACAGTTTTGTCTGCATTGACCGAGAGTTGGGAGTCTTTGCACCATCTTTCGATTATTCTACAGGCCGTTTGCATCAGATCGGAGATGACTGATTGGCATTTGCCAACGGTAATCACTACCAGATCGTCCGCGTAACCTTGCGTGTAATAGCCAGCCCTATTGAGCTCGCTCAGTAAGCTGTCAACAACTAAAGACCATTCTAGGGGAGACAGGACGCCCCCTTGTGGGCAACCCCTGTTTAGTCTCATCCTTATAGTTGTGTCTAAGAGAGATGTTGACGCTACTCTGTTACGCAACATTGCTTCGATCCAGTAGATGGTCGTTCGGTCAATGTTGCGTTGCTCCATACTTTTTAGTATGACATTTGTTGAGGTGTTGTCAAATGCCCCCTCTATATCTAAGAAGGCGCACAGAGCAATTTCTTTGTCCTCAACAGCTTTTTCTATGTTATCCACTAAGTCCATCAATGCGGACTCAGTGGACTTGCCTTTCTGATAGGCATGTTGTCTCACGTGCAGGGGTTTGTCTACTAAGTAGGTAGCCCTGATGTGCTGGTTGAGTACCTTCTCCATGGTTTTGAGCATGAAGGAGGTAAGACTAATTGGTCTATAGGACTTGGGCATCGATTTGTCCCTGTCTCCCCCTTTGGGGATAAAGGTGACGGACACCCTAGTCCACGCTGTGGGTATGTAGCCCCAGGCAAAGCTGGTTCGAAAAACCTTCAACAGCGTTGGTAGGATAATATCCAACCCCTTTTGTAGTAAGGCAGGGAAGATATTATCCTCCCCTCCGGTCTTAAAGGGCTTGAAGCTGTTAATGGCCCATTCGATCCGATCGGGTCTAAATATAAGAGAAGCCAACCTCCAGTCTTCTATCCTTGGTCTGTTGCTCCGAGGGTTTTGAGAGGTATGGCTTCCGTTACCATTTATTGGCACAGAGTCCGGAAAGTGCACTTTAGCTAAAAGCTTCAGTGTTTCCTCTGCGGATCTCGTGTAGGTCCCATCCGGGTATTTTAATAGCCCTAAATGGGATTGAGGAGACTTTGAGATTATTTTGTGGATCCTTGCTGCCTGTGAGGTACTCTTAATGTATTCACAGAACTCGCGCCAGGACTTTCTCTTGGCCTTCCTCAATTCTCTGTTGAACGCGGTCAGCGCCTTCCTATAGTCATCCCAGGTGTCGTCCCTCATGGCCTTGTTAAACAGGATTCGGGCGTTTCTCCTGAGTCGCTCTAGGTTCTTATTCCACCATGGAACATCTCTCATGGTAGCGGAGGTTTTCAGCGGACAGTTCTGAAAGAAAGCAGATTTAATACCGCCTTCAAGGTCCCCTACTGTAGCCTCCAACTGTTCAATAGATTTAACGCATCTATTGACCGATAGCAAATTCGATTTGAGACAGTCTCTGTAGCCTGACCAATTCGTTGCTTTTCGGTTTCTGTAAGAATTAGTCTCTCTCACCGCGGAGAGAGTTAGGTTAAACCTGATGTGTCTGTGATCAGACATGGACGCCTCCTCAGAAACGTGCCAGTTTTTTACACGGTGTTGTAAAGGGCCCGTGCAGAAAGTAATGTCTAGCACCTCCTGGCGGGTGCTGGTTACAAAGGTCGGGGAATTGCCCCTATTAAGAACGAGAAGGTTGTTAGACAATAAGTAATCAAACAGTAACTCACCCCTAATGTTGGTGTCAGTGCTTCCCCAGCTTGTGTGGTGGGTGTTGCTATCACATCCCACTAGTAGTTGGGACTTCTGCTCCTGACAGTAGGTTACCATGTTGACCAGTTGTGTGGTAGGGTTTGCTTCATCCCCTGGAAGGTATGCCGAGCAGGCGATTGGCCTACTTCCGTTTCCTGGCAGTTCTACATACGCAGCAACTATGTCATCCGTACATATGGAGGGAATCGGCACAAATCTCACACTTTTCTTAAAAAGTATGCAAGCTCTGGGTCTGCTGCCGTCGGTATAGTACAAAACTGTGCCCACGGAGCCGAGCCCCATGACCGTGTTTCCATTGATCCACGGTTCTTGAACCAAAGCCATATCAAGTTTATCCTCCACGAAACTTTTGCAAAGCGCAGCCGTCGCTGCCTTGGCATGTTTCAGGTTTACTTGTATGACTTTGAACATAATTGTTGTATAGGATTGGGTTTAGGACTAGGTTACGAAAAGGAGAGGGAAAGGGATAAAAACAAGTAAAAATATAAACTAGTGTGGGTTAGGTTAGGGTTGTGAGGTAGGAGGGTTTTTTAAGGGGTTTCGTGCAGCTTTCTTGCTGGTGTACTCCCGGGCTAACGAGGGAGCTTGTGATGCCCCCCTGGTCGCCCTGGATTTTGCTCCACGACCCCTTTTTGCTCCTCTGGTGGGAATTGATGGCCCACCAGAAGGCCTATTGTTGAGCCTGATGGTGGAGCCACCAGGTCCAGAAGACCCACTAGGACCAGGATTTGGCATGATCGGCCAGTTCCTGGATGCCAGTGGCGTCGAAGATGATTCTGCAGCACCAGTCGCATCCCTGGGAGATTCAGCAGGTGCTGCAGTGGACGTTGAAGCCACGGGTTCAGCTTCTGGAATTTCCATGGCAGTAACCACGGACTGGGCAGCAGCCCGCCCAGATGCGGTATCGCCAGGTCCCTCCTCCACCTTACCCGTATCGCTTGCTTGCGACTTAGGCTTCACCCGGAGCTGGACTTTGTGGAAGCTGATAAACAGACAGCAGGAGCTATCCATCAGCGGTCCCAGTGAGGATTCGTCGAAGGAGAAGGTTACTGTCTGACCCTTTTCCTCGACTTTCCTTTGGACCACTTTCCAGGTGGTGAAGTCTATGCCCTGATTTTGAGCTTTTAGGCGCGGTATAATTCTTTCCTGGGCTATTATGGCCCCAGGTATCCTCGCATATCCAATCCTGGGTTTAGGTAAGGCCTTTTCGTCGAGGACAGATAGGCTAGCACCCTCCCAGGGTCGGAGTGTAGGAACGTGCGTGATGAGCCATAACTTAGATGCCTCATCCGCACAGGTAAGCAAGAGCCCTCCGGCTCTTGTTGAACAGCCAAGGAATCTAGGTCCTTGACCATCCACCTCCTCATCAACGAGGTGTAGGATTTTTTCCTTTAGCTCCTCGATGCGTTTCTCGGACATAGGCCCAGAGGCGTCAATAACTCCCATACGGACAGCACCCACCACCTCCCGAAAAGTCGGCTTAGGAATAGGCTCGTTAAGCCTTGGTACCTTCGCCGGCTTCTCGACAGTCGAAGAAGTGCCATCAAGCCTGGGCCTTTTTTCCGCCCTGAGCCTCTTCTCTTCCTCAAGGCTGGCCAAGAATTCAGGGAACTCCTTTAGGTGGGTTTCGGAGAGGGATCTAGCCTCCTTGAAGCTTTTCCCTCTCTTCATCCACCAAGTGATTCTCCTCTTGGCCGCACCACTGAGTTTTTTGTGTGACCTCTTTCCTTCACTTTGAGCATTGGAAACGCCCTTGGTGTTGGGGAGGTCAAGCTTTGTGCTAAGGCCACTCGGCCCAGCACTAGGCTCAGAAACAACAGGAAAGGATGGGAGATTATGCCCGTCCTCCTGCAGTAGAATACGCTCCTCAAAGATATCTTCGAGGAATGTAGCCGAGGAGGGGCTGTTATGCTCTTCCTCGGAAAGAGGGGAGCTAGTAACGACTAGCTCCGGTTTATTTTTATCATAAGGGTCCATATGATTCCCACGAGTAGCTAGGGAAACTTTGTCGATCCCCGCAGAGCCCCGCATGCGGAGACAAGGCAAATTAATCCTCGAGGCTGCCTGGTATCGAGGATCCTCCGTTAGCGACTGAGCTGCTCCTCAGCCATTCATCCTTCAGCACGGGTCGGATGACACCTTGGATTGAGAATTTTTGGAGTCGAGGTTTACTCCTCCAGGAGAGAAGGGAATGGGGATGTGAAGGGATTGGAATAATTTAACAGTCAACTGCACACCGACGGCCACGGGACCAGCACGAGCAGAGTCTGTCTTGCATGTAGCTTAGATACATACAAGCCAGTACCGCCCGCGACGGCCCCGCAACCATCGATATGCCGTTGACTGTACGTGGACGGAACATGGGATCATAGGTGTGGATAGGTAACCTACACCTTGGATTGGGGTGGAGGCTACCCTTCCCTTGTCCGGGGTTCGCTTACGAACAGTCCCCGTCCCATGCAGCTGTAGCTGCATGAGACGGGGCGGGCTATCCGCAACCTGCCCACCCGCTCGGTAGCGTGGGAAGAGAGCTTCCACTGTGGCAAGCCTTACAAGCCTGATCTAGACAAAGCAATACTTGACACAGTCCGAGATGAAGAGACTTAAGAAGAAGTTTTCAGTTATTTCAATAACACTTTGTATAGACGAATACTTTGTTTTGCGCGACTGCTGAGCGTGAGGTCCTGGGTTCGATTCCCGGGTCGGGCAAAGTGTTATTGGGTTTTTTCATTAGGAAATTCTCAGTAGCAGCCCAGAGTCTGGATTTGTGCCCGGTTAATGGCAATAGGCTCGCCCCCTATTACATGGGACTTACAACATAACTGGCGAAATGTGGGTGTACTATACACCTCTGCCTACCCCTTCGGGGAAATACAGGCGTGATGTTATGTTACTTTGTATAGACGGAGTGCTGCGAACAATCATAGTGAAGTCAACAAAACCGTGCTGCTCCATGTACAGTCGAAAATCTTTCCGGTGAACCACCACTAAGGCTAAAATCGCTTGCGCTCAGTGTTCGACGGCAGCCGTAGGTACGTGTAATGTAGCAGGATTCGTTCAAGGGATTTTGTCGACAAAATATACCACCGGGAAGGATTGTGACCATACAAACCTGCGCTCACGCACACACCATGCTCCTGAAAGATATTTGTTTTGGCAATGCTTACTGGACGATGCCGTGAAATGTGTACTGAGAGCGATGAGCACGGTTTTTATGTGCATGTGTGTGCGTGAGCGCTGGTTTGTTCACGGAGGAGTTTGTTGGCTTCACTGTGATTGTTCGCAGCACTTCTTCTATATTTTTTACTATATCTGTGGGGCTGGCGTGATATTTTAGGTTATTTACGTAGTCGAAAAACTCGAGGGGCTCGTGCGCAGAAATATATAGATAGAATGGTTGTAATCACCATTTTACTTGCGATTCATGCATGGCAACTATCAGACAAACTACGTCTCCCATATTAACGTAATTAATTTTAAAAATTAACTTAAATCAAATGTGATATTACAGTCACATGAGACTTTCCATCTTCATGTCTCAGTTTGGCGAACCGACTTGCGGTACCATTTCAGCAACAGCCTAGGTGTTATTGCAGTTGTTATGGGCAAAGGTAACCGCTTAACATCAGGTCGGCCTTTAGCTCATATCGCCATCCTATACTAAAAAAATATACTTTACAGCTTTTTTTTCTGCAGCTAGAAACAGCACAATAAGGCATTTTTGCGGGTTTTTGTTACAGTATTTACAGAAACAAGTCATAAGGCGTACTGAGAAAGGCTTTGAAATGCCCTGCACTCTGGTGCAGAGTGTTGCCACGCGCGCCCTGCCGTCTTTTCCATTCTATCAATTTCTGTGGGCTCGTGGCTAAGTAAAAATTGCGTGGCTGCGAGGTTAAGCTGCTGTTGGTGATTCCTTCGATGTGTGATCGTTTCGTTGCACATCGAGACCCCTCTGTGCCTCGGAGAGTACGTTAAGCTGTCGGTTCCGGTTGAAAGAAAGAAAGAAAAATGGTTTATTTACTACAGCCAGAGGCACACAATAACAATAATATACAATTTTAAACAACACAGAAAATAAACTAAAACTTTATAGACTCCTAAAAGTATAATTGTGTGCCCCGCGGCTGCACCAAATAGGCTCAGTTCAGCAAAAATGCCAGACAACTAGTGTCTGGCGCTGGTTTTCAACTGGACCTTGTTTGAAAGTGTCACGGACGAAAATCAGTTTTACAGTGAGTAAACTAAACATAGATAAAAAATAATAAGAAAGTTTTTCGCAATAATAATATAATATATAAAATATGAACATCGTGATATATATATATACGTGTTAAAATAGTAATAATAAATAAATGAGAAATAAGTGGAAAGGACGTCATAAAGTAATAAATACCTATACATGTCACAGGTTCGTTTGCACGCATTTACCCACAAATCTCACAATGCGCTGCGGGCAGCCGAGCGCGACAGACATTTTACCGGCAGTTGTTATATATATATATTGAAATTGGTTGCCATACGAATATCTATGGCAGTCGTCACGGGTAGTCAGAAGCCCAAAAGTCTGACAACTGGTCTAAGCTTAGGATTTCGGTATTACCCAGTAACTGGGTTGCGGGGGTCTGATGGCAGTCACTCCGTGTAAAATATTGATGTTCAGCCGCATCTGGTTAGACTGAAAGCCGACCCCAACATAGTTAGAAAAAGGTTTAAAAATTAAGAAGTAGTTGAAGAATTGAATGAGTATTTTTAGGCCGGTGTTCATCAACGTTAATTCTCTGATTAAACAACCGATTATTCGTAAATATTACTGAAATTCTGAGTAAACGGTCGTTTAACCAGAGAATTAACGTTGGTGAAATCCATAAAGTTATTATACCAGTATGGAAATGTCTTTGGTGAAATCAGGCCTTAGTTTTTGATTTTTGTTCAAATGAAATCCTGTTACGGATATTTGTGGGTCCCCTAGAAGATTGCTTTATAATAAATCCAGCACCTATGTTAGAATTAAAATAACCATAATCAGATAATAATTTCTTAGGTTTTCGCGATCACTACACATTATAATAAAACAAAGTTTAACCGCATATATTATTTAAATTGGTTTTCCTGACGTTTCGAAAGCTTTGCAGCTTTTTTTTTGAAATACCTCTAAAGACGCTTGTCATCTTAGTCTACCTGCGACCACGAAATGCTGCAAAGCTTTCGAAACGTCAGGAAAACCAATTCAAATAATATACGCGGTTAAACTTTGTTTTATTACCATAATCACCCCTAAAAATATTACCTACAATTCTAGAGAAATAATTCGACCCACTTAAGCTAAAAAAGGCAAAGCATTATTATTTATAGGTACTTTTTAACCGTCGAAAAGAATCTATACTGCCGCGTTCTATATTTTAGGAGAAAAATAAACTACGCGGTCATTCTTTTTCTTCAAGGTTTAAAATAAATACTTTCGAGTCTCTCCAGTAAGTCATAGGAACTAAGCTTCAAATATAGCTAAACGCTCCTGACTTTCAAAAAAATAAATTAGCATAAAAATTAACTACGCACCATATCTCTCGACCCTTAAAAATAGCAATATTTCTTTCTCAAAAACTCGATAGCTATTAAACCTATAAATTGTCTCCAATTTTTCCAACAACCGCCATCTTAGGGGCCCTGTCCGTATAATTGAAGTCATTAATAAGCTGGTATCAGCAGACTTAATGAAAATTTATTCCTTCACAGAATTAAACATGAAAAAGTCAATGAATTAAAGTCAAGCGCTTATGCGATTTGGAAGTTTGCGGATGAAATATAACCTTAAGCCGACTGTTTTAAGATTGAATATGGTTGTGTAATTCTCGACAAGTATTGCACTGCCTCTAATTTGACGTGGGTATGGATGTTTGTTTGTTCTTTAATCACGCTGAAATGGCTGAACGGATTTAGATGAAATTATGCATACAGATAGACCAGATCCTTCATAAACATATAAAATACTTTTTACCGACATACCATGGAAGCGATGCTGCGTGTGTCAGTTAGTTGATCATAATACTTTTCTATGAAGAATTTACTTACTAGTTTCTACATAGTATCACATGTCATATTCTATGAACAACTGGCTACCTATACCGGTAAAAAGATACAGCAGCCCTATGAGAGACGGATGGATGGACAGATGGCGTAGACTTAGTAATAGGGTCCCGTTTGCACCTTTTGGGTACAAAACCCAAAAAATTACTATATTATTTCTCCAAATCGCTGTCAGAAAATTCACACTACTAGTACAAGAATAAAAATCCAATCAGAAGCGAAACTGTCTACACAACTGAGTCGGCGTAAACCGGTTCTTACCACAGCAGAGCGTACGTGAACCCGTTGGTGAACGTCACGCACACATCACCGCACTATGTGTGAGTGTACCACAGCAGTACTAATTCACGTAACTAAAGAAGTGTAGTTACAGTGCAGTTGTAGTTAAGTTTCGATCAAAACAAAGTTTTTCGTATTCTCTTATTTTGGTGACCGCTGTAAGATACACTCACGTCAAGCTCACGTCATGCTAGCGCAATAATATAATTCTACTGCTGGCGTCATTAGTGCGTGATTCCGAAGTATTTTGATCGGTAAGTTGTAAGGAAAAGCACTAAAATCAGTCATCATCATCATTTCAGCCGAAATACATCCACTGCTGGACATAGGCCTCCCTCAAGGATCGCCTAAAATCAGTATTAGAATATTAATTTAATATTCTATAAAATGATAATCATTGAATCAATCGATTATATTCGATTATTTAGTGTATAATTTCAATGTATGGTTTAATGTAACGGCCACAACGTAGATAAGTTTGCTGTCATGCAGTTTACGCGCAGCTTACGTGCTGTTCAAATATTACAAGAATACCATTTAGCACTTAAACTTGAACTTAACTGCAGCGTCACTGCAATTTGATCGGCGCGTCATGAAATTACGTGAATCAGGGCCCAGGTCGCTTCTAGATAGCTTGGCTTCTGTACGGATTTTTATTCATGTACTACTAGCTATAGTCCAAAAACAATTTTCGAACTAATTTTCGTTTTAACCATAGAGACAAGTCTTCACATGACCCATGTACTCATTACTCCCTAGTTTGTGTACTCAGAATCAAAAGGGACATTTTGGGTTCGATCCCAACCCAGTACTCCAATGGATATAGTTCGAACAACTCGTTTATTAATTGACAATTTATTGGCTAATACACTGTTATTGGAAGGGTGTAGTTGTTAAGGGTGGCGCTGTATTAGGCTTGTTTTAGTCTCAGGCTGGTGCTACATCGAGAAAATAATATGTTTTATTTTTATTTTATTTTTGTAGATTCAGTACTTTATGCACATATTTTGTCAGTTGCTGCCAGCTGATCCCTACATTTGTGTTCACATATATCAACAAAATACATGCTGAAATTTTAATCGCTTCTTTCCCGAAACGGGATCATTGTACTCATCATTATGAACAACTTACTATGGGACCAACCCTGAAATTGGGAAAAGAAAACCGGTGGTCCCTACATTTTATCGATTTAAGTGAACACAAATGTAGGGACCAACTGATATTTTTTTCGCGATTTCAGGGTTGGTCCCATAGTAAAAGTTGTTAATAATGATGAGTACAATGACCCCTTTTCGGGAAAGAAGCGATTAAAATTTCAGCATGTTCAGAGATCAGCGTATTCTTTTCGATTTTAGGTTTGGTTCCTTAGGAAAAGCTGTTCATAATGATGAGTATAATGACCCCTTAAGAGGATAAGTATAAACTAAGAATAAATTGGTTTATTAGGAGCTTGTTGTCGATAAATAACCTGCTGTTGCTATCCATTCTGCCGTGCTAATTAGAAACGCAGTATAGTTCCTTTGTACCAACAGTTCCTTAATACTGCGTTTCTAATAAGCACGGCAGCGTTATCCAGTACAAATTCTTGTACCGTTTACTTCAGCTCTTCTTTCTTAGTTTTAAAATGATGGCTCCATGTTTGGCGTCGATCAATTATAATTATAATTGGGTCTATTTGAAATACAAACAATTTGAATTTGAACCATGTAAGGAAATAAATGCTGGAACAAGCTTTCTCTTCCAACTTCCTTCAATACAAGTATTGAAGGCATCAAAATCAACAAGATACTACCCCTAATTACTCTAAACCAATTAACCCCCCACCCCTTCCTTCCACCCCATACTTTACACATAAGGCCACATTGAACCATCGCTAACTAACTTCAGCACTACACTGGCGAGCAATTTTCAGAGCCCACCCGATAAATTGCGAGAGCATATAGCTAATAAGTGGCAAGATAGTGTAGTGTAGTGTTGGGAAGTTATCGATGTTTGAAGAGTATGATTAATTTGATTGTTTATTATTGTTGGTCATGTAATGTTTGTTTAGGAGTAGCGTAAATGGCTATAGCTATTCCGTATAGATCAGGAATATGGTAGGTATATTTAGTTTTACTATCAAATCAGTCTGTTAAAGTCGTATACGCTGCTTGAATATATATCATCATCATCATTTCAGACAAAAGACGTCCACTGCTGAACATAGGCCTCCCCAAGCATTGCCACAATGACCGGTCCTGCGCTTCCCGCATATAGGTTACGAAAATAACAACGTCTTTGCCAAACGGATTTATGGTTGCATTAATTGTTATTTTTGCACACAAAACGATACTTATAAGTATGAGAGGAAGAATAATAATAATATAATATAATTCATTTATTTTTCAGATTACATCGATCCATTATTGTTAGTAAACATATTTTTTAAATGGTTAGTGCATTATAAATTGGAATTAAATTACACATGGTTGCAATTAGAATAATAAATAAAATAATATGAATACATTACAACACATGAAATTTTATAATATTATTAATAAATGGGCAGTCTACCCTGTAATACGAGTATAAATACTCATCTTATTCTTCCCATAATAACTTGGCGTATGATACCCACAAAAACAGAGACCATTTTAGGAAAACTTTTAGCTATCAAGTTTAGTATATGATATTAGTGGTAGATGGCCAATTACAAATTTCCACTAACAAAACCTTTTTACTAAAAACCTTTTTCACCGTCAGAATAAAAAAAGAAAACAATTATAATTCCAAGGCCGAGACCTCACAAAAAATAGATATTTTTTCTAGTTACCGATCCCTTTTTCCCCAGACACAACTATCTTACAATAATTAGGTTAAGTAAACTATGTCTGGGACATTGGTTACAACCTGACATTATGGATCGTAGCTGTCATCCCTTCGTCTTGTGGTCGCTCCAAAGCGGTCAGATTATGGCCCTGAGTTTATATTAGTTGTAGAATGGTGTAAGCATTATTTGCGAAGAAAATTGAATTGTTTGTCTGTACATTTTACGTTTAATATTTATGGCGAACATAAAAAGAGTATCTAAAGTAAATTCCAAAGAAAAAAATAAAGAGAAATGTTTCTTTTGATCATGCACAGATTATACCACAAGCAACAAAAAGAGAATACAAAGAAAAGAGAGAGCAAAAAATGTGCCCCTTTCTCAGCATATAAAAAATATTGACGTCTGTGGTCTAGTGATCGTGGGTTCGATTCCCACTGGACACAAATATTTGTGTGATGAACATAAGTGTTTGTGTTGGTCTGGGTGTTTCTTATGTATATTATAAGTATGTAATTACAAAAAAAAAGTATATAAGTATTATATCCATTGTCTAGTACAAGCTCTGCTTAGTTTGGGACTAGATGGTGCTGTGTAAAAATGTCCTAAAATATTTATTTATAATTTATAAGAATAATAAGAAATCTGTACCGTCAGATTAGTGATCGACACGTAGAAACGAAACCGGGAAAAAGTCTACTGAAGCTTCGCTAACAGAATACGACCAATTTATTGATCTGAAAATGGAACCTAGGGCATCCACGCTTGGCAGTCACGCTTGCGACTAAAGACAAACTGTATTATAAGCAACCTATACTTTTTTCAGCTAGCCTTACTGTATTTCTTAGCTCCAGACTGTAAGCGTAACATTTTATCATTAAACTATTTCTAATTACATCGACATCGACATATTCACATCACTAAAAGTAATGGGGTCGAGAATTTTACCACCTTGCAATATTGGGGGTCGATAGGATCTCAGGGGTGGGACGAGCCAATGTCGGACACTACACGAATATGTATGTAGGAATATGTAAGTTGTAGTCAAATGAGGAATGTTGGGATTTTTGGGTAATTACCAGTAACTAATTACCCAGTTAAAGTTAGTATTTTTTTATCTCAGTGATTAAAGTATGGTTTATCAAGGTCAGAGAAGTAAAATGGATGAATATTTCTTACTATGATGGAATCACAGACATAGTAAAAAATATAGACTAAGTGCTGCGAACAATCATAGTGAAGCCAACAAAAACCGTGCTCCTTCATGTACAACCAGTGCTCACGTACACACCATGCACCTGAAGGATATTTGTTTTCGCGATGCTTACTGGACGATGCCGCGACATGTGAACTGAGAGGGGCGAGCACGGTTTAAGGTGCATGTGTGTGCGTGAGCGCTGGTTTGTACACGGATGAGCACGGTTTTATTGGCTTCACTATGATTGTTCGTAGCACTTCGTCTATATTTTTTACTATGTCTGTGAATGGAATAAAAACCTTTCTAAACTTCCGTTTACTACCCCAAAAGATAACACTAAAATAATGTTTTTATTAGGTATTCTTGTATAATTCATTTAATTCAAGTATTCGTGGGGTATGTGGTAAAAGAAAAAGAGAAGAAATAAATAAGAGAGAGAGTAAGAAATTATTAATGAGGTCTTGGGAGAGGCCTATGTCCAGCAGTGGACTGCGATAGGCTGAGTTGATGATGATGATTTATGAGCCCCGTGTGAGGTGCCGACGTAAATAATTTCACCACCCTATATCTTCTCATGGGTGTCGTAAAAGACGACTAAGGGATTCACCAGAGGATGGGCAGCAGCGTTCTCTGAGTATTTAACCAACCACCTGTGATCGCAAACCCGCCTGCCAAGCGTGGTGATTATGACATATCCCCCAAACTTCTTGGGGTGGCCTATGTCCAGCAGTGGACGTCTTTCGGCTGAAATGATGATGATTGTGATGAAGTATTCATAAACAACATTACAGTTTAAATCAAACTAATGCGTTGTACAGATAAAATATAGACAATTAAGTATAAGGTTGTCTGGAAGATATTGCTTTTAGCGATAAGACCGCCCATGTAGTACCCAGAATTTATACGTTGTTCCTGTTTACTACTATTTTCATGGTGTACAATAAAGTATATTCTATCTATCTATAAAAATGTCATATAAAAATATATATGCATATATATATATATATTTGTATTATGCTAATTATATATGTATTTGTAGTTTATTCAAGTAGGTTTTATTTAAGTTTGATTATTTAGTAATTTATATAGACTAAACAGTTGTGCACTAAGTGTACCCTCAGCCTCTTTTCTACACTCACTCTATCGCTCAAAGGTTTGCTAGTAGAAAACTCATTTTTGAGTTAAGCTCGCCTTTGTACATGTAATTTCTATTTATAAGTTTTACTGTATTTTTAGGGTTCCGTACCCGTACGCTGTCCGTCCGTCCGTTCGTCCGTCCGTCCGTCCGTCTGTTTGTCACAGAGCTGTATCTTTTGAACGGTAATAGGTAACCGGTTGAAATTTTCTCAGAAATTGTGTTGCTATGAGGTGTATCACGACAAATATTAAAAACAAAAAAAATCTAAAACCAAAGGGGAACAAGAAACCTCAAAAACATGCATTTTTTTCAACGTTTTTTTCCTGCTCTATCTTCAAAACGGTAATATATACCAGCGTCAAACTTGGTCAGATTATATTGCATATTATGTAGTTTAGCAACAAATACTAAAAATAAGACAAACATAGACATATGTGGTGGTACCTACGTAAGAAAGACATGCAAAAATTCATATTTCGTGCACTGGCGTTGATATTTTTTGATAAACTCTCGTAAATTAAATCAGTTTTTATGGGGTATCAGGTCGTTGAGAGGTACGGAACCCTTACTGCGCGAGTCCGACTCGCACTTGGCCGGAATTTTTTTTCTGGTGGTGTACAATAAGAAAGAATAAGAATAAAATAACATAAAACCTTTGGAATAAAATAATAACTATAATTTATTAGTCATCCATCATCTAACAAAAACTTTAATATAATAATTAAGATGTCAGTCACTTTCACATCTGAGTACTAGCAATAAAGAATATAATAAATAAATAAATGAATACTATAAACATCCATCAGAACTAAATAAAAGTACAGTCTAATAAGAAACCCGTTCAAACTACATGAGCGTAAAGATCATACAAAACACTTTTTACTTTTTGCTGCAGAATTTAAGTTTTCCTCCCAACATTTGCTCACATTCTTTACAAAGTTATCCCGCTCGGAGAATACTTATTAGCAGTTTCCTTGCTAATTATGCCACGTAAATAACGCGTCCACGAGAAATAGGGTAATAGTACACACGATAGAATGGCAACCTGTTACTTGTGCATAAATGCACAAAAGGTGCGGGTTTTAAAACATAAAATTACGATCTTAATTTGGATTTTATAACTTCATTTATATATTCTGCTAGTCTTAATTCTATTTATACTGCTTGTAGTAAACACTTGAGTCTCAAACAGAAATATTATTATTAATCACTTTATTTCACATAAAATTAACCCATACAAATCATACAATTCCAATAATATAATAAAATTAAAATCACACGGATAAATTAAATTAGGTAAAATGTATTGTGTTAGTCAGATCTTATACACTATAGTCAACCAACGCCCATCACAACACGAACAATAATTTAATTTATTATAAAAGTTGCTAAGAAGATGACAATATGACTAGGCTCAATAGTTCAATAGTATTTTTAGGGTTTCGTACCCTGGGTGCCAAACGGGACCCTATTACTCTCGCTACGCTGTTCGTCACCAGGGCTGTATCTTTTGAACTGTAATAGGTAGCCGGTTGAAATTTTCTCAGAATATGTGTTGCTATGAAAAATTAGATCTACGTTGACATTGTATAAACAGGATAATCTACTGAGATAACTTCGAACTTATTTTGTGGTGATTAAAGAAATCTTTATTAGTTGATGTGTTGTGTAAGCTAGCTATTTCACAAACAATATCTAAGCTAACCTTGGGGTACAGAATCATTAAAAAGAATTTAGAAACCTCAACAAAACACCAAACTCCCAGTCTTCCTGCGACGTAATATGGGAAGCAGTAAGGATAAATGAATTAAGGCCCTTAATACACACCAATTTGTCGTCAGCCTAATAGATTCCTCCTAGTTATTACGGCAACCCTACTTAATATTTTACCTAGTGAGGTGAAAGAATATTCTTAGGTCCTTATACGCTGAATATTAGTTGTCTATAAAACACTTCATGTTCTTTGAAAAATCTTCGTCATAATATCAGGGGCCTTCCGATGATGCTTAGAATGTCATGTTGTCAAATTCTTTGATTTTTCGTCATAACATCAGGTGCTTTCCGATGATGCTTAGAATGTCATGTTGTCAAGTTCTTTGATTTTTCGTCATAACATCAGGTGCTTTCCGAAGATGGCTAGAATGTCATGTTGTCAAATTCTTTGATTTTTCGTCATAACATCAGGTGCTTTCCGAAGATTGCTAGAATGTCATGTTTTCAAATTCTTTGTAAAATCGTCGTCACATTATCAGGGACCTCCCTACGTTAGCTAGAATGTCATGCAGTCAAATTCTTTGTAAATTCATCATCATATTAACAAGGACTTTCCGATGATGACTAGAACATCATGTTGTCAAATTCTTTACAAAATCGTCGACATAATATCAGCTAGAATGTCATGTTTTCAAATTCTTTGAAAATCGTGGTAATAATCAGGGACCTTTCCGATGGTGGCTAGAGCGCCATGTTGTTAAATTCTTTGTAAATTCCTCGTAACATCAGGGACCTTCCGATGATGGCTAGAATGTCATGTTATCTAATTATTTGTAAATACACCATCATAATATCAGGGACCTTCCGATGATAACTAGAATGTCATGTTGTCAAAATCACCACGCTTGACAAAAGGATTGGTGATTAACGATAGATAGATAAAGTATACTTTACTGTATGCACAACAAAGAAAATAGAAGTGAGTACAAACATAAGCAAATTACAATTTCTTAACATAACATAACATAACATCACGCCTGTATTTCCCCGAAAGGGTAGGCAGAGGTGTAATAGTGCACCCACATTTCACTAGTTATGTTATAGTCCCATGTAATAGGGGGCGAGCCTATTGCCACTAACCGGGCACAAATCCAGACTCCAGGCTGCTACTGAGAATTTCCTAATGAAAAAACCCAATAACACTTTGCCCGACCCGGGAATCGAACCCAGGACCCCACGCTCCGCAGTCGCGCTTGCAACCACTAGACCAACGAGGCAGTCACAATGTCTTACTTACAAGAAAACATAATTGGCAGTTCGTTGGCGTTGTACTTAAAATAAAACATGAAATAAATAAATACCTACCTGACTATTCTTAACGTATTTTATGGGACTTCATACTCATTAAAAGCGTGATAAAGCATAAAATATGACTTCAAAAATAATATCGTAAAAATTAAGCCCAAATTATTTTTCTCAGGCCGAAAGCTCCAATATTCTTTTCACAGAAGTTAATAAGGTATTAATTAACCTTTCAGGTATCAAAAGGTATTTCTTACCTTTCAATTACAGTATATTATGTCACGTTACTGATTGGTGATCACAGTCAATCAGGCGGACGATAATAGGTGCGCCTACCCTATTACTTTCTGTATATTTTACTGATATTGGGCACGTGTATTTTTGTCAAAGTAATAAACGAGTGTGAGAATCTTTGTATTGCTTTTATTACTTGGAACGATGTTTTTTTTTTTTGGATACCTACTTTTTTGATGTCATAATATACTAGCCTGTCTGCGGCTTCGCCCGCGTTTAATTCGGCTTATCTCAGAAAGATGTTGTCTCAGTAAAATCTAAGCTACAAAGCTTAGCCCATAGACGCACAGTTGCTTGTTTGTCGGTGTTCTACAGGCTGTACTTTGGAGAGTGTGCGCATGAGCTCCATGAGCTTATTCCGCCATCTCCTTTCTTTCATCGGACTACACGACGCACTGGAGGATATTACCACATTTGGTAGAAATCCATCAGGACCAAGCGCTTTGAGAACTCTTTCATAATGCGGACAACCAAGTTGTGGAATTCACTGCCGGCATCTGTATTTTCGGGCACTTATAACCCTAACGCCTTTAAAGCTGGAGTGAATCGGCACCTAATAGGTTTGCTCGCTCCATCGTCGACCACATCCTGACAAAGCTGTCTAGATTGCGGTCAAGAGCAGATCTATATATCATTTTTTTTTTTAAACATTTTGAAAAATTATATTTTACCATTGCCACTCGAAAAAGGGCATTTTATTCATCGATAACAGTGTAACTGCCTCGTTGGTCTAGTGGTCGCAAGCGCGACTGCTGAGCATGGGGTCCTGGGTTCGATTCCCGGGTCGGGCAAAGTGTTATTGGGTTTTTTCATTAGGAAATTCTCAGTAGCAGCCCGGAGTCTGGATTTGTGCCCGGTCAATGGCAATAGGCTCGCCCCCTATTACATGGGACTATAACATAACTGGCGAAATGTGGGTGTACTATTACACCTCTGCCTACCCCTTCGGGTAAATACAGGCGTGATGTTATGTTATGTTGATAACAGTGAATAAAATTCTCTTTTACTCACAAGAGAATTAAAACATTTTGAATTTGGAACAAGCACGAATTATGTACTAAGAAATGAATAAAACGTGCTGAACGTACGTACTGGCTGGCTGGATGGAGCTATCAAATTTAAATTAAGAAAAAATAAATACTACAGGTTGAACGAGGGACTTACTGAAGGAGGATGTTACTGTGTATTTGATTCTCTTTCCAAATATGTTTAAAAATTGCATCTTAAAATTTGAAATATTTTTTAATCAATTTCATCAATTTCTGTGGACACTTCTGAGTTCTGCGCTTAAAAATCAAAGTTTTATGCAGTGAGGTGTGCACCTAGCACGGTAGCGTCCATCGGTGGCTATTTTCACCCTCTTCGCCTTTTACAAGACAGCAGACCCTTAAACAGTTAGAGCTTGCGCGAGCATTTTGACTACTATACTCTACTATTATTTGACCTGTGGCTCTTGTTGATAATTCACGAGTAATTGAAGAAAGAATCACACGTACGGTCATCCACACGTCAGTGGTAACACTTGAATTACGAAAACCACCCTTCATCAACTCAGCCTATCGCAGTCCACTGCTAGACATAGGCCTCTCCCAAGTTGCGCCACAACACTCGGTCCTAAGACCACCTTACTGCTTACAAAATAAAGACGCTGTCAAGGTTAAACTGTTTCCACTGACGTGCGGTTTACTGTACACTTTTCAACGCGAGGTTTACTATAATTATAAAACTACTGTTTCATAGAAGTTGTATGTATGGATGTATCAAAGAATAAGAAAAGACGGAAAAATTATAGAAATGATATATTTTTATATCTACAGTGAACCATGGTATAATAAGATGTTTCACCAGGTATTCTCTTCCCGCAATGACAGCGCGATGCCTCCAAGCTACGTCACGATCAGTGCTGCCATTGATTGATATTTTCAATATACTTAAGGAGATTTTTGTTCATAATGAATATAAAATAAATTCCTAACTAGCCTATTTGTTATCTCGTGTTATTCATCTAATTAGTTAATAAAGGAAACTATATTAAATTACTAGTTAAAAAGTGATTCTTCATAGAAGAAAGTAAATGAAAAAATGCATTTTGCTCGGGTAATTTATTTTCACAAAGTGGCAGCACATCAAACTGACAAGTGTCACGCTAACAGCCCGCTATTGGCTCCACGGCCGATGACGTAGTAAGGAGGCAATCACGTGACCTAGCTGTCACGGGAAGAGACTACCTGGTGTTATATATCATGCAGTGAACCAGCAACTCACTGCCTTATAATATTTATTCACTTAAAGGCAAAATAAAATAAAAACTAATAGAGCTACATAAGATACTTAGGGTACTACAAAACTTGGCCCCTAGGACCCCTAAGGACCAATACCATCTCAGGACCAAACGGCCAATCAATTTAATACGATCCTTACATAGTTTAAGGATGCGTTTACAGGACAGCGAAGCATTCGCGTTGTAAAGAGCGTTTTTAAGTTTCGCTTCAATTGTAGCGTCTACAAATTGGATTAATTGATACTAAACGCAGAGCTGTGATAGCTTAGCGACTTCGGTTCTTCTCTAGATAATCTCGTTACGGATTTTTTCCTTCAAAGAAACTCCAAGCATAGCTCGCTCCATAGCTCGCTGAGCGACTTTGAATCTGTGGACTAGCCCAACTGTCAGTGTCCACGTCTTGGCACCGTAAGTCATGACAGGCAGGACGCAGAAGGTCTCATGTGATTGTTATTTCACCGGCACCCGTATCCTTCGGACTGGAACACAGCAATAATTTATTTATTCATATATGTATAAATTCTGCATTATCACTATGCCCCACAAAACCGTGTTATCGGTTTGACTGTGCCAGCATTACTGTTGGCTGTTTGTTCATTATTAGTTTAGCACTAGGGAACTAGCCTTTGAGTTGGTTTGGTAGACAAAGAAACACTGATCAGGATTTTCCATAATTTATTTCTATTTTGCCCTACTTAAGTACTAAAAAATATTTACAGAAAACACACAGAACAAATAGGTAATATTTAATTAACCAATGGCGAAGAGGCTTGCGCGCTCGCAAACTGGAAGACCCTGCTATCCATCCTCATGACGTAACCCCTAAGCATGCTTTTTACGTCATTCACGGGTGATGAGAGTGGCCTCTTTCTTGCCGGGAACTCCGCTATACGCTCCGCTACCTTGTAAACGCAGCCTGAAGGGATGGGCCATAAACTGAGACACTGATCTGGCATTTTTTTTACTACTATCAAAAATTGGATGAGTTGGTGTCGAGATATGATCTCAGGATTATTTGTTATTTCGACGAGTGCCTTTAAAATAGTTTTCTAGTAAAGAAATGCTGATTTGAAAAAAGAATTCCATTTCGTAAGAGCGAAAGAGCTTTAAAAAGGATGGATAGATTTTTAAAAATTAAATTGAAGTCTAAATCCAATTTTATTTTAAATCCGTTGCTATGGTTGATTTCACATCTTTGTAATAAGATTTTTTTTAAAGCTGATATCAGTCCGATTAGTTTGAAATTATGCTTGTTGAGTTCACATTAACTCGACTAGTTTTTTTAATATATTGTAAGTAAGAGGCTTCTAGTTTTACTGAGGATTTACTGTTTTCTTACAATCTTACTGTAAGGTAAATTACTTAAATGTTATGTGTGATATTACAATATCGTAAATGTAGTCTCTGATTTCACATATATCCCTTGTTCCCGTATTAAAATTGCCATCGGTTCCCATTCTTCTAGTCCAGCGGTACTCTAAGTGTGTTCCGCGGAACCCTAGGGTTCCGCGATACCCCTGTAGGGGTTCCGCAAGAATTTAGAAAAAAAAAACAAAACACCTCTCTCTGGTCACTGGTCGATCGTTTTGAATCCGCCCGCCGCGCGTATACTTGTGAGCGCGCAGTCCCTTTGATAAAAGCCGCCTCTGAATTAGACGCTATAGTTGTGAACAAGCGACTTTCGGCTCTATCTTCAAAAGCATAAAGTCGAGATTGTTTACAACGCATTTTTTTGTATTTATATTTTTATTTCCGCTTTTTGTTTATCAAAGGCGCCGACTCGAGTATTTTTGAGAATGTTCGAGTTCGAGTCTAGGACTAAGTATAAAAGCGCTATTATATAAAAAAAGTCGCGCCTCGTCAGTCAGTTGACGATTAGCGTTCGGAGCGATAAGTTCGTACCTACCTACTTACAAGCTGGCTAGCCTGCTGCCTTCTTGTAAGTTCTACTGCCCGCTGTATTCTGATTGTATCAGTTTTGTACATTTCTTCTTTGGACTAAACTTTGTCTCATAAACGCAGTAACGATTGTGCATTATTTTGACCCTACCATCCTGACGTGTAACATTATTAATAAAGAAGAATGGAACGTTGGCTTAAAGGTGTTAAACGTGTTGCAACGACATCTTCTAATGACGCTGAATGTTCAAAAGCAGTACGCGCGGAGAATACAGCAATTACCGATCCAGACGATGATGCCACGACGTCAAGCTCCACGGTTTCAAAGACGAAAAAAAGGAAGTATGATGAATCATATATCAGTTTCGGATTTGTTGATTCCAACGGCTCACCTCTCTGCATGTTATGTAGTAAACTGCTTCCTAATAGTTCCATGGCACCTGCCAAATTACGCAGACATTTAGAAACTGTACACCCCGAGTCTAAAGACAAGAATAAATAATTTTTTGTTCGTAAAAAAGAACAGTTATTAGAAAGTCAAAAAAATATGATGCATGTAACACAAACTATCAATGAAAAGGCCACGGAGGCATCATATTTAGTTAGCTATCGCATTGCACAAGCAGGTGAAGCGCACACTATCGCTGAGAATTTAATAAAGCCATGTGTGTTAGACATAACAAAATGTATGCTCGATGAAAAATCTGCAAAGCATCTTTCTACTGTACCGCTATCAAACGATACTGTTTCACGGCGAATCCATGATCTGGCAAGCTACGTCAAACAAGAACTAGTTGCACGTCTACAAAAAACACGATTCGCCTTGCAAATAGATGAGTCAACTGATGTCACTGGTCTGGCTATCTTGCTGGTTATCGTGAGATATCCATATGAACGTTCTTTTGAAGAAGACACGCTTATGTGTTCACCGCTGCCCACAAACACTACCGGGGAAGAAATTTTTAATAAAATAAACATATTTTTTAAAGAAAATAATCTTAGTTGGAACGATTGCATTGACATTTGTACAGATGGGGCCAAGGCGATGACAGGTAAAACAGCAGGAGCAGTATCACGAATAAAAAGTAAAGCGCCTAATTGTAGTTCCAGCCATTGTATTCTGCATAGACAAGCACTTGCGATGAAGCAAATGCCGTCAAATCTAAAATTAGTTATGGATGAAGCGGTAAAAATAATTAATTTTATCAAATCACGACCACTACAATCCAGATTGTTCTCATTATTGTGTGAAGATTATGGCAGCAAACATAAAACACTGCTGCTCCATACAGAAGTGCGATGGCTGTCTCGGGGTAAAACTTTAACAAGGCTATTTGAACTTAGAGCCGAGTTACAAATGTTTCTTTCAGCAGATACAGTTTCTTTTAATTTGAAAGACCGTTTGTATGATAAAACTTGGTTGTTCCGATTGTCTTTTATGGCGGATATCTTTCAAAAACTGAACGAATTGAATTTATCATTGCAAGGTAAACAGACAACAGTGTTCCAGGCCTATAACAAAATAACTGCCTTCAAAAGAAAATTAGATTTTTGGATTACTTGCGTTAGTAAGAGAGAAATAGAAAGCTTTACGTCACTCAGTGAGTTTGTTAGCGATAACGACTCGGAAATGTTTCAAGATGATGTGTTTGAAGAATTGGTCCAATATCTCACTTTGATGCGCGCATCTTTTGTAAAGTATTTTCCCGAAGAACATAATACAAAAATGAAGCTGAATTCATGGATTCATAATCCTTTTTTACCCAACTTGCAAAAGCCCGAAAGTATGTCAAACGAGATATATGAATCTCTTTTAGAAATGTCATCAGACACAAGTATGGAGTCACTGTTCAAAACGACGCCTCTCAACGATTTTTGGTGCAGAATCCGTGATGAATATCCAATGCTTGGCAGAATGGCTCTGAATATTCTTCTCCCGTTCCCAACAACATATTTGTGCGAAACAGGATTCTCAACCTATGCAGCCACGAAAACAAAATATCGCAATAGACTGGACGCCGAACCTGATATGAGACTTCAAATGTCTTCTATCAAACCTGATATCAACCAATTGATGAAAAATAAAAAACAGTTTCATACCTCCCATTAGTTAAGATTTTTTCATTTTTAATATCTTCTATTATTGTACTTCGCATGTGGTTAAAGTAAGTAATAATTAGTAACTGTTACATTGTACTTTTATTATGCTTATATAATAAAGAATACACTTTTAAAAACTATTGTTTTATTGTAGGGTTCCGTCAAGTATTTTGCTTGTCAAAAGGGTTCCGTGACCAAAAAAGTTTGAGAACCGCTGTTCTAGTCCATCCAAAGTTGTTGTCTGGAAGAGATTGCGATAAGACCACCCATTGTACTTACATTACCTTTCTGTAAACTACTGTCTTTGTTTTCGTTTAGTGTATGTACAATAAAGAATATAATAAATAATAAAATCTAACCCGAACAATTCTTCATCAATAATATACTTTAACCATTATTTTCTCTTCCAGTACCTCCGAACAAGACCCTCATAACAGGCGTGGGAGAGCACGCAACACAAGGCACCCTGCTGACCCTCTCGTGTACCGCATCAGGAGCCAGGCCGGCAGCCAAGATCGAGTGGTACAACGGCACGCAGAAACTGAGTGATGAGGACCAAAATATTCACGTAAGTAGATTTTGATATTTGCAATTTCTTTTAACCTCTTAAAAATCCTTGTGAAACAGCTTATTTCCAATCGTCGATCGAATCCCTTAATAGGTACCTACCTTATTGTATGTACAAGTATACCAATGCATCAGAAAAGAGAATCCAAGATTGTTTACAGGAAAGTTGTCTTCGTCAAAATTCCGGTAATAACCAGGGAAACAGCAAAGAGGGGAGCTAGGACTGTCAAGACAAATTATGATTTTACGGAAATTATAAATATCATTTTCAAATTTGAAAGATCTGAAAAACCATGCCAATTTTTAAAAGCAAATAACTTACTCTTTCTTTTACTAACATAGCTATAAGATTTCTAACTAAATTATGGATATCAATCTGAAATAAATGAATATTAAATGAATAAATAAATTCCATTTGTTAGTACACTCCTTTTTAAGCTTATGCTAAGTAACGATGATGAGTAAAATGACTGTTATTATTATTATTATAAGCCTGAAGTGTTCCACTGCAGGGCAAAGACCTCCCTGCTCCCCTTCTACTTCTCCCTGTCTGTTGCTACAAGAGTCCAGTCCTTTTGCAAGGAGTCCTGCTCATCCCGCCATCTCCGTCTGGGCCTGCCGCGTTGATGTATGCCATTTAAAGGGACCAATTGAGTAAATAAATAAATAAATAAATATTTTTGGGACATTTTTACACATCACCATCTAGTCCCAAACCAAGCAGAGCTTGTGGTATGGGTACTAGACAATGGATATAATACTTATATACTTTTTTTTGTAAATACATAAGAAACAACCAGACCAACACAAACACACATGTTCATCACACAAATATTTGTGTCCTCTGAGAATTGAACCCACGACCTCGTGATCAGCAGTCCGACACTCAAACCACTAGACCACAGAGGTCGTCAGAGGTGGTCAGTTTGTCTCAGTGGTCGTCTGACATGCGGCAGATATGTCCAGCCCAATTCAACTTTCGAGTGGCAGCATTCCGGGTGACGTCAGTTATTTTTGTTTTGGAACGGATCGTTGTTTTCCTTATGCGGTCTATAAGTTCCATGGCCAGAACACTCCGTTCCATAGCTCTCTGGCAAACCTCGAGCATGGACCTAAGTTGATTTGTCAAAGACCATTTTGGGATCCATATGTGAGGATGGTTGATGAGTTTCATGGACGTGTGCATAAGAATGCACATTGCACACGTCCATGAAACTTCTTGTAAGGGATAGAAATAGATCACCCTTCATTACATCTTTCATGGCCCAATAGCTCCTACAGGCATTTTCGGTGCGTCTTGCAACGTCTTTGTTTTGTCTTTCCTGGAAGGAGACTATTTGACGTATGCAATATCTACACCCCCTAGCATGATCCTGCAATGTGCACTGTTCGTCATTAGTTTGGTCTTTGACATGTTCACCCAGAGTCCAATCCAGAGGCTAGCTTGTAAAAATGACAATAGAAAATAAAACAGTTGGAGACTTTAAAAATTCGTGCATTCATAACATTTTCTTGGTTATAATAGAGGTTTGCAAATTGACACACACATACACACACACTAATCATTTTACGAGTATAGGCATGTAGTACAAGGATTGTTTTGTTACTCGTACATTTTTAAATCCAATTTCATCACGAAACTGTTATCACTGCATACATATTCAACCACCTCATTCATTTCGCTTAAAATAAACCAAAATCAACCCATAACTCATTCCAATATATTCTCAATGTGACAACCCTAACCATGTTGCTCACAATATGCTCAAGACGTACCATATTGCAATGAGACGGAGTACGTGATTTAGTTTAAATTCGGTAATGAAGACAAATTCGTGACAACCCTGATGCTGAGTAGGGAAATGAAGCATTATTTATTTACGATACAGGTACTTGAGGTACTAGATTATGTTATATTATTATTTTGAAGGTGTGATCGTACTTACGAAGACTTATTTCAGATTTTATCCTCTTGTACAAATTATTTGTATGCTTACGACCTAAGTTCAAAATATTTTATTCTTATTTTAGCCTTCTCATACTGAGAAGAGGCCCGTGCCCAGCAGTGGGACAGTAATGGGCTGGTTATGTAAGCATTTACAAGGTGAATCGACGACCTGGTTAAGGTCGCGGGAATCAGCTAGATGCGGGGAGCGCAGGTCCGGTCGTTGTGGCGATGTTTGGGGGAGGCCTATGTCCAACAGTGGACGTCTTTGACTGAAATTATGATGATGAGCATTTACAAGCACTTTTAAACAGGGATGTTCTGGAGCCCCGTAACCGTAACTGAAACTATCGGATATCCGAAATAAAAATCTATCCGTAACCGTAACCGAATCCGATATATATCTATGGATACTGATTTATGTATAAATAATACATATATATATATATTAGATAGTACATAATTCGAGGCCTGAAACAAAGCAATTGACGGCAGAGTAATATTGGAACGAGTAGAAGCCGACTACTTCCGAAGCGATTTTAAAGAACGAGGCGCCAGCCGAGTCCATTTTAACTAAACAAGGCCGATAATTGCTATTTCGGCCGAGACTTGTATTTGTACGTGGGACACTCAGAAAGTTTTGCGAAACTAAAAAAAATTGTTCTATACGTACATATATTTTTATCAAATCTTTTCAAAGTACTTTCCACCAGCCTCTATACAAAGATTCATGCGCCTAAACCAGTTTTCAAAACACTTTTTCCAGTCCGCCGCAGACACCTCGTTTACAGCCTGCTCGAACGCAGCCAGCGCATCTTCCGGCGACGAAAATTGTATCCCTTTGAGCTGATTTTTTATTTTTGGGAATAAAAAGAAGTCACACGGTGCTAGATCAGGGCTGTAAGGAGGGTGACCCAGGAGTTTGACTGGCGTGCTGTCCAGGAAGTCCCTCGTTTTGAGTGCGGTGTGCGCAGGTGCATTGTCGTTGTGGAGCAGTAGCCCGCGGAGCCCTGTGTTTGGTCGCTTGTTGCTTATAACAGAGAAAACTTCTGGCAAACATTTGGTAGTATACCATTCGGCATTAATGCTTCTTTGATCCCGTAAGGGAATTGATACCAAGTGGCCAGTCAAATTAAAAAAGCTAGCGATCAAAATCTTACCCCCGCTTCTAGATCGCTTCACTTTGGTAGGCGTTGGCTCATTTTGAAACACCCAAACAGTCGACTGGCGCTTGGTTTCTGGGTCGTATTGATAAATCCAGGACTCATCACCTGTAACGATGTCGTAAACACGCCGAGACGAGCCTGCTTCAAATTTGTTAAGCATATCACGGCACCATTCCACCCGGGCCTGCTTCTGAGCATCGGTGAGGTTGTGCGGCACCCAGCGTGATACTATCCTCCTCACGCGAAGATGGCTGTGTAGAATCTCGTGAACGCTTCCCGATCCAATCTTCAATATGTGTTGAATCTCCTGATATGTAATTCGCCTATTGTCTTGGATTAAATTTTTCACTGCTAGCACGTTTTCTTCGGTAACAGCCGTCAAAGGGCGACCGCTTCTTTCGTCATCCCCCAAAGTTGGTCGACCGCGCTTGAATTCGTTAAACCAACGATACACGGTTGCCTTGGAAGGGCCTTCATCCATGAATGCCATTTGAAGTCTATCGTACGATTCATCCGGTTTCAGGCGACACTTGAAATCGTATAAAATCATAGCTCTAAAATGTTCCCGGCGCAGATCCATATTTCAGTGAGACACAATACTTTGAATTAACTCGCAAAAAATGTGGAGGGAAATTTTGAAATTGGAACTTACTTATTTTTACTTATAAATAATCATATTTTCGAAAAACATTATAACTGGCCAGTCTCCCATATATAAAAACTTTTTTTCGCAATACTTTCTGAGGGGCCTGGTATAGTACTTTTCTCTCATTTGCGAGGAAACAACAACACACAAATTAATTCAACAGTACCTAACTTCCTCGATGACTGCCTCGTTGGTCTAGTGGTCGAAAGCGCGACTGCTGAGCGTGGGGTCCTGGGTTTGATGCCTGGGTCGGGCAAAGTGTTATTGGGTTTTTTCATTAGGAAATTCTCAGTAGCAGCCCGATTTGTGCCCGGTTAATCGCAATAGGCTCGCCCCCTGTTACATAGGACTTACAACATAACTGGCTAAATGTGGGTGTACTATACACCTCTGCCTACCCCTTCGGGGAATTATGATTAATTGATTGATTTTTGATTTTTTGATTTCGTGATTTTATGTTTTATGTTATGTACCTAATTTCCATTCGCGCTAATTTGCCCGCACGCGATTCTTGTTCTATTTTCAAAGTTTTGAAAAATGAATACGCTTGCAGCCTTTATACCTAATTTATAAATATCGTGTACTTAAAAACACCTTCATCCGACCTTCAACAAAACATCTGAAGGACTGGCCCCAGAAGGCAAAAGTAAGGGACAAGTGGAAAAAGGGAAGGGAGGCCTTTGCCAGTGGGACACTACAGGCAGATAAAAAAAAACACCTCATTTATGTAAGTGTGTAAAAAACCTCGCTAGCATAATTTAAAAAAAAAACTGTCCAGCAATTCCGATTATAGTCGTGTTGGAATTTGTTGGCGTGTTATTTCGTTGCGTACGGAAAAGAGCCGATTGATGTATTCTTTTTTTTTATAATAAAGAAATTTCCGAGCAAGTGGGAGATTTTTTTCCTATTTTTCATAGTAGTCGTTGATAGCATCATTTAACAACACCTTACTACTAAAGAGTCACATTTCGCAGTATAGTTTTAAACCAGTTTGAAGAGGTTCTTGGGTACAATTAAGCCATTCTATTTTATCTACATTGGTGTCGTAAGGGGCGACAAGGGACTTTATGTAGCAAACTATTTTACTTTATAAACAACACCCCAAGAAATAAAGTAAGCGCTCATCTGGGGCAGTACTACCACCGTACCTACTTCTGACAATAACAGTTTTTTCACGGCCGCGAAAAACGGCCACTTATTGCACTTTTTCTATCTACAACTACAGCGAACTGTAATTTACAGAGTTAATAGTTTCTGATTAAACTACAGTACCTGTACTTCAATTGTTAAAAACGAATTTTCGATAAATGATGTATTCAGTGAGTAATTATGTTTTTACTGATGGAGGTGCCACTTGGCTGCTACATGCGCCTTAATAAACGGACATTACTCCACAAATGTTAATACATTAAATTTTTCTGTTTTGAGGATATGTTTTTGCTTACAAAAATTATGTTTAACAAGTGGTTGCCAAGAAACTAAACAGTTTTACTCTTCTATTCCTATAGACGTGAAGGTGCTAAAAAGAGATTGGCTATATTTAACAGTGGTACCAACATATTTTTTTAAAAAAACCAAAAAAAAAAAATACGCGTTGAATTCCTCCTTTATTTTTTCGCCGGTTAATAAATATATCGATCCATTTTCCCTTAATAACTTTATCTGAAAAACAACTACTCTTTTTATTAACTTCAACTCACAGTATATTCAACTACTAGAAACCCTTACATTTCTATTTCAACACACTACGAGAAAGCACTTCACGAAATACTCAATTTTCTTTTTCCGAAAACTTTCAGTAACTGAAAACAGAATTGAATTCGTTTCAGCAAATCCTGAAAACTCATGAAACTTACCGACGTACCTGAAAACTGAATTTTCTATGCGTTGAGTAACAGCGAAACTTTTTCATAAAGTAAAACAAGCATTGGGAAGGCCTAATTAATTTTCTGTCCGTTCAAATATTTTGAAAAAGTGTTGGGGTATTAATTAAATGTAGAGTGTGGTTATTGCCAAACTTAAGTGGCAGTGGGCGGGGCACATTGCTCGGAGAACGGATGGCCGATGGGGCAGTAAAGTTCTGGAGTGGCGATCGCGTACTAGAAGGCGAAGCGTGGGTAGGCCCCCCACAAGGTGGACCGACGACCTGATGAAGGTCGCGGGAATCCGCTGGATGCGGAAGGCGCAGGACCGGTTGCTGTGGTGATGCTTGGGGGAGTCCTATGTCCAGCAGTGGACGTCTTTCGGCTGAAATTATGATGATGATGAGTGTGTGGTTGTTGTAAATACTTTTAAAAAAATCTGGTGAAAGACGGGACAAGTACGAATTAATATTGTAGCTACATTTTATATTTATACAGTACACATTACACATTTACACATTTTATATGGCTCACCGATGTACCTGCGCAGATGACACAAATTAAGTACGCGGGAAATAGGTTAACCACTTAAAAAACACCATCATTACACGCCAAAAGTCTCAGCCGCTGCCGCTAGTGTACCAAAGCGTGTGAGCGAAATAGAAAAAGACATCACGGCAATCAATTTTAACACCTTACGGGCATTGCATAAGGTTGATTAATTTTTTTTTAATGTTTCGGTTGTTTTCGTCGATCGTCTTTTCTTGTCTGCGTGGACGAAAATTGACGACGCGGCTTATTTTTTGTGTCGTACTGTACCTAGTATGAAATAACGATAATTTTTTTACAAAATATACCTAATTTTTATATCTCCAAATGGCACAGGACAGAGTTCATTGCTTACTTAATGTCTACTACCTCCCCTTTAAGCGATCGTATATTCGATGATAGTGCACGCTTGCCCAGCAAATATTAAAATTCATTCACTCGTGCCTTGAAGACCTTTTGGTAGATGACCCTAAAAAAGGGAACAACATTTCCTATGATTATTTGTTTTCTATTTTTTTTGCCTAACTATGGTGTAAAAAGTTAATCACTATTCTGGCCTATACAAGCACACACCATAGCTTGTCTTATTCATACCCTAAGACGAATCTTGAAACCTCTTGTTTGATCAGGAAACGGAAATGGTTCTCAATTTTGTAAATGAAGCTGTTTTTACTGGAATTTTCCTTATCAGCCTAATTTAATTCTTAACTAGCTGATAATGGCGGTTTCGCTTGCGTTGTATTTCGATAATAGTACACTACTGTCCAGAAATGACGGCCGAGTAATATTGGAAGGACGAGGGGAAGCCGGGTACACCCGAAGTGATTTTAAAAGGACGAGGCTATCAGTTGCTTTTTCGGCCGAGACTTGTATTAGTACTTTTCTCTCATTTGCGAGGAAACAATACATAAATTAATTCAACAGCGCGCGGTTCTTGTTCTATTTTCGAAGTTTTGAAAAAAATGCGCATGCATCCTTTATAATGATAAATAGAATAGAATAGAATTAATTTATTTGTACCTAAAACATCTAATTGATAAAAGAGTGTACAGTCTAACAATGCAATTAGTATACAGGGTCACCAGATATAGATGAAGATTTCTCAAGAAATTATTATAGAACGGTTTGATTTGGGTTTTGTATAAATACAGTTGAACTTTTTCCGTCATGAAAATGATATTTCACACGAAAACATCCATAATCTTCTGAGAAAACTTCATTTATGTCTGGCGACCCTGGATACTAATCGGTTTGTTAGACTGTACTTAAAAACCATGCTAGCATAATTTAAAAAATAAGAACATAAAAGGCACTAAATGTAACTTAATAGATATAATTTTTTTATCCAAAATTGGGCTTGCGTTGCTTGGCCAGGCAAAACCTATTGAGTCGTACCATGAAGACTACCACACACAGAAACACAGACGCAACTCTTTATTGGTACACATAATAAACGTGTCTATCCCTCAGACCAAAAGAATAAGATAGACAGAGCGCGTAGAACTTTTAGTCTGTCCGTCTGTTAATGGTTGAGACGCTGTTGATGATTTATATCATAAATAGGTCCTTTCATACCTATTTTTTTTTCACTAACGGGAATTTGCTATACCATAGAACAAAATCGAAAAGTTTAACATGATCACTTTATGGTTACAAGTCTCCCACAAGTATGTCCCACACCGTCAGCTCAACGCTATACTATCCGAAGCTATATATCTTCTCTGTTGTAATTTCAAATGGCTGAGGAACAAAATTCTTGCAGTGACTGCCCACCTGCCACCGCTACTGTACTTGGACTATAGAATTGAGTGGAGTCGTTAACATATTGTTTGTTTTTATTAAATCTATTTTATTAGTCGTGTTTTCAAGCGAAGCTACTATAAAATTAAAATAAATAAATTATAAAAAAAAGTTCACTCGCTAGCAGGATTCGAACTTGCGACTCCTATTTCAGTACACCAGTGATTTAGCCGCTAATCTACCGTGAACACTGCTCGTGGTATGAAAGAAAGAAAGAACGAGATTTTATTTTTGCGTTCCATGTATCGAATTTATCTTCCATTTTGAATCCGTCTTTGGGTGACGTCAGCTTCATCTTATTGAGAAACAGAACGCATTCCGATCAACTTTTCAGTTAATTACTAATAATTTTAATGCATTAACGTGGCATGCATTATTGTGTTAGAATAATAAATACGCACTCGGCGTAAACTGAGAAAAAGTAAATTGGAGTAAAAATGACTGGGAAAAAATGTGACCTTCACAGGCTTATAGGCTTCGCTTCTATGGAACGTCCCGCGACGCCTCCCAATTTTTATATTTTATGTACTTCAATACAATACAATACTTTTATAGATAAATCTGGATGACACATTACGACTCTGGCTATCTAGATTCACATTATACGCACAGACATGTCAGCCATACTTAATTATTTTAAGTAGGTATTATAAATAAATATGTTTGGGACATTTTTACCATCACCATCATCATCACTTTTCACCATCTAGTCCCAAACTAAGCACAGCTTGTGCTATGGGTACTAAACAAATATTTGTGTCCTGTGGGAATCGAACCCATGACCTCGTGATCAGCAGTCCGACCATCAAACCACTAGACCACAGACGTCATGAAATAAAACACTTGTTTTTAGGGTTCCGAAGTCCTACAAGGAACCCTTATAGTTTCGTCATGTCCGTCCGTCTGTCCGTCTGTCCGTCTGTCCGTCTGTCCGTCTGTCCGTCTGTCCTAATCCTTTACAGCTTAATAACTTCTACAGTTATAATCATAAGTAAATGAAATTTTGTTAAAAAATAGTCTACATATAGATCTCAATTTTAAAAGAATAAAAAAATAATTTTTACGTATTTTAGGGGTGGCGTCCATACATGTGAAATGGGGATGGAAACATTTTTTTCGCTGCACCCCCTCGTGTGGGGTATCATTGAATAGGTCTACTAAAATGAAGGTAATGTTTCATACACCACTTTTTTATCAGGTGTACCATCTGCGAAATATAGCCCGCCAAAGTGGCTTGCAATGTGCCCCCCCCCCTGCCATTTCTAAAATATGCAATGTAGAAACTTATAATCTTCCACATTGATAGACCTTTGTGAAAACTCTCTTTTAAAATTATTTAGAGTATAATGTGATTATAATTTTTTGAGTTATAGAGAGAAAACTGAAAAATACTTAAAACGTCCTAGTTCAAAGGTCATTGACCTTAGAGAAAAGTTATCGTAGCAAATAATGCTCCTTTAGCTACTTTCTATTTGATTGGGTTTGGCTTTTTTCGAATTTATCGCTAGATGGCGCTACTAACACACTGAGTCGTGAATGCTGCCGATTATTGCAAAAACTAAAATAGCCATGATTAATATTCGATTTGATTCGTTTGTAATTACACCTACTTAGGAACCCTATAATACTGAGCATGGCCCGACATGCTCTTGGCCGGTTTTTTTTTTATTATTTATTTATCGCCGCGCCGATCATTTTGTTTTTGTTTCTTTGTTCCTGTCTTTTTTGTTCTTGTTTACGTGCGTGGTATTTTTGTGCGTCACTCTAAATGCGAATAAATATTTTTTCTATATTACTTTTACATAAAATCTCACTTCACCTATGGATTCAATTCTTTATTTGCGTGAATATTGTTAAATAGATGGTAAAAAAAATGGATTGGTACATAACATTCCGCCTAAAATAGGGCATGCAAACATTGTTGGGTAGTCTAACACAGCACTAGGTATACATATACGTTTCATACATTTTCATACATACATAACATCACGCCTGTATTTCCCCGAAGGGGTAGGCAGAGGTGTATAGTACACCCACATTTCGCCAGTTATGTTGTAAGTCCCATGTAATAGGGGGCGAGCCTATTGCCATTAACCGGGCACAAATCCAGACTCCGGGCTGCTACTGAGAATTTTCTAATGAAAAACCCAATAACACTTTGCCCGACCCGGGAATTGAACCCAGGACCTCACGCTCAGCAGTCGCGCTTGCAACCACTAGACCAACGAGGCAGTCATTTTCAAATCTAACAATTCATTTTTAACATTATGTTATCTACATCATTTTATAATAATTCATGTCATGTCATATTATTTCTAATTACATATTTACGGTATAATTTAAATCTCAAAATTACATCTAAAGTTAAATTAGGCAACAGTTCCTAACAGGTTTACTAATGCCCTATTTATAGTAATTAAACTTGTTACGCTCAAGGCAAAATGTAAGTAATGTCTAGGTATTACACTTTAGTTTTACTTAAACTGAACACGTGTTCACGTGTTCAGGATTGAGTGGAAACGTTACCTTACGTCATTTAGGTAACGTTACCTAAATGACGTAAGGTAACGTTTCCACTCAATCCTGTAGAAGCGAGATGTAAAGCAAACATTAATGTGACATATTTTGCAAGTACCCGTTCCGTTCCCGTTCGTTGTGTAATCATTGTAATTGTTTAACAATTAAGTAAGCTAAGTTATATGAAATTACTTTTTTTTTTGTTATCTGAGTATAAACATTGTATTAAGTAGTTTAGTATTAGTAGATCTCTTTTGTGAAAGAGCTCGTCCGGGGAAGTACTATCACCGTATCTACTTCTCCGCCAAATAGTGATGCTTGCATTGCTGTGTCTGAAGGGTGCGCGTACCGGTGAAATTACTTGACTTTCCATCTTCATGTCTCAGTTTAGCGAACCGACTTGCAGTACCATTTAGGCAACAGTCTAGGTGGTCTTGCAGTTGTTATGGGCAAAGGTAACCGCTTAACATCAGGTGGGCCTTTGGCTAGTTTCGCCACCATATACAAAAAAAATAACGTCGCATACAAACTTTAAATAAACAGAATATTCTATATTCTTTATTGTACACCATTAAAAATAATAAAAACTTACTTTAATAGGTTCTAGCTGTTAAAGTAAGTAACAATAACTAAAATATATTAAACAAACTTCATACACAACAAAACAAAAGATTAAATATAAATCTTCTTCAAATTTTCTTCCCACAGTTCTTCTCTGCTGTAAGAGCTTGAAATTACATTAATGTCACAATTTGTTGTTGTTGTTTTGTATCTCTTAATTAATAGATAGTGCTATGTGGCGTTAAGTCAGCCTTATGTACTGTAGAATTAAATAAATAAATATTAATAAGGGTTTTCTAAGAAATAAGCAATACCTTTGTACTCTAAATTCCTTCGTAGTATTCATCATTGTTTATTATTATGTTAAAATAAAGTGACAAAATCAATAACAAACCAATTCGTCTCTACTCCTTTCTTTTTCCAACTAAGGTGGCCACTCCAATAATTCAAATTCAATAATTCTCACAAATGAAACGGCCAGGCGTCTCGGCACAATTTTATATTTCTCCCACCGACACGGTGGATAAGGGAGAAAAGCAGAAAGTTTCTACCTTTTTCTACACAATACTTTTAAAAGGAAAAATGTTTTGAAGTTTATTTTAGAAACTGCTATTGATTTTCGTAGAGACTCTGATTCTTTAAAGGTTGTAATAATATTGTGTTGGCAGTTTTTTGTTTTGAACTTTTTTGTGAAAATTTATCGCCTCAGTGATTTTGTTAGTTCTTGAGAGGATTGATTTTGAGATAAAACATTTTTTTTAAAGAATATTCACAGAATTGAACTAACTTTTGGCTTTACAATTTCGCCTTGATTACTGACAATCATCACTCATTATTATGATAATAAAGCCGTATATCGACTGCTTGAAGTGCACTATAATTATTTACACGGCACTTAGTATAAGTATTACTGATTGCAGCACCTTGTATATAATAAATACACACACATACACCGACACCCAGCCAGACCCGTCCAATACAATTTCTTTTTGTGAAATTCTAAATAAATTAATTAATAAAATGTAGCCTATACAGTGACAACCATTTCTTTTTGTTTTTGCCTCGATAGGATGCTTTCGGCTTTTGTGGTGCCTACGAGAAGAAAAGAATAATATTTTCAGCTACTTTCACATGAGATTTTATCTCAAAAAGTTTCAGTATAATAACAAGAACTTGACTTTCCAACAGGTATTATATATCTGGGCCACGCATAACTAATGGCACGTAGCTATCCCGGTGATTATTAATTAAACATGTTCAGGAAATGAGCATGTGTTAGGAACATTAACATTTTGTATTTCATCAGCGTCCCAGCCTTTTATCATGGTTGGCTTTTTAATTAAAGAAAGAAATTTAAATAATTTATAATAAAACAAGTTTAACCGGATTATATCGCGTATATTATTTAGATTGGTTTCCTGACGTTTCGAAAGCTTTGCAGCGTTCGTGGTCGCAGGAAGACTAAGATGACAAGCGTCTTTACAGATATTTCATTAAATTAACCAGTAATCCACTTTCCCTAATTAAACAATCAAAAAATAATTATTTTATTATTTTTTACGCATTTTACGCATGCGAAGCGAAATCTAAAGATTTAAATTGTGGAAAGAAAAAAAAAAGTAAGGTTAGGCATATCTATACAACTTTGATTTAACTGCAAAAGTTAGTCGAGTCGGTTAAGAAACAATGTTTCTTAATAAGATATCGCTGACGTCACCCAAAGACGTATAGTGGAGGATAATTTCGATACCACGAGCAATGTTCACGGTAGCTTAGTGGCTAAAGCACTGGTGTACTGAGCCAGGAGTCGCAGGTTCGAATCCTGCTCGTGAGCGATTTTTATCTTTCCACAATTTAAATCTTTAACCAAGAAATATCCTAGAAGAGAATAAAAAACTGAAAACTTTTAAAATACCTAACAATCCTGCTGATCGCCTCTGTCTGAGAATTGATGATAAAATAATACGGGCAAGGTGGGTAGGTAGCAGTTTTTACGTTAAACCGACGGTGACAGTGAGAAATGGCAGGATTAATTCCTTCCCCGTTTATTTGTTGAAGTTACTAAGTCGCTTAGTTGAAAATTTTTCGAGTTCTCTTTTTGGGGAGTTAAAAAAATTTACGAAAGGAAAGGAGGAGCATAAATTGTGGATTTTTGTGAATAAAACGTAATGTAAGTTTAAGGGAAATGTCATGGGGCTGACTTCAAATACTTAATCATCATCATCATTTTAGTCGAAAGACGTCCACTGCTGAACTGCTATACATAGACCTCCTCCAAGCATCGTCACAACGACCCGTCCTGCTCTTTCCGCATCCAGCGGATACCCGCGACCTTCACCAGGTCGTTGGCACAGCGGTGACGCTCCGTGTACGTGTGAACTCGCTCGCCGGTGACCTTGAGCGAGCGCATAAATGCCTTACTAGGCCTTGGCAAAGGCAGCCGAGAGACTGCCCGTTCCACACGCCGCGCACCGCGCACGCCCCCGCGCTCGCCCCGCCCCGCACACATAGCCGCGAGCAATTTTACGAGCACACATGCTAAAGTGTCGCTTCTGGTCGTTAGTATACATTCTATGTCGTTGGTCCACATACTTAATATAACCCAGTAATAAAGTAAGACCAAGACCGAAGTAAAAATTACCAACAATACAAAATATTTTAGAAAAAAAAAAACATTAAGAGTACTAAACCTAAACCATCTCGTTAGATCTAAGCTCTCAACACAATAGAAGATGAACGCAGCCGTAATTTTTAAGGCCTGCGATAGAGAGAACGGGCCTATTAATGACTTCGTCACAAAAAATAAGAGAAACGACCAATTCTCTCGATTTTAGCACAATAGTCCTCGTGTTTGGTGCAAGTTGTAGGAGACAAGCGGTTACCATAATCTATTATTATACTAAAAACTGTGACTGGATGCAACTGAACAACTGAACTAAGGCCTGTGACGTAATAATGTGTAACGCAATTACACAATGACAATAGCTTTCATTTTGACATTATAGCAATATACATTGCGTGTTGCTGATAAGACGGATGATCGTATGTTGTCAAAACATAGGAAGCCATGTAATAAACAAAAATCCATAAAATTAAACCAATAAGAACAATTGATATCGAATTTTGAAAGGCAATCTTTATTAGTTAACCGCTGGAGCAACCGGGGGCGTATCTGTCTTTTAACCGTTGAGTGCCCACGACATTACATTATTAGCCGAGTAAAAACGCGCGGCCCGCTCATTTTACAAAAAACGTTATTTATGAATTTGTTTCTAAGAAGTTTGCTTAGAATTGAAGTTTTTTATAATCCTTATGAATAGGCCATTTGAATCCGTGAAAGTTTTGTTTTAATTTATGATCTCTTCACTTAAATAATTGGTTGTAAACATAAACACTGAGCATTTTTTTCTTATTTATGAAAATAATTTTAACAATAAAGTGAATTGTTAACCTACATGTATTATGGTTTAAAATGCATGGTGTGTTTATTATTTATGATTATTATGATGATAATTTGCGGTTGACTGTACAGTCTAACAAAAAAATTGTATCCAGGATCGCCAGATATAGAAGAAGATTTCTCAGGAAATTATTATAGAATAGTTTGATAAGGATTTTGACAAAATACAGTTTAACTTTGTCCGTTATTAAAATGATATGTCACTCGAAAACATTCATAATCTTCAGAGAAAACTTCATTTATATCTGGCGACCCTGGATACTAATTGCTTTGTTAGACTGTACTATCCATTTTTAACCGACGAAATGTTTTTTTTTTAATGTATTGAAGTGGTAAGGATTCCTTATACCACTTACAATTGCTTGGTCTAAGTAAATGTATCATGAATTTAATTTACTGACTTTTGGGAATACTTGATAATTATTTATAAATAATAAGTGCAAGCAAACTTTGAATACTGTCGTATTTATTTACAAGACTAATCTAATTACAATGCGTAGCTATCAAGCGGGCGAAGTAGAATGAATGAACACAAAGCAAGCTACGATATTTATATACAAACTTAATTAATAATAATAACGATTCGCACTTGACCGTTTCTGCGCAAGAGTTAATGAGTAGGCGTTAACCCAATATGGCTACCGACCACTGAACGCAAGCTTAACGGGCGGCCATGTTGCCGCTCGGCGCGTAGACAATGGATGCGCACGCGTCCTAATGAGGGGGCGTAGCTTAATGGCTACGTTATCTTGCGGCCATATTGAAGCGGGCGGACACTTAGCGCCTACGTCACGGAACATCACCTCATATGACGTAGCATCGCGTGATCCTGTGCTGCGTTGTAAACGGGCGAGTTAGTTGCCTACTCGCTACACCACTCCCCCGGTGAGACCGTAACTACGGGCGAAAGTAATCGGGAAATTTGACAGTGCGCCCGCTCCTCGTCTTTCTTGCTTCAGTCTGACCTTCATTGGGTTGGTGGTCTAGGGATGAAGGATCTTTTGCGACGAAGGCTGGTTTCAGGCGGTCTATCGTGACTTTTTGTGTCTTCCCTCTGACGTCGATGTCGAACGTCTTCTGACCACGCTGAAGCACCTTGTACGGCCCTAGGTAAGGGGCCTCGAGCGATCTTCTTGCTGGTCCCTGGCGAAGGAAGACATGGGTCGTTGTATCCAGGTCTTTAGGCACGTAGAACGGTCGACTGGAACTAGTGTGCCAAGACGTGGGTTGTGGCGTCAGCTTGGTCATATGGGCACGAAGTCTGCTGATGAGGCTGCCCATGTCTACTACCTCCTCGGAGGTGGAAGCGAAGAACTGACCAGGTAGACGGAGTGGCTCGCCATAAACCAGTTCTGCTACTGATGCCTGTAGGTCTTCTTTACATGCAGTGCGGATGCCGAGGAGGACCCATGGTAGCACTTCAGTCCAGCTTGATGTAGCGTGGCAGGTGATGGCGGCTTTCATCTGGCGGTGTAGCCTTTCCACTAGGCCGTTAGCTGCGGGATGGTAAGCAGTGGTTAGGTGGTGAGACGCGCCGATTAAGGCGGCAAGCCCCTTGAACGTGTGGGACTCGAACTGCCTGCCCCGGTCGGTGGTGATGTGCTCGGGACAGCCAAACCGCGCGATCCACCCTGAGGTTAGGGCGGCAGCGCAGGTCTCAGCAGTGATGTCCTGAAGCGGGTACGCCTCAGGCCAACGTGTCACTCGGTCGACAATTGTGAGGCAGTACCTGTAGCCAGAAGATAAAGGTAAAGGACCAACTAAATCAATGTGAATGTGGCGAAAACGTGCTGAAGGTGTCTGGAAAGCCGTCAAAGGTGCTGACGTATGCCTAGACACTTTACTTGCTTGACATGGTTGGCACTCCTTAGCCCATTGTCGACAGTCCCTTCTTACTCCAGGCCAAACAAACCTATCAGTCACTAGTTGGACTGTTGCCTTACCGCCTGGGTGACTTAGGTTATGGAGGGTATTGAAGACCTGCTTTCTAAATGGCTTGGAGACGAACGGACGTACACCTGTTGTGACATCGCAGTATACCTCGATACCCGACTCTGGCAGTCTGACTTTTTTCAACTTCAGACTAGAGCCATTCTGAATAAGATCTTGCAGCTCTGCGTCGGTTTCTTGCTCACGGGCCAGGGACTGGTAATCTAAGGGCAAATTAATCTCATTAATTCGTGATAAAGTATCCGCTACTACATTGTCTTTGCCAGCCACGAACCTTATGTCAGTCGTGAACTGGCTAATAAAATCAAAGTAGCGGTATTGGCGAGGGGAACAGTTTTCACGAGGTGAGCTAAAAGCAAAGGTTAGCGGCTTATGATCCGTTATGATCGAAAATACTCGGGCTTCGACCATAAACTTAAAATACCGGATAGCCTCATAGATCGCCAATAGCTCCCGGTCGTATGGGCTGTACTTCTTCTGCGCTGGGCTCAGCTTCCTTGAGAAGAACGCCAGCGGTAGCCACTCTTCACCCTGTCTTTGCTGCAAGACGGCTCCGATGGCCACATCTGATGCATCTGTTTGTATGGCCAGCTCCGCCTGTGGGTTCGGGTGAACCAAGAGTGTTGCTTCTGAAAGACTCTGCTTACATTTGTTGAAGGCTTCCAGAAGTTCTGCAGTCATCACAATTGGTTGAGAACCTTTGATTTTCGGCCCTGCTAAAAGATTGTTCAGGGGCGTTTGTAGGGGAGCTGCGGCAGGAATAAATCGGCGATAAAAGTTCATCATTCCGAGAAACCTTCTCAGCTCCTTGACATTTTTGGGAGTTGGGAAATCCTGGATGGCTTGTACATTCGATTCCAGTGGCTTGATACCCGCTGCTGAAACTTTGTAACCTAGAAAGCTCACCTCGGTTTGTTCAAAGTAACATTTGTTTGTGTTGATCAGGACTCCGTATTCTGATAACTTTTTGAAAAGTTGCCTGAGATGTTGCTGATGCTGGATGACGTTGCTGCTGAATACCAGGATGTCATCCAGGTACGTGTAACAGAAATCCAACCCTCGAAGAACCTCATCCATAAATCTCTGAAAGGTTTGGGCGGCGTTTCGTAAACCAAACGTCATGAACGGGAATTCGAATAACCCAAAAGGTGTTGTTATCGCCGTCTTGGGAATATCCTCTTCAGAGACCGGTATTTGGTTGTAGGTCTTGACTAAGTCCACTGTTGAGTAGACCGTACTACCTACCAGCTGGCTTGCGAAGTCCTGGATATGTCGGATTGGGTATCGATCTGGTATAGTACGTGCGTTCAGTAATCTATAATCACCGCACGGTCTCCAACCATCGTTCTTCTTGCGTGCTAGGTGAAGTGGCGAAGACCAAGCGCTTTCAGATGCGCGCGCTGTGCCACTCTGCAGCATCTCTTCAAACTCCTGCTTGGCTATCTTTAGCCTCTCAGGATCAAGGCGGCGAGGGCGACTGAATACCGGTGGACCTGGGGTGGTACGAATATGATGCATTGTGTTATGCTTAGGAATACCTGGTTTACCAGCAGGGCGCGTAAGATCAGGAAATTCCCTCAAGATCTGATGATAATCTGCATCTTTGTTGGTTGTGCGAACAGACGATATGACCTCAGCAGTTTCCTGACGTGTTGCACAGACTGTGAGTGCAGTGACACCATCTATCAAACGCTGGTTACGGCAGTCAACCAGCAGGTTGTAGTAACCTAAAAAATCGACACCTATTATAGGCCTATTTACGTCCGCTATTATAAACTGCCATGTGAATGCACGACGAAGTCCAAGGTCCAAGGTGAGTGGCAGGTATCCATAAGAGGCAATAATTGTACCGTTGGCTGCGAATAACTCGTACTTGGTTTTGGTGCGCGGCTCCCGAACAGCAGATCGTGGAAAAACACACAGGTCTGAACCCGTATCTACCAGATATTGTATTTTTGTCTTCCGATCTGTGATGAACAGGCGGCTCGTTGTAGCTAGGCAGTCGTTAGCCGCCACTACTGGCTGCCTTGGTAGTTTACCGGCTTCTTATTGTAGCTGCACGGCTGCGTACATTTTGTTGCTCTGTCACCGAACCGGTAGTGGTACCAGCAGTAAGGGTGATCTCCAGGTCGGGAGCGAGAACGGGAACGGCGAGGTGACCCTTGTCTCGAATCTCCAGCACGAGAGCGGCGGCGACCTCGTAACTCCATACTCATCGCCTCTAATTTACGACTCAATTCTGCTACCGTCTGAGTCAGCAGATCAATAGCCGAAGGTTCAGTTTGTACTGGCGCGGAAGTACTAGTGCTAGCTACTTGCCCGGTTACTGGAACGATATCGTTAATGCGGTCCGCTAAGTCAGCTACATCCTCCAGATTCATGTTGACCTGCGACGCGACTATGGTTTGCAAGTTGGCAGGGAGCCTGCTTGACCAGATGGTTCTTATAAAATCTGCAGGAACAGTTGGACCTGCTAACTGCTGCAAGTGACGAAGAAACTGTGATGGTTTTCTATCGCCAAGTTCCTCGTGCATGATCAACTGTTTAATCTTACGTTCTTGTGATGCAGACAGTCGCTTGATCAGTTCAGCCTTCAGCTTCTCATACTTGCCAGTTGCTGGTGGAGAAACTACTAAATCTCTCACTTCCGCGGTATGCTGGGGTTCCAACTGGGCCAGGACAAAGTAGAACTTGGTGGAGTCCGTGGTTATATTAGAAAGGGTGAACTGACCTTCGAGTTGAGCAAACCATAGTGTCGGGTCATCTGGGTTGAATGTGGGTGTCCTTACTCCCACTCTGTATGTTTCATGAAACAAATCCTTATCAGATAGCGGCATGTTTTTCTATCACGTCGGGGTCACCAGTGAAGTGGTAAGGATTCCTTATACCACTTACAATTGCTTGGTCTAAGTAAATGTATCATGAATTTAATTTACTGACTTTTGGGAATACTTGATAATTATTTATAAATAATAAGTGCAAGCAAACTTTGAATACTGTCGTATTTATTTACAAGACTAATCTAATTACAATGCGTAGCTATCAAGCGGGCGAAGTAGAATGAATGAACACAAAGCAAGCTACGATATTTATATACAAACTTAATTAATAATAATAACGATTCGCACTTGACCGTTTCTGCGCAAGAGTTAATGAGTAGGCGTTAACCCAATATGGCTACCGACCACTGAACGCAAGCTTAACGGGCGGCCATGTTGCCGCTCGGCGCGTAGACAATGGATGCGCACGCGTCCTAATGAGGGGGCGTAGCTTAATGGCTACGTTATCTTGCGGCCATATTGAAGCGGGCGGACACTTAGCGCCTACGTCACGGAACATCACCTCATATGACGTAGCATCGCGTGATCCTGTGCTGCGTTGTAAACGGGCGAGTTAGTTGCCTACTCGCTACAGTATAACCACGCATAACTTTTTACGGAATAGTCCGATTTTGATGATTCTTTTTTTAATGGATAGGGTATATATCAAAGTTGGTTTCATTAAAATTTCAAAATCAAAATCCACCCCTAAAGGTCGGAAAACGGGATGAGTGCTTGTTCACTCACTGAATTCTTACCTGTTAACCGATTCTGTTGAAACTTGGCACACATAAATGTAAGCTTATATTTTAGGGTGGGGCCCAAACAGACAAGTAGAAAGTAAACGAAAGAATGAGTAACGCGGCGCAGTTTGTGAGATGTCGTCTATTAAAATAATTGCACAAAAGTTTTACCCACTAAACTATGTATCTTTTGCTAGGGATGGGGCGGTGTCGATTGTTTTCAAGGTCCGTTTGATTTGGTTTTGTGGTAAGTTTTTATCTTAACAAACACCGATATTAGATGGTTGACCCGCTACGTATTTGACGTGTGGTAATCGAAAGAGAATGGTACCTTCTCTCTATCTCTTCTCATGGGTATTATAAAGAGTGACTATGGAATTATGATTTTCGTCTTTTCGTGTCGACGTAAGCTACATAATGATCATATCTCATGCCGTGGGAAAAAGATTAGCCAGTCAGCAGTTTGGTAGCGAGGCTGACAGCCCAGGGTGCACCGAACGATCAATTAAATATGTTCACTCGTGATGGCTCTTTTAATGTATCCCAGGATAATGGAATTATGATAGGAGACTGGGAAAAAGCTTCTTCTTGTCAGATAATACAAACTGTGATCACTTGTCAAAAACGGAGTTTTGTAATCCTTTCGTCAGAAGCGTTACTTGATAGAATGTAATTCATGTACAATATGGACGTTTATGGACTGATATTATTAATTAGATCGCAAAACTGACATCCCTAAAATGTACTAAAATTTAAAAATAAAACTCTTAGCTCAAAGGCTGCTAAACATAATCCCTTTGAGAGAAACTTGTAAGCTTGTTACTAAGACAATGGACAGCTTCATAACCTTTCGATTAGTAGTTAAAACCTAATTACTGCTAATGTTTCTTTCATGAATAACAGTGGATATGCTATCTTTACTTTCCCAATATTGTAAAAGGTCGAAGATTATTTTATCGATGTTTTTATAACGTTATTACGGTACTACCCTAAGGCACTATAATATTATTGCCCGTTCACTTTGTAAGGCCATATTTTATAGAAAACCTTTGTGAAGTAACCTTCCCAATCTCATTATATTTTGTTTGTACAGTTTTATCTCTTGGAAAAGAACAAATATGATGAAAAAAATATTAACAACGTTTTTTGACACGTGTAATTTATTCTTGTACGAGGTTCAAAAATATTTAACAAAATTAAATTGTATTATATTAATGAAAAAGTATGATTGATAAAAAAATCGTAGTGGCATAATAGTCGATAATTGCCGGGCAAAAGAATCATCTCAAAAAAATAATGAAGAAGTATCTATCATTTTGGGTTTTCAAATTAATAAAATTTGACACCATACAGAAAATATCAATTCAAATTCAAATGTGTTTTATTTGAAATATACCGAATTATAGGCACTTTTGAAACGTCAAGCTCTAGTTGCACGGTTCCAAGAACGGTATGAAACTCCTTGGATATACTCTTTCTAAAATAGGTTATAGTTTATTACATCAAATTTATTCAAATAATGTGTGTGTAATGTAGGTTAGTGTCAAAAATAAACAAGAGTTTAAAAGTGAGAATATTACATAACATAACATAACATCACGCCTGTATTTCCCCGAAGGGGTAGGCAGAGGTGTATAGTGCACCCACATTTCGCCAGTTATGTTATAGTCCCATGTAATAGGGGGCGAGCCTATTGCCATTGACCGGGCACAAATCCAAAAAATATTGTATATATATATATATATTAAAAATATATCCAAATATATAAATATTTATTAAATTAATCTAAAAAGAGTTGCCATAGTATGTAGGAGCTGAGCTGTCCCGACAGATGGCACCCGTTCACGAGCGTGACGCGAGCATCAGCCATCGCTTAACTCAACCATATTGAAGGGAAATTAGCGACCCGACACTAACGCCACTATCAGCATGACATTTAAGTGAGAAATATATGTCAAATAGGACTATTAGATCACGGCAAGCATAATTCCTGGTTTCCTCACAATGTGTTCCTTCTCCATAAATAAGGGGTCTCCACGAGTGACGATATTAAATTGATCGTCCGGCGCACCCTGAGCAGTCAGCCCCGCTACCAACCTGCTGACTGGCTAATCTTTCCAGCACGGATAGAAGAAGACCGTATATTAGATTTTAATTCTATTTCAGCTTCAGAAACGGGTTAGGCAACTCATTAATATATTATTTTACTATTTTAACGCATTTTACGCATGCGAAGCGAATTCTAAAGATTTAAATTGTGGAAAGAAAAAATCGCTCACGAGCAGGATTCGAACCTGCGACCCCTGGCTCAGTACGCCAGTGCTTTAGCCACTAAGCTACCGTGAACACTGCTCGTGGTATCGAAATTATCCTCCACTATACGTCTTTGGGTGACGTCAGCAATATCTTATTAAATCCTGCTAGTGAGCGATTTTTTCTTTCCACAATTTATATTTTTTTAATTAATATATATTTATTTAATAACTTCTTAGGTTTTCGCGATCACTACACATTATAATAAAACAAAGTTTAACCGGATTAAATTGCGTATATTATTTAAATTGGTTATCCTGACGTTTCGAAAGCTTTGCAGCATTTCGTGGTTGCAAAGCTTTCGAAACGTCAGGATAACCAATTTAAATAATATACGCGATTTAATCCGGTTAAACTTTGTTCGTCTGAATAATAATAATGTAAAATAAAATTTGCACGCTTGCTTGCAGGCAGAATACAGTGACATCTAGGCTTTAAGATCTTACCTTTATACTATTATTGCATTTCCAGCAAATGAACGTTTGATTATGATTATGATTATTGGGCTGTTTGGTCGATAATTCTGAGTAATGAAGGGGTCCTAATATCCCAGTCACCCATCCCAAGCATAACCTCTGCATTCTTTACCCTCATTATTCATCTTCATCGTAATCATTTATTTTAACCAAATCCGTGACAAAATTCTAAGCAACAAAATCTAATAACATCACATGTATATCATGGGTAGGTCGGTATTAGGGGGGGCATCAATCGCCGTACATCGCGTACTTTAATTAAAACATCGCACCACCAAGGAAAATTGAATTTTGCAAGAATAAGGCTTGCCATGGGTGGTGGGTTACTGGATACGGCTCTTAAGGCGACGATGTACGACTTTTAATGATTTTATACTGAAGAGTCTGAAGATCACGTCTAAACGAGTAGTGTTAATGATATTTTTTTTTTTTTTTATAATTTAGTATGTTAATATTTTATATTATATTTAAATTACATACTGTAGGGGCTCGTGGCTAAGTAGCAACCACGCGGATTGTATTATCTGCCAGGTTAAGCTACACTTGCTGCGGTCAGTCCGTGGATGGGTGACCATTTCGTTGCAAATCGAGACCCCTCCGTGCCTCAGACAGCACGTTAAGCTGTCGGTCTCGGTTGTCATACGAACATCTATGGCAGTCGTTACGGGTAGTCAGAAGCCCGAAAATCTGACAACTGGTCTAACCTCCGAATATCAGTATTGCCCAGTAACTGAATTGCGGGGGTCTGATGGCAGTCACTCCATGTAAAATACCTATGTTCAGCCGCATCTGGTTAGACTGGAAGCCAACCCCAATATAGTTGGGAAAAGGCGAAGTGGAACATTACATAGTGTAATTAAATTTTGTAAGGCTATGTCTAACTTGGACATAAAAACAAGAATCAAACAAAACCTATTGAGCCTATTTATATTAATCCTTCACCATTTTAAAAACAATTTAACGCACTAATAAATAAACATTTTAATTATCTTTTAAAATAAGTTTTTTTTTAAGTCAATGAACAATAAAAAGTAAATAATTTTACTATATCGTATGCGGGCGCTTGGTAGCATTACAGGACAGACATACCAACAGGAGACGGGAGATAGAGAGAGAGAGAGACAAGATTTTCAACAGTTCAAGGTTATGAACGGCTATCTGTGCGAGACAGCTGAGCAATGAACAAGCGAAAAATTTATCAGTAGGGTTGCTTCATTTTCTTTGCCTCGCAAATTGCAGCTCTCCTATTGGTGAATTTTTGCCCCGCTAACAAATCCTCACTCGCTATCTAATGAGACATCGTGCTAATATGCTATGACGTAAATCAGAAACATTTAGATTAAAAGCAAACTCCGATGTATTTGGGAAAAACATTAAAATATCAGTGTTCCTTAATAAGTAGTTATTTTTTTAAAGACAAGTAACATAACATAACAACATAACATCACGCCTGTATTTCCCCGAAGGGGTAGGCAGAGGTGTATAGTACACCCACATTTCGCCAGTTATGTTATAGTCCCATGTAATAGGGGGCGAGCCTATTGCCACTAACCGGGCACAAATCCATACTCCGGGCTGCTACTGAGAATTTCCTAATGAAAAAACCCAATAACACTTTGCCCAACCCGGGAATCAACCCCAGGACCCCAAGCTCAGCAGTCGCGCTTGCGACCACTAGACCAACGAGGCAGTCCAAAAAAGAAATAAAAAAAAGAAAGACAAGTAATGTAAATGAATTATTTTGTTTTTTTTTTTTTTTAATTCGGTTAGCCTACTTTAAAGCTACAATAAAATAAATAAATAAATATTTTGGGACAATTTACACAGCACCATCTAGTCCCAAACTAAGCAGAGCTTGTATTTATTAAGGGTATGAACTATGGATATAATACTTATAATTTACAAAAAAAAAGTATATACTTTTTTTTTGTAAATACATACTTATAATACACAAGAAACACCCAGACCAACTTCTGTTCATCACACAAATATTTATGGCCTGTGGGAATCGAAACCATGACCTCGTGATCAGCAGTGAGACACTCGAACCACTAGACCACAGACGTCAATATTCTCCACAAGCCACTTCCTTTGCACCTTACATCACTGTTCGACTAATGGTGGCCGGAATTAGGTCGTACTGCGCAATTTTTCATTCTGTCACCGCGGGAGTTCTTTCTCTCGAGCGGGGAATTATGGGAACCGATACTGTACGGTGATACAGGTAGATGTATGGTGTAATAATATATTGCCTTTAATTTAACATACAAAGGTCAAATTTCCATGATTAGGTATATATATTAATTGGGTCAGAAGAGTTTTGAAAGGTGGAGAGAAACTTCTGAAAAATATGCAAACTAAAAAAACGCAGATGTCGGTGTCATAGGTCGGGCTCGTGGCTAAGTAGCAACCGCGCGGATTGTATGATCCTGGAGGTTAAGCTACACTTTCCGCGGTCAGTCCGTGGATGGGTGACCATTTCGTTGAACACCGTGCCTTGGAGAGCACGTTAAGCTGTCGGTCCCGGTTCCCATACGAATATCTATTGGCATTCGTTACGGGTCTAAACCCGAAAGAAAAAGAGGAAGAGGAAACCCGAAAGTCTGCCAACTGGTCTAACCTCCGAATGTCGGTATTACCCAGTAACTGGGTTGCGGGGGTCTGATGGCAGTCGCTCCGTGTGAAATACTGATGTTCAGCCGCATCTGGTTAGACTGGAAACCGACCCCTCAGACCAAAATAATAAGATGGATGGAGCATGTAGAACTAGAGAACGAAGCTAGAAAAAGGAATATAAAATGGTAAAAGAGTAGAGTATAGTTGCCGGCACGAGTCGTGAGCACAGATGCCACTGCTTAAGTGGTCGAATTTCTGTTTACAGTACAACAGACCAGAAACGGGCACTTGCATTGGCTTAATAATATGATCATGCGTAATTGAATATACGTAGAAAACGGAATACTAGAATACGGTGAAGACAGAGACTACTAAGCAGGTACAATTTGTGCTCACGTCTCGTGCCGGGAAGTATACCTATATTATTACACCTACAGTATTCGTGAGCCGCGGTCGCAAGCGTCAATCTTATTCTTTGAGTTTGAGGATTAGACGTACGCTACAGATTGCGGCTCCTTTTTAACTAAACGAGGCCGTTAATTACATTTCGGCCGATACTTGTATAGTACTTTTCTCTCATTTGCGAGGAAAAAATACACAAATTAAATCAATAGTATATAATTTTCATTCGCGCTAATTCGTCCACGCGCGGTTCTTGTTCTATATTCAAAGTTTTGAAAAAAATATGGGCATTCAGCATTTATCAAAGAGATTAAATATTTCACTGGTAAGTATTTTAATGTCTTTGACCTTTATAATGATAAATATTTTGTACCTAAAAACACCTAATTTATGTAAGGTATGTGTGTACTTAAAAACCTCGGTAGTAAAATTCCAATTTTTGTATTAGGTATTTGATGTCAGATGTCTTCTTTCATTTACTTTTTTTTTTTTCTTGTGCGCGTAAATTTCACTTTTAAGATATACAGATTGGAGGGACCAGCTGAAAATCAGTGCTGTGCATACCTACATGCACAGCAAATACTGAGCTGGATCCCTTGCCACACATATTATGTTGTATGCATGTTGTGTTCTCATTAATTTGTCCTGTTACCTTTGCATGTAATGTGTATATTTTGTGTATGTGTGGCAAAATAAATGGTTTAAATGGTAGCATAATTAAAAAAAAGTGTCCAGCAATTTCTTTCATTGTCATGTTGAAATTACTGGCCTGTTATTTCGTTTCGTACGGAAAAGAGCCGATTGATGTACCTATTCTTATTTTTAAATAATGAACCAATTTCCGATTTCATTGAAATAAGCAGTAACATAGTCAAATCAAATTAAATCAAATCAAATATTATTTATTTCAGAAACAGGTACAATTTTTCTATCTTTACTAACAATACACGGTATAGTAACAGTAATAAGTATTTCATTGAAATACGCAGCAACGGCAGCTTTTGGAAGCTTTTTATGTGTTACGAGAGTGTTTACACATTCTTCTTTTTCTATGCCAAATTTCAACTCCATAACAAATATCTGTAACAGACAGTCACTGTCGGACATGGCGAAACAACAAGAGACTCCATGCACAAAGGGATGTTTGACGAAGGAATAAAAAAAACAACTAGATTTTTTGCCAAATTTCTGAACACACAGCTTATTAAAAATTAAACAACTCTTTCACGGTACTGTTACTAATTTTAAAGTAAACATTCTTCTTTTGTATTTAACGTAAAGGGATGTCGCCCTCGGGGTGCTATTTGTTTATTATTAACGTTAAACCTTCACGCACAGGTGACTACAAAAGGCTTTTGATAATAAATGCTTTTTAATGTGTGCCTAATATTTTACTTAACCTAATAAGGCGAAACAGAGTATTCCCTCAATACGTATAGTCCGTTTTTTAGACTTTTTATATTTAGTACACAGTCTAGGTACGTCTCTTTAATGTAGTTTTTTTTTTTTTCTACATAAATGATATTTTAATAGAATAATAAAATCAATTTCACCAAAAATCCCTTTGAATCTTTAAAAAAAGGCTTGAAATAAACACCCCTCTATTATTAAAATAACTGTTGAAAAAAAAATTGGCCTGTCGTGGTTGGCCGACTACACACATCGTTGAGAAATTTTAGCGTTCAATAAATGATCGAGAGAAAACCTTACCTACCTTAATAACCACACGCCTACAAAAAGGATTGGATTCCAGATTTCTATTCTATTTTTTTGAGATTCTTTCAAATAATAAGAATCATACGTTAATCTTCAATGTAAACAAAAGAGACAAAACAATTGCGTCGCGATGTAAAAAGTCTTTAATGCTCAGTCTAACTACGGTAATCCGATTATACTGTTGTGATGGGACATAACGCACTGGTTGTCGATAAATTAATTAAAATGCTTGACCACGGAATACTTGAATTTCCTCTATGTGCTTGACAATCAAGCTTGAAATGTATTTTATCCCAGCTTGAATTTTTAATAATACTATTGTGCAGTTGCTGAGAACTTGGCTGTTGTAAAATGTGACACAGGTTCGATTCCTGCACAGAATTAGTATTAATTTTATGCTTTAAATAGTTTCAGGTCCAAAAGTGTCATGTAAACACCTATTTTGTGTCTGTAAACGCACCCACGATATTTTATTTTATTTATTTATGTACACACAACACATATATAATAAAAATATATGTATATATGAGTATGAGTTCCATTTATATGAGTTTTCATCACAATAAGTTGAGTTGAGTTGTTAAGTTCATATACAAAAGCTGATAAGTATTTTATTTTATTATTAAATTAAATACAGTTATTATAATTTAGTTAAGTAATAGAAAATATTTACAAACTACAAAATAAAATGATACAAGTTGTTAAGTTGAGTTTTTGTATTATTATCTACACATGTTTCTGCAAATAAATATCTAATAATAAATAATAATAATAATATCTTTATCTTTAATATTTTAACATGTTACTAATATTATTATTGATTATTTTTAATATTTCTGTAAAATGGGTTTGTATTCCATTCATGATGTATTAATATCTTAATGACAAATTGTAGTAGGTAACTTATTTTATTTGTGACTAGCTGTGTCCATCTATATGTAGGTATATGTAGTGAAAATTTAGCTAATTTATTTGACATTTCTTTATTGACAATTTTAAATTTATTTCATTGACATTATTATAATTTTGTAATTAAAATTTTGACATTATTACTGTGTTGACATCTAATAATGTTTTCTTAAATTGTGACAGTGTATTGATACCTAATTGTTTTGTATGCCTTCTGGCGGGACATAGCAAGGATCTTCATTTTTTTGTAAATAACATCTGTATACCCTGTGTTCACAAAACGAAATAAATGAATTGAATTGAATTGAATTAATATAATAAAAAGTATTTTATTTTTCTTTTGTATAATATTTTTTATGAATTATTGACAGCCCATTTCCATCTACTGCTAAAAGCGCTCTGGACTCGGGACCAGTTTGCGAGTCACTCCAGTGAGTCGGTTCAGTAATGACTATTCCACAGAAAAGAAAGTGGGCAGGGCGCGAGTGCCAACACTCTGCACTATAGTGCAGGGCATTTCAAAGTCTTTCTCAGTACGCCTTATGACTTGTTTCTGTAAATACTTTAACAAACACCCGCTAAAATGCCTTATTGTGCTGTTTCTAACTGCAGAAACAAAAGCTGCAAAGTACATTTGATTAAAGTAAATTTTTTTAAATTAATAACGTCAATATGTAAGGCGTAGTTTGTTCGAAAGTTACCACGCATGAATTGCATGTAAAATTGTGATTACAACCATTCTATCTCTATCTATTTCTGTGGGCTATTCATTGGCTCCGTGTACGAATTAATTTGAAGACAATTAGAAAGAAAAGAAAGAAAGAAAAAGATTTTATTCTTGCGCTCCATTTGACGCACACACTACAAAACTTATACATAATACTTAATAATAAATACATAATACTTTACAATTTCATGACAAATTAGTATAGTTACAGTTAAATTGACAACTGACAACACTGGACATAAACAATACATGATCTGTGGTTATAACGGTAATGATCGGATTCAGTGAGAAACTGTCTCTGTAAATGTATTTGTAGACGAGGCCAGTGACTGTATTGACTCGTGAACTGGACCCACGTATGGAACGCATATTAAGGCCTGGCTACTTATAATTCTCCTTCTTTTTAAACCAGACTCTGTTAAATATATAATATACCTCTTTCCACATATAAATTACAATTACATTATCTTATTTTATGACCTTAACAATGTCATTGACAAAATATAGGTACAGCAGCACAACTCTGGTTAAACTTTTTGTGAATACAGTGTGCTAGTAAAGATATTTTGACTTTCTGGTTTATACAGTACCTTATCATTATCCTCGCCGTCACACGCCAACATGAAGTATTTATCGGCAGCGCTGAAAAATAGTGTTTACGTTTACAGGGTCGGCTAAAATGGCTGACAAAATTTCTTGGGTGGGTAAAGTAATCTGTGAGAACATTTATTACAAATTCTTTTCGTGTTTAGAATTTTTCTGTCTTGTAAAATACAGTTAGGTTGACATGAGAAATTTCTTAAAGAGAAAGACTAAACATCCTTTTATATTTTGTGCTATTTATTTATTTTAGTTTATTAACATGCAGTAAAGGTTGTCTGGAAGATATCGCTTTTAGCGATAATACCGCCCATGTACCCATAATTTATATATACATTGTTCCTGTTTACTACTATTTTCATGGTGTACAATAAAGTATATTCTATCGATCTATCTATATATCTATCGTTTTCCCATTTTGGGAAGAAAGAGAAAAAATTAAGAATACTACAACTACTATACTATACTTACTATACTTTTAACTCATAAAAGAATAAAATATAACTTAAAAGAGACCAAATCTTGTGGGAGGAAAATGAATCAAGGATTTATTTTTCCAGGGCTGATTAATGAAAATTCATCTCATTGGTACACGTTAATTGATTTCTATATTACACATCATTACAAAAATAAATTCACAGTAGGTATAGACAAATGAATATCGATAAATTCTACAGCATCGCCACATCACTACGCCAGCAAAAAACCCTCAAAGAAAAAATTCCAAGCAATTAAACGATTAAGTGAAAAAATTTCACGTAAAAATTCTTCTTTGTAAAATTCGTTAGAAAACATACAAATATTCCAAAAACAAGAATAAGCTAGAAGTAAACTTGAAATTAACTTCACGTCAACTCAGCATTTATTCTAAGTCAAGTGGAGTTTTAGCAAAAAATCGTATGCAATCAATGAAGCCCAGGAACGAAGTTATCCTTGAAATTCAAATTTTTTAACCGGTTCAGCATAATGCTAAATTTCGGTACTACAATATAAGCATATATGGCAGGTAAGATCATGCGTCGGACTGACCCAGGACCCAGGTTCGATCCCCAGTAAAACATTTGTTTTTGTATGTTTTATATAGTTAGCTGTAAAGATTTAAATTGTGAAAAGAAAAAATCGCTCACGAGCAGGATTCGAACCTGCGACTCCTGGCTCAGTACGCCTGTGCTTTAGCCACTAAGCTACCGTGAACACTGCTCGTGGTATCGAAATTATCCTTCACTATAGTACGTCTTTGGGTGACGTCAGCAATATCTTATTAAGAAACAGAGTTTCTTAACCGACTCGACTAACTTTGCAGTTAATTCAAAGTCGTATAGATATGCCTACCCTTACTAATTATTTTATTAAATCAAATCAATCAATCAATTTAAATCTTTAGATTTCGCTTCGCATGCGTAAATGCGTTAAAAATAATAAAATAATTAGTTAGCTGTAACTTTGACGTTACCCACCAGATGGTGCTTAATGATGAGGTCAACTGACAACTCTATGTCCAATTCAATGTACTCTATGGGTATAATGCAAATCTTTGCGTGACGTGACACTACATTTCTCCCGAATTACTCATACCGCAAGCCCCTATAGGGAACGTTCGTTCCAAAAATGAAGAACAGAAAATTAAAAATCCCTCTACAAGCGCTAATAAAATTATGTGTTTGACATGCAAAGGGCATTCATTTTACGATCGAAAATTATTTATTTATTCTCTACGAATTCGTCAGATAAACATTAATACTGAGACTGAAAGGCAAAAATGACGATGATGCTACTACATTGCAATTGCATCTCCATAATATTACTCTAAGCACAAAATTATTCTGAATTTACAATTTACAAACGAAATAAAGCCTCAAGTACTAAAAACATAAAAAAGCAGATGTAAGCCTTTGACTTTCCAGCGGAAAGAAATTCAAGCAGCCTCCATTTCTTAATGCAGGGAATACTAAAAAGGCAAAAAAATATCGAACATGGCGGTTTCCCGCCTTTTTCGCGTATACCATTCATCGTTTGCGGAGGGCGGAGGCGCGTTCGTTTCATGTGACATTACGTTACTTTTGTCACAAAAACTGCTGCACTGACGCTTTTATCTTTATGATTGAACTGGTGACTTTTAAATGTGTGGTAAAGTGGCTTATGGCTTTTTTAATGTGCTGCAGTGGCTTTTAGTTTTATGTTTTGATATTTTTTTATGAATAGAAAATTATAGTAAAAATTTTGACGACAAGATACATATTTTATAGTTAAATTTCAAGCTATTTGGTAATACATTACATTGTTTTTTCAAATATTGTTAACTTTTTATATACTAACCAACGACGTCAATATATAGACACGCGATCTCATATAAGCAGCATATTCCAAATTCAGTTGCGGCAACCGTTGATAAAATTTACGTGTGTTCGCGAGACAGCTGTCAATTGAACTAATGACAGATGACAGTGTGGTTCCGGAACCACAACTTTGTGTAACCAGGTCGTTCTTTTGAACAGCACATCTAGTACGTAGTACATATATATCGATGATACTAACCTAAAAGTATTTGCCATTATTGGATGTGTCCGTTTAAGTCTGCAGAGGACCTATATTAATAGGCGAATCTTCATCTTCTCTGACATCCAGGCTGCTTTAAAAGCCTTAAATTCAGAGGAAATTGACTCCAAACTTGTAAAGGAGTGTATCCAGCTATTAAACTCACTAGGAGCGGCAAACTCGGTGGCACTAGGATGGGTACCTGGACACTGTGGCATTAGGGGCAACGAAGCCGCTGATGAACTAGCTAGAGCTGGTGCTGAAAGCCCCAATGTGGGCCCGGAGCCAATCTGTGGCATTCCTAAATGCACCACTACAGCCTACCTTAAAAACTGGGGAACTGACCAAAGTATTAGCCTTTGGGAAAAATCCCCAGGTCAAGAACACTCGAAAGCGCTACTTGTGGGCTTCAAAAAAAGGTTTACGAAAGAAGCGCTTTCGTTGAACAAAAATCAGATAAGAATCCTGACAAGAACCCTCACTGGGCACTGCAAGCTGAATAAACACCTTCACAGGATGGGCCTCAGTGATACCACAGTTTGCAGGTTTTGTCGCGAAAAGGATGAGACGCCCATCCATATCCTATGCGAATGTGATGCAGTGCACCACATCAGAAGCCAGCATCTTGGAGGCCACGTCATCTCAATGCAGGAGATCAAATCCTCCTCCCCCAAGGTCATAGTCGACTTTATGATTGACTTGCAGCTTGGGGAAGTGCTGTAATGCTGCAAGAGGCGTCACAATAGATCTTTTAGGTCGCAGTGGCTTAGGGGCGTTCAAGACCCTACCTCTTTCCTCAAATAATAACCTAAAAGTATCTTGTACACACGGCAACACATCAAGCAGTACATTTCCAGCTAAGCTGAGCTGACCTCTCATTGTTTCTACTTTCGGTACAGTGAGAGGTCAGCTTATACTGGAAATTTATAGCTTGATCTGTAGCCGTGCGTACCATTCAAAAGGTTTTGATAATTAACGTTTAAAATACTTTTTGCATAAACATTACCAAAATGTCTATTTAAATTTAACTGTTGAGTAATTTGGCTTTATAAATAAATCCTGATTAAAATGAGGGATTAATTTAACATTTATTATTAAACAATAATTATACTTATGTTTGAACATCAAAAGAGAGTAAAGCACTTTTACTGGAAATTCTTGATTTGAATTCTTGAAGTCTTCTAAGAGTCGTATTTAAGCTGTGAAAATCTACTATTATAAGGCTATTGCCCTGACTGTATTTTTATTTATATTTTATAGAAGTAGAGCTCCTTGAAAAGGAGCTTGCCCGGGGAAGCAGTGGCGGCTGTCCCTTAAGTGAACTCGTGCGCTGCACTACCAGTTCATAAAATCATAATGACAACAACAACAGCATACTAATGACGCTAGCTAGCAGGCTAGCTTTTTTTTTCTTTTTTTTTTTTGCCATGGGGAAATCCTCATGGAAGCACTCCGCCCGGGGTAGGCGGAGCCAGTGTCGGACTCTTACCGACTTTAACCACCACGGTGTTCCTTCAACTACCTTAGCCGGGGGCGTGGGAACCCGTGAGTATTCACACAACCACCCCCGACAGGTCCTGGCCCGCCACAAGCTGGCGAGCCCCTTCTCCCCGTGCGGCCTTACGTTGGCCGCACCCTCCTCGATGGCGCACACGGAACACTGCACGCCACCTCACCTCATGGGCCTTTACCAGCTGTGCCAGCTACGCCAGCTGCTGGTCGGGCAGCAGATTACCCCGAGTCTGCTGCTCGCAGGCCCTACCTCCCGTAATTTTTTATAGAGGTTTTCTTCCTCACGGTCCGGGCGGTGAAGCCAAGACCCTCGGTCCCAAGAGGCGCGAGAATACTACTCAGCTGGCACTCCTGGGGTTACGAGATCGACGGGGGCAGGGAAAGACAGTCCCCCCGTTGCCTGCCCAGTGGCAGGGTGAGTGCACACCGGGCCCGCCCCTGCTCCTCCACTGTGCCCTCTGCTGATATCAGAGGGACACGTGGAGAAACTCCCTACTGGCCCAGAACGGGCCCCTCCCGCGCCAGAATATTCGCCACAGACAATAAAATCCCCCGAAGTTTAATCCCTCGGCAGGATTTTATTGCCCGTGCCCAGGATGCACCGGCCAAACAACTGCCGATCCCTCCAGACGTGTCCAGAAGGACAAACAGCCGTCAGGCACACGTGGAGGTTTTCTGGCCAGCACCCCATAGCTGGACTAGACTGTGTGTTTTTTCAAAGATTTTCAAAGATTTCAAGATTTCAAAGATTTATTTATTTTACAAATTATTTGTGCATCATATACAATAGCACACTGACGCCCAAACTGAGACATGCTCGTATTTCGGGAGTCGGCGGCTCTCCGCTCTACACTTTTTATATAATAATATTATAATAATATAATCACATTAGTTTGTGGACCCTAAATTGTACAAAGCAATGTTAAAAGAATGATTTCTTAGTTGATAAATTAATACAATGCAATTCAGTCCAATGCTACAATTTTGGTTTAGGATTACTGCTAAAATATATAGGTATTACTTTTATATATTATTATGTATTAACATATTATTATGTATTAACATCCATTATCTTTTACTCTACAATTTTTATAAGTTCTTCTGTTTCGTCATAATTTAATGACTTCAACCAATAACCTAAATCTTTTTAATGTTGTACTTATTAAGTTTATATAGTGAAACCTTTTGTTATAAAGCCTGGAGCTTAGTGCGTTGAACTGTCGTGATGCGAAAGCTGTCCTACACTGAACCGGGGGACAAACGAGTGCACCTTGCCTTTTTTGTAAAACCTTATCACTAAGGGGAAGCTGTGAATGTCGTCGGAGCATGGTGCGGAAAATGAATAACTGTCTAACTGTTAAGACCTGGCATTCCTTATACAGTTCTGAGAGGTTGGAGATAGATGTTCATCAACATAGATGGGTTTTCTTTCGCCCGTGATGCCAATGTTCTCTGTATTCAACTTCTCTTCGATACGGCGTTCTTTGTTGTAGTTGCGTACTGCAGTTAAGAAGTTGTTTTTAAAAAAGACAGTGGAAAATTCAATAAATATTGATCTAGTGAGACCAGGCTTTCCAGGTAATCGGTAGATATCTCGAATATTGGAGCTAGAAACTTCCATCTGGGCAATCTGTCCCAAGCGTGCAGCAATCTGCAGGAGATCGTTTATATTCTCATTCGGCATTGCCGGTACATTCCTGATCTCAATTGCAGAAGGGCGACACTTTTGCTGAAGTTCCTGAAATTGTTTTTCAAGTTTGTTGATGCAGTTTTTAGTTTCATCCTGTGATTTTTCTAGTTGAGATAACTTAACCAAAACGTCCTCGTAATCCTGATTTAGGGACACAATCGACTTCTCTATTTCATTATTAGTCTGTTGTATATTAGAGCATTGTACTTTCAGTTGGGAGACGTCTGTAACTAACTGATTCAAAGTTTTATTTTGCTCTGATTTCCAGTCTTAAAATTTGTTAGAAAGGCTTTCGTTTCTGAACCACTGCTACATGGTTTCAGCTGGACCTGTGACCTTGCGGTACATAGTAATATAGTTTCTAAGCAATCTGTTTCTAACACTATGAGTCTGTTACTCGAATAAATAAATTTAAATAAATAATACCTTATATAAATTTAATTAAAAAATCACAAAATATCAAAACATCAATATTACGTACCTACTTTACTTTAGAATAGTTATGCAGTAACGACAAATCAATTTAATCGCTAAACTGAAGAGCTTAAAACTTATTTTCGCTCGAACAAAAATTCCCGTGCGCTTCGCGGATCGCACGCAGAGCGCTCATACAATATATATGAAATACGAGCTACATCACCTGGCGTGTGGGACGGAATATAATTTGAAATTTACTTTGAAAAAACTAGCCTAGATTCGTGCGCCGTACGGTACCGAATTTTTCCGAGATTGATCGATCGTTGACGAAATGCACTCAATGCGAGCCAGCCGAAGGGCGGTGGAGGCGTTACCCTATAATTGTCATTATTTAATTGTTTTTAGTGTTTTTACGTTACTGTGACTTTGAATTGGTGTAAAAATTACCATTAATTTTAATATCGACTACTATATTCGTTGTATTTATTAAAAGCAATAATATAATATAACTTTTCAAAACAACTTTTCTAAATTTAAAAGTTAATTCAATATAAAAAGCAATGATTGTATGGATTTCTTTTGTTTACTTAGTACGTTTTTGGTGGAGAGTTAATTTGTACAGAAACTGGTATCAACGTTTTTTTTTTTGTATTTTAAATCATAACATAATAAAACAATAGGTACAGTGCACCACCGGTTCTCTGAGCCAGCAGCCGCCACTGCAGGGAAGTACTACCACCTTACCTATTTCTGCCGCCAAACAGTGATGCTTGCATTGCTGTGTTCCGGTGCTCGTGGTACGGGTGCCGGGGACATTACAATCACATGAGACTTTCCATCTTCATGTCTCAGTTTGGCGAATGTGATTTTCAATAGCGTATAGGCAACAGCCTAGAGATGTTGTTGCAGTTGTAATGGGCAAAGGTTACCGCTTAAAATCAGGTGGGCCTTTAGCTCGTATCGCCATTTCCACACCCAGAAAAGAATAGGTCATACATTTGGTGTTTAAAATAGATTGGCAGCAACGTTATCCGTAACACTGATAACAAAATACTATGGAATTTGTTTTCCTAAAAAATAATTTCTCCTGTGTCGTAAATGCAGAATGCAGACGAAATTCTTATACACACACAAAAAATCCAGACTCCGGGTTGCTACTGAGAATTTCCTAATGAAAAAACCCAATTACACTTTGCCCGACCCGGGAATCGAACCCAGGACCCCACGCTCAGCAGTCGCCTATGCAACCACTAGACCAACGAGGCAGTCAACTTAAAATTAAATTTACTTAAGATGAAAAGACGTCAAGGTGGACCGACGACCTGGTGAAGGTCATGGGAATCCGCTGGATGCGGAAGGCACAGGACCGGTCGTTGTGGCGATGCTTGGGGGAGGCCTATGTCCAGCAGTGGACGTCTTTCGGCTGAAATGATGATGATGATGAAAAGACGTCCGTGTGGTGGTGGACGTAAAGAATTGCCCCACCCTATATCTTCTCATGGGTGTCGTAAAAGGCGACTAAGGGATTCACCAGAGGATGGGCAGCAGCGTTCTCTGAGTATTCAACCAACCAACTGCGATCGCCAACCCGCCTGCTAAGCGTGGCGATTATGGCATATCCCCCCTTTTTGGGGGAGGCCTATGTCCAGCAGTGGACGTCTTTCGGCTGAAATGATGATGATGATGGCTAATTATTATGAATAATTTTTAGTATGGGACCTACCCTAAAGTTATAAAAAAAAACAGCTGTTCTATACATTTCGTCGATTATGTCAACATATTAATGTAAGGAATAACACGATTTTTTTGCGCGATTTCAGGGTTAGTAAAAATTGTTCATAATGATGAGTACAATGACCCCTTCCCGGAACAACAGACTATCTATAGGCCATACTCATAAAAATATTTGTCCCGATAGGGAATCGAATCCGGGACCAGTTGAGCAAAAGCTGATCGTAAAATCGATTCGCCATTCGTATCGTAGTATGTTCTTAGTTTTCAATCTTTACTCCTATGAATCAATTACATGTTTTATTTCTAATACTATTTTGACTAGTTATGATATGTGGCATATTGTTAGATTATGGTGCTTTGAAGAGGAAAGGAATGAAAGTTAATGTCAGTAAGACAAAAGGTATGGTTTTTGAAAAGGAAGAAGTTATGACTGAGTGTAATATTTTGATAGGTGACGAAAAGGTGGAACAAGTGAAAGAGTTTGTATACCTAGGTTCCATGTTTACGAGAGATGGCAAGCATGTGAAGGACATTGAAAGGAGAGTGAGTGCTGGTAATCAGGTGAATGGGGCACTACACACCTTCATGAACAGCCGTAAAGTGTCGGAAAAGGCACGGCTGGCTGTTCATGGGGGAGTGTTAGTGCCTACACTTATGTATGGTAGTGAAAGTTGGGTATGGCAGAAGAAACATGAAAGCAGAATAAATGCAGTAGAAATGAGAGCTTTGAGAAGTATGTGTGGTGTAACTTTGAGAGATAAAGTAAGGAATAACGTGATAAGGGAGCGTTGTGGAGTGAAAGAAGATGTAGTGACAAAGATTGAGAAAGGTATGTTAAGATGGTTTGGATATATAGAGAGGATGGACGAGAGGAGATTGACGAAACAAGTATACGAAGCGAGTGTTGATGGAAGAGTTGGAAGGGGACGACCTCGGCGAACGTATCGCGATCAAATCGCGGATTTTCTCAAAAAATGCCAGGTTAAGAGTTCTCTAAACCCACGAGCATGCATGACGAGGTTAATGGACGTAGATGAAGCGAAAGAGGTGTGTCAGGATCGTAGCAGGTGGAAATCCATAGTGTCTGCCTACCCCAATGGAAAACAGGCGTGATAATATGTATGTATGTATCAATGAGAAAATTGATTGAGTAATAAAATATAATGACATATAATTCCTGTACCTTATGCATGTAATTTTTTTAAAGTTAACTTGAAGATTCTATTGTATGCCTTATGAGGTAAATTGTGCTGATCAAAAATTATTATTGTAAGATCTTTTATGTACCACAATTAATGCAATAAAGTTTATTTCTATTTCTATTTAGTTTAATTCAATTTGAGGCTACCTTATCACAACAAAAGTAGAAAATATATTTGAAGGTGAATCTAGGTTCTTAGATCTTAACGGTACTTTTCATTTTATTCATGCCAGTTGTCAATTTAACTGTAACTATACTAATTTGTCATGGAATTGTAAAGTATCATGTATAGGTATTGTAGTATTAGGTTGTTGTGTGCGTCAAATGGAGCGCAAGAATAAAATCTTTTTCTTTCTTTTTTCTTCTTTCACTTTGGAAGAAGTTACTGACTCGTGAAACAGGTGTAATGCTCTGGAGTCAGGATCTTATTATTTTTGTACTAATTTTATGCCAAAATAAATATTATTATTTATTTATTTATAAAAGTAGAAGTTATTATTGAAGGTGAACCTAGGTGTAATAGATCTTTCATCATCATCATCATTTCAGACGAAAGACGTTCATTGCTGGACATAGGCCTCTCCCAAGCATCGCCACAACGACTGGTCCTGCGCTTTCCGCATCCAGCGGATTCCTGAGACCTTCAAAAGTTCAGCGGTCCACCTCGTGGGGGGCCTACCCATGCTGCGCCTTCCAGTACGCGGTCGCCACTCCAGAACTTTACTGCCCATCAGCCATCCGTTGTGACTGACACTTGAGTTTGGCAATTCTTCAGGCTATGTCGGTTACTTTCATTCTCCTGCGAATCTCCTCATTTTTGATTCGATCACGCAGAGACACTCCAAGCATAGCCCTCTCCATTGCCCAATTGCCAATAGATCTTTACTTAACGGTAATTTTCTTTTGTTTCATGTCTGGCCCAGCAGCAGAGAGATGTTGAAATGGTAAGTTGAAAATTTACATTTATTTTCTTAAAGATATCTTGTAAGGTTCTCGAGTTTGACCCTATTTTCATGCTAATCTAGCGATAAGAAAAGCATTAAGATTCTTTTCACTCTGAGAAAGTACGGATGAAAAATCAATCCGCTATTCAGTAAAAGAACTATTCAGTGAAATTACAATTTTCTAACAAGAAACGTACGATCTACTAAAGCTTAAGATTTAAAGAGATTGATTGTAGTACTTAAAGAAAACATAAAATCACATGATCTTTCTCACAAATGCCACTCCTACAAATCTCGCTATTTATCTCCCGAGCATAAATTTCAAAGTCATCAGATAAAACTATGCAATTTGTACTGACTTACAATTCTTAATTTGTTTTGTGTGATCTATCTAAGATTATATCTTGCAAGCTTCACAAGAAACCTATAAAGGTTAACATTAAGATATCTCGTGACATTGTCGATAATAAAGCAAAAACATCATAGATTTGCGTCATTAAATTCTTGCCTAATATTATGTCAATAAAAGTTATGTTATTGGTAAGCCATACAATTCATTTAGCGATAAGAACCAGGGATAAGGAAAATAACTAAACTATTAATTGATTTGTGTGTAGGTAGGTACCTTAGAAAAACAAAGGAAAATAACAAAAACAGAAAATATTTTAAGTCCCAAACCAGGATAATTTAGAACGCTTATATTGTTGTAACAAAATAGAAAGGTAACTTACAAAAAACAACACACATTTAACAACACAACACTCACTTGAAACAATTAACAACTGAATGAAATGTTTTAACTCAAAGAAAGTTTGAAATATAATTTGTTAACAACAAAAGGCACACACGACGATTACGAACGTAACAACCCTAAGGCCTGTTATTTTCTATGCATATTTAATTAATAAGCATTTACATTGCAAATGTTAAACTGGATAACTCGAGGAGTTAGTTTCATGGAAGAGACATTTGGGAATTTAAATACCGGAATACAATTTACTAGAAAGAACATTGTTAAGTTAGTTATACATAAGCAGAATTATTGAATTTATTTTGTACTTCTGTCTCATTTTTTAACCAGCCACTAGCCAAATATTGTACCATTAATTGGAAAGGAACTTACTTTTAAAACACAGGGATTGGCTAATTTGTGAGTTGGGAACTTATTTAAATTGTTAGGTATAAGTCAGTAAAGTCTAAGTTATTATTTATTTATTATATTTATTAATGCTGCGATTACAGCGCGTGTGTCTGTGAAGGATTTAATTTCTAAATCAGGCCGGGTTTTCTGTTAGGATACATCATGGTTTGAAATATTGCCGTGTATTTATTTAGGTAAGGAGAAAACACACTGGTTCTTATTTGTAATAACGAAATATAATAATGGGTTTCTAGTCCTTATTTCCATTGAAACTTTTTTCATCCTTAATATTACCACAACCCATCTTAAAATAATATTTTAAGCTAAGCTTCAACTTAAAGGCACAAGCAAAATTTTTCACAAATTCCTTCAAAGCCACTTCAGTCCACTTTATATCCAAACTAAACTTTATACAAAGACTCCCTGACAGTTTGAGATTGTCGCCCTAAGGGTGAGCAGAATTTAAAATATTACCGCCGCTTATTTCTGGAGTAATAATATTATAGCTCTTTTATAGCAGATAAGTAAAATAGCAATATTCTAGTGGTTATGACGAACTTAAGCTCCTGTTTAGTGCTAGAAGTAATAATATTTTAAGACTTTTAGTGAGTGATATAAATTTTGAATAGGAAACTTACTAAGTTTAATATTCATAACGGTTTTATTATTCTATCTGAGTAATTTTAGGATAAACAACGTCTTTGCTATCTAGACAGTCACAAGTAATAATTACTAGATGACTACAATTTTATTTCGCTCCAAAAATAGTACCTATCAAAACGTAATCTTTACAATAGGTAATTGATACTTTAAGCTTTTGGAGCATAGTCCAGGCTTTCACCAAATCCTTATTGAATTTCAGGAGGATACAACATTTGAAACCAAATCGAACCTGACCTTTGAAGCGACGCGCTTTGAGAACGGGCAGAAATTCCACTGCGAAGCTTCCAATGAAGTGACTGTGGAGACCAAAGATCAACCGATGCATGCGACGAGGGAGCTCGAGATTTGGTGTGAGTATTTAGATGATATTCTAATTTGTTCACTATTATCACTCGAGTGTGATGTTTGGCTTATATTTAACTATAAAAACTTGGATATAACGTAATTTTGCTACAATTTTTACTAATTCCAAGTTTCCTTGTCTTGTTTTTACTAATGCCAAGTCTTTATGAAAATTAAGTAAGGAGACATTAGAACTAAAAGCCATTTAGTTTGTAAAGCGTTTATGAATGAATAATATAAAAACCTAGCACCTAAAAACAATGTTACTTGAACGATAATCTAAATATTTTCTTACTAGTACCTACTAATATTTATATGAAAGAATACTGTATCAGCGTTTATTTACTCTCATGAGTGAAAATTCTTAAATAATGTTAAGTATTTCATCTTACAGCTATTAACGTGGCCTTTCATAAAATAATACATAGGAATAATAATAAATAAAAATTAATAATAATAATAATTTAATTTTATCATATTTATTTGATCGTTGTTTTCAGATCCTCCAATCGTGCGAGTAGAACCGAAGAACATAACAGTGGTAGAAGGATCAAAATTACTTCTCAAATGTGAATACGAAAGCAATCCATCTTCTCTGACTACCGTCATTTGGTAAGCAACTTTATCGTATAATTGGTATTAATTGATTTTCAGTCATTATCATCCCAAATCATTGATGGGTAATCTAAATATATTGCGGCAGTAAATTTATACTGTACAAAAGTTCATACTGTACCTTCTTCATTTTCTGCACTCAAGGGTGTCGTAAAATCTTAAGGATTGCGTTAAGAAGCCTTCTGCATTTATCCATATGCCAAGCTTGGCGATTATAGCAATTCACCATTTGACCGTCAACTGTAATACGATGACTAATCCAGCCACACCACTGACTTTTCGAATTCATGTGTGGATCAAAAAATTATTATTCGCTTCAACGGTGAAGGAAAAAATCGTGTGGATACCTGCACACTTGAAAGTACTCCTTACAGTTCTTGATGGTGTGTGTAGTCCGTCGACCCGCACTAGGTTAGCGTGGTGGACTAAGGCACTACTACCTGTGGCCTTAACCATCTCATTCTGAGAAAAGGCTCGCGTCCAGCAGTGGGACAGTAATGAGTTGATGATGATGTAACACGATGACACGTTTATCACGGTGGATAAGCTACGCTATGGGTTCGATTATCTTTAAAAATAGTACATTATGATACAAGTGAGCTAAGTTGACTATTATACTCGAGGCTGGATTGCAGCCCGAGCCGAAGGCGAGGGCGTAATGGAGCCGAGAGTATAATAGTCAATGCTCACGCGTGTCATACGACATTTTTCAACACACTTGCGAGGACAAAAACATAAATTACACATTTTAGACAAATATTGAATTTGTGAAAAATTATAAAAATGGCGCGCGGAATGACATACAGATATGCGCGCGCTGGTGGTCGAAGGAAACCGCCAAACAGCCTAATATAAAAATATTATAATTTTTTATTTTTATAACACAAATTAATATTAATTTGTTGACAAGAAATAATAATTTGATGAAATGAAATGTTTATATAGCATATTTTAATTAATACAGTTGATTTATTCCCAAAAATGTTTAATTTAGTTCAGGCATAAAAACTCTTTGCTGCGATTTAAAAATAAACTGTAAAGTAAAAAGCACTAGGGCGATAATATAATGAAAAAAGCACGCGTGCGTTATAAGACATATTATGAACCTAAAAGCGATGTAATAAGAGCCACTTTACGAGCAAGTGTGTTGAAAAAAACATTATGACCTACATATTGTTGTTTTGAATCTGGGTGTTTGTGCTTGTAAAGGTTTGTGACTGTAAACGTACCCACGATACAGGAGAAATCTTAGGCGTAATCTTAATACAACGCGATAAAGCGATTATCACGCGAATTCGCGATACCAAAAATCGAGTGTGCTAATAGGATGATCGTATTATTGTGTTACTCATTACCTTGCATGGATGTTAGAGAAGCGAAAATAGCGCGAAAGTTGGTTAGGAAAGACACCTGTTCTGCATCAGTATGATTGTTCGCGCATTACTACTAAGTTCATATGAAGTAAATAAAGTCTTTTTTTTTCTCGTCTTATTTAGTAAACATTCTTGGCATGTTTCTTTATTCAAATAACTATTGATAAAATATAATAGGTGATCAAACGAACTTACCTGTGATGTTCGATCATTATTATACGAAGGGCTTCGTTCGAAGATATATGTATTAACCATGCAGCTTTCTCGAGTTACTCGGCAACTGAACGCAACTTTCAGAGCTAAAACTAAACGTAAGTATAAGTACATTGTCTATGTCCTTACGTCAACTGTCATTCTTTTTAGAGTCTTGTAAGGTCTTCTCAATATTACCGGGGGTGGGACGGGTAGGGTACATATATCTTCGAACGAAGCCCTTCGTATAATAATGATCGAACATCACAGGTAAGTTCGTTTGATCACCTATTATACTACAGGCTTCGTTCTCGATATATGTATTAACCATGCAGATGTTTAGAGAGATGGTAAACTTGAGATGAACCTTAAAATCATCATGGATTCCTATTGAATAAACATTTGTTATGGAATCAACATTGTTTTATTTAGAACCACTTAAATTCTTCTCTATGATTAAACATCTATAGAAATTCCAACGTTAATAATCTTAGAAAGTAAAAATGTTAATGATCAGTCTTATTTGCTATAAGAACAGGAAAGTGTTTTCTACTCGTGGCACTTATGATGTTTGAGATCAACAGTGACTAAGATAGTACTACTAGTAAATAAAATTATTTTTATTTATTCAGCACAGCATGGGCTAAATCCCCAGAATTAAAAATGGTTGGTCATAAACATTTTCGAAAATGTTTATGAGTTATTTATCCAACCAGCACTCTTTCTGATTACATCTAATAAGTTCCTTTTGACTTAGCTTTGGACGTAGAGGCGACGCATGTAGCTATTATGTCCTGAAAAGCCACTCATATAAATATACCGCACACTGAGAGTACTTTAAAACTAATGGTAGAAGCAGAAAACAGTTTTATTTTTTATTTTTTGATAATTAGAAATAGTTGTCATGCCCTCTATAGAGATATATATATTGAATCATGTAATCACACAATTTGTGACTTGGCAGGGCAAATCAATTTTTTTTTTTTTTTTTTTTATACACATTGTTAGTGATCATCGTAATCATACTATGTAATTAATGGCAATATTGGCTCAAACATCACTCAGTGTGAGCTATAATACTATTATATATTTTAATCTGATAATTATTGTTAGTTCTACTTATAATAACTTTGTAAAATAAATACATTTTATTTTTATAGCGTTATTTTAGATATTTTAGTAAATAATAAAGTTTGTGCTCATTCAGCTGTACTTAGTGGAAGCAAAAACCACCAGTGTTTTGACATACTACATCAAGACTTAATGCCATATTAGGAGTCCAGTTTTGTAAATACACTTAGAACTTTATTTGGATCCAACTTAATTTTGATTGAACTTTATTTTGCCAACGCTGGTTTGGACTTATGTCCTTTATAGGGTCTCTTTGTACAAGCATCCTCCCCAATTTTAGAGCCCTACAAAGATAGAGCTGACTTATAAGAGTTTAAGTTTGAGGTACCATAGGCAGCCCTTGAATAAAATTATTTTGTTAGAAAATATGTAATAAATGGTATAGATGGAAGTAAATGTATCTAAACTGTAATGGTACCAGGGTTGTGAAGGCCAGTGGGGCCTGACCATGATACCTGTAGCCTTTTAGTATTTTATAGGCATCTGAATATATAAAAACATAGTCGGGTTAGGTACACCATTTATAGGTCAAGAATGGTTGAACCGATTTTGATGAAATTTGGCATACAGATAGAACATAACCCGGATTAATGTACAGGCTACTTTTTATCCCGGGAAGATGAACAGTTCCGGAAGGGTGCACGATAAACGATATTCACGCGGGTGAAGTGGCGAGCATAGATAAATAAATAAATAAAATATTAAATTGAATGGACAAAAGGCAAAGAAATATTCTGTCCAAGACAGAATATTTGGATTTTGTCGCCAACAGGCATATAAAATACATTTATTTAGAATTAGTGCGGGATGCAAATAATCTATTTTAGGTTCTCCCAGTTCAGGTACAATTGAAATGTCACAATATTTAATTCCCATTCTGTACTGATATTATTAGCCCAGCATTGCAGATCTAATTTTATTTCTGAATGTAAGTTTACTTTTACATTATTTATATTTATATTGCTTTCCTATTTTATTTTATTACATTGGAAAAATATGCCCGTTCTATAGATTAAAATGTAACCATATTTTATACCACATTTTATGAAAATAAAGATATAATAACATGTATGTTAAGACTTTTTTTTTTTTTTTTTTTTTTTTTATTAAAATATTTCAATATGTAAATATTAATAAGAGAATGTAGCAAATAAAGGGAATAATTATGTAATTTTGTTTGTTTTTTGTTTGAACTATCATGACCTCTTGTTCAATAAAGAGGATAATAATAATAATTATTTTGACTTATGATGTTCTTAAAATTTGGTAGGTAACACCAACCATATGGTACCACAGTAGCGGTAGTGTGCCTAGGTGCCCCTGAGCAGGCTGTAATTATTATTCCAATTAACTTTGCTAGATCTCTTATAATACAACTTTTCAGGTCTAAGTACTTTTGAACAGACTTTTTTAATGTTTAATACTTTGCCTGTAGGCAATATTGCAATGTCATATTTCTTGTGTCAGACACAAAACTTTGAATTTAATTATCAAGACTGATGGTACTATTATGCTTTTATCAAAATAAATAACAAATCTCATACACTAAGAGAGCTAATGTTTCTTTAATATCCTCTAAACATGATTGATTACTAGATGCTTTACAAAGTAGGTCTTAGATGTGTCACCACAGCTTTCATGATTATTAAGTACAGAGCCCAAGCTATAAGGGAGGGCAGTAAACTCATACAATTGAGACCTGTAACACAGGTTCATCTAGTAAAGGCTCCAGTCTCTATAACATATGTTAAGCGAATACTGATGTTAATATCCTTAATGTGCTGGAGAAATAAATGTTTTTATTATTAGTATTAATAAATATGATTTCTTCAAATAAATTATTGCCACGTAATCTCCCGAAGACAGTGGTAATGTTGCCATCCTATAGTCCCCCATCTTGAAATGAGATGTGTCTACAAATCATTACAAATGTATTCAGAGACAAGTTTAATATGAACCTTCTCGTAAACTGCCTCGTTGGTCTAGTGGTTGCAAGCGCGACTGCTGAGCGTGGGGTCCTGGGTTCGATTCCCGGGTCGGGCAAAGTGTTATTGGGTTTTTTCATTAGGAAATTCTCAGTAGCAGCCCGGAGTCTGGATTTGTGCCCGGTCAATGGCAATAGGCTCGCCCCCTTTTACATGGGACTATAACATAACTGGCGAAATGTGGGTGTACTATATACCTCTGCCTTCCCCTTCGGGGAAATACAGGCGTGATGTTATGTTATGTTTTGGAATAAAAATATATGGCATGGCTTGCAAGGGGATATACACCCAATTTTATTATATTGCAGATAGCTATAAATAGTATATCACTATCTTTCTCAGCTGATTTTATTGAAGCAGGTACTGGCACAAAATTCTAATGAGCCTTCTATACAATGGTAATTAGGTAACCTTTGATATAGTTAAGTATGGACTTGTCTTTGCAAATTTAATTCCAGCAAGGTAAAAAGTCTGCTAGCCTTCTGGCATGACTTACTTCTATGTTCGAGCAGAAGTTTTCTTCTGGTAGGCTTTGGTTTTCTTGACCGTGGACTGATAATGCTGGCTGTGATGTTCCCGGGCCTGCATTGAGGACTGGGTGTCCATACCTAAACCGCAGTTAAGTTTCCCTTATGATTTGTTGTAAGTTTGACTGACCGCTTTATTGACAAGTTTTCAAAACTTTGATCTTGTCACTAAGACTAGTTTCATAGATATACTACAGGGAAGTTGGTCCTTGATTTTGTTTGGACACAATTTAAATCCATAAATAAATAAATAAATATTCTTGGGACATTTACACAGCACTATCTAGGCCCAAACTAAGCAGAGCTTGTACTGTGGGTACTAGACGATGGATATATCCATCAGGATCCTTCCAGCATCACTAAGTACCTAGTGAGATCAATTTCAATCGGTCTACTGTATCGTTACCAACAACAGTGATAATGCATTACTTACTATAGACAGTTTTTATGTCTAAGACATTTTTCAAAATATAGCTCCAAATAAAAACTAAGTCTCTATTTATAGGATCACATTTTGGCTTATCTGGCATAATATGTGGCTTATCTGCTAACAATACCTCATAGCTTATTGTTGGTGCTGCTGAGGTAGGCTCAGGATCAACCGTTAGGGTGGAGATAGTATTTTCCACTAACAGAGGTTTGGGTTCTTTTGGAACCCGATCTGGTCATCCTGATGGTGGTGTCCATACCACTGAAAAACAGATCGTACAAGTGATTGATAAAACTGCTTATTAAGGTCTCACGGACCTCACGTAAGAGTAGAAGGATCTCGTGCGTATATCTCGTATAAGCCCCGAGACGAATGAGCACGTCAATGTATCTCGTACACCACCCGTGTCAACCGGTACAAAGGTTACGAAAAACCCTTGCGGCCTTACCTACTATAAAAGCTAGTAGCCGTAACGGTGTAATAGCAATCACAAGACAACGTATTATTACCTGGAACACTAAAAAAAGATGTCTATCACTTTTATTTTATGACGAATAATGTTCGTCTTTCCGACGACGCTTTATATTTTGGTTGAAATATAGTTTTAACACTCAATTATTTAAATAAACACAGAGAAACACAGTAACAGTTGCCGCGCAAACGAAAAGAATGACAGTTGACGTAAGGATATAGACAATGTACTTATACTTACGTTTAGTTTTAGCTCTGAAAGTTGCGTTCAGTTGCCGAGTAACTCGAGAAAGCTGCATGGTTAATACATATATCGAGAACGAAGCCTGTAGTATAATGACTAGTTCTGTACATGTAATTAGGTTAAAAAAAAAAATGTGTGTGAAATTGTTAACATAATGCAATGGCGGCGTAAAAGGGGAGCGAGGCGAGGCGGGGGCCCCGGGTGCCAACCACCAAGGGGTGACAAGTGGGTATGGCGCCGGTGTCGCTTGGAAGCTGCCAGTATTTCTTGACAAGTGGCGATCTAGTGGACTACCTTGGAGGATCTGAGATTATTCTGTAAAGTTGGACTACTCTGAGTCTGTTCCGAGTCTTGTGTCGTGTCTAAGATCTGTCGTTTCGGTGGCTACATGTGAAAAAAGCTTTTCAAAATTAAAATTAATGAAATCGTACTCAGGATCGGCAATAAGACAAGCGCGACTAACCTTGATAATCTCATTGAATATTTTAAAATAAAGTTACGTAGGCACGTACGTACGTAGTTCTTGTTTTTTTATTTTAGGGGGTGCCCAATAGAGCAACGCCCCGAGTGCCAACCCATACTACGCCGCCACCGACATAATGTCTTTTAATAGTTATTATTTAAAAATTGTATTAAAAAGACATATGCCAAGATTCTTTACTAAATTAGACAAGTAAGAAAAAACAAAGTGTGCATCGCGCAAATGTCAATTAGGACACCTTTTCGACACCTGTATGTCTGATCGTGGGTTCGCACGAACAAGATTCGCGCAAACTTGCAAAGGTTGCGAAATCGCATTATATTAGGACGACGCCTAAGTGTGTGACAAAATTTAAAAAATGTTTATTTGAAAGTCCATGATAAGCAGTACATCATGGGCTGATAAAAAGTTATGATGATTATCACCATTTCTAGTACCATTTTTATTACATTCTACAAAACGGTCTGCTTCCAATCTTACCTTTTTTGTTTACGAGTGGAAGTCCTCATGGATATGTCACGTCTGGTGAAAACGGAGGGGTATATCAGATTCCTCAATGGGAGTTAGAGTCAGTACTAAAACGAAACGGTGTCCGTCCTCAGCCCAAAATAAAGGAGATCCAGGAACTCGCTAGTGTCCCTCTGGTGCAATGGCATTGGCACGTTTCCAGGGAAAACAGTCTTCTCCACTCCACAACATCATGCAGCCACCACGTGATGCTATCCACCCGAGAGTCGCTAAATAGATACCTCGAATTCTCCGCCAGTGTTTCTACTTCATTGGTTCCAGTTCCCCACGCCTCAATCATGTTTTCCCCTTTTAAAGCCATTTTTTCCTCTCAATACATTTTTTTGGTACTAATCATAAAAAACTTCTCCTAACTTTTGTGGTTCATTCACTCGTACACTCTTGCTTTACATGCCACTACTTTACTACTTGATATTACGATTAATTAGTCATCATTTTCTCTAAGCTCTCTAGCTCATTCCCCTTTTTCTCCCCTTCTGTGGTCTAAATAAATAAACAAATAAATAAATAAATAAATAAATAAATGCCCCTCAAAAGGGGAACTTCCCTTCAATGTGAAAATACTGTTCTCCACTCTTATCGTCCACAATCTTAAGAGTCCCCTCCAATCTTACCTACTAATAACATAAATCCATTTACTTATTTCAGGTACCGTAATGGCGAGCGCGTGCCCGTCCAAAACACCAGTCATTACGAAGGCGGTACCACGGAACAGCATTCCCTCATCATCCTGGATGCTATTGGCAATGACATGGGTAACTACACCTGCGTGCTTGGCAATGCGGTCGGCAATGGGACGAGCGAAGAGAGTATTGATGTTAATGTGTTGTGTAAGTTCATCTACTTTCTCTTTATTGTTTTTAAGTCTTGTTTATTTATTATTCAAAGTTTTGTGACGTACATAGAAATCAAATGAATTATTTGTCAAATTCTCGCATTAAACCATGCAAAATATAACTTCTTAGGTTTTCGCGATCAATACACATTATAATAAAACAAAGTTACTAGTTACCACCTGTTTGGAACCTAAAAATAATCAAGTCCCAAACAGAACGCAACATTGTAAAAGAAAATGATATTGTGAGTGATTACTGCGTGCATCGAAACGATTTTAATTAATAATATTGTACGGTAGATTAAAATATTTTTTTAGAAATATCTGTAAAGACGCTTGTGATCTTAGTCTACCTGCGACCACGAAATGCTGCAAAGCTTTCGAAACGTCAGGAAAACCAATTTAAATAATATACGCGATTTAATCCGGTTAAACTTTATTTTAATTACGTAATATAACTCTTAAGTTTTTTTTTTGTAGAATTGTAACTTTAATTTCGGCTAATTTACTAATGGTGACTTATTCAGAGAGGCAAGTTGTCATGATGTGAAGATGACATTCGTCAGTAATTGTTTACTGCGCAATCTGTTTGTTTGCACCAAATTACAAAATTGTACAGTATTTTATCAACCGACGAAAAAAAGGAGGAGGTTCTCAATTCGACGCGTAAATATATATAATTTTTTTTTTTTTTTTTTTTTTTTTTATGTATGATCACCCATAACTTTTTACAGAGTGGTCCGATTTTGATGATTCTTTTTTTAATGGATAGGGTATATCTTGAAGTTGGTCCCATTTAAATTTCAAAGTCAAAATCCACCCCTAAGGGTAGTAAAACAGGGGATGAGTTTTTGTTCACCCACTGAATTCTTACCTGTTAACCGATTCTGTTGAAACTTGACACACATAAATATAGTTCTAGACACTACGACATAATGGAGACCTGGAGTTAGATTTTAACCACAAAAAAATGAAAAATAAAACTTTTTAACAAAAAATTGAACCGACGAAAAGTGAAACTGAAAAGCGAAAAATAACTAATTATGAGTCGGCGCCCAAACAACCAATCAACGAAGATCATTAAATTACTTTAAATATATAATAAAAACAATGTCACATCAAATACAACGTGAAATTTTCAACGATAAACAATAACTTTACAAAAATGCGTTCTCCGCTCGGCCACTTGCAACTTACACGCACTTTGCTTGTTAAAAGTTCGTTTGGCACCGACTCATAATTAGTTATTTTTCGCTTTTCAGTTTCACTTTTCGTCGGTTCAATTTTTTGTTAAAAAGTTTTATAAACGACACTTTCAATTTATTTGTGTTCTGTTGCAATATCCAACAATTTTATAGTAAAATCACCGACCAATAAGCCTGTAGACACCGATTAGACGGATACCACCGATCACCACGCATATGCAGAACCACTGCATATCATACGCCCCGCTACCGATCGGAACGTCACTCCGTCAGCGTGCGGCACCAATCATACCACCGAACTTTTGAGCTAACCAATCATAACGCGCCGTCCGCCCCTCGGTCCCCGCCAACATTTTACGACTGTGTTCTCATGCAATACTTTGTTTTTATGACGTCTTGAATGTTACTGGTCTGTGAGTAGAATCACGGATAATTTAATACTGTCCGAACTTATAATACCTATAGAACATTTCTGTTCAAAAAAGTTCAAACGGTTTGAACATCCCTGAGACCTGCGAGTGAATCGCGCGCTCCGCCGCACGTGAAATAACTCCATGCGTTAGATATTATAGCACGGGAATAAATATGTACGTGGGACACTCAGAAAGTTTTGCGAAACTAAAAAAAATTGTTCTATACGTACATATATTTTTATCAAATCTTTTCAAAGTACTTTCCACCAGCCTCTATACAAAGATTCATGCGCCTAAACCAGTTTTCAAAACACTTTTTCCAGTCCGCCGCAGACACCTCGTTTACAGCCTGCTCGAACGCAGCCAGCGCATCTTCCGGCGACGAAAATTGTATCCCTTTGAGCTGATTTTTTATTTTTGGGAATAAAAAGAAGTCACACGGTGCTAGATCAGGGCTGTAAGGAGGGTGACCCAGGAGTTTGACTGGCGTGCTGTCCAGGAAGTCCCTCGTTTTGAGTGCGGTGTGCGAAGGTGCATTGTCGTGGTGGAGCAGTAGCCCGCGGAGCCCTGTGTTTGGTCGATTGTTGCTTATAACAGAGAAAACTTCTGGCAAACATTTGGTAGTATACCATTCGGCATTAATGCTTCTTTGATCCCGTAAGGGAATTGATACCAAGTGGCCAGTCAAATTAAAAAAGCTAGCGATCAAAATCTTACCCCCGCTTCTAGATCGCTTCACTTTGGTAGGCGTTGGCTCATTTTGAAACACCCAAACAGTCGACTGGCGCTTGGTTTCTGGGTCGTATTGATAAATCCAGGACTCATCACCTGTAACGATGTCGTAAACACGCCGAGACGAGCCTGCTTCAAATTTGTTAAGCATATCACGGCACCATTCCACCCGGGCCTGCTTCTGAGCATCGGTGAGGTTGTGCGGCACCCAGCGTGATACTATCCTCCTCACGCGAAGATGGCTGTGTAGAATCTCGTGAACGCTTCCCGATCCAATCTTCAATATGTGTTGAATCTCCTGATATGTAATTCGCCTATTGTCTTGGATTAAATTTTTCACTGCTAGCACGTTTTCTTCGGTAACAGCCGTCAAAGGGCGACCGCTTCTTTCGTCATCCCCCAAAGTTGGTCGACCGCGCTTGAATTCGTTATACCAACGATACACGGTTGCCTTGGAAGGGCCTTCATCCATGAATGCCATTTGAAGTCTATCGTACGATTCATCCGGTTTCAGGCGACACTTGAAATCGTATAAAATCATAGCTCTAAAATGTTCCCGGCGCAGATCCATATTTCAGTGAAACACAATACTTTGAATTAACTCGCAAAAAATGTGGAGGGAAATTTTGAAATTGGAACTTACTTATTTTTACTTATAAATAATCATATTTTCGAAAAACATTATAACTGGCCAGTCTCCCATATATAAAAACTTTTTTTCGCAATACTTTCTGAGGGGCCTGGTATGTATTTGACATCATCGGTGATTTTTTTAATGAAAAATACAGTAAGATTTATCTTTGTTGCTATTTAATTTTATAAAAATGTGTAAAATATTAATTAACAAGTTTGAAAAATCTGAAAATGCAAACAGCGCCTTCTATTAACAGTAAAAACTAAGTAACTCAGCCGTGCTAACCTCAACTTTATATAAATTATTGCCAGTGCTAGAGTAATTTAATTTTAGAGTAAAATTATGGAAATTTGAATTATTAAAAAATTAGAAAACAAAGTTTTCATGATCTATTTAATTGTGTACAGAATTTTACACAAATTTCAATAAGAAATCAGTACATGTAACGCCATCTATGAAGATTTCCATCCCAGCCGAAAGACGCCCACCGCTGGACATAGGCCAAGCATATGTTGGGGGCATATGCCATAATCGCCAGTATCGCCACGCTTGGTAGGCGGGTTGGCGATCGCAGTTGGTTGGTTAAATACTCAGAGAACGCTGCTGCCCATCCTCTGGTGAATCCCTTAGTCGCCTTTTACAACACCGATGAGAAGATATAGAAGACCCTATGAAATTTATTTGAAGGTAGAATAAATAGTTATAACGGTTAAAACCACAAGTCATCGTACTTGACCTAATACATACATAACATACATACATACATACAGAACATACATACATACATAACATGACGCCTGTATTTCCCCGAAGGGGTAGGCAGAGGTGTACAGTACACCCACATTTCGCCAGTTATGTTGTAGTCCCATGTAATAGGGGGCGAGCCTATTGCCATTAACCGGGCACAAATCCAGACTCCAGGCTGCTACTGAGAATTTCCTAATGAAAAAACCCAATAACACTTTGCCTGACCCGGGAATCGAACCCAGGACCCCACGCTCAGCATTCGCGCTCGCGACCACTAGACCAACGAGGCAGTCCTAAAAAACCTAATAAACTTAATAATAATCATGATTTTTCTGATCTTAATTCTAGTCAAACCTCAAGTATGCCTGACCATGAGTTCTCCTAGCCCCGTTCTGGAAACCGACCACAAGAACGTAACCTTGACTTGCGAAGTGGTTTCTGGCAACCCACCACTCCTTGATGAAGTCATCTGGTACTTGGATGGAGAGGTGCTGAAACATCTGCCGGAATGCAACGATACTGAGGGTGAAGGTTAGTATTATATTCTTTATGGTACTTATGTAAACAGCCGATATACAAGTGGTTGATCTGTAACCGTGCCATATTTCTAGAGCAAATGATAAATAATGTGCTTAGTCATCTAAAAATACTTAAACAATACTACGATTATTTAATACCCAAATATTTACTTAGAATCATATTCATATTCATATTATTTATTTACATTCCACAATGTAAATTAGGTGGTAAACATAATGGCTTAATAGCTAGTCACAATTATGGACCCTGTAGGACACAGCAAAATTCAATACACATAGCGACAGTGTGAGAATAAATCCCGTACGACTCTGAAAAAAAATCATCAGTGGCATTGTCAAAAGGTGGAAATACCTGCAAATTGTTTTGGTTATGGACCCTGTAGGACACAGCAAAATTCAATCCACATAACGACAGTGTGAGAATAAATCCCGTACGACTCTGACAATAAATCATCGGCGGCATTGTCAAAGGGTGGAAATACCTGCAAATTGTTTTGGTTATGGACCCTGTAGGACACAGCAAAATTCAATCCACATAGCGACAGTCTGAGAGTAAATCCCGTACCACTCTGAAAATAAATCATCGGCGGCATTGTCAAAGGGTGGAAATACCTGCAAATTGTTTTGGTTATGGACCCTGTAGGACACAGCAAAATTCAATCCACATAACGACAGTGTGAGAATAAATCCCGTACGACTCTGACAATAAATCATCGGCGGCATTGTCAAAGGGTGGAAATACCTGCAAATTGTTTTGGTTATGGACCCTGTAGGACACAGCAAAATTCAATCCACATAGCGACAGTCTGAGAGTAAATCCCGTACCACTCTGAAAATAAATCATCGGCGGCATTGTCAAAGGGTGGAAATACCTGCAAATTGTTTTGGTTGTTTCGAAAACTTAGTTTTTGTGTCGCACGCGACACACGGAGGGAATTTGTTTGTTTACAAATAGGTATTTAAATAAATAAATAAATTTTTGAAAGTGACTTTTTTATTGATTCGTGTTCAGTATCAGTGGTATAGTCACCTCCTTAAATATGGCACGAATACAGGTCAACATGTTGTATAGCAGTAGCAGTAAGTATAACAACCGGTTTAATATTAGGTTATTAGTATAGCAGCTGGCCTACAGTTTTCGTGGATACTTTTGGCTGTTTAATAGAATTATAGCTTGCTATACAGTTGATATAACGCTTAAAAGGGCACGGACTTTGACATGCCCCATAACTGCGTTGAAGATGTCTGATATCAGTAACTACACGTAAAATACTGGTGTACAGCCGCGTCTTGTTAACCTGAAAACCAACCTTATTCTTGAGAAAACTTAAGTAACACAAACAGCCACAGTTTAGGGTTGTTTGACAACCAAATCTCATATTGAGACTCGCCGTGCCGAAAAATTATTTTGATTGATACCTATTGCAAAAACCAATCTTTCCTAATATCCCAAAAATAGTTATAGTTAATGAAGAAAATATTCTAGCTTTTGAAAAATTCTTAATTTAAAGATTCTAAGTATTTGTTGACAGTAAATAAATTGGACAAATCAAATCAAATCAATTTATTTGCGAAACATGGGTAAAATTACATTTGATGTTAAAAATAACATGAAAAAATGACAATGACAATGACAGTGACAAATAAAAAAAACAAACAATGATCATGCTTATAAGTTGATTTTTTTTTTGTTTAGGTACTACATAGACTTATATATTACTAGCGGTTTACTAATAAAAGGTTGTTATTTAATTAATTATGATGGAATGCCTCAATGGCGAAACTTGTCTGACCCTATTATACTAATCGGTATATTTTGACATCTTATGAACCTGTGATCCACAATAAATTAATTTGAATTTGAGGAAACGAATAAAACAGTAATACTTCAACTCAGCCTATCGCAGTCCACTGCTGGATATAGGCCACTCAAGGACTCGTCTGCTCCAGCGGCCATCGGTCCTTCGACAGAGACGGCCAGCCCACTGCCACTTCAGCTTACTGATCCTACAAGCTATGTTGGTCACTCCGGTTCTGCTCCGAATAATCTCGTTACGGATTTTATCCTTCAAAGAAACTCCAAGCATAGCTCGCTCCATAGCTCGCTGAGCGACTTTAAATTTGTAGACTAGCCCAACTGTCAGTATCCACGTCTCGGCACCGTAAGTCATGACAGGCAGGACGCACTGGTTGAAGACCTTTGTCTTCAAACTTTGCGGTATAGGCGACGAGAAGACTCGGCGAAATTTGCCAAATGCTGCCCAGGCCAAACGGATCCTTCTGTTAGCTTCTTTCTCGAAGTTGTGCCTACCAAGCTGAATTACCTGCCCTAGGTAGACGTATTCCAAAACAGTAATTCGTAAACAGTAACACAGCGCAAAACAATGTATTTTAACAGTATATTATAACAGATTGGTTAATATTGACAAAGTTTTTATATCCAAACAATTATTTTCTTACAGAAAACCTTTGCAATGAAGTGGACCCCTCAATGCTGCTACTTCAGGACACGACTAAGAGTTTCCATGGAAACTATTCCTGTAAAGGCAAGAACTACGCCGGTTGGGGAAACACCAGTTCCAAGACTGAGCTTGTAGTCAATTGTGAGTAAATCTTATATATACTAGAATTAAACTACTACGTCTTATTGAAATAACTGAAAACCTCTTAAAGGGTTATCATCCAAAAAATATGCCTGTAAACACTTTAATATAATTAAAAGCAATATGACAATCCAAAGTCCTGCCAAGAACGCGATTTTAAAAGATGTTAATGTACTATAATGTACAGTCAACTGCATGACAGTGGTAACACTTTAATTTGAAAACCGCCCTTACTGCTTACGAAATAAAGATGCTGCTAATGTCAAAGTGTTACCACCGACGTGCGGTCGACCGTACTATCATATCTTCTCACACCCACTAACCCACCACACACCACACACCCCTTCACACATACACACTCACACACACGAGGCTTCTGGCTTTACCACTATTATTAGCTGAATTACTATTTATTCTTTAATCTATGCTGTAGCCTGTAACGTAGTTTTACTTACCTCATTTACTCAACTGCACTTTCTCGTAACCACCTCCTGATGCAATTAATGTAACTCCCTGTGGATTTAATTAATGAGAGCGCTGGTACCCATAACACAAGTTTAATCTTACATTGGGTACCAGAGTTCAAACAAATACTTTATACCGAGAAAAAAAAAAAATCTTAATGGTTGGCGCCCTACTTTTTGTGTACCTACTCTTTTATGTCAAACTGTATACAGCTGCTAAAAAATTGCATTGAAAATCTTTGTTGGGCCGAAGTGTCATTGAAAACTCCTTGGTTGGGCTGAAGTGTACTATTACGGAATAGTAGTTTATGAAACTGTTGCATAACAGGGGTTATTAAAACACGAGTGTGAGTTTAAAAACCGAGCCGTATTAGGCGAGGTTTTTAATAGTATCACACGAGTGTTTTAATACCTAGTTATGTCAGTTTCATACACTACTTTATCTAAACTCATACAATTTTAAATAAAATACCAAAGTCAAAATCTTGGTAACATTGTCGTAGTTTTTCTTGATTTTTTCTGGTAAAAGATTGTTCGTCATTTACGTTGCTGCATCCAGAAATTCAGGCGGGGTCATATTCTCCTCAGTTCAGTATCACTGCTGTTGTCAGATATTTTTGCCCCATTATTTTTCCCCATTATTTTTAACCCATTATTTTTTCCCCATTATTTTTGCCCCATTATTTTTGCCCCATTATTTTTGCCCCATTATTTTTGCCCCATTATTTTTCCCCCATTATTTTTACTCATCAGTATAAACAACTTTTACTATAGGTACCCGCTATATACTTTAGTAGTAGTAGAGCTCCTTTGTGAACGAGCTCGTCCGGGGAAGTACTACCACCGTGCCCACTTCTCCGCCAAATAGTGTTGCTTGCATCGCTGTGTTTCGGTCTGAAGGGTACGGATGCCGGTGAAATTACTATCACATGAGACTTTTCATTTTCATGTCTCAGTTTGGCGAACTGACTTGCGGTACCATTTAGGCAACAGCCTAGGTGGTATTGCAGTTGTTATGGGCAAAGGTAACCGCTTAACATCAGGTGGGCCTTTAGCTCGTTTCGCCATCCTATACTACGAAAAAAAAAACGATATACTTTACTATAATAATTTGCTTGCAAACACATTGAAAAATCAGTGAATACTTGGGGTTGAATATTGCTTGTTCATATTATTATTATTACATACATACATACATAAACATCACGCCTGTATTCCCCGAAGGGGTAGGCAGAGGTGTACAGTACACCCACATTTCGCCTGTTATGTTATAAGTCCCATGTAATAGGGAGCGAGCCTATTGCCATTAACCGGGCACAAATCCAGACTCCGGGCTGCTACTGAAAATTTCCTAATTAAAAAACCCAATAAAACTTTGCCCGACCCGGGATTCGAACCCAAGACCCCACGCTCAGGCTCGTCGCTGTTATTTATTTATTTATTTATAATTAGGAAAACCAACAGCTATATAAAAATTAATAAACAGCTAACATAGGTTACATTAAGCCAATTACAGGTTTCCACGGATAGTAATAGGATAAATTAACACTGATTTTAACGATCACTAGCAAGCACAAAAACTACAATTGATTAGAGTTGAAAAATATTACATAAAATAATTGAATATTACTTATTCAGTCATTCTAAAGAAGTCAAGGATTAGCATATTGCGTACCGTAGAGCTTTTTGAAGTAAATGGGTCAAATGAGAACTCTTTACAAAGTTCATTAAAGTCTTTGCTCGCCCGCACGATATATGAATTTTTCCTATAGTTCGTGGAACAAAAGGGGATGGAGATAGGTGGATTGACCTAATCATTTTTCGGGGAACATTAAATCGTAGCTTTTGTAGAAGATCTGGGCAATCATTATTATTAACATTAACTAATTTATTATTATTAATTTATTATTATTATCTTCTGATGATTAACTTCCAGATCCACCTGGTCCTGCTAAACTGACTTACTCTCCGTGGCGTGTCGTGAAGGGCAAGAGTTTGGTGCTCAGCTGCAGCATCAAGGAACGTGGACGACCTGAAGCTCACAGGTAAGGTCAACGGAGAATAGCAATGGAAAAGCTGGTTTTTTTTTTCAACATATTTAGTGCCCATCCGATTGGCTGGGATTATCCTCAGGGCCAAAACTTTTTATATCAACTATGATTATTTTTTAATTATTTTCTAAATTTGTAAAGAAAAAAAAAAAAAAAAACAAAATTTAAATCTTTAGACTTCGCTTCGCATGCTTAAATGCGTTAAAAATAATAAAATAATTAGTAAGGGTAGGCATATCTATACGACTTTGAATTAACTGCAAAGTTAGTCGAGTCGGAGAACACTGTTTCATATTAAGATATTGCTGACGTCACCCAAAGGCGTACCAAGTGGAAGTTAAATTCGATCCCACAAACAGTGTTCACGGTAGCTCACTGGCTTACTGAGCCAGGAGTCGCAGGTTCGAAGCCTGTTCGTGAGCGATTTTTTTCTTTCCACATTTTAAATCGTAAGATAAACTTAGATCTTCACAATACCTTTCACCAGATTCCGCTGGACGCGCGGTGGGCGACCAGTCAGCGACATTGTATCTCAGAACTGGACGATAGATCCCGTCACCTTGGACCATCGGACTAACTTCTCTTGTTGGGGCATCAACGCAGGTGGTGGAGGCGAACCAGCCTATACTTCCATTGATGTACTAGGTAAGAAAAATTACAATCGAAATCATCATCCTCTGAGCCTTTTTCCCAATAGAAGAAGAAAAAATCATTTATTTGCAATTGATTTGGGTAAAGTACATAACATAAAAATTATATCACGCCTGTATTTCCCCGAAGGGGTAGGCAGAGGTGTAATACTACACCCACATTTCGCCAGTTATGTTATAGTCCCATGTAATAGGGGGCGAGCCTAGGGGGTAAAGTACATAAGTTGGATTATTATTTTAAAGTTCCTTACAAAATCTGCTTACAGCTAAGCGTACAAATATTAAGTAGATTAGTCCTTACTTCAGAACATAAATTAGTACTTAATCAATTTTAAATGACGATGAAGATAATATTATACCAAGAATAGGTTATTAGCTTGTTATTAGGTATTGTTTTAATTTTGAAAGTATTATTTATGGGAATAGTGACATCTTTCAATTAATTATTTTGACGACGTTTGTGGTCCAGTGGTTCGAGGGTCGGACTGCTGATCACGAGGTCGTGGGTTCGATTCCCACAGGACACAAATATTTGTGTGATGAACATAAGTGTTTGTGTTGGTCTGGGTGTTTCTTATGTATTATAGGTATGTATTTACAAAAAAAAAGTAATATAAGTATTATAGCCATTGTCTAGTACCCATATCACAAGCTCTGCTTAGTTTAGGTGCTGTGTAAAAAAAACCTATTTATGGAGTTTTGTTTTAAAAGACCCTCCAGATAAAGCCCGAATCTCGCCAGGATGAGCGTTGAAAACTTTTATAGCCATATAATTAGAATTTTTCTGTGTCTTTGTAAGTTTGACTAATGGAATTATTAGTTATAGTTAATTATAATTTAATTATATTGGGGTTGGCTTCCAGTCTAACCAGATGCGGCTGAACATCAGTATTTTACACGTAGCGACTGCCATCAGACCCCCGCAACCCAGTTACTGGGTAATTCTGACATTCGGAGGTTAGACCAGTTGTCAGACTTTAAGACTTCTGACTACCCATATCGACTGTCACAGATATTCGTATGACAACCGAGACCTTAAGGCCCAGAACGCCGCGGAATGAGAGTGAGCGCGAAGCAAAATACGAAGCTTGGCGGGAAGGAGTAGTGCGGCATGATGTTAACGCCACTCCGAATGAAAGTGCATATGAGCAAAAAAAATTATATTGCTCAGAAAATATGTGTATTTTCGATAAAATGGCTTAGTAAAATTATTTCAAAATAATAAAACAATTTTTAGGAAAAACATCATACCAAAATACCAATAAATGTAGGATATATTTAGGAAACTGTTTGAAAATTCCGTGTTTCCGAGGTATGTTTGGATTTTTTTATGATCGAGTCAAATAAGTGCATTCATGTTTTGGACTCTATTGCATAATATTGTCACGTCTAGCCTTGAATAACATGTATTTTTATTTCAGTACCATAGAGTGAGTTGTTTTGAGCGGGATTCGCATTAGTTTGTTGAATATCGGGTTTCGGCCCCTTAACGTGCTCTCCGAGGCATGGAGGGGTTTTGATGTATAACGAAACAGTCACCCATCCACAGACTGACCGTGGCAAGTGTAGCTTAACCTTGCAGATCAACAAATCCCGCGACACGGAGTCTCGAGACAATCCGCGCGGCTGTTCCTTCGCCACGAGCTCCAATTAAAATCGAAATGAAGACTTAAAATGAGGAATTAGGCAATTCAGTTATCATTAAGGACTACCTTTAATTATGGATCTTATTAATACCTTTTTAAAGGAGAAATGAGAAACATGCTACGAAAAAAGTTTTGTGTATTAATGTGGATGGCTATAAGAAAAGAGGTAGACCAAAGAAAAGATGGATGGATTGTGAGAAAGATGATATGGATACAAAGAAAGTGAACACGGAGATGACGGCTGATAGAGATGGATGGAAGAAAAAGACATTCTGCGCCGACCCCGAATAAATTGGGATAAGGGCAGGAGAATGAAAAATTAATACCATTTTCAAACAATACTTGTTGACAGGATAAGACTTACATTTAACTTACCTGAATCTTTGTCTTTAACTCTCAAAGCGTCAAAAGCGTCTTCTCTTTCACAAAAGTGGCTACGCAGGCAGATGTTTGGAGATCGAATTGGCATTTTTTTTAAGTAGCCTGCGTTGTAATATTGTGTTTTGTGTTTGCAAGCAAATTATTATAGTAAAGTATATCGTTTTTTTTTTCGTAGTATAGGATGGCGAAACGAGCTAAAGGCTCACCTGATGTTAAGCGGTTACCTTTGCCCATAACAACTGCAATACCACCTAGGCTGTTGCCTAAATGTTACCGCAAGTCGGTTCGCCAAACTTAGACATGAAAATGGAAAGTCTCATGTGATTGTAATTTCACCGGCACCCGTTCCCTTCATACCGAAACACAGCGATGCAAGCATCACCATTTGGCGGAAAAGTAGGTACGGTGGTAGTACTTCCCCAGACGAGCACTTTCACAAAAGAGCTCTACTACTACTAAAACTACTACTACTGATTTCCTTTTCATTCTCTATTTCAGCTCCACCAAGCTTCAAATACGCGATGAACCACTACAGCGGAGCTTTATACAAATCACAGGTAAACAGCATACCGTCGTTTTGAATTTAAGACCTCTTATGCGTCACTTTTGGCTTTTTCACTTTTTACACCAGTCGATTTTTGAAGCTCTTTATGCAAAAACTCTCATGTGTATATGAAGTTTCAATCAGGAAATCATGTGGTTCCTAGATTTTTTGTTGTAACTAGTTGGTTCCATTTTATTTTTTATGTTGTCGATTTTCTCGTAAAAGTGATTTTTACACATAAACCCAACCGATACTCGACACGTGTTTCGCACCTCCACGGAGCATCCTCAGGAGATGATGACTCGTCGACCGCTCGGGCACAAATGAGTTGCAACGAAATACATGCTGAAATTTTAATGGCTTCTTTCCCGAAAAGGGTCCATTGTACTCATCATTATGAACAACTTTTACTATTGGATCAACCCTGAAATCGCAAAAAAATTAAACAGTTGGTCCCTACATTTGTGTTCACTTAAATCGATAAAACGCACGGACACGGACGGCACGGAGGTCATGACTGGATGAGTCGGGCACAAGACCGCCAGGAATGGAAAAGGAGGGAAGAGGCCTACATCCAAGAATGGATAACTGACAGGCTCCAATGATGATGATGATGAAATCGATAAAAATGTATCATTTTTTTTTTCGTGATTTCAGGGTTGGTCCCATAATAAAAGTTGTTCATAATGATGAGTACAATGACCCCTTTTCGGGAAAGAAGCCATTAAAATTTCAACATGTATAGAAACAAATTAAAACATGAGAGCTTAGACCTAATAACCATGATATTGCAAACGTACTAGTAAACAGACAATATCCTCTTTCTTTTTTCATACGTTTTTCGCAGAACATATCCCTATCTTGCACGGTGGAATGCGCCCCGCTATGCAGCGTACAGTGGTTGAAGGACGGACAAGTGATAGATCCTGAAAAGACTGTCAGATACTATGTGGTCGAGAGGCAGATAGAACCCCAAGTGAACAGGAATGATTTTGAAGCCACTGAGTCTACTTTGGTGAGTCTGATATTGGCTTATTATGATAAAGTTACATACAGTTTAGTTACACCCTGGTATATCAGAAATGCCGACCTCCACCGAGACCTTAATGTGGACGTCATAGACACAGTAATAAATAATTACGCAGAAGCTCATCAATTTAGACTTCACCACCACGTGAATGTCGAGGCAATCCAGCTCCTCGATAACACGGAAATAGTGCGAAGACTAAAACGGACAAAGCCATTTGAATTAGTGTAGTGAATAGTGTAGTGACAGACAACATGTAGTGATAAGTGCTGCTTATAAAGAACACATGAACAAAGTGAAACTAAGAAAAGTTATTGGACGCATTCTTAGAACATTTTTACATAGCAATTTAGGTTAAAATTAAATTACTTATTAGCCTCATGGCTAGATTGTAATTCAAATAAAGTATCTTAAAGGTACTTTATAGTAAAAAAAGATGTGTGGCACTCGGAGACTGCCGCGGTAAAGCTATTGCATAGCATTTTTTATGTAAATACAAAGAGGAGGTAACGCCGAAACTCTAAGCAGGCATGAGTCACCAGATTGCGGGGCGAAGAGGGGAATTACGCATGCGCAGTAACGCCGATATAACCAATGCCACCTAGAGGCGATTTGCAGAACTAAAGAGACAAGCGCGATATTTCAAAAAGTCATTTAAAGTTCTGCTATTCATCGATAGATGGCAAAACTAAAAAGTATCACCGCTGTGCCGGTCGGAGTGGGGGGTGTTACGTTATTTTCGTTACGGAATTTCTGGATTCGGTCTCCACCCGGCTCAAGGCCCGCGATAGAAGCTATGCAATAGCTTAAAAAAAACAGTTTAGTTACAGCAAAGAATAAGCTGCTTGACGTTCAGCTATACACATGAAAAAAAATTCGTAAATGGCACAGAGATCTTTTAAGAGGAAGAGCAACAATATCCTGGGTACGTTTAATAACATTATGCTCCCACCAAACGTGGTGACTTTAGCAATAACCCTTTCTGACTGTTCATAGTAGTATTTCTTTTGAGTAAAATTTGCTATATTTAATATTTAATGTACTTTTCCTTCATGTCCCGTTTGTTTTTCTACTCTGTAGATATCTGGTATGAAATACTTGATTACCAATTTGATGAGTCGTCTATGTGTATCTTCCAGCACTGGAACATGACAGCATGGCCAAGCCACGCTCTGGACCGAGCAGCAGACACTGCAAGGTACACCTGCAGATCTTCCAGAAATTTGGCAGGACCACCAGTCAACAGTACCACCAAATTTGCTGTAGAATGTGAGTATAATATACAACGTTTTATTGAAATAACTGAAAACCTCTTAAGGGGTTATTGTACTCATCAGTATGAACAACTTTTACTACTGGAACAACCCTGAAATCGCGAAAAAAACTCTGCCGTTCCCCTACATTTTGTCGATTTATGTGAACACAAAATTAAATGTAGGGGAAGAGCAGTTTTTTTTTCGCGATATCAGGGTTGGTCCCATAGTGAAGGTTGTTCAAACTGATGAGTACAATGACCCCTTAAGAGGTTTTCATTTAGTTCAATAACACGTTGTATCAGTATTTGATGAAAACGTTAAAATAGTTGCAGGAATAAAAGATACTTATTACTAATTTGGCTTTTACAGATGAACCAGAAAACATCACAGTTTCTCCCATAGTAGTAAAAGTGACTGAAAATGAAATACCGGCTAAAGTTGTGTGCTCAGCTAGGTATGTATCAAATCTATTTCATTCATTATAATCTAATATAAGTAAACAAGAAAGCTAATCACTATTGGAATACGTTAGAAATGCCATCATAGCGTGCCGGTCTTACATTACACGCCGTCTGCACAGTATGCTAACTTAACTCCCAACACGGAGTTTGGTAAACCTACTGAGCAGTACTGTATCGTTCTTGCCGCCTATCATCTTCAGCACTCTATTCTACATCGTGCTATTGAATTAACTCAAAACCTGAAACTAGTTTGTTCAGAATCGAGAGTAGAATCCATTACACTACTTTTTAACATAGGTTAATTTTTACCAAAAAATATTTTCATACCATGCCGAATCTGAAAGTTTCATACGACGACGCCGCGGCGTTAAGCGCAAAGGCGAGCAAGACCCAGTAAAAAAGTTAGATGAATCCTGCATACTATGGCAACTCTTTTTCCGTTTATTTCTAAAGGCAATATACTAATTTTTAAACTCTTGTTTATTTCTGGCATTAACCTACATTATACTCACATTATTTGAATAAATTAGATGTAATAAACAATAACCTATTTTAAAAAGAGCACATCCATGGAGTTTCTTGCCGGTTCTTCTCCATAGGACCCACAATTTCGAACCGTGAAACTAGAACCTGACGTTTCAAAAGTGCCTGTAATTAGGTTTATTTGAAATAAAAAACATTTGATGTTGATTTTGATTTTTTTTTTCTAACATAACAACAACATAACATAACATCACGCCTGTATTTCCCCGAAGGGGTAGGCAGAGGTACACCCACATTTCGCCAGTTATGTTATAGTCCCATGTAATAGGGGGCGAGCCTATTGCCATTTTTTTTCCTAAAACTATTAAAACTTAACTTTATTTTAAGAGGTGATTCACCTCCGGACAAGGTAGCGTCGAGAGCGTCGCACGGTCGTGAATGAATAGCGCTATGAATCGATTAGAGTAACCATGATACCAAAAATTACAAATATCTTCTACAATGATAAATGAAAATTAATAATTACTTTCCATATCAATTTATTGTAATAAAAACTAGTTGGGGTGTCTGAAGTTTTGAGTTATTCCAATAACACGTTGCATACTAAATGTTACGTAAGAATTTTAAGGTAATTTTTTTTTTAGTAAAATGGCATTTTTATTTTGTTTACAGAGGTTTCCCCATGCCTTCCTACTCTTGGCGTCGCGAGCATCCCAGCAAGGCAGCTAGCAAGGAACACGGCAACAACTCCCTCATCCTCTCCTCTTCAAACACATTGCTATTGGGACTTGTTCAGAGGAAGGATGGAGGCAACTATGTGTGTGAAGCGTATAATAGACACGGATCTGTTAATACTACCGTGTATCTGGATGTTATGTGTAAGTAGTCTGGTAATTAAGAAATATCAATTTGAATTGAGTTGGGTAAAGCTTTTTACATTGTTAATAACAAAGAAAATATTAGTTATTGTATAATTTTATTAATATATGTAGGTTAATTCTAAAGATTGTCTAAAAATCTGATTGTTAAGGAAAGTTTTGAACTAATTAACTAAAGATACAAACTAAGCTAGTTATAATACAAGGTAGTCTTGATCATGTCCCGCAAGGTAGCATATTAGGACCATCATCATCCTACATTATTATTATTATTAATTTTAAGGTTTATACATCACCATTGGTCAAACTGCAATAATTGTTTTATATTGGATATTAATATTAGTGAGTATTTTTTTTTATTATGTCCTTTCAGATGTTCCTGAATGCGGCATCAAACAGAGCGATATTGATGGAGAACAAGTACTTGTTTGCACAGCACATGCCAATCCTACAGAGGTAAATATCTTAATTACCATATTATTGCCATGGACGAATAAAAAAGCGGACGGAATCTCGCTAAACAATAAGTGAAGCATCCATAGTAAGACGGCTTACATGCTACGGGCTGGCAAACACACATTCACACCTATAGTAAGACAAAAAGCCGCGATTACGCAACAAATCTCGTGTAACAGTAGTCATTGTCGTAGTGTCATAAAAAAAAAATCAATATATATTGTAACGCCGGTTGGTAGCAAGATTGCAGCACGATAGCGAATTGAAGAAAAAACTGTAGACTTCCAGTAACAAGGTTTATTGTGTTCCACCGACAACAGAAGAATGAGCCCGTTTTAAACGTTACCACCTATTTTTATAAATAATCAGCGGTAGTGACGTCACAACGTTTTCGAATAACATAATTATGAAAATATTACAATACTTAGTAAATGTTGATATTTAACTCAATAATTAATAACTATGGATAAATAATCTTAATCAATTGATTAAGGTCCGTGTGGTGCCGGACTTAAAGAATAGCACCACCCTTATCTCTTCTCATGGGTGTCGTAAAAGGCGACTAAGGGATTCACCAGAGGATGGGCAGCAGCGTTCTCTGAGTATTTAACCAACCAACTGCAAAGTCAAAGTCAAAGTCAAAGTATTTTATTGTGAGACAGTGGTTAAAAGGTGTTATTACTAAAGAGCATGGTGTGCGATCTCACTGCTCGACCATGTTAGGCGTACAATAATTTATAATAAAATTTATAAAACCATTCAATTAAATAAATAATAATAATTTAACAGACAGATAAAATATACGATCTAAAATTGCAATAAATAAGATTAAAATTTACAATTTATTATTCATATAAAATTACAACAACTGAAAAAAACAAAAATGATAAAAATTAAAAATGTTACATAACTTATTAATATTGTGTCATATTACCTGCATCAAAAAACTAAAATGATTAATCGTACCAATCTTTTAAATGGTGAATCTTTCGGATAAAAACTCATTAACTGTATAATACGGCCTAGTTACCAAAAAATCATTCAACCTTTTCTTGAAAATTTTAGCACTTTCGACCTCTCTTATTTGCTTTGGTAGATTATTATATATTCTCGAGGACATGCCAAAGAAGCTTTTGGAATATAAGGCTGTTTTCGAGGGCATATTATTTACAATTTTGTCAGCATGTCGACAGGAACGTAGGCTACCGAACTTAGATTTATTCATTTTAACAAATGTTGCGACTTCATAAATATACAGGGCAGGGAATGTTAAAATTTTTAGTTTTTTAAAATGGGGCATACAGCTATCTGGCACGTGTATGCCACAAATCGCTCTAATACATTTACTGCGATCGCCAAACCGCCTGCCAAGCGTGGCGATTATGGCATATCCCCCCCTTAATTGGGGGAGGCCTATGTCCAGTAGTGGACGTCTTTCGGCTGTAATGATGATGATGAATTGATTAAGATTATTATTATTATTAATTACAATCATTAATTCTAACCACAAAGTATTGTAGACATTTAAAATGTAACCTATTTGTAGGAAGTGTTGGTGGCGGGAGCTGGAAGTTGTAACAATATCTGGTGTGTTAAAATGATGTCGAAATTATAGTAGTTTTAGGAAAAAACAAAGTGCTTCAATCTTTTCTTAACGAGATTCCGTCCGCCTTTTTTATTCGTTCGAGATTATTGTTTTATCTTTATGGCTGATATAGTCTGACCACTTTTAAGTTGAAAAGAATCTATGTTCCAGAGTGCACTACAAAACTCTAAAGTGCTTAAGACAATATTTAAAATCAGGATGGCGAAACGAGCTAAAGGCCCACTTGATGTTAAGCGGTTACCTTTGGTCAGAACAACTGCAATACCACCTATACCAGTGGTTCCCAAACTTATTTTGAAAGTCCAGAGTTCAGTCGGTGTCTAAGAGTCTACCTAGCTAGATGAAATTACAAATCGCCCCCCAAACCTTTACACAACGCCCCCATTTTTTCTGGGTCTCTTACCCCCCCCCTTTAGGCCTGCAGTGTCCACAAGGCGGCGTTATCGCCCACTTTGGGAATGGCTGACCTAGACTGTTGTCTAAACTACCGCAAGTCGGTTCGCCAAACTGAGACATGAAGATGGAAAGACTCATGTTAAAAAAAAAGGGACATTTTGATATGTGATTGTAATTTCACCGGCACCCGTACCCTTCAGACCGAAACACAGCAATGCAAGCATCACTATTTGGCGGAGAAGTAGGCACGGCGGTAGTACTTCCCCGGACGAGCTCTTTCACAAAGGAGCTCTTCTACAATAAAAAGACAAAATATATACACAAAAGTTTGATAAAATAAACCACTTGTATACCACCATAATTTTTCGACCCTACCAGGTTACCTTCTCCTGGAAGCTGAAGAATGACAACGACAGCCTGACAGACGAGAAGATCTGGCAGGTCGGGGCTCAGAGCTACCTCAGACTGAGTACCAGCGTCGACGTGTATAGGACCTACCTGTGTTACGCCAACAATACTGTTGGCATGTCCAGGGCGTGCGAGCGGGATGTTATGGGTAAGTGGATTCTTGATAAAATTAGTACCGTAAAATGCCTTAACTTTGCCCACAAGCCTTACTTTGCCTAAGGCATTAACTTAATTTTTACACGCACTGCAACTGAACCAAAAGTTAGCGTTGTCATCGTTTTTAAATGTCCCCAAGTACGGAAATCATAGCTATTATAGTTTACTCAAAAAACAACTAGGCCAAGTTAGGGCATTTTACGGTACCGTAAAATGCCCTAACTTGGCCCACAAGCCCTACTTTGCCTAAGGCATTAACTTAATTTTTACACGCACTGACACTTTATAACTGAACCAAAAGTAAGCGTTGTCACAGTTTTAAAATCTCCTCAAGTACGGAAATCACAGTTATTATAGTTTAATCAAAAAATAACCAGGCAAAGTAGGGCTTGTGGGCAAAGTTAGGGCATTTTAGGTAGTCATTTTATAACATAAATTGTTAAGTCTATTCACCAGTAGGTTGGTACTAAGGTTATTTACCAAAATCGTTGTTTTTCGAAGTGGCGGTTTAATCAAAACGAAAATTCTACTAGCTTATGACTTTTGGTAATAGTAACAGAAGTATGCACATATAAGTCAATGAAAATCTGGGTTTTATCTGGTAGTACACACGGCTACACATCAAGCTGTACATTAAGCTGTACATTTCCAGTATAAGCTGACCTCGCATTGTAGGTATAGGTTTTCTTTGAAACGCGAGGTCAGCTTATACTGGAAATGTACAGCTTGATGTGTAGCCGTGTGTACACAGATATTCTTAAATCGGATGAAGTATGGTAGGATGAGGTCTTGATACCTAAGATAGTAAAAAAATGGTTCTTTGCTTAATATTATCTACAAAATTATTAAGAATAGTATCAAGTCTGTAGGTTAGCGTAAGTTAAGACATAAACAAATAAGATATTTCACCATAGTCAGATATTTTGTAACGTCTGTGTTTGTGCTATCAAAACACTCCACGGTAAATAGTTAATAATATTTTCTGGTTTACAGCCAACTTGGAAAGTTTCGGTAAGTTCTTCGGTGGTTTGGGTTTATCAGTAACATCCGCATTTATTTAAATTTATGTTTATCGTATAAAATTATGTTTATAACTAAATCAATATTTCTTTGTATTTTTTTTTTCACAAAAGATTACGAATACATCTTCTTTTCATTTAATAGATTACGTGGGACACTCAGAAAGTTTTGCGAAACTAAAAAAAATTGTTCTATACGTACATATATTTTTATCAAATCTTTTCAAAGTACTTTCCACCAGCCTCTATACAAAGATTCATGCGCCTAAACCAGTTTTCAAAACACTTTTTCCAGTCCGCCGCAGACACCTCGTTTACAGCCTGCTCGAACGCAGCCAGCGCATCTTCCGGCGACGAAAATTGTATCCCTTTGAGCTGATTTTTTATTTTTGGGAATCACACGGTGCTAGATCAGGGCTGTAAGGAGGGTGACCCAGGAGTTTGACTGGCGTGCTGTCCAGGAAGTCCCTCGTTTTGAGTGCGGTGTGCGCAGGTGCATTGTCGTGGTGGAGCAGTAGCCCGCGGAGCCCTGTGTTTGGTCGCTTGTTGCTTATAACAGAGAAAACTTCTGGCAAACATTTGGTAGTATACCATTCGGCATTAATGCTTCTTTGATCCCGTAAGGGAATTGATACCAAGTGGCCAGTCAAATTAAAAAAGCTAGCGATCAAAATCTTACCCCCGCTTCTAGATCGCTTCACTTTGGTAGGCGTTGGCTCATTTTGAAACACCCAAACAGTCGACTGGCGCTTGGTTTCTGGGTCGTATTGATAAATCCAGGACTCATCACCTGTAACGATGTCGTAAACACGCCGAGACGAGCCTGCTTCAAATTTGTTAAGCATATCACGGCACCATTCCACCCGGGCCTGCTTCTGAGCATCGGTGAGGTTGTGCGGCACCCAGCGTGATACTATCCTCCTCACGCGAAGATGGCTGTGTAGAATCTCGTGAACGCTTCCCGATCCAATCTTCAATATGTGTTGAATCTCCTGATATGTAATTCGCCTATTGTCTTGGATTAAATTTTTCACTGCTACCACGTTTTCTTCGGTAACAGCCGTCAAAGGGCGACCGCTTCTTTCGTCATCCCCCAAAGTTGGTCGACCGCGCTTGAATTCGTTATACCAACGATACACGGTTGCCTTGGAAGGGCCTTCATCCATGAATGCCATTTGAAGTCTATCGTACGATTCATCCGGTTTCAGGCGACACTTGAAATCGTATAAAATCATAGCTCTAAAATGTTCCCGGCGCAGATCCATATTTCAGTGAGACACAATACTTTGAATTAACTCGCAAAAAATGTGGAGGGAAATTTTGAAATTGGAACTTACTTATTTTTACTTATAAATAATCATATTTTCGAAAAACATTATAACTGGCCAGTCTCCAATATATAAAAACTTTTTTTCGCAATACTTTCTGAGGGGCCTGGTATTTATGGATAACACTATCTATATGCAAAGCAACTCATCAAAACCACGAAACAATATTATTTAATGGCACAATACAATTGCGCAGTTGACTGCTCAGACTGCTGAGCGTGAGGTCCTGGGTTCGATTCCCAGGTCGGGCAAAAGGTCTAAAGGTGTTACTGGGATTTTTCTGTAAAGAAAATTTCTCGGTAATAGCCCGGATTCAGGAAGTTGGCGGTGCAACACCCCCGTGCCTCGGAGAGCACGTAAAGCAGTCGGTCCTGCGCCTGATCTCTCTCCGGTCGTGTCGGATCGCCGTCCCATCGGATTATGAGAGTGAGGGAATAGAGAGTGCACCTGTGTTTGCGCACACACTTGTGTACTATAATATGTCCCGCGCAGATGGCTAGTCTCCATTGAGGTTGGCCGCCATGACCGAAATTCGGCCCGGAGGACATTACAATTGCTCAGGGAAAGCTTTGCTTAAACAAATTGAAACACATTGATTTTGTGTGTTTCAATTATTTTATATGGATTAATTAAAATTACTTAAATAAAATAAAATCTTCGTCAAAGAAAACCGCAATAATTTTATTTTTTTCGTGGGCTACTCTTTCTCAATATTTTATACATTTACCAAACCAAACGAAGAATATAAACATTAACAATATTTATTTATTTACAGCTTTTTTTAAAGTGTGTATCTTATTATTTACCCATAAACAATGTATTTCTTACTGAAAAAAAAAATACATAAAACATTAATAATATTAAAATAACAAAAATATAATTATGTTTGCCACCTATTAAAAACATTAAGACTATTCTTTTTTTTATTGACTATTATTATTTTGAATTTTTTATTATTATTTATCATTAGTATTTTTTTAATTTTAATAATTATTTATATAAATTATTATTATTATTTAATATTTATTGTCGTGTAAATTGACTTTATGAAATAAATGAATATGAATATTTAAATTACCAAAAAAACTTTGTTAACCAGGTACAAAAGTATGGTGGCGGGATCAACAGAAGATGATCCTCATCGGGGGGATAGCTCTCGCTATATTGGTGATCACCGTCATCCTCTGCATCATCATCATCTGCATCTGCCGGCGGATGAGGGCCAAGTCTAAATGTAAGTCATCCCATATTTTGCAATTGTCGGTCTTTGTGACAAGTTGTATTAATTTCATAAAGAATAAATTAATCAAGTAGAATGTAATAGTAAATTTGCCGATGACTTTTGCACGTAGTTTTGAAGAAATATTAATACAGCAAAATCTTTTTTAGTTATTTTTTTGCAGAAATAATTATTGTACTATTTGAAAATTTATTGTCACATTAATAACTTTGAGGAATCCATTTGTAATAAAAAACGATTTGTTAAAACACTTATTTTTGGAGCATACATTACTCATTTTGTATTTAAAATGTATATAGTACATTAAACTTATTTAAATTTTATTATTAAGTACTTCTTTGCTTAAATGATGTTAAGGTTCTCAAAAAAAAAAAATCTTTACAACAACTAGTGCTATTATTACTGTCTAAAAAGTTCAGATTTTGCAACATGTCATATAGACTGGCGGTGTTCTTGCTTGTATTTTCTTTGTTAGTGTTGTTTTTTGATATTATGTCGTCTTTTATATAAAAATCTAAATGTTGAGTAACTAATATTTGTATGTTTTTAAATATTATCTCTTATCACTCAAGCATTGTAAAAAACAATTAACATTTTTTTCAAATCCATACCACGTAATTTTTTTTTTAAATTCTCTTTAAATAAATTCATTCCATTTTCATGTAATGTTACTCACATTTCTTGCAATTTTAGTTTTATTTTTAGTTTTGCAAAGACTAACTTTTTTTTTCTTCATCCTATCTCTCCCGGATGCTGCTACTAAACACAACATCGTCAACTAACATACAAACATGTAGACAATAATCCGGTCGAATTAGAGGAACGCGAGAAGTAAGTTTTTCTTTTCTTGTTTTTTGTTATTTTTATCTCTCTAGAATGTCTAGTACTAGTCATTTTTATATATCTCTAGATTTTATTTTATCAATTTTAGGTATTGTTAGAACGTTTTTTAATTATTTCTTTTCTTTTCTCACTTCACCAATTTAGCTATACTTTATTTTTTATTGCGATTTTTATTATAACTTATTTGAAAACTTTCTAACAATAAAATTTACCCTTAGAATTTCAAAAATTCTTAATGTTTGATCCCTGAATTTTTCATTTTTTAAGACAAAATATAGCTGGTAGAGTTAGTTATACCTAAAATCAAATACATTTTTGGCAATTTTATCACATATAATTTATTTTATTTATAATTATGTAACCATTCAATATCTTTTTATTTTAAAGTTTACCGATGCGTTACTTTATATATTTATAATAAAATAAAATACACTTTATTTATGTTTATGTAGTAAAAAATAATAAAAATTTGCAGCTACGCCATTGGTCCGAGCAGATTCATGGCATACGTTATCAATGCCCCCTTCAAGGTCACCTGTAGTTGTGCCCATGCCGAGAATTTATCATTAGAAGGTCAAGGACGAATGCAAGGTCACGAGTTTGAGTTTGAGTGAAGCGCTATATTATTATGCTTGGACCAACGGCTGATAGTTTTGGTTTAAGAGTCTAACTAGAGTTTGAGCGCTAAAATGTGCTGATTATATTTATTAATGATTTGACAGTTGCGTCTGGCTAAATCTCTTACTTATGGGAATTAATAAGGCAATCTAAATACTGGAATATTTTAATGAAATATTAAAGAAATCATCTTTAAAAAATTTAAAAATAGTTTCATTTTTATAATAAATTAGCTGTCAAAACATTAAAAAATATCAGCAGCGTTTCGGCTTGACAATATGAGAAAAAATAGACGCATGTTTTTATTTTAAACTCTTGACAAAATAACACTGGTTTTCAAAAAATATTAATTTTCCTATTATTGTGTACTGTTAATTATAAATTAATAATTATTAATGTGTAGGTTCCTAACCGCACTAACCCCGGACGTTCTCAGATTGACCACAATTAATACTTCAGGTACATTTTTACTAACCAAAAGAAATTAAAAATCAGTTTTCGTATATATTTTTAGATGGAGGATGCTTTCTTATTGTTTAAATGCTGTTTGGCTAGTTTTTTTGGAGTTTTTGGCGTAAAGTGTGACCACAGTAGAAATTTAAAGTAGTCTACAATTTTATTGTAAAAATTATCGTATATACAAGTATTTTTGATGCATGATTGAGTTTTGGAAAGCATTCCTCTTGGGAATATTTTTTTTGTATATTATTTATTTAAGTATTTTTTAAATGTATAGGTAGTTTATGTATGTTTTAGTATTTTTGTTTTATATAACTTATTTTATTATTTTTACAAACTTCTTATAACTAACATTCAGTATGGTTTGTAAAAATCAGATTTATTATTTTATTTTCCTTACGAGTAGGTTTCTAGTCGCTCAACGTTTATCAACATCATAAGTAGGCAAACTTTAATAATAGATATTTACGTATTTACCATTACTCAGAACATTTATTTATACACTCTTTAATTAATCAAGCTCTGTGACAAATACATCAACCGCATGTACTCAATCATTATTTTTATTTCCAAATTCAGTCCAGATGGTAGCTGTATAAATGAAGTGTCAATCGCGCAGTCCATTATATCGCAAGCTTTGCCTGCCTTATCGCCTCGTTTAAACCTATCGTTCAGCCCAAAAACATCTGATAGAACAAGATTAGTTGACTCCCAAAGTTATCCTCACAACTTAGAAATGAATAAAATTGAAGACAACCCGACAACACCACAAAATACTACAACAGAAACAAATCAAGTAACTGAGCTACAAACTCCGAAAACAGAACCTAAAAGTGATGAAAATAAGGTACAAACTGTTGTAACACCTAGCAAGTGGCCTTTGAAACCTGGAGTTTTAGTTCACGTCAATTCAAATCATACCCTAAGTCCTAAAAATCAAGCTAGATTACAAGAAAGAAGGTTAGAAATTACTACTGAAGAATCTAATTTAGGACTACTAGAAAGAAACAAAGGGGAAGAAAAGTCATCTAAAGTTGAATACTCGAAGAAAAATGGAAAGCCGAGACAAAATGTGGTGACGGGTATTTTCAAGAATCTCAGGCGTAAAAGTGAAGATTCCGATAGTGAGGATACGGGGAATTATAAGAAAATTAATAAAACGAATAAAAGAGCAATGTCTTTAGTAAATATGAATAAACCGGGATACTTTGTACAAAAGAATCGATTGAGATCCTTGTTCCAAAGCGAGAAACCTAACATTATTGTTACTGAAGGAGGTAGCTGTTATTATAAATACATTTTTCTACTAGTGATAATGAGTGAAACAATATTTTGGACAATGTGAGCCTTTGTCTCGTTTTGTCAACCTACAACAAAAAAATCCCGAATAGGAAAACAATACTGTCACTTTTAAATTTTAATTTATAATTTTTACTTTAGCCTATATTATATTTTTGTTTGTATTATTGTATCACGCATTATCACCAAACACTACACTAATATCACTGAAACATTCCCAATCTTTTTCATTAAAAGAATCTTCTTTGCTTCTAACATACATTGCTTGGTGAACTGTTACGACAATAGAGCAATCATATTTACTGTCCAAGTACAGCCTAAATCCATCGTTGAACCCTTGCCTTGTGGTGAATTCAGTCTACGTTATATGTGAATTCTGGCAATATATGTTTCTTCTTCATTGACATAATCAATAATGAAGCTCACAGAGTACAGATATTTATTTTAAATACTATCATTAAATATTTCAAGCTTAATTTAGAAATGAATTCACCGCAAATTTTAAAAAGCCATTATTTAAATGAATTACCTCTTTATCGCTTCAGCTATTAGACTGGTATTAGTAACGTGTATAAACGTTACTAGTATTGGTTTAAGCAGGTTTTCAGCTTTTACGCTCCAAGCACGTTATTATTTTGCAATGTTTTAAATGTGAGCATGTTTTTAGTTGTGTCGTTCAAAAGGCCTGATAGGATAGCCACGACTAGTGCCAAAGTTAAGCCCTATAGTGATGCAGAATCGAGGAATATGAGAAAGAGAAAAAAACCTGGTGATAGTAAGTAGCATGCTCTTTTGCTTATGTTTGATGTATGTTTGTATTTTATTTTTCTGTAATCGTATAAACTTTTCTCATAATAAAGTTGAGCTACCTAGTTACAGTAATTGTTGAGACACAAAAAGTTCTATTATTATAAGTAATCTTGGAAAAGGATAATGAATACGATATTCAACTTTTTACTGAATTAAGAATCAATATAAAAACACATGTTTTCATGTTATAGACTCATCTTAAATTCCAGTACAGAAAAAAAGCAATTAAAAAGCATTTAAATAAATTTATATTACTATCGTATACAAAAGCCAATATTGGTGCAAGTACACATTTGTACGGTGATAGCAAAATCACAACTTCAGTGAATTCCTGTATACTCACAATCAGGCAATGGACATCAAATTGCAAGTCAACGATAATTTTTCAATAATATCTTGCTTCCATAATACTCATGAAACATTATTTCCTTCAGGCCCACCTTCGAATGGCGTAGATAATGCAGCAAACGGCAACCTAGGAGCGGACAACCCAGGTCTCTACGAGAACCTGCCGTTCCATGGATTACAACAACCCCCCAATAAGGTATGTTCGGTTTCAGTTTGGAGAATGATGAAGTACTACATTAATAAGGATGTTTGGTCTTTCAGTAACATAGAGAAAAACAACAAAGTTTTGAATAGGTCTACGTTTACAAAATGGAAAATTGAAACATGAAATAAAAGATACTGCAAGTAGAAATTTGGCTTTAGGGATTCCATACCTGATAATTACAACGTATGGATGCAATCTTCTGTGTAATCATAATACCAATTTATTGATAATAGTATTACTGGGGCTTAAATAAATCCTTGGATTGTTTATTATTTTTAGGCATTAACGCATGCGAAAGGTTTTATTCCACAATTTACATCCTTTAATCCTTGGACTTACATATTGTCAAAATTGATATCCTATCTATCTACGATGTGCCCTACTAGAGATCGAAATTCGACATTTATGCTTCATACAACTGCAAAGTTTGGTCGTTAAACGACAATCAAATCAAGTAACAATAAATATATTTTTCTTAGACCTTTAGCTTACTGAAAGACTGATCATATTTTATTTTATAACGCAATTATCAATACTTACGAATTAACTTTTATGTTGTTGTTTTGATAGTGATTGTTTTGCTTTTATTATAATTTGCATTTGTTTTTGTTTCATGTTTATTAATTTTGCATGTAAAGCCTGTGCAAGCAATCCAACCTAGAGTTGTTGAAACAAACCCTAAAACTCCGAAAGGAATAGAAGCTTTACAAAAACAACTGACTACGAACCCTTCGTTCACACCAAGACTTGTTTGCCCACCATTCGTGCAAAATGCCATAGGATACTCCATGACTTCCAACTCACAATACCAATATGGGATACAAATGTTATCTCCCATACAACAGATGTATCCGTTACATCAAACGGTTTTACTAAACCCATATTTGCCACCAATGCAAACTTCATTCTTAAAACAATTCCCAACAATTAACGAGGAAATCCCTGAAGGCGACAAAAGAAAATTTTCTTCACTAAACACAAGAGTTCACAGAAAACCGCCACAGTTCCAATCAATGAGAATAATCAGAAAACGCAATATTGAAAGATTTTATCCTAATACAGAATATGGAGAGAATTTCAATGAAATCAATAATAATAAGAATGGAAATGCTACTCCAGTCACCGAAGATACGATATATGCTAACTGTCCTTCTTTACTCAGAGTCAAATCTAATATCAGTGGAGTTGAACAGTTTGAAAATCTAACAGATTCTATTCAAGTGTGTGATGAGACTGAGCTAAATAAATCTACAACCTCTTTAAATCGGCCTGTGCCAGCTCCAAGAACTAAAATATCCCCTTTCGTATCACCTTCCAAGAGTGACCACGTTTACGTTAATCTCTCCATGCCTTTGATAAACACAAAGTTTTCTAAATCTTTTGATACTATTGACGCCCCAGTACGACCAACTAAATCCGCAGAAGACATATCTAAAACGAAATTTGTAAATCAGAAGACTGAGAATGAAGATGACAGTGATGAAGATAAAGATATTGATGAAACTAAAGCAGATCTCTCTAAACCAAATATAATAGGAGCTACTCCCAAAAGAAATATATCAGTAACATTACCATCTACTACATTAGTTAAGTCGGTGGTGAGGCAATTGAACGATGAGGGTATCAACAAAGTTGGTTTACCAAAGAAGCAAGTTATATCGCCAAATAAGACGTTACAAATACCAAAGTTGACTGAAAAACCGGTGCCAAAACGATCAGTTGTTAAACGTAGTCATTCCGTACAAAGTAGTATTACAGTGGATAGTGATAACGGTCAGGTATAACGCTTTTTATTTTTTATTTTCTATTTTATGTTCCTTCTGGCTAACGAGTGTGTTCTAATCACTAACAAACTAATTTCCTTTTCAGAATACTAACATACTACAACAACAGTACATGCAAAAACGTAATCACTTCACAAATTTAAGCAACAAAGGGAAGAACAAGAAAAACTTTCAAATACCACTCCAAAAACATCATAGCTTTTGTTACTTCCAACCTATAAGAGTAGATAAAAGGATCCCTGTTGATCAAGAGAGGTCGTACAACAATACAATAGGACCTCTCATCTACCAGCCCTCAGAAGCACAATACTATACAAAAACTTTAAACAGGACGAGAGAAAAGAACAGTCAGAAATTGAATCGCCTGAAAAAATCTGAAAGTTTAAGAGAAAAATTATCATGTGTCGGTGTATACGATAATTATCAAAAACCTGATTATCCAGAGCCAGAATATAATGAATCAGAAAGAAAATCCTACTTACATTTGCTTAAAGGCAATTACATATCAAATTCTACGAGAAATTTGGGCCCGGAAAATTTCAGTTCAAATTATTCGGGCCCCAAAGATGAAAAGCCTAAACAAAAAAAGTTAGTGTACGCTGATTTAGCTTTAGGTAACCATAATATGAAGTTTAAAAACACTGTCAATTCAAATAGACATTTGTATGATACGTATACAGTAGGTTCAGATAGTGCTAACAAAGATACTAACACTAGTTATAAGAATACATCTAGTACTCAGAGAAAAAGTGGTCACGGACAGCCGAGAAGTGACTATGCTACTCTGAAATTTAATGAGATCGATGTCTGAAAGGTGAGTTTAAAATTATTATGACTACAATTTCAATTTACTTGTTTTATTAAAAATAACAATGTTAACATAAGTATTTTAAACATCCGTAGGTGTACTTGACTATTGAAAGTTAACAGAGCATGTAGGTGTTGCAACCAGAGCCCTTGCTAAGTTATAACAATAACTTGTTATTATTACAAACAAGTTTAAAGGCTGCTTCTAATGTTTTAATTACATAATTATATTACTATTATTCAAAAGCAACATTAACGCCTTATCTATTCAGTTTTTATCCTTTATCTGAATGCAACAATATAATTTAAACATGATAGCATTGAATTGAAATATTAGATCCCCAAAAAAAGGTAAAATATATAATTCAATGCAACATTGACCAAAGAATAAATTATAAAGATCATGTTTTAAGCTTATTTAAAAAAAATCATAATAATTACAACTACCTACAGTTAGTGCATTGTTCTATTGAACTTACGTTGTAAATAAAAGTTTTTTTCTATGTTAAAATTATGGAAATTTATATTAATTTTCTTCGAGCCTTTTCCCAACTATGTTGGGGTGCGCTTCCACAGTCTATCCAGATGAACATCAGTATTTACACGGAGCGACTGCCCATAGACAACCCAATTATTGTTATAAGAAAAAATATTTATGAATAAAAATAGTACATTACTGTCGAGGCCTGAAATGAAGCAATTGACGGCCGAGTAATATTGAAAAAGATTTTAAAAGGACGAGGTGCCAGGCGAGTCCTTTTTTTACTAAACGAGGCCATGTACCATCGTCGACCGCACCATCGCTTAACATCAGGTGAGGTGGCGGTCAAACGCAAGCCCGTTAAGAATAAAAAAAAAAAAAAAAAATTGCTATTACGGCCAAAACTTGTATAGTACTTTTCTCTCATTTGCGAGGAAATAATACACAAATTAATTCAACAGTATCTAATTTTCATTCGCGCCAATTCGTCTACGCGCGGTTCTAGTTCTATTTTCAAAGTTTTGAAAAAAAAAAAAATACTACTAAAATAATGATAAATATTTTGTACCCAAAAACACCTAATTTATGTAAGTGTGTGTACTTAAAAACCTCGGTTGCATAATTTAAAAAGTAAAAACTTTCCAGCAATTTATATTATTGTCGTGTTGGATATTAGTGGCCTGTTATTTCGTTGCGTACGGAAAAGAGCCGATTGATGTATTCTTTTTTTGAATAATGAACCAATTTCCGAGCAAGTGGGAGAAAGTTTATTTATTATGTCCCGTAATATTTTGATGGTAATATGTGTCTAAGTGGAATTCTATCTGCTTTCACAGCATGAATTTTCAGACAAATCATGAAAAAAGCCTTTTAATAAATTGCCTAAATACTAGTATTATATACTCATACATCTACATATTAAATTAATTTGAATTGTATTTAAATTTAAATAACAGCACCCGGTTAAATTATAATTACGTGAAAATAATCTACCGATTTTTGTTTCACTGCTGCGCTTGGGCAAACTTATTATTATTTTGATTTTGGTTAGTACAAAATAAGTCTCCTTATTTTTGACTTAATATAATAAGTGACCTAATATTATTTTAATTTTGGTTAGTACAAAATCAGTGTCCTTATATTATATTATTATTATTTCAATAACCAAAATTAAAATAATAATAAGTTTTCCCAAGCGCAGCAATGAAACATAAATGGGTTGATTATTTTCAATAAATTATAATTTAAAGTATAATTAAAATTAAAATTGAAATCCTTGTTATTGTTTTGTACTAATCTAGTATTTCATGTCTAAAAAAATTTAGGCCAATATTTGATTTTTTTATGTAAATGTATGAGGTCCCAATGAGCATGAAAGAAAGCAGTGTTGTGATGTTTTTATATTTTCTTCTAGGAACGCTTTACCAAGAGTGACACGTACATTTTTTAAAAAAAGGTAATTTTTTTCAAAATTCATTTCGGACTCATTTGGCTTTTTTAGTTCATCGCCTAATATTTTTTTATTAAAATTCATTATAATGGTATTCTTGCAATTTGAAAATTATAAACTAAAAACTACTAAAATTAAAAAGTAACACTAAAATTAATACATAATTTGCTTTTTATTATACTATTTACAAATTTTCCGTCTTTCTTTTTGAATGAAAGTAATATTTCAAAGTTTGATTACTCGTAGCTTTGCACTTAACACATATTACCATTGTATTTTATGTGTTTTACTATGTATTGTCTACTCATACCAAAAAAAATGCACTTTTACGTATAAAATTTCTTATTTTTGCCATTTTTTCTCCAGCCATACAGACCGGAAGACCAATTCATATACGCTGACGCTGACTTTAAAGACTACGGGCCTATTAACTACAAAGCAGCATCGATCTACGCTCAAATGAAAAAAGTTAAAGAACAACAAAAATTACAGGAAATATACGATAAACAAAACGAAGAAATGCTGTGATTACGATTTGGTTGTCAAGGAAAAAGAAAAAACTTTTTTTAAGATTTTTTTGTAGCTAAATGTTGCGGGTTTTCAGTGGGTTAATGCTGTCATTTATTTTTACGGTTAAAAATAATATTTTATAAAATACTCGTAATGCGAATTTTATTTATATTTCTCGGTGCTTTGAGCATTTGTTTTGTTTTAAATTAATGTACTTAAAACCAGCTGATTAAAATTTAGTATCAGTATTTATCTTTTTATTTAAGCAACGAATGTTATTGCATTTTTATCGTTTTCGTATTAAAAATAAGTTAATTTAAATTGTTGACTTTTTATTAATTTAATGTTTAATCATTTCATTACGCTTTAACGCTCTTTGGACAACCAAGTGATCAGAGTTGATATATAGTAAAAAATACTTAATTAATAAGAACTGCCACTGGAAAAATCCTGTACTTGTACATTTTAGAAGGTCGTCCTTAAATATTGTAAATAAAAATAGATTTCTTATATAAATGTAACTACAGAAAGATCCAGTTGTCAAGTTAGTATGAATTTTATGCAAATTTTTTTTTTAGTAAATTAAAGTCGAGTATCAAAATTTGTTATAGTTCCCGACCATAAACGAAAGCACAGAAAAAAGTATGTACTATACAAAATTATTTGCAGAAATCTGAAACCAAGCTTGTTAAAACTATTTCCACCTTCTATTTGTCAAAATTGTTTAAGATAATCCAAGTAAAAGGCAAAGTTACATTTGTATCACATTAGACAGTAACTCCTAAACACATTTAAGTAATTATGTCTGCCAGCCAGCTTTATCAGATGCAGATACTCTGTAGTGATAAAATTACCGTCTAGATAATCATCAAAATCACGTGCAATAGATAAATAAAGATTTACTACACTTAATAATATGATGGACACATAATTATATCATCTGGTTATCATGTGAAAAGGATTATTGAAATAATCGTTATTAAAGTATGTCTCCACCAATGATATTTTTATGTACAGATATGTTACTGCGCTCGCAATCTGAAGACTTGAAAACGTCATATCAGGACGTTTTTCTATTAATCCACGTCAAGAAAGGCGCTAAGCTTGACCGGTGACAAAAGAAAAACTAAAATCCCGTCGTGCGTGTATAGAGAGTGTTCGAATTATGACGCAAAAGTAACTTGAAGTAACCAACTTACTCACTTTGTACTCGTTAATGTGTATTGTGCTGCCGCTGCGTGCGGATCATTTTTTTCGTTTGTTTTGTTAGGGTATGTTTGTTCTATACTTTTAAATATCATTGGTCGCCACTCAACGAGATCTTGATATTGATGTCTAAAATTTGTAATGAGCAACAAACTCAATTATTTGAGATTATTATCGATAATGTTAATTAAAGAGATTATTTCACACAAAAATGAACGCACTTTTTCGTTGCGTGACGATCACGACGTGTTGGTGATCTTGTGATGTTCGTATCTTATTAAAAATTTATCTCATATATATAATTTTTTACGAGCGATAAAATCCAGTTTCGTGTAGATAGATGTTTCCATTTTGCACCGAATTGGCATTTAGCCGATGTACTTCAATTGGGCCAAGGCAGCTTCTGTAGAAAAAAATCAATCATTTTTGGCGACATTCTGTTTTTTATTCAACTTTGCCGTTTACTTGGATAATAATAAATAAAAAATCAGTTTAATAGACAATTTAGTCAGGGTATTCAGTTGAATCGAGAATGTAATAATTTTGTCAAATGTATGATATATTTAAGAACTCTATTTATTCTAGCAAATTAACCCGATTTAGAACTATTTTCTAATGAACGTCATATTTATATTATCAGTTTAAGCATGTAATGAAAACAGCCATCTCCTAGTAAATTTTATTTTGTAGCTCAAAAGTGAATGTTTTGTGTATTTTTTTGTGTTCACTATTTTTATTTAAAATCTTGTAAAAAAAATTGAGCTACTAAATTGATTTCGATCAAAGCACAGCCAAGCTTCAAGTAGGTTGGCAACACATAGAGATTTTAATATCCGTCCAAGCGGGAATGTCTACAAAGATTAGTTGATTTTTAGCTAAAAACCGTACTTATGTATCTTTGTAAATGTTAGTTTAAAATTATAGTTATCATGTAAAATATTAGTCAAAAGACCTAAGACTATCCAAAGATAGATGACTTATAGGGAGTGTATTTGCACGGACATTTTGCAATCGTGCGAAATTGCGATGAGTAGATGTGTTCACAGTATAATGTTAAACAGTAAATGGCCCGTAGCGCAATCGGCATTTATATTTTTTACTTTTATTTAATTTTTTCTCACCGATTTATACGATTTTATTACAACGAAACACAATTTTTACTATTAGTTACAATTTTAGTGACTTGTATTTTTAACCGTACCTTTAATATCGCTTTTTAATAACATTGTTGATGTAAATGTGATAATAGTCTGAAATGTTAACTCTGTATTGGTTCCATTAAAAAATGTTGATACTTTTTGTTTTTTTACAAAATGGCGCCCGTACAGCTTTAAGATTTTTAACCACTCTCGTGTTTAAATATAAAATCTTTGTGAGACTAAAACATACTTTCGTACTTAAATAAGTTTAACTTCGTATACTTATGTAAATATAATAAACAGGGAGAAAAAATTACAAAATATCGGCGGACATACTTTCACAATTCCGAAAAAATAACTGCTTTTTTCTGTTCTCTTTATCATTACTTTCTGAAGAAAAAAAAACTATTCGTAAAACTACTATTGTAATTTCGCCGATATTTTTTTTTTCTAAAATAAATAAAGCACTAGAGATGTGCTCAGTGTGAGTACTGTGACAAGTGCGGAATTCATTTCACTTTATTTATTTCACTTTATTTTGACATAATATTGTAATATAAAGGGGTCTTTTGCAATCTAGGACAACGTATTTGGCAACAGTCTAGTTATCAGTAAAATAGCACGAATTTTAAGGATTTTTATTGCATGTATAAAAATGGAGTATGATTGAAAAAACCGGCAATCAGTAAATACTGGGAAATACAATTTTTATTTTTATCTACTCAAGGTTTCCAACTATGATATTAGCAGTATAATTATCAACCATCAATCTTATTTAATTATCATTTTGAATTTTTCTCCTTACCTATAAATAAAAGTGAATTGATACCGCCATGTCGCTACAACATATAGAAAAAAAATATTAATAAAGGTATTAGATGAGGTTTTGTACATACAAACTTGTTATAATATGTCGAATAGTGTTATTAAATTAATTTATGGATTTTTAATTGACGTTTTATTTACCTATGTACTCCTTTCATGATTAAATTAAATTGGTAAACTAACTAAAAGACACTTATTTAGATGTTAGCTGATATTATGAAGCAAATAATTAACTAAGTCTTAAAATGAATTCTAACAGAAAACATATTCGAAGTATAAGAAATCCTCAGCTAAATATATAACTAAGCTAATATCACTCCGGTTCTTCTCCGGATAATCTCGTTACGGATTTTATCCTTCAAAGAAACTCCAAGCATAGCTCGTTCCATAGCTCGCTGAGTGACTTTGAATTTGTGAACTAGCCCAACTGACTGAGTGACCGACATAGCTTGTAGGATCAGTAAGCTGAAGTGCAATGGGCTGGCCATATTTGTCGAACGACCGATGGCCGCTGGAGCAGACGAGTCCTTGAGTGGAGACCGCGAATCGGCAAACACAGTGTCGCCCCCCAGCCAGGTGGACCGATGACCTGAAGAAAGTAGCTGGTGGAGACTGGATGCGGAAGGCAGAGGACCGAGTGTTGTGGCGCAACTTGGGAGAGGCCTATGTCCAGCAGTGGACTGAGTTGATAATATGGTTGAGCTACACGACGGCGGATGCATGTGTGCCATCAGTTGCGACAGGTGTACTCAATTCGACCTGGCACTTTTTTCAAAAGGCCAGTCCAGGCGTTTTTGCCCTGCATTGTCCACATACAAATACTTAATAATACAAGATAAATTGAAATTATGATGTATTCAGCGAGTAATATTTTTTTACTGGTGGGGACGCCACTTGGCTGGTACATTCCCCTTAAATACAAATGCTAGATACGTCGCACTCACACAGAAACAAGCTTCGACAAGGCTCTAAACCAGGGATTCCCAAACTATTTTGGGCAAGAGACCCCCTTTTCCAAAATGAACTGATACCACAGACCCCCATAGCCAAATTACTTTAAAAAATCCTACCTCTAGTCTTTTTGCTACTGATACAAAATACTTACCAATTTAAAAACTTTGCGGTTCTTGTCGACCCCTGGGAAACAGTGTCCCAGGGGACCACATTGGGAATCCCTGCTCTAAACAGACGTCGCAGCGCTGTCAATACAAAATGTTTGTACATACTTTCGGTGCTGTTTTAGCTATATATTGACTATGGTGCTGTCTTAATATGGATGGGCATCTCATCCGTTTCGCGACAAAACCTGCAAACTGTATCACAAAGACCCATTCTGTGTAAGTGTTATTCAGTTTGCATTGCCCAGTAAGGGTTCTTGTCATGATTCTTATATGGTTCCTGTTTAGTGAAATAATCTTAATGTAAAGCTTAATGATAGTTATCCACTGAGGTAATATGTACTACGTACTAGAGTAGACATTACGAACAAAAAATATCGCGCAACTTGCTGGCCGCGGAGCACGCGCAGCGCGAGCGTCTCTAAGCGAGTGAGAGTGCAGGAGCTCTAAAACGTGTTACAAAAATTCGATTCGAGGTGTCTTCTCTAGTACGTAATACAATTATTACCTCAGTGTACTTATCTTTTTTATCCCAGTGTACTTCATCCCTTCGTGATCGAATCAGAAATGAGGAGAATCGCAGGAGAACGAAAGTAACCGACATAGCCCGAAGAATTGCCAAACTTAAGTGGCAGTGGGCGGGGCACATTGCTCGCAGAACGGATGGCTGATGGGGCAGTAAAGTTCTGGAGTGGCGACCGCGTACTGGAAGGCGTAGCGTGGGTAGGCCCCCCACAAGGTGGACCGACGACCTGGTGAAGGTCGCGGGAATCCGCTGGATGCGGAAGGCACAGGACCGGTCGTTGTGGCGATGCTTGGGGGAGGCCTATGTCCAGCAGTGGACGTCTTTCGGCTGAAATGATGAATGATGATGATGACTTATTATTACAAAGTGAAACAACAACAAAATTGCGTTAATTTTATACTTTATTTCATTCTTCTCCTTCTTACATCGTCACTAACATCCTATGGTTTATTTACAAAATTACAATTTTATTTACAAAAATATAATTATCACAGCTCTATTTTTGAAACAAATATACTTAGTTTCAATTTTACATATTTTTAGTTTCAATTTTATACATATTTTTAACTTTACATCCCTTTTGAAAAATTGTGTAAGCAATCCGAGATTAACAGCTTTTTAATTATAAATACAAAAAATAAAAAGCAAAAATTGGGCTACAAATTCACTAAAGTCAAATTACAAAAATAATTTTGTTTTTGTCTAAAAATCTTACATACTCGTTTTGCGTTTGCCCTGACGCAACTGTATATGAATCACTATTCCCACAGCTGGGCAAAGGTTGCTCATTAACATAAAATTTAGTAAAGATTAATTACTGATTTGTTCAATTACTACACGGATGTGATAAGTAACATAATAATTAGCGATTCTAGACTAATTTGTTATTGATTTGATGAAATAGCTGAGCTACGTGTTATGATCTCTTGATCGACAAAACAAAATAAACATTGAAACATATTATTGAAATAATTATGTCGAGTCTTAAGGATAATTTAAAAAAACCTCCTTTTTAACCGACTTCAAAAAAAGGAGGAGCTTCCCAATTCGATTGTATTTTTTTAATATTTGTTACCTCAGAACTCCTTCATTTATCAACCGATTTGAATATTTTTTTGTTTGAAAGGATATACTTTCAGATTGGTCCCATTTTTATCAAAATCTAGGTCTAATAATGGGATCCATGTAGAATTGAGGGAATTCCTCAAACATTATAGGCATTTAAATAACGATTTTGCTATTTTCTTCAACAAATCGAGCATTTGCATTCAGAAAGTATCATTTGGTGAAGATTTTATGAAGCTTTTCGGAAATAAAGAAGAGAACTGTTCCATGGATGACAGAAAATCATCGGAGGTTGCAGCAATTGCTTGTTTTTGTTAATGCCACTAAAAATAGAAAAATAAAATAAACTTAAAAAAAAGTAAAAACCGACTTCAAAAAGAATAAAATTATTTGTATGAAACAGTTTAGGAATTAGGTGCCAATTTTTTCTTAAATCAAACCGAATCGAAGGCACCTACTTCCTAAACTGTTTCACACAAATTATTTTACTCTTTTTGAAGTCGGTTTTTACTTTTTTTAAGTTTATTTTATTTACCTACCCAATGCGTAGTCCTAACATTATTACTATTTCTATGAAAATTGATAATATGAGTTCGTTTTTGCTTCATCGAGATATTTTGACACATATAATTAGTTCTGAACTTTTTACTCAATTTTTTTTTAATATGAAGGAATTTTTATACTGTATCAACTTTTAAATGCTTACTGTATTACAAGCTATACCTAACTTAAAGTCTATAATTATGTACAATTTTTGTTATCAAAATAACTACGTGTTAATGTATAATAATCATACAAAGGTACTTAATTTTTCATTATTACAAAAAATATTAGGTAAGTCTGACACAGTTCTTAGAAAAAAAACATTAGCCATTATTATTAATAGAGACTGTCCTTAAAAATATTTAAGAAGGCCTAAAAACTTAAAAAATAACTGAAGACAATAGGTGACTAGGGATCCTGCCACTACAGTCTTTAAATGCAACATTGCTTCTTAAACATCCAACATCATCCAAAAATCTGACATTCAAACTTTCATAAAAACTCTTAGGGCCCTATTACACCGAGAAATCACAGTTGCACAACTGGTTGAAGGGTGTGATACGCCATACAGCACTATAAAGGAGACTGAATGAAATGGGCCCACGTAAATAAAATGTAATGTTACTTAAATGTTGACAATGGACATAATACAATAGAAAAATTATTTAATAGTTTTTTTTAATGTTGAAGAGAAGCAGGGATTACCGAAGTCGGAACGTAATTGCTAGTGACTTTTAAGAAAACGACTCAGAACAAAGTAATATAAAAGAGGATTGCAATATAGTTTGCTACATAGATTCGTTAGATATCGCTGATACTGTTTTGATTCATTCATTATTGATTTTTTTTATTTTTTAAACCCTGCTACTTATTAAAGTAGTATGAAGAAATTAATGTATGTCATAATTTTATACTTGAAATTAACCTGGGTTTTATTCAGTTACGACTCAAAAATTTTCCTGGGCCCGAAGCTCCATACAAGTTGATCAATGTCCTTTGACTGTTTGCGCGACCAGCGCGTTTGAACTGCTCTTACCATATTGTGCACGGGTCGGTGCTGGTAGCGCGACTAAATTGGTTGCACAATTAAGTAGATGATAGGTGTGGGTGGGTGGGTTTACCCTCCTTAAGCTGTACCATACATTTTGTTGGCAGTGCAACTGGGTTTCGCCGCCATGGCGTCTCAGTGTAATAGGCCCTTTATAATCACGCTTAAAACGAATCTAAAAATACTTAAAACCTATTTGAGTCCTTATTAAGACTAGTAGAAGTCATATTGTCCCCTGCCGAAGTAGACATAATCTGAGCACCATTTCCTGGCTTGAAGATCTGTGGAGCAGCAGGCAGGGTAAGCTAATTTGGACTTGGTGAGTTTGGCACATCTTTGGCAGAGGTCCAAGAGCTCATCCTGTAACAAAAGAGAAGATTCATAAATTAAACAATAAAAGAATAAAAGCTTTTTAAATACGTATTGTGTTTATTTATATATAAATATAATTCATGTATTTTTTAAGTACGTGGGGAAATACTGGGGGACGCACTCCGCCCGGCGAATCCGGAGCAAGTAAAACCAGTACAATACAGCACAGTATCCCTCTAACTAACTGTTGGCCGGGAGCATAGGATAGGCTCTGCATTCTCCGACCACACCCGACAGGTCCCAGCTCACCACTAGTAGGCGAGTGAGCCCCTTCTCCGAATGCGGTCTAAAGTCAGCCGCACCCACTTGCATTCTCCAACTACCCCAACAGGTTCCAGCTCACCACTAGTAGGCGAGTGAGCCCCTTCTCCGCATGCGGTCTAAAGTCAGCCTCACCCACTTGCCTTCTCCAACCACCCCCAACAGGTCCCAGCTCACCACTAGTAGGTGATTGAGCCCCTTCTCCGCATGCGGTCTAAAGTCAGCCGCACCCACTTGCATTCTCCAACCACTCCAACAGGTCCCAGCTCACCACTAGTAGGCGAGTGAGCCCCTTCTCCGCATGCGGTCTAAAGTCAGCCGCACCCACTTGCATTCTCCAACCACTCCAACAGGTCCCAGCTCACCACTAGTAGGCGAGTGAGCCCCTTCTCCGCATGCGGTCTAAAGTCAGCCGCACCCACTTGCATTCTCCAACCACCCCAACAGGTTCCAGCTCACCACTAGTAGGCGAGTGAGCCCCTTCTCCGAATGCGGTCTAAAGTCAGCCGCACCCACTTGCATTCTCCAACTACCCCAACAGGTTCCAGCTCACCACTAGTAGGCGAGTAGGCCCCTTCTCCGCATGCGGTCTAAAATCAGCCGCACCCGCATGGCGCATGCGGGATACTGCGCGCTACCGCCACAGGCCTTGACTACCGCCACAGAATATCTAATAGTACTAACGTACAGAACGGCCGCTCACCGCCCCCCGCCAATTCAAGATTCCTCGCTCGCGCCCCACACGCGCCCGCAGTCTGACGGCATTTGGACTACAATCGTGCAATGGATGTCAATCACCAGTCGCTATACAAGCACGTTATCACTGAAAACTGCTGAGAAGCGCTTGGAACCCAGTCGGCATTACGAGCGGTGGGCATCCCTAACCTATACGTGAGTGTGCGTGCGTATACAGACGTAATTTTGTGTATTTCGGTGGCGCTAGTATTCATATTGTATTGAGTGTCCGAGTTTTGCTACCGCCCTTGATTCGTCAGTGGAAGTTTACAAACCGGTATAATATTGAATGCGGAACACAAACTATACCTAAAATATTTTAAATCATCATAATTTGATTAAAATATCTCTCCTATTGACATTATGATAGGTCAGAAAGCAAAGGTCTAAAACACATGAGTAACGATAATTTTTACATGTGTCTGCGAATGTATCAGTAATTTAAAATCGTCCATGCAATGTAAAATATTGATAAGTTGTAATTAGTAGGTTAAATCTTATCTATTTGTTCATTATTATTTTTGTTAATATAACTTTGTTAAAACATGAAACGTTTGCAGCTGTAAAAGTCCTTAAAATAATCTGACCCTGTGGCCTCATTCACAAACTTTCGAAAAGTTTTCGTTTCCGAAGTGAAATTTGACCGGCAAATGAAACAAAACGACCACTTCCTGTGACCACGAACGCTGCAAAGCATTCGAAACGTCAGGAAAACCAATTTTAATTTATAATACGCGATGTAATCCCGTTAAGACGCTGACAACAGCCAAATACCCTAAATAGGCTTCTTTTAAAAACATTTTTCATCATCATCATCATTTCAGCCGAAAGACGTCCACTGCTGGACATAGGCCTCCCCCAAACATCGCCACAACGACCGGTCCTGTGCCTGATCAACATTTTTCTGATAAACATTTTTAGCTGTATCTATTCAGTTTGTGGCAGTGTTTTGTTTGTTTGTGTGTGGCAAAAAAAATATGTTAATCATGATCGTATTTTCTGAAACTGTATTGTGCCCAAAACACGTTTTCTTGAAGTTTTCTCGATAGAAAAGACTTGTAAACTAACCTCTTAAAACATGCTTTAAAGCAAACAATCTCTATTATTTACTAAATATTATAAATAAAATTAAGAAAATATTTGGGAAAGACAATAATCTACACATTTGTTGTTTCAATTTTTTAAATAAGCTTTTAGTTTTTTATTAAAAAAATAAATTGTTAATTTTCATTCAAGTTGAGCGGCGTATCCGACGTCCCTTGGCTCGTTGCCTCTCTTTCAGTTCTGTACGAAACGACAGTGACCGCAGAGGTCTGATTTTTTAGGTGTTGTCAGCCTCTTAAACTTGTTTAATTACGAAACAAAACGATTTGAGAATCGAACAGATTCGAAAACGCTTTTCATAGTTCCTTAATTTTACATCGAGTGCTTTGCGACAACAAATGACTCTCGGAAGAGTTTCCGTCAATTTCGCGTTGCGTTTCCGAATCCGTTCGGTTCTCAAATAGTTTTGTTTCTTAATAAAAAGCGTTTCGTTTCTTGATAGAAACTTTTCGAAAGTTTGTGAATCATATCAACAGATTATTACCGTCCAGAATAATAAATAAGTTATGAGCTATTTAAAGCTATGCAAGAGGGATGGTTAAGTATCATGACCACAACGTATAACCGCTCACGCATGTAACGCTGATACCAGTCGGTACCCTAAGGCTGAGAAATGGGATAGCAATCCTATCATCCTCAACAGATTGTGGGGTGTGGGCATAGAAATAATAATAAATAAATAAATAAATATTTTTGGGTCATTTTTACACAGCAGCCATCTAGTCTCAAACTAAGCCGAGCTTGTACTATGGGTACTAATGGATATAATACTTACACACTTTTTTTTTGTAAGTACACCCTTATAATACATAAGCAACACCCAGGCAACACAAACACTTATGTTCATCACATAAATATTTGTGTCCTGTGGGAATCGAATCCACGACCTCGTGATCAGCAGTCTGACACTCGAACCACTAGACCACAGACGTCGTCTGTAGTCGTGTTTTTAGTAATGGCACTTAAGACCTATAACAAGATTCCTAGACCAATTAAAGAACTACGCAACATACCTACAGTATTTCAAAAAGGCTTTACTTTTATTTTTAATTATATTTTATTATTTTTATTACCTATTAATTGCTTTAACAATTTTAATGAGAATATTTTAGTATCGTTTCTTTAAGTTTGGCGAATGCGATTTTAAATACCATTTGGACAACAGCTAAGTGGTAAGTATTGCAGTTGTTATGGGCAAAGGTATTTCATAACATCAGGTGGGCTTTTAACTTGTTTCGCCATCCTATGCCTTTTTTACGTAACTATAATAGTTCAGATGACTCTGTAAATCTCAATGAAAGGTCGTTAATATATATTTTATGATGAAGGCGTTATTATCTGTATATACAGGTACTTACATCTGTGTGACATTCAGCAGACTCTGTAAAGACGCCACTTCCAGGCGCCAGCCATGGGGGACGCGCGTTTGATTCCCGGACGAGTATCGCCAGGACCAAGAGCAGCACGACACACCCTATTGAAATCTTCTGTGGACAAAGAAAATCAAAATTAGAAATTTATAACAAAATGAAATAGTTACTTAGCGGTTACTCTATTATATTGCTGTTGCCGAGCGCGAGGTAGATCATTTCGCAGCATTGAAACCCTTTCAATGGGATTTGCCGAGTAAGTATTTTTTGTGAGTATTATTTTTCATATCGCTTTGGGATGTATATCCGAAGACATAGGTATATCCGGAGTTACCCATACCTAACCCAAACACAATGATTACTTGAATTTTGGCATACATTGATAACAGTTGTCTGCAAGCTGGTTAGCAACCAATAACTGATAAATTTTTATTTATTTTGATTGTATTCAGCGTGATTATGTTGATTGAAATTATGATCAAGCATAAAATATAATCACGCCTATAAAAAAAATGAAAAAAAAAAAAAAAAAAATGTGGTGATAAGTTGGTGATGGTAGAAGGCGGTGGTTACCTTTGAAAACATCTGACAGTCATCATGACAGTGGTAACACGTGAATTCGAAAACCGCCCTTACTGCTTACGAAATAAAGATGCTGCTAATGTCAAAGTGTTACCACCGACGTGCGGTCGACCGAACAATTTGATCTTACCTACTAACTCAGATGAAATGAAAATATATAATCAAAGCCTACTAAAATATTAAATCACCACTTTAATCATTTACATGCAAAATATGTCAAGAAATACATTAATATTTTCTTTTTAATATGTACTAGAATTTTAGGCCACTCCCATTGAAAATCATAATGGTCACAATTAAAAAAAAAGTAGCAATTAGACTAGATATCACATAGTAATAATAAAACACCTTTTTTTTTCTGTGTAATAAAACATGTGAATCTATTAATGTAACATGTACCTATTTTGCAGTTACTGAAAAATTACAATTAATTATTTTAGGTGTACATAAGCAAGTAGGTACCTACTAGGAACAGGTTCGTAGAGGTACACAACTATACCAGGTTTATGTGCGTACATGTACCTACTAACTTTTTTACAGATTTTTTAAAGATTGTAAAGTGGACACAATCAATAACTAGATTGAGCAATACCAGGCCCCTCAGAAAGTATTGCGAAAAAAAGTTTTTATATATGGGAGACTGGCCAGTTATAATGTTTTTCGAAAATATGATTATTTATAAGTAAAAATAAGTAAGTTCCAATTTCAAAATTTCCTTTCACATTTTTTGCGAGTTAATTCAAAGTATTGTGTCTCACTGAAATATGGATCTGCGCCGGGAACATTTTAGAGCTATGATTTTATACGATTTCAAGTCTCGCCTGAAACCGGATGAATCGTACGATAGACTTCAAATGGCATTCATGGATGAAGGCCCTTCCAAGGCAACCGTGTATCGTTGGTATAACGAATTCAAGCGCGGTCGACCAACTTTGGGGGATGACGAAAGAAGCGGTCGCCCTTTGACGGCTGTTACCGAAGAAAACGTGCTAGCAGTGAAAAATTTAATCCAAGACAATAGGCGAATTACATATCAGGAGATTCAACACATATTGAAGATTGGATCGGGAAGCGTTCACGAGATTCTACACAGCCATCTTCGCGTGAGGAGGATAGTATCACGCTGGGTGCCGCACAACCTCACCGATGCTCAGAAGCAGGCCCGGGTGGAATGGTGCCGTGATATGCTTAACAAATTTGAAGCAGGCTCGTCTCGGCGTGTTTACGACATCGTTACAGGTGATGAGTCCTGGATTTATCAATACGACCCAGAAACCAAGCGCCAGTCGACTGTTTGGGTGTTTCAAAATGAGCCAACGCCTACCAAAGTGAAGCGATCTAGAAGCGGGGGTAAGATTTTGATCGCTAGCTTTTTTATTTTGACTGGCCACTTGGTATCAATTCCCTTACGGGATCAAAGAAGCATTAATGCCGAATGGTATACTACCAAATGTTTGCCAGAAGTTTTCTCTGTTATAAGCAACAAGCGACCAAACACAGGGCTCCGCGGGCTACTGCTCCACCACGACAATGCACCTGCGCACACCGCACTCAAAACGAGGGACTTCCTGGACAGCACGCCAGTCAAACTCCTGGGTCACCCTCCTTACAGCCCTGATCTAGCACCGTGTGACTTCTTTTTATTCCCAAAAATAAAAAATCAGCTCAAAGGGATACAATTTTCGTCGCCGGAAGATGCGCTGGCTGCGTTCGAGCAGGCTGTAAACGAGGTGTCTGCGGCGGACTGGAAAAAGTGTTTTGAAAACTGGTTTAGGCGCATGAATCTTTGTATAGAGGCTGGTGGAAAGTACTTTGAAAAGATTTGATAAAAATATATGTACGTATAGAACAATTTTTTTTAGTTTCGCAAAACTTTCTGAGTGTCCCACGTACATATGGTAACACTGAATTAAGAAAACCGCCCATAGGTACTGTTTACGAAATAAAGTTGCTGTCAAGGTCAAACTGTCTACAAATAAAAACATTTTAAAGTTCAGTTTATAAAACTATAGTTTTCGATAGGAGAATTATGATTCAATTATTATTAATTAAATTTATGTTATTATTAATAGTTTGAAAAGGTTGTAATTGATAAGTAATTCCGTTGTTTTTTCAAGATGAATTATAGGATATAGGAGTATAGGTACATCTCTTTGACCCAACATAGCTAACAAGTACAATTCGATAACCCCCGAAATGGGAACCACACTATTTTGTACCAAACAATAAGTTTATCTAAAACAATAATTTATTACAATCACTTATAAATAATAAACAATGATAATTATCACTATGATAAAAAGCTACTTGGAAAATAGGGCATATGTGTTTGTTCGTCAAATATAGGTTATTTGGATCGAATCGTGGGTCATGTCATGACGTAAAAAGGCATATACTTAGGACCGTATCGATAGGCCTTGGGTACGCGGTACATACGTACCAGGTTGGAAACCAGGTCAAGAAAATAATGTTTTTGTAAGAATGGGCTCAAAGGGTTGTATTGCATCAGCGATTTTCGGGCGTGTTCTTATAGAGGCGAGAGTAGTTGTAAGATTACACTGAATACCTAATCCCGGATATATCAAATCAAAAGATTCAAGAGTGATGTCTATGAGATTTCAAAGTCCGTTTATACCTATACCTACAATACTTCGTATTTTTGTAATGTAAACGCTTTCGGGTTCAGGGACCTGATTCTATTAAAAAAATGGTTAACAAACTGCAATCAATTCACGTCTTCTGACAGTTTTTGTATTCTATATAAAACCCAACTTTTGGTTAAGTTAACGACCGGTTTTTTTTAGTTTATATGACTAATATTGCATATTATTATAATGGCTTTACGGGTTTTTAATTTTTAACGAATGATGATCAAAATTGTAAATAAACTTTTCATTTGAAACTTGATGAATCAGTCAAAACTGTCAATCAAAAATAAGTGAAAGGGCAATGCTATAAAATGTATTGCACAAAAACCCAGAGTCGATTAAAATGGTTTATGTATGAATTGGTAGGGCATTAAAAGTAGATTGCAAATGTGTAATTACTTTTTCTTAAAACCATCACCGAGAGGCCCTATGCAAGCCCAAATTACAACACTGCAAGCGTCGGGTAACAGATTCTATGCTGTGAAAGATATACAGGGTGTCAGGGAAACGCTTCCAAAAACGGAGATAGGTGATAGTGCTGGTGATTATGTTAAAATGAATGTACTGTACAGATTAATAGTTAGTCAACAAGATATGGTTTATTATAATTAATTGACTTAAAACTATGTTGAGTAGGTATAATTTTGTCAGAAATGTATTTAATTTAGTTAATTTTAGATTATAGAATCTGGTACGCCAGATGTTGCTGTGCCCTAGCAGGATTCATGTTTGATACTATTATTCTACTGTAACACCTTTTGAACATCATGAAAGCAATAAATGATAATGATTAATGATTACTGATACGAAACCACGAAAAAAATGCGATTCTCTTTTTAGATTTTTTCATTATTATTTTGCATTTTTCATTATGTATGTGTTTTATCTAACTGCCCAAAGCTGGTTATGTATGAAAAATGCAAAAATATATGTATGAAAAAATCTAAAAAATAATCGCATTTTTTTTTAGTGGTTTTGTATCAGTAATCACCAGCACTATCACCTATCTCCGTTTTCGGAAGCGTTTCCCTTACACCCGGTATCAGAGAAGACTCGAAATCTAGTGTGAAAAGCAAGTTGTCGTAATAAAAATTAATAGGGTAACTCAAAACAAACGCTCGCAACGAAAGTTACCCTAAGCTTACCTTACCACTTTGAGCGCATCGTTCTCGTTTCGGTGATGATTTTTAGAAAAACTAATGACATATTTGTGACCAGCTATTTACGCCCTATCACACCATATATATTTTAACTTAATTCACTCTGGGTCATTCTCCTTTGCCCCCAAAGGTGCAGTTTACTTAAATGTGCTTTGCACGTTGGCCCGCTTGCATTGCCAGTATAACAAGACCCAAGCCTATAGTAAACATGATAACAATCAAAATAAACAAAGTAGTACTACAATAACCCAATTGACACTAGTAGTTCTGAATGTAAACTATTGATAAGGGTTTTTTTGCAATAAATCGTGATAAGGTTAGAGTTTGTGGTCCATTGCAGATTACGTTAGTACTATTTAGAATAGTAACCTAGTTTTCGGTAGTAGTTGAAGTACATATTGTTTTGCTCGATTTATATGTGTTACAAGGAAAATTGAAATGGTATTTCCAATATTAGCGAGTACAAACTTTAGTTGGGAGTTTACTATTTAAGTTGCTGAATTTCGTTGAGTACAGAGGTATAACTTATGATGAATTGGTGTCCTACGTCATAAATTTTCATTTGATTGAACACTATAGTGTATTCAGGAAAAATAAATACTACTATACAGTATAGACTCAAGCTTTATATATTTTCTTTCAAAAAAAAGGGGGGGCAACCGAGCAAGCGGGTCACCGACCGACTCCGACCGAAATTAATATCCAATCTATCCACGATTTACCCTACTAGACATAGGAATTCGACATTTTTTGTATGGAGCTTATGTCAAATTCCTATCTCTAGTAGGGCAAATCGTGGATAGATTGGATATTAATTTTGGCCGTAACTCGACTAACTTTGCAAGTCGTAGCAATTAATAAGGGTAGGCACTTCTATGTGCCTTTGAATTAACTGCAAAGTTAGTCAAGTTAGTAAGTAGCTATATCTGTCTGTTTCTTAACAAGATATAGCTGACGTCACCCAGAGACGGATACAAAGTGGAAGTTAAATTCGATATCACGAGCAGAGTTCACGGTAGCTTAACAGATTGTAGAGCTGCAGGTTCTTACTCACGAGCAGGATTTTTTTTACAATTTATATCTTTAGATTTCGCTCCACATAATAATAAATAACGAAAAATTTACCATAGCACGCGATATTATAGTGACCATCACGTTTTAGAATATGGTTATGTGTTATCAGTTTTTTTTTATCTAAATTAAAATTATACCTATAGTATGTTGTATTCATGATAGTCACGTTCCATGGATTTAATAACCAGCTTTATACTGTATACGGCTGGCTGCTGCTGTTGTACTGTGTACTGTTATGTGTAGCTTTGCAATGATTTTTCGAGGGTTCTTGTACCTAACAATACAGCGACTTAAGCAAAATACAGTCTAATTTCTGATTTTTTCAAACACTATGCTAATAAAATAAACAATTGACTACAAAACCAGGTTTTTTTAGGACGGCATTTGGTATAAAACCAGGTGTTTGAAATATGAGGTTATTATGATATAATTTATTTATTTATTTACAAATGACGCTTTCTTTTTACGGCAGTTAGGATAGAGAATAAAGTGGACCCCTTTTTAAAACTGATTTTTTTTTATAGGCGATACCAGGTACCTAATATTTAACAATTATTTGACTGAACCCATCTTGGGCCAATGCCAGGCGTAAGTTACGCCATATATCACAAATATTAGTTAAGGCTATGATGAAACCAAATTATTCTTAATAGCTCCACGTGATACCTATGCCAGATAACATATTATTGACACGCATAAACAACTTCAGTATGTTTTTTACCTTTAATTAACAAATAATTTGCGAGAAAAGATAAATAATAGACCTTTACTGACCCGGCTAATCAACCAGTTATTTTTAATTATTAAGTCAGAAATAGGAATGGTTTTTTAATATTTTTAACGTGATTTAAAACTGGCTTCGAATAGACTATTGCCTCTTGGCAACATCCCATTTCGACAGCTTTCTATTTCACAAAACTATTCCAGAAGTTTACGAAATGGGATGAAATGCAAAAATATTTCGGAAGTTGACTAAATGAAATGATCAATCTGCGTCTCTTTGAATTTCACTTTAATAAAATATTGTCAAATATTGTGAATATTCTTCCTTTTAGGGAAGCTTAATACTCAATATTACTCAATATTTATTGCATTCACAATGTATTACTTAGGTGGTAGACTTAAAATTATGAGGTCATTGTGAACCCCACACACGGCACGGCAAAGAAAATATGTAGGAGACGAAGCTGACTTTTAGATAAAATATTGTCTATGATTTTATATTAATAAAATTTTATAGAGTATATTCTTGTATTTATCATATAAATATTCATTAATATTATAATAGCATTTTTTTAATAATAGTTGTTTTAGTTTTTTATTAAATATATTTATTTTGCTTTCATTTTTTATTGGCTCAGGTAATCTATTATATATTTTTATGGACATTACGTACGGACTAGTTGAATGCATTTTTGAGCGTATGTCCAGCAGTGGACGTCTTTCAGCTGAAATGATTATGATGATGTTGAAAATATTGTCAATACGAATACCTAATCTATGGTCTGTTTGATCATCGAGCATTTAAACATATCATAGTCTGATTAAGTGACCGATTTGATATTGATCAGGAATATAGACAAACGTAAAATTATCTGGGATTATGTACATGACAATCATTTTACATTATCTAATACTAATTTCGATTGTCCTTTTTAGTCTGGCTGTACCGACTTGATTTAATAAGGTATTATGACGATAAAACGCTTATTAATTATACAATGACAATGCATCAGGCCTCTAAGAGATGATTTTCTTTTTGCGCAATTGAGAACGAAGTTTTCACTTGAAATTCTTTTTTATATTTTTTATAGTATAGGATGGCGAAACGAGCTAAAGGCCCACCTGATGTTAAGCGGTTACCTTTGCCCATGACAACTGCAATACCACCTAGGCTGTTGCCTAATTGGTACCGCAAGTCGGTTCGCCAAATTGAGACATGAAGATGGAAAGTCTCATGTGATTGTAATTTCACCGGCACCCGCACCCTTCAGACCGAAACACAGCAATGCAAGCATCACTGTTTGGCGGAGAAGTAGGTACGGTGGTAGTACTTCCACGAACGAGCTCTTTCACAAAAGAGCTCTACTACCACTCTCCCTTTCTCTCTCTTTTTCCTTACCCTCGTTCTTTTGGCGGACTCATTGCTCACCACGTTCATTTAGTATGGAGTTTAGTACGTAGCCGTCTCTTAAAATGCCAATCACAGGCTGTATATTATACAAAAGTACTCTGTGTCACAGACTAAAAAGAGCACAAATATTTTTGCATATATATGTTTCCAATGTCTTATTCAAGGTAGGTTACTTATATAAGATACACTTGTTATTGTAAACACTGTGATTTTATGTATCTTCTTCTATTATAAGTATGTAGGTATTTACCAAAAAAATAAGTATATAAGTATTATATCCATTGTCTAGTACCCATAGTACAAGCTCTGCTTGGTTTGTGACTAGATGGTGATGTATAAAATGTCCCAAATATTTATTTATTTATTTTTCTTTTATATAATATTTTCTACTTAAGTCAACTCATACAAATAAAAGTACTTTTTCTTGGTCCACGGTAGTCAAGTAAAAACTTGTGTCCAACTGTCACTTCTCGTAAAACAATCATACTAATTATAATGTTACTTTGTTGCTCTCTTATTGATCCGTAACATTATCTTATTGAAACTGCTTCGCACTGGTTTGAACCCGCGATACCGATAATTTTATCTTTGAGCTTAAAATCATAACAGGAATGGATTGCTTTGTTAATTGCATGTTTTTATGCTTGATTTTCGGTACAAGATTTCATAATACGAACAAGTGAAGTTCCGTTAGTTTGTCTTGAAAGGAAACCAATGATCCCTTTTCTAGGATTTCCCTGAGATTCTTCTTTAATAACATTTTATTTGACTGAAAATATTCTAGTTAAATATGTGTAAACATTTTTAAAAATCGAGAGATGCTGGTTAAACGACCAAACTAAGCGATAATTATTATTATAAAATGGCTTATGTTTAACGAACCACCAGATCTAGGAATAAATAACGACAAAAAATTACTGTATATTGGCAAAAATAGTTAATGATCACCAAAATTAAATCCCCATTTTAGCGTGGCATTAGAACCAAAATTTTTCAACTTGTGTTCTTACTTAAAGCAACCAACACCAAATTATCATTATAATGTTCTTAAAAGGCGTAGTTGGTTTTAAAAAAATAACCACAAAGGGGATGGCGGGGTCTGAGTTCTAGGTAACCTGTCTGAGTCGGAGATGCCCCAAGTTTGCTCATTAAAATGTGGTGATTGGTATATATTTTAGGTAACAGAGGTAATTATTTTTGGTTATTATAAGTATCCTCTTATAAAATAGGTAATGAATCTCTTCATTTGTTTAATTTCTGAGCCTCAATCACAGACATAGTAAAAAATATAGACTAAGTGCTGCGAACAACCATAGTGAAGCCAACAAAAACCGTGCTCCTTCATGAACAACCAGTGTTCACGCAAACACATGCACCTTAAACCATGCTCACCCCTCTCAGTTCACATGTCGCGGCATCTTCCAGTAAGCATCGCGAAAACAAATATCCTTCAGGTGCATGGTGTGTACGTGAGCACTGGTTGTACATGAAGGAGCACGGTTTTTGTTGGCTTCACTATGGTTGTTCGCAGCACTTAGTCTGTATTTTTTACTATGTCTGTGGCCTCAATAAAAAAAACTTACACCATAAAATGACTGCCTGTTGAGTGAACACAAAAATAACACCCTTAGAATAAAAAAGCACGACAAAACTACAGTAAAAAAAAAAAAACTATACTTTATAATGATAGTTTTGTTTGACAGCTATGACCATATATTTAATTTTTAATTCTTTTGTTACTACCAGTGTAGGAACCAAAGCAGTTAAGTAGGTACCTATCGATAATGGGTGGTATCATACTGGGGCGGAGCCAGCATATTATCAGACCTGCGCGTGCGACGATCTCTTTCCAACACTATACAGAAATTTAAAAAAAGAACACTCACGTCCCGCCCCTTGACGCCCACTTTGTGACGTGTCAATAGTGATGAGAACGCGCAAACCACGTGCTGGGCCAAAGATCATGTTAATATATGATTAGCGACAGGTTACTAACATTCCTCGCAATTAGTGACTCATATTAATAAATACATGATAAGGGAGCGTTGTGGAGTGAAAGAAGATGTAGTGACAAAGATTGAGAAAGGTATGTTAAGATGGTTTGGACATATAGAGAGGATGGACGAGAGGAGATTGACGAAACAAGTATACGAAGCGAGTGTGGATGGAAGAGTTGGAAGGGGACGACCTCGGCGAATGTATCGCGATCAAATCGCGGATGTTCTCAAAAAATGCCAGGTTAAGAGTTCTCTAAACCGACGAGCATGCATGACGAGGTTAATGGACGTAGATGAAGCGAAAGAGGTGTCAGGATCGTAGCAGGTGGAAATCCATAGTCTCTGCCTACCCCAATGGGAAACAGGCGTGATAATATGTATGTATGTATGTATGTATTAATAAATACTGAGAGTAAATAAGATGTAAATAACATGTAGATTATTTACATAATAATTTCTTAGGTTTTCGCGATTATCTATCATATTATAATGAAACAAGTTTAACCGATTACATCGCGTATATTATGAAAATTGGTTTTCCTGATGTTTCGAAAGCTTTGTAGCATTCGTGGTCGTAGGAAGACTAAGATGACAAGCGTCATTATAGATATTAGTCCGTGTGGTGCCGGACTTAAAGAATAGCACCACCCTTATCTCTTCTCATGGGTTTCGTAAAAGGCGACTAAGGGATTCACCAGAGGATGGGCAGCAGCGTTCTCTGAGTATTTAACCAACCAACTGCGATCGCCAACCCGCCTGCCAAGCGTGGCGATTATGGCATATCCCCCCCTTAATTGGGGGAGGCCTATGTCCAGTAGTGGACGTCTTTCGGTTGTAATGATTATAGATATTTAAAAAAAAGCCACCACACAATTTTTATTAATTAAAATCGCTTCGTTGCACGCTACACTTTAAAACGTAATGACATTGTGAGTGACTACTGCGTGCATCGAAATGATTTTTATTTAATGAAAAATTGTACGGTAGTTTTTTAAAATATTTGTAAAGACGCTTATCATCTTAGTCTTCCTGCGACCACAAACACTGCAAAGCATTCGAAACGTCAAGAAAACCAATTTTAATCATTTAAGCGATGTAATCCGATTAAACTTGTTTTATTAACCGACGAAAAAAAGGAGGAGGTTCTCAATTCAACGCGTATATTATTATTATTATTTTTTTATGTATGACCACGCATAACTTTTTACAGAGTGGTCTGACTTTGATGATTATTTTTTTAATGGATAGGGTATATCTTGAAGTTGGTCCCATTTAAATTTCAAAATCAAAATCCACCCCTAAGGGTAGTAAAACAGGGGATGAGTATTTGTTCACCCACTGAATTCTTACCTGTTAACCGATTCTGTTGAAACTTGACACACATAAATATAGTTCTAGACACTACGACATAATGGAGACCTGGAGTTAGATTTTAACCACAAAAAAATGAAAAATAAAACTTTTTAACAAAAAATTGAACCGACGAAAACAGAAACTGAAAAGCGAAAAATAACTAATTATGAGTCGGCGCCAAACAACTAATCAACGAAGATCATTAAATTACTTTAAATAAATAATAAAAACAACGTCACATCAAATACAACGTGAAATTTTCAACAATAAACAATAACTTTCCAAAAATGCGTTCTCCGCTCGGCCACTTGCAACTTGCACGCACTTTGCTTGTTAAAAGTTCATTTGGCGCCGACTCATAATTAGTTATTTTTCGCTTTTCAGTTTCTGTTTTCGTCGGTTCAATTTTTTGTTAAAAAGTTTTATTATAATAAAGATTATTTACATGCAGTGAAATCGTGAATTGAACGTGAAACATGACTGCGAGCATGACATCATGTTTTTGTACACTATTTGGAATCGTGCAACTAGAGCCTAATGTTTCTTGAGTACCTGTAATTAGGTGTATTCAAAATTAAACAAATTTGTATTTGGTACTGTATTTTTCGATATGTTTCTTCCCTTTTTGTTACTTGCCAAAAGTACAGTGACTATGGTATTTTAGTACCGTTTACCATGACAATCCAATAAAAAACGAGATTTTTAACACACGACTTTTAAATAACTTATCATTATATCATCCCACTGGTTGATCGAGGACCGAGTATTGTGGCGCAACTTGGGAGAGGCCTATGTCCAGCAGAGGACTGCGATAGGCTGAGTTGATGACTGGTTGATCAAAGATTTCCCCCATATTTTTTTACACCTCTTTATCCTTTGCCTTCTCCGGCATGAGAAGGCTTCTGACAAGATTAAAATAGACTTTGAGAAAAGCTATACATACGATCTTGTATGAACTTGACTTTTCCTATGAGAACTTTTTATGTAATGTTATTGAATAGAATTTGATTTAAAAAAATAACACGCAAAACCATTCACAAAATAAAAACAGGTTTCGGTAGCACATTTCTAAAACAAAATCCTGGTTTTTCTAAAAAGTGTAGTTGGGAGTGTAATTATTATTTTTAACAGTACCTAAATTTCGATTGTATGAAACTGGTTTTCATAACAGAACTGACAACAGTATATACGATTGATACCAAAATATCATCATATTAATTATTTTTTATAAACCTTTATAACATAACATAACATCACGCCTGTTTTCCCCGTAGGGGTAGGCAGAGGTGTAATAGTACACCCACATTTCGCCAGTTATGTTATAGTCCCATGTAATAGGGGTGGGGGGGGGGTATAAATCTTTATACCTACAGGTAAATCCTGGAAGAGAGCTATTATTATTATTAAGAGCCTGTACAGTCCCACTGCAGGGCAAAGGCCTCCCTACTCTCCTTCCACCTCTCTCTGTCTGTGGCTAATAAGGACCAGTCTTTTTGAAAGTTGTCCAGTTCATCCCGCCATCTCCTTCTGGGCCTGCCGTGTTGGCGTTTGCCATTTGTGGGGGCCCATTGGGTCGTACGTTTGGCCCATTGGTCGTCTGGCATGCGGCAGATGTGTCCAGCCCAGTTTCAATTCAGCATGGCAGCTTTCCGAGTGACATCAGTTATTTTTGTCCTGGAACGGATGATTGTATTCCTAATCCGGTCAACAAGGTTAATTCCCAGAATACTCCGTTCCATTGCTCTCTGGCAAACCTCGAGCGTGGTCCTCTGTTGAATTGTCAAAGACCATGTTTGAGAACCATATGTGAGGATGGGAAGAATGCATACGTCCATGAGTCTCTTCTTAAGGGACAGAGGAAGATTACCCTTCATGAGTTCTTTCATGGCCCAATAGCTCTTCCAGGCATTTTCGGTGCGTCTTGCAACTTCCTTATTTTGTCTTGCCTGGAAAGAGACTATTTGACCTAGATAGAGATACTCATCGACGTACTCAACCTCCACACCCCCCACTGTAATTCTGCGATACGAACTGTTCGTCATCAACTTGGTCTTTGACATGTTCATTTGAAGTCCGACCTCGAGGCTTGCTATGCTCAGATCTTGTATATAGCATCTGAGTCAACTCGGAAGCTGAAGCTGCGAAAAGGACAATATCATCGGCAAAGCGGAGATTAGACAATCTCCTATGTCCGACCATAATGCCCCTCTCCGCCCAGTCAACTGTCAAGAGAGCTATGATTTAGGAAAATTAAAAGTCAATAACCTACCAACTACTTAACTAAATAACCTATCACTTGTGAAGGTGCCACACCAATCAGATTTGTTTTTAAATTTTTAGTAAGAAAACAAACAGAAACTTTCTTTTAAATACACGAATGTTTTCAAACCTGATGTAAAGAACCTGAGAGTAGTAGGTATCTAACATAGTCGAGATGAAAACAAAACTGTTTGGGTTTAGATAACCGTATTATGAACTGTTGCTAGATTTCAGTTTACTTACAGCGTGGCAACCAATGACTTGATACTATTTTTAATGTTTATGTTTATTTTGATCGTTAAGCTCAACACTCTTTATGCGCATGTTTTAAAAATTACAAAAAAGTTGAACCAGGTACCAATACCAGGTATTGTGATTTTGTGCTATGTTTTGAGTATGTTATATTATTTATTTTTAGGTCTAAATTGTATATTTTTTATTTATGAAGTAGATGTATTTCATTAAAAACAAAGAATTTAATTTAAAATAAATATTTGCTCAAATCATACAAAATCACGCAGATTTTTTTTTTTGAATGCCTGCGGGCGCTCTCGCAGCGTAAGGATTCGCGTGTAATGTAACCAAAATTTGGTTACACGCGAATGCTAAAATTTGTACTGGAAAATTTGGTTACATTACACGCGAATGATAAAATTTGTACTGGAAAATTTGGTTACATTACACGCGAATGATAAAATTTGTACTGGAAAATTTGGTTACATTACACGCGAATGCTAAAATTTGTACTGGAAAATTTGGTTACATTACACGCGAATGATAAAATTTGTACAAATTTTATTAATTAATAATCAATTAAAATTTATGTTTCTCTTAACTTACGATAAGTAGGTAACAGAAAAAAGGAAAAAAGCAATTCTTCGAAAACCAAACTTAAACAGAAAAACAAAATAAGTAATAATTATTTAATAAAACAAAGTTTAACCGGATTAAATCGCGTATATTATTTAAATTGGTTTGGTTTGGTTGGTTTCCTTTGGTTGGTTTGGTTTGGTTTACCTGCGACCACGAAATGCTGCAAAGCTTTCGAAACGTCAGGGAAACCAATTTAAATAATATACGCGATTTAATCCGGTTAAACTTTGTTTTATTATAATGTGTAGTGATCGCGAAAACCTAAGAAGTTAATAATTATTTATAAAAAAAAGCCTAAAATAAAAACAAAAACCAACTCACCGACATAACTTTAGCGGCCATTATCCCAAAAGCAGGAAACACAAACACAAAAGTTCGAAGTTTAAAAAAATATCAGTTACAGAAAACTAAATTATAAATAAATATTTTTCTTTCATCAGAGGGATGTGCGCTTAGTCACAAGGTTTTAAGTAAAATGATAAGTGTGTACAGTGATTGTTGACTAAATAATTTATTTATGTAAGTACGTCTTATATATCAGGAACCTCGCTCGCGCACGTGCTATGGAAGTGATATAGATTATACATTTTTAGGAGCCAGTATATTATATTAAACAGAAATAAATCTCTTGCCAAAAATGTTGTAATTTCATCTAGTTTTTTTTTATAATATTTGATTTTACATAATTAATAGCAGTGCTCTTGCGGCTTAGCACCCGTAATTTTTTTCAAGGTGCATGTACCAGCCAAGTGGCGCCCCCATCAGTATAAAACATATTACTCAAAACGGCTGTTTTTCGCACTTCTACTACAACTACAGCGAACTAAAATACTACTTAAACTACAGTACCTGTAATTACATTGCTAAAGATCCTTAGTGACTCCGCCTTAAGGCGTTACCAATTAAAGTTGATGCTCACCATATACAACTCAATGAAGCCAATGTATTGCAATACATTCATAAACACGGACAGTACTAAATGAAATTTTAGATTTTTTAAATATTTACTATTTTGACACATATATCACAGATATCTGTGCTATTTTGATGTCATGTTTTGCTTTTTTTGTTATGTCAAACAACCTACATTGTCGTCAAGTTGTCAGTCGATGCCAATTTTTTGGAATTTCTTGTGTGAAAAGGAGTTTATAATATTAAATCATAGACTATATAGTATCGAAATAAAAATATGGATGATACATAGATAACATAGATGATACAATTTTATCCGGTTACGTCATTAATGTATTGATACTCCTTAAAATATAAAAAATGGTTCTTGTACTGTCCGCATTAAATACAATGTACCTATATTATGAAATGAAAAAATTCGCATGTAATTTTCGTATATTGTTCATCTTTGTAACAGTTTAAGGCTATTTTTATCAATGTCCTTTCATAAACGAATTTTCGATAACAGATATATTCAGCGAGTAATAATTTTTTTACTGATGGGGGCTCCACTTGGCTGCTATAAGCGCCTTAACATGCACGGTATAATGTTTCCCGCCGTAGTTTTGGGAAGAGAAAAAAACTCAGGTATACCTTTATTATTATTTAATGTGAATAGTATCTGTATTAATTGCTACCCGGGAAGATTTTTCATAGAAAATTTGACACCCCATTATTAACCCCATTGAGTTTAATCCGTGAGTCCGTGTGGTGCCGGACTAGTCCGTGTGGTGCCGGACTTAAAGAATAGCACCACCCTTATCTCTTCTCATGGGTGTCGTAAAAGGCGACTAAGGGATTCACCAGAGGATGGGCAGCAGCGTTCTCTGAGTATTTAACCAACCAACTGCGATCACCAACCCGCCTGCCAAGCGTGGCGATTATGGTATATCCCCCCCTTAATTGGGGGAGGCCTATGTCCAGTAGTGGACGTCTTTCGGCTGAAATGATTCTAATAATAATGTTTAATAATGTTGTATAATATGTTTAATTAATTAAGTACTAATACAATAATCTGGTTTCGCCCAAATGTCCGGGTTCCGGGTCACTCAAAGGGCAACGGAGAGGGCTTTGCTCGGAGTGTCCCTGCGTGATTGAATTAGGAATGAGGAGATTCGTAGGAAAACGAAAGTAACCGACATAGCCCGAAGAATTGCCAAACTTAAGTGGCAGTGGGCGGGGCACATTGCTCGCAGAACGGATGGCCGATGGGACAGTAAAGTTCTGGAGTGGCGACCGCATACTGGAAGGCGCAGCGTGGGTAGGCCCCCCAAGGTGACCGACGACCTGGTGAAGGTCGCGGGAATCCGCTGGATGCGGAAGGCACAGGACCGGTCGTTGTGGCGATGCTTGGGGGAGGCCTATGTCCAGCAGTGGACGTCTTTCGGATGAAATGATGAAAAAAAAATTTGTATGCCACCTGTGGCAGCACACAGAGAGACTACCTATAATGTACTAACACCAAAATTACCTGTGTACACAAATAAACATTTTGATTGATTGATTGATTGCTATTATTATATTTATTTATTTAGACTCAATCCAACCACGCAATAATATTCTCCCATATAAAACGTATACCCCTACTGCATCCTGTTTTAGGAATAATTTTAGAAAAAGAAAAGATTAGTGTTGATTATTTTTCCCAAATTTGAGTGATTCTATCCAGAAGAAAAGATTTTTCATACAAACTCTAAGACCCAATTTCAGCCGCTTAGGGTTAAAATTTCCAAAAATCCTTTCTTAGGGACTTTACTCATGACGCGACGCGACGCAGAATTGCATCGATTGCCGATAACGGTCAGATATCGCAACAACATGTGTTCGAAGAAAATGTATTGAAAATCACAAATTTCTTCAGAGAAGATCGCATGGATTGACGATATCGCTCACAGATCTGCGCGATATCGAATTGCATGTACGTTCGGGGCCCGATTCTCGTTTAATGCGATATTTCAGTGATATGATATTATCATATCACTTCCTATGTCTATTATAAATATCGATGGCGCGCCAAAATGCGTATTCTCGAGGACAATAGATAAATTAGTAATCGATATGTACGTTCCGCTTTTCATAACAGTATATAAACGATAACTTTGTTATGCCTTTAAATAAGCAACTATGGTGTAATTTATATTTTCAATGTGTTTTTTATTGTTGTTTACACTATAAAACTGTGTAATTATACAGTATTTAATTAATAATAATGATAACATAAATGTTAATAATACCATGCGGTTTTTTTGTGGAACGGTACGTCAATAACTTGACGTGCGTGACATATGACATTGTTTAGACAGTTTTAAATTGGTTTTGTCATCAAAGTTATTTAGATATTATTTATATAAAACCAACAATGAGCCAGCCAAAACAAAGAAAACCATATCCGAGCGCAGCTCAAAAAGTTCGTTGTTGAGTGTTTGGCGGCTGACGAAGAACTCAGAGGAGGGAAGTTCTCAGCCTCCTTCACAAAAAAAATGCTGCCGCGCGTTGGCGTAACATTGAAGAAGAATTAAACTCCATTCCCGGGTCTAAACAATCGTGGAGTGAATGGCGAAAAGTAAGTTTTTTAATTCGCTCGCTATTGCTTGCTTGTACAAAAGTAACATTCATCCGACTCATTCATTGGAAATTTCCACCACATAATCAGATTTACCCAATACCCATTCTTTTCAGACGTGGCGAGACATGAAAGGCAAAGTAAAAAGAAAGCAGGCGGTGGTTAGGAGGTCTGCCAACCTTACAGGTGGTGGTTCTCCTCCACCTCTTCTCAGTCAAGAGGAGGAGCATATACTAAGCACAATAAGTGAATCTGCTCTTGAGGGACACAGTGACTGTAAAGAGTCCCACTGTAAAACACTGTAAATCTGTGATAATTTCAATTGGTTGACTAATGATTATATTAATGTTATTGTAATGACTGATTAATGATTTTTATGTTATACATATTATACCTAAGAGTAAATAAATAAAACTATAATTTAAATAGATTTTTTATTTCTATTTAAAATTGAATGAACAGAGTACTACACGAAGTAGTTCCGTACAATGTACCCTTGTTTCTGCCGTCTGAGGCTGCTGCCGCAAGGGTGCTGGCCAGAAAACCACGTATGCCTGACGGCTGCTTGTCCTTCTAGACACGTCTGGAGGGAATGGCAGTTGTTTGGCCAGTGCATTCTGGGTACGGGCAATGGAATCCTTTCGAGGGATTCATCTTCGAGGATCTTATTGCCTGTGGCGAATATTCTGGCGTGGGAGGGGCCCGTTCTGGGCCATTGGAGAGTTGATCCACGTGTCCCTCTGATGCCAACAGAGGGCACAGTGGAGGAGCAGCGGCGGGCCCGGTGTGCACTCACCTTGCCACTGGGCAGGCAGCGGGGGGCGGGCAGTCCTAGGATTACGAGATCTGCCTCCATCGATCTCGTAATCCTAGGACTGCCTGCTGAGTAGGGTTCTCGCGCCTCTTGGGACCGAGGTTCTTGGCTTCACCGCCCAGACGGCGAGGAAGAAAACCTCTATAAAAAAATACGGGAGGTGGGGCCTGCAAGCAGCAGACTTGGGGATGTCTGCTGCCCGACCAGCAGCTGGCGTAGCTGACACAGTTGGCGTAGTTGGCACAGCGGGCGTAGTTGGCGCAGCTGGCGTAGCTGATAACGGCCCGTGAGGTGAGGTGGCGTGCAATGTTCCGTGTGCGCCACTGAGGAGGCTCACCTGCTTGTAGCGGGCCGGGACCTGTCGGGGGTGGTTGTGTGAATACTCACGGGTTCTCACGCCCCCGGCCAAGGTAGTTCAAGTAACACCGTGGTGGTTTTAGTCGGTTAGAGTCCGACACTGGCTCCGCCTACACCACGTGGAGTGCATCCATGAGGATTACACCACGGCAAAAAAAAAAGTTGCGTTACGATCGATAATTCAGTAGACATAGCATCGTGTGCTCCGGACCAATCGATGCATATCTAACGGTTTCTATCGACATTTATCTACCGTGACTTTTCGAGAATAAGGAAATACGTGGAATCAATTCGATATTTTGACATTTATTGCAATATTTATCGAATGTGATACAGTATCTAGTTGCATATCTAACGGCTTTGTATCGATATATATCTACCGTGACTTTCCGAGAATACGGAAACATGAATTAATTCGATATTTTGGCAGTTCTTGCGATATTTATCGAACGTGATATAATATCTACTCCCCGAGAATTGGGTCCCTGATGACCTGCGATCCTATTTCCATATTAAAAAAGTATATACGTATCATATCCATTGTCTAATACCCATAGTACAAGCTCTGCTTAGTTTGGGACTAGATAGTGCTGTGTAAAAATGTTTTTTTTTTTTGATGTGATCACCAGTCTGTTTACTACCGACCTACCTATCGTGATATAAATTTATTGCTATTATTGGCAATATTCCTGGTGGCGCCAACCTCTCACTTGAGGTGATTTAAGTCTAAATTAAATCATTCTTGATAGCAAACCTCATGTACAATCTGTTCCTTGTCGGCCACAGAGAAAATAATCACTACGTTTGTCGGCCGCCGCACCGCTGTCAGCGACTATTGACGGAAAGAAAAATAATATGTGAAAAGACATTAAACAATTTAATTCCGCTCGTGATCTGCGAACTGCGATCCGCAGCATAACACATTAATTGATTAAAACCCATTGATGGTATTAAATAATACCATCAATGTTAAAACCGCATTCACTCCGCTCCATATTCTATCACCCTATTCCATACATCACCCACATTACATAACAAACCCAACATAATTAGTGAGTGAGACCGTCCGTGCACCAGAAGTTCCGGAGGACCGGTGCGCGTCGCTGACAGTGGCCGTCCATCCAGGCGGTCCTCGAGGTACGTGCATTTTCTATCTTTAGATCATTCGTGCAATTTTCCTACGTCAACTGAGGTGTCAGTATAAATCCAGCGCTCTAATATACAATACACTTCGCGCAGTAGGTTGCACACTTTCAATTTGTTGGGCATTCGCGCCCGGCACGCTTCGCCGCTCGAGAAAGAAGCCGACAGAAGGATCCGATTGGGCTGGGCAGCATTGGGCAAACTTCGCCAAGTCTTCTCGTCGCCTGTACCACTAAATTTGAAGACAAAGGTCTTCAACCAGTGTATCCTGCCTGTCATGGCGGTGCCGAGACGTGGAAACTGACAGTTGGGCTAGTCCACAAATTCAAAGTCGCTCAGCGAGCTATGGAGCGAGCTATGCTTGGAGTTTCTTTGAAGGATAAAATCTTTAACGAGATTATCCGGAGAAGAACCGGAGTGAACAACATAGCTGGTAAGATCAGTAAGCTGAAGTGGCAGTGGGCTGGCCATGTCTGTCGAAGGACAGATGGCTGTTGGAGCAGACGAGTGTAACTGCAGCGGAGTGGCGCAACACCAAAAATATTCTCCGGGAGCCAACTCAGCAGCGACGCGCCGCGTCGTTCCGCTGCCGCGACGTTGTAGTACGGTTAGGGTCATACAAATCAATACAAAGAATACTTGTGGTGTCGCGCCGCTCCACTGCTGTGCCGCGCCGTGCATCTCAAGTGCGGTTTAACCTCAAGATGTATAATTATTTGAAAGGGGTTTTTAACAATAGTGGTCATGCTTAGTGTATGGAGTATGGGGAAGTGAGGTGTGTGATGAAGAATGTGAGTAATGTGTGTGAATGTGTGTGATGTATGATGAAGTGTATGGTGTTGGTGTATGGGATATGATTGTGTGTTGTACACTACATGAAATCATTTAATAATAATATGTCAATATGTGGTTGAGGAAATACTCAAAGAACGCTGTTGCCCATCCTCTGGTGAATCCCTTAGTCGCCTTTTACGACACCCACGAAAAGAGATAGGGTGGTGCTATTCTTTATGTCCGGCATCACATGGAACTCTTTGTGTCCGGCACCACACGGAACAGTCGGAACACATACATAGATAAAATTACACTTACCTAATTGAATTTATCTCTATGAGAATAAAATTCAAAAATTTACCTGATAAATTAATATGTGTAGGTATAATAAACAAATTAATTAATACCATCGTTTATCGGACATGACTTACTTTTCAATTTCGTTGTTTTTGTTTGTTGTCCTTAATCTGTGTACGTACACACGGTGTAGATACGTGATCATTATGTGAGATAAGCATTGTCTCTGGGGAAACCCTAGTGTGATGAAACCTTAACAATAATTACACCATCGTGAGTTAAATTCATGATTATTAATATAAACCGTTTCACTCACGTAATTCAATCGGGCGTGCCCGACTAGTTTCAAGCTCGAACATGAGCTGGTTGCGCGTAGGCGTCGGGTACACCCGATGAAATTACGTGAGTGAAACCGTTTATATTAATAATTACAGTGATGCTTGCATTGCTGTGTTTCGGTCTGAAGGGTAAGGTGCCGGTGAAACTACAATCACATGAGACTTTCCATTTTCATGTCTCAGTTTGGCGAACCGACTTGCGGTACCATTTAGGCAACAGCCTGAGTGGTATTGAAGTTGTTATGGGCAAAGGTAACCGCTTAACATCAGGTGGGCCTTTAGCTCGTTTCGCCATCCTATACTATAATTATTTTTTATAAGAATTTAATCACGATGGTGTAACTATTGTTAAGGTTTCATCACACTAGAGTTTCCACAGAGACAATGCTTATCTCACATAATGATCACGTATCTACACCGTGTGTACGTACACAGATTAAGGACAACAAACAAAATCAACAATATTGAAAAGTAAGTCGTACCCGATAAACGATGATATTAATTAATTTATAATAAAACAAGTTTAACCGGATTATATCGCGTATATTATTTAAATTGGTTTCTCTGACGTTTCGAAAGCTTTGCAGCGTTCGTAGTCGCCATGCGGTTGCTCTATGGTGGTCGCAGGTAGACTAAGATGACCAGCGTCTTTATATATTTCGAAAAAAAAAAATAACTACGGTACAATTTTTATTAATTAAAATTGTTTCGATGCACGCAGTAATTTATCGCGTTTCTCATTCTTCTAGTCCATCCAAAGGTTGTCTGGAATAGATTGCCTTGTGCAATAAGACCGCCCATTGTACTTACATAATGTTTCAGTAAACTGTCTTTGTTTTCGTTTGGTGTACCTATGTACAATAATAAATAAATAAATAAATAATCACTCACAATGTAATTATTGCATGCGTGCTGTTTGGGACTTGGATTATTTTTAGAACTGGTTTCCAAACATGTGGTAGCTGCCAACCATCTTCTCTATTAAAATTAGGATGTTTTTTAATTTCAATAGCCTATTTAGCTTTTTTAAATTTTGAGGTTAATTTCTGTCGCTGCAATACTGAAATATTTATTCGAATAATTATTCATTATTACTCACTTGCCATTTTTGTCAATGTTCACTTTTTTCAGACACTAAGGGACTTTACACAAGACGCGAAGCGATGCGAGCGATATCGCATCGATTGTCGACTCGAGTTGTACGTACATTCTAATTGATACCATAAATATTTCCAACAAATTACTAGTTGCACAACAGAAGTCGCTCATCGATATCCCGAACAGAGAATCGCGTGCAAATCGAAACAAGTGCCAGCGCTCGCACGCCCCCATACATTTATTTGTAATAGGATCGCAGGTCATTAGAACGTATATGCAATTCGATATCGAGCAGATCTGTGAGCGATATCGTCAATCCATGTGATCTTGTCTGAAGACATTTGCGATTTTCAATACATTTTCTTCGAACACATGTTGTTGCGATATCTGACCGATATCGGCAATCGATGCAATTCTGCGTCGCGTCGCGCCTTGAGTAAAGTCCCTTATTATCAACAGTAAATACTAGCACCGCGCGCGCTCATTTGTCAAATTAAATAGCGTGCGCTTTCCCGGCTTCTTGTTACACACTTCCGTCCCTTTTCACGAAATTACTCCCACAGCTTGCAGGAAAGCGAGAGGGAAGATGTTACACATCTAAAACAACCTTGTCAAAAACACGTTCCTATATCAAGTTTTATTGTTATTAAAACCTTTTTCACATGCATTCTAATAATAATGTTGTGGTAATTATTGTACAGAACTCACATTGCACGAGTTCCACTCAAACTTGGCCAGTTTTTTTAACATCTGTACCGACAGATCAGCTATGGACTCGTGACTAATTACTGCCGCGAATTTTTCACTGTTATCATTATAATTATTTGCATAGATGAATATTCTGTAAACACATAATCTTCAATACTCAATTCTTTATTGCATTCCATGATGTAGGCAATATATGTATGAGCTCTTAAAATATGACCACACGTTTCTAATACACGTTGTTTTAAAATGAATGTTTCTTTATTTTTATGTTTGTACTTTATACGTTTCTAAGCCATTCATCCGAATTATGACAAAACCTTGGTGAGTTGTTCTGCGTACACCCACTAAGGTACCTGGCCCAAAAACAAAGATGGCATTGCAACGCATAGCACCTTACACCTTGGCACAGCCAGTTCCAAATAAATATGGTGTTTCTCTCGAACATTGCCCGTGAAATTAATAGGTATAGTCCATCCGCTGAATTAGTGGCGCTACACGTATATCCAAATTGCATACAGAACTAAATGTAATATAAGGCGATGATTGTCTAATGAGCTGAGACCTTTAAGGTGAACTACAGGCAATGCAAAGTGCCCGTGGTCCACCCAGGTAAACTGAGGTGGACTACAGGCAAGAAAAAGTGCCCGTGGTCCAATTTTTTTATTTTTTTTTATATATTTTTGCGACATTTCACACAGCACCATCTAGTTCCAAACCAAGCAGAGCTTGTAATATAGGTCAAAATAAATATAATAATATATATGGCATACAGAAGTAAATGTAATATTAGGCGGTGATTGTCTAATGAGCTGAGACCTTTAAGGTGAACTACAGGCAATGCAAAGTGCCCGTGGTCCACCCAAGTGAACTGAGCAGGTGGACCACGACCTCGGACTGTATAAAACAGGTGGGTAGGCTTAAGATTAAGAATCAATTATGGAGTCTGTCGGGCACAGCACAGTTTGGTAGGAGAGGGAAGGAAGAGCGTTTTTATGTTTGCAGTTATACTACATTCATCATCTATTTGTAATTTAATTTTATTGAACATTGTTATTAGGAGATTTTTATTTATTTTAGCAAATTATAGTTTTTATAAAATATTTTGTTTTACTTGTTGTTAAATTATTGCACTAAGTACATACTTAGTTTGTTGGTTTTCGGTTGTAACGGTAGGGGCAGCGCACGTTGCAGTTAGGGTAGTGTATAGAAAGCTACTGCAACTAGAGCCTGATGTTTCAAAAGTGCCTTATTAGGTTTATTTGAAAAAGTTAATTAAATAAATCAAAATCCGACAAAAAAATACTGAAAACGTAAACAAGATACGTCTTAAAAATCAAATCGTTATGATTTGATTTTTAAGACGTATCTTGCTTGACGCAGTCCGAGGTTACCTACGAACAATACAATACAATACAAATTCTCCATATTGTACAACATAAAAACATGATAAATTAATAAAATTAAAAATTAATTTGAAATGATTGCAGCTTTCGAAACGTCAGGAAAACCAATTTAAATAATATATGCGATTTAATCCGGTTAAACTTTGTTTTATTAAATTTATTTATTATTGATGATAATTATTACATGTATAAAAGTAAGTAGAAGTATTACCATAGATAAGTAGGTATGCTGCAGAAATCTGTACACAAATTAATAAACCCTGCCTCTTAAACTAGGATAACCTGTATCTTAACTAATCTTAAGAGACAGTGTTCGACGAAGAGGTTATTCTTAGATTTTACAACACTTTGGAAATTGTGTCAGTATACTTTTGATTATACAAGTAAAACATAGGAGTACAAGATGCTCGTAATTTGTGGATGTGTGTGTTTTTTGGGTGTGTGTTATTTGTGTATGTGTTATTTGTGTGTGTCGGGGGTATGTTGGAATGTATGTTATGTATGAGTGTACGTGAGTGATAAATATAAACTACGTATAAGTGTTCAATTGAACCGAACTATGTAATTCGCAAACTGACCAAAAACATACGTAGCCTTGGACTGCGTAATTATCATAGCAACAGCTGTTATCAAAGCGGCTTTGCATAATATTTTTTGCAAATTTATATTTCGTTACAGATAAGCACAGGTTTTTGAGGCCATCTGATAAAATTCGTTAGTCGTTAGGTTGCCTTACGCAATTCATCATTATTATTACTATCACGTTCAATAAGTCCTACTGCCTTACGCAATTCATCATTATTATTACTATCACGTTCAATAAGTCCTACTGCCTTACGCAATTCATAATTATTATTACTATCACGTTCAATAAGTCCTACTGCCTTACGCAATTCATCATTATTATTACTATCACGATGAATAATTCCTACTGCCTTACGCAATTCATCATTATTATTACTATCACGTTCAACAAGTCCTACTGCCTTACGCAATTCATCATTATTATTACTATCACGTTCAATAAGTCCTACTGCCTTACGCAATTCATCATTATTATTACTATCACGATGAATAAGTCCTACTGCCTTACGCAATTCATCATTATTAAATCGACTCCCGTCTTAGCTGGGACAAGCACATCGGTAATATAGTTTCCCGTTCTAGGAAACTTCTCTATGTATTTAGGAAACTGAGATCCTCAGCTGACCTGGATACATTAAAACTTGTGTATTTCTCTTTGGCACAATCTATACTGATGTACTGCATAGCAGCCTGGGGTGGCACGTTTGCTCTGAGCATGCTGCGAGTAGAGAGAGCGCAGAGGGCTGTTCTAAAGGTTCTTCTTAAGAAACCCATTAGATACCCGACTATAACATTACATACCAACAATGTTCTGTACTTACAGTTAGACAGCTCTATGTGCTCCAGACCATCATACGTAAGCATGCTACTATTCCCTACAAGTCAAATGACTCTAGGCGCAGGAAGGACATAGTTTGTGGAATGAAGCCGCATAGGACTGCTCTCGCTAGTAGAAGTTTTTATATTAATAGTTCTCGTCTATACAACCGTGTTAACGGGATAGTATTTATTTATAATCTCACTACAAATAAATGCAAAAAAGAAATACAAAACTGGATACAAACATTAAATTACCAAGAAACTGAAAATTTGCTCAAACCCCTACTCAATTAGAAGACTTACGCAAACATACACAAACAACGCAAACATACACAAACAACGCATACTTATACCTACTACACTACACATCCAACTACACACCGTCCACATACACACAAATCCTACTTTAGCAACTGTGTAATGTAGATTTAGTTTTACAAACATAATTTTTAATTTAATTTAATTTTCTTCCAATTTAATTTAATTATTTTAGTTTTAATTCATATTATTCTTTTGTAATAATTTTACCGTGTAACTAAATGGAAGGCGCTGGTGCCTGTGATACAATGTTTTTTCATTAGTACAGTTACCAACGTTACACCAACGTTACTTTTTTTTCTGTAAAGATATTTTATGAAAATAAACATTTTTTTATTATTTTATTTATTATTATTACTATCACGTTCAATAAGTCCTACTGCCTTACGCAATTCATCATTATTATTACTATCACGATGAATAAGTCCTACTGCCTTACGCAATTCATCATTATTATTACTATCACGTTCAATAAGTCCTACTGCCTTACGCAATTCATAATTATTATTACTATCACGTTCAATAAGTCCTACTGCCTTACGCAATTCATCATTATTATTACTATCACGATGAATAATTCCTACTGCCTTACGCAATTCATCATTATTATTACTATCACGTTCAACAAGTCCTACTGCCTTACGCAATTCATAATTATTATTACTATCACGATGAATAAGTCCTACTGCCTTACGCAATTCATCATTATTATTACTATCACGTTCAATAAGTCCTACTAATATTATAAACTTAAATGTTTGTGAGGATGTATGGATGTTTGTTACTCTTTCACGCAAAAGCTACTATTTGGCGAACCGACTTGCGGTACCATTTAGGCAACAGTCTAGGTGGTATTGCGGTTGTTACCAAAGGTAACCGCTGGGCCTTTAGTTCGTTTCACCATCCTATACTATATTAAAAATAAAAAGTATTTAATGAAATTTGGCATACATATAGAACGTAACCCAGAATAACATATAGGCTACTTTTTATCTCGGGAAGATGAACAGTTCCCGAGGGATGCGCGATAAGCGACATACAGGCGTGTGAAGCCGCGGGCATATCATCATCAACTCAGCCTTATCGCAGTCCACTGCTGGACATAGGCCTCTCCCAAGTTGCGCCACAACACTCAGTCCTCTGCCTTCCGCATCCAGTCCCCCGCAGCTACGTTCTTTAGGTCGTCAGTCCACCTGGTGGGCGGACGCCCTACGCTGCGTTTACCGATTCGCAGTCTCCACTCAAGGACTCGTCTGCTCCAGCAGCCATCGGTCCTTCGACAGACATGGCCAGCCCACTGCCACTTCAGCTTACTGATCCTACAAGCTATGTCGGCCACTCCGGTTCTTCTCCGGATAATCTCGTTACGGATTTTATCCTTCAAAGAAACTCCAAGCATAGCTCGCTGAGCGACTTTAAATTTGTGGACTAGCCCAACTGTCAGTGTCCACGTCTCTGCACCGTAAGTCATGACAGGCAGGACGCACTGGTTAAAGACCTTGGTCTTCAAACTTTGCCGTATAGGCATATTACGTGCGGCAACCTAACGACTAACGAATTTTATTGAGTGGCCGCTACAGGTTATCACTTTATCAGTAACAAAAGATAAATTCGTTAGCGCTAACGGATTTATCTTGTTTGCCGGAATGATCGTTTTTATTATCAGTTGTAATGTTCTGTTGCTATGAAAATATGATATAAAACTAGTGATAGCCTTACGGTTGAAAGCTTGCCTTCCATGCAGAGTGTGAGTTCGATCCCGGCCCGCACCTCTGACTTTTCGAATTCATGTGCGGATTTAATTTCGATTATCACTTCACTAACGGTGCAGGAAAACATCGTGAAGAAACCTGAACACCAGAGAGTGCTCCATACAGTTCTCAATGGTGTGGCAGTCCGCCAACCCGCACTAGGCCAGCGTGATGGACTAAGGCCTTAGCCTTCTCATACTGAGAAGAGGCCCGTGCCCAGCAGTGGGACAGTAATGGGCTGGTTATATTATATATGAAAATATGACTTATTATTAGCACCTATAATTAACGCTACCCAATGCATTAACCATTTCTTCAACCAGTGCATCCTGCCTGTCATGACTTACGGTGCCGAGATGTGGACACTGACAGTTGGGCTAGTACACAAATTCAAAGTCGCTCAGCGAGCTATGGAGCGAGCTATGCTTGGAGTTTCTTTGATGGATAAAATCTGTAACGAGATTATCCGGAGAAGAACCGGAGTGACCGACATATCTTGTAGGATCAGTAAGCTGAAGTGGCAGTGGGCTGGCCATGTCTGTCGAAGGACCGATGGCCGTTGGAGCAGACAAGTCCTTGAGTGGAGACCGCGAATCGAAAGTTTCAAGACAAAGGTCTTCAACCAGTGTATCCTGCCTGTAATGGCGGTGCCGAGACGTGGATACTGACAGTTGGGCTAGTCCACAAATTCAAAGTCGCTCAGCGAGCTATGGAGCGAGCTATGCTTGGAGTTTCTTTGAAGGATAAAATCCGTAACGAGATTATCCGGAGAAGAACCGTAGTGACCGACATAGCTTGTAGGATCAGTAAGCTGAAGTGGCAGTGTGTCGACGGCACATGAACGACGGCCGCTGGAGAAGACGAGTCCTTGAGTGGAGACCACAAATCGGCAAACGCAGCGTAACCCCCCTCCCCACGCCAGGTGGACCGACGACCTGAAGAAGTTGGCTGGGGGAGACTGGATGCGGAAGGCAGAGGAGCGAATCTTGTGGCGCAACTTGAGAGAGGCCTATATCTATCAGGGGACTGCGATACTCTGAGTTGATGATGATGAGTTGATAAATGCCTTAATATCGGGATATCTGGGCGCTCAGCAATTGCTTTTAGACTGCTGTTGTTACTATCCCGCAGTCTTAGAAGCAGTGACGCCACCTTTTGGATTATGGCGTGAAAGCCAATATATATGAATCTGCGAACATTCCGGACGTACTTTAGCGCTGCGGTAGTCCTAACAGCATCCTAAACGCATTATGACATTGTACGAGGAGGACGTTGTAGGTTTGTCAATGACCCACTGTAAGCTTTGATGCACTGAGGCACTTTTCATGCACGTGTAAGGAATTATTTCACGTGTTCCTCCAATACGATGAGTACCAACAGAAAAGCGCGTCATTGCTTTACTGATCGATCGACCCACGTTCGACCATCTAACTATATAGTATCCACATGTACATTTTACTAGCAGAACTAGCAGCGCCGGCCGGGACTCTGTCGACGTGAATGTCGGAAAATAGCATCATGTCGTTTTCATGAACACAATGTAAGTTACGGAATTGTATTTTCATACCACCGCCACCATCAGACATCAAACTGACACCACACCACCACAAATCACACTGACACCACACCACCACACATCACACTGACACCACACCATCACACATCACACTGATACCACACGACCACATATCACACTGACACCACACCATCACACATCACACTGACACCACACCTCCACACATCACACTGATACAACACCACCACACATCAAACTGACACCACACCACCACGCATCACACTGACACCACACCACATGTAATACTGATACCACACAACCACACATCACCCCACTGAAACGCCATCCACTACCACCATCACCATTCGTAATAAATGATTAGCAACCTTGACATCGTAAACTGTTTAGGTATTACTTAAAACAATAAGAGTGTATGATAACAGTGTTACAAAATTACGATATCACACTATATCGGATACGTAGATTTTCATGGTATGGACCTGTGGAGATGCAGTAGATTGTTATGGTATGAACCATGTGATGCGGCGGAATGAGGAGCATGTTACGATAAAATTTTTGTGTATGAATGTGGATGACTATAAGAAAAGAGAAAAAAGAAAAAGAAAAGATGGATGGTATTGTGTGAAAAATGATATGGATACAGTGAAAACGGAGACAAAGACAAAGACATTTATTGCTCAAACTGACGAGATGACGGCTGATAGAGATGTATGGGAGTAAAAGACATGCTGCGCCGACCCCAAACAAATTGGGATAAGGGCAGGAGGATGATGACTATGTTGGATCCGTATCACACAGATCTCCCACAGCGTATTTTCATATTTTTTTTGGATTCGAATTAGAGTTCGGATGCAGTACATAAGCACCATAGAAAGAAAGACCTAGATTCTGAAAAACAAAACAAAAACAATATTGCCCACTTCTTGTTCGATAACCTCGTAAGTGGCTCATTCTGACATTACCCTTGAATTGGGTTTCGTTACGTTAACCTCGGGTTACGTTAACCCCGGGTTAACGGAACAGTTGTTATCCTAGTGAACAGAACGTAAACAATATGAGTGGATCTTATTTATTTTTGAGTCAAAATAATAATTAACAACTGCCATAGATATTCGTACGGCAACCGGAACCGATAGCTTAACGTGCTCTCTGAGGCACAAAAGACGGCAATTTCTGGCTCATTTGACTAAAATTTTATAAATTAAGAGCCGCACTCTGTTGCCACAACCAACTGCGATCGCCAACCCGCCTGCCAAGCGTGGCGATTATGGCATATGATTATGGCCCCTTTGGGGGGAGGCCTTTGTCCAGCAGTGGACGTCTTTCGGCTGTTATGATATGATGATGATGACTCTGTTGCCGACGAGAGACGCCTTAAGCTGATTCGCAAATCTGTCATCGCCCTACGCACCGTACACGCCACATTTTAGAATTATATCTTCAGCCTTGCGCACCTATCCGCACCGTACGCGTCGCTGTTGATTAACATCAGCATCAACGTCACGGAAACCAATTTAAATAATATAAATAAATAATAAATAAATAAATATTTTGGGACATTTAACACAGCACCATCTAGTCCCAAACTAAGCAGAGCTTGTAATATGGGTACTAGACAATGGATATAATACTTATATACTTTTCTTTTGTAAATACATACTTATAATACATAAGAAACACCCAGACCAACACAAACACTTATGTTCATCACACAAATATTTGTGTTATGTGGGAATCGAACCCACGACCTCGTGATCAGCAGTCCGACACTCGAACCACTAGACCACAGAAGTCGTCGATATACTCGATTTAATCCGCCTGATGTTAAGCGGTTACCTTTGCCCATAACAACTTCAATACAACCTAGGCTGGTACTGTAGGGGTGCTGGCCAGAAAACCTCCACGTGTGCCTGACGGCTGCTTGTCCTTCTGGACACGTCTGGAGGGAACGGCAGTTGTTTGGCCGGTGCATCCTGGGCACGGGCAATAAAATCCATTCGAGGGATTAACCTTCGGGGGATTTTATTGCCTGTGACGAATATTCTGGCGCGGGAGGGGCCCGTTCTGGGCCAGTGGGGAGTTGCTCCACGTGTCCCTCTGTTGCCAACAGAGGGCACAGTGGAGGAGCAGGGGTGGGCCCGGTGTGCACTCACCCTGCCACTGGGCAGGCAGCGGGGGTACTGTCTTTCCACGCCCCCGTCGATCTCGTAACCCCAGGAGTGCCCGCTGAGTAGTGTTCTCGCACCTCTTGGGACTGAGGGTCTTGGCTTCACCGCCCGGACCGCGAGGAAGAAAACCTCTATAAAAAATTACGGGAGGTAGGGCCTGCGAACAGCAGACTCGGGGTAGTCTGCTGCCCGACCAGCAGCTGGCGTAGTTGGCGCAGCTGGTCCTGACCTTAGCTCATGGGTCTTTGCCCATGAGCTAAGGTGGCGTGCAGTGTTCCGTGTGCGCCGCCTAGGAGGGTGCGGCCAACGTTAGGCCGCACGGGTAGAAGGGGCTCGCCAGCTTGTGGCGGGCCGGTACCTGTCGGGGGTGGTTGTGTGAATACTCACGGGTTCCCACGCCCCCGGCTAAGGTAGTTGAAGGAACACCATGGTGGTTTTAGTCGGTAAGAGTCCGACACTGGCTCCGCCTAGCCCGGGCGGAGTCCATCCATGAGGATTGATTTACCCACGGCAAAAAAAAAGGCTGGTACTGTAGTTTAATCAGAAATTATTTACTGTGTAAATTATACTTGGCTTTAGTTGAAGATAGAAAAAGTGCGAAAAACTGCCACTTTTGGCATTCGAGGGCGCCACTTGGCTGCTACATTCCCCTTAAGAGGTTTTCAGTTATTTCAATAACATGTTGTATAACTAAGAGTATAATATCATGTTGTGTAACTAAGAGTATAATAACATGTTGTATAACTAAGAGTATAATAACATAAAAAAAATAAAAAATAAAAATATCTTTAGGACATTTTTACACAGCACCATCTAGTCCCAAACTAAGCAGAGCTTGTGTTATGGGTACTAGACAATGGATATAATACTTATATTTTTTGTTGTTGTAAATACATACTTATAATACATAAGCAACACCCAGACCAACACAAACACTTATGCTCATCACACAAATATTTGTGTCCTGTGGGAATCGAACCCACGACCTCGTTATCAGCAGTCCGACACTCGAACCACTAGACCACAGAGGCCGTCAACATGTTGTATAACTAAGAGTATAATAACATGTTGTATTACTAAGAGTCTAATAACATGTTGTATAACTAAGAGTATAATAACATGTTGTATTACTAAGAGTCTAATAACATGTTGTATAACTAAGAGTATAATAACATGTTGTATAACTAAGAGTATAATAACATGTTGTATAACTAAGAGTATAATAACATGTTGTATTACTAAGAGTCTAATAACATGTTTATAACTAAGAGTATAATAACATGTTGTATAACTAAGAGTATAATAACATGTTGTACAACTAAGAGTATAATAATATGTTGTATAACTAAGAGTATAATAACATGTTGTATAACTAAGAGTATAATAACATGTTGTATAACTAAGAGTCTAATATTTTTAGTAGCCTATTAAGAGGAGTAAGTTTAGTAATACAGGCTATTAATTCAAGAAGCAAGTAAAATCATGACTTCAAAACAAAAATTTATGAGAAAACATTTGATCTTCCTAGTTTAAGAAAAATACGTCTATATAATTAGTGTTATATACAAAATTTAAAGCATATTAAAATTATCACCTAACAATAAATAAGTATGACTTTTGTGTTGACTAACAAAACTATGTCGCAGTATGATAACAATTTAAGTTCAACCGGTCAAAAACAAGTAAAAACAACAATTTGTTAAAATACCTGATAAAACATAGTTATTTTTGTTTATTTTGATACATTTTCCTCGTAAGGAATAATGACCAAAATTATAGAATCGGTAAAAATGCCAGTTTACAAATTAATTATTTTGTTAAAACACTTTAAGGGTGGTCATTAGGGCTGCCACTACCTAAATTTCCAACGACTTCCAAAACCCCGGACATTTGGGCGAAACCAGATTATCGGTCCGGAGACGATAAAAACAATCACAATCACATGAGACTTTCTATCATCGTGTCTCAGTTCGGCGAACTGACTTGCGGTACCATTTAGGTAACAACCTAGGTGGTATTCTAAGGGGCTCGTGGCTAAGTAGCAAGCATGTGGATTGTACGATCTGCAAGGTTAAGCTGCACTAGCCGCGGTCAGTCTGTGGATGGGTGACCGTTTCCTTACACATCGAGACCGCTTCGTGCCTCAGAGAGCACGTAAAGTCTGCGCCTGATCTCTCTCCGGTCGTGTCGAATTGCCGTCCCATCGGATTTTGAGAGTGAGGGAATAGAGAGTGCACCTGTGTTTGTGCACTATAATATGTCCCGCGCAGATGGCTAGTCTCCATTGAGATTGGCCGCCATGACCGAAATTCGGCAGGGAGGACATTATTATAGGTGGTATTGCAGTTATTATGGGCAAACAGAGTAATCTATAGCTCGTTTCGCCATCCTATACTATAAAAAGTAAAATATACAACGTGTTATTGAAATAAATAACTGAAAACCTCTTAAGGGGTCATTGTACTCATCAGTATGAACAACTTTTACTATGTGACCAATCCTGAAATCGCGAAAAAAAACACCTACATTTTTGTTAACATGAATCGACAGAATGTGGCGATCAGCTGTTTTTTATATGATGGACGGACAGCATAGCGAGAGTAATAGGGTCCCGTTTGGCACCCTTTGGGTACGGAACCCTAGAAACTAAGCTATTTAATTTATTTATTTTACCGATTACGTTTGTGAATAACTGATATTCCACTCTTACACACGAAGCGTTTTACTAACACTTTTATTATGCGTGCCGCTAAGAAGAGAAATTCCTTGCGTGTTTCCTGATAAGTCAAAGTCAAAAGTTTTTGTTTCGAATAAGCATTTAAGTACTTGCACTTTCAAAACGTTAATTATGAATCTAGTTGCACGGTTCCAAAAAGTTGGTCCCATGGAGAAGAGCTGGCAAGAAACTTTATAAGTATATGTTTAATCGGTTTAATTAGAATCGGTGGTCTTCAACGAAAGAGTGAATAGTTTTTTGCTGGGCAAGCGTGCACCATCATCTTGAGCGAGGTAGCGGTCAAATGCAAGCCCAATTAATAATTTAAGATTGTGTTTGTGTATTGCAAAGTATTAATTACTCGCTTCATAGCAACTAATAACAATACCAAAAAACCTAGCCTATCTGGGTTGACCAAAAGGGCGACGCCCGGTCGGTAGCCCTAAATATCGCTGGAGCGATGCGGTGGAAGGCGATCTTCTGGAGATTAGAGCCAGTGATTGGCGAAATACTGCCAAAGATCGCAGCAAGTGGCGTTCTCTCGTTTCGGAGGCCAAGACACATTTTGGGTCGCTGTGCCAGCGGAGTGCGTGTAAAAATTTCTGAAAAGATGTAAACAAGACTTGTGTATATGAAACCTACCTATGTACCTATGTGTACCTTGTGTGTACCTATGTGAAAGTATCAAATCAACACGCAGGCGGAGGCTACCTATGAACTACTTACGTAATTCATGACCAAAAACATACGTAGCCTCCGCCTTTACATCATTTCAGTTATTTTTACACGCTGTCGAGTTTTTTTGGTTTTGTTAATTAACTTTTTTTAGTTTTGTCATGTTTTATCGCGCCTTTAATGTTTTTTTTTTATTTAAAAGTCACACATAAATAGGTATCATTAATAAGTTGGTTATAGTTTTGTAAACCATTTATAATAAAACCCTTTATTTTGATACCCCACTCGAGAGGTTTTGAGTGAAGAAAAAATCGAAGACATATATGGCGCCAAAAATCTTCCATTTTTATTTTTATAATTTTCATATACCCATTTCATCTCACAATTAAGACCAATCTAACGACACCTCTCAAGCTAAAATCCATCAAGCCGTTTAGGCTACACAGCGTGCCAAAGAAATATACATACATACACTCGAAAAACATAACCCTCTTCTTTCTGGCGCAGTCGGGTAAAAAGGCACGTGTGGACGCTACAATTAATCAACTAAAAGCCAGTTCAAATTTAACAAAATCACATTAACAAACAGGTGACATGAAAAAAGATTAAACATAATATTTTTCACAAATAAAATAACATGAATATTGATAAGAATAAAGACAAAGTCCGCTAAGAAGCTCGGGGGTTAAATTCTTAACCTCTGATATAGTTACACATTCATGAAGAGTGTCACTCGGTATCTAGTCGATTACCTACCCAGTTAATTGATAAAATAACTGGACTACTTCCGCCTGATATTGTGATGATGGAGCAATGAGAAAGGGGTACTTAATCTTTCCACTTGACCCACGAAATAAAGAAAACAAATGGAAGTCCCCTTACGATTATTTATTACGGAAAAAGTGTCGCCAAAATCACACACACAGACATAGTAAAAAATATAGACTATGTGCTGCGAACAGCCATAGTGAAGCCAACAAAAACCGTGCTCCTTCATGTACAACCAGTGCTCACGTACACACCATGCACCTGAAGGATATTTGTTTTCGCGATGCTTAGAGGGGTGAGCACGGTTTAAGGTGCATGTGTGTGCGTGAGCGCTGGTTTGTACACGGAGGAGCACGGTTTTATTGGCTTCACTATGGTTGTTCGCAGCACTTCGTCTATATTTTTTACTATATCCGTGATCACACATTAATAATTAAAACAGTACCTTAAATATAATACACAAAAAACAATTATGTGATTGGGTCTATTTATAATTCAAACGGGACCTAGCAATTATATAACGTCTTTTTTAAATTAAATCTTAATACAAGTTGTTAAAATTAAAATTGTTTTATTGAAACTTATGAAAATTTTACACATAGCGGTGACATAATATACCTCTTTGAGAATCACTTTTTGTTTTGCTATCATTTTTAGGGTTCCGAAGTCCTACAAGGAACCCTTATAGTTTCGTCATGTCCGTCCGTCTGTCCGTCTGTCCGTCTGTCCGTCTGTCCGTCTGTCCGCCGTCTGTCCGTCTGTCCGTCTGTCCGTCTGTCCTAATCCTTTACAGCTTAATAACTTCTACAGTTATAAACATAAGTAAATGAAATTTTGTTAAAAAACATACAGATCATACATACAGATATACAATCGTACATATAGATCTCAATTTTAAAAGAATAAAAAAATCGTTTTTCCGTATTTTAGGGGTGGCGTCCATACATGTGAAATGGGGAAAAAAAATTTTTTTTCGCTGCACCCTCTCGTGTGGGGTTTCATTGAATAGGTCTAAACTAAAACTCTCTTTTAAAATATTTCGAGTATAATGTGATTATAATTTTATGAGTTACAGAGAGAAAACTAAAAAATACTTAAAACGTCCTAGTTCAAAGGTCATTGACTTTAGAGAAAAATGATCATAGCAAATAATGCTCCTTTAGTTACTTTCTATTTTAAAAAATCACAAAAAGAAACACACTTCTAAAATTTAGCTTCATAAATTTAGCGCTAGGTGGCGCTGTTTGCAAAAACTAAAATAGCAATGATTAATATTCGATTTGATTCTTTTGTAATTAGACCTACTTAAGGAACCCTATAATACTGAGCATGGCCGACATGCTCTTGGCCGGTTTTATACCTTATCTAATTACACAATGAATATATTATTATTATTCTTTATTATTATTATTATATTTTTTATTTATTTTTTCTAGTATTTCATGTAAGCATTCGAGACGTCATAGCGTCGCAGCGGTAAACTAAGCGCGATTAAGCAAATGTTGCGCATCTGCGCTTAATTGTACCACGCGTGCGGTAGCTATATGCCACTTCCTTTGTTTTTTTTATTCCGTGACTTGACCGCATTTAACACAGAGCAGCTCGAATCATCGGCGCCTATGCTTCTCCCAATCGGCTTGACCATCTAGCTTTGCGAAGAGACGTTGCATATCTATGTATCCTATATCGCATGTACAAAGGGGAGTGCTCTGAGGAATTGTTCAACCTTATACTAGTCGCTGACTTCCACCATCGTACCACCATAAATCTAAATTCCATCCTCACCATTTTAATGGTTGGCGTCAACTACAGTACTTTTCACACGCCATTTTTTCCTCGTACAGCAAAACTGTGGAATCAACTACCGTCAGCGGTTTTCCAGTAGAACAAATTCAACATGGGAGCCTTCAAGAAAAGAACATACGTCTTTTTAAAAGGTCGGCAACGCATCGGCGACTCCCCTGGTGTTGCGGATGTCCATAGGAAGCTAAGATTGCTTACCATCAACAACGTAAACAAACACAACAAACAACACACAACAACACACACAACAACAACAACACAACAACACAACAACAACAACAACACAAAAACAACAACAACACCAACCAACACACCAACAACAACACAACACACACCAACACAACCAAACCAACACCAACAACCAACAACAACAACACCAACAACACACCAACACCAACACCAACAACACACCAACCAACCAACATGGACAACATGGAGTAGGGTAGGCAGAGATTATGAATCTCCACCCAAAACAATCCAGACATACTTCCGTCGCTTCATCTACTTTCATTACTTCATGCATGCTCGTCGGCTGAGAGCGCTCTCAACCAGGTCTTTTACGAGAACGTCCGCGATTTATTTGAGATTTTTCTTTAAGTTTTAATACGTTTGCTGAGGTCGTAGCCCTCTAACGCTTCCATCCACTCTTACTTCGTATACTTGTTTCATCAATATCCTCTCGTCCATCCTCTCTCCATGCCCAAACCATCTTATAAGTCCTTGAGTGGAGACCGCGAATCGGCAAACGCAGCGTAGGGAACCTCCGTGCCAGGTGGACCGACGACCTAAAGAACGTGGCTGGGGGGGGACTGGATGCGGAAGGCAGAAGACCGAGTGTTGTGGCGCAACTTGGGAGAGGCCTATGTCCAGCAGTGGACTGCGATAGGCTGAGTTGATTATAACTTATACAGTCCTTCGACAGACATGGCCAGCCCACTGCCACTTCAGCTTACTGATCCTACAAGCTATGTCGGTCACTCCGGTTCTACTCCGGATAATCTCGTTACGGATTTTATCCTTCAAAGAAACTCCAAGCATAGCTCGCTCCATAGCTCGCTGAGCGACTTTGAACTTGTGGACTAGCCCAACTGTCAGTGTCCACGTCTTATCTTATAATACCTTTCTGAATCTTTGTCACTATATCTTCTTTCACTCCACACCGCATTTTTTTTCGTGTAGGTAGAAATCCTCTTGGGTCTACCCCGAGTCCGTCGCCCTACTCCTAGGTCGGCTGGAGGTCGGTGTACGCCCGCCTACGGCACTCAATACGTCTTCGGGTGAGAAGAGAGGCCTTCGCCTCTTGAACCCTCTCCGCCACCTTCTCCGCGAGAATCACCTCCTTGTAGAAGAAGACGATGCCTTCCCAAGCGCTCTCACTCCCAACCATAGACAGAACTATGACCGGAAGCGAGAGATCGCTGCCACTTACTAGTAAATATTTAATGTCTTTGGCTGCCACTTACACGCTGTTCCTCACTATGTCTCTCAAAATTACACCACACATACTTCTCAATGCTTTCATATATACTGCATTAAAATAGTTTCAGTAATTTTCGAAATCAAGTTTTTTTTATGTTCCTTAAGTTTTAAAATATAATTACCTATCTATTTCTCCTAATCATACGGAAACAGCCTTCATGCTTCTACGTAAGACGTATTATACAAACAGTTAGCTTCCATATAGATAATACTATTGTTTACAAACCGTCTGAGTTTCTCGCGATCGCGCTAGACACTTGATAAAATTAAATACACTGTCATGCACTTATCATTTGATCTCGGCCTTCAAACATGATTATTTAATTTTACATATTGTCTTGTCATCTGACTTTTGCAGTCCAGGTCCACTGCTAGATATAAGCCTCTTCTTTTCATACTTTCCGTATTCAATCCGTCAGTGTGATGCTTGCATTGCCGTACTTCGGTCTGAAGGGTGTGGGTGCCGGTGAAATTACAATCACATGAGACTTTCGATCTTCATATCTCAGTTTGGCGAACCGACTTGCGGTACCATTAAGGCATTACAGCCTAGGTGGTATTGCAGTTGTTATGGGCAAAGGTAACCGCTTAACATCAGGTGGGCCTTTAGCTCGTTGCGCCATCCAATACTATAAAAAAAAAAATTCTAATTAAAAAAAATTCACAACGCACGATAAGGACCTACGTTCCAAAAATTACATTGAATTTTACTACTTTTTTTCGAATGGGCTAGGTATCTCGCAGGCAGTACCTAGGTATTAGTGTGGCGGAGAGTCGCGTTAGTGTCTGGTGCTGGTCAGAAAAGGGGTGCTGGCCAGAAAACCTCCACGTGTGCCTGACGATTACTCTTCCTTTTTTTACACGTCTGGAGGGAACGGCAGTTATTAGGCCGATGTATCCTGGGTACGGGTAATAAATATCCTTTCGAGGGACATTATTATCCTTCGGGAGATGTTATTACCTGTGGCGAATATTCTGACACGGGAAGGGCTTGATCTGATTCAATGGGGCGTGACTCCGCGTGTCCCTCTGAAGTTAGCAGAGGGCACAGTGGAGGATGAGGGATGAGGAAAAAACCTGTATAAAAAATTACGAGAGGATAGACTCTGCGAGCGGTGGACTCGGAATAGTCTGCTGCCTGGCGTGGCGGCCGTTGCTAGCATGACTGGCGAAGCTTGCGAGCCATGGCGTGGCCCCCGTGGCTGGGGGGGATAGCGTGGCTGGCGTGGCTGGCGTGGCCGTGTTAGCTTCGTCATGGCGGAACCCGTGAGGTGCCGCGCAGCGTACCGTGTGCGCTGCCGGGGAGGGGGCAGCCAACGTTAGACCGCACGGGGAGAAGGGGCTCGCCTGCTTGTGGCGGGCTGGGACCTATCGGAAGTGGTTGTGCGAATACAGAGAATTCTCACGCCCCCGGCCAAAGGTAGTCGAAGGAACACCGTGGTGGTTTTAGTCGGTAAGAATCCGACACAGGCACCGCCGTCTCCGGGCGGAGTGCGTCCATGAGAAAAGAAAGATTTTTTGGTCTTGTATAGTCATGTTATTTTTAATTTTATTGTTTATTTGTCTTTCTTTTTTCGCCTGTAACGAGACTAAAATAAATTATTTCTTTATTTTTTCTTTCATTTGTGAGTGAATGGAATACTATACTATCGGAATATTTGAAGCACTGTGAGAAGGTTGTGTGAATGTGCTTAATTTTTTTCTACTGTTTTATACTAAAATTGGTTTCGGATGTTGTATTTAAAACAATTGTAAATAAATTAAATATTACGTAGTTACATGAAAATTATTATACAACCTTATTCTTAGTTTATAATTATAAAACCTCTTAAGGGGTCATTATACTCATCATTATGAAAAACTTTTACTATGGGACCAACGTTGAAATTGCAAAAAAATACAGCTAGCATAAGCTCTGTTCGATTACAATTTGTTTTTGGGCAGTATTAGCTATAGTCTGTTTATCTTCTCATTTCGAATCTTTCTTTAAAAACCTGCATAATATCGTGTCTGCCACATTTATGGAAATAACCAGAGTATCATAAAGCAGGTGTGCTTGACCTGTGAGTCTGTGACACTGTTTATTGTTGGTTACAAATAAACTTATAAATAAATTAATAACGGTTAATTGCTCTGATTGATAGCCGGCGGCTGTTACTGTTATCGAAGGCGGTAGCTGTTTGTTTTGTGGGGAGGAGGATGATTGGCAGAAGTCTTGATTTGGTTCGATCCAAGAATGACAAGCGTTGAATGACTGTATCGTATCAGATATTTTATAAACCATTTCCCTATACATCGTACCTGATACATCTATAAAGGGCCGCCATCTTTACCAAACCATTGTAAAAGGACATTGATAAAAATAGCCTTAAATTGTTACAAAGATGAACAACATACGAAAATTACATGCGAATTTTTTCGTTTCATAATATATATTGTATTTAATGCGGACAGTACAAGAACCATTTTTTATATTTTAAGGAGTATCAATACATTAATGACGTAACCGGATAAAATTGTAACATCTATGATATCTGTGTATCATCCATATTTTTATTTCGATAAATAGCTTCTTAAGTCGTTGATTTCGATACTCTATAGTCTATGATTCAATATTATAGACTCCTTTTCACACAAGAAATTCCAAAAAATTGGTATCGACTGTCACTTGACGACAATGTAGGTTGTTTGACATAACAAAAAAAGCAAAACATGACATCAAAATAGCACAGATATCTGTGATATACGTGTCAAAATGTGGTCAAAATAGTAAATATTTATTTTTTATTTAGTACTGTCCGTGTATATGAATGTATTGCAATACATTGGCTTCTTTGAGTTGTATATGGTGAGCATCAACTTTAATTTGTAACGCCTTAAGGCGGAGTCACTAAGGATCTTTAGCAATGTCCTTTATTACTTGAAAAGAGTATATCCATGAAGTTTCTTGCTGGCTCTTATACATAGGACCTACTTTTTGGAACCGTGCAACTAGATTGAACGTTTTAAAAGAGCATGTAAAATGCTTATTCGAAACAAAAACTTTTTTTTTCATCCGTTCGTGAACGGCTGCTGAGGATATGGTTGGACTTAGATCACTGATCACTGTGTGGCTCATTTTCTTTCGGGTCATGGCAATTTTGAGAATAAAGGTTAAACCGCACTTGTCTGCGCGGCGCGGCGCCGCACGTTCTAAACCAAAGACATTTCTATACTTACGTCAGTATAATACCTTTATGTTCTAAACGCACGCGGCATTTTTTTTGCAGTTGTTATCCATCTGGTTATTGGCCATCTGGTATTGTTTTTCATCGTCCATCTTTGTAGGTTGCACGCTTGGACTATGGAAAGTAATTCCTTTCACAAAGGTTGAACGTGAACTGACCAAAGACAATGTGATAATTAGGAGAACTGACAAGACGATTCACAACGCCAATGCCACGCCGAGCATCGCCGCTGTCGCAAGCTATACCGCACTAGCGGCAGCGTCGCTGGGCGGCGCTGCGTGTCAAAATATTCTCCGGGAAACAACTTTGCAGTGACGCGCCGCGCCGCTCCGCTGCCTCGACGGTGTAGTGCGGTTTGAATCACACAATACAAAGAATATTTTTGGTGTCGCGCCGCTCCGCTGCAGTTACGCGGCGCACCGCACAAGTGCGGTTGGTCCTGTACTGAAGCCTCGCGCCGCGCAGTTCCGCTGCCGCGACGTCGTAGTCATACAAATCAATATAAAGAATACTTGTGGTGTCGCGCCACTCCGCTGCAGTGCCGCGCTGCGCATCTCAAGTGCGGTTTAACCTTAAACTCTTTTTCTTCAAACTTGTTGCTTTGCCATTGAACCAGTGTTCAACATCTCCTCACTATGAATACAAACAATCTGCACATCGTATCCTGTGGGAGTGTTTTCTATGGCATATTGATCGCAAGATTATCTTAGTTTGCAAGTTACATCCGGTATTGTTTACTATGGGGACCTTGTGTCGTTTAGAAAAAAAATCCGTGCGTTCAAGCGTTTATTATTGGAATCAAGTGTAACAGCTCACATAATTATAGTACTACGTCCTTTTTATTTAATAATAATAATAATGGACGATGTAATGATGACGAACAACTACCGGAAATATATTGTGAAGGATGGCACGGTTGACATCTGTCGGGCATGCCACCGTCCGGGTGAATCTATCCGACACATTATCTCTGGGTGTTCTCGTCTTGCTAACGGCGAGTACTTGCACAGGCATAACCTGGTTGCCAGGATTATCCACCAGCAACTTGCTCTGAAATATAATCTTGTGGAATCGGAAGTTCCGTACTACAGATATGTGCCCGACCCAGTTCTTGAAAATAGTCATGCCACACTGTACTGGGACCGATCCATCATCACAGACAGGACTGTTGTTTTCAACAAACCTGACATAGTGGTGATAGATCGTTCAGAGCGCTGCGCAGTGATTGTTGATATCACGGTCCCTCTTGACGACAACCTCGTGAAAGCTGAGAAAGATAAACAAATCAAGTATATTGACTTAGCTCACGAGGTTGTCGACATGTGGGATGTGGACTCAGCAATCATTGTGCCGATAGTCATCACGGCCAATGGCTTAATAGCCAAGAGCCTCGATCAACACCTAAGGAGGCTCTCGTTAGGCGGCTGGATCAAGGGCCAGATGCAGAAGGTAGTACTCCTTGATACGGCACGCATAGTGAGGAGGTTCCTTTCTGTGGAGCCCTGACCGCCGGTAGCTTGGACCCTGTTCCCGTTGCCGGTGGGATACTGTTTTTTATATTTTTAAATGTTTTTTCTTTTTTTTGTAGAAATATTTAAAAATATAATTTATATGTAGATTTACTGCAATAAAGAAAATAATAATAATAAATATCTTCGGGACAGTTATTCGTTTTTATTTTTATTTTTCTTTCTACATTTATATATTATACAGAAATAAATTCAAGTACGGCTAATTATAATCATACCAATCTTCTGTGGGGTTTGGCGCTGCATGCCGAGACACAGGTTTCCACCTACTTCGGCTGCAGATGCTCCCCTTTTTATAACACTATATAAATATTAGCACTAGTTTTAAGTCTTACTAATTTATTTTGTGTAATTCTTTAAATCAATAAATAAAAGAAACGTTGATACAGAATAGCCACACACCTCCTGTCGATCCGACTTACGTACCTCACTCCGCCTAAATTTCAGCCCTCGCTTCATTAGCCCTAAGCTACGCGCCGTGATGTTATATATATATATATAACCTGCCTGGTGCCTGAGCTAGGTTCGCACCTGAAAAGCTAGAGACGGCCCTCATCAACTCAGCCTATCGCAGTCCACTGCTGGACATAGGCCTATCTCAAGTTGCGCCACAACACTCGGTCCTCTGCCTTCCATATCTAGCCCCCCCAGCCACCTTCTTGTGTCCTACGCTGCGTTTGCCAATTCGCGGTCTCCACTCAAGGACTCGTCTGCTTCAGCGCCAATCGGTCCTTCTATAAACATGGCCAGCCCACTGCCACTTCAGCTTACTGATCCTAGAAGCTATGTCGGTCACTCCAACGGACGACCTAGAGACGGCCCTGCTTGCGCTGTAAAGGACACTTCAGTCGTGCCTACTGTTACTCGATTTTTTTTACCGACTTAAAAAAAAAGAGGAGGTTATGTATTCGGCGAGTTTTTCTTTTTTTCATGTATGTAGGTACCTATATTGATTACTGCGAGATTTCTAAGCCGATTTACGTGGTTGTTTTTTATTTGGTAGAGGAAGCCCGCGCGGGTGGTCCCATATAAATTTTATTGACTAGGTTGAGTATTTTTTAACCAGCTTCAATAAATCAGTTTATTTTAGCTAAGCCTATCTAGATGATCTATGATGAGTCCGTGTGGTGCCGGACTTAAAGAATAGCACCACCCTTATCTCTTCTCATGGGTGTCGTAAAAGGCGACTAAGGGATTCACCAGAGGATGGGCAGCAGCGTTCTCTGAGTATTTAACCAACCAACTGCGATCGCCAACCCGCCTGCCAAGCGTGGCGATTATGGCATATCCCCCCCTTAATTGGGGGAGGCCTATGTCCAGTAGTGGACGTCTTTCGGCTGTAATGATGATGATGATGATGATCTAGATGATCTGCTGATAATTTAGTTTTTTGAGAATTCTTGGAACGATCGATTTGCGAACGATAGTGATTGGACGTTTGGAAGAACATGGGCGAGACCTTTGCCCAACAGTGGGGCAGCATAGGTTTATAAAACTATATTCTCAAATTGGTTCTATAAACATTTATGAATCAACCCTCGCTATTATCAACTAAAAAGAATGAAATAAAAATTTTTAACAAAAAAAAAACCGACTTTAAAAACCTTCTAAAACGTAAAAAATAATCAAAAATAATGGACGACGTCTGTGGTCTAGTGGTTCGAGTGTCGGACTGCTGGTAGCGAGGTCGTGGGTTCGATTCCCACAGAACACAAAAAATATTTGTGTGATGAACATAAGTGTTTGTGTTAGTCTGGGTGTTACTTATGTATTATAAGCATGTATTTACAAAAAAAAAAGTATATAAGTATTATATCCATTGTCTAGTACCCATACACAGTGTGATAAGATCCCGGTTTTTGTCTCATCGTGTTTTTATTGAGTTAATCAATAGAGTTTACAATTCCGACGATTAGACTAAAACTCCGGGTTCGCTCAGACTGGAGGTTTTTTTTAAAAAAAATGTCAAAGTTTCGCAATATCCGACTCTTGAAAAATGAAAAAAAAATCATTATAATTTAATGGAAGTACTTATTACAGAATTTATTTATTCTATCGAAAAATGGTATAATAGCCGACCGTTCTACCAATTCCTGTTGCATTAGTATGAATGAGTCGAGAGATATGATTTTTTTTCTCATTTTTCGTTTTCATTTTTTTATTCATTTAAACCGCCGTAGTAGGTGGTCATTCCTACATCAAAAAATTGCTGATACTTTCTATTATGTGTAGTATTAATTCCAAAACCTAACTCATTGGTTTCCAGGAGTTATTGGAAATTTTAGTAATATCCGAAATATCCGCACTTAGGGCTGCCACTTCAACCAAAACATAATTTGTTTATTTTTATTAAGTTTTAGCTTCCTTATCACGACCATAACAAGATATCATTATTTTGTGGCTTAGATAGCAAAGATTGAGTAATTTTATAAAGGAAATTAAAAAACTAATGGAGAAATTGGTATCATGTTGACTGATACACGTTTTTTGTAAACCATCTATAAATTCTAACCCAAAAGACTCAACTAATAGTAAATAATAGAAAATCCTTTCCGATGTCTCATAAGTATATCAATCAACATTAAACATGAGTAATATATCAACATCTTTGACAATTTATTAAATATTTTTAGTCAATTTAGTTCTTTTTTATTAATTTTACAATTCTTTTAAATCAATTTTGTTTTACTGTTTAACCGACGAAAAAAACGAGGAGGTTCTCAATTCGTCTTTTTCCAGAGTAGTCCGATTTTGATGATTCTTCTTTTAATGGATAGTGTACATCTCGAAGTTGCTCCCATTTAAATTTGAAAATCAAAATCCACCCCTAAGGGTAGGAAAACAGGGGATGAGTGCTTGTTCACCGACTGAATTCTTACCTGTTAACCGATTCTGTTGAAACATGGCACACATAAATGTTCTAGACACTACAACATAATGGAGACCTGGAGTTAGATTTAAGCCACAAAAAAAAAAAAAAAAACTCTTTAACAAAAAATTGAACCGATTCAAAGATTCAAAGATTTATTTTGCCAACTAAGTGTACATATTGGTGGTAGGTTATAAATATAGTTCTTACAAACTTAGTCGCCTTTTTCAGGCATTGCAAAATTATTGGACTTAATTAATTACAATTTAATATATTAATATTAGATAAGTAGTAAGCTTATACATCTAAAATAAACATAGTAGATCGCCGTATTAATTTTGGCGGAAATTTATTTAGATAATATAAAAACTACTGGATAATTTTAAAGTATAACATATTAATTAAAGTTTTTATTTCCATCATGAATATAGTAGCAAAATTATCTTATTTTAATTCAATTTATTCAAATTTGATTTAATATGTCCAATTTTATTAATTTCATTTAAATATTTTTTATATTTATTAATTGATTTAATACGTATTTTTTATTTAATTTATGCAATTTTAATTTATTTCATTATATTTTAATATAATTTATTACGATTTAATTTTATTTAGGTTTATTTTGAACTTATATAGTATTTTAAATGTTACTAACACATAGTGGAATAAAGCTGTCTGATTGAATAAAAGTTATTTTTATTGTATATATTTTATTATTATTATTGTGTTTTATTTTTTGTACTTATTATGTTCCAAATATTCTTCAATTGTATAGAAGCATTTTTGGATTAGAAATGTTTTTAATTTTCTATTAAATATTGTCAGTTTTGTTTCTAGTTTTATATCGCATGGTAAACTATTAAATATTCTGACTGCCATGTAATAGGGACTTTGGTTTAGCATTTTGATCCTGGAGGGTGGTAAGTATAAACTGTCTTTGTGGCGTGTGTTTATGTTATGTATGTCTTTTACTTTTGTGAAGTGACTAATATTTTTAAATACGAACAGACACAAGTCATGTATATATATTGATGGGAGTGTTAATAATTTATATTCAATAAAAAAGGGTCTGCAGCTTTCTAAATTGTCGATTTGAGCTATAATTCTAATGCACTTCTTCTGTAATACAAATAAGTCATGAACGTCCACGCTATTTCCCCACAGCATCACACCGTATCTCAGCCATGAGTACGCATACGCATAATAGGCAGACAACGATGTTTTTATGTCTGTGCTACATTTTATTTGAAAAAGAGCATAAGTGAATTTGGACAATTTAGACTTAATATGTGCAATATGTTTTTTCCAATTTATGTGTGTATCAATGTTTATGCCGAGTAAATTAAATGTTTCTACTGTTTCTAAGGTATTATTCCGAAAATTTGTGTCCATGACTAAAGAGGGTTTTTTATATGATCTAAATTGTATTGTTTTTGTTTTGCTATAATTTATCTCTAAGTTATGGTCGTGGAGCCAACGTGTTACTGTTTGTAAAGTTTCTTGTAAAATGGGATTAGGTTAGTAGTAGTAGTAGTATATAATTTTTATTGTGTCAACAGTGGTACATTACAGTTCTTATAGGTACAAGATTGGATCAGCACAGTTTGATGGTATTATCATATTTTATGAGTATAGATATATCATCTGCAAATAAGATTGGTAAGGTTATTTCTTTATTTAGTATTTTAGGTAACCGACGTAAATAGAAACTGAAAAGCGAAAATTAAAATGTAGCTTTTAGTCTTAGTAACTATTTTCCTAGCTAAACTAATGTAAATAACTAATTATGAGTCTGCGCCCAACAAACAATCAACGAAGATCATTAAATTACTTTAAAGAAATAACAAAAACAAAATAACATCAAATACAATACAAAGTCAAATTTTCAACGATAAACAATAACTTTCCAAAAATGGATCACTTGCACGCACTTTGCTCGTTTGTTTGGCGCCGACTCAAAAAAGTTTTATTTATTTTACAACTTATTTTGAATAAATTTTAGTATACTTTTATATTTTACAATTCTTTTAAATCAATTTTATCATACTTTTTGATTTAAAACAATTCTTTAGAATCATTTATTTTGTATACAACCTCAACCTCTTAGAGAAAAAAAAGGCTAAAAAAATCCCATTGCCACCGGCCATTGTCTTTATTGAGACCTGTTAATGAACAAAATCTAGCCATCGATAATTATTCTCATGTTGAATTAATTGTAACTAACAATGAAGATGAATTTTAGTTCGGTTAGCCTACATAATATGTTACAAATTTATATACATTTTCCTTTCGTTATTGCATTGTGAATTTGTGTCGACGCCGGCTGTCGCTGAAAACCAGCGCTGTGTCTTTGCTCCGTACATGAAGCATAGCTATATACTGAGCGGTGGCCGTTTTGCGCGGATGTGACACATATCTTACGACACTTCTTGGCTCTGTACCTGTATTTGTTCTGTTCTTGAATTTTTTGGTAATTTTGTGCGTCACTTTTGAAGCAAATAAATATTTTTTCTTTCTTTCTTTTTCTTTCTTTTAAATAGCCAACTCCATATTAATTATTAAAAAGTATTTAAAACACCTTCTTTTTTTTCAGATAAAATATATTCTTATTGGTTTTTTTTCGGATACATGAAAGTGTCAACCCTAAGGAAAATTTTGAATCTCCAATAACTCCTGGAAACCAATGAGTTAGGTTTTGGAATTAATACTACACATAATAGAAAGTATCAGCAATTTTTTGATGTAGGAATGACCACCTACTACGGCGGTTTAAATGAATAAAAAAATGAAAACGAAAAATGAGAAAAAAAATCATATCTCTCGACCCATTCATACTAATGCAACAGGAATTGGTAGAACGGTCGGCTATTATACCATTTTTCGATAGAATAAATAAATTCTGTAATAAGTACTTCCATAAAATTATAATGATTTTTTTTTAATTTTTCAAGAGTCGGATATTGCGAAACTTTGACATTTTTTAAAAAAAAAACCTCAAGTTTGAGCGAACCCGGAGTTTTAGTCTAACCGTCGGAATTGTAAACTCTATCGATTAACTCAATAAAAACACGATGACACAAAAACCGGGATCTTATCACACTGTGCCATAGTACAAGCTCTGCTTAGTTTGGGACCAGATGGTGCTGTGTAATAATGTCCCAAAGATATTTATTTATTTATAATCCTTGTATATATTTCAAAATCTTTTCATAAACCAACATTTTGAAGGCGGCGCGTAGTTGTCACGTACGTAGACATATACCTCATCTCTCATCTCAGCTGCATGCACTAGCCTTTCATTAATTCCTTCGTAGGCCAACATTCCAATCCATACAGGAAAGCAGGTCTTATCATGGTCTTATAGATTTTCCTCTTCAGTTTAAGGGGAATTCGGAAAACTGTTGCCTACATATTGAACTATATTTACAGGACTTTTCGCGCACAATAAAATCAAAACAAAAAAACATTTTAAAATGCTCAATATTCCCGTAAATACAGTTCAATATGGGTGAAATTCGCGAATGTTTAAAAACTTCTGTCGCCTTTTTGTCGAGTTATGCGAACATAAGTGTTTTCGCGATTCTAGTGTTGGTCACATAGCAAAAGTTGTTCATAAATGAGTACAACGTTGTAGGTACGTTACGTTACAGCCCTTAGTTTTCATTTATTTTAATTAAACATTTTATAAAAATTAATTAGTTATATCAGTCGTTAAGATAAACTGCACGACTAAAAAACATGGTTAAATAGGTATGCTTAAAATGTAGTTAAAACATTATTGTTTTCATTTTCAGGTTCAAATGGGTCGCTATGCGGTTCATAATTAATTAATGTTTCGTGTCACTGGTTTTACATAACTTATGATAGGATAGTTAATAACAAAGTTGTAGTTTCCCGGAGGTAGTCAAAAGTTTGCTTTAAGATAACAGCATCCAACACATTGATAAAATCATTATTATGAAATGTACGGAATTTTACTTTTCATGAAAATTAAAACAATAGAATAAAATAAATAAAATAATAAATAAATATCTTTGGGACATTTTTGCACAGCACCATCTAGTCCCAAACTAAGCAGAGCTTGTGCTATGGGTACTAGACAATGGATATAATATTTACACACTTTTTTTTTGTAAGTACATCCTTAGAATACATAAGCAACACCCAGAACAGAAACACTTATGTTCATCACATAAATATTTGTGTCCTGTGGGAATCGAACCCACGACCTCGTTATCAGCAGTCCGACACTCGAACCACTAGACCACAGACGTCGTCAAATCTTGTCGTTGCAATCTTGCAGTCCAATTGCCGTCAAAACGCGGGTGCGTGCGGGGTGCGTGCGAGGAATCTTAAATTGGCGGGGGGCGGTGAGTGGCCGTTCTGTACGTTAGTACAGTCTATCCAAGCAATTAGTATACAGGGCCGTCATATATAGATGAAGATTTCTCAGGAAGTTCTTATAGAATGGTTTGATTAGGGTTTTGTATAAATACAGTTTAACTTTGTCCGTTTTTAAAATGATATTTATTTATTAAGACATTGCCTATGTATCCAATCACTATTCTAAATTGTAAGATTATTTATATATATATTATATATATTTATGATACCTATATGTGTAATATGTTTTGTGCTATTTATTTATTTTAGTTTATTAACATGCAGTAGTACGCCACGGACTGCCCCCATTATCTAGATCTTACGTCTTCTTTGTCCATCTAAAGATTGTCTGGAAGATATCGTTTTTAGCGATAAGACCGCCCATGTACACACGGCTACACATGAAGCTGTACAGTTCCAGTAAAAGTTGACCTCGCATTGTATAGGCTTTCCGTTCAATGCGAGATCAGCTTATACTAGATGTGCAGCTTGATGTGTAGCCGTGCGTACCCATAATTTATACGTTGTTTCTGTTTACTACTATTTTCATGGTGTACAATAAAGTATATTCTATCTATCTATCTATATTTCACTCGAAAACATCCATAATCTTCTGAGAAAACTTCATTTATATATCTCTACCCTGTATACGAATTGCTTTGTTAGACTGTAATATTAGATATTGGTGTCGATTCTCTTGTTCACGAACTAAACTTATTTTAAACTATCGCTCTCTTTTACTAAAAGTAGATACAAGAAAGGGATGGCAACCATTTTAGAACTGTCAAATTAGTTTACGTGTTACATTTCTTTGTATTTTAGTGGGCACGTTCCGAGATCACGACTAAACTTGTATGGAAATTTTAATTTCGTCTAATTTGACAGCTCTTAAATGGTTGCCATCCCTTTCTTGTATCTACTATTAGTAAAAGAGAGCGATAGTTTAAAATAAGTTTAGTTCGTGAACAAGAGAATCGACACCATTATGTGGTAAAATAAAGAAGATAACATTCCTATTAGGTACCTTATTATTTATAGTAAAAACAATGTCTGTAGTAACTTTACGACGGTTTCATTTATAAATAGCCACAAACAACCCTGTCAGCTAGTAATTACTACCAGGTGTTTGACCGTCTGTCTGTATGTCTGGAGTAAAGGACAGGTTATCTCTTGGGTTCAGGGCCCTGAGATTAAAGGGATTCATGAGTTTACTTTTGTTACCATTTTTTGTCCCTTTCTGGGATGAGTAATGTTATAGGGTAGGTTCATTATTCTCGAAGTTGGACTTACCTAGCTGGACAGTTTGTCCTAGGTATACATAATCGTCAACAAATGCGAGTGTAGATTCTCCTATGTTTACGGGAATGGGTGCTATATGGGAATTCGACATAACCTTTGTCTTTCCATATTCATTTTAAGACCCACTCTATCGGAAGCTCTACTGAGGTCATCGAGCATTGTACCGAGGTCCTCCATGGTCTCAGCCATAACTACTATGTCGTCGGCAAACCGAAGGTGAGAGATATACTCGCCGTTTATGTTAATACGTAACCCTTTCCCGGTTGGGCAGCGTTCGGGAAGCAACGCAATATATTTTCATCCAAAATACCGCAGTGTCTCAAGACGAAAGTCTTTGACCAGTGTGTTGCCAGTAATTACTTACGGCACTGAAACGTGGTCGCTCACAATGGGCCTGATAAGAAGGCTCAAAGTCACTCAAAGGGCAATGGAGAGGGCTATGCTCGGAGTGTCCCTGCGTGATCGAATCAGAAATGAGGAGATTCGCAGGAGAACGAAAGTAACCGACATATCTCGAAGAATTGCCAAACTTATAAGGCAGTGGGCGGGGCACATTGCTCGCAGAACGGATGGTCGATGGGGCAGTGAAGTTCTGGAGTGGTGACCGCATACTGGATGGCGCAACGTGGGTAAGCTCCCCACAAGATGGACCGACGACCTGGTGAAGGTCGTGGGGATCCGCTGGATGCGGAAAGCGCAGGATCGGTCGTTTGGGCGATGCTTTGGGGATGCCTATGTCCAGCAGTGGACGTCTTTCGGCTGAAATGAATGAATGAAGGGAATTGGATATTACGGGAACTGGACATTTTGAAACCGGTTGACATTTCGGTAATTGGACATTCTGAACGCTTATTGTGTAGGTAATTATAAGGTGAGTGGGACTCACGCAGTAAGGGTTCCGTACCACCCATCGAAACCATACCCCATAGAAACTGATTTATTTTACGAGAGTTCATCAAAAGACATCAACGCACAGTGCGCGAAATATGAATTGTTGCATCTCTTTCTTACGCAGGTACCACTACATATATGTATGTTTATGAATTTTGCACATAATTGTTTTTTGTGTATTTTAATGTAATATTTCAATTGTCAATGTGTGATTTTGGGGACACTTTTTCTCGTACGAAGTAATAATAAGGGCAAAAAATAAAAAAAATATTCATGATATACTAACGATTTAAATTGTGGAAATAAAAAATCGCTCACGAGCAGGATTCGAACCTACGACTCCTGGCTCAGTACGCCAGTGCTTTAGCTACTAAGCTACCGTGAACACTGCTCGTGGTATCGAAATTCTCATCCACTTGGCACGTCTTTAGGTGACTTCAGCGATATCTTATTAAGAAACAGTGTTTCTTAACCGACTCGACTAACTTTTCTAAATTACTTTGCTTTGCTTTTGCTTAGTGGCTAAAGCACTGGCGTACTGAGCCAGGAGTCGCAGGTTCCAATCCTGCTCGTGACCGATTTTTTAACCGACGAAAAAAAGGAGGAGGTTCTCAATTCGACGCGTATATATATATATATATATTTATTTATTTTTTTATGTATGACCACGCATAACTCGAGTGGTCCGATTTTCATGATTCTTTTTTTAATGGATAGGGTATATCTCGAAGTTGGTCCCATTTAAATTTCAAAATCAAAATCCACCCCTAAGGGTAGTAAAACATATGAGTGTTTGTTCACCCACTGAATTCTTACCTGTTAACCGATTCTGTTGAAACTTGACACACATAAATATAGTTCTAGATACTACGACATAATGGAGACACCTGGAGTTAGATTTTAACCACAAAAAAATGAAAAATAAAACTTTTTTACAAAAAATTGAACCGACGAAAACAGAAACTGAAAAGCGAAAAATAACTAATTATGAGTCGGCGCCAAACAACCAATCAACGAAGATCATTAAATTACTTTAAATAATTAATAAAAACAACGTCACATTAAATACAACGTGAAATTTTCAACGATAAACAATAACTTTCCAAAAATGCGTTCTCCGCTCGGCCACTTGCAACTTACACGCACTTTGCTTGTTAAAAGTTCGTTTGGCGCTGACTCATAATTAGTTATTTTTCGCTTTTCAGTTTCTGTTTTCGTCGGTTCAATTTTTTGTTAAAAAGTTTTATTCTTTCCACAATTTAAATCGTTAGATTTTCGCTTCGCATGCGTAAATGCGTTAAAAATAATAAAACAATTATTCTTGATATTTTTATTATCACGTCTGTTTATAATAGTGAGGGGCTATTTCCAGCAGCCAACTTTGATCGATGGTCATCATTTCTCGCATGTAGACCTTTTCTCCCGTACTCTGGACACTGGCGAACATTACCCTGAAATAAATAGAAATACATGTTGTAAATCTTGGACGATTAAAAAAAGACCGACAGAACCTCGTTAAGAAAAGATTAAACCCACTATAATTTCGACAGCGTTTTAATCATCATCATCATCATTTCAGCCGAAAAAATGTCCACTGCTGGACATGAGTCTCCCCCAAAAGGGGGGATATTCCATAATCGCCACGCTTGGCAGGCGGATTGGCGATCGCAGTTGGTTGGTTAAATACTCAGAGAACGCTGCTGACAATCCTCTGGTGAATCCCTTAGTCGCCTTTTACGACACCCATGAGGAGAGATAGGTGGTGTAATTCTTTATGGCCGGCACCACACGGAACATTTTAATAGATATTATATATTATTATTTTATTTATCTACACTCATATCGTAAAATTCGAATTATGAACTCGAAAGTAATGTCATAATGACATACTTTACGTACATGCACCTGTAATGAATTTAAAAAGTTTCATTACGATACAGTTTGCTGAACAAAACAATGCGGTAATTTAATTTTTTTTCCATAACCGCACACTTCAGCCCAACTAAGGAGTTTTTAATGCCACTTCGACCCAAACATGGAGTTTTCAAACCTTTTTTTTAGCAGTCGTACAGTTTGGCACCAATGAGTACACAAAATTCAGGGTGGCGCCACTAGTCATACATTGAAAGAAAGAAAGAAAAATGATTTATTGCCACAACAAGACGACATGCGGTAGGTACACATAAAAAATAATTAAACTTAAACTTAATTATATGGTGCATGTCGTAGCTGCGGCAATGAGGTTGACACTCAGCATGATGATGTGTTGTAACGTGAGTCACAACACAGCGCTGATTTTCAGTGTCAACCCCAAGTGACGAGCGGGTGCCAAGCCAGCAAAAGCATTCAATGACTACATACCCAAAACAAATAAAGCAGAATAATATACGAGAGTGGGTGTGTTGTGTGTGGGGGGGGGGGTGTTTGTGTGTGCGTGGTGGGGGAGGGGTGTTTGTGTTAACATTGAAAAATGTTATCGTTTAAAATCGCGTTTTTGGCAGAAGTTTGGGTTGTCATATTGCTTTTAATTATATTTAAGTGTTTACAGGCACATTTTTTGTATGATAAAATAGTGATTGACGGAATCCTGACAAGGATAGAAAATTAGTTCCGATTATAATGTTTTCGGCAGACTATATTTTATTATCTGTGTGGGCGCGAGTTAGGGCGCGTGCGCGGCCGCGCGCCTGGCCTACTGGATTTGGTCATCGTTACTTGTAAATTTATTGTAATTGTTTACGTTATTATTATGGTTTTGTATGTCTAAAGTTTTATTCTGGGCAAAAATATCTGACTACAGCAGTGATACTGAACTGGGGAGAATATGACCCCGCCTGAATTTCTGGATGCAGCAACGTAAATGACGAACAATCTTTTACCAGAAAAATCAAGAAAAACTACAACAATGTTACCAAGATTTTGACTTTGGTATTTTATTTACAATTATATGAGTTTAGATAAAATAGTGTATGAAACTGACTAGGTATTAAAACACTCGTGTGATACTATTAAAAACCTCGCCTACGGCTCGGTTTTAAAACTCACACTCGTGTTTTAATAACCCCTATTATGCAACAGTTTCATAAACTACTATTATGACACAACAATGACTACCGTCAAACGAGATTTGTTGCGTAATCGCGGCTTTTTGTCTTACTATGAGTGTGAATGTGTGCGTGCCAGCCCGTACTTTTAAGCGAGCCGACTTACTATGGATGCTTCACTTATTGTTTAGCGAGATTCCATTCGCCTTTTTTTATTCGTCTATATTGTAAATATAGCCTTTATTTATAGGTATTTTAAGTTGATTTTAGAATGACGAAAAAAATTCTTAAATGTTAAAATATATTTTGATAATGATCCTGCTACTAACCCAACTGAAATTGCAAACAAATTTAATGATTACTTTATTGATCAAGTGCAACCGATGAGTCAAGCCCAAAACAATCATTCTAAGATGAAGTATTTCACGTACAATACTAAATCAGATTCAATGTTCATGCAATCAACCGTTTCCCATGATATATATAAAATAATTGGCACACTAAAAAATACCAAAAGTGCAGGATACGACGGTATAACCACAAATGTAGTCAAAAACGTAGCAATCGAAATCGCTCCTGTCGTGAGTTATATTGTTAATCTATGCATCGAAAACGGCACTTTTCCTAATTCGTTGAAGACATCGATAATAAAACCTCTTCATAAAAAGGATGGTAAACAAGACCCCAAAAATTATCGCCCAATTGCTCTAGTACCGATACTTTCAAAGATTATTGAGAAAGTTTTATATAATAACCTATACAGTTTTTTAGAAAGTAATAGCCTACTAGCACAGGAACAGTACGGTTTTAGGAAAAGTAAAAACATTAATTTGGCAATTTATGGTTTCATTGAAAAAGTGGTTATAAATATGGACAGGAAAAGCCCAGTGACTGCGCTGTTTATGGACTTAACTAAGGCCTTTGACTACGTCGATTTTAAAATATTATTAGCTAAACTCGAAAAGTGCGGAATAAGAGGAGTGGTTTTGAGCTTAATAAAATCGTACTTAACGGATAGACAACAAATTACAAGTATTACGAAAATCTGCCAACGTTCATTAATAGAGCAAACATATGTATCAAATCCAAGAACAACTATGTTTGGAGTACCACAGGGGAGTGTACTAGGCCCTTTATTGTTTCTAGTTTACATAAACGACATGCCTCAAATTATACAGCATCCGATGACTTTGTTCGCTGACGACAGCACTGTTGTATTTACTGGACATAACATAGCTTCACATGAAACCGAAATAAATCAGAGTCTAGGTAGTATAGTAACTTGGTTAGGTGCTAATAATCTTAAAATTAATCTTGATAAAACCTGCACCATGACATTTAAACAAAGGACAAAACAAATAAACCTTAAAATTCAATACGCGAACAAAATAATAATCACGTGAAATTTTTAGGACTCTGGTTAGACCAAAATATGACATGGCGACAACACATTGACCATACTGTGAAAAAACTTAGTCAATATCATTATGCCCTCCACAATCTCAGTAAAATATCAAATCAAGACACTGTTCTCGTTGCATTTCATGCATATGTTTCATCAACACTGCGCTACGGTTTAATATTTTGGGGAAATTCCCCAGATAGAGAATTAGCTTTTAAAGAACAGAAAAAATGTCTTAGAGCAGTTTGCCGAATTCAGACTACTGACAGCTGTAAGCCGTATTTTGTTTCACTTAGAATATTGACCCTCCCATGCTTATATATTTTTGAGGTAGCATTATTTGTTATTCAACATTTTAACTTTTTCGAAACTCTAAATAATGTACGCCTTCAAAATATTATTCGTGTGAAACCTCATAAGACAGCACTTTATTCAAATAGCTTTTTAGGTATGGATCCAAAAATATTTAATAAATTGCCTAAAAACATTAAATCGACTGATGATATACGTACATTTAAAAAGAAGCTCAAAGATTTTCTTGTTCTGAAAGCTTACTATTCAGTAAATGATTTACTGACAGACACAACAAACTTTAGGTAAAGACAGAAGAGTCCCAATTTCTTTGTTAATCTATTCATTAATATATATTAATAAAAACAGTTATTATTATTAAACAATTAATTTCCACAAATCTGTAATAAGTAGGTATTATCTTTATGTTACCAAATTTGTACGCCTAATATCAAGGCAAAACATAATGATACTGGATTATTTATAAATTAACACCATGTCTTGTACATCATACCTATGTTTGACAAATAAATAATTTTGAATTTGAATTTTGATGTGCAACAATTTTAGTTGCAATAAAAAATAGTCTTTTGGTGTAGACTTACATAACATAACATCACGCCTGTATTCCTCGAAGGGGTGGGCAGAGGTGTATAGTACACACACATTTCGCCAGTTATGTTATCAGTCCCATGAAATAGGGGGCGAGCCTATTACCATTAACCGAGCACAAACCCAGACTCAGGGCTGCTACTGAGAATTTCTTAATGAAAAAACCCGATAACACTTTGCCCGAATTGAACCCAGGACCCCACGCTCTTATGATGGATACGTGGATATGACAATACAACAATAACTGAAAACACGGTTATCATAATCATAATCATTTTTTTATGACTAGTCTATAGAAGCATTTTACTGCATTTTTTTCTATTTATTTTTTTATTTTTTTTGACTGCCTCTTTGGTCTAGTTAGTAGTTCTAGTGGTCGCAAGCGCAACTGCTGAGCGTGGGATCCTGGGTTCGATTTTCGGGTCGGGCAAAGTGTTATTGGGTTTTTTCATTAGGAAATTCTCAGTAGCAGCCCGGAGTCTGGATTTGTGCCCGGATAATGGCAATAGGCTCGCTCCCTATTACATGGGACTTATAACATAATTGGCGAAGTGTGGGTGTACCTACTATACACCTCTGCCTACCCATTCGGGAGAATACAGGCGTGATATTATGTACAAGCATTTTAAACACATAAATAAGTTTTTTATCGAAGATAAAGATAAGATAAAGTTATTTATTTGCAAGAAACATGGTTTTTACAAAGATGTTAGTAGTTAGAGGAAAATTTAAAAACGAAATTTGTGATCAAAATAGTTGTTAAAATATATAAATAAGTAACACCATGTGTAATCATTCATCATCATCATTTCAGCCGAAAGACGTCCACTGTTGGACATAGGCCTCCCTCAACCACGTTGGGGGTGATTTGCCATAATCGCCACGCTTGGCAGGCGGGTTGGCGATCGCAGTTGGTTGGTTAAATACTCAGAGGACGCTGCTGCCCATCCTCTGGTGAATCCCTTAGTCGCCTTTTACGACACCCATGAGAAGATATAGGATGGTGAAATTCTTTGCGTCCGGCACCACACGGACGGCATGTGTAAGAATCTGTAATAATTGAGAAAGAGAATTTAAAGTCATATGGAGTCGCACAGGTCTTCGACCTAACGATCTTTACCAGAAAAATGGTCCTACATTAAAAATTAATAAAATTAAAATAATTTCCTGTGGCTAAACTATTAACTGGATTTGATTGATTTTTTGTGTCGTATTGTCATATCCACTTTGTATAGGTTTCAATCCTAAAGTAATCGCCAAAAAAACCGGCCAAGAGCATGTCGGGCCATGCTCAGTATTATAGGGTTCCTAATTACAAACGAATCAAATCGAATATTAATCATTGCTATTTAATTTTTTACAAACAGTGCCACCTAGCGCTGTATTTAAGAAGATTAATTTAAGAAGTGTGTCATATCAATATAACACAAAATTACTTTTGTGTTTTTATAAATAGGAAGTAACTAAAGGAGCATTATTTGCTACAATCATTTTTCTCTAAGGTCAATGACCTTTGAACTAGGACGTCTTAAGTATTTTGCAGTTTTCTCACTATAACTCAAAAAATTATAATCACATTATACTCGAAATAATTGTAAAAGAGAGTTTTTACAAAGGTCTATCAATGTGGAAGATTATAAGTTTCTTCGTTGCAAAGTTTCGAAATGGCAGGGGGGGACACATTGCAAGCCACTTTGGCGGGCTATATTTCGCAGATGGTACACCTGATAAAAAAGTGATGTATGAAAAATTACCTTCATTTTAGTAGACCTATTCAATGATACCCCACAAGAGGGGGTGCAGCGAAAAATAAAATTTTCATCCCCATTTCACATGTATGGGCGCCACCCCTAAAATACGTAATCACGATTTTTTTATTCTTTTAACTGAGATCTATACCTAGACTATTTTAAAACAAAATTTAAATTTCTTATGTTTATATCTGTAGAAGTTATGAAGCTGTAAAGGATTAGGATAGACGGACAGACGGGCAGACGGGCAGACGGACAGACGGACGGACATGATGAAACTATAAGGGTTCCTTGTAGGACTACGGAACCCTAAAAAGGTTTATGCCAACCTGCACTAGGCCAGCACGAAGAACATGGGCCTACATCCTTCTTATTTTGAGAAGAAGCTCATACCCAGCAATAGAACAGTTAATGTTTATCATTTAACTGGAGTGGTCAAGTACGCGGCCTAAGAGAACGCTCTTCATGAGGTCCATGCCCAGCATTGGGGCAGTGATGGGCTAAAAATAATTACCACTTAGGCTGTTGAACCCTGAACAGGCAGCTATCCGGACTGATGTGTAGTACTGCGCCCCTTATACCACGGTAACTGGAGTCCGTACTCAGGTACGCAGCCTGAGGGAAGTGGCCGGAAAGGACACACTTCATAACGCGCTCGGTTTTGCCTGGAAATAAATAAAATAAAATAAATAAATAACGTTTATTTCACCAACAATTAATACAACCACTTATAGCAAAACTTATGGGCAAATATTTACGTACACAACATGGGAGCATCTTTATCCGAAGTAGGACAGGTCCTGTATCTCGGTATACAGCGCCATACCCCTCAAAACATTAGGCAAAAATAACAATAATAATAGCCAAAACAGACGTAAAGATGCATTAATATTCTAGACTTATAATGCTTGTCCAAAACAGATGTGGGTGTAGGTGTGGAGTGTGTGTGTGACAAGTCTTTCAATTATTAGTAAATAAATAAATAAATATTTTTGGGACATGTATACACAGCACCATCTAGTCCCAAACTAAGCAGAGCTTGTGCTATGGGTACTAGACAATGGATATAATACTTATACAATGTGGATATGACAATACGACAATAAATGAAAACACGATTATTACCAGTCTGTAGAAGCATTTTAACCAAATAAATAAGTTGTTTATCTAAAATTTAAAAAACCACATTTTTGAACAAAATAAATAATTTAATATCGAAATAATAAGTAACACCATTTGTAATCATCTGTAATAATTGAAAAAGAGAGTTTAAAATCATATGGATTCGCACAGGTCTTTTACATAACGATCTATGCCAGAAAAATGGTCCCGCATACATACAAAATTAACAAAAATGGTCCCGCATACATACAAAATTAACAAAAATGGTCCCGCATACATACAAAATTAACAAAAATGGTCCCGCATACATACAAAATGAACAAAAATGGTCCCGCATACATACAAAATTAACAACATTTAAATAATTTCCTGTGGCTAAACTATTAACTGGATTTGATTGATTTTTTGTGTACAGTCAGAGGACGTGATACTCAGAACGAGATTGTATTTAATGTCGTATTGTCATATCCACTTTATATACTTTTTTTAAATATACATCTTATAATACATAAGAAACACCCAGACAAACACAAACACTTATGTTCATCACACAAATATTTGTGTTCTGTAGGAATCGAACCCACGACCTCTTGACCAGCAGTCCGACACTCGAACCACTAGAACACAGAGGTCATCATGACACACACAGAGATGCTAGTAGGTAGTATTATACTGGGTGTCAGGGAAACGCTTCCGAAAACGAAGATAGGTGATAGTGCTGGTGATAAACGATACGAAACCAGATAATCTCGTCACGCGAGACCGGCCCTATGCTCTAGAGTAGTTCCTAGGAGTAGGCTATTGCGTAGCCACTGGTTAGGGTTAGGTAGGTCTTAGGCCCCGTTGTTTGATCAGTAGTAAAATATGACTAATTGTTAATTTAACCATTAGTTCATTAACAATAGTTAAGGCTTTAACAATAGTTATATTGAAGGCCCCGTTGTTTGATCAGTAGTCAAGTATACTATTAGTTCAAATACGTTGGTTAAACTGACAAATAGTAAAAAAATACAAAATACTGTTGTTTGATCAATAGTTAAACATGCCTATAGTTAAAATCATTGACAATTTGTTAAAAAGTTACTATGCATGGACAGAGTAGTTAACTTTGACCATTAGTTATTGTAAATTAAAAATAAACTTGGATCATCTTCTTTCTCCGAGCCTTTTTCCCAATTACGTTGAGGTCGGCTTCCAGTCTAACCAAATGCGGCTGAACATCAGTATTTTACACGGAGCGACTGCCATCAGGCGCCCTAAACCCAGTTACTGGGTAATACCGATATCCTAAGGTTACCAGTTGTCTGACATTCGGACTTCTGACTACCCGTAACGACTGCCGTATATATTTTTATGGCAACCGGAACCGACAGCTTATCGTGCTCTCATAGGCACGGAGGGGTCTCGATGTGCAACGAAACGGTCACCCATCCAAAGACTGACCGCGGTTAGCGTAGTTTAATCTTGCAGATCTTGCAATCTACGCGGGTATAGCCACGAGCCCCAAAAATAAAAGACCTTAAATATAGCAAGATGCTTTAAAGATTTTGAATGTTCTTCTGATGACGATGAAATTATTGTGAATATTTATTGAACCGCCGCGCACCGTCCCAAAAACATTCAGAATCAGAAGTATGTAACTAGATTTTAGGATGAAGTTCATTTCTTTGAAAGATATATGTGTGACGAGACGACGGAGGGCGCAAGTCTTCGTTCTCATATTCATCCGAGTGATGATCAGCAGGTTGATCAGACATGAAGATATACAATATTTCAAGAATCAAAATCAGAACTAGGTACAGGGAATGCAATGAGGTTAATAATGACATTATATAACTAATCTGTTGTCGTGTCGAGATGACATATTGACTGACAGTCCGTCTTGACAACCAAATTCTTTTTAAAAAGCAAAAATAATATGATCAATATGTAGATACTCTTTGGAATATATTTATATATTTCATTAACAATAGTTAAGGCCTTAACAATAGTTAAAGCAGAAATACGTTGTTTGAAGATATTTTTAACAATAGTTAAATATAAAATAGTCAATGGTGTTGCTGGTGAAGAGATAAGTGTTCGGCGGTTCAATAAATATTCACAATAATTTCATCGTCATCAGAAGAACATTCAAAATCTTCAAAGCTAGCCACCAAAAAAATAACCACATCTACAATATACCCACATAAACCTTAATAAAATGGCCAAAAACCAGTTTTAAATAAATACAAATTAACATTTCATCAATCAACTAAGCCTATCGCAGTCCACTGCTGGACATAGGCCTCTCCCAAGTTGCGCCACAACACTCGGTTCTCTGCCTTCCGCATCCGACCCCCCAGCCACGTTATTTAGGCCGTCAATAAAAAAAATATTGTAAATTAACATTTACCTGTTCCTAAATCGATTCCGTCGAATACTTTTTCTTCTATTTGGAATTTCCTTTTGATTAGTTTTTTTAAACTATCCCGAACTTCACAAGCCTGAAATAATAAAAAAATACAACAAATTAACTCACGTTGCGTGTTATTTAAATGTTGCGCGCCTTTAGCTGGGACAATAAAACATTTTTTTTTCTTTCTTTCTTTACTTTATATTTTTATACTATACCGGGTGAGTTTTGAATATAAAGTTGGAGGGCTAAACACAAAACTATTGTGTATAGAGATAGCAGTTAAAGAAGTCATGAGCTCATCGATCATACACCCCAATAGACGCCTCATAACAGGCGACCGATGTCTGTCAACACAGTCTAATAGGTCTGATATAGGTCGCCAATTTTCGCCATTTGAAAACTTCAAATCAGTTTCGACCGACGTGAGTCGTCAATACATCCGCGTTATTGAATAGCCAATCGCCGCCTTGATAGGGATATCGGATTGCAGTACCCCACCTCAGTTAACAGAATTTATTGTACATACTGGGTGTAAGGGGAACGCTTCCGAAAACGAAGATAGGTGCTGGTGATTATTGATACGAAACCACGAAAAAAAAATGCGATTCTTTTTTTAGTTTTTTTCATATATTTTTTTTTGCATTTTTCATACATAACCAGCTTTGGGCAGTTAAATAAACTCGTACATAATAAAAAATGCAAAAAAATATGAAAAAATCTAAAAAAAATAATCACATTTTTTTCGTGGTTTCGTATCAGTAATCATCAGCACTATCACCTATCTTCGTTTTCGGAAGCGTTTCCCTGACACCCTGTATTATATTCAACAACAGGCGTCTATTGGGCTGTATAGTCGATGCATTAGCTCAGTTTGCCCCCTTGTCACGCGCCGCACGTTTGAATAATAAAATTATAGTTGATGAAGACGTCCGTGTGGTGCCGGACGTAAAGAATTGCACAATTCTTTCTTCTCATGGGTGTCGTAAAAGGCGACTAAGGGATTCACCAGAGGATGGGCAGCAGCGTTCCCTGAGTATTTAAACAACCAACTGCGATCGCCAACCCGTCTGCCAAGCGTGGCGATTATGGCATATCCCCCCCCTTTGGGGGAGGCCTTTGTCCAGTAGTGGACGTTTTTTCGGCTGAGATGATGATGATGAAGACGTTGACATATTTTTTGATAGTTTGCCCAAGTTCATGGGAGGTGTATAGAAAAAGGAATAGTACTATAAACTGTTAAGTATTATAATTGTAAGTTTTTATGTTATGTTTTGTAACATCCCCTTGGAATGAGTTCTGTTATGGTGTTACAAAAATTGCAAATAAATAAATAAAGAAATTTTTGAGAAAACAAAAACTGCATTATTTTATTATTTTTAACGCATGTACGCATGCGATGCGTAATCTTACGATTTAAATTGTGGAAATAAAAAATCACTCACGAGCAGGATTCGAACCTGCGACTCCTGGCTCAGTACGCCAGTGCTTTAGCCACTAAGCTACCGTGAACACTGCTCGTGGTATCGAAATTCTCATCCACTTTGGCACGTCTTTGGGTGACGTAAGCGTTATCTTATTATTATAAAATAATTATTAAGGGCATATCTATACGACTTTTAATTAACTGCAAAGTTAGTCGAGTCGGTTAAGAAACAATGTTTCTTAATAAGATATCGCTGACGTCACCCAAAGACGTGCCAAGTGGATGAGAATTTCGTTACCACGAGCAGTGTTCACGGTAGCTTAGTGGCTAAAGGACTGGCGTACTGAGCCAGGAGTCGCAGGTTCGAATCCTGCTCGTGAGCGGTTTTTTTCTTTCCACAATTTAAATCGTAAAAACTGCATTTTTAGATTTTTTATGTAGTTTTTGTTTTAAATTGAGTCCAATGTTTAATGCAAAAAATACCACTCTTTTTTATTGCACTAATTGATAAGGTTCACGCAGAATATCAAATCTTCCATCTTAAAGGCCTTACGGCCAAAATTAATATCCAATCTATCTACGATTTACCCTACTAGAGATAGAAATTTGACATATTTTGTATGGGGCTTATGTCAAAATCCTATCTCTGGTAGGGTAAATCGTGGATAGATTGGATATTAATTTTGGCCGTTAGTTGATTTCACGATTGGATTACAACTTGGGGAGGTAAAAATAAATAGATATTGCAAAGACGTAAAAATAAATCCATTCTGTTATAGATTTTATTTCAAATCGTGTTATTTATATTCTTTCTCAGGAGATTCGCAGGCGAACGAAAGTAACCGACATAGCCCGAAGAATTGCCAAACTTAAGTGGCAGTGGGCGGGGCACATTGCTCGCAGAACGGATGGCCGATGGGGCAGTACAGTTCTGGAGTGGCGACCGCGTACTGGAAGGCGCAGCGTGGGTAGGCCCCCCACAAGGTGGACCGACGACCTGGTGAAGGTCGCGGGAATCCGCTGGATGCGGAAGGCGCAGGACCGGTCGTTGAGGCGATGCTTGGGGGAGGCCTATTTCCAGCAGTGGACGTCTATTGGATGACTATTATTTTGGAGAAAGAATATCATCATCATCATCATCATTTCAGCCGAAAGACGTCCACTGCTGGACATAGGCCTCCCCCAATTAAGGGGGATGTGCCATAATCGCCACGCTTGGCAGGCGGGTTGGCAAAATAATAGTAATAAATTAGTACAGCCAACTGCATGACAATGGTAACACTTGAATCCGAAAACCGCCCTTACTGCTAACGAAATAAAGGCGTTGTCAATGTCAAACTGTTTCCACTGACATCAGCACGTGCTGTCGACCCTACATAGACTAAACAGCCCAATAGACGCCTATTGTTAAATTTATTGTGTAAAAATAATTCTCAAAAAAGTCCACTAGTACTGCAATCCGATTGGCCCTACCAAGACGGCTATTGGCTACTCACTAACGCAGAAGTATTGACGGCTCTTATAAGTGGTCGAAACTGATTTGAAGTTTTCAAATGGCGAATAGTGTCGACCTAAATCAGATCTATTAGTCAGATGTATTGACAGACATCGGTCGCCTGTTATGAGGAGTTTATTGGGTGTATGGTCGATGGTTTTGGATGGTTTTGGTTTAAAATTAAATGACGAAAGAAGTACCTATTTAAATGCAGTCATACACATAGACGCTCTTCCTCCTCTCTCCTACCAAACTTTGCTGTGCCCGACAGGGTCCATATTTAGATCTTATTCTTAAGGGCGCGTTTTCATATCAGGCAAAATTGTGCTGTTTTTCGGTACATTTTAAGGAATAACCAAACAAAATCCAATATAACTAATAACTACCTCGTATAGATTGGTTCTTCATCTTCAAATGATAGGAACTTGATCATCGAAAATTTTAGTTTTTTATAATGTAAAATCGATCTGTCGTTGCCATTTTTCACAAACTGGGTTAAGTTTAGGTACATTTTTTGTGCTATTATTAACATATTTTACTATTTCTAAAAATACTATTTGTTGGAAAACATATTCAATTCTTAATGCTATTTTTTTTTTATCATCTAAATGCCATAAATAGTCGCAGAAAAAATTAAAACCGAAACTTATTTTTTCACATTTTTCTCTCTTCTGGATGAATCTTAATCGATTGCATTAGGGGTTATTTTATTTTGGGATACCCGTCTTGAAAGCAGTCACCGAAGTACACCTTCAGATCACTCCATCAGGTCCGGAGGTAAGGTCTCATCATAACTAACAAAACGAGCCCAAACTCGGCTCACCTAGTACAACACGTCAAGGAGTTCCAGTAGCAGTCACCGAAGTACACCTTCATGTCACTCCATCAGGTCCGGAGGTAAGATCTCATCATAACTAACAAAACGAGCCCAAACTCGGCTCACCTAGTACAACACGTCAAGGAGTTCCAGTAGCAGTCATCGAAGTACACCTTCAGGTCACTCCATCAAGTCCGGAGGTAAGGTCTAATCATAACTAACAAAACGAGCCCAAACTCTCCTCACCTAGTACAACACATCGAGAAGTTCCAGTAGCAGTCACTTAAGTACACCTTCAGGTCACTCCATCAAGTCCGGAGGTAATTCGTAAAAATATAAACAGCAAAAATATGTTTTTTGTAGGTAGTAGGTACCTACCAAAATTTTATTAGAAAGAAATACGTAAAAAAAAATGAATCTTTCAAAGTATCAAAATGAGTTCACTTGACTACTATTATCGAAGATAGCGAGCGTACACTTGTGTGTATGACCCGTGTCAATGTAGTAGTTCGATTCTGTACCTATCAATTTTGCGAACGCGTCCTTAAGCCTACCACCTGTTTATTACCCGACTGCGCCAGAAGGAGGGTTATGTTTTATTCATAGACCAGTAAGCCTCAAGACGCCGCTTAAACAAAGTTTTGCATGAGTACGCAGTCGTAAAATGTTGGTGGGGACCGGGGGGCAAACGGCGCGTTATGTTTGGCGGGCTCAAACGTTCTGTGGTATGATTCCGTATGATTGGTGCCGCTCGCTGACGGACTAACATCCTGATTGGAGGTGGGGCGTATTATATGCAGTAGTACTGCATATGCGTTGTGACCGGGGGTGTCCGGCTAATCGGCGTCTAGATGTTTACTGGTCTGTGGTTTTATTAAATACAATATTGTACACGACGACTGTAATTGTAAATACCTAGAATTAGTAGTTAAGGTTTGATATTATGTTTTCTATGTCCCTTGTTGTTCTATGTTCATTATGTTTTCTGTGTCACAATGTTTTTATATGTTTTTATTTTGTTTTTAATATGTTTTCCTTATGATTTAATATGTTTGCTACTATGTTAATATAAGATAAGCTCTTTTGTCACATAAATACACACAGACCCATAGACGGGCGACCTAATAGAAATAGGTAAACAACAAGTAAGCGACGATGCATTACCTAATATGGTAATTTCGCTCGTCTATGGGCTCTGATTGGATAAACTGCAATTAGGTTTAAGGAAAAATGACCAGGGGTGAGGGGGTCGGGAGCGGGACAGCGTGGGCGGGTCCCTTTTAGCGAAAAAGTACTGGGAAGTTTCACCCACGCCCGCGTGTCCGCCGCATCCCGAGCTCCTTGCACGCCTGTATAAATATGCGGCATTTTGATATTGTAAAGTTAGTCCTAATCTAATCTCTGTTTTGAGCGGTAGCTCTGTCCGTCCGCCGCGCCAAACACTATTGTTCTATTGTGTAAAACTATGATAAGTACATAATAAGAAAGTGATAAGTAATAAGAAAAAGCCTTGAGTCAATTGAATAAAGTTTTGTAGTCGTAAAATCAGTGCATCATTTTATGGACCCTCAATACCATCCCCTAGAGTAGGTAATGCTCTTCAAGACCGGAATCTCTCCCTAGCTTTCGTACATTGGTCCTTCGCAGCCGGATTGAAGACATTACAAGATGGTATTGACAAGGAGCTGCAACGGAGACGCCAAGACAAGGCAGTTGGCTCAGGCAGCAGAACAGGAGCAGGCCAGCGAGCAAAACAATGAGGAAGCGGCCAGCTCTAACCAGGAGTCAGCCACAGAGTCAGGTACGAGCAGCGGCACGACGGAGACGACGACGTCGGCAGAGACTATGACGACGGTAGAAACTGAAGAAACCGTCACCGCCAAAGGCAAGAAGACTGGCTCTACACACAAGCCCGCTGACACTCGGTCACGTCGCTCAGCAACCTCACGCAAGAGACTCCTCGCGGAGTTAGAGGCGAAAGAGCGGCTGGCTGAGAGTAAAGTCAAACAGGCGCAGGCAGAAGCAGAGCTCCAGGAGCTAAGGGTGCAGAGGCTAGGATTAGAAGAGGACTCCAGCGACGTAGAGGAAGAAGATGACTTGGCCTCCGTCCGCATCGGTGCCTGGCTGGCACAGCCGGCGCCGCCACCAGTACAGGAGAAAGAAGATTCCCCGCCGTCCCGTCATGTTAGCGGCGAGGTGCAACCAGCGGATCCGACGCGAGTGAATAAAAATGTAGATAGTAGTAGGAAAGTAGGTAATAGTGAAGTGCGTGTTAGTGTTATGGATCACCCTTCGCCAGAGCTGAAATCGGCTATGATCGATGTCGGTACGCTGGCCGCGGCCCTGTCGCAGGCTACCCGCAGCACCAGGGAACCTCCTAAGTACATTGTACAGTTACCGTTGTTCAGCGGTGACGCAGGTGAGTGGTTGTCTTTTAAAGCGGCATACAGTGACTCTCATAAATATTTTACATGTGTGGAAAATATAGCGCGTTTAAGGAGAAGCCTGCGGGGTACAGCTAAGGAGGCGGCTGGGTGTCTGCTACTCAGTCAGCCTGATCCCCAGGTAGTTCTAGATGCCCTAGAGCGACGATTCGGTAGGCCCGAATCACTCATACTCACCGAGTTAGAAAAAGTGAAATCATTAAATAAAGTGAATGATAATCCGCGTGATTTGTGTATTTTCGCGGGTCGCATAGCCAATACAGTAGGCACAATAGAAGCTTTAAAAAAGGTATATTATTTACATAATCCTGAGATGGTTAGAATAATTGTTGACAAGCTGACGCCTATATTGAAAAATAAGTGGTATGACTATGCGGCCCTAAGAAAAGCGGAAGATGTACCTGAAATGAAAAGGTTGTCGGCATTCTTAAATGATGAGGCCGACAAGTGCGGCGCCTACGCGCTCCCGGAGCGGGTCTACGATGACACCGGCAGCGCCCGTACGCGTAGAAAGATAGAGCGCACTTTTAACGTAAACAAACATAATAATATTGTATATAACAATTGTTGTCCCATGTGTAAACAGGTACATAAGCTAACAGACTGCGCGTTATTTTTAGAATTAGAGGTAGGCGCGCGCTGGGAAATTGCTAAGAAAAATAATATGTGTTTTAAATGTTTAAATAATAAGCACCGGCGCTTCTTATGTAAAGCTTCGCCGTGCGGTAAACAGGGGTGCAATATGAAGCACCACAAGCTATTGCACTATGATAGGAGTATAGAAAGTACATCTCAGTCTGTAGCTACAACCAGTTCAAGCCAGGAGACAGTGACGTCAGCAACAGAGATAATCACAACGGCAGTAGGACAGGAACGTCGCTCTTATTTAAAAATAGTACCGGTTGTGCTAAGCGGTCCACATGCTACAATAAATACATACGCATTATTGGACGATGGTAGCACGATAACATTGTTAGATGCCGCGGTAGCTGACATGCTAGGAGTAGACGGTCCCACGAAGCCTATGTGGATTCAGGGCGTCGGTACTGAGATGAAACACGATCATAGTAGAATAGTGAGCTTATCTATAAAAGGAAAATATTCTGATAAGCAACATAAAATAGAAGCAGCGCGTACAATAGATCGCCTTAGTATCTCAGCGCAATGTATTGATAAAAATGACTTAAATTCATGTGATCATTTAATCGATATTAGGGACGAATTAACGTATGAGCGCGCGCGTCCTATGATATTAATAGGTCAAGATAACTGGCACTTGCTTATTTCAAAACAAGTACGTACAGGTAGGCGTGATCAGCCGGTAGCTTCGCGTACAGAATTAGGATGGGTACTGCATGGCTGCCAGAGCTCAGTAAATAAAACAGTGGCCTTCTGTGGTAACATAAAAATAAAAGAAGAATCTATGGAAGATTTAATGAAAAACTTTTTCAAGTTAGAGTCATTAGGCGTAGAACCTAGGTTACCTAGGGACGATCCGGAGCAGCGCGCGCTCAACATACTCAAAGAAAAGAGCCGCCGACTGCCCGACGGTAGATTTGAAACCGGTTTGTTATGGAAAACCGATAATATAAAAATGCCTAATAACCGTTTAGATGCCGAACGAAGGCTGTATAGCCTAGAAAGACGTCTAGATCGCGATCAAGACCTAAAGTTAAAATATAACGAGCAAATGAACAATTTATTTACATCTGGCTATGCCGAGCGGACGGACAGAGCACCACAAGTAAACAAAACATGGTTTTTATCTCATTTTCCCGTCATAAATCCCGCTAAGCCACATAAACCGCCGCGACTAGTACACGACGCCGCGGCAAAGACAGCGGGTCTGAGTCTTAATGATGTATTGTTATCGGGTCCCGATCTTTTACAGTCATTACCGGGTGTGCTTATGCGATTTAGGGAACAAAGGATAGCCGTCTCAGCCGATGTTAAAGAAATGTTTAGGCAAATTAAAATAATAGAGGAGGATCGCGACGTTATGCGTTTTCTATGGCGGTCAGACCGGCGGGAGGGTCCGCCTCAAGAATATAGGATGACAACCGTATTATTTGGTACTACGTCGTCGCCATGTACTGCTTTATATATTAAGGATCGCAACGCGGAGGACTACGCGGAACAATACCCGGCGGCCGCGACCGCGATAAAGGTCAACCACTACATGGACGACTATTTACATAGCTTTGCAACTGAAGAAGAAGCTATACGGATAACCAAACAAGTAGATTTTATACATAAGCAAGCCGGCTTTCAATTGCGCGGCTGGGCTTCGAATAGGAAAAATGTATTATGTATTGATGACGCATCATCGAACTCTACGGTCAAGTTAGGTGGTGATGAAAGTGAGAAGACTCTAGGTCTGCGATGGGACGTTCAAGAAGATAACTTCCGGTTCAAAATAAATTCCAATAAGACTCCAATTGAGTTATTAGAATGCAGACGCCCGCCCACAAAGAGAGAAGCTCTCAGTGTGATTATGGCTATATTCGATCCATTAGGGCTCATAGCACCAGTCACGACGCCTGCCAAGCGAATATTACAGGACACCTGGCGATATAAGACTGAATGGGACAAGCCGCTACCAGAGGAACTACAACCTAAGTGGAACACATGGATGAGGTCGTTGAGCAACATAGAGCAACTACAGATACCCCGCTGCTACGACTACGAGCAAGCTGTGAGACGTCAGCTCCACACCTTCGTGGATGCCAGCGAGGAAGCGTACGCAGCGGCAGTGTACTGGCGCATAGAGAGAACCGACGGCAGCATCCATACAGTACTAGCAGCCGCCAAGAGCCGCGTGGCCCCTCTGAAACCGGTCTCCATTCCCAGGTTGGAGTTGCAAGCAGCGCTACTCGGAGCCCGACTGGCTAGAACAGTGATCAGCGAACATAGCTACGAGATCGAACACACTGCTTACTGGAGCGACTCGAGAACAGTGCTAGCGTGGATAAGGGCTGAAGCACGCACATTCAAAACGTTCGTAGCACATCGCATCAGTGAAATTGAGGATCTCACGAAAAAGAATGAGTGGAGATGGCTTCCCTCACTTCAAAATGTTGCAGACGATGCGACGCGGACTACGCCGGACAATTTCAATTCGCAGCATAGATGGTTTCGGGGTCCTGAATTCTTAATGAAAACGGAGGATGAGTGGCCAAAAGAAAAAGCAACAGCCACTTTAGAAATTACAGGAGAGGAGCGCGTAAAATGTCACGTCACCACTCAAGAACATAAGAGTCACGGACACCTACCCGATATCAACAGGTTCTCTAAATGGACGCGACTAATAAGGACAACAGCACGCGTATTGCAATTCATACAGAAATGCCGACCCTCCTCAGAAACCGTAGCTTACAAACGAACTCGAAAGAATAAAGAAAAGGATCCAACGTGGGGCAAACAGAATAAAAACGCACCCACAACAATCGCTAAGAAGAAACCGGTCTTGAAGTCCACGCAGTATATACACCTGCCAGCCTGTCACCTAATAGCCGCAGAAGAATTATGGATAAAAGCGTGTCAGGAAGACAGCTTCAGTAAAGAAATAAGTGCTATGAAAAAGGAAAAGGCGCCCCCAAATGATGGCAGACTGTCAACACTCAGCACTTATTTAGATGAGAAAGGTACCTTAAGATTACGTAGCCGTATAGCGGCCGCTACGGAGATCGAGGCTACAATGAATCCACCTGTATTGGACGGCGGACACAGTTACTCACAATTATTTATTCAGCATACTCATGAAAAGTTGCATCACGGCGGTGTAGGGATAACAGTCAACGAAATAAGGCAACAGTTATGGTTGATACGACTGCGACCGTCCGTGAAAGAAGCTATAAATAATTGTCAAATGTGTAAAATTAAAAAAGCGAAGCCCGCCGCGCCCTCTACCGGTGACCTGCCGCACTCACGTTTAGCACATCACGCGCGGCCATTTACCTTTACCGGGTTAGATTATTTCGGCCCTATAACTATTACCGTAAGTAGGCATAAAGAAAAACGTTACGGTGCCTTGTTTACGTGTATGACGTCGCGAGCAATACATATCGAATTAGTAAACTCATTGAGCGCCGACTCCGCGATTGCCGCCCTGAGGCGATTTGTAGCTAGGCGTGGTTATCCCAAAGAAATATGGAGCGATAACGCAACCTGCTTCAAAGCGGCCGACCGCGAGCTCGCTGATAGCGCGCTAGACGCCTTGCAGTTCGAGGCGACTGACCGACGCATAAAATGGAAGTACATCCCGCCCGCTTCACCGTTCATGGGCGGCGCATGGGAAAGAATGGTACGTTGCGTTAAAAACGCGCTATATAACACACTTGTAGAAAAGTATCCGACAGAAGAGACACTTTTAACTCTTCTTGTCGAAGTAGAAAATACAGTAAATTCACGCCCACTTACACATGTCACTGTTATGCCCGACGACCACGAATCTCTCACCCCTAACCATATATTGATAGGTCCCAATTGTCATGTACCTAGCCCTGGTAATTTCACAGAAAAAGACGTCACAGCTAAGCAACAGTGGAGGCGCGCCCAAGCCCTTGCCGACTCATTCTGGCAAAGGTGGGTGCGCGAGTACCTCCCGCAACTTCAAAACCGGCGGGAGCCCTACGGCAGTGGGGTCACACCACAAGTAGGTGACATTGTAATTGTATGTGACTCCAACTTGCCTCGCAATACGTGGCCTAAAGGGCGAGTTACACAAACGTTCCCTGGTGCTGACGGGGAAGTTAGAGTGGTCGACATTGTAACAAAGGGGGGGCACATCATGAGACGACCCAGTAAGAAACTCGTCGTGTTACCTGTAGGATCGCCTTCGGCGACGGCGGGAGAAATGTACACGACGACTGTAATTGTAAATACCTAGAATTAGTAGTTAAGGTTTGATATTATGTTTTCTATGTCCCTTGTTGTTCTATGTTCATTATGTTTTCTGTGTCACAATGTTTTTATATGTTTTTATTTTGTTTTTAATATGTTTTCCTTATGATTTAATATGTTTGCTACTATGTTAATATAAGATAAGCTCTTTTGTCACATAAATACACACAGACCCATAGACGGGCGACCTAATAGAAATAGGTAAACAACAAGTAAGCGACGATGCATTACCTAATATGGTAATTTCGCTCGTCTATGGGCTCTGATTGGATAAACTGCAATTAGGTTTAAGGAAAAATGACCAGGGGTGAGGGGGTCGGGAGCGGGACAGCGTGGGCGGGTCCCTTTTAGCGAAAAAGTACTGGGAAGTTTCACCCACGCCCGCGTGTCCGCCGCATCCCGAGCTCCTTGCACGCCTGTATAAATATGCGGCATTTTGATATTGTAAAGTTAGTCCTAATCTAATCTCTGTTTTGAGCGGTAGCTCTGTCCGTCCGCCGCGCCAAACACTATTGTTCTATTGTGTAAAACTATGATAAGTACATAATAAGAAAGTGATAAGTAATAAGAAAAAGCCTTGAGTCAATTGAATAAAGTTTTGTAGTCGTAAAATCAGTGCATCATTTTATGGACCCTCAATACCATCCCCTAGAGTAGGTAATGCTCTTCAAGACCGGAATCTCTCCCTAGCTTTCGTACAAATATGGAATGCAATAAAAAATTGAGTATTGAGTATCTTACCTTTTCCATAATCTTATGATTAATATAATATTTCTGGCACCACTCTTTACATGCTTTTTTGACTCTTCTCTCGTCGTCTGAACTCTTCAGTTTTATGTACGCGTCCATAATGTTCAGGTACATTATAATATCGCCTTCTGCCACCTGGAATAGTACATTTACATTATGATATAAGCTAAGTTGGTCATCATACTCGAAGACATCAACGCACTGTGCGCGAAATATGAATTTTTACATCTCTTTCTTACGCAGACTGCCTCGTTGGTCTAGTGGTCGCAAGCGCGACTGCTGAGCGTGGGGTCCTGGGTTCGATTCCCGGGTCGGGCAAAGTGTTATTGGGTTTTTTCATTAGGAAATTCTCAGTAGCAGCCCGGAGTATGGATTTGTGCCCGGTTAGTGGCAATAGGCTCGCCCCCTATTACATGGGACTATAACATAATTGGCGAAATGTGGGTGTACTATTACACCTCTGCCTACCCCTTCGGGGAAATACAGGCGTGATGTTATGTTATGTTGTTTCTTACGCAGATACCACTACATTTGTCTATGTTTGCCCTATTTCTAGTACCTATTTGTTGCTAATATACATAGTATGCACTATAATCAGACCAAGTTTGACGCTGGTATGTATTACCGTTTTGAAGATAGAGCAGGAACAAAAACGTAACAAAAAACATGTTTTTCGGGGTTTCTTGTATAGGGACCCCTTTTTTTTGGGCTTTTTTTAGTTTTTAGTATTTGTCGTGATATTCAACATAGTAACACATATTCTGTGAATATTTCAACTGGTTATCTATTACCATTACAAAGATACAGCCCTGTGACAGACGGACGGATGGACAGACAGCGTAGCAAGAGTAATAAGATCCCACTGGCACCCTTTGGGTATAGAACCCTAAAAACGAAATAATCGAATTTTATTTAACTACTAGCTTTTACCCGCGGCTCCGCTCGCGTAAAATTCTGCTAACCCACGTCAGTCCAGTCCAGTCCACTGTCCCACTGTCCCACGGTCCCACTGTCCCAATGTCCCACTGTCCCACTGTCCCTCTGCCCACTGTCCCACTGTAACACTGTCCTACTGTCCCACTGTCCCAATGTCCCACTGTCCCAATGTCCCACTGTCCCACTGCCCACTGTCCAACTTCCCCGCTGGCCACTGCCCCACTGCCACCTGCCCCACAGTCCCACTTTCCCATTGTCCCATTGTCCCACTGCCCCACTTCCCCCTGCCCCACTGCCCCTCTGTCCCACTGTCCCGCTTTCCCACTGTCCCACTGCCCCCTGCCCCATGCCTCACTGGCCCACTGGCCCACTGCCCCTCTGTCCCACTATCTCACTATATCACTATCGTCCCATGTCCCATGTCTTGTCCCACTGTCTCACTATCTCACTATCGTCCCGTCCCATGACGCATGTCCTGTCCCATATCCCATCCTATGTCCAGTCCTATGTCTCGTCCCATGTGCCGTCCCACTGTCCTGTCCCATGTCCCGTCCCATGTTCCGTCCCCTGTCCCGTCCTCTGTCCCGTCCTCTGTCCCGTCCCCTGTCCCGTCCCCAGTCCCGTCCCCAGTCCCATCCCCTATCCACTCCACTCCACTCCATCGTACATTACTATCCGTTCGTGCAAATGCATAGAAGCTTCGATCTGTCGGGTGAGTACGCAACCCACGAATTTTTTTTTTTCTTTTTTTCTTTCTTTCTCAAAACCCATACCAATTTTTTAAAGTCAGATCAACAAAAACAAAAACAAAATCATCATAATCGGTCCAGTAGTTTTAGCGTGATGCTGGAACAAACAAACAAACAAACAGACGTTTACAATTTTATAATAGTTAAGATTTTCTGTAACAGAAGATTGTGTTTTAGCTACAATTTCGCGTTATGTATGTCGAAATGTCTTTAGAGCGTCGGACGGACGGACGGAACAGCGAGAGTAATAGGGTCCCGTTTGGCACCCTTTGGGTACGGAACCCTTAAAATGATGCTAGAAATAGTGATAGTCATCGTATTACTTTTATATCATTTTTTTTTCTTCATTTTTTATCCCTGGTTTTAACAAAAGGTTTTTAGGTATGTTTACGAACCTCAAAATTATTCCTCCTACTGATCCTAGCAGCCACACTCTCTTTCCCACCGCTGGGCTTAACAAACACGTTGTCCACTTGCAACATGGCTGCTATTGATAGTGCCTCGTCTATGCAACCCCATTCACCTGGAAAATAAACAAAATTCTGTAACGAACAAGTATAAAAAATGTGTGAGAGTGTTACCACATCACATCGATCAATGGCAGAATTGAATCATTCAATTCATGATTATCAATTATTAAAATGATTATCAATTTAATTCATTTTGATTTCAGATCAATCGACGTCCATCAACAGTTCTTATTGAAATAACTGATAACCTCTTAAGGGGTCATAGTAGGTACTCATCAGTATGAACAATTTTAACTATGGGACCAAACCAGAAATCAGGAAAAAAAAACAGCTACCTAAAAATCCTGTTTGCGGGGATATGCCATAATCACCACGCTTGGCAGGCGGGTTGGCGATCGCAGTTGGTTAATTAAATACTCAGAGAACGCTGCTGCCCATCCTTTGGTGAATCCCTTAGTCGCCTTTTACGACACCCATGAGATATGGTGGTGCAATTCTTTTCGTCCGGCACCACATGGAACGTTATGGTGTAGCTATGGTGTAGTTATGGTGTAGTTATCGACAAATTTTGTACATGAATGTGTAGCTCCAAATACGCACGGGGTGGCACTGGTAAAATTCCCTTATAAAATTTGTCTATATTGTATAACTACACTATAAAGTTAACTACACGATGTCGCAAAAACTCATGCAAGCTTTGTTCGATTATTCGTCATCGATCGATCGATGAGGAATAGTTTTTTTTTTTTTTAAGATACGATGTAAAGACATGGTGTTAATTTAAATAAATTGACCATACACTCCAATCACAGACCAGTAAGCCTCTAGACGCCTATTAGCCGGATACCCCCGGTCACAAAGCATATGCAGTAGCACTGCATATCTTACGCCCAGCCACCAATCGGGAGGTCACTCCGTCAGCGAGCGGCACCAATCATATCACCGAACATTTGAGCCGACCAATCATAACGCGCCGTCCGCCCCCCGGTTGCCACCAACATTTTACGACTATGTTCTCATTCAAAACTTTGTTTATGCGGCGTCTTGAGGCATACTGGTCTGTGACTCCAATAGACGCATCATAAAAGGCGACCAATAACTCTCAACACATCAGTCTATTATATCTGATGTAGGTCGCCACTATTTGCCACTTAGCAGACAAGTGGCGCCCCCACCAGTAAAAAAATAATACTCGCTGAATACATCGTCATCATTTCAGCCGAAAGACGTCCACTGCTGGACATAGGCCTCCCCCAAGCATCGCCACAACGACCGGTCCTATGCCTTCCGCATCCAGCGGATTCCCGCGACCTTCACCAGGTCGTCGGTCCACCTTGTGGGGGGCCTACCCACGCTGCGCCTTCCAGTACGCGGTCGCCACTCCAGAACTTTACTGCCCCATCGGCCATCCGTTCTGCGATTATGGCATATATATGCAAACATGATGAGCTGAATACATAATTTATCAAAAATTCTTTTTTTACAATTGAAGTACAGGTACTGTAGTTTAACTATTAACTCTGTAAATTATACTAATGGAAATGGTTTTTATTTTCGGCATAGTTCAATCATAAAAAGAACAATGTCCAGTTCTGACCTGCTGTAGGCAATTAGCGGTTCTAGTGATATGATATATCAATCAATCAACTCAGCCTATCGCAGTCCACTGCTGGACATAGGCCTCTCCCAAGTTGCGCCACAACGCTCGGTCCTCTGCCTTCCGCATCCAGTCCCCCCCAGTCACGTTCTTTAGGTCGTCGGTCCACCTGGCAGGGGGGCGCCCTACGCTGCGTTTGCCGATTCGCGGTCTCCACTCAAGGACTCGTCTGCTCCAGCGGCCATCGGTCCTTCGACAGACATATATATGTGATATGATATATCTTGAAAAATTGCTAATTTTGAGTTGATTTCAAAACCCTTACTAGAATTTTAAATAGAAGCCTATAAAAAATGCAATTGAATTTTGAAAATATCAGCTTGTGATAGTCATTATTTCTATGCGATCAGCTGAGTAACTGAATCTTCAAAGTACGCTCCGTGCGTCATCGGGTGACATAACTGAACGCACCCAATAAATTATCAAAACGAAACATTATTAATTTAGATATTATCTCCAAGCGCTAGCTTGTAGTTGCGTCTATAACGTACCTAGTGATTATATTCTCTTTGGTCGAGTCATGATTTCGTCTTCAAGAAGGTTCGTTACGATATATGCAAGTGTGGCCATAGCATAATTTTCATAAAATATGCGCCGGTGTAACCCTGACATAACCTACCTACAATTTTTTCATACTTAACCTCAAAAATTCATTTTATTAACTACTTTCCAGAGAAAATTCATCAGATCATTGTTTGTAGTAGATATGAATGGTACTAATACAACACCATTAATCGGAAGAACCCAGCAAAATAAAAAATTGAGTGACAGGCAACGACGTCAATATATAGACACGCGATCTCATATAAGCAGCATGTTCCAAATTCAGTTGACGCAACCGTTGATAAAATTTACGTGTGTTCGCGAGACAGCTGTCAAGTGAACTAATGACAGATGACAGTGTAGTTCCGGAACCACAACTTTGTGTAACCATGTTGTTCTTTTGAACAGCACATCTGGTACGTAGTACATATATATCGATGGTGACAGGTCAACGCATGTATGGGGAATGGACATTGTTCTTAAATGAATTACGGTCGAATGAAGTCGTTATTATAAATAAACTAACCACTATTACACAGCATAGCAGCACACATAGGTTTAAGCGGCAACTCTGCCACTATTTCTCCTACAGCTGTCAAGTCCCCTCGCTTGTCTATAGTCTTTAGTGCATATAATGTTTCTAAGCCAGATAATATGCTTTTGGCTGGAGGCGGGGTTGGGAATGTGAACCTGGAAATACAAATTATTATTATTACATTATTGACGACCTCTGTGGTCTAGTGGTTTGAGTATCAAACTGCTGATAACGAGGTCGTGGGTTCGATTCCCACAGACACAAATATTTGTGATGAACATAAGTGTTTGTGTTGGTCTGGGTGTTGCTTATGTATTATAAGTATGTATTTACAAAAAAAAAAGTATTTAAGTATTATATCCCATTGTCTAGTACCCATAGCACAAGCTCTGCTTAGTTTGGGACTAGATGGTGCTGTGTAAAAATGTCCCAAAGATATTTATTTATTATTGAATGCTACCAGGTAACTCGCGAAATTCAAAATTTCTTGCGTTTCTTGCAAATTGTAGCTCTATTTCGGGTTGTATATCAATCGAAATATGATTCGCAGCAGTAATAACAATATATCTACTGAATAATACTCTTAAAAATATAAACCTAGCTCTATAAACTATACTAGCTCAATAATCGATAATTTGGTAGCAAATAAATATTTATTTATTTATTTATAATTAGGAAAACCAACAGCTATATAAAACTTAATAAACAGCTAGCATAGGTTACATTAAGCCAATTACAGGTTTCCACGGATAGTAATAGGATAAATTAACACTGATTTTAACGATCACTAGCAAGCACAAAAACTACAATTGATTAGAGTTGAAAAAGATTACATAAAATATTTGAATATTACTTATTCAGTCATTCTAAAGAAGTCAAGGTTTAGCATATTGCGTACCGTAGAGCTTTTTGAAGTAAATGGGTCAAATGAGAACTCTTTACAAAGTTCATTAAAGTCTTTGCTCGCCCGCACGATATATGAATTTTGCCTATAGTTCGTGGAACAAAAGGGGATGGAGATAGGTGGATTGAACCTAATCATTTTTCGGGGAACATTAAATCGTAGCTTTTGTAGAAGATCTGGGCAATCAATTTTATTACGTAGTAGTTTTAATAGAAATGTGCAATCAGCTAGTCGACGACGATTTACAAGTGGCTGTAAGTGAAATTTCCTGCAGAGATTTATGTAATTTTCAGAACGATATGGTATTCGTAGACGAAAACACATTTTCAATACGATTGATGTATTTCTCATAACACGGGTTCCAAATTTGTGATGCACATTCAAGGTGACTCCTTACAAATGAACACTAAAAATTTTTAAGGGTTTTTGCTTTTTTTAAACATCCCGCAAGACTCATTACAAAGCCCAACGATTTTGAGGCTTTAGCTACTATTTGCTCAACGTGTACGTCAAATTGAAGTTTAGAGTCATGATAGACACCCAGGTCCCGTACTCCGTCACATCTTGATAATGATTTGCCCTTCAGTCCGTAACTAGTAGGTAATGGGAGGCGTTTCCGACTAAACGAAATAATTGAACATTTAGCAGGATTTAAATCCAATTTATTGATCTGACAGTATTCATTCAACTGACCCAGGTCAGACTGAAGGGTTATCATGTCCTCAACCAACGATATCGATGAGAATATCTTCATATAGGTTTAAAGAATTTTATTTCTCATAAGAACAAACAGTTCACTTATAATGAGATACAAAAGTACTTACAACTAAATTATATAATTTTAGCCTCTAGAGCGTTGGAAATGTTAGTGTGCATACATAATTCTTTATCGTCGGCAAAACAAAGAAGTTTAGAGTTATGTATGCTAGATTCGATTGATATTAATAAACTATGAGAGCTAGGTTCCGTGTGGTGCCGGACGTAAAGAATTGCATCACCCTATCTCTTCTCATGGGTGTCGTAAAAGGCGACTAAGGGATTCACCAAAGGTTGGACAGCAGCGTTCTCTGAGTATTTAACCAACCAACTGCGATCGCCAACCCGCCTGCCAAGCGTGGCGATTATGGCATATCCCGCAAACATAGGATTTTTAGGTACCTAAGGCTTCCCTTCTCAAAAATTTCAGCCTACGCTACTGTGGTACATATTATTTTACTATAGTGGCACAGTGATGCTTGCATTGCTGTGTTTTGGTGCTCGTGGTACGGTGCCGTTCACATTATAATCACATACAACTATCCATCTTCATGTCTCAGTTTGGCGAACCGAAATGCGGTACCATTTAAGCAACAGCCTAGGTGTTATTGCAGTTGTTATACATCAGGTGGGCCTTTAGCTCGTTTCGCCATCCATAAAAGTAGGCAACGAAATTCTAGAATATACTGTTTGTGAACAAAAAAAGACGTGTGGCACTCGGAGACTGCCGCGGTAAAGCTATTGCATAGCATTTTTTTATGTAAATACAAAGAGGAGGTGCCCTAACGCCGAAACTCTAAGCAGGCATGAGTCACCAGATTGCGGGGCGAAGAGGGGGATTACGCATGCGCAGTAACGCCGATACAACCAATGCCACCTAGAGGCGATTTGCAGAACTAAAGAGACAAGCTTGATATTTCAAAAAGTCATTAAAAGTTCTGCTATTCATCGATAGATGGCAAAACTAAAAAGTATCACCGCTGTGCCGGTCGGAGTGAGGGGTGTTAGGTTATTTTCGTTACGGAATTTCTGGATTCGGTCTCCACGCTCAAGGCCCGCGATAGAAGCTATGCAATAGCTTAAAAACAATTACCTAAGCAAGTTATGTATGCCCAACGCTTTCAACTGTAGTAACATTCCAGATAGATCGCTTCTACACATTTCAGGCGGCACCGATGGAGGTAGCTTCTCATATTCTGCTTCTGTGTACAACCTGAAACAGATAATAATAATTATGCAGACGCCTTTATTCCTCAAAACAGCTAGGCAGATCTCTGTGCAAATTATCAGACACTATGTCAAAGCTAGAGCTCCTGCAGAATGAACTAATTAGAGTCTTGCTCGAGTCAGGAATATAAACTAACTAACCTAAGCCCGTAACTGCCCGTTGGTCTAGTGGTCGCAAGCACGACCACTAGACCACCTTTTTAACCGTTTTTTTCTAACCTGTTACGTTTTGGCCAAAGTCGTAAAACAAATCGTGCAACTGCTATCCTATTCTTGCCGTCATTGTCATCATCATTCCAGCCGAAAAACGTTCACTGCTGGACAAAGGCCTCCCCCAAATGTTGGGATATGCCATAATCGCCACGCTTGGCAGGCGGGTTGGCAATCGATCGTACTCTTGTACCATGTTATATTTGTAATAATGTTGCCCAATAAACTTTATCTTATCTTATCTTACGTTAAGGTGTTTCGGGTCCTGGGTTTGATTCCCGGGTCAGGCAAAGTGTATTTGGGTTATTGTTATTGGTATAAATCTTGGAAGTTAAAGTCTTAACTGAAATATTGAATACACATGTAATCCCAAAATAAACACACCAGCGTGGTTAATGTTACCATATGTGAATCTGAAAAATTCTGTCAAAAAGCCCGAAATGTCCTGACATTTATTTTGTCTCTCGAAGATACGAGAGAGCCCTGCCTATCTCTTCGTACAATAAAAGGGTAACTGTTTTTCAAACTTTTCATATGTTTATATTATGCTACTGCCTCGTTGGTCTAGTGGTTGAAAGCGCGACTGCTGAGCGTGGGGTCCTGGTTTCGATTCCCGGGTCGGGCAACGTGTTATTGGGTTTTTTCATTAGGAAATTCTCAGTAGCAGCCCGGAGTCTGGATTTGTGCCCGGTTGATGGCAATAGACTCGCCCCCTATTACATGGGACTATAACATAACTGGCGAAATGTGGGTGTGCTATACACCTCTGCCTACCCCTTCGGGGAAATACAGGCGTGATGTTATGTTACGTTATGTTATCTAAACGTTATACAGGGTAGTGATACAAAGTAAGCACTTGGAGGTTTCGGGTTTTATCAATCACCCTGGGTATGTATTTATGTACCTGTAGCCTATGCCCGCGACTTCACCCTTGTGAATGTCTTTTATCACGCATCCCTCGGGAACTGTTCATCTTCCCGGGATAAAAAGTAGCCTATATGTTAATCCGGGGTATGTTCTATATGTATGCCAAATTTAATTAAATAAAAATAAATAAAAATAAAAATCTTTTTTTCAGGCATTAGCCCATAAGTTGTTAGTGATGAGTTAGTAACAGATTGTGCTTATATGCTAGACTAGTGTTATTATTACTTAAATTACTGAACAAATTATTTATTTAAACCTATAGCGACCTCCACCCAATGTCTCTGGATGGGACAATCCGGTCTGAAAACAATCATTTTCAGGATGCTGTTCCGAGTGTTACGCATGCGCTGCAGTAAGGAAGCCGCTTTCTTACGCATGATGGCGTGAAAGCCATCTGTGTGAGCTTCAGCAAACATTCCTGATGCACTGCAACGCCACGGCAGCCGCAACAGCATCCTGAAGGCGTTGTTGTATTGTACGCGCAGGACGTTGTAGGCTCGGCTCGTATATGATACCCACAGGCCGCTTGAGTAGAAGGACTGACAGAACGCCTTAAATAAACTCACTTTGACGTCTGCCGTGCAGCGAGCGAACCTGCGGGTGAGCATATTGCTCCTCATCGCCAACACCCTGCGCTCCCGTTCTATGTCGCTATCTCTTAAGTCACTGCTGACAACGTGACCCAGGTACTTAAAAAATTAAAATCCATACAGTAGTTTTTGCGTGAAAGAGCAACAAACATCCATGCATCCTCACAAACTCGTTTATAATATTAGAAGGAATGTAGTAGGATTTATATATTGAAGTAAAACTTTTTTACGCACGCTTGACTTTGAGAATAAGCTGGTGAATGCGTTACGAAAAGTGGTTTCGCGTTATGAAAAGTCTGATCGGGCGAGGCGAACGAAAGTTGAGAAGGAGATATAAGTTAGTGAAGGTAGAAAGAGAGAGAGTCTAGTTTCGTATTTTTAGTGAAGTTTTACTTCAGTCGTGTGGTCTAAAGCACACTCGTTTTTAAGGTTCCGTACCTGAAGGGTGCCAAACGGGACCCTATTACTCTCTACGCTACGCTGTCCGTCCGTCCGTCTGTCTGTCACAGGGCTGTATCTTTTGAACGGTAATAGGTAACTGATTGGAATTTTCTGAGAATATGTGTTGCTATGACAACTATCACGACAAATACTAAAAATAAAATAAATTCCAAGACCAATGGGGGTCCCCATACAAGTAACCTTGAAAAAAATTTCAACGTTTTTGTTCCTGCTCTATCTTTAAAACGGTAATACATACCAGACTCAAACTTGGTCTGATTATAGTGCATACTATGTAGTTAAGCAACAAATACTAAAAAAAAGATAAACATAGACACATGTGGTGGTACCTGCGTATGAAAGAGTTGCAAACATTTTCATTTCACGCACGGTGCGTTGATGTGTTTTAATGAACTCTCGTAAGTTAAATCGATTTCTATGGAGCATCAGGTCGATAGGTGGTACGGAACCCTTACTGCGTGAGTCCGACTCACACATGGCCGGTTTTTAATACCCGACTGCGCCAGAAGGAGGGTTATGTTTTTCGAGTGTATGTATGTATGTATGTGTGTATATTTCTTTGGCACGCTCTTTAGCCTAAACGGCTTCATGGATCTTAGCTTGAGAGGTGTCGTTGGATTCGTCTTAATTGTGAGAGTGACACTGGGTATATCAAAATTATAAAAATCAAAATGGCCGCTTTTTGGAGGCGTTTTATGTGACTTCAAAATTTTTTTTTTGCTCAAAACCTATCGAGTGGGGTATCAAAATAAAGGGTTTTATAAATGGTTTACGAAAATATACACAACTTATATGTTTAAATGTAATTTGGAATGAGAAATGCTAAAAAACAACAAGATATTCAACGTTAAAATCTATTAATTAACAAAAACAAAAAACCCGACTGCGTCTAAAAATAACAGAAAAGATATAAACAAGACTTGTCAACACGCAGGCGGAGGCTACCTATGAACTATTATGTAATTCATGACCAAAAACATACGTAGCCTCCGACTGCGTGTTGATAAGTCTTGTTTATATTTATTTATTTATTTAATTCTTTATGCACAACAGGGTACAAAGGCGGTCTTAACGCCATAGGCGTTCTCTACCAGACAACCTTAGGGTAATGCAGAGACAAAGAATAGAATTAGAATTAATATATATTATTATTATTTTTATTAATTAATTATTAGAATTATATCTTTTCTGTTATTTTTAGACGCAGTCGGGTTTTTTTATTTATGTTAAACCATAAGATTATATGAAACCCACCTATAACATTTCCCGCGACTAGTCCTGCCCGCTCGGCCCGCTCGTTGTATGGCGTTGTTCTTAGAGACGGGAGTGACAGCCAGGCTCTCCACACCGATAGCGGGGTCGAAGTAAGGCAGCTTATGGAAACCACAGTCTAGTACTGGAAAACAAATTAATGCATGGTTAATTAAAAAGATTTAGTTGAAATTATCTTATATTGCTTGATAAGGCGGATCCTGACTCAAGCCGGGATTGATAACGTTGGGCAAAAACAGTTTTGATTTATATTTTAGTAGGTTAAAATCCGCAAAATACCGCAGTGTTTCAAGACGAAAGTCTTTGACCAGTGTGTGTTGCCAGTAATTACTTACGGCACTGAAACGTGGTCGCTCACAATGGGCCCGATAAGAAGGCTCAAAGTCACTCAAAGGTCAATGGAGAGGGCTATGCTCGGAGTGTCCCTGCGTGATCGAATCAGAAATGAGGAGATTCGCAGGAGAACGAATGTAACCGACATAGCTCGAAGAATTGCCAAACTTAAGTGGCAGTGGGCGGGGCACATTGCTCGGTGAACGGATGGCCGATGGGGCAGTAAAGTTCTGGAGTGGCGACCGCGTACTGGAAGGCGCAGCGTGGGTAGGCCCCCCACAAGGTGGATCGACGACCTGGTGAAGGTCGCGGGAATCCGCTGGATGCGGAAGGCACAGGACCGGTCGTTGTGGCGATACTTGGGGGAGGTCTATGTCCAGCAGTGGACGTCTTTCGGCTGAAATGATGATGATGATGATGATTGCTTGATAAGGCGGATCCTGACTCAAGCCGGGATTGATAACGTCGGGCAAAAACAGTTTTGATTTACATTTTAGTACGTTAAAATCCTACTAATATTATATTAGTGATGCTTGCATTGCTGTGTTTCGGTCTGAAGGGCAGGAAAGAAAGAAAAGTCTCATGTGATTGTAATTTCACGGGCACCCGTATCCTTCAGAGCGAAACACAGCAATGCAAGCATCACTATTTGGCGGAGAAGTAGGTACGGTGGCAATGCACTTTTCTTACACCAGAACACTCATATTACGCCGGGATACTTATCTTACGCCGGGATACTTATCTTACGCCAGAACACTTATTGAAGTAAAACTTCTTTACGACTTGGGGAGTAATCTGGTGAATACGTTACGAAAAGTGTGATCGGGCGAGGCGAACGGACGCTTGACTTGGGGAGTAATCTGGTGAATACGTTACGAAAAGTGTGATCGGGCGAGGCGAACGGACGCTTGACTTGGGGAGTAAGCTGGTGAATACGTTACGAAAAGTGTGATCGGGCGAGGCGAACGGACGCTTGACTTGGGGAGTAAGCTGGTGAATGCGTTACGAAAAGTGTGATCGGGCGAGGCGAACGGACGCTTGACTTGGGGTGTAAGCTGGTGAATGCGTTACGAAAAAGGTGATCGGGCGAGGCGAACGGACGCTTGACTTGAGGAGTAAGCTGGTGAATGCGTTACGAAAAAGGTGATCGGGCGAGGCGAACGGACGCTTGACTTGAGGAGTAAGCTGGTGAATGCGTTACAAAAAGTGTGATCAGGCGAGGCCAACGGACGCTTGACTTGGGGAGTAAGTAAGCTGGTGATTGCGTTACGAAAAGTGTGATCGGGCGAGGCGAACGGACGCTTGACTTGGGGAGTAAGTAAGCTGGTGAATGCGTTACGAAAAGTGTGATCGGGCGAGGCGAACGGACGCTTGACTTGGGGAGTAAGTAAGCTGGTGAATGCGTTACGAAAAGTGTGATCGGGCGAGGCGAACGGACGCTTGACTTGGGGAGTAAGTAAGCTGGTGAATGCGTTACGAAAAGTGTGATCGGGCGAGGCGAACGGACGCTTGACTTGGGAAGTAAGTAAGCTGGTGAATGCGTTACGAAAAGTGTGATCGGGCGAGGCAAACGGACCTCCTCTCCTCTTCGCTGCACCTCCTCCTATGGGGTATCATTGAATAGGTCTACTAAAATGAAGGTAATGTTTCATACATAACCTTTTTATCAGGTATAACATCTGCGAAATACAGTTCGCCAAAGTGGCTTGCAATGTGCCCCCCCCCTGCCATTTCTAAACTATGCAACGTAGAAACTTACAGTCTTCCACGTTGATAGACCTTTATAAAAACTCTCTTTTAAAATTATTTCGAGTAAAATGTGATTATAAATTTTCGAGTTATAGTGAGAAAACTGAAAAATACTTAAGACGTCCTAGTTCATAGGTCATTGACCTTAGAGAAAAATGATCTTAGCAAATAATGCTCCTTTAGTTACTTTCTATTTAAAAAAATCACAAAAAGAAACTTTGTTATATTGATATGACACACTTCTTAAATTTAGCTTGTTAAATTTAGCACTAGGTGGCGCTGTTTGCAAAAACTAAAATAGCAACTATTAATATTCGATTTGATTCGTTTGTAATTAGACCTACTTAAGGAACCCTATAATACTGCTGAGCATGGCCCGACATGCTCTTGGCCGGTTTTTTTTTATGCCGGGACACTTATGTTAGTATTACGCCGAAAAACTTATTCACGCCGTACATCATCATCATCATAATTGTAGCCCGGTATCACCCACTGCTGGGTATAGGCCTCCTTTCGTTTTTGCCAGCCTCTTCGATCTTGTGCGTCCCTCATCCAGGTGTTTCCTGCGGCTTTGGCGATATCATCAACCCAGCGCGCTTTCGGACGGCCCGGGTTTCTCCGACCTGACCTTGGCCACCACTCGGTCATAATAATATCTAGGAATCTGAAATTCCGTCTATTTTCATTATCATACCATAAACGACACCGGGTATCGTGACACTAGTTTCCGCCACGTTGGTTGCTATGACAACCTTCCTAACATTATTATCAGTCCTCTGGAACACCTTGATCTGCTTATAGTGAGGTAAACTGCCGTACATAGGCACGACTGGCATGTTAGCAGCTTTATAACCATTATGTCTTGAGAATCGACCGAACAAATTATGGTCTATTTTACGCCAGGCCACTTGTTTTACGCCAGGGCGTTTATCTTACAGTCGGTCATTAATCTTACGCAAATCACTTATCTTACTCTAGAACATTTAACTTACGCCGGGATACTAATCTTACGCCGGGATACTTATTTACACCAGGGCGTTTATCTTACAGTCGGTCATTAATCTTACGCAAATCACTTATCTTACTCTAGAACATTTAACTTACGAAGGGATACTTATTTACACCAGGGCGTTTAACTTAGTGGGTCATTAATTTTACGCCCAATCACTTATCTGACTCTAGAGCATTTAACTTACGCCGGGACACTTATCTTACGCTGCCGGGACGCTTTATTCAAGACATTCTTAATAAGTTTGACATCTAAGCTGAATATTTTGAAGGTGAATATTTTGAAGCTGTACATTTTTATCCACTTACCATAAACAACACCAGGTATAGTGACGCTAGTTTCCGCCACGTTGGTTGCTATGACAACCTTCCTAACATTGTTATCAGTCCTCTGGAACACCTTAATCTGCTTATAGTGAGGCAAACTGCCATACATAGGCACTACTAGCATGTTAGCAGCCTTTATACCGCTGGGGAAGTGGGTTCGAGTCGCGTTTGAGTCGTTGTTTATGTCGGCGTATGTACGTAGAGTTTCTAGGGCGGCTTGGATTTCTTCCTGTAAATAAAGTAAAGTTAGTATGTATGTACCAACGACGTTAATAAACAGACACGCGATCTCATACAAGCATCATGTTCCAAATACAGTTGACGCTACCGTTGATAAGCAGTGATAGCCTAGCGGTTGAACGCTTGCCTTCCATGCAGGAGGGTATGAGTTCGATACCGGCCCGCACCTCTTTTCGAATTCATGTGCGGATTTCTATTCACTAGGCCAGCGTGGTGGACTAAGGCCTTAGCTTTCTCATACTGAGAAGAGATCCGTGCCCAGCAGTGGGACAGTAATGGGCTGGTTATGTTATGTTAACCGTTGATAAAATTTACGTGTGTTCGCGAGACAGCTGTCAAGTGAACTAATGACAGATGACAAAGTGGTTCCGGAACCATAACTCGTGTAACCATGTTGTTCTTCTAAACAGCGCATCTAGTACGTAGTACATATATATCGATGGTGTGTACTAATTTATATTAATTTTACTGACTTGCGGTACCATTAAGGCAACAGCCTAGGTGGTATTGATGTTGTTATGAGCAAAGGTAACCGCTTAACATCAGGTGGGCCTTTGGCTCGTTTCGCCATCCTATACTATAAAAAAATAAGTGACGTTAGTAACATGTACATTTTCAATATAGCATTAAAAAAATTACTTTTTTACTGTCGTGGGTCATCAAATTCTGAGATTTAATAAAGAAAAAAAAACCCCATGTAACATTTATTTGAAGTGAAGGCCATACAAATATTCGTTGTGTAGCGACATCTATCGCGTTACATGCGAACTACCATTGATGTTGTAGATGACGTCAAAAATCGAAAACCGCGCAAGCTGAGTATGACACGCAGTTAGCATAAATACAAGCACCCAACATCAACCGTTGGGCGAATGGAGTCCCACATGGGACTCTCCGCCAACTAAGCCCGGCTAAGCAGAAATGGCACTTTGGTCCCACCTGCGAGAATCCAGTCGGAAAAAAAAAAAAAAAAAAAAAAAAAAAAAAAAAAAAAAAAAACGGTTTGGCAGAAGCCTACCAGGCGCTGACCCAGCCTGGTCGGAGGATCCTCCCTTTGTGTAGGAGGAACAAGATACCTCGTTCCTCTACAGTTTATTACGGGAATCGAACCCGCGACCATAGAACAAAAATCCAAGCCACTGTTCCAGTCGAGACGTCATACGACGTTTTATTGAAATAACTGAAAACCTCTTAAGGTGTCAGGGGTCGTTTGTGTACATGTACATGTACATAAACTGACAAAATATAGGACCTCTGACTTTTCGGATTCATGTGCGGATAAGAATTTGATTATCACTTGCTTTAACGGTGAAGGAAAACATCGTGAGGAAACCTGCACACCTGAGAGTGCTCCATACAGTTCTCGATGGTGTGTGTAGTCCGCCAACCCGCACTAGGCCAGCGTGGTGGACTAAGGCCTTAACCTTCTCATATTGAGAAGAGGCCCGTGCTCAGCAGTGGGACAGTAATGGGCTGATTATGTTATGTTATGTTTTATGTAGGGAACAGCTGTTTGTCTTACGCGATTTCAGTGTTGGCCCCATGGTAAAAGTTGTTCATACTGATGAGTAACCCCCCCTTACCCCCCCTATGACCCCTTAAGGGGAATGTATCAGCCAAGTGGCGCCCCCAGCAGTAAAAATGTTATTATTACGCTGAATACATCATTTATCGAAAATTCGTTTTTAATGATTGAAGTACAGGTACTGTAGTTTAATCAGAAACTATTAACTCTGTAAATCATACTTCGCTGTGGTTGTAGATAGAAAAAATGCCAAAAATGCCCGTTTTTCGCACTTTTTCTATCTACAACTACAGCGAAGTTTAATTTACAACGCTGCCAGTCTTCTGGGCACTTTTCCAGATGACAGCGATGTGGAGGAATACTTAAGGACGCCTTTTTATATTATTTTATTTTGTACAGTAGAATCCGGATATAACGACCTTCAAGGGACCGGCGATACTATTGTTAGGATTTTAGTAGATTTATTGCGCAATTGTAGTGACATTTAGGTTACCCGCAGTTATTTAATTAAATTGTTAGTCCATCACAACCGCCTGTTGTACAAGTAAAGTGGCGGGGATAGTTTATTAAAACAATGGAACGGCCGTGCGCAGCTCAGTGCTTGCTGCGACGCCGAAGTGTAAAGATCAATAAGTAGAAGTGTATCGGTCGGTGAAGGAATATTGGTATCCGCTGGAACAAGTCAGGTCAGTTTACGTTATTTATAATGTTTTATCGCTATTGGTATTAATTTTGGTAAATAATTATTTAAGATGCTAGTGGCGTACTTTAAGCCTAAAGAGTAATGTAATTTCAGAGGATAAATAATATTCTGGTAAATAAAGTGTTTCAATATTTAATAAATGCTTTGAAAGATTATTTACACTTTCATTTAAATAGATAACCTTATATATCCCGAAAACGGATAATACTCTAGTTCTAACATCTCAGAAGTAAGATAGACGAGTATATATAAAAACAAAACTACTCGTTTATCCTGCCCACATGTTTATTTTTGGTTGAAAAATATATTTTTTTTCTCTTCCATCTTTTACTGGTAAAATATAAAATTGGCCGTTGAAATGAGGGTTGTATGATCTTTAAAGCATTTTGTTATAAATCAATCCGTGACTAATGAATAAATTTTAATAAAGTACAAACAATAACATTACTATTTGACATTATTATTATTTGCCGTGTGGTATCCGGCAAATAAAAAGAATAGACCACCCCCCCTCTACCCATGGGTGTCGTAAAAGGCGACTAAGGGTTGAAATCAGGAGGATGGGCAGCAGCGTCCTCCTGTGCACTAACATCGTGCAACATCACCCACTGCGGTCACCAACCCGCCTGCCCAGCGTGGTGACTATGGGCATACATCTCAATGCACGCACAACTAAAAATACGGCCCCCAGTTCCCGGTGGTCCCTCTATTCCCGACTACGGTAGCGGTCGTGGTAACGGTGGGACGGGGGGTGCGAAGAATCCCCGGGTTACGGCAGGCTACCAAAACCGACGACTCTATCTGGCAGCGTATAATGGACAAACGTTGAGACTGGACCATCACCTCGCCGAGCTTGAAGTAGAGTTAAGTCATATAAAATGGCATATACTGGGGTTATCCGAAGTCCGTAGAGAGGGAGAGGACACGATAACCCTGGAGTCAGGACACTTACTCTACTTCCGCGAAGGTGATCAGTTCTCCCAAGTGTTGGTTTTCTTGTCAATAAGGCCCTCGTGAACAACGTTGTGGAAATCGGTAGTGTGTCGACACGGGTAGCGTACCTTGTAGTAAAGCTAAATGATAGGTACAAGCTGAAAATAGTGCAGGTATATGCGCCGACCTCGACACACTCTGACGATATAGCCGAAACGATGTACGAAGACATAGCTAAGGCTATGAATAGTACCGCTAAGGCTCACTACAACGTTGTTATGGGGGACTTCAACGCTAAAGTGGGAGTACAAGAACGCGGCGAATCGAAAATCGGACCTTACGGTTTGGGGCGCAGAAACCACAGGGGCCAAATGTTGGTCAACTTCTTGGAGTCCCAGGGGCTCTTCTTAATGAACTCTTTCTTTAAGAAGAAGCCCCAAAGAAGATGGACCTGGAAAAGCCCCGATAAGGTGACAAGGAACGAGATAGACTTTATCATGACGGATAAGAAGCACATATTTAGAGATGTCTCTGTGATCAATAGGTTCAACACCGGAAGCGATCACCGACTTATCCGAGGCACTCTAAATATCAATTTTAGAGCTGAAAGAACGCGCATGATTAAGTCTACTCTCCGACCTTCGCCGCTCCAAACCAGTTTGGGCTCCGAAAGGTTCCAAGCGGAACTTCAAAATCGATTCGACTCGCTGGAAACCACTGGCAATATTGAGGAGAAAACCAACACCATAGTCAAAACATTGCAGGAACTGTCTCGAAAATTCTTTCCGCCGCAGCGTGGAAGCAAGATGCCCAAGCTTTCGACTGAGACTCTCGATCTGATGAGGAAAAGACGGGAAATGTCAGCCGCGCATTCGTTTTCATCAGATAATAGGTCCTTAAACCTACAGATTAGGAAGCTGATGCGACGTGACCTCCGCCGCTCTAACACCCGCGCCGTTGAGGCTGCGATTGAGCAAAATAGGGGGTCGAAAGTTTTCGCTCAGCAGCTAGGGAGGACCCATCTGATGAAACTGAAAGCCGCGGATGGCAAAATTGTCACCTCTAAGATCGAGATGCTTGATGAGGTCGAAAACTTCTATGGGCATTTGTATTCCACGAAAACGGCGAGACCAGCGGTTCCTAGCAATGACGACAAAAGAGCCCAGCTCACGCGCCATTACACCGAGGATCTTCCGGACGTTGACCAGGGCGAGATTAGGGCGGCCCTCGAGCAGCTTAAGAACAACAAAGCTCCGGGCGATGACGGCATTACTACTGAACTCCTAAAAGCAGGCGGGGCTCCGGTCCTGAAGGAGCTACAGAGTCTGTTTAATTCCGTCATCCAACAAGGCTCTACACCGGAGGCATGGAGCGGGAGTGCGGTGGTACTGTTCTTCAAAAAAGGGGATAAAACCCTTCTGAAGAACTACAGACCCATCTCACTCTTGAGTCATGTGTACAAGCTGTTCTCGAGGGTCATCACGAATCGTCTCGCCGGAAGACTCGACGAATTCCAGCCACCAGAGCAAGCTGGGTTTCGAAAAGGCTATAGCACCGTAGACCACATCCATACTGTTCGGCAGATCATACAGAAGTCTGAAGAGTACAATCAGCCGCTGTGTATGGCATTCGTGGACTACGAGAAGGCCTTCGACTCTATCGAAACTTGGGCAGTTCTGGATGCTCTTCAGCGATGTCACATTGATGAGCGGTATATAGAGATGCTGAGATGCCTATACAACGCTGCTACCATGACTGTTCAGCTTCAGGACCAAAAGACGAAGCCAATCCAACTGCGCAGAGGGGTGAGACAAGGGGATGTAATATCCCCGAAATTGTTCACTAACGCGTTGGAGGACGTCTTCAAGACGCTGGACTGGACTGGACAGGGTATCAACGTTAACGGCGAGAACATCTCACATCTCCGTTTTGCCGATGACATCGTTGTAATGGCTGAGTCGCTGGAACAACTGGGCGAAATGCTGCACAGCTTAAACGGAGCCTCTCGATGTGTCGGTCTCGGCATGAATCTGGACAAGACTAAAGTCATGTTCAATATGCATGTCATGCCGAGGCCAATATTCGTCGAAGGGTCGGCACTCGAAGTTGTAACGGAATACGTCTACCTAGGGCAGGCAATTCAGCTTGGTAGACACAACTTCGAGAAAGAAGCCAACAGAAGGATCCGTCTGGGCTGGGCAGCATTTGGCAAACTTCGCCGAGTCTTCTCGTCGCTTATACCGCAAAGTTTGAAGACAAAGGTCTTCAACCAGTGCGTCCTGCCAGTCATGACTTACGGTGCCGAGACGTGGACACTGACAGTTGGGCTAGTCCACAAATTTAAAGTCGCTCAGCGAGCTATGGAGCGAGCTATGCTTGGAGTTTCTTTGAAGGATAAAATCCGTAACGAGATTATCCGGAGAAGAACCGGAGTGACCGACATAGCTTGTAGGATCAGTAAGCTGAAGTGGCAGTGGGCTGGCCATGTCTGTCGAAGGACCGATGGCCGTTGGAGCAGACGAGTCCTTGAGTGGAGACCGCGTATCGGCAAACGCAGCGTAGGGCGCCCCCCTGCCAGGTGGACCGACGACCTAAAGAACGTGGCTGGGGGGGACTGGATGCGGAAGGCAGAGGACCGAGCGTTGTGGCGCAATTTGGGAGAGGCCTATGTCCAGCAGTGGACTGCGATAGGCTGAGTTGATTGAATAACATTACATTTTATGTAAATTTCATAGAACTACTCTATTTAATGTTTTAAGTATATTCATTCGAATGTTTGCATATCTAATTTTAATGTGAAAGAGTTTTAATACTTCACCATTACTCATGTTGTGCCAGGGCTACTCTCTGGAAGTAAACCATAATTACACTTCTTTGCTGGGGCTACTCCCTGGAAGAAAACGATCATTACACATGCTTTGCCAGGGCTACTCCTTGGAGGCAAACCATCACTACTCATGCTTTGCCAAGGCTACTCCTTGGAGGCAAACCATCACTACTCATGCGTTGCCAGGGCTAATTCCTGGAGGCATACCATCACTACTCGTGCTTCGCCAGGGCTACTCCCTGGAGGCATACCATCACTACACATGCTTCGCCAAGGCTACTCCCTGGAGGCATACTATCACTACTCATTATTATTATTTTGGAAAAGAGGTAAGGTCTATGCAAGTCCCCTATGTCACTGCGACCTAAAAGATCTATTGTAACGCCTCTAATAGTATACTACAGCACCTCTCCAAGCCGCAAGCCAACCATAAAGTCGACTATAGCCTTGGGGTTTGAGGATCTGATCTCATCAGCTGAGATTGTGTGGCCTCCAAGATGCTGACTTCTAATGTGGTGCACTGCATCACATTCGCATAGGATATGAATGGGCGTTTCGTCCTTTTCGCGACAAAATCTGCAAACTGTGATATCTGTGAGGCCCATCCTGTGTAGATGTTTGTTCAGTTTACAGTGCCCTGTAAGGGTTCTAGTCAGGATCCTTATATGGTTCCTGTTAAGCGAAAGCGCTTCTTTTGTAAATCTCTTCCTGAAGCCTACTAGAAGCGCTTTCGAGTGCTCTTGGCCTGGGGTTTTTTTCCAAAGTCTAATGCTTTGATGAGTTCCCCAGTCCTTAAGATTAGCCGAGGTGATGCATTTCGGAACCCCACAAATTGGCTCCGGCCCTACAGTGGGGCATTCCGCACCAGCTCTAGCGAGTTCATCAGCGGCTTCATTACCCCTAATTCCGTAGTGCCCAGGTACCCATCCTAGTGTCACAGAATTTGTTTTTCCTAGCGAATTTAGTAGCTGGACACACTCCTTGATAAGCTTGGAGTCGATTTCCTCTGATTTTAAGGCCATTAGGACTGCCTGGCTATCAGAGAATATAAATATTCGCCTATTTATGTAGGCCCTTTGCAGGCTTTCACGGATACAACCAATGATGGCAAATAATTCCGCTTGAAATACGGTGGTATATTGACCTAGGTTAGCGAATTTCTTAACCTTTGGTCGTCCTCCGTGGAATCCAGCTCCTGCCAGACCCCCTTTCTTTGATCCGTCGGTAAACCAAACAACGTCAGTGTCAATCATCACTACTCATGCTTCGCCAGGGCTACTCTCGGGAAGAATTTCATCATTACATAGCCTCGCCAGGGCTACTCTCTGGAAGCGTTTTATCATTACACAGCTTGGCCAGGGCTAGTCTCTGGAAGCTTTTCATAAAAACCCTGCATCTCCAACGCTACTCTCTGGAAGCATTCCATCATTACACAACTTCGACAGTGATGCTTTCTAAAAGCACTACATCATTGCAACGGTTTACATTCTAAAACGTATTAGTATAACTCTGGTAACATTTGAATGCTTACTCATTAATACTTGATTTACCTAAATAAATAATCAATGGATTTTAATATTTATTGAAAGTTTTAGTTCTAACAACTCGTTGATGGAAGACTTCGGCGCGTTTGCTGTTATCGAGTGTAAGGCTCTGGCATATAATCATCATAGTGCTGTTATCAAGTGTAATGCTTGGGCACGTGTGCTGTTATCAAGTGTAATGCTTGGGCACGTGTGCTGTTATCAAGTGTAATGCTTGGGCACGTGTGCTGTTATCAAGTGTAATGCTTGGGCACGTGTGCTGTTATCAAGTGTAAGGCTTGGGCACGTGTGCTGTTACTAAGTGTAAGGCTTGGGCATATAATCATCATAGTGCTGTTATCAAGTGTAATGCTTGGGCACGTGTGCTGTTATCAAGTGTAATGCTTGGGCACGTGTGCTGTTATCAAGTCTAAGGCTTGGGCACGTGTGCTGTTATCAAGTGTAAGGCTTGGGCACGTCTTCAACCTAGTGCTGTTATCAAGTGTAAGGCTTGGGCACATGTGCTGTTATCAAGTGTAAGGCTTGGGCACGTCATCAACCTAGTGCTGTTATCAAGTGTAAGGCTTGGGCACGTGTGCTGTTATCGAGTGTGAGGCTCGGGCACGAAGCGTCATGTCTACCAAGAGAGCGGCTGCAAGCGCAGAACAGCAACGGGGGCATTCGCCGTATGTAAGTAATGAGTCTATAATTTTCCGTTGAAATGAAATGAAATGTTTATTTGTACGAAACATACATAATAGTTCTGCATGTTCCGCCAGCCAGCTGGCATACAAAATTAGATACCTACATGAATTTATTTATAAACCTGATTTCAATTAGTATCACAAATTAATAATATTAAATTAATCAATAAATGGATTTAAAAATGTCAATAATTATTACAAAAATAACATTAAAATATCACTCCACAATTCTACTTTATACAAATTTATACATACATGATTATTTTACATTCCAATATCCTTTTACGTCATATAAGCAGTTGTCGGTCAACCAAGTGTGAAGTTGAACTTTAAACAATTTTTTATGGGGGCTCTCTGATAGCTTTTGGAATTTTATTAAACACTTTTATTGCCATTATATTGCAATTTCGTTGCTATAGGGCTGTTTTGCAGAGTGGCATTCTTAAACAGGTGGGGTCCCTACTAGCGGATTTCAAATATTTATATTTATCGAATTTTTCAAACATATCAGGGTGCTCTTTCACGAAAATTCCAACCTGCATAATGTATAGCCCGGTCAGGGTCAAGATTTTTTTAGTTTTTTAAATAACGGTCTACACGAACCAAGTGGATGAGCGCTGCATATTGCTCTAACACACTTTTTTTTATATACTAATAACACCTTTAGAACGTCTGTTGAGTTTCCCCAGAGTAAAAGACCATACCGCAGAACCGATGCAACGTAGCCGTGGTAGGCTATGAGTGCAGCTCTTTCATTTTACCGTGCGCCTTAATCGCTTCAAAGCAAAGACGAAACTGTTTAGTTTGGAACAAATATATTTAATGTGGGTCTTCCAGTTACAATGTTGGTCTACATTTATGCCCAGAAATTTATAATCTTTTGTCATTTCTATTTGTTGTCCTCTTCACATTACGCCATAATTATTTTCTATTGTGTTATAATTGCGGAAATTTATATATTTTGTCTTAGAAATGTTTGCATTAAAATTGTTTGTCTAACCAATTGATTATTGATTCGGCTGCTAAATTAATAAAATTTCCGTGGTTGTATTTCAATGTCATATTATTTATGTCAGTAACTACGACCGACACGTCATCCGCAAAAAGAATGCAATTGTGGTCAATGGCTAGAGGCAAATCATTAATGTATAGCAGGAACAGTAAAGGGCCCAAAATACTTCCCTGTGGTACGCCGCAGCCATTTACTTTATAAGTGGATCTATATGGCGTTGATACTTTCACTTCATTTAGTGAGGCTATTTCTACACATTGTCTGCGATTAGCGAGGTAACTTAAGATCCATTCTAGTACTGGTCCTCTGGTTCCATAGTGTTCGCATTTATGAACGAGCATTTTATGGTTAACAAAATCAAAAGCTTTGTTCATGTCAAAGAATAACACTGACACAGGAGCATGTTTGCCAACTTGTGGTACTACTTTATTGACAAGAGTGAAACCCGGCAAGGTAGTAAACTTTCGTTTTGAAAACCGTTTTGTTCTCCTTTAATGACGTTGAATTTTAACAAATAATCACTAAGACGAGAATGCATGACCTTTTCGAAAATCTTTGCCAATATGGGGATTAGTGTAATGGGACGATAATTATTTACGTTAATTTTATCTTTTTTTTAAAAAGAGTCTTTACTATAGACTGCATAAGCCTGTCCGGAAACAAACCTTCCGAGAAAAAATGATTAAGTACTGTAGAATAGGGGCTATTATATTTACACATTCTTTCATAACTTGTGTGCAAACACCGTCAAAACCAACTGCTCTCGTATTATTGAGTGATTTGATCATTTTCGTGACTTCTTCTGTACTACACGGCCTTAGAAAAATACTTTGGTTTAAGATTGGTAACTTGTATTTATTTAATGTGCTGTTAAGACTGCTGGTATCGTTATTTGTTAATTCTATATAAATTTGTTAAAAGATTCTGCAATTTTTAATGGGTCACGTCTAATGATGTTATCGACACGGACAGACTCTTTTTGGCGTTATTGGTATGTTGGTAATTGTCTTTGTTGTAAGGTCTGTACGAATCTCCTTAAAATTTTACTATATTTTTGCAAAGGCAGTTTCTTTTCATGTGTATTATTTGTATAATAGTGATGTCTCAAAATTTCGTTTGTTTACTAGATCTACGTATCCCTTTCGTATTCCAGGACGGGCTAGAAATTTTTATATTAATTTTCCGACTCTTCGTTGGGAAACAGAGGTCGTAGAACAAACAGAAGGTGTCGTGAAAATGATTGAAAGCTACGTTGAGGTTCTCAGTATTGAATACGTTGGAACATTGCAGAGAAGCCAGGCAATCGATAAACTTATTAATATTTTCCTTAGAATAATTCCTTGTATCTACGTACCAATGGCCTAGTCCTATTGGTTTCATATAGGCGGGTATTGATAAGGTCTGTCCAGTATTATGGTCTGAAAGATGCAAATCATGTACTGCACCTATCGCTTCCTGAATATTACTTATGAAAAATAGTCACGATATGTTTTGATGGAAAATAGTCACGATATGTTTTGATGGAAAATAGTCACGATATTGTTATTGTTACACACTATTCTGTTTTTTTTATGTTTTCAGCTGTACTACTCTCTTGTTCACTTGGCCCTATAGTTCGTTTATTAGTAATGGAGAAGTAATCATGCAAAGATCGTTTCTTTGGTTGATCCTTTATTTGGGTACTATTAACCACGTCACTTGTCGTCACGAGGTTCTTATAAAAATAAGTTGTGGTGGTTTGTACTAAACGTTTTGACACTGACCGCCTTTTTAGGTATTTGTTTTACATCATAGTCGCCACCGTGCTAAAAGTTTCTAATTTTATTTACATTTAAATATTTTGTCATAGTATCTGCAGTCAACAATAAAACTAATTGTTTTTACAAAGATTTAATAGATAATGTGAATTCGACAGATTTCTTTTTTTTTTACATGTTACAAAAGTACAGTTCGGAACACGTTTGTACAGTGTTTGAATAAGCATTATTTAACTTTACAATATTTAAATATGGATTATGATTTACATTAATCATAATAATGTAAAATTTTGTGCCCCCGATAGTTCGTGCAATAATTTACTTGGGTTTTTGTCATATTCTCCTACGCATAATACTATCTGATCACTTTCAACATTTAAGTTAAAACCTAAAAGGCAGTCTCTTAAGACATCTTCCGAAGTAGCAAATGGTTTTGTGATTGCAAAGATGTCATAGTCTTCGTATTTTCTGCAATAATCTTGTCTGAAATGTATCAATACGGATGCTGGTCCGGTACATTGCAGAGTGCCGTAAATTTGTATTTTTGGTTTGTTCACCAACTATTGGTGAGTCAGTAGAAGGCTGCATCATTTTGTTTACATTTTCCAATGTCTCCGACTCCTCCTGCACAAGGCAACTAGGCTGATCAAAATTCACTGATCAAATTTTTTGCTACATGCTACATCCTTGAACATACATGAATGATCATATATTTAAGTTTATAACACCTTTTTATACCATGTTTTATGCAAATAAATATATTCTATTCTATTCTTGGATAATCCTAGGTTGACGACACTAGAATTAAATTTCTGTTGGGAAGTACGACGACACTATTTGTCACTCCTTATGCTACTTAAAGGTGTAGTTGTACAAAGTTGTTTTTAATTGTTTATTGTACTTTGTTTTTTTTCTCATTCTCCTTCAGTAATAAACTTACTTTAAGAGATAACTTCTCTATCTCATTATGAGCGCTTGACAGTAGAGATTTAAGATTAATAATTTCGTTGTGGAGATCGTCATCGGCTATGTATTCGGATGACAGGTCCGGTAAACTTCTGGCTCGTAGATCCGATGTCGTGGATATGAAAGAATTATTCACCGAATCGTTAGATATTCTTCTTCGGTTTGCCTTACAGTAACATTATTTATATATTCGTCCATTGTTATTTGTGAAATTATTTATATTTATTGTAGGTACAATCGTATACGTGTATTTATAGAAGTTCCTCTGCCACCTGCTCAAATGTACTACAGTACACCCGTTCTCATAACAACCAACCACATAACTAAACGTTGTGATCAGTCACGCCTGCCGTAACATGCATCTAGACGACGAAATTGTTAATATAAGTTAGGAAAATTAATTAATTTAAAAAAAAAAGTAATTAAATACTAGCATAATGCATTCAGGATGCTGATGGGGCTGCCGCGATTCTGCAGTGCCTCTCTGGTATGTTCGCAGAGGCGCGCGTCGATGGTTTTAATGCGATTATGCGTAAGCTTTGATGGTAGGCAGGGTTCGCGGCAGCGCGAACAGTATCCTGAAAATGATAGCGAACAGGGTAGACTGCCCATTTATTAATAATATTATAGAATTTCATGTGTTGTAATGTATTCATATTATTTTATTTATTATTCTAATTGCAATCATGTGTAATTTAATTCCAATTTATAATGTATTAATCTACTAACCATTTAAAAAATATGTTTACCAACAATAATGGATCGATGTAATCTAACAAATAAATGTATATTTATTATAATTAAAAAAAAAAAAAATACCTACTGTAAATTGTCTTCACATTTAATTTAAGTTCAGCTTTGTAATTAACGTAGGTATGCCAACTGAATACAACTCGGTCAATAGACTTATAATTGATTGAAAACTTTTTGTAATTAATTACTCTTGTTTATTTCTGACATTAACCTACATTATACTCACATTATTTGAATAAATTTGATGTAATAAATGTAATGTTCGAGAAGGTTCGGTAGAGCTTAGAAAAACAACGTTTCGTCACGAGGGTTTATTTCGGACTGGCACACAAGTCATATGACAAAGGCGGGCCGCGAATGCTTCACAACCATCTCCACTTACATACTATAATATGATCTTATATTAACATTACACTCTTCCACACCAATCAATAATATCGTAATAAAACTTAAACTAGTTAAAACTTATAATTTAACCTATTCCTAATTCTACATTGTCTAACAGGACGGGCTTGGGGTAGCGGTGACGCGTTTGGCATTGCATCTTGAACTTCCGGCGGAACCGGAGTAACAGGAGCTACCGTTTCTTTTCCTTCTAAATTAGGCATGCTAGTTGGAGAACCAAATATTTCCGATGAACCGAGCTTCCGCTGAACCTCACCAGGCGATGTTTCACCTACCGCGACAGACTCCGTTTGAGAATTTGTGCTAGGACTCTCTACCGCCGTAATAGGGTTACCCGAGCAAGCAATCGATAGCCTTGACGATCTTTTTTTTAACTGATCTATGTGCCTATGAACCAATTCACCATCCCTACCTTTTACCCTATAATTGCTTGATCCTGTTCGCTCGACAACTTGACCTGGTACCCACTTCTCCCCTTTTAAATACTGTCTGTACCACACCTCGTCTGGAGGATCTAATTGCCTATTACCTCCTTCTGCTAAAGCTCTTTGACGTTGCTGGGCCTTATGAACTTTGGCTTCCCTATCCGGTTTCAAAACATCTAACTTTGTACGTAAACGCCTACCTAATAATAACATAGCAGGACTTTCTCCGGTGGTAGAATGCTCGGTGTTCCTATAATGTAATAAGTACGTTAAAAGGGCTTTGTCAACGTTCTGTTGTTCCAATAAAGCTTTTTTTATAACCCGTTTTAAAGATTTTACTGCATTTTCCGCAAGACCGTTGGACGCCGGATGATAAAGGGCTGTAAATATATGTTCAATCCCAAGATTTTCCGTAAATCTCTTAAACTCAATACCCGAAAATGGAGGTCCGTTGTCCGTCACAATTTGCTTAGGAAGGCCCCATCTACTAAATAGCTCCGTAACTTTGTCTATTACCCCGGTACCAGCCGTACTCGCTACATGGAATACTTCTATCCATTTCGACATAGCATCGACGACGACTAAGTACGTTCTACCCAGAATTGGGCCCATAAAGTCTAAGTGTAACCTAGACCACGGACGATCAGGCCACGGCCACATGCGCGGTGTTTGTCGCGATGGGGCGTCTCCTGTGCCGCACATACCTCACATTCCCGGCACATGCGCTCAATAGCTTCATCCATACCTGCCCACCAAACGTAACTCCGAGCTAAAGATTTTGACTTAACAATCCCCATGTGAGGCTCATGGATCATGCTCAGCACTTTACCCCTACAGGCCTCAGGAACTACCAGCCTATGACCCCACATAACACACCCCATCTCCTCATACAATTCTTTACTTCGATTAAAATACGGTCGCAAATTTAAAACATCACACTCTATTGGCCATCCATCTCGCACATAACTCAACACTTTACTTAAAATCGGTTCCCGAGCAGTTTGATTCTTAATTTCATTATAATCTAAGAGCAATTCTTGTTGAACAAAATGTAAATACGTTTGCTCCACCGGCACCATCTGACTCATTTGTTTACTACTTGCTATCGGGAGCCGTGACAGGCCGTCCGCACCGTTTTCGTCGGTGCGCACGTACTCAATATCATAGGTGTATGCCGACAATATAATTGCCCACCGCTGCATCCTGCTAGCTACCATCGTAGGTATACCAGTATTAGGGCCCAAGATAGATACTAATGGCTTATGGTCCGTTCGTAAAATAAAATGTCGTCCGTACAAATACTGATGAAACTTATTAACAGAAAATATAATAGCTAATGCCTCGCGATGTATTTGTGAATAATTCTTTTCCGCGTCGTTAAGTGTGCGTGAGGCGTACGCGACCGGCCGCTCGTGCATGCCGTCATCACTCAGCTGCGAGAGAACGCTGCCGACCCCGCGCGCGCTCGCGTCACATGTCACCATGAGTGGCCGCTTCGGATCGTAATGAGCTAACACTTCCGCTCCCGTTAATAATTCCTTCACTTCTCTGAACGCATTCTCACATTCTTTCGACCAATACCATTTCCTATCCTTCTTCAGTAAATCATACAAGGGTACTAATTTGGAACTCATATTCCTTACGAACTTAGCGTAAAAATTTATTAATCCAAGAAACGATCGCAATTCCGCTACATTAATTGGTCGGGGAATCTTAGTTATTGCTTCAATCTTACTAGGATCCGTTCTAATTCCGTCTTTGCTTAATACATAACCTAAGTACCGAACCTCTTTTACTAAAAACACACATTTACTGCTTTTTAACTTGAACCCGTATTTATGCAATCTGCTGAAAACTGCTTCCACAGCCTGAAGGTGCTGCTCCTTCGTTTGACCCCCTATTATTATGTCATCTAGAAATACCTCAACATTGGGAATATTGTTAAATAAATTACACATAATACGCTGAAAAATCCCCGCGCTTGACGCTAGCCCATAAACCAACCTGTTATATTGGTACAAGCCCCTATGGGTGTTAATTACCGTGAATTCTTTGGTACTATCGAGTTCAATCTGATTATATGCTTGAGATAAATCAATTTTTGAAAAATAGCACGATTTACCTAACCGAACTAATAAATCCTCGATTTTTGGCAAAGGGTACCGATCAACAACTAAAAAAGGATTTACCGTAGCCTTATAATCCGCACAAATTCTCAATGAGCCGTCCGCTTTGTTTACCGGTACTAACGGTGAGGCCCAGTCGGAGCAGTCAACTGGCTCGATGACACCATCGCGCAGCATCGTGTCCAGCTCGGCATCGATGCGCTCGCGCAGTGCATATGGTAACGGTCTTGGGCGGTGGAACACGGGCGAAGCCCCCTCTCTTAGCCTCAAGGTTGCCTTGCCCCCCGTGTACCGCCCCAACTTGCCACTGAAGAGCTCCTTATACCTGTTAACCATTTTTTTCAATTCACAATCCAATAAAATACTTCGACCTATATTATGACAAGGACTAAACATAGGTATTTTTATCTTTAATTCGGCTAACCATTGTCTACCCAACAGAGAGGTAGTACCCCTATCAATTACAAATAACTCTAATTGTTTCTTGACATTGCCATAACAAACACTTGTTTTTATTATACCTAACGGTGTAAGAGCCGAGCCGTCATAAAAGTTTAGTCTCACACTAGTAGGCTTCATCTCGATATCACTGAAATGCCGATTATAAGTTCTAGCACTAATACAGGATACGGCTGTTCCGGTATCCACTTCCATATTAATAATCCTACCTTCAATAGACACAGGCAAACTCACCGCCTTATAATCGTTTAAACAGAGGTGGTGAAAATCTTCTTGATAACGCTCACTTTCCTCCGCGTCTCCATCTTCCGCCGCTTCCCCGTAGTGTAAGGTAGCCGGCTTGTCTCTTCGACCTCCTGTGCCCTGACCCGGACACACACGTCGCAAGTGGCCCGCTTTTTTACACCGGCTGCATACGTAGTCTCGAAACCGGCAAGCGTTATAAATATGATCGGCCGAACCACACCCACTGCAGTTGCCACCCGCGTTCCTCTCATAGCTTCCCCGCACTGGCGCGCCGCGCCTTTCTGTGCGATAACCTTGCGCCCCGCGGCCACCCCGTCCTGCGACCAGCCGCCGCCGGTCGTTATCCGCCGTGGATAAGGAATGCACCGCCGCCGCCGCGCTTTCACTGCTCGTTGCCCCCGTCACTGCCGCCGCCGCCGGTGCTTCTACCGCCGCTGCGTCCCGCTCCGCGGCTTCCAACGAGTTTGCCAGTTTTACCGCATCCGTAAAACTTAATGAGTCCTCCTCAGCGAACAACCGCTGCCGAATCATGTCGCTTTTCAGCCCACAGACAAATTGATCCCGCAAATTTTCGCTAAGATTTTCGCCCATCTTGCAGTGACGAGTCATCTTTTTTAACTCGGCTACATAATTTGCAATGTTTTCCTCTGCTGCCTGGCGCCTCTGCCTGAACCGAAATCTCTCTGCCAAGGCCGATGGAACCGGTTGTAAATGGTTCCGCAGCATGACGACCGCGTCCTCGTAATTCAGTTCTGACGGTTTCATGGGGCTGGATAAATTGACTAATAGCTCATATGCTGCATCTCCCATCACGGCTATCATCGTAGGTAGCTTGAGATTATCGCTTACGCCATTGACCGTAAAATACATATTTAATCGATCGATGTAAGATGACCACACACCCGTCGCCACATCAAACTCCTTCACTTTTCCGATCGACATCGTAGCTAACTTATAGTTCACACGCGGAAACCAGATTATCCTCGTCGCCAATGTAATGTTCGAGAAGGTTCGGTAGAGCTTAGAAAAACAACGTTTCGTCACGAGGGTTTATTTCGGACTGGCACACAAGTCATATGACAAAGGCGGGCCGCGAATGCTTCACAACCATCTCCACTTACATACTATAATATGATCTTATATTAACATTACAATAAACAATAACCTATTTTAAAAAGAGTTTATCCATGGAGTTTCTTGCCGGTTCTTCTCCATAGGACCCACAATTTGGAACCGTGCAACTAGAGCCTGACCTTTCAAAAGTGCCTGTAATTAGGTTTATTTAATATTGAAATTGAAAATTGAATTAATACCAATTGCTGATACCTATAACGAATAAACAAAGTGCCTACTCTGAAAATAATAAAGAGCGAAGGGACTTGCTCTAGCAGGATGGCCGAGCTGTTAGGATTTTAGTAGATTTATTGCGCAATTGTAGTGACATTTAGGTTACCCGCAGTTATTTAATTAAATTGTTAGTCCATCACAACCGCCTGTTGTACAAGTAAAGTGGCGGGGATAGTTTATTAAAACAATGGAACGGCCGTGCGCAGCTCAGTGCTTGCTGCGACGCCGAAGTGTAAAGATCAATAAGTAGAAGTGTATCGGTCGGTGAAGGAATATTGGTATCCGCTGGAACAAGTCAGGTCAGTTTACGTTATTTATAATGTTTTATCGCTATTGGTATAAATTTTGGTAAATAATTATTTAAGATGCTAGTGGCGTACTTTAAGCCTAAAGAGTAATGTAATTTCAGAGGATAAATAATATTTTGGTAAATAAAGTGTTTCAATATTTAATAAATGCTTTGAAAGATTATTTACACTTTCATTTAAATAGATAACCTTATATATCCCGAAAACGGATAATACTCTAGTTCTAACACTATGTCGTACTAACCGGATGTACAAAACGGCAGGATTGTTTCTTAAGTACATATGAACTAAAGTTACGAATACATATCTACTATAAATGGGAATGTTTAATTTTCCTATTAAGAAAAATAAAACATTTAGTAGGAATCACATATGCTTTATTATTTTTTCTTCAATTGTAAAACAGTTTCGCTTCACAGAACCTATTTTGTCTAGCTTTAAGAACTTGTAACAGGTGAAAAACACTAACTGTGATTTACGCCCGCCAATAAGGAGAGGTGAAGCGCGCGGGGCGGGGTAAAGTTGGGGCGCCGAGGTATTAAATGAATGAATGATATATTTATTTGCAAGAACATAGGTAACATTGAGTTCGTCTAAAGTTAAAATTGGGTATCACTACATTCGACATTTCAGTCGTGCAAATATTTAGATTTTCAATTAATCGTACATCATTTTTAAAAACAAATCAAAAATGCAATAAAATAATTTCCATACAATTTTATCAATTTAAAATTATGCGAATCAATAATCAAAAAAAAAAACGAAAAACAATACCTACCTATGTAAATTTTCATCAATTAAATTATTGGTGCGTAGGTTGTGTAAACAAAACATTACGCGTCGTTTTAACCGGACGTATTATCATAAATAATGGTCGCTATAAGCAGTTGGTCGCTTAAACCGGAGTCGCACTAAACGGTTATATTTTCTCAGTACCTAATTATAAAACCTAACTTGAGTAAACATTATCGTCGCTAAAACCGGTTAGTCGTTATAAGCGAAGTCGTTATATGTGAATTCTACTGTACTTGCACTTGACTGCCTCGTTGGTCTAGTGGTCGCAAGCGCGACTGCTGAGCATGGGGTCCTGAGTTCGATTCCCGGGTCGGGCAAAGTGTTATTGGGTTTTTCATTAGGAAATTCTCAGTAGCAGCCCGGAGTCTGGATTTGTGCCCGGTTAATGGCAATAGGCTCGCCCCCTATTACATGGGACTTATAACATAACTGGCGAAATGTGGGTGGTACTATACACCTCTGCCTACCCCTTCGGGGAAATACAGGCGTGATGTTATGTTACTGTACTTGTATTTTATATTTGTGTTGTAAATATTGTGCATTTGTAGATAGATTATTTAATTATTGTAATCACACTGTTCTATAATATATCACAGAGTTAATAGTTTCTGATTAAACAACCTTGTACTTCAATCGTTAAAAACGAATTTTCGATAAATGATGTATTCAGTGGATAGGATAAGGAATGAATATGTAAGAGGGAGTCTGAAAGTAGCGCCAGTGACAGAGAAGTTAAGTAGCAACAGACTATCATGGTATGGACATGTGATGAGGAGGAATGGGGAGCATGTTACGAGGAAAGTTTTAAGTATGAATGTTGATGGCTATAAGAAAAGAGGGAGACCGAAGAAAATATGGATGGATTGTGTGAAAGATGATATGAATAGAAAGAAAGTAAACACAGAGATGACGGCTGATAGAGATGTATGGAAGAAAAAAACATGCTGCGCCGACCCCAAATAAATTGGGATAAGGGCAGGAGGATGATGATGATGTATTCAGCGGATAATAATTGTTTTAGTGATGGGGGCGCCACTTGGCTGCTACCAAAGACCAGTAAGACTCTAGACGCCTATTATCCGGATACCCGGTCACAAAGCATACGCAGTAGCACTACATATCTTACGGCCAGCCACCAATCGGGACGTCACTCCGTCAGCGAGCGGCACCAATCATATCACCGAACATTTGAGCCGACCAATCATAACGCGCCGTCCGCCCCCCGGTCCCCGCCAACATTTTACGACTGTGTTCTCATGCAAAACTTTGTTTATGTGGCGTCTTGAGGCTTCTGGTCTGTGGCCATCCAAAAGACCATCACCGTTGTATATTTATTTCTCGTAGTACATTCCAAATACTGCATGGATAACTTTTTTGGAAAATATATTTGCTAAATATATTCTTTGAACTAACCTGTGACGTAAGAAACGCTAGTATATCACCAAACGGCTCATTCTCGTGTATTTTTATAACTGTCTCCACTGTAGCTTTCACGTAGTCTGGTACTGGCTCTGAAAAATATAATATTTTAAATCAGTTTTGCACTGTGTCGATAGATGGCGCTGGTAGATATAAATCGAAATATCAGTAATTTGATGAGATGGTTGTCTTTTAAGAAATTTGACTTACTTAAAGGGTAAAAACATTTTTTTTGTATTGTTTGGATGAAACTTCAATTCACTAATCAATTATTATTGAAAAAAATGTTACATACACAAGATCACCATTGTAGCACTACAATATTTTGTTTTTCTTTAATATTCGGATGGAAAAACCAAAATACACCTCCCTTTGGGGGGTTCACTTCCAAATAAAATTACCTAATTCCTATTTTTAGGGTTCCGTACCCGAAGGGTGCCAAACGGGACCCTATTACTCTCGCTACGCTGTCCGTCCGTCTGTCTGTCACAGGGCTGTATCTTTTGAACGGTAAGAGGTAACCGGTTGAAATTTTCTCAGAAATTGTGTTGCTACGGGGTGTATCACGACAAATACTAAAAACAAAAAAAAGTCCAAAACCAAAGGGGGTCCCCATACAACAAACCTCAAAACATCCATTTTTTTCAACGTTTTTGTTCCTGCTCTATCTTCAAAACGGTAATATATACCAGCGTCAAACTTAGTCAGATTATAGTGCATATTATGTAGTTTAGCAACAAATACTAAAAATAAGACAAACATAGACATATGTGGTGGAACCTGCGTAAGAAAGACATGCAAAAATTCACATTTCGCGCACTGCGCGTTGATGTCTTTTGATAAACTCTCGTAAATTAAATCAGTTTTTATGGGGTATCAGATCGTTGAGAGGTACGGAACCCTTACTGCGCGAGTCCGACTCGCACTTGGCCGGTTTTTATTTTTTATAATCACGCCCACAACAAGAAATACGGTAGTCTATTTTCATCCACAGGTAGTATATAATTTTACGACGTAAAACATCTTTTTTTTTTCAAAATCATGTTTTTTTACTTCAAATAAACCTTATGAAACTTCAGGCTCTAGTTGCACGGTTCCAAATTGTGGGTCTTATGTAGAAGAACCGGCAAGAAACTCCATGGATATACTCTTTTTAAAATAGGTTATTGTTTGTCACATCAAATTTATTCAAGTAATGTGAGTATAATGTAGGTTAACGTCAGAAATAAACAAAAAGATTAAAAGTGAGAATATTATCTCTTGAAATAAATCTAAAAAGAGTTGCCATAGTATGTAGGAGCTGAGCTGTCCCGACAGACGGCACCCGTTCACGAGCATGACGCTAGCATCAGCCATCGCTTAAGAATAGAATAGAATAGAATTTATTTATTTGTAAACACAGGTAAAAGGGTTGTTACAATATGTGAAGTTCATCCATGTTTGGCTATAAAAGCATACAAATATTTGACAAGTTAGTCACAATATTTTTTTCTTTTTTTTTTTTAATTTTTTTTATTATACATAAATGTTACACAGCATACATTTACAACATTCATTGCCAAACTGCACAGCAGTTTGTCGGCAAATTATAATACAATTTAATAAATTAGTTAAACATAATCCTCAAAGTATTTAATTATTATTATTATAATATATGTCAAACAATTACTCAATCATAATAGACCAGGGTCGATAATTTTTAAAACAAAAAAAATAATAGTAGGAACTCAACCATATTGAACCATATTGCTATTCCCAATCGGCTTGACCCTCTAGCTTTGCAACGAGACGTTGCATCTCTATGTGTCCTATATCGCATGTACAATGGGGAATGCTCTGAGGAATTTTTCGACCTTATACCAGCCGCTGACTTCCACCATCGTAGCGCCATAAATCTAAATTCCATCCTCACCATCTTGATGGTTGGTGGTCAACTACACTACGTTTCACACGCCATTTTCTGCCTCGTACAGCAAAACTGTGGAACCAACTTCCTTCAGCGGTTTTCCCGAACAAATTCGACATGGGAGCCTTCGAGAAAAGAGTATACGTTTATTTAAAAGGTCGGCAACGCATCGGCGACTCCCCTGGTGTAGCGGATGTTCCTTACCATCAGGTGACCCGCATGCTCGTTTGCCCTCTTATGTTATAAAAAAACCGGCAGAGTGTGAGTCGGACTCACGCAGTAAGGGTTCCGTACCACCCATCGACCTGATACCCCATAGAAACTTCAAGTTTATCAAAAGACATCAACGTACATACGCGAAATGTGACTTTTTGCATCTCTTTCTTACGTAGTAGGTACCACCACATATGTCTATTTTTGTCCTGTTTTTAGTATTTTATGCTAAACTAAATAGTATGCACTATAATCAGACCAAGTTTGACGCTGGTATGTATTACCGTTTTGAAGATAGAACAGGAACAAATCGTTGAAAAAAATGCATGTTTTTCGAGGTTTCTTGTATGGGGACCCCCCCTTTGGTTTTAGACTTTTATATTTTTAGTATTTGTTGTGATAGGCACTGTAGTAACACATATCCTGTGAAAATTTCAACTGGTTATCTATTACCGTTACAAAGATACAGCCCTGTGACAGACAGACGGACGGACGGACGGACGGACAGCGTAGCGAGAGTAATAGGGTTCCGTTTGCACCCTTTGGGTACGGAACCCTAAAAAGGGAACGAAAAAGAAGAAGAAAAAAAGAAAAAAAAAAGGAAAAGGAAGAAAAGAAGAAGGAAAGGAAAGGAAAAAAAAAGAAGGAAAAAAGAAAGAAGGAAAAAAAAAAGAAAAGAAAGGAAGGAAGGGAAGGGGAAAGGAAGGGAACTTAACGACCCGATACTAACGCCACCATCAGCATGACATTTAAGTGAGCATGACAGGACTACTGTCTGTTGTGGAAGTTACATGGACCTTATAGAATAGCTGCATTTTAAATTATATGGATAAAAAGAGGCAGCCTATCTACAAAACCTACCTTCTGAATAAAACACGTCAATAGGATGCGTCCTGCCTTGCATCGACATGATGGTGGAAGTGCTGGCTCTATTCTTCTCCTTTCTATCCCTGAGGTTGAAGAAGTCTCGAAGAAATTCAGCGTCCATTGTAGCTGATGATACCACCAACTTGAGGTTTTTGCGTTTCTGAAAGCAAAAAATACAAAGTTATTATTAAAATGCACCAGTGACAGATTTTAGGGACGGCAAATTTTGGATAATTGGGCAATTTTGGCAAATTTTTGGGCAATTTTCGCCGAGTCGCCTATACCGTAAAGTTTGCAGACGAAGGTCTTCAACCAGTGCATCCTGCCTGTCATAACTTACGGTGCCAAGACGTGGACACAGTTGGGCTAGTCCATAAATCCATAGTCACTCAGCGAGCTATGCTTGGAGTTTCTTTGAAGGATAAAATCCTTAACGATATTATCCGGAGACGAATCGGATTGACCGACATAGCTTGTAGGATTAACAGAGAGGTCAATGGCGCAACTCCGTGAACAAGGCTGTTAAGGCTTTCGAAGAACGCCGTTTGCAAGACCTCGATGAAAAACGCCTTAGAATAAAGAGCCGACCAAAGCCATCATCATAATCATCATCATCATCTTGTAGGACCAGTAAGCTGAAGTGGCAGTGGGCTGGCCATGTCTGTCGAAGGACCGATGACCGCTGAAGCAGACGAGTCCTTGAGTGTAGACCGCGAATCGGCAAACGCAGCGTAGGGCGCCCCTCTGCCAGGTGGACCGATGACCTGAAGAACGTGGCTGGGGGGACTGGATGCGGAAGGCAGAGGACCGAGTATTGTGGCGCAACTTGGGAGAGGCCTATATCCAGCAGTAGACCAATATTAAAGTAAGCCAACATTAACGTTCATTTCTATCCAATGTCGTTTTATCTAATCTTTCATAGCCAAATAGATATGTAATCTTAACTATTATAAAATTGTAAACGTCTAGCGTCTGTTTGTTTGTTTGTTTGTTCCAGCATCACGCTAAAACTACTGGACCGATTTTGATGATTTTTTTTTTGTTTGAAAGCTGATGATCTGACTTAAAAACTGGTATGGGTTTTGAGAAAGAAAGAATGAAAGAAAAAAAGAAAAAAATTAATTCGTGGGTTGCGTACTCACCCGACAGATCGAAGCTTCTATGCATTTGCACGAGCGGATAGTAATGTACGATGGAGTGGAGTGGAGTGGAGTGAACAGGGGATGGGACTGGGGACGGGACAGGGGACGGGACTGGGGACGGGACGAGGGACGGGACAGGGGACGGAACATGGGACGGGAAATGGGACGGGACATGAGACGGGACATGGGACAGGACAGTGGGACGGCACATGGGACTGGACATAGGATGGGACATAGGACAGGACATGGGACATGGGACGGGACGATAGTGATTAGTGATATAGTGAGATAGTGGGACAGTGGGCCGTGGGACAGTGGGATAGTGGGACAGTGGGACAGTAGGACAGTGGCTGTGGGACGGTGGGACAGCGGGGCAGTGGTGCAGTGGGGTACTGGGGCAGCGGGGCAGCGGGGCAGCGGGGCAGTGAGCCAGTGGGGCAGTGGGATAGTGGGGTAGCGGGGTAGCGGGGCAGTGGGGCAGTGGGATTGTGGGGCAGCGGGGCAGCGAGGCAGCGGGACTGTGGGGCAGCGGGGCAGCGGGGTGGGGCAGCGGGGCAGCGAGGCCGTGGGGCAGCGGGGCAGCGAGGCAGTAGGGCAGCGTGCCAGCGTGGCAGTGGGGTACCGGGGCAGCGGAGCAGTGGGGCAGTGTGATAGTGGGGCAGCGGGGCTGTGGGGCAGCGGGGTAGCGGGGCAGTGGGGCAGTGGGGCAGTGGGTTTGTGGGGAGTAGTGTATAATTGGGGATTCTGGATCACTTCGCTTCGCTCCGTGATCCAGAATGCCCCAATTATACACTACTGATTCAATACCGCTCCTTATATCATGGTGGAATCGGATCCCAAGTACAGTATGTGCTGACACGATGACACTTTATGCCTACATAACTGAGACGTACAGTCGGAAATCTTTCCGATGAACCACTACTAAAACTAAAATCACTTGCACTCAATGTTCGATGGCAGCCGCTGTATAAGTAGGTACGTGTAATGTAGCAGAATTCTTTCAAGGGATTTTGTCGACAAAATGTACTACCGGGAAGGATCGTGACCGTACATCACGAACTGCATGGATGGTCTAGCGGCTACAAGCGCATCTGTTGCGAGGCCTTGGGTTCGATTCACCAGGCATAGTGCTATTGTTTTTTTTGTTCTGGTAGAGCTCCTTTGTGAAAGAGCTCGTCCAAGGAAGTACTACCACCGTACCTACTTCTGTCGCCAAACAGTAGTGCTTGCATTGCTGTGTTTTGGTGCGAAGAGGTCTGGTGCCGGTAAAATTACAATCACATGAGACTTTCCATCTTCATGTCTCAGTTTGGCGTACAGACTTTCAGTACAATTAAAGCAACAGTCTAGGTATTATTGCAGTTGTTATGGGCAAAGGTAACTGCTTAACATCAGGTCGGTTTTTAGCTTGATCAGACCGAAACAGCTGAACGGATTTGGATAAAATTTAAGTCTCGATAGAGTATGGTTTGAACAGATTCATGTAATAAGTATTTTTTATTTCGGAGTGACGATGAGGTGGCCTATTTTACGTCGAGAACCGCACGGATCACTTAATAAATGTTCCAATATTCAATTATGTACATATATATATATATATATATAGTTAGTTCGTTATATGTATAGTTCTTAGTTATATAGTTTAGTAGTATACACCCATAGGGTTTACCTCTGCCTAACCTTTCGGGGAATACAGGTATGATTTTATGTTATATTCAATTTACATTGGATTTACATTAATCTTTATAGAAAAACCAGTCAGTGCTGGTCCATCGTATGTCGTCGTATTATATTATAGAGTACATCTAATACGACTTAATTCTTGTTAGAATTACGACTTGTTTACTTGAATAAATGCATTGTTGGCAATTGATCGTTTCAGAATATGATACATAAAGGTAGGGTCGCAGTGTTGATGTTAAAGTGTCTGCAAAATAATGTTTATTAGTAGATCATATAAAGACGAAAATTGACTGTTATAATGCACTCAAAAGTAATAATGATTAAACTTTTAATGAATTTTGCTATTGGGACTCAACCCTATTAATTTTCTATTATAAATAGGGCTTTAGTTGTTCCTGCGCTTCATAATCTGTTGATAATTAGCATCAAGTGTTTTTGGGATCTGTCTACGTTCAAGTATGTATGTATAAATAATTTTATTTGATATATTTAATTAATTTAATGAATTGATTTTAATTTATAAAATAACTGTTTAATGTTAATTTAATTAACTGTCTTACATTTCAGGTCGTGTATAAATCCGTTTGAAGCAGTGGAACCTGCAGCTTCTAAAAAGAAGTTGCCCGCTAAGCCGCGCGCCAACAAAATATCACCTTCGAGCTCGTCTGCGAAGGCGTCAAGCAAGAACAAGAGCGGCTCCAGTTCCAGCAAAAAAACTGTACCACATGACTTGTTCGACAGCGATTCGGACAACGAGGACGGAGCTTCGCTACCGGCGGCGCCTACTTCAAAGAAGCGTGCACGCGTCTTTCCTGACACCGACGTAAGTTTCTTAATCTGTACCAAATCGTACAATGGTGTGTCGTAAAAGTTCACTAAGCAATAACGTCAAGCATAAGCCACCCAACATAATTATTGTGACCATCTTTTATAAACTGAATAGACGTATAGGGCTTAGCATTCTAGTTTATAATTAATACAATTTGTTTATTTTTTGTTTCAGGAAGAAAACGAAAGTGAACTCGAGCCCGTGCGTGCTGCCCCGTTGCGTAGTTTTTTATCGAGGCGACAGGCTGACGGAGACTTTATTTTGCAAAGAGACCTCACCAAACGTGGTGAATATTACATTGAGTGCCGCCTCTATTCGACGAATGAAATAGAGCCGCCAGCCGTGTTGGATCCGTCCAAGCGATGGAAGCAAGCGATGACAACCTTTAAGTGCGCTTTCAACACAGGCAGTCCCACTTTTAAGGCTGCCATTCAGTTGGTTGCGGCTGCAAAAGAGGAGCTCCGTAACGTGGTGCCAGTTACATATTCATCAAATTATTTTTAACAAAAAAAAATTTGTATGCTCACACGTTATGGAGACCTTTTGTTTTATTGTTAATTTCTTATTTTATCATAAGTTTACTACATTATTATTCTTATAATCAATATATTTTATTTAAGTGCTCACTACCTATGTTATTATCATTGTTTATTATTCACTAGACTATTAAGCGAGTTTAATATTTCTTTCTTACAGAGACTTTCGAGTCTGAAATATTTAATAACTAATCTGATGAAATTATTATAAATTGTCTATTATTAAATAAACTTACGCAATAATATTTAATCATGTGCACCTAATGTTTTACTTTTACAGAGACTTTCGAGTCTGAAATATTTAATAACTAATCTGATGAAATTATTATGAATTGTTTATTATTAAATAAACTTACGCAATAATATTTAATCAGGTGTACCTAATGTTTTTCTTTTACAGAGACTTTCGAGTCTGAAATATTTAATAACCAATCTAATAAAGTATTGTAAATTGTCTATTACTAAATAAACTTACGCAATAAGTTTTACCTAATCAAGTGTAACTAATGTTTACTTTTACAGAGACTTTCGAGTCTGAAATATTTAATAACCAATCTATTAAAGTATTTTAAAATGTCTATTATTCAATAAACTTACGCAATAGTATTACCTAATCAAGTGAAATTTATTTTACAGAGACTTTCAAGTCTGAAATATTTAATAACTAATACATTCAAGTTATTATAAATTTTCTATTATTCAATAAAGTTACGCAATACTATTAATCGAGTTCAATGTTTTTCTTTTACAGAGACTTTCGAGTCTGAAACATTTTTTAAACTCATTTAAGTTATTGTATTGTTTATTATTCTATAAACTTTCGAGTGAGAATCATTATAAAAACAGAAATTTGTGTAACATACATTTTACTCATTAATCATGGTACACTGTGTAAAATGTAACGTTAACGTTTTAAACTATGCGTCACATAAAAAATCAAATATTCATAAGTCTAATTCCTTACTTCGCACTGAGTTTGATAACGTTTATGTTATAGCAACTGCTTTTAAGAAAAGAATAATTAGTTTTAGAATAATATCAGCAGATATTTATGTTGCGCCAGAACTATTTTTGCATACCGTTTGTGATGATGTTATTAATCTTATAAAAGCATCGTTAAAAAAACATAAGTAACTCAAAATAAACTTTGAACTCTTTGCAACATTTATATTGGCAAAAAACAATGAAACAGCCGTTAAGTCATTTAATACAAAGTATGAGATTATAGTTCAAAATACAGATATGTACAGTTTGTACAAAAAATTTGTTGAAACACTTAAGACTAAATGCTCCGAATATGAACTATCAGGATCAGGTTGGGCACTTGACGCAATCAGTCATCTGGAATTAAATATTATGAAATACAATCCTTTAAGAGCTGGTTCATATTCACCATTACCTTTACATATACGAAATACTAAGTCTTGCATAAATGTAAAAAATACGGATGAACATTGTTTTCTCTGGTCTGTTATAGCAAAATTATACCCAGCAAAAACAATCCAAGCAGAGTTTCATCCTATACCAATTACTCTAAAGTATTAAATATTTACAATATGTCATTTCCTCCCAAATTAAAGGATATAAAATGCTTTGAAAGTAATAATCCTAAAATAAGCGTTAACATTTACGGTTTAACGAAAAATGGCAGTGTAACAGGTCCGCTGTATAAGACTTCATCTCGTAAATCAAATCATGTTAATTTATTATACTTAACAAAAGAAGGGAAAAGTCATTTCTGTCTTATAAAAAACTTTGAAAAACTTGTACGTAAGCAATTAACAAAGCAAAAATCTAAAATATACTTATGCGATGAATGCTTTACATACTTCAGCACAAAAGAAAAAACGAAATGATCACGATTGTTCTGGAATTCAAACTATTTTACCAGAAGTAAACACAAAAATATTTTTTTCAAACTTTGAAAGGACAATTAGAATTCCTATTGTGATATATGGTGACTCTGAAAGTTTATTACGTGAATATTCTGACAAAAATAAGTCTGCTTTTGTAGAAAATATTCAAGTACATGAAGCTACATGTTTTGCTTATTATATTTATTGTGAAACGAATCCTGAATTGAACGATTTAGTTTCTTATCGTGGTCCCGACTGTTCTAAAAAGTTTGTTAAAACCTTATGTAAAGATATCAAACAATTATATAAGATATTAGTTGTAAACAGAGATATGATACCGCTTACAGAACAAGAACTTATGTCTTTTCAAAATAGTACACATTGTCATATTTGTAAAGGCGAATTTTCTCCTAGTAGCAAAATAGTTAAGGATCATAATCATTTTACAGGGAAATACAATGGGCCCGCTCATAGTGAATGTAATTTGAATGCAAAAGTTTGTCCATTTATCCCAATCATATTTCATAACCTTACTGGATATGACTGTCATTTGTTTATTAATAAGTTATCATCTGTTTGCGGTAGAATTAATCTGTTACCGAAAACTAAAGAAAAATATATTTCATTTACAAAGTTCATTCCACTAGATGGCAAAAGTATAGCTCGTTTAAAATTCATTGACTCTTTTAACTTTTTAAGTTCAAGTTTAGACAGCTTGGTCAAAACTATGAAACGAGATGATTTTCAAAATATGAAAGCATTTTTTGATGATGAGCATTTGCTGGACCTTGTTTGCAAAAAAGGAATATATTGTTATGATTACATAGACTCTTGGCAAAACTATGAAGAAACCAAATTACCAGAGCCTATTAAGTTTTTTAACAAGCTAACTTCAGAGTCTATATCCGATAAAGATTACAAACACGCTAAAAAGGTTTGGAAAGCATTTAATATTTCTAACTTAGGTGAATATACAGATTTATATTTAAAATGTGATGTCCTACTAATTTGTGATATTTTTGAAAAGTTTAGACGCATGTGTTTGCAGTATTACGGTCTTGATCCTGCACATTATGTTTCATCACCATCATTAAGTTGGGATGCAATGTTAATGTACACAAAAATTAATTTAGATCTTATAACTGATCTAGACATGTATCAAATGATAGAAAAGGGCATAAGAGGAGGTCTTGCTCAATGTTCCTTAAGATATGCCAGAGCGAATAACAAGTACCTTGAACATTATAATAAAAACGAATGCGATAGTTTTTTAGTTTATTTAGATTGCGTTAATTCATATGGCTATGCTATGAAGCAGAGACTACCAACAGGTAATTTTAGATATTTGAATAATAGTGAAATAGCAAATTTTGATGTTATGTGTCTTTCATCTAAATCAGAAACCGGTTACATTCTTGAATTAGATATACTTTACCCTCCTGAAATACATGATGCTCACTCAGACTTGCCTTTTGCTGCTGAAAAACTAATACCTCCAGGTAGTAAGAATCCTAAATTTATTGCTAATCTAAATAATAAATATAATTATGTTATTCACTACGTTCATCTGATGGAATGTTTAAAAAATGGTTTGGTTTTATCGAAAATTCATCAAATACTGGCATTTGACCAAAGCAACTTTTTAAAACCTTATATTTTATTGAACACGACTCTTAGACAAAACGCTACTTCTGAATTCGAAAGAGATTTATTCAAAAAACTAATTAATTCTATATTTGGGAAAACAATAGAAAATAAAAGGAAACAAGTTAATGTAAAGTTAGTAAATGTATGGAAAGATGAGTCAAATAAAACTAATAAGTTTTCGGGAGCTGAAAAGTACATTAGTGCTCCAAATTTTAAAAATATATCGGTAATATCGGAGTCCTTAGTAGCAATCCAAATGCATCAATCAAAAGTTACTCTTGATCGACCAATCTATGTTGGCTTTACTATTTTGGAACTAGCTAAAAGTCATCTTTATCGATTTCATTATAGAGTAATGAAACGTATCTATGAAAATAATATACGCCTTTGTTACACTGATACAGATAGTCTTTTGTATTACATATACACAAAAGACTTTTATGCTGATTTAAAAAGAAATTTAATGTTTTTTGACACGAATAATTTTGAAGATGGAAACTTGTTTAATATGCCAAATGTAAATTCAAAACTCCCTGGATATTTTAAAGACGAAATGGGAGGTATAATTATTTCAGAATATGTTGGTTTAAGAGCGAAATTGTATTGTATAGATACCCATATATCTTCAATAAAGAAAGCTAAAGGTGTAAAAAAATGTGTCACTAAGAAACTTGACATTGAAAGTTATAAAAAGGCATTATTTTTAAATGAATGTGTTAGAGATGATATGTGTATAATTAGATCAAAAAATCATAAAATTTATACACAAAAGATCAATAAGTTGGTTCTCTCTAGAGACGATGACAAACGACAGATCATGGAAAGTAAAATTGACTCCATGCCTTGGGGTCATTATAAAACGAATATATAAGTACAGCAATAATAACATTTAGGTTTCTGTAATGGTTTATAATATTGTAACTTAGATTTATGATAACTATTTAGTATTGTATTATGCTTATTGTAACTGTATCATTTCAATATAGAAATATATGTATAAGAATTAAAAACTGTTTTCTTTCTTTTTGCTGCCTTCAATTGGGGAGAATAATAAAACTCTTCTACATGAAATATTAACTAGGTTTTTATTAAAGATATTAACAATAGTCTTGTAATACACATACAAATAATCACATAAAACAATTAAGACATACTAAAACAACACCAGCACATATAAAATTTGTAACACTATCACATACATTTTTATCTTAGGTCTAAACTCAACTTTTTTCCTATTTTTTCAATCAAATCTTCAGCAGCTTCTAACACTTCATCATAGAAGTGAAAAAGTTCTTAGAAAGAAAGGAAACAGGGTTTTAGTAAAATGGCTTGGTTTGTCTTCTGCTGAAAACAGCTGGATTGATAGGTCAAATATTTTATAGTCAAGAAACCTTTGTTTACATTTCAAACTAGTTAATTGATAATAATCACATATTTATAAAGTATTTGTTACATTATTGATCAGTCATATGATGGGTATTGGAGAGAGTAGTCTTCTCAATTGGCTTATAAATAATTTACCATTTGAATTACATTTACCAGGATACAATTATTGTGGTCCAGGTACGAAATTAATTAAGAGGCTTACACGCAAAGATAAAGGAATCAATAAATTAGACGAATGTTGCAAAGAACACGACATTGCCTATCACAAGTCATCAAACTTAAAGGAAAGACACGAGGCAGATTTAATTCTGTTAAAAATGGCGAAAAACCGTACTTTAGCTTCTGATGCGAGTATAGGGGAAAAGTTCGCAGCACATCTAGTAAGCAAAGCTATGTTAGCGAAAATTAAAACTGGCGCTGGCCATCGTAACAAAAAGGTATGCAAAAAGGTTTCCAGAAGAATGAAGTTTGAGAATGGTTTTAAAAATAAATTAAAAAATGTCATTTCTAAAACAAAAAGACATATGCAAAAATTTAAACCAAAGTGCAAGAAAATGGCAATAGAATTAGCTATGGCTGCTGCTAGAGAATTAACTGATGATTCATCTATCAAACTTCCTCGTGTAATTCCCATACCAAAAACTGGTGGAGTGTTACCCTTGATTCCTATTTTTGCGGGATTATCAGCTGCGGGAGCCTTAGCAGGTGGTGCCGCTGGTATAGCTAAAACCATAAATGAATTCATGAGCGCTAAAACGCGTTTTGAAGAAATGAAGAGACATAATGAAAAAATGGAGGCTCTTTGTATCGGAAAGGGGCTACATCTTAAACCTCATAAACATGGACTTGGAATTTTTGTATCGAAAGAAAAAAACTAAAATATCGGCTACCCAAACGAGCTTTAACTAACTTAGATATTTTGAAGTATGGAAATAATTTTCCCTATTTCAGAGGGGTCTTTATGAGAGATGAGCTCCCTAAACGACCTTTTAAAAAAGAATGCGGAGTTATTAATTTAGACAGTTCTAAAAATTCTGGTTCTCATTGGGTAGCCTATGCAAAATACAATGATTATATTGAATATTTTGACAGTTATGGAAATCTCAAGCCCCCAAAAGAATTTATAAAATACTTAGGTTCTAAAGTTCAATATAATTATGATAATATTCAACGTGATCATCCTTTCAATTGTGGACATCTTTGTTTAAAATTCCTAAATAGTTTTTGGTGTAAGCAAAGGATAAAATAAACAGCATCTTCCCGAAGTGTTCAGTATGTAAGAATGTCTATAACGGTGACCATCTCTGGAAATAAATCAGAGTTGGATTCATACTTTCAACCACCTCTTAATTTGTCTGGACAATACGAGTGCGGCTTGCTATACTTTTCAGTATTAAACTCAATACCAAATGTTTATGATAACAATAACATTCTGCCTGTGATCAGAATCGAATGTGATCTTGTGCACGGTTGATACTCCAACGGATTACCAACACATATTATTCATGAATTTGTATCTAATACTGCTATAGGTCAAGAGTTAATAGAAACACCGCAAAACGTTTACTTTCCGGTGAACAAAAATTTAATTTCATCTATATCTATTAAGATTATTGATCGATTTGGTTACTGCATCAATTTCAGAGAAGAACATATTTAACTACGCCTTCATTTAAGAAAAACAAAATGATATTGTATTATAAAAACCCCGTAGTCAATATTAAACGTCTTATTTCCTCTACAGCCCCTAAAGGGCAAAGACGTAATAAACAAGTTACGAAATTGACTAAATCAAATAAAGATTTTCTTAAAGCCCTAGGATTAAAAGTATGAATATACTACAAATTACTGAATCACCAAACTTCGATACTTCAATTGAAAGTTATGAAGTCCATTCATACAATCCCTATAATAACAGCTTTAGGGAAAATGATGAAATCAGAATCCCCATACACCAACAGGACATATACGTGCTACCGTCAGCCAGTTCCATTTACATCGAAGGCCAAGCGAAGCTCTTCGGTAAAGATGGGAATCCAATCAAGAAAACTGTTACGTTCACTAATAACTCTGTTATGTTTTTGTTTCAAGACATCAGGTATGAAATGAATGGTATAGAAATAGATCGTATTAAAAACTCTGGAATAACGTCAACAGTAAAGTCATTCGTTTCGTTAAATGAAGGAGAAAGTAGAGTTGCTGCTTTATGGGGTTGGAACTTAGATGGATTTAAAAATGAGGGTCATTTTAGTGCTATTATACCGTTAAATAAAATTTTAGGATTTGCAGAGGATTATAATAAAATTGTAATAAATTGTAAGCATGAACTTATACTGAATAGAAGTAACTCTAACGTAAACAGCGTTATAGTAACTGATGATGTCGCACATTTTAAAATAGATATTCAAAGAATACAATGGCGTGTACCGCACATAAAAGTGGCAGATCGTGAGCGACTGACACTTCTAAAACATTTAGAAAGAGATAAAACTATTCAGATGGCGTTTAGAAATTGGGATTTATATGAGTATCCTTTACTCCCTAAAACTACAAAGCATTCTTGGTCAGTTAAAACAGCATCACAATTAGAGAAGCCTCGCTATGTGATTTTTTGCTTACAAACAAATAGAAAAAATAATAAAACCAAAGACAGTTCACTGTTTGACCATTGTGGAGTTACAAACGTAACACTATTTTTGAATTCAGAATATTATCCGTATGAGCCTTTAAATTTAAAATTTTCCGAGAACAAATACAATATATTATACGAAATGTATGTGAAATTTCGTCAGTCGTATTACAATTACCCAGTCGACCCGTTGCTTGATTTAACGGATTTTAAGGAAAAGGCTCCGCTCTTTATTATTGACTGTTCAAGACAAAACGATAGTTTAAAGACAGGCCCGGTAGACGTACGGCTAGAAATTGAATGTTCAGCACAAATACCAGATAACACAACTGGATACTGCCTAATTATTAACGATCGACTTGTGGAATATAAACCTTTGAGTAATATAGTGCGAAAATTGTCATGACTGCCATTGTAGATGTTCAAGGTTTTAAAACAAAATCAAATGAATTCATAGTTAAAGAAATAGCTATATTATGTAATAAAAAAATGCAGGTGCTTTTGATTAAACCACCATTTCCATTTTACGAATTGACAAAACAAGAAAGAAGACAAGTAAATTGGATTGAACGTAATCGAAGGATATATTAATCTGAAGGAGTTGTACCTTATTCGGATTATCAAAATTTGATCACAGATATTATAAGAGATAAATGTGTCTACACCAAAGGCTCAGAAAAAATATTATGGTTAAAATATATTTTAGAAAATAATAATATAAATAATTTAGAAGATAAAGGTTGTCCTAGTTTGTTAAGCCTGTATGATGTATATAGATGTTCTCAAGATTTGTATAGTTGTATTTATCATGACTCAATATGTGCTTTAAAAAATGTTATGTGTTTAAATAAATGGTGCTTAGATAATAAACTTTTTAAATAATTTTTCTTTTTTATTCAATTTAATAAATATATAAATATAGTCCTCCTCACCCCTCCTCCATTCTTATGTTTATAAATTGTTAGCAACAGCAATGCTACTTCATTATACTTCTATAAATATATACATCAAGAGCTAAATACTCAAAGGTCATGTCTCAAAATAAATATAATCCTCGATATGATATGTATCATACTTCTAAAATTCGTTTATTTTCATTTAACCATTACTGGGCAACTGTTGATTCAAACAAAAGATTAGTGATGGAAATGGTTGACGCTGGATTTTTTTATTGTGGAAATAGTATAAATGATCGAGCAGCATGTTTTTCATGTGGAGGTGTCATCGAAGATTGGGAGATTTACGATGATCCTTGGATGCAGCATGCTTTACAGTTTCCTCAATGTTTTTATTTGAACGCTGTAAAAGGTGGAGATTTTATTGATAAATGTCTGATACAGAATATAGAATTTAAGTTTTAACTCTTTAGCAACAGAGCCCGAGTAACATATATATTGCTCACTGTCATTGTATGCAACATTCGATTCTCACAGTTGTAGTGTGAAGGTTTGATCTAAATTTTATATTAATTAAGTTTTATTACGAAACTTAATAAATTATTATGATATCATCTACAGGTCATGATTCATTAAATCCTGGTTTAGAAGACATTTGTAAAGTTATTTTGAAGTTCAAAAGTGCAGCTATTGATGACATTACGTTGATTCGAGATAACGTTATGGTGACTAGTCGGATAAAATCTGTGATAGGACTATCAAATCCTCAGGTCAGAGATAATAATATATCCAAAACAGAAATTTTATTCGACCAAAAAATGCATGATTTAAAATCTAATTTAGAAGACATTCATGAACTTATTTTCAAGAGTGGTAATCGTGAGGTCTCATTTACTCGAGTTAGCGACATGCAGAATGCTCGAGAAAAATCGAATGCATGTTCATCAAAGCCTCGAGCCATCAATACATCAACAACGAGGAACACAATGCGTGATTTAGTGATACCCGACTCAGAAGACATTTTATGCTATCAGATTCTACCAGAAGATGAAATTGCTAATATTTGCACCGCTTCTTAGGTATTCAGTAGGTATAATTGGGGGGGGATGATGCACAACATACATAAAATCATTTACGTTAAAAGCTGTGACTTTTTTTGTGGTTAAGAAATATTGTAAGACATGACAAAATAAGGTTGAGAATAAAGGTATTTAACTAAAACAATGTTATTTTTTCAACTTGCCAAATCGCTATTTTCATAATTATTACTATGAAGAACATACACTGATAAAGTGAGTAAAGCTCGTAAAGTGATCCAATATTTTATCATATCTATGACGACACGTTTGGCGCATTGGTTAATAGCTCTTCTCACTACATCACAATGTAAATAGTATGTTAAATTGATGCTGCTACTTATAAATGCGCGAAGTGTCGCGGGTTCGATTCCCGCATGGAACAAATAGGTTCTAGTCTGGATTTTGTTGTTGCTTTTTATGTTTTTTTTATATATTAATTTATATATATTACTTATAATTATATGTAGCGTTTGTGGTCGCAGGAAAACTAAGATGATAAGCGTCTTTACAATTATTTCCAAAAATTATTTCAATCTAGCATAAGTAGTGTATAATTGGGGCATTCTGGATCACGGAGCGAGCGAAGCGAAGCGAAGTGATCCAGAATCCCCAATTATACACTACTGTGGGGCAGCGGGGCAGCGAGGCAGCGGGAAAGTGGGGCAGCGGGGCAGCGGGGTGGGGCAGCGGGGCAGTGGGGAAGCGGGGCAGCGGGGCAGAGGGGAAGCGGGGCAGTGGGGCAGCTGGGCAGGTTGTGGAGTAGTGGGGTGGTGGGGCAGCGGGGCAGTGGGGAAGCGGGACAGTGGGATAGTGGCGCAGCGGGGCAGAGGGGCAGCGGGGTAGCGTGGCAATGGGGTAGTGGGGCAGCGGGGCAGTGGGGGGCAGCGGTGCAGACAGTGGGACAGTAGGACAGTGATAGTGGGACGGTGGGACTTCGCTTCGCTTCGCTCGCTCCGTGATCCAGAATGCCCCAATTATACACTACTGTGGGGCAGCGGGGCAGCGAGGCAGCGGGAAAGTGGGGCAGCGGGGCAGCGGGGTGGGGCAGCGGGGCAGTGGGGAAGCGGGGCAGCGGGGCAGAGGGGAAGCGGGGCAGTGGGGCAGCTGGGCAGGTTGTGGAGTAGTGGGGTGGTGGGGCAGCGGGGCAGTGGGGAAGCGGGACAGTGGGATAGTGGCGCAGCGGGGCAGAGGGGCAGCGGGGTAGCGTGGCAATGGGGTAGTGGGGCAGCGGGGCAGTGGGGGGCAGCGGTGCAGACAGTGGGACAGTAGGACAGTGATAGTGGGACGGTGGGACAGTGGGGTAGTGGGGCAGCTGGGCAGTGGGTTACCGGGGCAGCGGGGAAGTGGGGCAGCGGGGCATTGGGGCAGCGGGGCAGTGGGGTAGCGGGGCAGTGGGGCAGTGGGGTAGCGGGGCAGTGGGGGGCAGCGGTGCAGGCATTGGGGCAGTGGGATAGTGGGGCAGCGGGGCAGTGGGGCAGCGGTGCAGCGGGGCAGTGGGGCAGCTGGGCAGGTGGGCAGTGGGGCAGCGGGGTAGCGGGCCAGTGGGGCAGTGGGGTAGCGGGTCAGCGGGGCAGCGGGGCATTGGAGGGCAGTGGGGTAGTGGGGCAGCGGGGCCTTGGGGCAGAGGAGCAGCGGGGCAGTGGGGCAGCTGGGCAGGTGGGCAGCGGGGCAGTGGGGCAGCGGGGGTAGAGGGGCAGTGGGGCAGTGGGGTAGCGGGGCGGCGGGGCAGCGGGGCAGTGGAGGGCAGGGCAGCGGGGCAGTGGGGCAGCGGGACAGCGGGGCAGCGGGGCAGTTGGGCAGCTGGGCAGGCTGTGGGGCAGTGGGATAGTGGGGTAGCGGGGCAGCGGGGTAGTGGGATAGTGGGTCAGAGGGGCAGCGGGGCAGCGGTACAGTGGGGAAGCGGGGCAGTGGGGTAGCGGGGCAGCGGGGCAGTGTGAAACAGCGGTGCAGGCAGTGGGGCAGTTGGATAGTGGGGCAGTGGGGCAGCGGGGCAGCGGGGCAGTGGGGCAGGAGGGCAGCGGTGCAATGGGGCAGCGGGGTTAGCGGGGCAGCGGGGTTAGCGGGGCAGTGGAACAGTGGGGTAGCGGGGCAGCGGGGCCGTGGGGGGCAGTGGCGTAGTGGGGCAGCGTGGCAGTGGGTCAGTGGGGTAGCGGGGCCGTGGGGCAGCGGGGCAGCTGGGCGGCGGCGCAGTGGGGCAGTGGGGCAGTGGGGAAGCGGGGTAGTGGAGCAGTGGGGCAGCGGGGCAGCTGGGTAGTGGGGCAGTGGGGCAACGGGGCAGTGGGGAAGCGGGGCAGCGGGGCAGTGGGATGGGGCAGCGGGGTAGAGGGGCAGCGGGGAAGCGGGGCTGTGGGGTAGCGGGGCATTGGGGCAGTAGGGCAGCGAGGCAGCGGGGCAGTGGGGTAGCAGGGCATTGGGGCAGTGGGGCAGTGGAGCAGCGGGGCAGTGGGGCAGTGGGGCAGCGGGACAGCGGGACAGCGGGACAGTGGGACAGTGGACTGGACTAGAATGGACTGGACTGGACTGGACTGACGTGGGTTAGCAGAATTTAACGCGAGCGGAGCCGCGGGTAAAAGCTAGTATAGAAATAAATTTATATGGGACCACCGCGCGGACTTCCTCTACCAAATAAAAAAACAACCACGCAAATCGGCCCAGAAATCTCGGAGTAATAGGTGTACATACAAGAAAAAAAAAAAAAAAAAAAAAAAAAAAAAACCCTCCGAATACATATCCTCCTTTTTTTTAAGTCGGTTAATGAATAAAAGTAGTTTAAAAATATTGAGTTAAGTTAATAATACATAGTTAATTATCATAGTTTATGATTTGTACGCCGTAAAGGCAAAACAAGACTGATATGTATAATAAATTTTACTATAAATAATACGAATAATAATTTGAGACATTTTTACACAGCACCATCTAGCCCCAAACTAAGCAGAGCTTGTGCTATGGGTACTAGACAATGGATATATATGTTTATCATACAAATATTTGTGTCCTGTGGGAATCGAAACCACGACCTCGATATCAGCAGTCCGACACTCGAACCACTAGACCACAGAGGTCGCCATATTGCATGCCCCGTGTGTGTATACTCATGTTTTGAACAAGTAAATGATCTTGTATCTTGTAACATAACTGGTGAAATGTGGGTGTTACTATACACCTCTGCCTACCCCTTAGGGGAAATACAGGCGTGATGTTATGTTATGTTACGTATCTTGTATCAAATCTCTTGTCTATAGTGCTCATGCTACGCCTTGCAAAGAAGTTTCTTGCATAGTATTTCAATTAAAATTACCTTTATAATTTTCTTTAGGAGTCCCATTAAAACGTCAGTCATCTGTGTTCTTTCATGGACCTGAAAATTTTACAAAAATAAGGAGTAATCAATTATATTTATAATATTAAATATCATTGGGAGTAACACAATCGTTATTTCTTATCACTAGATCAGAATTAAATTATGAGATGTACTAACGGCCAAAATTAATATTCAATCTATCCACGATTTGCCCTACTAGAGATAGGAATTTGACATAAGCTCCATACAAAATATGTCAAATTTCTATCTCTAGTAGGGTAAATCGTGGATAAAGATAAAGATAAGATAAAGATAGATAGATTAGATATTAATTTTGGCCGTTAGTGTAACACAAAAAACCGGCCAAGAGCATGTCGGGCCATGCTCAGTGTGGTTCCTTAAGTAGGTGTCATCATCATCATCATCATTTCAGCCGAAAGACGTCCACTGCTGGACATAGGCCTCCCCCAAACATCGCCACAACGACCGGTCCTGTGCCTTCCGCATCCAGAGGATTCCCGCGACCTTCACCAGGTCGTCGGTCCACCTTGTGGGGGGCCTACCCACGCTGCGCCTTCCAGTACGCGGTCGCCACTCCAGAACTTTACTGCCCCATCGGCCATCCGTTCTGCGAGCAATGTGCCCCGCCCACTGCCACTTAAGTTTGGCAATTCTTCGGGCAATTAAGTAAGTAGGTGTAATTACAAACAAATCAAATCGAATATTAATCATGGCTGTTGTAGTTTTTGCAATAGACGGCAGCATTGGCGACTCAGAGAGTGTTGTTAGTAGCGCCATTTAGCGCTAAATTCAAGAAGCCAAATTTAAGAAGTGGGTCATGTCAACATAACACAAGGTTACTTTTTGTGATTTTTTTAAATAGAAAGTAACTTAAGAAGCATTCTATACTAAGATAATTTTTCTCTTAACTCAATGACCTCTGAACTAGGACGTCTTAAGTATTTTTCAGTTTTCTCTCTATAACTCAAAAATTTATAATTACATTATACTCAAAATAATTTTAAAAGAGAGTTTTTATAAAGGTCTATCAACGTGGAAGATAACAAGTTTCTACGTTGCATAGTTTAGAAATGGCAGGGGGGGGACACATTGTAAGCCACTTTGGCAGGCTATATTTCGCAGGTTTACCCTGATAAAAAAATGTTGTATGAAACATTACCTTTATTTTAGTAGACCTATTCAATGATGAACCCCACACGAGGGGTTGCAGTGAAAAAGTTATTAAGCTGTAAAGGATTAGGACAGACGGACAGACGGACGGACACGACTGAAGTAAAACGTCACTAACTGATATCTCCCTCAATACTATTTCAATGAGAACAAAGGAATGGCGGCGCGGCGCGCGTACATCTGCCGGCGCTGTGTCGTGTACCGCGCCTCGCTCCCCGCGTCCCGCACTACCCCCTCCGTTCGCCTCACGACTCGTAACGCATTCACCAGCTTACTCCCCAAGTCAAGCGTGCCTAAAGAAGTTTTACTTCAAAAATAAATACAATCTATGTTCATAATAGAAGGTTGTTTCTTTTACTTCGGCTGATAAAAAATTCATACTGACCTCATCAAGAACTATGCAGGAATACTGCATAAGCAGTGGTGACGCGAACATCTCTCGTAACAGGACGCCTTCAGTCATAAACTAAAACAAAGAAAAATGTGTTTTAACGTTTATAGTAGACATGGAAAAATTATTAAAGCGATGTCCTACGCCGCTCAGCACTTTGTCCGTCTGTCTGTCAGAAGCTTATAACTTCCAATGTAAATATTATTATAACTTCAAAATCTCGCATAATACGCAAAACTTTAGGCCAAATGAAATTTGAGGGGTGGAAGTCAATTTCCGTAGACAAAATGTATGGAATAGCCACAGACATAGCATAATTGACGACGTCTGTGGTCCAGTGGTTCGAGGGTCGGACTGCTGATCACGAGGTATGGGTTCGGATTCCCACAGGACACAAATATTTGTGTGATGAACATAAGTGTTTGTGTTGGTCTGGGTGTTTCCTATGTACATTATAAGTATTTATTTACAACAACAAAAAAAGTAGGTATGTACCTAAGTATTATGTCCATTGTCTAGTACCACAGACCAGTAAGCTTCAAGACTCCGCATAAACAAAGTTTTGTATTCGAACGCAGTCGTAAAACATTGGTGGGCAGGGGGGGCGGACGGCGCGTTATGATTGGCCGGCTCAAAAGTTCGGTGGTATGATTCCTTATGATTGGTGCCGCTCGCTGACTGAGTGACGTTCCGATTGGCGGAGGGACGTATGATATGCAGTAGTAGAGCATATGCGTTGTGACCGGGGGTGTCCAGCTAAGCGGCGTCTAGAGGCTTACTGGTCTATGTCTAGTACACACGGCTACACATCAAGCTGTACATTTCCAGGATAAGCTGACCTCGCATTACCTTATTACCTTGGTTTTCCTTACAACGCGAGGTCAGCCTTTACTGGTTTTGTACAGCTTGATGTGTAGCCGTGTGTACAAGCTCTGCTCCGCGACTAATCGAGTTGTATTATAATAACAATAATAATAATTCATAAACGATACACAATTAATTTCTTCTTTTTTTTTCCATACGCGATTTATTCCGGTTAAACTTTGTTTTATTAATAATAATTCATTTCTTTATTCGGACAACCAGATCCGTTAGGGCATAGAGGACTCTCAAACCTATTACTTATCATGTTCAGGATGCTGTTACCACTCCCACGGATTCTGCTTAGCAGTGAAGCTGCCTTTTTACGCCAAATAGTATCAAAACTATCTGTGCGTGCCTCAGCAAACATATTTGACGCACTGCAAAAGCGTGGAAGACGCAACAGCGCCCGAAAGGCATTGTCAGAGAATTGTAGGCTTTTTGGGTATACCTGAACCACAGACTCGCTGAGTACAGAGATGTACAGTACGCTTTGAACAACGATGTCTATCTAAATAGATGTCGCGGTCCAAACACTCACTGTGTTCAACTGAACTGTACTGCATAACGTACACATGCTGTGCACCTTGTTTAGTGCGACACTAAGATTTGTGAAGTGCAGAGCGGAGCTTGACTCACACAAAACAATTGTAGTACGTTACTAAATACTGATATTAAACTTGAATAATAGGTAACGACAAATAATAATAAAAACTAGATTATTACATTGCAGTTACGTACGATTTCAACAATTTGAACAGTTTTTTATCTGCACTTGGTCAAGTTCAATAATTTGACTCGCCCAGCGAGCGTAAGCAAGACGGTGAGTATCAGTGACTATCTATCTCGTATTTTCTTACGGACGGGCGCCGCGCGTTGAAAAGAGATAGCGTTACCGCATCATAGAATAAATAATGCAAAACTGTTAATAGGTAAAATATGAATGCTCTTCAGTAGTTATTTAATAACTTAAGATAATAGTTTTATTTTATGCTATCTTATTTATAAGTTATATTAAATAAGTTTGTAAATAATAAAGTATTTTTCTTAGGTTTTCGCGACCACTACACATTCTATCCTACTAATATTATAAACGTGAGTTTGTGAGGATGTATGGATGTATGGGTGTGTGGATGTATGAATGTGATAATAAAATAAAATTAAATAAAAAATAAAAATGAAATTTGGCATACAGATAGAACATATTAACATATTAGCTACTTTTTATGTTATTAGGGTTCCGTACCCGAAGGGTGCCAAACGGGACCCTATTACTCTCGTTACGCTGTCCGTCCGTCCGTCCGTCTGTCTGTCACAGGGCTGTATCTTTTGAACGGTAATAGGTAACCGGTTGAAATATCAGAATATGTGTTGCTATGAGGTGTATCACGACAAATATGTGGAAGTCAAAAAAGTATTAAAGTATAAATACTAAAAACAAAAAAAAGTCTAAAACCATACAAGAAACCTCAAAAAACATGCATTTTTTTCAACATTTTTGTTCCTGCTCTATCTTCAAAACGGTAATATATACCAGCGTCAAACTTGGTCAGATTATAGTGCATATTATGTAGTTTAGCAACAAATACTAAAAATAAGACAAACATAGATATATGTGGTGGTACCTGCGTAAGAAAGACATGCAAAAATGCATATTTCACGCACTGGCGTTGATGTCTTTTTGTAAACTCTCGTAAATTAAATCAGTTTTTATTGGGTATCAGGTCGTTGAGAGGTACGGAACCCTTACTGCGCGACCGACTCGCACTTGGCCGGTTTTTCTTGTCTTATCTTATATCTTAACTATTATAAAATAGTTTGTTAGATCATTACTCTAAAACTACTGGACCGATTTTGATGAAACTTTTTGTGATTGTAAGCTGATGATTAGACTTAAAAAACTGGCATGAATTTAAGAAAGTAAGAAAGTAAATATATTCTATTCTATTCTAAAGAAAAAAGAACTGACCGGACCGGACTGGACTGGACTGGACCGGACTCTACCAAAATCGACCGAACTCGACCGGACTCTACCGAACTCGACCTAATTAAATTTAATGTTGCTTGTATAGATTAATATAATTTGACGCACAGAAGGCACAAAATAGTAGGTAACATCATAAGAATGATGCAATCTGCATATTCGCTACTCTATGGGAACCGAGTACGTCCCCACTCTGCCCAGTGACCGCGCTTTGGACATGATCTGTATCCTGATGTGCGATTCCAGTGTTAACATATATTTCGTTGGCTTTGAATAAAGTAATTTTCACTGCGTCCGTATCCGTACATCGAGCGAATCTGAGGGCCAGCATGTTCCTATTAAGACAATGCCTTAGTTTAAGGATACTCACAACAATCCCAGTGCTAATTTCTCGGCAGCTAGTATTTGCGGCGGCGTACCCAACATGTTCGCCGAGCGGTACACCGCGCTCTTCGGCGACGCGGCTCGCGAGCGACACAGCGGCTGCCACGCGAGGCTGCGTCACGCAGACCTTGTGGCCGATCTCGTGGAGGTACTGGAAACAAAATATAATGCTTTTTAACCGACGAAAAAAAGGAGGAGGTTCTCAATTCGACGCGTATTTTTTTTTTTTTTTTTTTTTTAATGTATGACCACGCATGGAGGGGCTCGTAGCGAAGCAATGACTGCGCGGATTGTACGATCTGCAAGGTTAAGCTGCACTTGCCGCGGTCAGTCTGTGGATGGGTGACCGTTTCGTTACACAGAGACCCCTCCGTGCCTCGGAGAGCACGTTAAGCTGTCGGTCCCGGTTGTCATACGAATATCTATGGCAGTCGTTACGGGTAGTCAGAAGCCTGAAAGTCTGACAACTGGTCTAACCTCCGAATGTCAGTATTACCCAGTAACTGGGTTGCGGGGGTCTGATGGCAGTCGCTCCGTGTAAAATACTGATGTTCAGCCGCAACTGGCTAGACTGGAAGCCGACCCCAATATAATTGGGAAAAGGCTCGGAGGATGATGATGTATGACCACGCATAAGTTTTTACAGTGGTCCGATTTTGATGATTCTTTTTTTAATGGATAGGGTATACCTCGAAGTTGGTCCCATTTAAATTTCAAAATCAAAATCCACCCCTAAGGGTAGTAAAACAGGGGATGAGTGTTTGTTCACCCACTGAATTCTTACCTGTTAACCGATTCTGTTGAAACTTGACACACATAAATATAGTTCTAGACACTACGACATAATGGAGACCTGGAGTTAGATTTTAACCACAAAAAAATGAAAAATAAAACTTTTTAACAAAAAATTGAACCGACGAAAACAGAAACTGAAAAGCGAACAATAACTAATCATGAGTCTGCGCCAAACAACCAATCAACGAAGATCATTAAATTACTTTAAATAAATAATAAAAACAACGTCACATCAAACACAACGTGAAATTTTCAACGATAAACAATAACTTTTCAAAAATGCGTTCTCCGCTCGGCCACTTGCAACTTGCACGCACTTTGCTTGTTAAAAGTTCGTTTGGCGCCGACTCATAATTAGTTATTTTTCGCTTTTCAGTTTGTTTTCGTCGGTTCAATTTTTTGTTATTAGCTCTGTAAAGTGTGTGAAGTGAATTAAATGTTAAGGTGAGATGCTTACAATTTTTTTATAGGTAATTAAAATGTAAAATGTAATCCATGTGCCCATTAATGTTTTTACAGTAATTCTATATATTCCTGCCTATTTGTTGTCTAGCAGTATGAGTCTGTCATGCTCACTTAAATGTCATGCTGATGGTGGCGTTAGTGTCGGGTCGTAAAGTTCCCTTCAATATGGTTGAGTTAAGCGATGGCTGATGCTCGCGTCATGCTCGTGAACGGGCGCCGTCTGTCGGGACAGGCCCGCTATTCAGAACCACACGATAACCAGCTGTCGATCGATTCGGTTTGTTATCTCTTTTTGTCTCGTTGCGTGAATCATCAGACGAAACGGGACAACAAACCAAATCGGTCGAGAACTGGTTATCGTGTGGTTCTGAATCGCCCTGCAGGTCAGTCCTACATACTACCTATGGCAACTCTTTTTTCGTTTATTTCTAAAGGCAATATTCTCACTTTTAAACTTGTTTATTTTTGACATTAACCTACATTATCAATCAATCAAATACATTTCAATATATTCACATTATTTGAATAAATTTGATGTAATAAACCATAACCTGTTTTAAAAAGAGTATATACATGGATTTTCTTGCCGGTTCTTCCCTAGGACCCACAATTTGGAACCGTGTAACTAGAGCATGACGTTTCAAAAGTGCCTGTATTTAGGTTTATATGAAATAAAAAAACATTTAAATTTAAAAAAGGATTTAGAACTAGAATTTTTTGTTGTGATCATCAGACTTTTCCGAATTTATGACCTGACGTGAGCCTCTGCTCCGTCGTCAGTCCAGTCGTCTTAAGCTGCAAACACACAGCGGGCGGAACGGAACTGAAGCGTATCGCCGGCAGCCTCGCTGTGTTGTAATGTACTGAATTGTATTAGACAGTGCACACAGCACCGTCCTGCCGGTCGTTTTGACGGCGTGACCGATCCGCCGCCGCTCCGCCCTGGCGGAAAGACAACGCCGGGCGGTGCGTGTCCGATACGCTGGCGTTTTATTATATGAGAATACATAGCAGTAGGAAGGGAAGCCGTAGTTACCTAAAACTACTTTAGGATATTAAATTAACATAGAAATGTCGTTGATCTGTATTTAAGCAATTCCCAAAGGGAAGCCGATGGGAATCGTGTTATATGGACGCTTCGTCACTGGTGGTCACACAGACAGCGGAACGTTTTCTTCTGGCGCTGTCATTCCGCCACCGTTCAGTCACGCGCGCGATCCGCCCGCAGTGTGACATGCACGCACCGTCCACGTTCGGTCGACGCTCCGCCTCCGTTCCGTCCCGCCCGCTGTTTGCCTGCATCTTTAACAGTCCCTTGACCGCCTTTTATAGAAACGAAAGGCCTATTTTCACACCGAGCTAAGTTGATGACTCAGATTAATCATCATCATCATTTCAGCCGAAAGACGTCCACTGCTGGACATAGGCCTCCCTCAAGCATCGCCACAACGACCGGTCCTGCGCCTTCCGCATCCAGCGGATTCCCGCGACCTTCACCAGGTCGTCGGTCCACCTTGTGGGGGGCCTACCCACGCTGCGCCTTCCAGTACGCGGTCGCCACTCCAGAACTTTACTGCCCCATCGGCCATCCGTTCTGCGAGCAATGTGCCCCGCCCACTACCACTTAAGTTTGGCAATTCTTCGGGCTATGTCGGTTACTTTCGTTCTCCTGCGAATCTCCTAATTTCTGATTCAATCACGCAGGGACACTCCGAGCATAGCCCAGATTATTATACCTAAAGATATCGACAGCCCATGTTTTAAATTGTAAGCCAGAGTTCTCTTGACCGCGTTTCCAGTAACGTTTTTTCATGAAACCAATCTTCTTCAAACTTGGCGGTCTTCCAACAGTTTTGTTTATCTCGTCGGCAGTTTTATATTTACAATTTTTGGTATATTGGAACAATAGTCTGAGAGGAAATTCTTAAGATTCTGTGAATGTTTGTCTATACAACATGTAACAAAAACCCTGTTGTTCCTGAGAGGTACGTTATCAGAATCGATATTCATACGTAAGGACGGACACAAGTCATTTGGTAAAACTTCAATAAAAATAATCTAATTAAATAATATTAAATCAGCAGTCTGCTCGTGACCACGGCCAATGCAACTTGGCCGAAACGTCGAAGTTAGTCAAAACGTCGCTCGACAAAATGTAAGGATCAGCTGATATATTTTTCGCGATTTCAGGGTTGGTCCCATAGTGAAAGTTGTTCGATAGCATCCCCTGAATAAGCTCTTTAAATATGACCACGCATTTATTTATTTATTTATTTAATTCTTTATGCACAACAGGGTACAAAGGCGGTCTTAACGCCATAGGCGTTCTCTACCAGACAACCAACAATTTCTGATTCTGAACACAAAAAAAAACCTTTATAAAGTTGCGCAGACTCGATGCCGCATAGTAGTGACATAAAAATCGTCCAATTAAACGGTTGCATTTCAATTAGCGACAATTAATTGGTGTATGTTAATAAATCTTATAGTAATTGCTACTTGAATGTTTTGATGGCGAGATATTTTTTATGTCCAGCTGTTTTATTAGTTCATGAATGATGTCGGTTTCATGACTATGAATACTTATCCGTACCACAGATAATATAATACTATACTAGTCCGTACTAATCACAGAAATAGATAGAATGGTTGTAATCACAATTTTACTTGCGATTCATGCGTGGCAACTTTCGAACAAACTATGCCTTACATTTTGACGTCATTATTTTTTTAAAATAAATTTTAATCAGATGTACTTTACAACTTTTGTTTCTGCAATTAGAAACAGCACAATAAGGCATTTTTGCGTTACAAAAATAGAAATAGAAATGAACTTTATTGCATTAATTGTGGTACATAAAAGATCTTACAATAATAATTTTTGGTCAGCGCAATTTACCTCATAAGGCATACACTATAATAAAAAAAAACATGCATAAAGTACAGGAACATTATATTTTATTACTCAATCAATTTTCTCATTGATTACACGATAAATGTCACATACCCACATACCTACCTAGAAGTGGCGCCAAATCTTACAATATAATCTTAAAATACAATTAATCTTATAATACAGTATTTATAGAAACAAGTCATAAGGCGCACTGAGAAAGGCTTTGAAATGCACTGCACTATGGTGCAGTGTTGCACATGGCCATTCTATCTATTTCTGTGCGTACTAATATTATAAATGCAGAAGTCAGAAGTGTATCGGCCGGTTTCTGATTTGAGAAAACTCAGTTAAGTGGTACTTAAGTGTGGTTTGAGTATGGGTTTAACGAAATTCTGTTTCTGATCTGAGTATTTCTCAAAGTTAAGCATTCAAGGATAAGTTTTCTCAAATTCCCATTAAATTTTGACATTACGTCCGTTTAACTAGAAAATTGCGTTTCACATCACCTACTTACGGAGTACTTAGGTATCATTTGAGTATGGTTTTAAGGAAAAATCTGAGCATTTCTCAAAGATAAGCATTCAACCGTCAGTATTTTTTAAATTTTAAATTTCGTTCGCTTAAATCAAAATTTGCATTTCACAACACGTTACCTACGCTCAAATACATACTTAAATCTGATTTGAGCGGAAGAAATTTAAGTATCCGAATTTGGCTACTTAAACTCCACTCAATATATTTTGGAGGCAAATAATAGGGGTTTTTTCGTTTCCCTGCAATTTTATTATGGTTATCATCTAGCACATTCTACGACCTTCCCTATATATTCGATCCATCTTTGATGCCATACTGCGTTCAGTTTCCTAATGGAAATCGTTTCAGGTCTACTTGCTAATTTTATTCTTAAACAAAGATGATGAACTTATTATCTTTACTCCCAAAGTTTACCCACTGAGCAAACCCCTAACTGAAAAGCTATTCTTTCCATAGCTCCTTGAGTAACTCAAGCTCTTTTATGCGGAAACCCTAGAGAACCCAAGTCTTCCACCTCAGCCTCCTTAAATTGCAATCAGGGCAGGAGAAAGATGATGATAATGAATAAAAAACACACATTCTGAGAAAGATTGTCTTTATTTTTATTTCCACAAAATCACTGTCTTAAATGTACATACTTGTGTTATTCTAAATAAAACATAGGACTATAAATAATAAGTAGGTTCTACAAATTACAAAATGGTAAAAACATAGGATTTATAATAGATACGTATAAGCGACACTCTCCTACAATGTAATCACTAGAGACTAGTCAGGCGGCGGGACACCCCGAGTCCGCCACCCGCAGGCCACCTGGGCACCTGGTGTCTGGAGGCCATCGCCTCTCGAACTCTCTTCGTCGCCTCCTTAGCGAGCATCACCTCCTCGCAGAAGGACACGACGCCTTTCCAAGCGCTCTCACTCCCGACCATAGACAAAACCACAGTCGGAAGCGACAGATCGCTGCCGCTTACTGCAGTGATGAGGTCATGGCGCTGCGTGACCCAAGCTGGGCACTCTTCCAGTGTGTGCCGTGCCGTGTCCTCTGGGAAGTTCCTTAGTGATGACACTTGGGCGTCGGCTCCCGGCCTATGCGACACAGATACTTCCCGACGCAACCATGCCCCGAGAGAATCTGGGTCAGCCAGTAGGTGAGGGCATCATAGCACCTCTCCAGCCACTCCTCCATAGTTTTAACCATACTGTTTATACCAATTGGATTGGTAGCCAGCATGATTCAAGGCTAGAACTAGTTATATCCAAATACAACTGGCTTTATTTTCAATAATAGAGTGGGCAAACGAGCAGGTGGGTAACCGGGCGGAGTGGTGAGTGATCACCGCCACCCATGGACATCGGTGACACCAGGGGAAGGCCAGCTGATAGTCGCCACGTCGATGCGTTGGGTGTAGCCGCACTTGGGTTTTAGTCGTAAAGTCGTAACGTATCAATTAATTTGAACAACTTTACAACATTTTGATCATTATAACATAAATAACATTACTTCAAGTTCATACACTGTTGTAACCCAATGGTTATTAACTTTCAATATCACTGGCACTATAACAAATTCTTTCTTAATCCTTGATTACACTTAGGTATACGCCTTGGTAGTCTGCTTGGCTGGAGAGGTCAGACATTGATTTATATCATGATGCGAGTGATGACTTCACGTCGTAGCTCAGACAACTGTATAGACAGCAGACTGGAGGAGAATCGCTGATCTTTGTCGATGAAGTAATAAAAATGAGCAATGTATACTGCCCAGAGGCAGGTATAATCAAAGACTGCTCAACAACGTACGGAATTCGCGTCGCACTTATAGCTGCAATAACATGGGATAACTTTCTCACATATCAACCAATGGTTGTAATTCTATTTTACAATAATTATTTCGTATTCCAATTTATAGACTTTCGTAAGACGTAAATTTTTCATGTAATTAATCTTATATTGCTCGATTTCACACGTAGCTTATACTAGACGTAGATACTACTATGCGTACACGAGTACTGTAGAAATAATTTAATTTATATTATTTTAATTCAAATAAGTTCAACTATAACTGACGTCACGGACGTCAAGCTAGCGAAAGCTGTGACCGATTGTTTTTGTAATAAAAAAAATAATAAGTTATCTAATTGCAAGTGTTTATTGCTCAAAGCCTACACATAGTGAGACAACCAAGACAGACAGTTATACAGTTCATTGGTGAAGTATTATAGCAAAAAAGTGCAAATAATAAACTTAAGAACTATATCGAAAACAAAAACTACCTTAAACTATATGAAGATCAGAAAAAGTGAACCAATATTTACATTATCTTCAGTAGATACTGGAATAACAGTATACTCAGTGTGCGCGTGTGCTTGACGTTGAACATAGTTGCAATCTATGGTGTTATTATGCCATTATAATACCCTTAACTGCCACTAACGTAAAAAGTTTAAACAGCGCCATCTATCGTTTCTCAGAAATAGCTACTAGGAACATCGATAGCGTAGTAAAAACATCAACATGCCGTCAGCCAAGTGTGTTGGTTGCGCGAAGTTTTTGTCGCCGCTAGAGGCCGCCAGGTGTTGTACTTGTAATGCTCTGTACCACCGAGCTTGCGGAGCCTTACCACTTACCGGTTTTTTAACTCCTACATGGATATGCCCGGAATGCAAGAAAAAAATGCAGAAGGGTAAAGTTGACGGTGCGCATTTGGAAGGACGGGGACCCGAAGAGTTAATGGACACACATGCTTCTAAGTGCACCACACTGGGTGCCACCGATGGGCTTACCTCGGACATGGCTGATGTTCTGCGCACGTTTAAAGATGAACTACATAGGGATCTACGGTCAATGTTTAAGGAAGAGCTACGCACGGAGTTACTTATAATGCGTAAAGACTTCCAGGACGAATTGCATAAATTGCGTACGGACCTGGCTCAGCTCCAAGTCGACAAGGATCAGCTGAAGGGTTCCATGGAAGCATGTCTGGAGAAAGTAAATGGCATGGAAGCTAGAGTGGACACACTAGAGACAAAATTGGTAGTTTTTTCAGACACAGCCGAAGAGGTTTCCGTGTTGAAACGAGAGCTGAATGACCGGGACCAGCAGCTATTAATAAATGACGTCGAAATAGCAAATCTACCAGAAACAAATGGTGAGAACTTAATCCATACGGTTATGCTTATAGGAACAACGTTGGGTGTAAATATCGAAGAACGTGATATTGTAAGCGCGGAGCGTGTCGGCGGTAGACATGTGAATGCGACAAATCCTACGGGCGCAGTGGAAACCCGCTCACGCTCAGTAGCTGTACGACTAGCGCGCCGCGACATGCGTGACACACTAATACGCGCCGCCCGAGTGCGACGGGGAGCGAGCACCGCGGATCTTAAAATGTCCGGTCCCGCGCAGAAGTTCTATATCAATGAACGCCTTACTAAACACACGCGGCAGTTATTTCGACGCGCACGGGAGTCTGCAAAATGTCTTGGCTGGCAATTTGTGTGGACCAATTATGGCCGCATTCTTGCCCGACAGAAGCCTGACGATAAGGCAGGCCTCATTCGCTCAGAGTCAGATTTACTGCGCATATTTGGCCCAGACCCAGAAAAAGGCTCTAAAAATTAATTTAATTGTCCGAGTGTTATTTCGTTTTCTTAGTATAGTAGTTAGAAATGTAATCAAAACTACTGTATTTTTAGTGTCTAGTTTGGTTCCGATTTGTTTAGTTTTCGATAGTTTAACTAGTTTTGTATGTCGTAATTGCGACAATTTTAATTGTCATATTTTTTACACAGCCACCACACTCACTACACTTTACATAACTATTATATCAACCACTAAAATGTTACTTTATTATGTCTATATCAAAATTCACATGCTGCACTTTTCAACACGAACTCTGAAGATGTTTAAATTTGCTAACTGTTTAAATGCCGCCGAGTAAACAAATCAAATTTGGACTGCTGAATACTGGTTCATTGTCGACAAAGCAAGATGAGTTTCTTATAGCTATGAGCCACCATTCAGTAGATATAATGGCTATCAATGAGACATGGCTGCGCGAAGGGGAGGAAGGTCGGGCACCAGTGGTTCCCGGCTACCAGTTGCGCCATATTCCACGTCCACTGTCTACTCTTAGGAAGCGCGGAGGTGGGGTTGCTTTTTATATTAAAACAGGAATATGTACACGAGTAAGATCTCACCCGCACCACCCGACAGTAGAACAAATGTGGATGAGTTTAACAACAAAGACAAAAAAAATATTGATAGGTACTGCATATCGGCCACAATGGTTAGAAGTGGATGTTTTACTTGATGCAGTCACAGAAAGCATGTGTGCTCTAGCCCCATATGACAATGTTATATTATTAGGAGACCTGAATGTCAACATGCTCGACGCTAATGAATCCAAGACAAAAAAACTTAAAGAATTCTTAAACTACAGTAATCTGGAACAAATAGTTCCTACGGCTACACACTTTGTGGGCGACGGTGCTACATTAATTGATGTGATCCTTACTGATGCGAAGTACCGGAGCGTTACAGTCGACCATATAATTGAACTTGGACGTCATTCATTTATAACGTGCGAAATAATCTGTAAAAAGGATAAACCTGTAAAGAAAACAGTTACATTTCGACCAATAAAAGACATACTGCATGAATATTTTAAGAAGGATTTAGAGGCGATCCCATGGGATGCAATAAGTGCCTTGCAGGATGTAAATGAAATGGTGGAGTCGTTTAACTCCTACATACAATGGCTTTTTGATGCCCACGCCCCGACCAAAACTAAAATATTCAGAGGTCCGCCAACGCCATGGATAACCGATAATATAAAATTAATGTTCAGGTTACGTAATGATGCCCGGCATCGGTACCAAAATACCAAACTGAAAGTACACAAACAATATTATGTGGACTTAAAGCACCTAGCAATAACAGCGTTAATAAATGAGAAAAAGGCGTTCTTTACTAAACATATTAATGACAACATAAACGACTCTAAACTGCTGTGGTATAATTTAAAAAAACATGTGATTCCAGTGGGTAGGGTCGACAGCATGCTTTTGGGCCAGTTTCAAAATCCAGATGAAATAAATTCGGCATTTCTGGACGTCCCAGGAGACGAAAATGTAAGCATATCACAACTGAGCTTCTATGAATTCAATCGTTATGGTACAGCTAGTTTTGCTTTGAAGCCAACTAATAGGGAGACAGTCTTCAAAATTATTAAAAATATAGCCACCAATGCGCAAGGAATAGACGGCATATCAAAAGAGATGGTGTCACTTACTCTGCCACAATCACTAGCAACTATAACCGAAATAATAAACAGATCCATAAACACAGATACTTTTCCTGATCTATGGCGGAGTGCAATTGTGCGGCCAATTCCAAAAAATAGTAATCCACAAAATTTCAAGGACCTTCGCCCTATAAGCATACTGCCCTGCTTATCCAAGGTGTTAGAGAGAGTGGTGTACATGCAGGTTATAGATTTTCTAGAATGTAACGAAATTCTTCCAGACTTGCAATCAGGCTTCAGAAAGGGACGTGGGACAGCTACAGCCTTAGCAGATGTTGTGGGCAATATCCTTGAGGCCCGGGATCGTGGAGAGGGGTCGATACTGGCACTTCTAGATTTTTCCCGGGCATTTGACTCAATAAATATATCCCTATTACTCTCAAAGCTATCCTACTACGGTTTTGAGTTAGATACAGTAAAGTGGTTCGCAAGTTATCTGACGGGCAGATCACAGCGGGTTGAAATACGCAAAATGGACGGTTCAACGCTGACTTCTTCCCCACTATCAGTATCCAGGGGAATTCCCCAGGGATCGTTGCTGGGTCCGCTCCTATATATATTATATAGTGCCGACATTACTAGCTGTTTCAGCGACTGTAAATACCATATTTACGCGGATGACACCCAGATATATTATTCCTTTAAGGCCAAGGACACCACATCCGCCGTAGACGTAGTTAACGCAGAGCTTGATAAGGTTACTTCGTGGTCCAAGCGAAACTCACTAGTGCTAAACTCAAAAAAATCTAAATTTATGATTATGGGCAGCAGATATCAAATTAGTTCAATTGTTTCTGCAAACCCTAAGATTATGGTAATGGGGGAAAATATAGAAAGAGTAGAAGTTGCATGTAACCTGGGCCTAATCACCGATCCGGAACTTCGCTTTGAGGATCACATCAGTGGCATAGTTCGAAACTGTTTCTACAGACTGAAGGTTCTGTACAGGATAAGAGACTTCCTTAGTATCGCATTAAGGAAGAGACTAGTAGATAGCTTGGTCCTATCAAAATTTAATTATTGTGACGTGGTATATGGGCCATGTCTGCTATCCCGTACAGAACGTTTAATCCAACGCGTACAAAATGCCTGTGCCCGATACTGTTTTAGCATACCTCGGAGAAATCATGTTACACCATATCTTAATAAAAGCGATGTTCTAAAAATGGCAGCACGGCGAAAATTACATTTAGCTAACCTATTATTTGGAGTTACAAACACACGTAAACCAGCATACCTATTTAAAAAATTAAGTTGGAGGCAGGATCATTACAGTTACTCCGCTCGTTCTACGTCCAACCCTCTCTCGATGCCTAAGTACAAAACTACTGCCTTCAGGGGATGTTTCAAGCATGCCGCCACTTGCTGCTGGAACGACATACCACCTCCAATGAGGTCACTGAAAACTATCACAAATTTTAAATTCCACCTAAAGAGCTACCTTTTACAAAAGCAAAAAATCGAGCAAAATCTATATTACAAATGAAATACCTTAGTAATTACGTTATGTTTATGACCTATGAACATAATACATCGATTTTCAGCAGGCCGGCGGCGACGCCAGCAAATGGCGGTATATAGATATAGGTATAGATTACCTACGCAACACTGCGTTCCTAACCACTCATCAAGTTAAAAGAATCAAAAGTTTTAGTAAAAAATAGCCGCATTCACTTGCTATAACTATCATTATTATTTATTTATACACAGTACACACCTATAACAGACTACACAGGGATACTAGAGATTTATATATTGTGTCTCATCATTAGCAAACCCTTGATGAATGTTGATTTCTATTTAAATTATTATAATTTATAATAATCATTTAGGTATGTGATAATATATGAATGTGTATATAATATAAAATATTTTTAACACTATATACACACACAAACACCCACATCACGCACACACAAACACCCCTCCCCCACCACGCACACACAAACACCCCCCCCCCCCCACACACAACACACCCACTCTCGTATATTATTCTGCTTTATTTGTTTTGGGTATGTAGTCATTGAATGCTTTTGCTGGCTTGGCACCCGCTCGTCACTTGGGGTTGACACTGAAAATCAGCGCTGTGTTGTGACTCACGTTACAACACAGCATCATGCTGAGTGTCAACCTCATTGCCGCAGCTACGACATGCACCATATAATTAAGTTTAAGTTTAATTATTTTTTATGTGTACCTACCGCATGTCGTCTTGTTGTGGCAATAAATCATTTTTCTTTCTTTCTTCTTTCTTTCTTTCTATTCGTGTTAAAATTATAGAATTTTGCAGTTGACATTTTTTTGTTTTTTTGAATTTTTGACGTTAGTGCAGTGGTGCCAATAATAATTTTTAGACAGCTGTGTACGTTTGGTAGAAAAGCCGTGTTTATAGGGAAAAGATCAACGGTCGGCCGAAGCACCACAGAGTACTTTGCGTATCACTGCCAAAAAAAAGGAGATACGTTTCAGCATCAACCAAATGGCGCTTTGTTTAAGTTTTTCGTGCATATTTAATTGTTCGCCATTTTTCTCTTTTTTCTTTTTAATAAAAAACGTATTAACAACATTTCATTTTAAATGGGTAATCTAATCGGGAAATACCTGTCCATAACACTCTCACTCACAATTACTTTGCAAAGATGGAATTCGGATTTACAAGCAAAGATGAACACGCACTAGATACATTTGGATACATGGAGTGATATATTTATCGAAAACATGATTACCGTGACTGAAAGCCGTAGATTTTGCTACGGCCGTAGGCCGTAGATATTGTAGTTTTTTAGCCTGAAAACCGTAGAACACGGTAATTGCCGTAGCATTGGCAACACTGCGTTAGTGATTTTTTTCTCTGTTTGACGCAAAGGTTTGACGTAGCCAAACTGGCCAAGCACGAAACAAGGTCGGCGAGGTACATACCAAAGAGTATATAATATACTACATTTAGTTCATACATTGTGCATTCAATTTATTTTATGAACACCTTTTTATAGAAATTTTCAATGGTTTTGGAATAATATTAATAAAAAAACGATGTATCGATTGCTATACTAACATGTAATTATTATTTTTTCAAACCGTTTTCGATTTGGGTGGTTTGAAACTATACGTAGTATTACATCCTCTTTGATTGAAACGTACATTGATGTTTTCCTGAACGTTGGTACTGCACCCAGGCAGAGTTTGAGAAATACTTAGTTGATGGACGATTGAGCAGAACAGTTTTTGGCGTGTGAAACACAAAATTAGTTAAGTATTGCTCAAAATTTGAGTGCCGCTTTGTTAAGTGTAGCTGGTATTCTCAAAACAGTCATTATAGTCCAGAATTGACCATACAACACCTTGTTGCAGTAGTGTTTTTTTTTCTAGTAGTTCTAACAAAGTTTTCTATTGGTTAGGTTTGAATAGGTATTAACGGTTCTTTATTAAATAAATGATAATTAAACCCGTCCGTGGTTTGGTCTATAGGTATATTTCTAAATGAATTTAACTATTAATAATTAATTTTTAATTTATGAATGAAATGTGACGTTGCTATGAGGGGCTCGTGGTTAAGTAGCAATAGCAACTGCGCGGGTTGTATGATCTGCGAGGTTAAGCTACAGTTGCCGCGGTCAGTCCGTGGATGGTTGACCATTTCGTTGCACATCGAGACCACACCGTGCGTTGCATCCTCCACTGTGCCCTCTGCTAACTTCAGAGGGACCCGCGGAGTATCACCCCACTGGCCCGGATACGGCCCCTCTCGTGCTAGAATATTCACCACGGAAAATAAAGTACACCGAAAAAGAGTTATTTCCCGTGCCCGGGTTGCACCGGGTCATTAAACTGCTGTTCTTTCCAGACGTATGGAGAAGGACCAGCAGCTGTGGGTCGGGTGCTGGCCAGAAAACCTCCACGTGTGTTTGACGGTTGCCTGTCCCTCTGGACACGTCTGGAGAATCCTTTCGAGGGATTAACTTTCAGGGGATCAATTTCAATTTCAATGTTTTTTATTTTAAATAAACCTAATTACAGGCATTTTTGAAAGGTCAGGCTCTAGTTGCACGGTTCCAAATTGTGGGTCCTATGGAGAAGAACCGGCAAGAAACTCCATGGATAAACTCTTTTTAAAATAGGTTATTGTTTATTACATCAAATTTATTCAAATAATGTGAGTATAATGTAGGTTAATGTCAGAAATAAACAAGAGTTTAAAAGTGAGTATATTGCCTTTAGAAATAAACGTAAAAAGAATTGCCATAGTATGTAGAAGCTGACCTGTCCCGACAGACGGCACCCGTTCACGAGCACGACATGATCTTATTGCCTATGGCGAATATTCTGACACCGGAAGGGCCCGATGTGGGCCCAGTGGGGCGTTGCTCCACGTGTCCCTCTGATGCTGTCCTTCCCTGCCCTCGTCGATATCGTAACCCCAGGAGTGCCTGCTAAGTAGTGTCCTCGCGCCTCTTGGGACTGAGGGTCTTGGCTTCAGCGCCCGGACGGCGAGGAAGAAAACCTCTATAAAAATTACAGGAGGTGGAGCTTGCGAGCAGAAGACTCGGTGTAGTCTGCTGCCCGACCAGCAGCTGCAGGCGTAGCATGACCACTGTAGACAAGCGTTTTGTCTACGAAATAATAGACAAAATCTATCTATATACTATAATAAAATTGTAAAGGTCGAAAAGTCTGTACATTGAGTTTTTTTTCGCGAAAACCGGCTAGGGGGACTAGAAATAAGCAATAGAACACGAATCAATCGTTTAAAAAATTCGTCTGTCTGTCTGTTTGTTACCTCATCACGTGAAAACGGCTGAACGGATCGTAATGAAACTTAGAATTTATGTTGGTATTAGTCTAACTTAAAATATAGGGTATGTTTTATCTGAATCGGTTGAGTAGATCCAGCGATACAGCTTGACCCCTCTATTGTATTAAGTTGCATACAAAGTAGAGGTCATGATTGTTGGGAGTTGCAGGTTCCTAAAAATACAACTGGATTCTATTAGTATTATAGAAAACTAGCTTTTACCCGCGGCTCCGCTCGCGTTAAATTCTGCTAACCCACGCCAGTCCAGTCCACTGTCCCGCTGTCCCACTGCCCCGCTGCCCCGCTGCCCCACTGCCCCACTGCCCCGCTGCCCCGCTAGCCCACTACCCCACTGCCCCACCGTCCCACTGCCACTGTCCCACTATCCCACTGTCCCACTATCTCACTTTATTACTATCGTCCCGTCCCATGTCCCATGTCCCATCCTATGTCCAGTCCCATGTGCCGTCCCACTGTCCTGTCCCATGTCCCGTCCCATTTCCCGTCCCCTGTTCCGTCCCTTGTCCCGTCCACTGTCCCGTCCACTGTCCCGTCCCCAGTCCCGTCCCCAGTCCCATCCCCAGTCCCATCCCCTGTCCACTCCACTCCACTCCACTCCATCGTACATTACTATCCGCTCGTGCAAATGCATAGAAGCTTCGATCTGTCGGGTGAGTACGCAACCCACGATTTTTTTTTTCTTTTTTTCTTTCTCTCTTTCTTTCTCAAAACCCATACCAGTTTTTAAGTCAGATCATCAGCTTTCAAACAAAAAAAAATCATCAAAATCGGTCCAGTAGTTTTAGCGTGATGCTGGAACAAACAAACAGACGTTTACAATTTTATAATAGTTAAGATATAGAATAACATAACACAGCCCATCACTGTCCCGTAGCTGGGCATCGCCCTCTTCTTGGAATGAGAAGAGTTAAGGAACTGGATATTGTTAGTGTAATCGATTATCGTAACATCATCAGCTCATTACCTACTGCCCCACTGCTGGGCACGGACCTCTTCTCGGAACGAGAAGTGTTAAGAAACTAGAAAATATAGAATAACATACCGTAGTCAACCCATTACTGTCCCACTGCTGGGTATGGCCCGCTTCCCAAAATGAGAAGAGATAATGAACTGGATATTATTAGTATTATCGAATAACATAACATTACCAGCCCATTACAGTCCCACTGCTGGACACGGGCCTCTTCTCAGCATAAGAAGAGATGGTTAGTGTTATAGAATAACTTAAAATAATCAGCCCAATTACTTCCCACTGCTAGGCACGAGCGTCTTCTCAGAATGAGGGAGTTTAGGGCTAATTCCATGAAATTCCATCACCTTAGCCGGTTGGTTGTAAAAACAAAATATAGTATGGTCGGTAAATAGTGTAATCGTCTGTGTAGGCGCTTATATGTATATATTTGAAGACATTGTGTTCATAATTATGACACGATGTTATTTTCCGACTACCACGCGGACGGAGTCGCGGGCACAGCTAGTGACAGATAAAGTTCTATACAATGTAGTTTTGTCGATTCTTCCGTAGACAAATCGGTTGTCTACAGTGGTCATGCTACGCCTGCTGGTGTAGCTGGCACAGCTAGCGTAGTTGGCACAGCTGGCGTAGTTGGCGCAGCTGGCGTAGCTGGTAAAGTCCCGTGAGGTGAGATTGCGTGCAGTGGTCCATGTGCGGCACCGAGGAGGGTGCGGCTGACACTAGGCCGCACGGGTAAAAGGGGCTCGCATGCTTGTTGCGGGCCGGGACCTGTCGGAGGTGAATACTCACGGGTTCCCACGCCCCCGGCTAAGGTAGTTGAAAGAACATCGTGTTGGTTTTAGTCGCTAAAAGTCCGACACTGGCTCCGTCTACCCCGGGCGGTGTGCGTCCATGAGGATTTCCCCACGGAAAAAAAATGAGCAGCTTTGAGTTTTTCGAAGGAAGTTCCTTAACGAGGCTTGCAGTAGGTGTGATTCTGGAGGAAATGTAACGTCACGTAAGATTTTTGTGATATGTGCAGGCATGTACGCACACCGCACGTTCTCTCTTTCTTTTTCTTTCTAGTATGTCTGTTTGTGTGCGTGAGGAATCGTTCCTGACCGAGGGTCCCCTGACCGCACAGGTTTTTTTTAAATTAGCAAATTCTCAGTAGCAGTCCGAAGTCTGGATCTGTGCTCGGTTAGTGGCAATAAGCTCGCCCCTATGGGACTGATAACATAACTAACAAAATGTGAGTGTACCTATTATAAACCTCGGACTACCCCTTCAGGGAAATACCTACAGGCGTGATATTATGAATGTATGTAAAATAGAATACCTCGTAAGAATGAAGTCAGTATTCTATGGTAAAACGAAAAGTTAATAACAAAACTTTTTGTTTGAATATTGTTATGCAACCTCTTTAGGTATTTTATGGAATCAATGCCACCTAGAAAAACGAGAAAAAACAAACCATACGTCGTCATGGTGATACATTTGTTGACTTCAAAAATATTGAAAAATTATGTAAATAAATCTATATGAAAATACTTGGAAAAAACCAATGTTTATGGAAAAAACTAAGAACCATTAGGTCATACATCCATGGAACCACACATGGAACAAACATAATATTGTTTTGATGAATGAAAAAACACACTATGAGTCTGTCATTTTTATTTCCACACGTTTGTTGGAACAAAATTCACAGTTTAGAGATTTATGATAGATACCTTGAATGTCTTTGATCTGATAAGTAGGTATTTGAATAAATAAACTATGAACATTCGGTACTTATATAACATTAAACTGTTTTAACTTATGATTGTAACTTTTACTGACACTATCACTGGTTTTTCCCAATCCTTGGTAGACAATCCCAATCCTTGGTGTACTCGGGTCCACACCTACGTAGTCCAGATGGACAAACAGATGGGCAGATGCCTAAAGATAATATAAGCACTACCATCTGCCTAGCTGGAGAGATTTATTTTATCTATCACGATCGGCGCAGACTGGAAGAAGCTGGTTCAATATTGGTTGATGTTTTAATAGGAATGAGATATTATCAGCATGTACTCCTCCGAAAGACAAACATGCTTGTACGGCCTGCAGATTGATTCTTCGCGTCTCATCTTCGCAGTTCACTAAATCTGTGACGGCATATGTCCACTATCTCACATATTGAATCAACCAATGCAAGGTTGTAATCCAGTAATAATAAATTTATGTTATAATTCAACCAACGACCCCAACATAACGATTTTATTATTAATTAATAGTAAGTTCGTATTCCAGTCACTAGTTATAGGTAGCAGGTTAAGATTTAACGAAGTTATATCATTGCTGGATTTCTCACACGTTTCTTGTGTGACAAGATACGAATACCTACTGCAGAAATAATTTAATTTCTATTGATGTATGTATTTAAATCAATAGAGGTACAAATGATACACTAAATTAAAATACCGTGGTTTTCATTAAATTGTTGACGTAAATTGTTGACGTTGGGATTGGGAAGTGCAATCCATTCTAGGCATATCGTGCCGCTGCGTTCTAAAATTATACATCATACTTTGTTAAAAAAATAGTGATTATAATTATTTTTGTAGCATTTTATAATTATTTCGGCATAATATTATTGAATTCTAAATGTCGATACTCTTTTCTTTAGACTTACATATGATTTAATTTATCGTTTCATATCCGGTTTCCGCACATGAATCGAAACGTAGAAATGTTAACCTGAACGTTGGCACTAGACTTAAGTAGTTACTTAGTTAATGGAGGTTTGAGTGGAAAATTTTTCAACATGTGAAACACAAAATACTTAAATATTCGTTTTAAGTAAACTCAATTTTTGAGCGCCGCTTAGTTAAGTAAAGCTGAAAGTTTCTGATTTGAGAATTTTTTGTTCTTTACGACTAAACCACGGAACCAATTTAGATGAAACTTATGGCTTAGAAATAAAATAAATATCTTTGGGACATAATTACACAGCACCATCTAGTCCCAAACTAAGCAGAGCTTGTACTATGGGTACTAGACAATTGATATAATACTTATAATACTTTTTTTTTTTTGTAAATATATAGGTACTTATGATACATAAGCAACACCCAGACCAACACAAACACTTATGTTCATCACAAAAATATTTGTGTCCTGTGGGAATCGAACCCACGACCTCGTGATCTGCAGTCCGACACTCGAACCACTGATCAAGTCAGTCGTCAAAATAGATTGAAATCAGGAGAATATGATTAGATTGAAATCAGAAGAAGAATATGATTAGATTGAAGGACTTTTAATTGGAATAACGATTTTAATTACAAATAATCCTTATACTTACTAAACTTGTCGTGCGGACGGGCAAACGTACACCCGTCCGCACAACCGTTGTCAATGTGCTTCCGTATTCTAGTCTCTAATCTTAAGTACTTATTGGGATTATTTTAAATTGAATTCGTTGTGCCCGTCCCGTGCCCGCCCGTCCAATCCTTAAGTCGGTCTAAATAAGTCTGCGTCATAAGCAGTATTAAGTGGCGATTAGCCATTTATCGCCCCACTCTTAATCAGACTACTAAGGTCCCACCCTAAGCGGTAATTTAATTATTTCAATGACGTTTTAAAGGCGCAGGCACACAGCTGGCGGGACGGTACGGAGGTGGAGCGTCGACCGAACGTGGACGCGTACATGTCACACTGCGGGCGGAACACGCGCGGGCCTGAACGGCGGCGGCGCGTAACAGCGTCAGAAGGAAAGAGAGAGAGTAGAGCTCCTTTGTGAAAGAGTTCGTCCGGGGAAGTACTACCACCGAACCTACTTCTCCGCCAAATAGTGATGCTTGCATTGCTGTGTTTCGGTCTAAAAGGTACGGGTGCCGGTGAAATTACTATCACATGAGACTTTCCATCTTTATGTCTCAGTTTGGCGAACCGACTTGAGGTACCATTTACGAAACAGCCTAGGTGGTATTGAAGTTGTTATGAGCAAAGGTAACCGCTTAAGATCAGGTGGGCCTTAAGCTCGTTTCGCCATCCTATAATATATAAAAAAAGGTTCCGCTGTTTGTGTGACTACTACTATGTATTCCCTTATAATACAACGCCAGCGTATCGGTCGCGCACTGCCCGGCGGAGCGGCGGCGGATTGGTCACGCCGTCGAAACGCCCGGCAGGACGACGAGACCCGCTGACGATAAACTTCAGTTCCGTCCCGCTTCAGTTCCGCTCGTTGTGGGTTTGCAGCTTAAAATTATTAGGGCATAACATATCTATACTTTTAAATACCATTGATGATTCCCGGGTCGGGCATAGTGTTATTGGGTTTTTTCATTACGAAATGCTCAGTAGCAGCCCGGAGACTGGATTTGAGCCCGGTTAATGGCAATAGGCTCGCCCCCTATTACATGGGACTTTTAACATAACTGGCGAAATGTGGGTGTATTGTACACCTCTGCCTACCCCTTCGGGGAAATACAGGCGTGATGTTATGTTATGTTATGTTATGTTACTCTAAGGGAGAAACCCACACGTAGCTTAGTACGATTTATTACTCAACAAACTAGTTACTATATAATACATACTGGCCACCTAGTTGCCTCGCCTGTCACGCTGGCGGTGATGACGTCTCTCTGTCTATTAGATTTTCTAACGAAATAAAGAATATTGTAATTTATAAAAATGTGTATTTAATAAATTGGCGACGAGGATGTCGAATTATGATATTAAAAAACTGAAGAAAACCCGCACCGCATTACGCGGTATAATTACAAAATTAGGAAACTACGTAAACAGTCAAGAAACACTACCATATGAAGAAACAGAATCAAGACTTCAATCACTTCAAGAAACATTACAGAAATTACAAGAAATACAGCATAACATAGAATCAGAAACACCAGACGAACAACTAGACCAAGAGATAGAAACCAGGTACGATTTCGAAGAAAAATGTATCATCATAAAGACAAAACTTTTGATGTATCAAAACGGAGACAATCGACATGTTTTACCGCTACAAACATCAGCATCACAGCTAAGTACAAATACGCACCAAGAACGCGGTCCAAAAATTAATTTCCAGCCCTTTAATGAAAAAGAAACCTTTGCAAACTTTACTAAAAGACTAACTGTATTTTTCTTACTCAACAAGATCGAAGACGCTAAAATGAAAGTTTACACCTTACTTGCTGCTCTATCACCAGAATTACATGAGAAATTACACGATTTATGCTCCCCGGATGATCCAGTTGACATGAATTTTAAGGAGCTCACACAGATACTAGACGAATACATTGACCCTAAACCTAGCATATGGGCGTCACAACACAAATTTATTACGCGCACACAAAGTGAAGATGAAACAGTGGCAACATACGCATCAGAATTAAAAAAGAAATCCTTGAACTGTGAATTTAAATGTCAACATTGTCAAAAACCTATCCTAGAAAGCTTCCTAGCCCTACAGTTTATTCGAGGATTGAAAGACAGTGATATAAGAACAAAAATTCTTCAAGAAAGAAATACACTACCTTTTACAGAACTGGTACATATAGCTACATCCATAGAAATGGGAAAATCGGAGAACCTAAGAATATCCGCAGACATGCACAAAAATTTGGACACAGTTAACAGAATTACAAGCTCAATAAAAATACCTAAACAGTTAACATCTACATCAGCTTCATCCCCGATAACGATAAGGGATTTAAAAGGAAAATGCTTCCGATGCGGCAAAGACGACCATCGATCTAATGAGTGTGGCGCCATCAAATCCACCTGCCTGAAATGCAAGAAGGCTGGACATCTGGCACGAGTCTGTTTACAGCGAAATGTAAATAACAATCAACTAGACCACAATACAAGTAACATGAGTAACGAAAGCATGGGGAATATCAACCTAATTAAAAGTGAGATATCTGAAAAATACATGATTACAGTAAAAATAGAGAACAAACAGGTTGGCATGGAATTCGATACAGGAGCGACTTTGTCATCAATGTCACTTAAGCAATACAAAAGCCTGAAAATACCAAACAAAATTTTCAAAACAGAAATGAAATTGAGAACCTACACTGGTGAAATTATCAAGCCTGCAGGAGTGACATACGTAAAAGGCACTTATAAAGACCAGACCTTCAACGGGAAATTATACATAATCAATCAAAACGTTGACCCAATTTTTGGAAGAAGCTGGATGAAAGAACTGAATGTGAAAATTGCAGATATAAGGGTTATACAAACTTCTGAACGATCCGACAAACTTGATAAATTATTAGAAGAATTCGCAACAACGGTTTTTAAATCAGACTTGGGAAAAATACCCAACTACGAAGCTCACTTAAATCTCAAGGAAAATACACGGCCTATCTTTATAAAACCGCGACGAATACCGTACGCGTTAAAGGAAAAGGTCGATAAAGAAATCGAACGATTATGTGCAGAAGGGGTGATCACCAAAGTAGATCATTCAGATTGGGGCACCCCAATCGTACCGATTGTGAAATCAAATGGGAGCATTCGACTATGTGCAGACTACAAGGTCACCCTTAACAAAGTCATCAGTGATGAACATTACCCAATTCCTATAATAGAGGATATATTTGCAGAAATGAACGGAGGAAAATACTTCTGCACCTTAGATATTACCCAAGCCTATCTTAATATGGTTATGGATGAAGAAAGTGCCCTCTTACAAACATTGAGTACGCACCTAGGTACTTACAAAGTCAATCGCTTAATGTTTGGAGTCAAAGTAGCACCAAGCCTTTGGCAGAAATTTATGGATCAGTTACTTCAGGGACTAGACGGAGTAAAATGTTTTTTCGACGACATAATAATTCAAGGAGCATCAGAAGAACAACTCTTAACACGTCTAAAACGAGTATTACAAAAACTGAAAGATAGTAACCTCCACGTCAACAGAGAAAAATGTCATTTTTTTAAACGTAACATTAACTACCTCGGACATACAATTGATAAAGACGGTTTACATAAGAACAAAGACAAAGTAAGGGCCATCGTGAACACTGCACGGCCAACCAATGTAAACGAATTACGAACCTTCTTGGGCATGGCAAACTACTACAACAAATTTATTCCAAACCTTGCCTCATTAACGAACTCACTAAATGAGTTATTAAAGAAAGAGAAAGATTTTCACTGGAATTCTAAATGTGAAGACAGTTTTAATAATATTAAGAAGGAGATTTTGAGCGAAAGAGTTTTGATTCACTTTGACCCAGGAAAACCATTGATACTAGCTACAGACGCTTCGCCAACAGGTTTAGGAGCTGTTTTGTCTCACAGACTACCTGATGGCTCAGATAGACCAATCGCATTCGCCTCTAGGACACTTTCATTTAGCGAAAAGAAGTATAGTCAAATTGACAAAGAAGCTACGGCGATCTACTGGGGCATAAAAAAATTCTTCCACTACTGTTACGGCAGAAAATTCACATTAGTGACGGATCATAAGCCCCTTACATCGATTTTTCATCCCCACCAGACATTACCAGCACTGAGCACAATGCGATTATTTCATTACGCACATTTCTTATCGGGATTCAACTACGATGTGGAATACAGAGCGTCAGCTAAAAATGCAAACGCTGATTACCTATCAAGATTTCCAGTAGAAATAACAAAAGAAACCTCAATAGACCAACATTGTGCATACCAACTACAGCAGATTAACGTCCTAGAAATTCGGCCAGAAGTTATAGCTAATGAAACGAGAAAAGACAACGAACTTAAGATATTATCGGAAGCACTACAAACAGGTCACTCATTACGACGATATGGCTACGGTGATAATGAATTAACAATTCAAGACAACTGCATATTGAGAGGAACTCGAGTGGTAATACCCAAAAGTTTACACGCACGTGTACTAGATGAACTACACGCCGGACACATCGGCATACTTAAAATGAAATTACTAGCTCGCAGCTACATATACTGGAAAAACATAGACAAAGATATCGAAAATAAAGTAAAATCCTGCAGAGCATGCCGATTGGAACAGAACGAGTCACCAAAAGCACCCCCACACCATTGGGAACAACCTACGGGACCATGGGAACGTCTTCATATAGACTTTGCAGGACCTATTCTAGGACACCAACTCCTAATAGTCGTAGACGCTTTTACAAAGTGGGTGGAAGTATTTCCAACAAAGACCACAACGAGTGCTTGGTGCATCGTTAAGTTGAGGGAATTATTCTGCACATTCGGCACACCATACACACTTGTGTCAGACAACGCACGTCAGTTTGTATCTCAAGAATTTAAGAGCTATCTTTTCAGCTGCGGTGTAACACACTTGACGTCAGCTCCGTACCACCCAGCCACTAACGGCCAGGCCGAACGTTACGTGCAAACAATAAAGAAAGCACTACGCGCAATGGAGGGGGAGAGAGGCAATCTTACGGATAAGCTCCTTATTCTCAAGACTCGACTACGACGCACACCAATCCTAGGCGAACATACTCCCTATGGACTGATGTTCAGTCGGGATATTAGAACTAAGCTGCATGTAATGTTCAAAGACTCATCTGCCCCGAAGGCTTTCAGACCGATCAACACACAGTCTTCAATCAGAGCTCACTCCCTAGGTGATGGTGTCCAGGCCAGAGCCTACTCCGACCCAAAACGAAGATGGGAATTTGGCACGATAGTGCGTCGCCTAGGCAGGCTTCATTATGAAGTGCGAACTGACGGAGGCGTCGTATGGCGTAGACACCTGGAGCAGCTGCTTCCAGCCCCAGGAGTGAGACAACCAGGAATCGCGGCGGAGGACTAATACATACTGGCCACCTAGTTGCCTCGCCTGTCACGCTGGCGGTGATGACGTCTCTCTGTCTATTAGATTTTCTAACGAAATAAAGAATATTGTAATTTATAAAAATGTGTATTTAATACTATATATGGTGGATTCTGCAGTCTAGGTTTATTTTTAGCCGATCTCAGCCTGATATGGCGAGTAGGTCCTGCCCGTGCACATAACTGCCATCAAGAATGGAAGGTAACCCAAGAGTAAGCCTTTACTTGTGAATTATAATCAAAGAAAAAAAAATTGAAATTATAATATTCTACGATTTAAATTGTGGAAAGAATAAATTTCTCACGAGCAAGATTCGAACCTGCGCCTCAGTACACTAGTATTATAAATAACAAAATAATTAGTAAGAGTAGGCATATCTATACGACTTTGAATTAACTGCAAAGTCGCTGACGTAACCCAAAGACGTGCCAAGTGGATGCGAATTTCGATACCACGAGCAGTGTTCACGGTAGCTTAGTGGCTGAAGCACTGGCGTACTGAGTCAGGAGTCACAGGTTCAAATCCTGCTCGTGAGCGATTTTTTCTTTCCACAATTTAAAAATTATAAAATTATAATAATATTATAGTAGTTTTTTTTTTAACTACTGTTTGTCCGTTTTACTTTCATGTCTCTGAATCTTAGCCTCAGACCCGTGTTCAGAACAATTCTCAAGCATGAATCATCATCGCAACATTCAAGAATTCGGGCCAGACCCAATGGAAATTTAATGAAATTTGAATGGAATGGAATGGCCGAAATAACAAACTATTGAAACTATACATTATAACTAGGGTTTGTTGAATTTCAAAAAGAAAGCAGCCAAGGAAAACGTTTTATGGAGGCATTTGCTCATTATTTTATAGAAAATTATAATAATTTCTTAGGTTTTCGCGATCACTACACATTATAATAAAACAAGTTTAACCGGATTATGGTTCCGTGTGGTGCCGGACTTAAAGAATTGCACCACCCTCTCTCTTCTCATGGGTGTCGTAAAAGGCGACTAAGGCATTCACCAGAGGATGGGCAGCAGCGTTCTCTGAGATTTAAACAACCAACTGCTATCGCCAACCCGCCTGCCAAGCGTGGCGATTATGGCATATCCCCCCTCCTTTGGGGGAGGCCTTTGTCCAGCAGTGGACGTCTTTCAGCTGAAATGATGAACCAGATTATATCGCGTATATTGTTAAAATTGGTTTTCCTGACGTTTCGAAAGCTTTGCAGCGTTCGTGGTCCCAGGAAGACTAAGATGGCGTCCGGGATTCCCCTGATTTATCCTAGTTTGGGGAGCGTCCGAGCGAGTCCGGTCCGAGATGTCCGGGGGTAAACCCTGGTTTCGCCTAAATATCCGGGGTTTTGAAAGTTTTTGTCCGGCGTTAGCAAATTAGGTGATGGTTGCCCTACGTTAAGGTCAAACTGTTACCATTGACGTGAGGTTGACTGTAGGTAGGACAACCATTTGATTTCTATAAAACTATTTAAAAACTGAAGCTTTAAGGTCCTTCCATACCCGTAGCACTTGTAGGTACAATACACATCTACTTAATCCTTTGGAGACCACTAAGGTCATAACTTATGTGCAAAGGCTTTCACAAGGGTGAACCGAACTCCCAAAAACACCAACAAACATCCTTCAACGCTATTCACAACCTTATTAAGGTAATTTCAGGGTACAGATTTCTATGTCAACGATTCAGTTTATTAAATACATTATCATGTTTTTTCCAGCCGTGGCCTTTATCGTTCAAGGTACGGTACGATCAAAGTTGAGGCCAAATCAAAACATTATTTTCTTGTTTATATTTTTTTTTACCTTTGAAAAATTGTTGTACCTACTTTATTGTAAAGAATCAGTCGTTCATGACAACACGTAATGTATGAAACAAGGATGAATAAAAAATGCTGGTTATTGGTGTCGATTCTCTTGTTCAAGAACTAAACTTATTTTAAACTATCGCTCTCTTTTACTAATAGTAAATACAAGAAAGGGATGGAAACAATTTTAGAACTGTCATTAGTTGACGTGTTACATTTCTTTGTATTTTCGTGGGCACGTTCCGAGATCGCTACTAAACTTGTATGGAAATCTAAATTCTGACTAATTTGGCAGTTCTAAAATTGTTGCCCTCCCTTTCTTGTATCTACTATTAGTAAAAGAGAGTGATAGTTTAAAATAAGTTTAGTTCGTGATTAAAATAATCGACACCATTGTTAAATATTTCTAATAAAACATGAACCTGCCCCCTGAACAGATCACAACCGTTCGAAAGTGGCTATCGAATCGCAGACACTTCTTAAGAACCCCGGCCGGATGCTCCCAAAACTAGTACAAATTTGGGGAAACCCGGACGTATGGAAGCTCTAGCTATGAGGAACATCAGCCCCTCTAGCCAAGTTGACAATCTACAATCGTCAACGCTATAGAAAACAATCAAAATGTATGGGAATGACATATAAGTAGTAGGGATTCGCCGATACTGGATCAAGTCTGGGGGCCGACGCTGCCGACTAGTCTCACATGGCACATACGACCGCGAAATGATTAAGTTAGTCTTATAAAACCGCGAATTAATTTGATTACACGTATCAAACCGCGAATTAATTTGATAATGTTGATTGATCGATCTGATCGCGGGTTTGGTCTTTGCTGGTAGTAGTAGGGATTCGCCGATACTGGATCAAGTCTGGGGGCCGACGCTGCCGACTAGTCTCACATGGCACATACGACCGCGAAATGATTAAGTTAGTCTTATAAAACCGCGAATTAATTTGATTACACGTATCAAACCGCGAATTAATTTGATATCAAACCGCGAATTACTTTATCGAACAGCGCATAAATTTGATATCAAAACGCGAATTAATCAGACTACACGTATCAAACCGCGAATTATGTTGATTGATCGATCTGATCGCGGGTTTGGTCTTTGCTGGTAGTAGTAGGGATTCGCCGATACTGGATCAAGTCTGGGGGCCGACGCTGCCGACTAGTCTCACATGGCACATATGACCGCGAAATGATTAAGTTAGTCTTATAAAACCGCGAATAAATTTGATTACACGTATCAAACCGCGAATTAATTTGATATCAAACCGCGAATTACTTTATCGATCCGCGAATAAATTTGATATCAAAACGCGAATTAATCAGACTACACGTATCAAACCGCGAATTATGTTGATTGATCGATCTGATCGCGGGTTTGGTCTTTGCTGGTAGTAGTAGGGATTCGCCGATACTGGATCAAGTCTGGGGGCCGACGCTGCCGACTAGTCTCACATGGCACATATGACCGCGAAATGATTAAGTTAGTCTTATAAAACCGCGAATTAATTTGATATCAAACCGCGAATTACTTTATCGATCCGCGAATAAATTTGATATCAAAACGCGAATTAATCAGACTACACGTATCAAACCGCGAATTATGTTGATTGATCTATCTGATCGCGGGTTTGGTCTTCGCTGGTAGTAGTAGGGATTCGCCGATACTGGATCAAGTCTGGGGGCCGACGCTGCCGACTAGTCTCACATGGCACATATGACCGCGAAATGATTAAGTTAGTCTTATAAAACCGCGAATTAATTTGATATCAAACCGCGAATTAATTTGATATCAAACCGCGAATTACTTTATCGAACCGCGCATAAATTTGATATCAAAACGCGAATTAATCAGACTACACGTATCAAACCGCGAATTATGTTGATTGATCGATCTGATCGCGGGTTTGGTCTTTGCTGGTAGTAGTAGGGATTCGCCGATACTGGATCAAGTCTGGGGGCCGACGCTGCCGACTAGTCTCACATGGCACATATGACCGCGAAATGATTAAGTTAGTCTTATAAAACCGCGAATAAATTTGATTACACGTATCAAACCGCGAATTAATTTGATATCAAACCGCGAATTACTTTATCGATCCGCGAATAAATTTGATATCAAAACGCGAATTAATCAGACTACACGTATCAAACCGCGAATTATGTTGATTGATCGATCTGATCGCGGGTTTGGTCTTTGCTGGTAGTAGTAGGGATTCGCCGATACTGGATCAAGTCTGGGGGCCGACGCTGCCGACTAGTCTCACATGGCACATATGACCGCGAAATGATTAAGTTAGTCTTATAAAACCGCGAATTAATTTGATATCAAACCGCGAATTACTTTATCGATCCGCGAATAAATTTGATATCAAAACGCGAATTAATCAGACTACACGTATCAAACCGCGAATTATGTTGATTGATCTATCTGATCGCGGGTTTGGTCTTCGCTGGTAGTAGTAGGGATTCGCCGATACTGGATCAAGTCTGGGGGCCGACGCTGCCGACTAGTCTCACATGGCACATATGACCGCGAAATGATTAAGTTAGTCTTATAAAACCGCGAATTAATTTGATATCAAACCGCGAATTACTTTATCGATCCGCGAATAAATTTGATATCAAAACGCGAATTAATCAGACTACACGTATCAAACCGCGAATTATGTTGATTGATCTATCTGATCGCGGGTTTGGTCTTCGCTGGTAGTAGTAGGGATTCGCCGATACTGGATCAAGTCTGGGGGCCGACGCTGCCGACTAGTCTCACATGGCACATACGACCGCGAAATGATTAAGTTAGTCTTATAAAACCGCGAATTAATTTGATTACACGTATCAAACCGCGAATTACTTTATCGATCCGCGAATAAATTTGATATCAAAACGCGAATTAATCAGACTACACGTATCAAACCGCGAATTATGTTGATTGATCGATCTGATCGCGGGTTTGGTCTTTGCTGGTAGTAGTAGGGATTCGACGATACTGGATCAAGTCTGGGGGCCGACGCTGCCGACTAGTCTCACATGGCACATACGACCGCGAAATGATTAAGTTAGTCTTATAAAACCGCGAATTAATTTGATTACACGTATCAAACCGCGAATTACTTTATCGATCCGCGAATAAATTTGATATCAAAACGCGAATTAATCAGACTACACGTATCAAACCGCGAATTATGTTGATTGATCGATCTGATCGCGGGTTTGGTCTTTGCTGGTAGTAGTAGGGATTCGACGATACTGGATAAAGTTACTCTTGTCAAAGATTCACCGGCTAAGATAATGCCATAATCAGGTACTTCTTTTTTTGTTTTGGGGGCATTGTTAAGCGTTTATGAGTTGTATTTTTATTAATTCTATTGTAAGGATTTGCCTTATTCTTCTCAGAAACTGGCTATTGTGTTTTATTTTAATTACCTTTTGAAGCATTTTTTAATCCAATAGAGAGTTGTTCTAACGATCCGAGTAAATCATCAACTACTAATATTCAAAAACATGAAATGTATAGTTTTGGGTATTGTATAAAGCGTTCATATGACGACATATTATCAAAATGAGATATATAGTGCCCAAAAATTGTGTACAAGTATTCATGAAACATTTATGTAAAGACCTAAAAACAATATGTGAAAAAATTGCTTCAATCATGTCCTGTTTCATTAAAAAACGAAGATAAAAATATTATTTCAAACAAAAAAATCTGTCGTATTTGTGAAACTTAATTAACAGATGAACATTTTTATGATTTCGATTGGCATACTTGTATATTTAGAGGTGTTGCACATGAAATATGTAATTCTAAGTTTAGAACACCCCGTCATATTCCTGTTTTTTTTTTTACGTAACTTAAGTTATTACGACGCTCATTTTATTGTTCACGGATTAAATTTTGATAACGGTGAAGTTGAAATTATTCTTCAAAATAAATAAAAATACATATCATTTTATAAAAAGTTAAAAATAAATAATCAACAAGTTAGCTAAAGGTTCGTAGACTCTTTAAATTTTTTATCATGTAGTTTAGATCAGTTGGCTAAAATTCTATAAAAGTGTTTTTATTTTTATATTATCAGACTCTAAGAAAATGTAATGGACATTATTCTTAGTTAATAAACATACACGTAACATAGAAAAATAATATAAATTTTGATGACAGTGATGTTGAAATTATTCTTCAAACTAAAGAAAAATAAATTTCCTTTTCTAAAAAGTTAAAAATAAATAATCAACAAGTTAGCTTATGATTCGTAGATTCCTTAATTTTTTTTATCATTTAGTTTTTTTATCAATTGGTTAAAAATTAAAATTCTGTAAAAGTGTTTTTAATTTTATATTATCAGACTCTAAGAAAATGTAATGGATATTATTCTTAGTTAATAAACATACACGTAACATAGAAAATTTATTTAAATTTTGATGACAGTGATGTTGAAATTATTCTTCAAACTAAATAAAAATACATATCATTTTATAAAAAGTTAAAAATAAATAATCAACAAGTTAGCTAAAGGTTCGTAGACCCTTAAATTTTTTTATCATGTAGTTTAGATCAGTTGGCTAAAATTCTATAAAAGTGTTTTTATTTTTATATTATCAGACTCTAAGAAAATGTAATGGACATTATTCTTAGTTAATAAACATACACGTAACATAGAAAAATAATTTAAATTTTGATGACAGTGATGTTGAAATTATTCTTCAAACTAAAGAAAAATAAATTTCCTTTTCTAAAAAGTTAAAAATAAATAATCAACAAGTTAGCTTATGATTCGTAGATTCCTTAATTTTTTTTATCATTTAGTTTTTTTATCAATTGGTTAAAAATTAAAATTCTGTAAAAGTGTTTTTAATTTTATATTATCAGACTCTAAGAAAATGTAATGGACATTATTCTTAGTTAATAAACATATTCCTTAATTATTTTTATCATTTAGTTTTTTTATGAATTGGTTAAAAATTCTGTAAAAGTGTTTTTAATTTTATATTATCAGACTCTAAGAAAATGTAATGGACATTATTCTTAGTTAATAAACATACAGGTAACATAGAAAAATAATATAAATTTTGATGACAGTGATTTTGAAATTATTCTTCAAACTAAAGAAAAATAAATTTCCTTTTATAAAAAGTTAAAAATAAATAATCAATAAGTTAGCTTATGATTCGTAGATTCCTTAATTTTTTTATCAGTTAGTTTTTTTATCAAATTGGTTAAAATTCTGTAAAAGTGTTTTTAATTTTATATTATCAGACTCTAAGAAAATGTAATGGACATTATTCTTAGTTAATAAACATACACGTAACGTAGAAAAATAAGTTAGATGAAAATTATTTTGTAGGCTAGATTGTAATGCATTATGAGAATAGTGTTTTTTTTTTTATAATAAGGAAAAAAAAATTGTTTAGATCAGTTTGCTAAAAATCTTCATGACGATCAATTTGGAGAATTAAAAAGAAACTTCCCTAATAATCAAGATGTAATTGCTTAAAACTAACGTCACTACGTAACCAAGTCCATTTTATAGCTCACTTACAGATTCTCATATTCATATTAATTTATTTGTAAAGTCAATTTACACGTCATTAGTTTTATAAATCGTTACATATTATCATAGAATAGAATCTTATTAAGTAGGTGTTAAGGTAAAAATATAAAATTGTACAAAAATAAAATAAAGTTACAATAGAAAATACATGTCTAAAGAGTCAAATTCAAATGTCACAAAATAATAAAAAGTCAAAAAACTAAGCATGTCACAACTTTAAATTTAAATGATATTAATTACATTCAAAAACAGATGTCATAATTAAAATAATTAAATAATATTAACAAACATATCCAAACGATGATTACAATCATGCAAATGATATTTGACAACACTTTCATTGTCGTTAGTATGTTTGATTATTCGGACTTATATTTGAAAACGGATGTTTTACTTTTACTCGTGTATTTTTTAGAAGTTTGTTTGGAGTACCCTGATGTCCATGATTTACATTCGAACTATCCTTTATGTCCAGACAATATTTGTTTACTAAAGAAACTAAGTTCGTTAGATAAATTCATTACAGAAATCTAAAACAATGTATTGAAATGAGGATAAAGTTAGTTAAAATTCATAGAGTTTTAAGATTTAAACAGAGCCCTTGGTTAAAAAGATATATAGATTCAAATTTAAATTTCAGAACATTAGCTAAATCAGATTTTGAAAAAGACTTTTACAAGTTAATGAACAATTCTGTCTTTGGTAAGACGATGGAAAATATTTTGATAAAATGGTAAATGTAAAATTGGTAACTCACTGGGAAAACCACGGTAAAATTTTCGGTGCTCAAGATTTAATTGCGAAACCGAGTTCCATAGTTTACCAATATTTTCAGAAAATTTAGTTGCGGTTCAAACGCGGAAAACCAAATTAACACATAACAACCCAATTCTTTTAGGATTTTAGATATTTCAAAAACTTTTATGTATGATTTTTATACATTTTTATAACTACATGTGTAAAAAATTTAACAACAAAATTATGTTATTATATACAAATACTGATAGTTTGATATTATCAAATTTTTACAAATGATTTTTATGATGATATAAAACCAGACCTCGATGTCCCTACATACTTTGATACATCAGACTATGACTCAAATATTGTTTTCGGATACCCAAAAAGAAATAAAAAGAAATTAGGTTATTTTAAAGACGAAAATAATAGAAAAAAAAAATGTAGGGTATAAGATAAAAACTTTATGCTTTTGATGTTGAGGATAAATTCATAGCAAAAGCGAAAGGTGTAAGCAAAAGTATTACCAAAAAGATAAATATGGTGAAGTCATGTCTATTTAATAAAAAAATTCAATATTGTAGTATGCTTACATTTACATTGCATTATATGATAAAGATATTTTGTTAAGTTTCTGAGTAAAAATTGTATGTTTTTAATTTTGATGACGGAAAGTTAAAAATAAATAATCAATAAGTTGAACTCGAGGAAGAATTGAGCAAGTTACGATAGGATATCATAGTCTGCTGCCCGACCAGTAGCTGGCGTAGCTTGGCGTGGCTGGCACAGCTGGCGTAGCTGACACAGTTGGCGTAGGTGGCGCGGCTGACGTAGCTGACACAGCTGGCGTAGCTGGCCCAGCTGGCGTAGTTGGCGCAGGTAGCGTAGCGTCGAGGGTGGTTGTGTGAATACTCACGGGTTCCTACGCCCCCGGCTAAGGTAGTTGAAGGAACACCGTGGTGGTTTTAGTCGGTAAGAGTCCGACACTGGCTCCACCTACCCCGGGCGGAGTGCGTTCATGAGGATTTCCCCACGGCAAAAAAAGGGTTATCTGAAGTCCGAAGACAGCGGGAGGGCGATCAACTTTCCCAGTGCGGTGTCGGGTTCATCGTCCACAAGTCTCTGGTGAACAACGTAGTGAAGATAGAGAGTGTGCGTCGACTAGGGTGGCGTACCTTATACTCAGATTAAGCAAAAGGTATTCGTTGAAGGTCGTACAGGTATACGTCCCGACCTTGACACATCCCTGAAGATATCCTCCAATGCAGCAGTGAACAGTTTCGGAGAAATCACATCTCTCTGTCTCACGCCTCGCTGCAGAAGGATAGGTTTCGAGGCTTGGTCCTATAATCGGACTGACATAGTGGCTTTTTCAAACAAACACTTTAACACTTCGATATATCGATAGTCAATCTGGCACCGTTGAAGAGACTGTTGTACAGCCCAAGTCTCGATCGAATGGAAGGCTTTCTCGTAGTCCACAAACGCTAAACAAAGAGGCAAGTTATATCAAAAAACTTCTGAAGGGCCTTAAGGATCGGTTTTCCACCAACCTTCAGGAGATCGGCCGTAATTCCGTCATCACCCGGCGCCTTGTTTTTGAGCGGCTTCAGAGCTATCCTAATCTCGTACAGGCTGATGTCTGGAATATATTTGGTATAGTGTCGGGTCACTCGAGCTCTTTGGTTGTTCGCCCGATTTGCAGCGGGTTTCCGCGTGGACGTTTATAACTGTCCATTCTCGACCTCTTTCAAGAGCTCTGGCTTGGAGGATACGACTCTGCCATCGTCGTTCCTCAGTTTTGCAACCTGGGTCTGTCCAATAGACAGGTCCCTTGTGAAGACTTTGGAACCCTTGTCCTTCTCTATCGCGTCTTCAATACGTTCAGTATTAAATCGGCGTAGGTCACTTTTCAAGGACTTTGAGATCTGTCTATTGAGCCGCCAGTTCTACCCGGTGATTCCGATATCCATATCCAAATTGCCCCACTCGCAGCTTTTAGCTCGAAATTCAGAATCGTTTCGAATGTCTAGGGAGCTTAGTGGACGATTACAACCATGGGTTTGTAGAAATGCGGATAGACGCGAGATGATTCTCAGCCCTCAGATGATGCGACTAAGTACCGGCGGCTCAATAGACAGATCTCAAAGTCCTTGAAACGCCATTACTGCCGAGCTCCTGAAGGTTAGTGGAAAACCGATCGTTAAGGCACTTCAGAAGTTGTTTGATTCTGTCATTCTCGAGGGAAGAACGCCACAGGCATGGAGCAGAGGTGTGGTGGTGCTTTTCTTCAAAAAGGGCGATAATACTCTACTGAAGAACTATAGGCCTCATTCACTCCTGAACCACCAACACTTGTAGATAACAAGCTGTTTTCAAGAATCATTACGAACCGTCTTTCACGCAGGTTTGATGAATTCCAACCCCCCGAACAGGCTGGGTTCCGAAAAGGCTTTAACATCGTAGACTACATACATACGGTGCGGCAGGTAATACAGAAAACCGAAAAGTATAACTTGCCTCTTTGTTTAGCGTTTGTGGACTACGAGAAAGCCTTCCATTCGATCGAGACTTGGGCTGTACAACAGTCTCTTCAACGGTGCCAGATTGACTATCGATATATCGAAGTGTTAAAGTGTTTGTTTGAAAAAGCCACTATGTCAGTCCGATTATAGGACCAAGCCTCGAAACCTATCCTTCTGCAGCGAGGCGTGAGACAGAGAGATGTGATTTCTCCGAAACTGTTCACTGCTGCATTGGAGGATATCTTCAGGGATGTGTCAAGGTCGGGACGTATACCTGTACGACCTTCAACGAATACCTTTTGCTTAATCTGAGTATAAGGTACGCCACCCTAGTCGACGCACACTCTCTATCTTCACTACGTTGTTCACCAGAGACTTGTGGACGATGAACCCGACACCGCACTGGGAAAGTTGATCGCCCTCCCGCTGTCTTCGGACTTCAGATAACCCTTTTTTTGCCGTGGGGAAATCCTCATGAACGCACTCCGCCCGGGGTAGGTGGAGCCAGTGTCGGACTCTTACCGACTAAAACCACCACGGTGTTCCTTCAACTACCTTAGCCGGGGGCGTAGGAACCCGTGAGTATTCACACAACCACCCTCGACGCTACGCTACCTGCGCCAACTACGCCAGCTGGGCCAGCTACGCCAGCTGTGTCAGCTACGTCAGCCGCGCCACCTACGCCAACTGTGTCAGCTACGCCAGCTGTGCCAGCCACGCCAAGCTACGCCAGCTACTGGTCGGGCAGCAGACTATGATATCCTATCGTAACTTGCTCAATTCTTCCTCGAGTTCAACTTATTGATTATTTATTTTTAACTTTCCGTCATCAAAATTAAAAACATACAATTTTTACTCAGAAACTTAACAAAATATCTTTATCATATAATGCAATGTAAATGTAAGCATACTACAATATTGAATTTTTTTATTAAATAGACATGACTTCACCATATTTATCTTTTTGGTAATACTTTTGCTTACACCTTTCGCTTTTGCTATGAATTTATCCTCAACATCAAAAGCATAAAGTTTTTATCTTATACCCTACATTTTTTTTTTCTATTATTTTCGTCTTTAAAATAACCTAATTTCTTTTTATTTCTTTTTGGGTATCCGAAAACAATATTTGAGTCATAGTCTGATGTATCAAAGTATGTAGGGACATCGAGGTCTGGTTTTATATCATCATAAAAATCATTTGTAAAAATTTGATAATATCAAACTATCAGTATTTGTATATAATAACATAATTTTGTTGTTAAATTTTTTACACATGTAGTTATAAAAATGTATAAAAATCATACATAAAAGTTTTTGAAATATCTAAAATCCTAAAAGAATTGGGTTGTTATGTGTTAATTTGGTTTTCCGCGTTTGAACCGCAACTAAATTTTCTGAAAATATTGGTAAACTATGGAACTCGGTTTCGCAATTAAATCTTGAGCACCGAAAATTTTACCGTGGTTTTCCCAGTGAGTTACCAATTTTACATTTACCATTTTATCAAAATATTTTCCATCGTCTTACCAAAGACAGAATTGTTCATTAACTTGTAAAAGTCTTTTTCAAAATCTGATTTAGCTAATGTTCTGAAATTTAAATTTGAATCTATATATCTTTTTAACCAAGGGCTCTGTTTAAATCTTAAAACTCTATGAATTTTAACTAACTTTATCCTCATTTCAATACATTGTTTTAGATTTCTGTAATGAATTTATCTAACGAACTTAGTTTCTTTAGTAAACAAATATTGTCTGGACATAAAGGATAGTTCGAATGTAAATCATGGACATCAGGGTACTCCAAACAAACTTCTAAAAAATACACGAGTAAAAGTAAAACATCCGTTTTCAAATATAAGTCCGAATAATCAAACATACTAACGACAATGAAAGTGTTGTCAAATATCATTTGCATGATTGTAATCATCGTTTGGATATGTTTGTTAATATTATTTAATTATTTTAATTATGACATCTGTTTTTGAATGTAATTAATATCATTTAAATTTAAAGTTGTGACATGCTTAGTTTTTTGACTTTTTATTATTTTGTGACATTTGAATTTGACTCTTTAGACATGTATTTTCTATTGTAACTTTATTTTATTTTTGTACAATTTTATATTTTTACCTTAACACCTACTTAATAAGATTCTATTCTATGATAATATGTAACGATTTATAAAACTAATGACGTGTAAATTGACTTTACAAATAAATTAATATGAATATGAGAATCTGTAAGTGAGCTATAAAATGGACTTGGTTACGTAGTGACGTTAGTTTTAAGCAATTACATCTTGATTATTAGGGAAGTTTCTTTTTAATTCTCCAAATTGATCGTCATGAAGATTTTTAGCAAACTGATCTAAACAATTTTTTTTTCCTTATTATAAAAAAAAAAACACTATTCTCATAATGCATTACAATCTAGCCTACAAAATAATTTTCATCTAACTTATTTTTCTACGTTACGTGTATGTTTATTAACTAAGAATAATGTCCATTACATTTTCTTAGAGTCTGATAATATAAAATTAAAAACACTTTTACAGAATTTTAACCAATTTGATAAAAAAACTAACTGATAAAAAAATTAAGGAATCTACGAATCATAAGCTAACTTATTGATTATTTATTTTTAACTTTTTATAAAAGGAAATTTATTTTTCTTTAGTTTGAAGAATAATTTCAAAATCACTGTCATCAAAATTTATATTATTTTTCTATGTTACCTGTATGTTTATTAACTAAGAATAATGTCCATTACATTTTCTTAGAGTCTGATAATATAAAATTAAAAACACTTTTACAGAATTTTTAACCAATTCATAAAAAAACTAAATGATAAAAATAATTAAGGAATATGTTTATTAACTAAGAATAATGTCCATTACATTTTCTTAGAGTCTGATAATATAAAATTAAAAACACTTTTACAGAATTTTAATTTTTAACCAATTGATAAAAAAACTAAATGATAAAAAAAATTAAGGAATCTACGAATCATAAGCTAACTTGTTGATTATTTATTTTTAACTTTTTAGAAAAGGAAATTTATTTTTCTTTAGTTTGAAGAATAATTTCAACATCACTGTCATCAAAATTTAAATTATTTTTCTATGTTACGTGTATGTTTATTAACTAAGAATAATGTCCATTACATTTTCTTAGAGTCTGATAATATAAAAATAAAAACACTTTTATAGAATTTTAGCCAACTGATCTAAACTACATGATAAAAAAATTTAAGGGTCTACGAACCTTTAGCTAACTTGTTGATTATTTATTTTTAACTTTTTATAAAATGATATGTATTTTTATTTAGTTTGAAGAATAATTTCAACATCACTGTCATCAAAATTTAAATAAATTTTCTATGTTACGTGTATGTTTATTAACTAAGAATAATATCCATTACATTTTCTTAGAGTCTGATAATATAAAATTAAAAACACTTTTACAGAATTTTAATTTTTAACCAATTGATAAAAAAACTAAATGATAAAAAAAATTAAGGAATCTACGAATCATAAGCTAACTTGTTGATTATTTATTTTTAACTTTTTAGAAAAGGAAATTTATTTTTCTTTAGTTTGAAGAATAATTTCAACATCACTGTCATCAAAATTTATATTATTTTTCTATGTTACGTGTATGTTTATTAACTAAGAATAATGTCCATTACATTTTCTTAGAGTCTGATAATATAAAAATAAAAACACTTTTATAGAATTTTAGCCAACTGATCTAAACTACATGATAAAAAATTTAAAGAGTCTACGAACCTTTAGCTAACTTGTTGATTATTTATTTTTAACTTTTTATAAAATGATATGTATTTTTATTTATTTTGAAGAATAATTTCAACTTCACCGTTATCAAAATTTAATCCGTGAACAATAAAATGAGCGTCGTAATAACTTAAGTTACGTAAAAAAAAAAACAGGAATATGACGGGGTGTTCTAAACTTAGAATTACATATTTCATGTGCAACACCTCTAAATATACAAGTATGCCAATCGAAATCATAAAAATGTTCATCTGTTAATTAAGTTTCACAAATACGACAGATTTTTTTGTTTGAAATAATATTTTTATCTTCGTTTTTTAATGAAACAGGACATGATTGAAGCAATTTTTTCACATATTGTTTTTAGGTCTTTACATAAATGTTTCATGAATACTTGTACACAATTTTTGGGCACTATATATCTCATTTTGATAATATGTCGTCATATGAACGCTTTATACAATACCCAAAACTATACATTTCATGTTTTTGAATATTAGTAGTTGATGATTTACTCGGATCGTTAGAACAACTCTCTATTGGATTAAAAAATGCTTCAAAAGGTAATTAAAATAAAACACAATAGCCAGTTTCTGAGAAGAATAAGGCAAATCCTTACAATAGAATTAATAAAAATACAACTCATAAACGCTTAACAATGCCCCCAAAACAAAAAAAGAAGTACCTGATTATGGCATTATCTTAGCCGGTGAATCTTTGACAAGAGTAACTTTATCCAGTATCGTCGAATCCCTACTACTACCAGCAAAGACCAAACCCGCGATCAGATCGATCAATCAACATAATTCGCGGTTTGATACGTGTAGTCTGATTAATTCGCGTTTTGATATCAAATTTATTCGCGGATCGATAAAGTAATTCGCGGTTTGATACGTGTAATCAAATTAATTCGCGGTTTTATAAGACTAACTTAATCATTTCGCGGTCGTATGTGCCATGTGAGACTAGTCGGCAGCGTCGGCCCCCAGACTTGATCCAGTATCGTCGAATCCCTACTACTACCAGCAAAGACCAAACCCGCGATCAGATCGATCAATCAACATAATTCGCGGTTTGATACGTGTAGTCTGATTAATTCGCGTTTTGATATCAAATTTATTCGCGGATCGATAAAGTAATTCGCGGTTTGATACGTGTAATCAAATTAATTCGCGGTTTTATAAGACTAACTTAATCATTTCGCGGTCGTATGTGCCATGTGAGACTAGTCGGCAGCGTCGGCCCCCAGACTTGATCCAGTATCGGCGAATCCCTACTACTACCAGCGAAGACCAAACCCGCGATCAGATAGATCAATCAACATAATTCGCGGTTTGATACGTGTAGTCTGATTAATTCGCGTTTTGATATCAAATTTATTCGCGGATCGATAAAGTAATTCGCGGTTTGATATCAAATTAATTCGCGGTTTTATAAGACTAACTTAATCATTTCGCGGTCATATGTGCCATGTGAGACTAGTCGGCAGCGTCGGCCCCCAGACTTGATCCAGTATCGGCGAATCCCTACTACTACCAGCGAAGACCAAACCCGCGATCAGATAGATCAATCAACATAATTCGCGGTTTGATACGTGTAGTCTGATTAATTCGCGTTTTGATATCAAATTTATTCGCGGATCGATAAAGTAATTCGCGGTTTGATATCAAATTAATTCGCGGTTTTATAAGACTAACTTAATCATTTCGCGGTCATATGTGCCATGTGAGACTAGTCGGCAGCGTCGGCCCCCAGACTTGATCCAGTATCGGCGAATCCCTACTACTACCAGCAAAGACCAAACCCGCGATCAGATCGATCAATCAACATAATTCGCGGTTTGATACGTGTAGTCTGATTAATTCGCGTTTTGATATCAAATTTATGCGCGGTTCGATAAAGTAATTCGCGGTTTGATATCAAATTAATTCGCGGTTTGATACGTGTAATCAAATTAATTCGCGGTTTTATAAGACTAACTTAATCATTTCGCGGTCGTATGTGCCATGTGAGACTAGTCGGCAGCGTCGGCCCCCAGACTTGATCCAGTATCGGCGAATCCCTACTACTACCAGCAAAGACCAAACCCGCGATCAGATCGATCAATCAACATTATCAAATTAATTCGCGGTTTGATACGTGTAATCAAATTAATTCGCGGTTTTATAAGACTAACTTAATCATTTCGCGGTCGTATGTGCCATGTGAGACTAGTCGGCAGCGTCGGCCCCCAGACTTGATCCAGTATCGGCGAATCCCTACTACTCATATATCAACGAATGACTTTTTCATTCCCATACATTTTGATTCAAAGTGGTTTCATATTATGTACACCATGGAACTAAGAAATAAGGTACACACTATTGATCTAGGTATATATTATGTGGATGTGTGTAGTCAAGAGGCAGGTTAAGAGTTATCTAAACCGACGAGCATGCATGACGAGGTTAATGGACGTAGATGAAGCGAAAGAGGTGTGTCAGGATCGTAGCAGGTGGAAATCCATAGTCTCTGCCTACCCCAATGGGAAACAGGCGTGATAATATGTATGTATGTATGTGTAGTCATGACTTTCCTGCGTTGTTGTTACTCCATTATTTCAGAGCATTGCACTTGATGTTGATAACAGCAAATGCAATACACTTGTGGGAGGAATGTTTCAATAGCAATAGATAGCTTCGAGTACCTTTTTTTCATCGCAAAACCAACTGGTGATCAATTCACCAGCTTAGTACAGTTGACCTCACGTCAGTGGTAACTATCGTTGCCAGGCACGTCCCATTTACACGCATGTATACACGTAATACATGCTGAAATTTTAATGGCTTCTTTCCCGAAAGGGGTCATTGTACTTATCATTATGAACAACTTTTACTACGGGACCAACCAAAAATCACGAAAAAAAAATCATGTGGTCCCTATATTTTATTTATCGATTTAAGTGAACACAAATGTAGGGACCGACTGATTTTTTTCGCGATTTCAGGGTTGGTCCCATAGTAAAAGTTGTTTATAATGATGAGTACAATGACCCCTTTTCGGAAAAGAAGCCATTAAAATTTCAACATGTATAACTGTGCCACTCTGATACCAGGCTTTGCGAAGGGCCGCGCAGGTACAGTAGCGTAATAAGTGTGAGCAGGACCAGGATGCATCGAACATTAACGAGCGACTGAGACAGGGAGACCTTGCGGTCCCCCGCCATCTTGCTACTCTGATGTACAACCTATCAGTCTTGCCGTCATGAGTTCATGACCGCGCATGCGCGCTACTGATTTGGTTGCAAAATGGACTACTGCGCAGCCACTTGTTTCTCACTTAACAGCGGCAGAGTTATATTAGGCGTAGGTACTGCAGTTTAAGTGGGACGCCTAAAATCTCTTTTTTTCATCTAAATAGCAAATTTAGCCTATCGAACTAAAAATACCATGTCAGCGAAAAAAAAAGCGCACGAGGGGAGCGGGTGACTGCGGATTGTAACCTCTGTTATGCGTTTTTTCCACGTCTTGATATTTTCACCCTAGTCCCGCTTTTTAATGTGAAACATCTATTGGCGCACCTTGAGGGTAAGACCGACTCGTATCCTGTGAGCTGAGTGCCGTGACGATTGCCCTCATGACATGACGCTCTCTCACCTAAGCCATGTCATATTTCACGTCTGCCAGGCATCTCGTGAGTAAAATTGTGATTACAACCATTATATCTATCTTTTTCTGTGGGATCACGTGACAGTTCGGTGCCTACTTTGTTTCAGAAAAATCCCCGATTCTCCTTCCTGTTTATGCCCGCTCACCAATCCCAGTTCCCCTCTGTAAGAGAGACTGTGATTAACCCACCGCCCACAATCAGTCGGAACGACGATACCGCTATCACAACTGGTTTATCTGCATTTGCATAGACTGCTCTGCAATTTTATAACAGATTGTTGACACTGAATAAATTTTATTATGACATTTGGCATCCAAAGGATTTTAATTTTAAATTACAGAACAAAGAGTCATCATCACCAAAAGACACATATCTCATCGCGTTGGCACACCTCGGACACTCAATACAATATGTATGCTAGCACCACCTACATACACAAGATAACGTCTGATAGGAACGCACACACACGTGTAGGTTAGGGATGATCACCGATCGTAGTGCCGACTGGGTTCCAAGCGCTACTCAGTAATTGTATAGCGACTGGAGATTGACATCCATTGCAATCTTGCAGGCCGGCAAACCGCGGGCGGGTGGGGGCGCGGGCGAGGAATCTTAGTTTGGCGGGGGGCGGTGAGTGGCCGTTCTGTACGTTAGTACTATTACATATTCTGTGGCGTTGGTGACGCTAAAGTAGACAAAGAAATGCGAGGGTCCTAGTTGAGAACTGAATTCAGTAAACGAGTAAATTTATTAATAAGAAAAGTAACTCATGAAATCAGTTTCTAGTAAACGATAGATAGAGAAATTTAGAATAAAAAAACACGAAATTTTCTTAACACATTATATTTTATACTTCAAATTGTCGATCTGATAGTACAATAAAATCTAAAATAAAACGATAATGTTTACAAGCACCTTCCCAATGTCCCTTAAACTATATATCACATACAACAATATAAATAGACTCTTCAACATTTTCACCTTATCATCAAAAGAAATCAAAATGTAAGTAAACGACCCGCATTTTAAATGATTAATCACAGATAATAAAATAAAATTAAATATGACTGACATTTAAGATATGATGGCATTTTAAAATAGGTTCTTTACATTAAATTAGCAACAAACTTTTAAGTCCTTATTTATTATGATTACAATGCAGGCAGATCATAATTATGGAATGCACAGTATCCTATAACAATAGAATCATTGCATTTTACAAGTTCAATCAAAATTACACAAATTACAAAATTAAATGCTTCCTTCTCAAGGACTTACAAATATTTGCGACTTATAAAAGGCGCCTATCTTAATACAATTATTTCTTTAAGTAAACAAATCTCTCTAGTCTCTAACCACAGAAGTTTGGCAGCCCTGACCTAAGCTTGCTCTAACAATGAGCCACTTAAACTCCTCTAAAACAAAAATAAGAAGCTTACTTTATAAGTCTGAACGAAACAGACTCAAATATTAAACAATGGACCTGGTTTGTGACGTCATCCAGTCAAAATTATCTTTATTTCTTTTGAAAAGCTTTGCCAGACTTGCGTAATTTTTCTAAGAATTTGTGATTTATGTTCAAGACCAAATTGTATTCGAACTCCATTTCAAATAACTTTATGTTTACTTACAGATTTATGTTACGTTTTAAAATGGAGTCTCAAAAGTTTGTTGCTAAGCACCATAACCTTAAAGCAAATGACACACTAGACGCGGGAAACAGCGTGCCATTTGCGTAACTCTAAAATTATCCTTACAAAACTACTTCAACATATGACATACAAAATGTACTGAATCTTTCTAATTAACAATCGTAGCATATTTACAAAATCGCAACCAACAACTCCTTACACCGAAATCAGTCGAAAATCTAGCGAATTTTTTTTTTCTACTTGCCAGAAAAAAATTGGCACAACGAGTCCTATCACAAGGCATCTTTAATTTATTACTAATAAATACAATTACTATCCATACAAACTCCCAAAGACCTTACAAACTATGAATGAGGAGGCACATGTTTTTGTACAGAATATTTAAGACCAACGCTAAGGGCCGAATTACAGAACGGTCCTCAAGTAGGTACAGTTTGATCTTCAATCAACTGATCACTACTTGAAGAATAGAATCGTTACTTCAGCATCGGTCTTTTTCGAGTAATGTAATTATAAAGTTCAATTCAACAACATACCACACGAATATAACCTGAAATAGAAAAGAAATCTCTACTCAAGCGTGGTCTCGACTACTCTTGAGTGATTACAGATGAAATCTCTGCTCAAACACCGAAACAGGTGACAGTATAAACTGTGATCAATGAATCTATGCTTGAGGAATGTTCTTTAATTAAATCTCAACTCAAAACTAGTTTTAAACAGTAATCAAAGCTTGAGGAACGTTCAGTAATACGGGCCTGAGAATTTTGGACACAAGAACCAAAATTGAACTAACGTTTACATAATTCTGGTTTTTACAGCCTTTTATATCGACACATAGACATGGGCTTAAATACATTATCTTGGGTTTCAGTTTTAACCCAATTGTGAAAACATTTAACATTTTGGACTATTAGAATGAGCCACATAATTGGTTACATCAACTGTAAATATGTACGTAATATTTCTCATATTATAAACAAAATCTGTATTTGTGGAACCCACGGTTCACACTACCAACTTAAACATCTAGGAACATTGGTACATATTTCCTTCAAAAGCATTTGATTCAACAGTCAACACTACCATCAAATCAAAACCCTTTCAGATTTGTTTAAATATATTACTTTGTGACGTATATAGCGTTTGTATGATTATATACTGTTTGTCTACCTCAATTATATAATAACTACTTCAACAAGCAATGTCATCATCATCCTCCGAGCCTTTTCCCAATTATATTGGGGTCGGCTTCCAGTCTAGCCAGATGCGGCTGAACATCAGTATTTTACACGGAGCGACTGCCATCAGACCCCCGCAACCCAATTACTGGGTAATACTGACATTCGGAGGTTAGACCAGTTGTCAGACTTTTCAGGCTTCTGACTACCCGTAACGACTGCCATAGATATTCGTATGACAACCGGGACCGACAGCTTAACGTGCTCTCCGAGGCACGGAGGGGTCTCGATGTGTAACGAAACGGTCACCCATCCACAGACTGACCGCGGCAAGTGCAGCTTAACCTTGCAGATCGTACAATCCGCGCAGTCGTTGCATCGCTACGAGCCCCTCTTCAACAAGCAATGTGACATTGCAAAATTATGAATAAAACCTCTGATTATAGAATTAAGGGAGATAGGTAGTTACCTTTTCAAATTACAGGGTCTTATTAAGCGTTTCGAAAAAATGTATCATCATCATCATCTTCATGAGTCCTTTACATCCCCATTGCCGAGCACGAGTCTCTTCTCAAAATGAGAAGGTTTGTTTTCAAGCCTTGTTCTAAATACAGACATTACTTTTTGAACTTACTTTATAAAAGTAAGCTACTCTTTATTATTAGCTGAGTTTAGGTCATTTATCTGAATTCCAACAATCCAACTAGAATTACCATTATTACAGGCCATTAACGGCCAAAATTAATATCTAATTTATCCACGATTTACCCTACTGGAGATAGAAATTTGACATATTTTGTATGGAGCTTATGTCTAATTCCTATCTCTAGTAGGGCAAATCGTGGATAGATTGGATATTAATTTTGGCCGTATGTTGCCTGACATGGTGTCACGACTATCTAAGATTAGTTTTATCTTAAAATACAAGCGTAAAGTAAGTTCCTTCTTGGAATATCTACTTTAGCGCTACAATTTTACTAAAACTATTTACTGTATTGGACAAGAATACAAGACACGTGTTGGGAGCACGCCAGTGACACTTACATTTTAATATATCTAGTTCCATTTGATCATGAAATGCAGTACTGGACATTCAAGGACGTATTTACTAAAGATATAAATTGTGGAAAGAAAAAATCGCTCACGAGCAGGATTCGAACCAGCGAATCCTCGGACCTTACCGGACTTCCCGACTGGTTCGTGTTCTGAACCAGTCAATTCCTTAGAGGTTCACTGTCAGTTCATCTAGGAATTGACACTAGCTCGATTTGGTTCAAAACTCGAACCAGTCGGGGCTTCTGGCTCAGTACGCCAGTGCTTGAGCCACTAAGCTACCGTGAACACTATTTTACTATTATGTGGGGCCATGGTATAAGAAGAATTTACACGTGGTATAATAAGATGTTTCACCAGGTACTCTCTTCCCGTGACAGCTAGGTCACGTGATTGCTTCCGTACAACGTCATCGGCTGTGGAGCCAATAGCGAGCTGTTATCGTGACACTTGTCAGTTTGATGTGCTGCCATTTTGTGTAAATAAATTACCCGAGCAAAATGCATTTTTTTATTTACTTGCTTCTACAACGTTATTCTTTGTATACCTGCATCCTGAAATTACTTTGTTCAGAATCACTAGGACAATCGATTTATAGTGAAAAAACATAGTGTTATATTTTTGGAAAAAAATCTTCAACTTTATTCAAAGTTTGGATACCTATTTTATTTGTACTACACCGCGAGTCGACACGCTGATATTATTTGTACCTACTGCACCGCGAGCCGCCGTCGCCGCTTTGATGTAGCCGACCGACAACCAGTCGAACGCCGCCGCACGCCACACCGGCGCCGCGCCGTGCGCGCCGCCTGACCCTCCCCTGCCCCCGTTCGCCGCCGCCGCTTGCGCCGAGGGCGAGGGAGAATTTCGCCAAATCGCCAGTCTTACGAAGTTCGCTCAGGTGTTTAGTGTACAAGAGAGTGTGGAAGAGCGCTGCGATCTCGTGATCATATTTTTCGACAATGGCATTTCAGTACACAAACCAACAGTCCTCCGAGAACCTCCCTCGCAGTTTTTCAAAGCCCAGGAATGCACTATCAACACGATGGTGCCAGCGGCCATTTTTCAGTCAGTCGGGCAGTTCCTAAATCAGGAATATGGTGATAGGTGGATCGGCCGCGGAGGCCCCGTTCCCTGGCCCGCGAGGTCCCCTGATCTCACTCCACTTGATTTCTACCTAGTTTACACCACTTACCGGTCGCATCGGAAGTAGCATTGCTGTATTAAAAAGTGATACCTACGTATTAATAAAACTAAACAGAAATTTACGTAGATAGGTACCTAAACGTGCTCGACTTTGCATTCAAACAGGTGGAATGCGATTTGAGCGAATGTTACAATACGTTTAAACTGTGTAATGTGTAACGATGAGACACCTAGTGATAGTGATCAGTGTACAATAATCTACTTACAAAACAGTCCGGGGACATCGTTGTAGATACTAGATACCTACTCTTTCTTTACTGCAAGGTGGTTCGAAACCGACGGAGATGGTATGTACCTACCTACTTTGAAACCGACTAACATGAACAGTCGACTGTATGACAGTGGTAACACTTGAATTAGAAATCCGCCCTTACTTACTGCTTACGAAATAAAAACGCTGTCAATGTCAAGTTGTTACCACTTACGTGCGGTCGACCGTACGTAAAAACACTGTCAATGTCAAGTTGTTACCACTGACGTGCGATCGACCGTACCTACCAAGCAGGTAGGTAGGTTTTACAAAATGTCAATAATAAGGTCGTGATTTCAATTATTTTTCCTAAAGTCTAGGTAAGTACGGTCAACCGCACGTCGGTGGTAACACTTTGACATTAACAGCATCCTTATTTCGTAAGCAGTAAGTGTGGTTTTCGAATTGATGTGTTACCACTGTCATGCTGTCGACTACCTACGTAATTATTTATTATTTTTACGCATGCGGAGCCATAAGTACCTATGTACTTATTTTGTTAAATAATTATGTGTAATGAACATTAGCAATATTTAAGTTATTAACATAGCACCAGCTGTCCCATAACAAGTCGAACATCTTACGTAAAATAAGTACCTACGTTTCATTGATCGAATTACCTTACTAGGTACCTACCTATCTAAGAGGGCATAGACCCTTACTGTCAGTGCATTTTGTTTGGGGCAAGCAAATTTCGTTTTAGCCGGTAATTAAGTATGTAGGTGCACTTTGATCCGAGCGGCGCGGCGCGGCAGTGTCCAAATCTTACGTACGAAAAGCTGATAATTAAATCAGCTGTTTATGAAAAAACTGTTCATAGTAAGCCAATTTTTTTTTCACCCATATTTTTTTGAATATTTTAACTAATTGGGGTGTATAGGGATGTTGGTAAAGAAAGAATAACGTTGTATAAAGAATCACTTTTAAACTGATAATTTTATACCGTTTCCTTTAATAATAATGTCCTCCCGGCCGAATTTCGGTCACGGCGGCCAATCTCAATGGAGACAAGCCATCTGCGCGGGACATATTATAGTGCACAAGTGTGTGTGCAAACACAGGTGCACCTCATTCTCATAACCCGATGGGACGGCAATTCGACACGACCGGAGAGAGATCAGGCGCAGGACCGACGGCTTTACGTGCTCTCCGAGGCACGAAGGGGTCTCGATGTGTAACGAAACGGTCACCCATCCACAGTTTGACCGCGGCTAGTGCAGCTTAACCTTGCAGATCGTACAATCCACACGCTTGCTACTTAGCCACGAGCCCCTTAATAATAGCCCCTTTCCTTTAAAAACTAATTAGATGAATAACACGAGATATAGTTAGGAATTTATTTTATATTCATTATGAACAAAAATCTCCTTAAATATATTGAAGATATCAATAAATTGCAACACTGATCGTGACGTAGCTTGGAGGCATCGCGCTGTCATCGCGGGAAGAGAATACCTGGTGAAACATCTTATTATACCATGTGTGGGGCAATGTTCCTTAACCTGTTTTTAATCTAAGACTTTTGAGCTCCTAAATTTCGAATACAATGTACCTGGTATTTGACTGATTAGCAGCACGATTGAGTCCTGCTGCTGGTTAGGAAATAGGTGATGAAATTAATTCGCTACAAATTGTGATGGTTGGCACCAAGTAATTTGTGATACAACATCAATGTAATATGGAAATATACTGATAGGTATAGACATATTCGTATACACACTAGTGAAAAGCCATATAAATGTGATAATGGTGTCGATTCTCTTGTTCACGAACTAAACTTATTTTAAACTATCGCTCTCTTTTACTAACAGTACATACAAGAAAGGGATGGCAACCATTTTAGAACTGTCAAATTAGTTTACGTGTTACATTTCTTTGTATTTTAGTGGGCACGTTCCGAGATCACGTCTAAACTTGTATGGAAATTTTAATTTTGTCTAATTTGACAGCTCTTAAATGGTTGCCATCATAGCTCTTAAATGGTTGAGAGCGATAGTTTAAAATAAGTTTAGTTCGTGAACAAGAGAATCGACACCAATGTCAGCGTAGTTTCTGACTGCCTCGTTGGCCTAGTTGACTGACAAGCATGGGGTCCTGGGTTCGACTACCGCGTCGGCCAGTGTTATTGTCTTTTTTTTCATTAGAAAATTCTCTGTAGATGCCCGGTGTTTGGATGTTTGCCCTGTATTAAAAAAGCCAATGGGCTCACCCCACTATTACATCGGACTTATAACATAACTGGACAAATGTGGGTGTTATTTAAATAACTTCTTCTTCTTCTTCTTCGTGTCGATGATTCGAGTTTATTATATAATTTTTGACCAAAATGTAGCCACGTCAACAGTACTCTCAGTAGCCTTGCATAGGTCTTTGATTGTGCAGGTGGAATTGCACAGTGAGCAGGTTAAGAGGTGAGGCATCGTCTGTGGGTTGACTCCACAGTCACATTGTGACTCATCTGTGTATCCCTATCTACCTAATTTAAAATGACATGAATCGAAAATGTAGGGATCAGCTGATATTTTTTCCGCGATTTCAGGTTTGGTCCCATAGTAAAAGTTGTTCATACTGATGAGTACATTGACCCCTTAAGAGGTTTTCAGTTATTTCAACAGCTCGTTGTATAACACCATGTGTTTTTAGTTCAGTCTTTACACGCCATTTGTCGCTTCTGCGGGAGCAAAATATGTCACGGTTTATTATTAGCATTTCCTCATGGGAATCTCCAACGCGGTTTGAATCGTTTTGATAAAATATTGTGTTTGTAGCTCGGACGAATAAAAAAGGCGGACGGAATCTCGCTAAACAAAGACTGAAGCACTTCATTTTCTCCTAAACCCACTATACCCACTATGCTTTTGCTGGCTTGGCACCCGCTCATCATCACTTGGGGTTGACACTGAAAATCAGCGCTGTGTTGTGACTCATGTTACAACACAGCATCATGCTGAGTGTTGACCACTTTGCCGCAGCTACGACATGCAAAGTAGGTATCATACATTGATAAAATGATTCAAGAAATGTACCTAATTAAGTATTTTTTATGTGCACCTACCGCATGTCGTCTTGTTGTGGCAATAAATAATTTTTCTTTCTTTCTTTTCTTTCTATAATTTCGAAAGCATTTTAACACACCAGATTTACCTATACTGTTATTTTATTTATCTACACTCGTATCGTAAAATTCGAATTATGAACTCGAAAGTAATGTCATAATGACATACTTTACGCACATGCACCTGTTATGAATTTAAAAAGTTTCATTACGATACAGTTTGCTGAACAAAACAATGCGGTAATTTAATTTTTTTTCCATAACCGCACACTTCAGCCTAACTAAAGAGTTTTTAATGCCACTTCGACCTAACCAAGGAGTTTTCAAACCTTTTTTTTAGCAGTCGTACACGTATGGCACCAATGAGTACACAAAATTCAGGGTGGCGCCACTTGTCATACATTGAAAATTTTTATCTTTTAAAATCGCGTTTTTGGCAGAACTTTTGATTGTCATATTGCTTTTAATTATATGGGTGATTCTCTGTAAGCTCGTAATCGGGTGTCCCGACCGATTTTTTCAAAAAGTAATTTATTTATTTAAAAAATAATCACTCTGTATGAAACTATAACCCTGAAACTTTACAGGCCCAATGTTTTTAGAACCATAACTATTTTAAGTTTTTTTCTAGACGTGATAGAAGCTCTAAAAACACAGTCCCCTAGCTGTCCCCATCACTGTATTCCCACCTAGATATGAGATTTACGAAGAAGTTATTGAAACTACATACATTTGGCAGTTAATATCATAAAGAAAAATAATTACATTATATTAATTTCGTAAAACAAGGTCTCATTACGTATTTTATTTATTTATTAAAGTCCTGTAAACTTTGTCCCTAGAATTTCCATACAGTCCCCTGCCAAAAATTTAAAGCCATAATTAAAAAAAACTGTAAGTTTCACAAACGTTTTTTTGAGTGAAATTAAACGCAATTGTTGTGAATTTGGCAACCTTGCCGAATGCGGCGGCGAGACGCCATTTTGTTTAGTGTCAAAGCGTCATTTGTGAGGTGAACACGTGTTTGAACCGCTACCACACACAGTCCTCTGGTAAGTAATAATATTTATGTTTATTACTTTAATTATCTCTATATAATATTTATTGTTTTATTATTTCTGCCTAAATTGATCTGTAGGTTTAAAAAAACTATTTTACATTGGTTTTGTAAACATTGTGATATTTAACCGAAATACACAGTCCCCTGGCAACAGTCCTCTGCCTGAAAATCAGCAGGGGACTGTTATACACAACAGGGGACTGTGGATTTTGCGTAATGGTTATTATTTTTATGTATTGTTTGTGTCAATTTATCCGCTAGTGTATTTTTTTTCATGTAAGAATCATCAAAGTATCATTGCTTCGCATTATTTTCCTTTATATACTTAAATTATTTTACACAGGCTCATTGAACACACGTTATATGGCTCCTAAAAAGAATAAGTTATCTTGAGAGGAATTACTACAGAAAAAGTGAGGCAGAGTGACTATGATACCAAAGAAGAAAAAAATACACTCAAAAGAGAGAAGAAGTCAGAGAAAAGGAGAAGTTGAAATACCAAAAGAAGAAAGAAAAAGCTTTGCGGAAGTTAGTAAAGAATATGACACCTCGTGAGCACAAAGCTGCCTTAAAGAAGTGGAAAGAACATTGTACCGTATAACGAGCCAAAAGACTAAGACTGAAAAGCATCACTATACTTTTGTACGAGAAAATACGCCGTTATCAGATCCAGAAGTAGATACTCCGCCTTCAAGACTCTTCTCACTCACGTGGCATCAAACGAGTGCATTTATTGAGCGATGGCCCTGTAACGCAGTATCGCAATAAAACGATGTTTTTTATAATGGCAACCAAACTGCAGAAATTCCAGATATTGAGGACTTTACATGGAACTACACCAAAAGTGGCCATGGCAAAGGTGCACCAGATGGTATCGGAGAAACGTGCAAAAGAACAGATGTTTTTTTTTGGTTAATTCTGGAGGCGACATCAACAATATTGATCAGTTTGTTAAAGTAATCCAAGACATTGACATTGGCATCACATGTATCGCAATCGATGGTAAAGACATCCAGGCAATGGTCGATAACTACGATGAACTTTATTATGTGCCTTATTTGATTAAGAAAAATCCTTAGGATTTGATTGGAGATCTCAGTTGAAATATCATATATTTGAAAAAAAGACTTTTTTCTAATAATTATATTAATAATAGTATTTCAATAAATACTGTATAAATCATTTACTGATTATATTATAATAATAAGACTCCTATGTTGATCTCAGTAGGTACAAAATGTTGCTAGCAATTAAGGTTAATTTTTTATATGAATGTTTAAAGAAAGTTGTTTTCTGTTGATTTTTACTAAAGAAACTGTCGATTATTGATGCGCAAATATGCCATAAAAATAATAAATTGTTGATTAATGTAAAATTACTTTTTTTTAAGTACAACAGCCTCCTGTCACGTTCAAAACAGTCCCCTGATGCCTCAAACAGACCCCTGTCATAATTTTTTGGAAAATCGCTAATAACTCGTAAAATACGTATAAATTCAGTGGGCCTCCTTATCTAACTAAAATAATAGTTAATTTTCTTCGAAATAGAACTCGATTTTTTGGCAAATATTCAAAAAAATTGCCAGGACAGTATTTGTATGGGACCTGTATGAGCTTACAGAGAAAAGCCCATATTTAAGTGTTTACAGGCATATTTTTTGTATGATAAAACAGAGATTGACGGAATCCTGACAAGGATAGAAAATTAGTTCCGATTATAATGTTGTCGCCAGACTATATTTTATTATCTGTGTAGGCGCGCACCAGCGCGCGTGCGCGGCCGCGCGCCTGGCCTACTGGATTTGGACATCGTTACTTGTAAATTTATTGTTATTGTTTACGTTATTATTATGGTTTTGTATGTCGAAAGTTTTATTCTGGGCAAAAATATCTGACTACAGCAGTGATACTGAACTGAGGAGAATATGACCCCGCCTGAATTTCTGGATGCAGCAACGTAAATGACGAACAATCTTTTACCAGAGAAATAAAGAAAAACAACGACAATGTTACCAAGATTTTGACTTTGGTATTTTATTTAAAATTGTATGAGTGTAGATAAAATAGTGTATGAAACTGTCATAATTAGGTATTAAAACACTCGTGTGATACTATTAAAAACCTCGCCTACGGCTCGGTTTTTAAACTCACACTCGTGTTTTAATAACCCCTATTATGCAACAGTTTCATAAACTACTATTGTGACACTACGACAATGACTACGGTGAGACTAGATTGTTTTCGTAATCGCGGCTTTATGGAATTCTATGGATGTGAATGTGTGCGTGCCGGCCCGTACTTTTAAGCGAGCATACTATGGATGCTTCACTTTTTGTTTAATGAGATTCCGTCCGCCTATAAACTTTATTTCTGGAAAACATTTTGCATTCAAACTCAACAAAAATTCAATTATGCTGAAGTTTGAGAAAAACCAAGAGGGTATTTAGGAATAGGTACTTGAAAAGATTTTATTGTTGGTTTCGATAATAAAGTTTCTGCAGGATTTAAGTGATTTGAAACGTGAGTATTTAAATAAGAAACAGAAAACGCAATATACCTATTATAAGGCAGAATAAGAATCTTAAGAATCTTATGTTAAAATAGGTTCAGAAACACTTTATATTAAGATATTTATTACCATATATCTTTTAACAATTCATAATAATGACCTTCTAATAAACCGGCTAAATGCGAGTCAGACTCACGCAGTAAGGGTTCCGTACCACCCATAGACCTGATATCCCATAGAAACTGATTTAATTTACGAGAGTTCATCAAAAGACATCAACGCAACGTGCGCGAAACATGAAATCTTGCATCTCTTCCGCAGATATAATCGACTGCAAGACAGTAGTAATACTTCAATTCAAAAATCGCCCTTACTTGTTACGAAATAAAGATGTTACAAATGTCAGTGTTACTATCGACGTGCGGTCGACCGTACCACCACAAAGGTCTACGCTGGTATGAATTACCGTTTTGAAGATAGAGCAGGAACAAAAACGATGAAAAAAATGCATGTTTTTCGAAGTTTCTTGTATAGGGTTTGTATTAGACTTTTTTATTTTTAATATGTCGTGATAGGAGTCATAGCAACACATATTCTGGGAAAATTTCAAGCAACTACCTATTACCGTTCAAAAGATACAGTCCTGTGACAGACGGACGGACAGCGTAGCGAGAGTATTAAGGTCCCGTTTGGCACCCTTTGGGTACGGAACCCTTATAACTTATTTTTTCCTTGTTATCTTTTTCTCCATGAGCATAATTTAGTGAAAAATTATGTAAAAAAAAGGTTCAACAGCTTGACCTCAAACCCTGACCTTGATCGTCAGTTTCCGGCCAGACAGCGGGTTCACTTATCAGTAAATGTTTTAACTGTGCAATATACATATTTCATTAACAGCAGTGATAAAATGGTTGAAATTCAGACTCAAAATATCTGTGTGCCAAATTTCATTAAAATCTGTGTAGCCGTTCTTGAGTTATAAACGATGTAACTAACCCGACTTTGTTTTATATTATAGTAAAATAAGAAGATGTTAAAATATAGAATTTTTTATAATTTTAATACACGCTGAAATTGGAACCGCTTATTTCACGAAAAGAGGTCATTGTACTCATCATTATGAACAACTTTTACTATGGGACCAACCCTGAAATCGCGAAAAAAAAATCAGTTGGTCCCTACATTTTATCGATTTATGTGAACACAAATATAGGGACTAGAGATGCGCCGAATAGTGGTTTCACCGAATACCGAATATTATTCGGTTTAACTTTTACCGAATATTATTCGGTTTAACTTTTACCGAATATTATTCAGTTTAACTTTTACCGAACCGGATATTCGGGCAAATTATTCGGTTTACCATTACATTGTTTTGCCGCGTAAACAGGTTCTAACATGTACGCTACGTGTCGCTGCTGGCTAGATGACGAGCGAGCCGTACCTCACCGCCCACTACCCGCTCACACACTGCGCTGTCACTTTTCTTCAAAACATCGCATGATTAAGTTACAAATAAAAAAATAAAGGTGCTTATCATTACAAAAATATTAAAATATTTAAAATATTAACTTCATTATGTTTGCAATATGAGTGGGCGTAAAAGATCACGTGCTTGGGACTTTTTTGATGATGTCATTTAGTTCTACACCAGGTCATGTAGCCAAGAAAATATAAATGCTTGAACCGAATATATTCGGCAACAAAACCGAATAATTCGGCCGAATACAAATAGTGGAAAACATGCCGATTACGCCAAATACCGAATACCAAACGAATATTCGGCGCATCTCTAATAGGGACCAACTGATTATTTTTTCGCGATTTCAGGGTTGGTCCCATAGTAAAAGTTGTTCATAATGATGAGTACAATTACCCCTTTTCGGGAAATAAGCGATTCAAATTTCAGCATGTATAGTTGCCCATTGAATGTGTAGTAATTCTATGCCATTGAATTTATTATTGTGTTGGAGTATTGAATTATTGTTATGAATTTTTATATTAATTGATTATTATTATCAGAGATTTGGATTATATGCTGTGCCCTACAGGGTTCATAATTGTGATGTTTACCACATAATTTACATTGTGGAATGCAAATAAATAATATGAATATGAAAATGGAAATGGTTTGATTCATTGTTTTGTGGGTAGTTTGCAGTGGCGTAGCTACCGTAGAGCTAGGGGCACTGCCCCGGGGCCCCCAAGCTCAAGGGGCCCCTCGGCCCCATGAACGACGTTCGAAAATATCCTAGTTGAATAAAGAATGTTCGACATTTAACTTTTTGCCCCGGGGCCCTTGGTTACATAGCTACGCCACTCGTAGTTTTATTGAATTTCAGAATGATTTTGTGTGTGTTCTGTGGTATCATCATAATCAAGGGCGTCACCAGGGGGGGGGGGCAGCTGGCCCCCTTAGAGATTCTGCTGCTCTTCGATACATTTGTTTGCATAACTCGACAAAATGTAGACAACAGCTGATATATTTTTTTCGCGATTTCTGAATTGGCCCCATAGTAAAAGTTGTTCAGCCTGATGAGTACAATGACTCTTTCACCGCCACGGCATTGTAAAGGTTTTCGTGCCCTCAGCGCCACGTCTTTTAAAGAAAACAAATATTGTATGGACGTTATACAAAGTTATAAGGGCTGAGGCACGAAATCGTTTGTTTTCTACGTGTTGATCTGTATTCGTGCCATATTTAAGGAGGTGAATATACCACTGATACTGAACACGAATCAATAAAAACATTTCAAAAAAAAAAAACCGACTTCAAAAATCAACTTTTACATGAACGACCTGATCGAGGGGCTCCAAAGCACTAGAATTGGCTGTCATATAGACGGGGTCATATGCTGTTGGGGCTGCCGCGTTATTGCAGCGCCTCCAGCATGTTTGCTGAGGCGAATGTTGACAGCTTCGCTACAGTCATGCGTAAGCGGTGCGCCTCCAACTTAACGCGCATGCGTGGCAGTACCAACAGCATCTTGTGCGTATTGGCGGACCGGTGGGATTCTCCGATGCTTGAGCGCTGGATACGACTGCATGCAGTGAAGTAACCACGCGCCCTGGTATCGGATATTCCGCCCGGTGCTGCGGTTTTAGAATTAAGGTTTTGTTGTGTTGTAGTTACTAACAGTAGTTTATAAGTGTTTTGCTGTATTACTAACAATAATTATGGATTATGTCCGAAAATAAAGATTTATTATTATTATTAAAAACCCGCGTGCGGTAGCCGTTGGGCACTTCCACCTTGTTTGCTATTCCGTGTGACAGCCTTACGAATAGAGAAATCGTGACCAAAGTCAAGTTGTCAACCCTTTATTTTTTTTTGTCCAGGCGGTGAAGCCAAGACCCTTGGTCCCAAGAGGCACGAGAACACTACTCAGCTGGCACTCCCGGGGTTACGAGTTCGACGGGGGCAGGGAAGGACAGTCCCCCCGCTGCCTGCCCAGTGGCAGGGTGAGTGCAGACCAGGCCCGCCCCTGCTCCTCCACTGTGCCCTTTGTTGGCAACAGAGGGACACGTGGAGAAACTCCCCACTGGCCCAGAACGGGCCCCTCCCGCGCCAGAATATTCGCCACCGGCAATAAAATCCCCCGAAGGTTAATACCTCGAAAGGATTTTATTGCCCGTGCCCAGGATGCACCGGCCAAACAACTGCCGTTCCCTCCAGACGTGTCCAGAAGGACAAGCAGCCGTCAGGCACACGTGGATGTTTTCTGGCCAGCACCCCAAAGTTGTCAACCCTGGTAGCATTGCGCTGTTTGACTTTGCAAACCGTAGCTAGGAAAAGGAAAAGGTGCACCCAGTACTCGACTCTTAGGGTCTGAGACCCAGTACCTGCTTATAGGTTATTATACGTGCAATTCTGAGCAGTATTCTAAGGCTTTTCTATGATTTGCTTAACTGTGTTATGGTTGCCCAACCACGGCGCAAATACAAAAAAAAGAAGTAGACGTTGTTACTCTACTTTTATAATTTCTACATTAGGTAAGTCGTAGGAGAAGAATTTACATACGTTCGGAAACATTACAGAAGTTATATCATAATATAGACTCACAAGAAATAGAATGTTTACGAAAAACTTCCGGACTCGATTACCGCCAAAGTTTAGTCGATTCAATCAAGACATATTTACTGGTAGTAAAATCGATTCACGAACGATTCGGGGAACGAAAATATCGTAAAAATACTATACAACGTGGCCTTTAACTCTACCAAAACGCAAACAATACCGCAGGTAGATAAGTCTTGAAGAACAAGCGAAACTAATCTTTATAATAAGAACATACAGTACAGATTCGGAAAAAAGATATCTGCAGCCCAGTCTAGGCAATATTTTAGAAACATGACATCACTGACTGAGGGTTAGTACTGTTGGCAGTCAAGTTTTGCATTTTATTTAGACAGGTATGTTATTTATGTTGAATACTAATTTGTTTTTTATAGGTATGTCTTCTTTGAATAGCCTTCAAAATGGCCTCCAACAACTTTTTCTTCTACTGTATTTCACAACATGCTGATCTAAGTAAAACATGAAAATGTGAAGTCTGTTATATTTTAGAAAACAAATATGGCGACAGAGTAAGTAACCATAGACAAGGACAATATCTTTCAAAAACTAGCTTTGTATAAATTCAAGAGTATTTTCTCTTCGTATTGCATTAGTTAGTCTGAAATTTGTTGTAATAGTGACATAGGTCCGTAATAGTTCCGTGTGGTGCCGGACGTAAAGAATTGCACCACCCTATATCTTCTCATGGATGTCGTAAAAGGCGACTAAGGGATTCAGCAGAGGATGGGCAGCAGCGTTCTCTGAGTATTTAACCAACCAACTGCGATCACCAACCCGCCTGCCAAGCGTGGCGATTATGGCATATCCCCCCAAACATATGCTTGGGGGAGGCTTATGTCCAGCAGTGGACGTCTTTTGGCTGAAATGATGATGAGTGACATAGGTAATAAAGATCTAACTTATAGAGCATGAAACCCTAGAGACGTAATCACATTTGATTTGTTTCAAATAAACTCCGCCAATTTTCGACCAGACATAACGCGCTGCTATTGGCTCGGACTATGCAACACGCGGGCGTAGCATTACGCGAGCCAATGGGATGGCACCAGAGCACACCCCTATTGGTCGTTTTCTTACTTAACTATGCAAATAAAAAATAAAAAAATATCTTTGGGACATTTTTACACAGCACCATCTAGTCCCAAACTAAGCAGAGCTTGTGCTATGGGTACTAGAAAATTGATATAATACTAATATAGTTTTTTTTTTTGTAAATACATACTTATAATACATAAGCAACACCCAGACCAACACAAACACTTATGTTCTTCCAAAGACATTTCCATACTGACGTAATGTTCATCACACAAATATTTGTGTCCTGTGGGATTCGAACCCACGACCTCGTTAACAGCAGTCCGAGACTCGAACCACTAGACCACAGAGGTCGTCAAATCAGTTTCGTAATTGGACAGCCCATAATTCATTATACATATTATTATTCTATGTTATTATTATAGAGTTAAATGCTCGATGACACCTGCCTAAGGCTTATTATCTATACAAGTAAATATTGACGTGTACACTCAAACAAAAGTGCATACGAATACTTTATATGCCAAGTGGTACAGTCACAGTTCTGTTAATCCCATAAGTACTTAGGAACTAACTACACATAAAAAACATTACTCATCAGTTTGAGTCGGATTACGATAATTTCTTCATGAGGGAATTCCCTCTGAGGCTTCGCTTCGAATCTCAGAAGGAATTTTATAGTATGTACAGTAGATCGCACGGGTAACACTTGAACTACGAAAACCGCTCTTACTGCTTACGAATTAAATACGCTGTCAAGGTCAAACTGTTACCACTGACGTTCGGTCGACTGTACTATGTACCTAGTATTTTTTTGTTCTATTATTTACGTCGAAGAGCCTTTCGCTGTGCGGTGCGCGGTGAGCCAACTTCTGTGGCCTGATTCACAAACGTTCGAAAAGTTTCCGTTTCCGAAGTGAAATTTGACCGGCAAACGAAACAAAACGACCACTTCCTGCGACTACTAATAATGCAAAGCATTCGAAACATCAGGAAAAACAATGTTAATAATAATACGAGATGTAATCCGGTCAAACTTGTTATATTACAAAAAAAATAGATTTGAGAATCGAACGCATTCGGAAACGATATTCAGTTCTTTAATTTTACATCGAGTGCTTTCCGACAGCAAATGGCTCACGGGAGAGTTTCCATGAATTTCGCGTTGCGTTTCCGAATCCGTTCGGTTCTCAAATCGTTTTGTTTCTTAATAAAACAAGTTTAACCGACTTACATCGTGTATTATTATTAAAATTGGTTTTCCTGACGTTTCGAATGCATTGCAGCGTTCATGGTCGCAGGAAGTGGTCGTTTTGTTTTATTTGCCGGTCAAATTTTACTTCGGAAACGGAAACTTTTCGAACGTTTTTGAATCAGGCCACTGGTCGTGTTTTTCATTATTTATGTCTTTAACAAATTACTTAACGAGAATCATTTTTATTTATTTTGTTTCATCGTGCGATAATAATCACAATACATCTACTAAACAACACTCATAGAAAACATTAAAATCAATTCATCACCATGAAATAGAGCTACAATTAGCAAAAAATGCAAGAAATGTTGAATTTTGCGCGCTACTGCGTACCAATCACCGTAAGTCAAGTTTTATGATCATCAATAACCCTAGCATATATTTTTCTTGTAAACTTTTAACTGTCAAGCCCACGGAATAAAGAATACAAGGGGAAGTGGCATACGGCTACCGCAAGCGTGGCACAATTAAGCGCAGATGCCCAACATTAACTTAATCGCGCTTAGTTTCCCGCTGCGACACTGACGTCTCGAATGCTTACGTGAAATACTAGATTATACCTTAATGTGTAATTAACATGTAAAAATGATAGCAGAACGAAAAATTACTGTCATAGAGGTGTATTATATCACCGCTATGTGTACAATTTTGATAAATTTCAATACAATTTCAATTTTAATTGTATTAAGATTTAACTTTATTTTTACCCGACTGCGCCAGAAGGAGGGTTATGTTTTTCGAGTGTATGTATGTATGTATATTTCTTTGGCACGCTCTGTAGCCTAAACGGCTTGATGGATTTTAGCTTGAGAGATGTCGTTAGATTCGTCTTAATTGTGAGAGTGACACTGGGTATATCAAAATTATTAAAATTAAAATGGCCTCTTTTTGGAGCCATATTACCTCTTCAAAAAAAATTTTTTTCCTTCAAAACTTATCGAGTGGGGTATCAAAATAAAGGGTTTTATAAATGCTTTACAAAAATATATACAACTTATATGTTTAAATGTAATTTGGAATGAAAAATGCTAAAAAACAACAAAATATTCAACGTTAAGAATGAATTATATATTTATGTGTGACTTTAAAAAATAACATTAATAGCGCGATAAAACATGACAGAACTAAAAAATTTAAAATAAAAAGATAATTAACAAAACCAAAAAACCCGACTGCTTTTAAACTGAAAAGATGTAAACAAGACTTATGTGGGTATATGTGAAAGTATCAAATCAACACGCAGGCGGAGGCTACCTACGAACTACTTTTGTAATTCATGACCAAAAACATACGTAGCCTCCGACAGCGTGTTGTTTTGATACTTTCACATATACCTACATAAGTCTTGTTTACATCTTTTCAGTTTAAAAGCAGTCGGGTTTTTTGGTTTTGTTAATTAACTTTTTATTACATATTATCATTGCTAGGCCCAATTTGGATTTTAAATAGACCTAATCACATAATTGTTATTTGTGTATTTTAATGTACTATGTAACCCGAGGCACGCTATGATGGCGTTTTTGACATTTTCCAATAGTGTTGTGAGTGTGACACATTTAAAATTATTAGCGATTGGGATCAGGTTTATTACTTTGACCAACTCCAACTAGCTATTATGAACAATATCTACATAAAGTAAATAATTTATCTAATTATTCAATAACATAACGTCTAGCCATTTTGTTTAATCGCTATTTAATCAAATTTTCTGTGACAGTCATACAAAAAACCGGCCAAGTGCGAGTCGGACTCACGCAGTAAGGGTTTCGTACCTCTCAACGACCTGATACCCAATAAAAACTGATTTAATTTACGAGAGTTTACAAAAAGACATCAACTCACAGTGCGCGAAATATGCATTTTTGCATGTCTTTCTTACGCGGGTACCACCACATATGTCTATGTTTGTCTTATTTTTAGTATTTGTTGCGAAACTACATAATATGCACTATAATCTGACCAAGTTTGACGCTGGTATATATTACCGTTTTGAAGATAGAGCAGGAACAAAAACGTTGAAAAAAATGCATGTTTTTTGAGGTTTCTTGTATGGGGACCCCCTTTGGTTTTAGACTTTTTTTTGTTTTTAGTATTTGTCGTGATACACCTGATAGCGACACATATTCTGAGAAACTTTCAACCGGTTACCTATTACCGTTCAAAAGATACAGCCCTGTGACAGACAGACGGACGGACGGACGGACAGCGTAGCGAGAGTAATAGGGTCCCGTTTGGAACCCTTCGGGTACGGAACCCTAAAAACAGTAGAAATAAAAAGAATTTGAATTTGAATAATAGATTCGAAATTCGAAAAATTATATTGCTGTATCAGTGCATCACTATTGACAATAAAGTACGGCAATTGTTACTTCATACGTAGCTGTCAATATTTATGGATCTTCATGAGTAGGCAAACGTTAAAAACGTCAAACGTCGTTGATTTACTTCAATTATCAATGTGTGATTTTGGCGACACTTTTTCCCGTACTAAGTAATCCTAATGGCACCTCCACTAGTTTTCTTTATTTCGTGGTCAAGCCAACCTGAAGCTCGAAGGTCTAATAATAAGGCTGCGAAGTAAATCACATTCTACAACGTGACATTTTGAAGGTCACAGGCCAAACCTGACCTCATTAGTAACAAACCTGTTCTAGAATCTAGACAGATACATTTATAATTCTTGTACCTACTTACCTACAAGCTACAAGTTTTGTTTGATTCTTTCGAACAACTTTTAACGAGAAGCAATTGTCTGCATGTTTGTAAGAAGTAATCTCAGAAATTACTGAGAAGATTGGAAAAAGTATTTTTTCTAAATGGAATAGTACTTTAAGACGCTGACAACAGCCAAATACTCCAAATAGGCTTCTTTGAAAAACATTTTAAGCTGTATCTATTCAGTTTGTGGGAATGAAAAAAATATATGTTAATCTTAATCGTATTTTCTAAAACTCTATTGTGCCGAAAACACGTTTTCTTGAAGTTTTCTCGATCGAAAAAAATGTAAATTAACCTCTTAAAACGGGTAGTGGGGCGTTTCACACCACGCGTGGTTCGGACCGCGGTGTGAATCGCTCAAGTACTCATTTTGAATGGGCCCTTTCGGACCGCGGTGTGAAACGGCCAAGACCATTTTTATAATGGGCTGATTTGGACCGCGGTGTGAAACAGCCCAGTACTCTTTTTCAATGGAGCGATTCGGACCACTATAAAAAGTTTAAAAATGTAATGTGCTCTTGTGTTTTTGTACAGACGAGTAGAAAAACGGTTAGTGAGAAATATTAAAATAAAATACCTACATAACATAATTCTTAGTATTTTATTAATTAAAATATTGGATATTACTAATCTAATTAATAGTTATGTGTAGACTCATTTTAACATATAATTATAATATAATCACTTACAATAGGTATGGTATTAAATACTTGAGTAGTAAACTGATTATTATAAAAAAGTGTAATACGTGGGACACTCAGAAAGTTTTGCGAAACTAAAAAAAATTGTTCTATACGTACATATATTTTTATCAAATCTTTTCAAAGTACTTTCCACCAGCCTCTATACAAAGATTCATGCGCCTAAACCAGTTTTCAAAACACTTTTTCCAGTCCGCCGCAGACACCTCGTTTACAGCCTGCTCGAACGCAGCCAGCGCATCTTCCGGCGACGAAAATTGTATCCCTTTGAGCTGATTTTTTATTTTTGGGAATAAAAAGAAGTCACACGGTGCTAGATCAGGGCTGTAAGGAGGGTGACCCAGGAGTTTGACTGGCGTGCTGTCCAGGAAGTCCCTCGTTTTGAGTGCGGTGTGCGCAGCTGCATTGTCGTGGTGGAGCAGTAGCCCGCGGAGCCCTGTGTTTGGTCGCTTGTTGCTTATAACAGAGAAAACTTCTGGCAAACATTTGGTAGTATACCATTCGGCATTAATGCTTCTTTGATCCCGTAAGGGAATTGATACCAAGTGGCCAGTCAAATTAAAAAAGCTAGCGATCAAAATCTTACCCCCGCTTCTAGATCGCTTCACTTTGGTAGGCGTTGGCTCATTTTGAAACACCCAAACAGTCGACTGGCGCTTGGTTTCTGGGTCGTATTGATAAATCCAGGACTCATCACCTGTAACGATGTCGTAAACACGCCGAGACGAGCCTGCTTCAAATTTGTTAAGCATATCACGGCACCATTCCACCCGGGCCTGCTTCTGAGCATCGGTGAGGTTGTGCGGCACCCAGCGTGATACTATCCTCCTCACGCGAAGATGGCTGTGTAGAATCTCGTGAACGCTTCCCGATCCAATCTTCAATATGTGTTGAATCTCCTGATATGTAATTCGCCTATTGTCTTGGATTAAATTTTTCACTGCTAGCACGTTTTCTTCGGTAACAGCCGTCAAAGGGCGACCGCTTCTTTCGTCATCCCCCAAAGTTGGTCGACCGCGCTTGAATTCGTTATACCAACGATACACGGTTGCCTTGGAAGGGCCTTCATCCATGAATGCCATTTGAAGTCTATCGTACGATTCATCCGGTTTCAGGCGACACTTGAAATCGTATAAAATCATAGCTCTAAAATGTTCCCGGCGCAGATCCATATTTCAGTGAGACACAATACTTTGAATTAACTCGCAAAAAATGTGGAGGGAAATTTTGAAATTGGAACTTACTTATTTTTACTTATAAATAATCATATTTTCGAAAAACATTATAACTGGCCAGTCTCCCATATATAAAAACTTTTTTTCGCAATACTTTCTGAGGGGCCTGGTATAAACGATAAATAATCACAGATATGTAGATTACATACTTTTACTTATTATAGTTATAAAAAATCACAGGTTTAGTGTATATTACTCATTTAAAATTTATTTAGATATCACAAACAGTTAAAAATCATAGGTTGAGTTTGATCACATATTTTTACTCATACCAAATTATTAAAAATCACAGGTTGAGTGCAGATTACACATTTTTTCTTTTAACTGATTATTAAATATCACAGATTGAGTACCTACATTTTTACTTATTACTACATAATTATATTGAAAATTACAGGTTGAGTAAATTGACACATTTTTTCGACAACAAGAGTTATTGGCTGGCCAGATAACTGTCAGTCATTTCTTGGAAAAATTGAGAGTTTAAAATATAAGGGTTTTATTTTTGTTGTTTTTTGTTTTTTTTATCTCTTTTTAAATAATACTGTATAAATTTTACATGCAAATTATCTGTTACATAAAATCACAGACCAGTAAGCCTCTAGACGCCGACTAGCCGGATACCCCCGGTCGCAAAACATATGCAGTAGTACTGCATATCATACGCCCCACCGCCAATCAGGACGTCAGTCCGTCAGCGAACGGCACTAATCACACGGAATCATACCACCGAAATTTTGAGCCGACCAACCATAACGCGCCGTTCGCCCCCCGGTACCCGCCAACATTTTACGACTGTTTTCTCATGCAAAACTTTGTTTATGCGGCGTCTTGCAGCTTACTGGTCTGTGCTTAAAATAGTAACATATGTGACTCAATCTGTGATTTTCAAAATAATTAGGTAGTAATAACTGAAAATGTTTAGACTCAATTTGTAATTTTCAATAATTAGTTATAAGCAAAATATGAAACCCACACTCAATCCCTGATGTTTAGTAATAAGTTAGAAGTAAAAATGTGTCATTATTACACTCAACCTGTGATTTTATAATTAATCAAAAGTAAAAATGGGTGTTTATTTATTTAAAAATGTGTGATAAAACTTAACCTGTGATTTTTAATTATTAGTGATAATGTCTTAGAGTTTCGCGATCACTACACATTATAATAAAACAAAGTTTAACCGGATTACATTGCGTATATTAAGAAAATTTGTTTAATTTTGATAATATACGCGATGTGATTAGGTTAAACGTTGTTTTATTATAATGTAATAGTGATATCAAAGCTAATTACAAGCCAAGCCAATGACAAACGTGTAATATGTAACACTCAACCTGTGATTTTTTATAACTCGTAATTAGTAAAAGTGTGTAATCTGTTTTAAATTAATACTGTTATTTATAATTATTAGTCGCCTACTTACGTATTGTGTATCATTTTGTATTGCTATATGATTTTATTATAAGTAAAATGAGTAATAAACACATAATAAAAAAAACCAATATTTGTTATTTTGATTTGTAATAATTATTATTTAAATTAATAACAAACTTTATTATGTATTTTATATATTATGAATTTTATTATGTATTTAATTCGATTTGTTTGATATTTTTCACTAAACATTTTTCTACCCGTCTGTACAAAAAACATTCAAAACGTACTGGTTTTTTAATACTTTTGATAGTGGTCCGAATCACTCCATTGTAAAAGAGTACAGGGGCCTTATTATGAACTCTTATTTCCAGGCAGTTCTCGCTGTAAAGTGAACTGCCTGGCAAATTCGTATTAGTAACTCAATTGCCAGCGAGTCAGCGGTCACGTGACACTACAAACCGACTTCTGCCCGTATTTTGGCTGACTGGCTAGCGATAACCGTATTATGAACGCTTATTTGACGTTTCATTTCTGTTTTTTTCAGTCAATAAGTGACATTAGAAACCAGTCAGTAAAAGCTGTCTTGGAGTACCTTTTATTGAATTGCTTTGAGTTCGTTTGGTAATAATTCTAACACTAACATGTGCGATTATTACGAAGTAATTGCGTTTCTGGAAAGCGACGCTTCAAGGCAGACATTCACAACATATAAAAAAATATAGACTAAGTGCTGCGAACAATCACTATGAAGCCAATCAAACCGTGCTCCTCCGTGAACAAACTAGCGCTCACGCACACATATGCTCTTGAAAGATATATTTTTTTGGCCATGCTTACTAGACGATGCCGCGACATGTGTACTGAGAGCGGTGAGCATGGTTTGATGTGCATGTGTGTGCGTGAGCGCTGGTTTGTACACGGAGGAGCACGGTTTTGGTGGCTTCACTATGATTGTTCGCAGCACTTGGTCTATATTTTTTACTATGTCTGTGTCTGAACTAAATAACATGAAATGAAAAATTATTTTCTTTGTATTTTATTACATATTTTAAGCCAAATAATATCACACATAGCACTTACGCCATTCTAATACGTATTGTTTAAAACATTAATTTAAAGTAATAAGAAAATAATAAGATGTGACCGCTGACTTTTAAATGGGGTGTCGTTCGGAAGCGTAACACCGCGAACCATTCATATAAATATACATTTAGCAAAATGTGGTAAAATCAACACATTATTATTTTTGTTGTTGGCAAAATACGATGCTTTAAATATTTCATTATACTTTTATGTTCATGCAACTAATATTTTGAATTTTTAATATTAATACATTACAAAATTAAAACCGTAACATACCGACAAAAAAATTAATCTTGTTCCTAAACGTCACCGTCAAAAGTTAAAAGACAGCCATAGACAACTTATCCATCCAGAAGTCGGCCAGGTTTACGCATGTCATAATACGACATTTTACAAGGCAGTTAAATGGATTGCCTGGAACTTGCATGGTTTTTTAAAAGCTCATAATACGGCCCCTGGGCTGTTTCACACCGCGGTCCGAACCAGCCCATTATAAAAAAGGTCTTGGCCGTTTCACACCGCGGTCCGAAAGGGCCCATTCAAAATGAGTACTTGAGCGATTCACACCACGGTTCGAACCACGCGTGGTGTGAAACGCCCCACTACCCCTTAAAACATGCTTTAAAGCAAACAATCTCTATTATTTACAAAATATTATAAATGAAATTAAGAAGACATTTAAGAATGACAATAATCTAAAACATAGTTGTTTCTGTTTTTCTAATAAGCTTTTGTATTTTTTATTTGAAAAATATATAGTTCATTTTCATTCAAGTTGAGCGGCGCACCCGACGTACCTCTCGTAACCTCTCTTTCAGTTCTGTACAAAACGACAGTGACCACAGAGGTCTGATTTTTTAGGTGTTGTGTTGCTCTTAAGGTTAAATATCACTTGCATTAAGGTTACCATATGGCAGGTATTTGACAGGCTTTTAAGGCTTACCCCGGCTCCACACATGGCCCGAACGTTGGCGCCAAAGCTATTCGCCAACGTGTGGATCGGGAAAATGGCGTTGGCCCTAAAGTTGGGGCGAGCGTTGGCAGTTTTCCGTCGCGTGTCGGTTTTATCAAAGGAATTATGCGCCAAAGTTGGCGATGTGTCCACACGTTGGCGGTTTGCTCTGTCTTTCCGCAGCACTCGTGCAGTAAGGTGCATCAAATGAGCTTGTTCCTACGGTCACCGGGTCTTGATAATGTCATCCGCGTGGATAGACGCAATAGATATAGAATTTGTATAAAAAAATATTTATTTTTATTAGCAAATAATAATTATACTCTCTTGTTTGTCAAAACATTTTTCAAAGGCGACGTCCATTGTTTAACTATTGTGTTATTTTAATTGACAATTCAGCTCTTAAGCACTCAATAATCTTAAAGTGCCGAGTGCAACATCTATTTCAGACGTGTTTATATTGGCTCTGACGGGACTAAACTAATATTATATCCAACGTGTGGACGCTAGGCATAATTACGGGCCAACGCTCATCCCAACATTGGGGCCAACGCGTGGAGCCAGCCTTGGGCAGGCGTGAGGCAAATATTGATTTATAACAGGCATTTTTGAATTTCGCGCGCGTTCCTAGATAATCGCGCGTAAGTTTATTTTTCATTGGCTGCGTTTTACCCATAAAGGTATTATACTGACGGTATAGAAATGTCTTTGGTTTTACCACGTATTAAATTAGACAGGTATATTTTTGAACAATCAGGCGTTTTAGCGTTGTGGCGCAACTTGGGAGAGGCCTATGTCCAGCAGTGGACTGCGATAGGCTGAGTTGATGAGGCGTTTTAGGCACCCTCCATTTTGAAACGGTAACCCTATCTGCACATCATAACACGAAAAAGTCTATTTTCGCTTACAAGACCAATGTAACGGTTACAGTTGTCAACCTTAGAGAAATTTTAATTCTGCTTTTATCTATTCGTTAGCAAAGCTTGATGGTTATGGTAATATAAACCTAGGTCCCGTGGTCCATTAGGAGGCAAAAGTCACGGACTGATGTCATAATGATGAAGAAGATGGCAAATACAAGTAAACTTCGTCAAAAATCTAAGGTAAACTTTATTAAGAAGCCTTAGAAACTTTATTAAGAAGCCTTAGAAACTTTCTTAGACTTGATATTTTTTATTTACGAATAATTTGATATTGCAATTGTCAAGTTTAACGAGTCAGTTTCTAGAATTGACACGCCTATTTATTGAAATATAGCGTAACAAACAAGCGATTATATGTATGTATAATTGTGGCGTTAATAAAGTTAGGAAGCCAATTTTATTCAAGAAAATTAGTTTTAAAACTATCAAAATAGCCAACTTTATAGTTGCTGACTTCAAAATCATTTTGAACGTACCGACAGACGTAAACATAAGGACAAAATACAGACGTGAACGTTTTAAAATTACTTAATGCGGTACAGAGTTTGAACTCCCAAAAATTTCTTCGCTGAAGGCCAACTAGAGTTATTTATAATACATACAAAAAACGAGTTATTGATCGAAATCACGCGATATTTGTGCCGCTGTAATAACGTCTCTCTCAAAACAAATAAGCTTTTAACTGCTTTTTCTGAAGTAAAGAAAATATTGACACGAATGCGTCAAAAAATGGCGGCTCCAGGAAACCAATTTTAACCGCGCTTTTAAAATATTTTCGTAAGTCAACATAGAAGCAATGATGAGAGTTGATGAGACTTTATCCAGCCAACAAAAAATGAATCATCGTAATCTACAAGTTTGTAGGGATTTAACATTTTTGTGCCGTACAAACTCCGTAAGAAAACAAAAGATCTTATCGTTTATTACTCTAGTAAGTCTGTTTGTCAGTTAGTCATGAAACGGGGGCGTTTGTCCCAAATTCTTGAGGTCTCAAAAATGCTCCTGGCCATTTAATCGATGACATACGTCGCTAAAATTGGCTGAGGTCGCAATCCAGACAATTACACCAATTATTAGTTAAGGATGACTAAACCCAGGATTGATTGATGATCTTCAAATAACTTCTGTTTAATAATTTCTTAGGTTTTCGCGATCACTACACATTATAATAAAACAAGTTTAACCGGATTACATCGCATATATTATTTAAATTGGTTTTCCTGACGTTTCGAAAACTGCAGTGTTCCTGGGTCGCAGGAAGACTAAGATGACAAGCGTCTTTACAAAAGTTTCTAAAAAAAATTGTAATCTACCTTACAATTGTTATTAATTAAAATCGTTTCGATGCAGGCAGTAATCACTCAGAATCTTTTAAAGTGTTGCATGCTGTTTGGGACTTGTTTTTTTTAGAACTGATGGGTTCGAAACAGGTGGTAGCTGCCAACCATCTTCTCTATTAAAATTATGATGTATTTTAATTTCAATAGCCTCACGGAGCATTCTAGTACATATCGGTTTTCCTTCGCCAGGACTCGTGGTTTATCAAATCGAAGAAAATGGTTAAGTTTGTCTAGGGCATGTTCACACACTGAAGACTTTGTGGAGCGTCTGTTCTTGACGTCAGCTATGTTCTTTAATTCTAGTGGCTATACTACGCTTTGTTTGCCCTATGTATGATAAGCTGATAACCCACAATCACAATCAATCTTGTAGACCCCTGCATGTTGCATAATATACGCGATGTAATCCGGTTAAACTTATTTTATTATAACTTTTGTTTTTTTACAGTTTTGATATGTGAGAAATTCTTTCAACGTAAGCTTTTTGTCGATTTAGTTAGTTTTTGTTTGATAGTGTAGGGCTTTTGATTTGTTGTTACCGCGTTTTACTTGGGAACGCGAACGGCTAGCAAAATTATCTTCTATCCGATTTCAAACATCTTCGATTAAGCAGATTTCGACCAATTCGGTTTGTTATCTCTTTTTCTCACTACATAATAAACGGAATCGGTAGACAAAACTGCTTATCAAAAATATTCTAAATAAGGGAGCAACATCGATCGATCGATCGTCGATCGCAAGCAGCAACGCCATCTGATAAGGACTGCTAGCAGAACTAACGCAGTTTGAATTGAGGAAGCTAGTGAGAAAAGTATGCTTTCAAACATTTTCTAAAACGGGGAGCACAAGCAGAAAGCCATCAGATAAGGACTGCTAGCAGAACGCAGTCTGAATTACGGAAGTTAATGAGAAAAGTACGCTTTCAAAACACTCCGAAAAAGGTTACGAACTTACGATAAAAATTATGTAACATCCACTCCCAAAATTATGAGGCATTGGTCAAATCAGGGTCGGTAGGACGATAAACTAACAACCTGGCAACGTGCCAGACGATTCTGGCAGGAGTGAATTCGAGGTATTCGGAAAACCGTCTCAAATATCTACTGTAAGTCGATTTTAACTACGTTTGAAGAGCCAATTCGTATTAAACAGAAATTAACCCAATTGGACCTGGAGTGTTATTTTGGACCTTTTGTTATTGGAAATGGCATTTGAAATGTCGAAGCCTTGAAAATATTCTGAGAATAAATTGTTAAAATAAACTCTGAAGTCACTACGTCGTACTCACTTTATTGGTAGTATTCAGACCATGTTTTATAAAAAAAAAACTGAGCAGTATACTGGGAAGCAGTTTCCTCTTGTGTGGTAACATTGAGTATTAAACCCAAAGATATTGGAATTAACCCTATAGAAAAGTCACCAATCTGCTTTTTCAAAAATCAATTCCGCCCATTTTCGACTAGACATAACGAGCTCCTACTGGTTCAGGCACTACGACGATGCGAGGGTGTGGTATTGCCTCAGAGCAACAGAATACTAGAGAGGACAAGCCGCCGCTTAAAAGCTTACCGTTGTATGCACAGCAGGCATACACTGCCGCTCGTTCACCGTCACTTGCACCCAAATGAGTGTGCGCACTAGTTTGAGAAAAAGCCGTCAGGGTACAAACGTGCGTGTTTTATATGTGTGCCTAATTTTCGTTGTAATTTATTGATGCATTTCTTGCGTTGTGTGCGTAAGTTGAGCTTGCGACACACGGACTCCATGCAAACTAGGCGGCTTGCCCGATCTCCTTTTATTCCGTTATATGTGGCGAGAGCCAATCGGACCGCGCCTAAGCTCACTCCTATTGGTAAACTCACTCGTAGCCTGATCATTATCTGTACGAATGAATATAACAGATTCGGAATTGGGCACCTCGTAATCGAGCTTTATAGAGTATAATGCTCAATGTGTGGTAATAACAATAGTCCAAGATGGAAGAAGATGGGTGATGCTGACCATGGGTCTTCAAAAACCACTATGGTAAACGGTTTTGAAGGAACGATTGGTGATTTTATGGCCAAAATTAATATCCTATCTATCCACGATTTCTCGATAAATTGAAATTGAAATTGATTTGCCGTACTAGAGACTAGAGACAAATTTCACAGAAGTTGCCAAGCTTATACTTATAAACTATCTCTAGCAAGGGAAATCGTGGATAATAACATATTGATTTTGGCTATTAGAGCATCTGAGGATGCTACTGCCGATCCACTTTAAATAAGTCCTATATCCGATGGAAAAGAGGAGAGTGGTTTATCCAAGGCAGGGGAATATTTCTATTATTTCTTAAGGAAATATACCTACTTTGTTGTAAGTGCTGTCGATGCTCGATTATTATCATAAGTATTCTTGGAACAGTGCCCGTAAGAGATATGGTTAAGTAAATGATTTCACGTATATGCATTCACATTCAAGACATGTCTACTAGAGACACTGTCTACCTACCACCACTAACTAATGGCTTTTTTTCAAATATCTGCTCCGAAACGGGACTTGACTTAAGTCCAAAAATTCAGATAGGCATTCCTCATTAGGTAATCATGATTCAACAGAGTGACTCAAGCTATAACACTGTCTACCCAACAAGGAAATGCTGCTTTAGAAAGTCGCAATTTCATGTGTGTAAAACCACTTATTGTTCAATAAAATATATTGAAAATCGTAAATGATTTATGTCTGTGTTTGACGTCTTATTTATTTAAACAATGCAATGTTACACAAGAAATATACTTCTGTGGTTAATCTGAGGGACTAACCTTGAAATATTGCCACCTTTACATTGGGAGAAGCTCTACAAAGTAATCTAATAGACAAGAGTTCTATTCCGGGCTCTAAAAATGGTTTTTCTAAATTAATCATCATATTCGCAGAAAAAAGCATTCTGACGACTGTTATATGGTCAGTCATGTAAATACAATTAAATTTTGCATCAAATATGGTATTTATCGGGTCAAAGATAAGTTCTACATTGTTAGCTACGTTTCAAATATAAAATTGGGGAGTACCTATAAAACTTTTACCAATGTCAAGACTTTATTAAAAACCAGATCTAAATTCAGTTCTGTTTTTTTTTCAAACGGCCATGAGGAGCACAGCATTGCGATCAGTCAACACTGATCGATATCAACATTATTATTTCATTTCAAGAACAAGGCTACATCCCACGCCAGTTTTTATATAAATCGCAATGATACTGTCAATTACCTAACTAGAGTTAGAAGTCTTTGGGACCTTGGTGACAAGACAAGATGGTTTGAAAATTATATCTTTCGTACAAACTCTATCAAATGAGCCTGGTCTTAGCAAAGTGATGGCAAAGACCACAAGAGGAATGCCGTGAATATTGTATTGTGAGGACATGACAGTGACCCAGCAGAGGCCTTAAAATCTTGGTTGGACATTTGATCTTGGAGTCAACAAGCTGACTTCCTGAAAACACAAAGCCATCGGAAACTGGAAAGACTTTATAAACCTAAGTGAATCCTAGCATAAGACCAGAAAAGCGCTGCAAAATAGAACTACTTTTAGATGACATTACGGTCCCAAAAAGCTAAACTTTTGCGGCGTTCATACGCTAAGACAAGAAGTTCCTTCTTTTCTGAGACAGATATCCGTTTACGTAAGCTACCGTCTGGCTCCAATAACCTTACAAAAACTGGGTTATTGACGTAGCAAAAACACTAATATAGCACTGTCATCATAAACCAGCATTTTCATTGATATTCCGACTGAAAACCCGTTACGTTTACTATAGGATTCGTGACCGATTTGGATCTTGTCTTATTGAATTGTAGATCAGCTCGGCTGAAAGTAAAATAAGCTATGTTTGTACGATATCATGTTTCATGTGGATATTTGTTTTTATGTTGTTTGTATTTTTTTAAGTGTAGTTATGGATAGAAAAGTTGATAGGGAGTTTGTAGCGCCGCCATTTATTCTTCCCGTCTTACATTTTGAAGAATTTTGGTTTTCGATACCTGGTTGATGCTTTTACGGCCAAAATTAATATCCAATCTATCCACGATTTGTCCTACTAGAGATAGGAATTTGACATAAGCTCCGTACAAAATATGTCAAATTTCTATCTCTAGTAGGGTAAATCGTGGATAAATTGGATATTAATTTTGGCCGTTAGTGGATATAACATTGAAATTCAAAAGTAACCTAGTTTAGTATTTTATAATAAATAAAAAATGGTTTCTTGAATGCCATGAAAGTAATCCAGTGTCACGACAATAATACTAAAGTACCACACATAGTTATTCATAATTGATCTTCCCAACGCATAAGTTTATAAGTGATGTACCCTTTCGGAGTTATATTAGAGAGTAATAGCGTGGCCAGCTTATCAAAGTAATTATTAATTTATTAATCTGGAGTAGATGCTCATAGACAACAGCCTAGCCAATCAGGCATCACTTACACATGGTAATCATGGTCGAATTAACATTGCATGAACTGCTTTTGAAAAAGAAACTGGCAGCTAAAATTTCCAGTAGAACTTTTCAATTTGACCAAATCTTGATGACGAATTAGTAACTGGCAATAAAATTTCGACGCCTTTAAAAAATATTTGAGGTTCAACAAATAATGTTTTAAGATTCAAAAACCATCACAAAAAAATTTGCTAACATGGAAAGACTGTGATTTCAAAGCGATTTTATACATTAGTTTTAATAGTAACTATACTACTCTTCCTGGATTATATTTTTAAGGCAACAAGCAAGGGATTTGTTTTTAAATACATTGAACTTAATCTGTAATATCAACGTGAAACAAGACAATACGACATAGGCTTACAAATACCCTAATTAACATAACCAACACAGGTGAAAGCCACCCGAATCTGCAGCTAATAATACATATTCGCATCATAAGTTCAAGGTTCAACAGTCTACACTGCCATACAAACAGAAATGTGTAGAAAATACAAATTAATGCAAATCTTATATCATTCTTATTAATATTATTTTGGGAAACAAGACAAACTAGAATCAACGATCCTGACCAAAATGCCAATCAACTAAAAGCAAAACATGCTAATTTTAAGGTATCGACAAAACATGAAAACTTACCGTTTGCCGTTACCGTTTTTTATCAAGCTTCCTAATTCAGAAATCTGAAAGATTGGTATTTCTTTAACAATTTTTAAATAAAGTCACACGCACAGGCTTTTTATGAAAGAGACAGCGGCTAAATTTCATTAAAAAAAATTTAAAAAAAAAATTCTTTAAAAAAAATAGTGGTATGAAACTCCATCAAGTTGCCTTAAGTATTTCGGAAATTAAGCAGTTATTTCCACTGAGGTATTACAACTCGAAAATAATTCAAATTGTAATGATAAAAATGATACAAGATACGAATGGGTGCGTTGACAACTTAGTACCTATCAAAAATTAACATAATCCAGACACACTCAACATTTGTATGCAGAATCCACCATTCAGAGGTCAGACAATGTTTAAAAACACACAGTATAATTGTGAATTCCAAACCGGTATTTTGCATCTTCAACGCGTATCGAAACTTAACCATGTGGCAACATTTAAATGTAACATTGAACAATCGATATTGTTACGCGGTAATAAAATTAAATCTTCAGCCGCATCTAGTTGGACTGCAAACACCAACAATGCTGAGAAAATAATAGACATACATAATCTAAACTAGAAAGAAGATTATACACACTTGCAGAGGTTGAGTTGACTAGATCAAAGTTCGCTTTGACAAAGTGAACGTTGATGGACGTTACTTTGACCGTGGCAACAGCAATCAAAGCTTACTTTTATTGTGGCCAAGATCAAAGTAACGTCCAAGTAGTCATCAAAGTTCACTTTGTCAAAGCGTTTTGATCGTGTCGACCGACACGAACTTTGATCGCTTCAACGCGACTTTATATGGAAACACAGTAATTGAGCTACCCCAAACATACAATAATACGCAATCGTTAAATTTTGCAGCTGAAATACCCTAAGCTGGTGACGAGCAGCAGTCTTATGGAAATGTAAGAACTGGCTCTAAAACGAACGTCATAAATCCTAATTACACTTCTGACAACGTCATTTTGTAGTATTCTTTCTGACCATATCGACATTCGAGATATTCATTCACCTACACCATCAATTCCCTTGTAGCATTTTTAGTGAGCGTAGCGTATAGGCTAAGACTCCCAAAACTACAAAATTTTGCAGTTAACATAGAAAGTTAAAAATCTCACGAGAAATCAAAAGCATATTAATTGAAAACAGAACTGCTTGCAGCTTTATCATAAAACAAAATTATCGTTGCGGGCGGCCACAATCATGAAAGACGAGGTGCTCACAATAATAAAATTACATTTACGACCAATCGAACCGTTTTAGACCAATCGAACAATCGATACGTCAAATACACGATTTAAACGCTCCTACCATCAATTTTATCATGATAATAATAACATTAACAAAAGAAAAATGCGCCACCAAAATTATTAAAATCGAATTAAAGTAGAACATTTAAAGGTCACATAAATAAGTATCCACTAACGAGGGTTTAATGGGTTTTGTTAAAGGTGGCTGGCCATAAACTAGACAACAATATAAATAGATGCATGACGTAAGACCACTTCTTATTCAAAGATTATTTGAAACTGACACGAAAAGAAAGATCTTAAGGAAGGACTAATAAAGCGTTAAGCTTCATGCAGAATACAGAATACAGTTCGCTCCTGGACGCGACGTGTTAATTGCTGATGTTCAGGCACATCTGGTTAGACTGAAAGCCAACCCCTACCCCTGCACAGATGGGAAAATGGTTTGGACGATGACCAATGCTATATTTTATGGGAATTTCAACCATGTGTTCCCGCAACGTGCAGGAGTATCAACATACTACTAGATACTCACAAATAGATTCAAATGTTTGCCAATGACATTAGAATCAATTTGTGATGGGGCAACCAAAATTGTTAGGCACAATCCTATTTCTACTGAGACCGCCACCTGACCTGATGTTAAGCAATGGTCCGGTCGACGATAGTACACGATTGACCAGTAAAAAACCTATTCACTCGAGCCTTGAAGACCACCAGACTATACTTATCGGGAAACACAGACGCAAAGAATTCCATTCCTTAGCAGTGAAGCTATTAGCAAAACACAAGACTTCTACGACATAAAGGTCTTATTAATAGCTTTAACGATAGAAAGCTTGAGCTCATATCTCATAACGGCAGGGCTTCTAGCATTTGCAAAATACCAAGTTTTAGGTGCTACAAATAAAATTATTGTTCATTCATATCTTTTTCTCAAAGAAAAAAATATTAAATGTTATGCCGTAACCTGTTCATTGTCAAAGGAATAATATTCCTTCCATTCAACGATATCTCTTGCGGTAGTTGCGGTAGAACGTACCATCTAAAGAAGTAGGTACCAACTTTACGGTCTGAAAAACATAATAGCCCTATTGTTGTCTCCAGACTAAAGGTAGATTTACGTTGATACATGGATACGGTAACACACGGTACACATCGCTGGAATCCAGCGCTGGATTGGCATTGGATTAATGTTAGCACTTAAATTTGTTCCAGCGTCAAGTATCCAGCGCTGGAATGGAATAAAAAGCTGGTCTAATGCCACAAAACAATCAACTGGATCAAAATATATGCCTTTATAGTTTTTTTTGCCTCGTTGGTCTAGTGGTCGCAAGCGCGACTGCTGAGCATGGGATCCTGAGTTCGATTTCCGGGTCGGGCAAAAGTGTTATTGGGTTTTTTCATTAGGAAATTCTCAGTAGCAGCCCGGAGTCTGGATTTGTGCCCGGTTAATGGCAATAGGCTCGCCCCCTATTACATGGGACTTATAACATACCTAACTGGCGAAATGTGGGTGTACTATACACCTCTGCCTACCCCTTCGGGGAAATACAGGCGTTATGTTATGTTATACGCAAGAAATACGTGAGATATGATGCCTCATGAAGAAGCTGAGAAAAGGCCCGTGCCTAGCAGTGGGACAGTTATGATGATAATGATGCCTCATGTCATGGCCAAGTCCACCTCGTGCATTATGCACATTTAGTGCATAAAGTATTTTTAACAAATAAGTATAACCCAAGTGGAATTGAATAAAATCATTGTGTATCTGATTCTGAATTAATAAAAAAAAACCGGCCAAGAGCATGTCGGGCCATGCTCAGTATTATAGGGTTCCTTTTCCTTAAGTAGGTCTAATTACAAACGAATCAAATCGAATATTAATCATTGCTATTTTAGTTTTTGTAAACAGCGCCACCTAGCGCTAAATTTATGAAGCTAAATTTAAGAAGTGTTTCTTTTTGTGATTTTTTTAAATAGAAAGTAACTAAAGGAGCATTATTTGCTTCGATCATTTTTCTCTAAGGTCAATGACCTATGAACTAGGACGTCTTAAGTATTTTTCAGTTTTCTCACTATAACTCAAAAATTTATCATCACATTATACTCGAAATAATTTTAAAAGAGAGTTTTTATAAAGGTCTATCAACATTGAAGACTATAAGTTTCTACGTTGCATAGTTTAGAAATGGCAGGGGGGGGACACATTGCAAGCCACTTTGGCGAACTGTATTTCGCAGATGGTATATCTGATAAAAAAGTTGTGTATGATACATTACCTTCATTTTAGTAGACCTATTCAACGATACCCCACACGAGAGGGTGCAGCGAAAAAAATATTTACATCCCCATTTCACATGTATGGGCGCCACCCCTAAAATACGTAATCAAGATTTTTTTATTCTTTTAAAATTGAGATCTATATCTATTCCATTTTTTGTCAAAATTTCATTTACTTATGTTTATAACTGTAGAAGTTATTAAGCGGTAAAGGATTAGGACAGACGGACGGACATGACGTAACTATAAGGGTTCCTTGTAGGACTACGGAACCCTCAAAAGAGTTTTTAATTTTGATGGACATTTCCTTCAAGTCATGGTGAAGAAGTTGTTCTACAGTGATCCTTTTATATGTATGATGGCAGGCATATAAAGAGCACAGAAACATTTAGAAGTTATTTCAAGAGAGTTGCAAGCTGTAGTAACATCTCTTGATATTTTGACTTATGATTTCTTGTTTGAACATTGTTTGAACCAAAATAAAGTCTGGTTTACATGTGTGTAGTTAAAAGTTGACATTTGGTGATTTGTTTGTCACTTGACTGACTGCTTTTACACGGTTCAAGTCAAGATGCGCATTCGACTCGATGTAAAACGTTAAAAGTTACAAATAACTTAATAATTTTGTAGGTACCTTTTGCTCTTGCAGACTTTTTAAAGTTTTGTTTATCTCATCACCTGCAACGGTGACTGACTTTTCACTAGAAAATTAAGCGAAAAAATCTGTAACACTGCTTTTATAAACCTACTTCGGTGATAAAGATAAAGATCATTTATTTGTCAAACGTTTAAATACAAATTAAAAATGAAGCACCTACATGTTTTGCCTATCAAGGCGTACAAATTGATGGTTGGTTGAAAGTTAAACATGACTCAACTGCTTGTTTGTTCCAGCTGTCACAAGTGTGGCTACCTAGAATAAAGACAGGTTCGATGCATAGATCGGGATATTTTTTTGGGAAGACTACCTTGTCAGGGTAGAAAATTCTCAGTAGTTACAATTAGAATTTAATTTTACGTCCTCAATGTTAATGAAGTAATTGGTGAACTATGGTTGTACAGTCGACCGCACGTCGGTGGTAACAGTATGACCTTGACAGCGTCTTTAATTTCGTAAGCAGTAAGGGCAGTTTTCGTAATTCAAGTGTTACCACTACCCTTAATTTACATGTTAGTCCTAAGTTTAATAATGTTATTGGTGTACAATAAAGAATATTCTATTTATCTATCTATCTACCACTGACGTGCGGTCGACTGTATAACAACATAACATAACATCACGCCTGTATTTCCCCGGAGGGGTAGGCAGAGGTGTAATAGTACACTCACATTTCACCAGTTATGTTATAGTCCCATGTAATAGGGGGCGAGCCTATTGCCATTGACCGTGCACAAATCCAGACTCCGATGTTATTGGTGTACAATAAAGAATATTCTATCTATATACCACTGACGTGCGGTCGACTGTATAACTGCACAATTCCCTCACCTGTTCCATTCCCTAACTTTTTGAGGAAAACAAATAAATAAATGAAGTCGGTTAATAAACGTGGTCTAGTTTCAAGCTATTTCGAATTCGGTTAAATATGTTAGGGAAAAATTCGTTTAAATTCATGGAATGTTCCTGGTTCGTTAAAATTGAATGTTTAGTAAACATCGTGTAGTTATTACATAATTTCAATGCTCGTGGAATTCATCATTGGAACTCGTCACTGTCAATTTGGCGTGCGATTTTGTGAAGTAAAGATGTATTAAACGTCCCAAAATATTATACTATACTATATATATTATACTTGTTTCTTAAGCATATAATTTTTCAACGCTCGTGGAACTCATCATTGGAATGCAATTAGTGATGGGCATTTATCCGGATAAATGCTCAAAATGGATAAATACTCGAGTAAAGATGGATATTTATAAGTGTTTACTCATACTTTTTTTTTTTTTTATCAATTTTGAGTAGGTATTTATCCGGATAAATTACCATCACTAAATGCAATGGAATTTTTCAAGTAAATTTGTAGGTTCCTATGCCAGCAAAATCTTTGTCGACAAAACGATTATTTAATCAATCCTACTAGTCTTTTTAATAATTAAATAGGTATTTAAGTTCGTGAACATGTCTGGATGTTTGGATTTTTGTTACTCAATCACGCTGAAACAGCTGAATGGATTTGGATTAAATTTGGTACACAGATAAACCATAACCCGTTTTAAAATATAAGCCACTTTGTATCTCGAGAAAACAAACAGTTCCTGAAGGATGCGCGATAAGTTTATGTTATGTATTATTATGTTCTTACACTGCGTGCTATCCCTCTCTTTACTTGCCCATACTGTCCATCCTAAGGATGTCTGGAAGAAATCACCTTGAGCGATAAGACCGCCCATTGCAGGTACATATCTTTTATATAAGTCATATATGTTGCTTATTTTTTTTGTGTACAATAAAGAGTATTTTCATTGTATTGTATAAGAGTGATTTATTTATTTATATTCTGTGATAACCCGAATTATAGGTACCCATACGGGTGAATACCAACTTCATCACACTCAGGACTCAGGATCAGGAGTACTCAGGACGCGCAGTTACACGTGTTGACTAATGAGTTGAGTAAAATATAGAAACATGCGCATATGAATTCAGAGCTATAAGGTTCGATTTAGACGCCAGCAGTGCGAAACTTTTGTAAAAAAATGTGATTTAGGTAATTTGTTTACACGGCTCGAGCCAAAAAATCAATTTAAAGTACAAGTAGGTACTTCTTCTTCTTTTTCCCGGGTCGGGCAAAGTGTTGTTGGGTTTTTTCATTAGGAAATTCTCAGTAGTAGCCCGGAGTTTGGATTTGTGCCCGGTTAATGGCAATAGGCTCGCCCCCTATTACATGGGACTATAACATAACTGGCGAAATGTGGGTGTACTATTACACCTCTGCCTACCCCTTCGGGGAAATACAGGCGTGATGTTATGTTATGTTATGTTAAGTAGGTACTTGTGTGTTTTTAAATCTACTTAGGTACCTACGTACCTACCTACTTATAATATTATTATAATGGCACTATAAACACTGGAATATCTGGACACATGTAAATCGGCTTAACTCTGAATTTATTTCCTGACCAGCAGTTAAAAAGTTTGTGAACCCGTGACAATACCAACATTATTTTAATTTACTTGTAACTTTTTATTTGCCTACATGCTGTGATAGCCTAGCGGTTGAGCGCTTGCTTTCCATGCAGGAAGGTCTGAATTTGAACCCGGCTTGCACCACCGACTTTTCGAATTCATGTATGGATTAGAATTTAATTACCTATCACTTGCTTTAACGGTGAAGGAAAACATCGTGAGGAAACCTGCACACCAGAGAGTGCTCCATACAGTCTCGATGGTGTGTGTAGTCTGCCAACCCGCACTAGGCCAACGTGGTGGACTAAGACCTTCTCATTAAAATGATGATGATTTAAAATGATTCAAGAAATGTACCTAATTAAGTATTTTTTATGTGCACCTACCGCATGTCGTCTTGTTGTGGCAATAAACATTTTTCTTTCTTTCTTTTTCTTTTCATTCTCGGAAGAGGCCCGTGCCCAGCAGTGGGACAGTAAAGGGCTAATGATAATTCATTTTACAATATAGGTCGTAATGAACGAGAATCGATAATATTCACTACCTACTTACCTAATTTATTAAAACAATTAATGGATAACAATTTTATCGTTCAACAAATAAAACAAAAAATAATTGTACACTTTCGCAATCTGAATTTTGCAACCTACTTCGGCGGCGGCAGTTCTATAAAACGATAGAGCGATATAAATAGGTAGACACGAAACTATAATCATCCATAAACAATTCGGAACGCAACCGGTTTGGTTTGGAACCAAAGAATCTGGGTATTTTAGTCCCCACTCTAAATTTACTTCCAAAATACATCGGAATCATAAGGGTGTTACCACACCAATCGATCGATCGAAGGTACAATCGATCAGTCGACGTCGATCGACAGTTTCTCGTCGTTTGCCTCGTACAGCAAAACTGTGGAACCAACTCCCGTCGGCGGTTTTCCCGAAACAATTCGACATGGGAGCCTTTAAGAAACGAGCATACGTCTTTTTAATAGGTCGGCAACGCATCGGTGACTCCCCTGGTGTTGCAGATGTCCATGGGCGGCAGAGATTGCTTACCATCAGGTGAACCGCTTGCTGTTTGCCCCACTATGTTATAAAAAAAAACTACTTTCTACTACACCAAACTGATGTGCTCGATCGGTCGATTTTTATCGATTCATAATCGATCGACAATCGATCGAGCATCGATCTACGTTCGATCGATGACAGAATAGGATGCGTACTGATGGATCTGGATAGGTCACTGTATAGGATGTTTTTCCACATCAACCGATCGACGTCGATGAATCATCCATCGACTGACGATTTATCGTCCATCGATGGTTGATCAATGTTTTATCGACCGGTAACCATCGATCAGTCGAAGCTACCACACCAATCGATCGACGACGATCGACGTCGATCGATGTTAGTGTGATAACACCCTAACGTATACTTTAACAACAAGGCTCAAATTAACGTCCTTCAACCTTTTTTTCGCGAAATTCGAATTTCAAAAGCGACGACTAACCTAATAAAATTTGGAAGAAACAACAAATATTTGTAGATTCATTTTTAATATCCTCGATAACAGAGCACCTTATAACATTTTTAATACTACCTTCATGTTTTCAACAATATTGCGGGTGAGAATCATCGCCCATCGATCCCATTCAAAACGTATGCTCTAATGTTATCAATAAAGTATTCCGAAGTACCCACAGCTACTACTAAACCTAAATAGCCAACGTGATGTACAGCTTTTAAGAAAGCCCAAGTTTTATCACAAAACACTGCTAAGGACAACACATGGAGGTAACTGTGAGGGTTCATTATCCTCCAAACGGCGCTCGCAAAGAAAAATTTCCCAGATTTAAACATACTTTCGCGTCTAAAAACATCGTATTCAGTACAATTCTCTAATAAATCCTGATAAATATCTATGTATCTGTTCCAGGCTAAGGAAGACAACACCATTTGTCCCGAAAACAAACAAATAACTTGAGCTATCCTTTGGAAGGTCACTTTCGTTTTGTAAGAAATTCCATTATCTGCGTTATGATCCTTTTCGATATCTTCTGTTGAATTTATTTCTTTTAATTGATGGTAGGGGAGAGTGCTCACTGGAGTGCCCTTATAGCCGCGTCTTGGAGGATTGTTTTTAAGATACAGAGTTATGCCAATCATCATTGCAATAACGCCTAATAAATCGCAAATACCGTCGACCCAGTACCCTAAAGTTCCAACTTCTGATCTCTCTCCTTTTATATGCTTTCTTTCTCTCGCAACATGGCCGTCCAAGTCGTCCAAAAACATTCGAATTTGGAACAGAACTACAGCTATTCTTCTTGGCGCCAAATTCGTACACGTCAACAGTTTCGCGCCAATAAGTGCAACGAAAACATGGAAGAAAGATATCATGTTCGGTGTTATTACAAGCATGTTCTCAGAAATACCTAGACCTACATCCACTATCGCACACAAAGGCCCATAAATGTAATGGTTGATATGGTCCACCATCAGTGCTTTCACCGTAGGATGACATAAAGGGTTTATAGTACAAAGAACCCATGTTACTTCTTCGTAATTCGGCAGATTTCTCGTATCTTTTAGCGTTGAAGTTTCTTGCGTGACATTCGTTTCTATATCGAATAAGTCTATTTTATAGTTTTGTATCCTTAAAAATAAGAAAGTGTCCATACATATGCAATACACTACGATAGCTAGAAGAAGAAATGTCAATATTTTACTCGCTTGTGATGAAGGCCACATCATTTTCACTAGTAATCTAATGGCGATTGTTGAGCTTCTTGCACCGATTTACATGAACCGGTGAATCGCAAAAATATTTAGAATCAGTGTGGGCAACGCAAACCCACGCACAAAATTCTAAAAATAATCGCACAAACTTCACAAAATTTTATAACAACAACAATCTTTTGTATAAAAAGGCGTTTAACTTTGTACTAAAAACACTTCGCACACTTGACATAGTAGCTCAATGACCTTAGAGCTCACTTAACACTTTTTTTCTTATTTCATAAACACTTCAATCCCAAAGTAATATTTTTTTCTCCGTAAAATCGATGCACAATCGTTCTCGACGGATATTTTATCAAAACAGTTTTGCTAACAAGTTGCTGGCGTTTGAAAACACAACAGTTCTCGTATACACTTGCTTTGTTTTACTGTTTGTTTCATGAATGTACGTATTTATTTTTATTGTTGACGTTGATTGACAATACAGCTGGTCCGCGACCCGGTTAATAACCTTGCGTACGCAACGAGACGCCGCGTCTGACTGAATGAAACGAACGAAATTAAAATAAAAACGAATTGGAATGCAGTACCGACGGGGTAGCCAGGTGCCGGTTTGCGAATTCCTTTTTGTTATTTTTGGTGAAACTGGTGAGGGCCAAGATGAGAAGACTATTGAATTAGGCCCGTACAGAAATAAACTCAAATTTTGATCAATGTTTAAATCTAGTTTTGAGTTGAGCTTTGATTTTTAGAATATTCCTCAAGCATAGACGTTCCGTGAGGTGCCGGACGTAGAGTTGCACCACCCTATATATTCTCATGGGTGTCGTGTAAAAGGCGACTAAGGGATTCACCAGAGGATAGGCAGCAGCGTTCTCTGAGTATTTATCGAACCAACTGCGATCGCCAACCCGCCTGCCAAGCGTGGCGATTATGGCATATCCCCCCAAACTGCTTGGGGGAGGCCTATGTCCAGCAGTGGACGTCTTTTGGCTGAAATGATGATGATGATGATGATGATAGATACATTGATCACAGTTCAGCTGAATTTAGCTCTACTCTAAACAGTTACATATTAGGTGTTTGAGCAAAGATTTCATCTGTAATTTGGTCGACACCACGCTTTTGTACGGATTTCTTTGCAATTTCAGGTTATATTCGTGTGATAAGCTGTTAAATTGAAGTTTATAATTACCGTTTTGGAATAAGACTGACGCATGAGTAACGATTATATGTTTAAGTAGTGAACTGGTGATTAAAGATCAAAATGTACTTGAGGAAAGTTTTTTACGCGGATTAATAGAAAAACGTCCTAATTAGTACGTTTTCGAGTCTCGAGCTCAGTCGCATATGTCTGCTTTTAAATATCATTGGGTAGGGAGCAGGGTTGTTGCGAATATCAGCATCAGCATCAGCATCCGCTGATCATCAGCATCCGCTGATCATCAGCATCATTTTCAACATCAGCATCAGCAACAGCATCCGCATTAAATTATGCTGATGTTCATGTTGTTACGTGACCGAAAGGGGGAGGGGCTTATGGCACATTTTTTTATTTATTTATTCAGATGGAACAGCAAACAGCTACAATATAAAAACTAATAATAAGACTATACATATTCAGTATAAACAATATTGCAGCCCACAGCGCTGTTCACAGATTAACTGTAGTACATGCAGTAAAATTATGTAAACCACTAGGTTGAATAAATTAAAAACTAAACAAACTAAACTAAAATTGCTAGACATAATTCCTAAAGTTAAATTTAAAACTAATGAAGCAGCTCTTTAAGAATTAGGCCATTGAATTTATTTGGAGTACATAATTATGAAGATATCCACATGTTCAAAAGTCTTATTGTAGGAGTCGACCATTCTGCGAACAGGTGAGCGCAATCCAGAATTGGACCGGCATGTGCCCACTGAAAACAGCATGCCTGCACGAACCTCTCGCCTGTGGACGGTCCTAGGGACCGCATAGCATAACATGTTAGTCAGTTCTATGCAGTCAAATTTATTTTGGACAATATTATATAAATTTAGTGCTTCTAAGTACTTTCGTCTATTTTCGAGTGTTGTGAGTCTGTACTTAATGAGTAATTGGCTTATTGGCTTGGCTATTTTTTTGTTTCGCTTGTGAGTTTTGACCGCTAGTATAGTTATTAATCTGAGGCTAGTATACTAAGTTTATGGTTTTGACCAATCATAGCACAGAATATTGCACTTCGGTGATTTTTAGCAAAACCAAAACAAACTTGTCTATTACGACAAATGTCAACAGCAGACAATACAGTTAAAAGAGGCGTTCTAACAAAAAGGGCAATGTGGAGCTATTATAAACAGCTAATAAAAAACCAAGGATGAAAAGAATGTATGCTGGATTGCCTTTGCTGTATAAAAATTATCAAGCTCTTCATTAACGAATGCAAATTGACGACGTCTGTGGTCTAGTGGTTCGAGTGTCGGACTGCTGATCAAGAGGTCGTGGGTTCGATTCCCACTGAACACAAATATTTGTGTGATGAGCATAAGTGTTCGTGTTGGTCTGGGTATTTCCTATGTATTATAAGTATGTATTTACGAAAAAAAAAGTATATAAGTATTATATCCATTGTCTAGTACCCATAGCACAAGCTCTGCTTAGTTTGGGACTAGATGGTGCCGTGTAAACATGTCCCAAAAATATTTATTTATTTATTTAAATGATAACAGAAGCATTAAGATAATAAGGGGAATTCAAAATTTTTAAAAACAAAGAAATATTGGCATTAGCATTCGTGCTGCTCTTTTGTGCGCTCAAAGTAGTCCATCATTCATCATCATCATCATCATGTCAGCCGAAAGTCGTCCACTGCTGGACATAGGCTTCTCCAAGCAGTTTGGGGGAATATGCCATAATCACCACGCTTGGCAGGCGAGTTGGCGATTTTTTATTTTTTTTCGACTTGTGTCTTGCAGGTGGTACAGAAGTACCATTTCTGCTTAACCGGGCTTAGTTGGCGGAGAGTCCCATGTGGGACTCCATTCGCCGTCGAGTTGGCGATCGCAGTTGGTTGGTTAAATACTCAGAGAACGCTGCTGCCATCCTCTGGTGAATCCCTTAGTCGCCTTTTACGACACCCATGAGAAGTGTGGTACAATTCTTTACGTCCGGCACCACACGGAATGAAGTAGGTCTAGTTTAAATAATTTCACTTACAAAAGGTTTCTTTCTTTATATGCAAAAACTTTGTATATTTATCTCTCGTTTTTTTAAAGCATAGTGAAAGAAAGCTCAAATGCTTTTATATAAAAAGAAAAGCCTTAAAACTCCTTTTAAAATGCACCTAAAATGGAGTAACGTTTTCGGTAATCCTAAAAAAAATTGCGCTCGCTTAGCTCGCGCTAGTGTGCAGGTTTCTTTACGGGTTTGTCTCGTGTAGATTTTCAATGTTCATGTTATGTTTTTATAATTTACCTGATTTTAGTTAATAATTCGTAAATAAAAATGTAGGGTCGCCATTTTTTTTCCTAAGGCTCTATGAAAACATGAAAAAGTTTCGTTTGTTATTATTTTGACGACCTCTGTGGTCTAGTGGTTCGAGTGTCGGACTGCTGATAACGAGGTCGTGGGTTCGATTCCCACAGGACACAAATATTTGTGTGATGAACATAAGTGTTTGTGTTGGTCTGGGTGTGTTGCTTATGTATTATAAGTATGTATTTACAAAAAAAAAAAAAAAAGTATATACGTATTATATCCATTGTCTAGTACCCATACCACAAGCTCTGCTTAGTTTGGGACTAGATGGTGTTGTGTAAAAATGTCCCAAAGATATTTATTTATTTTATTTTATTTATTATTAATCACCGCAAAAGTTTTAAAAAGTCACTATTTTTAGCCTTTGACCAATATCGAATTTTTATAAAAAGATATTATATAAATTCAAATTACATTTTTATATAAATTCATAAGGAACAGTACACATTTCCAATTCAAAAAAATCAGCAACAGCATCAGCATCCGCTGATGTTAATGTCCAAAAATCAGCATCAGCATCAGCATCCGCTGATGTGATGAAATTCTGGATCAGCAACAACCCCGGTAGGGAGCAGTAAAAATGTGATGTTCTTCTTCTTCTTCGTGTCGACATGAGTTACATATTAATAATAGCTCATGTCGTGGGGAAAAGATTAGCCAGTCAGCAGGTTGATAGCGGGGCTGACTGGGTAATCTTTAAACTGTATTAAACTAATACCTACTTTAAGCATATGAAATCATAATTATCATCATCATTATTTCAGCCGAAAGACGTCCACTGCTCGACATAGGCCTCCCCCAAGCATCGCCACAACGATCATTACATCGTGTCCATTGAATTGAAGAAATTTAATCAATATCATAAAAATATGAAAAGACACGCTTGTCTTTTTCGCAGTAAGGTACATGTATAGAGCTACTTAACTTCACAGATAAGTGAAACACTTCCAAAAATAACAAAATCATAAAACAAAAATCTTAAGTTCTTTGCTGTTTATTTTATTCATAATGTTGTAGGTACTTCCCCAATATTAATCGCCAAAATATTGTTTAATTTCCCTGATTTGAGACAAATTCTGGAAACTAGCAACACTAAGTTAATGCGGGAGAAACACTGTCAATGTTTCTAAACGCCAGCAGCACCGTTTCCCGCCAAAAGTTCCGTCAAAATGACAAAACGGTTATTTAGCGGTTGAGCGCTAAATGCACCTAACTAAATATAAATTCTAATATTTTCCTTATTAATAAAAAGGCATGGGCGTTTAATTAGCATTAAAGGTTATCAAATAAGTATTTTTTGCTAACCGTATCGTCACGTCATTTTTTTTAACCTTGGGCACAAAAAATGACTTTTTTTTTTCTCTGCTTTTGCCTTAGGTCAGGAACACTTATAGAGAAATCTCATCATCATCATTTCAGTCGAAAGACGTCCACTGCTGGACATTGGCCTCCCCCAAGCATATGTTGGGGGGATATGCCATAACCACCACGCTTGGCAGGTGGGTTGGCGATCGCAAAAAAGGCTGCTGCCCATCCTCTGGTGAATCCCTTCAATCAACTCAGCCTATCGCAGTCCACTGCTGGACATAGGCCTCTCCCAAGTTGCGCCACAACGCTCGGTCCTCTGCCTTCTGCATCCAGTCCCCCCCAGCCACGTTCTTTAGGTCGTCGGTCCACCTGGCAGGGGGGCGCCCTACGCTGCGTTTGCCGATACGCGGTCTCCACTCAAGGACTCGTCTGCTCCAACGGCCATCGGTCCTTCGACAGACATGGCCAGCCCACTGCCACTTCAGCTTACTGATCCTACAAGCTATGTCGGTCACTCCGGTTCTTCTCCGGATAATCTCGTTGCGGATTTTATCCTTCAAAGAAACTCCAAGCATAGCTCGCTCCATAGCTCGCTGAGCGACTTTAAATTTGTGGACTAGCCCAACTGTCAGTGTCCACGTCTCGGCACCGTAAGTCATGACTGGCAGGACGCACTGGTTGAAGACCTTTGTCTTCAAACTTTGCGGTATAGGCGACGAGAAGACTCGGCGAAGTTTGCCAAATGCTGCCCAGCCCAGACGGATCCTTCTGTTGGCTTCTTTCTCGAAGTTGTGTCTACCAAGCTGAATTGCCTGCCCTAGGTAGACGTATTCCGTTACAACTTCGAGTGCCGACCCTTCGACGAATATTGGCCTCGGCATGACATGCATATTGAACATCACTTTAGTCTTGTCCAGATTCATGCCGAGACCGACACGTCGAGAGGCTCCGTTTAAGCTGTGCAGCATTTCGCCCAGTTGTTCCAGCGACTCAGCCATTACAACGATGTCATCGGCAAAACGGAGATGTGAGATGTTCTCGCGTTTAACGTTGATACCCTGTCCAGTCCAGTCCAGCGTCTTGAAGACGTCCTCCAACGCGTTAGTGAACAATTTCGGGGATATTACATCCCCTTGTCTCACCCCTCTGCGCAGTTGGATTGGCTTCGTCTTCTGGTCCTGGAGCTGAACAGTCATGGTAGCAGCGTGGTGAATCCCTTAGTCGCCTTTTATACTACACCCATGAGAAGATATAGGGTGGTGCAATTCTTTACGTTTTTTTTTTATTAGGTCGTTCCCACTATTATATCTGTTGTCATTACTAGATTTGTATTTATTAATTAATTTTCAGCACGTAATATTATTATGAAGCTTTAATAAACATTTATTGTAATAAATTTCAACGCTCTAAAACTTAATAGTGCACTCCATGTGTTCGCTGCTAAAAATAAGTAACGCCTATTCTTGAGGGCGTCGCGTCGTGGACTCGTGAATAAGCAACTACATAATGATATTATAATATCTACAGTCCACAACCCATAGTTGTAATTGTTACATAAACATAAGTTTGATATCATGATTTACAAGCAGTGGCCGAGTGACCGGCTCCTACAGAACGGGTCACGGCCGTCAAGGATTCGATTCTGAGACGAATCATCAATCAAATATTTGTATAGCCAACACTTTATTAGCCTAATTTTGTTCAGATTTTAACCCAAAAGTTTTTAATTTGTGTTTAAAATGCTGTTTTTAGGGATCCGTAGTCCTACAAGGGCCCCTTATAGTTTCGTCATGTCCGTCCGTCTGTCCGTCTGTCCTAATCCTTTACAGCTTAATAACTTCTAGTTATAAACATAAGTAAATGAAATTATGTTAAATAAAAACTTTTTAACAAAAAATAAAACCGACTTCAAAAACCTTAACTAAAAAGTAAAAAATAATCATTGTATGTATTTTAAAATCTTAACTGATTACTCCGAGATTTATGGGCCGATTCACGCGGTTGTTTTTTTATTTGGTAGAGGAAGCCCGCGGGGTTAGTCCCGACTCGTCACGGTTCCGATTCGTCATCATGAAAAAACATGTCCCGATTCGTCACTGTATTAAATATTTTTATTTGCCTAGTCCCGACTCGTCATCGGTACTTCATTTAGGTTAAAGTACAGTCAAGAAAAAAGCTGAGTACAATAAATATATTCTTTTTTATCACTGATGGCTTAAAACTTGTACTGGTACTGCTTTGACGACGTCTGTGGTCTAGTGGTTCGAGTGTCAGACTGCTGATCATGAGGTCATGAGTTGGATTCCCACAGGACACAAATATTTGTGTGATGAACATAAGTGCTTGTGTTGGTCTAGGTGTAGAAATGTATTAGAAGTATGTATTTATAAAAAAAAAGTATATAAGTATCATATACATTGTCTTCTCTAGTACCCATAGTACAAGCTCTGCTTAGTTTGTATAAATTAAAATTGTAAAAATTTCCCAAAAATATTTTTAATTTTTTTATTGATTTACTGGTGTCATCCAAGTAGGTACCTCTCAATCAATCAATCAATTAAAATTCAAATAATTTTTTTAAGTACCAGGCCCCTCAGAAAGTATTGCGAAAAAAAGTTTTTATATATGGGAGACTGGCCAGTTATAATGTTTTTCGAAAATATGATTATTTATAAGTAAAAATAAGTAAGTTCCAATTTCAAAATTTCCCTCTACATTTTTTGCGAGTTAATTCAAAGTATTGTGTCTCACTGAAATATGGATCTGCGCCGGGAACATTTTAGAGCTATGATTTTATACGATTTCAAGTGTCGCCTGAAACCGGATGAATCGTACGATAGACTTCAAATGGCATTCATGGATGAAGGCCCTTCCAAGGCAACCGTGTATCGTTGGTATAACGAATTCAAGCGCGGTAGACCAACTTTGGGGGATGACGAAAGAAGCGGTCGCCCTTTGACGGCTGTTACCGAAGAAAACGTGCTAGCAGTGAAAAATTTAATCCAAGACAATAGGCGAATTACATATCAGGAGATTCAACACATATTGAAGATTGGATCGGGAAGCGTTCACGAGATTCTACACAGCCATCTTCGCGTGAGGAGGATAGTATCACGCCGGGTGCCGCACAACCTCACCGATGCTCAGAAGCAGGCCCGGGTGGAATGGTGCCGTGATATGCTTAACAAATTTGAAGCAGGCTCGTCTCGGCGTGTTTACGACATCGTTACAGGTGATGAGTCCTGGATTTATCAATACGACCCAGAAACCAAGCGCCAGTCGACTGTTTGGGTGTTTCAAAATGAGCCAACGCCTACCAAAGTGAAGCGATCTAGAAGCGGGGGTAAGATTTTGATCGCTAGCTTTTTTAATTTGACTGGCCACTTGGTATCAATTCCCTTACGGGATCAAAGAAGCATTAATGCCGAATGGTATACTACCAAATGTTTGCCAGAAGTTTTCTCTGTTATAAGCAACAAGCGACCAAACACAGGGCTCCGCGGGCTACTGCTCCACCACGGCAATGCACCTGCGCACACCGCACTCAAAACGAGGGACTTCCTGGACAGCACGCCAGTCAAACTCCTGGGTCACCCTCCTTACAGCCCTGATCTAGCACCGTGTGACTTCTTTTTATTCCCAAAAATAAAAAATCAGCTCAAAGGGATACAATTTTCGTCGCCGGAAGATGCGCTGGCTGCGTTCGAGCAGGCTGTAAACGAGGTGTCTGCGGCGGACTGGAAAAAGTGTTTTGAAAACTGGTTTAGGCGCATGAATCTTTGTATAGAGGCTGGTGGAAAGTACTTTGAAAAGATTTGATAAAAATATATGTACGTATAGAACAATTTTTTTTAGTTTCGCAAAACTTTCTGAGTGTCCCACGTACATGTAACAAACTAATGTTAAACCATTTAAAATTCTAGTTTACAATGTTTTGTAACTCCTAAACGCAGTTGTGGGAATTGTCATACATACATATTTATTTATTTAATTATGTATACCTAGAAACTTCAAAAGAAACATTTCTCTTGGTGCAATAAAAACCAGATCTTTTGTTCACATAGTTCAGAAAGGGACAGAAATATAGTAGAAGGGAGACAAATGCTACCAACTCTATTGTTTTGTGTAACTAAGTAGATATTTGCAACTAATAAGATTCAAAAATGTCAATTCATTAGTTGTTTGCCACTCTGCCTGTTAGTCCTGTTACGAGAAAGTGTGACGTGATGGTTGGTCACATAGTAAAAGTTGTTCAGACTGTGAAGAGCTCGTCCGGGGAAGTACTACCACTGCCGGTAAAATTACAATCACATGAGACTTTCCATCTTCATGTCTCAGTTTGGCGAACCGACTTACGGTACAATTTAGGCAACAGCCTAGATGGTATTGCAGTTGTTATGGGCAAAGGTAACCACTTAACATTAGGTGGGCCTTTAGCTCGTTTCGCCATTCGCCAAGACGTTTTCAGTTATTTCAATAATACTTTGTATAATATACCTATCTGTGATTATGTAAAATCTATGTTTATAATATATCCAATCTGGGAATTTAGGTGCTTGGGGGAGGCTTATGTCCAGCAGTGGACGTCTCGGCTGAAATGATGATGATGATGAATGACTTAAGTATGTCGTAGTCGTAGACTCATAGGTATGAAGGGGCAACCTATTACAAATATTATAAGTTATAAAACCTGTGGGAAGAATTCCATCGGTATTTTAAAAGGCAACTAACTCTATTAAATATCGATATTGCTGTAGGATCTGAGAATTTATAATTATAAATAATTATCATTCTGAGAACCAGCGCTATATCGATTAGACCGCGACGAAGGTTGCCGACGCAGTTGTGGTAGTGGCGCGTCCGAAAGCACTTCGGATGTGCCAAACCGTAACCACGCCACAGCGGCACAAATGTAGCCAGGCGCAAATGTAGCCAGGCACAAATGTAGCCAGATAGCTCACTGTGCAGAGCCTGCATGGTGGAAGACGAGACAGCAGCACATGTGCATCTAGACTGCCCTGAGGTCGCTATATACAGAACCAAGTACTTTGGTAACCCAGGTACCCTCAAAGAGATCACTAGCAACACCAAGGCGTTGCTGGCCTTTTTTGAGGAATTGGGGTGGATCGAGAAGTCCCCGTACGCTATACTATACTACACTAAAGTATGTAACCAGGCACAAATGTTATGAAAATGCGCAGTATCATTGTATTGTATATTGCAACCACACGTAATTTGTGGCTGCGAGAACGCAACTTGCAGGCAGCTGCAGCGAGACCATTCCCACACAACCACTACTGCCTGGCGACATTTTTGTGTGGCTGCGGCGTGGCCCGTCTGAATAAACCATCATCATCATCAACTCAGTCGTATTCGAAAATTCGGATCCATGAATCCGATAAATCAGAGGTGCGGGCCGGGTTCGAACTCAGACCCTTCTGCATTGTAGGCTAACCTTTAAACGGAAGACTATCATTCATCATCAACCAACACCGCCTATCACAGTCCACTGCTGTACATAAGCCTGGCCTCTCCCAAATTGCGCCACAACACTCGATCCTCTGCCTTCCCCATCCAGTCCCCCCCAGCTACTTTAATCAGGTCGTCGGTATTCGTCGAAGGGTCGGCACTCGAAGTTGTAACGGAATATGTCTACCTAGGGCAGGTAATTCAGCTTGGTAGACACAACTTCGAGAAAGAAGCCAACAGAAGGATCTGTTTGGGCTGGGCAGAATTTGGCAAGCTTCGCCGAGTCTTTTCGTCGCCTATTCCGCAAAGTTTGAAGACTAAGATCTTCAACCAGTGCGGCATGCCTGTCATGACTTACTGTGCCGAGACGTGGACACTGACAGTTGGGCTAGTGCACAAATTCAAAATCAATTTATTTGCGAAATATGGGTAAAATTACATTTGATGTTAAAAATAAAAATTACATTTAGTTAGCTATGGAGCGAGCTATGCTTGGAGTTACTTTGAAGGATAAAATCCGTAACGAGATTATCCGGAGAAGAACCGGAGTGACCGACATAGCTTGTAGGATCAGTAAGCTTAAGTGGCAGTGGGCTGGCCATGTCTGTCGAAGGACCGATGGCCGCTGGAGCAGTTGAGTCCTTGAGTGGAGACCGACAAACGCAGTGTAGGACGCCCCCGGCCAGTTGGACCGACGACCTGATGTAAGTAGCTGGGGGGACTGGATACGGAAGGCAGAGGACAGAGTGTTGTGGCGCAACTTGGGAGAGGCCTATGTCCAGCAGTGGACTGCGATAGGCTGAGTTGATTGATTGATTGAAATAAAATCACAGGCAGCTCAAAGCGTCGAAGAGCGGCCGAGCGGCCACAGCCACAAGGTCCATAAGAGCCGGTTAATAGGAGTTGGTAACTAACTGAACTCTTCGTTGCCAATCCGTCGGTGGACGTTGGCCCTAAGAGTTCCATTTTTTCCTTTTGAGGAACAGTACCGCAAAAATATAGGTGGATTCAGTACGACACAAAAAATAAGGCGCGTTGTCAATATTCGTTCGCGCAGACACGAAAAGATGATCGACGAAAACACCCGAAATATTTATCATCATCATCATTTCAGCCAAAAGACGTGCACTGCTGGACATAGGCCTCCAAGCATAGCCACAACAACCGATCCTGCGCATTCCGCATCCCGAAACATTTAAAAATATAATTGACCTTATGCAATGCCCATAATAAGAAGTTAAAATTGATTGCCATGACGCCTTTTTCTGTTTCGCTCACAGTGCTCACACGCTTCCGTTCTCTAGCCGCAGCGGCTGAGACTTTTGGTGCGCAGCGATGGTGTTTTCAATTTCCCGCGTATTTAAATTGTGTCATCTGCGCAGGTACATCGGTGGGCCATATAAAATGTGTACCTAGTCACAGATAATATAATACTATAGTAACCTAGTGAAACAACTAAGATAATAAAGTGAATGGAAAACATAATATAGGTTAACCCAGTTATAATATTGATAACCTTTAGTTAATTAAAAATAATGATGACACAATGCGTTTTTTTCTTAATTAAACACCTAAAGATCACGTGAACTAATCACTATTTAATTGGAATTGACGCACCCTTAATAACTTTATAATGATAAATAAGATAATTATCATAGAATTACTACACATAGAAGGATAGTTTCATACATTACGCGCTAGCAATACTGATGTAAAAAAATCATTATATGTGCTAGCGCTGATACGTTTACACACGCACACCACTATAAAATGGTGCTGCCAGATAAAAAGTTGATGTACCCAATTTTTTTTTATTGATTGTTCCTGACATTCTTCCCGGATGAGACTTATTATTTATAAACTACTTTTCAGCAATAATTGGGTCAGTAGTACTTTTTTAAACAATAACACGTAAAAAACGTTGATTAAAAAAATATGATACAGTTCGTTTATAGTTCAACTTTGAAAAAACACATTTTAGGTATATAAATGTTTTAACTTACTTACGTACACGTCCGCACGTCAGTGGTAGCAGTTTGACCTCGATGGCATCTTTATTGCGTAAGCAGTAAGGGCGTTTTTCAAAATTCAAGTGTTACCATTGAAATGCGGTTGACTGTACGTACATATACGTGTGCGAATTACATACGTAAATATCAGTTACTACTTTATAAATTCATCAATCGGAGCAATTAAAACAGTTAAAATGGGAAAATCATTTCTTTAATATCTGTCAACACTGAGCTTTTACTGAGTACGAAATGAAACGATTATTTTTATTTGCTTAAAAGGTCAAAATACTAAAATATATTCAAAGCTTGATTGTGAAAAGTGATGTTAATACACTTTTTGTATTTCCGATGTGTTGTGACACCATTTAATCGCACAAACCGTCACATTTTATTATTTTCCGGGAGATGCGTGCGGACCGCGTTAACCTTGAACACTACGGAGCGGCCGGGCGTAGTGTGCCCACCTGGGCGCCCTATTTGTTGCATCAAATTGTGCGCGCGGATTAGGTATCTTTTGTGTTATTAATCTGAGATAATTATAATAATTTCATAGGTTTTCGCGATCACTACACATTATAATAAAACAAGATTAACCGAATTACATCGCATATATTATTTGAATTGGTTTTCCTGACGTTTTGAAAGCTTTGCAGCGTTCGTGGTCGCAGGAAGACTAAGATGACAAGCATCTTTACAGATATTTCCAAAAATTATTTTAATCTACCGTACTATTTTTATTAATTAAAATCGTTTCGATGCATGCAGTAATCACTCACAATGTCATTATCTTTTAAAGCGTTGTGTGCTGTTTAACATAACATAACACCACGCCTGTATTTCCCCGAAGGGGTAGGCAGAGGTGTAATAGTACACCCACATTTCGCCAGTTATGTTATAGTCCCATGTAATAGGGGGCGAGCCTATTGCCATTGACCGGGCACAAATCCAGACTCCGGGCTGCTACTGAGGACTTCCTAATGAAAAAACCCAATAACACTTTGCCCGACCCGGGTATCGGACCCAGGACCCCACGCTCAGCAGTCGCGCTTGCAACCACTAGACCAATGAGGTAGTGAGCTGTAACGTAAGCTGTATCCCCATTGGCAACGGTAAATTATTTTTTGTTACGTTAAAAATATTTACTTTTATATATATTTAAAATATTTAAAATGTATGTATTATTACTTCATTATTTACATTACATACACTTAAGTTGCAGTTTTAATTTTTTATTTTATTTTCATTTTTTTTCACAAATCCAGACTCCGGGCTGCTACTGAGAATTTCCTAATGAAATAATAATTTGCTGTTTAGGACTTGATTATTTTGACAACAAAACTTAAAAACAAACAAACAAACAAACAAACCGGAATCCAAACAGAATTAATCAGAATCAATTATTTATGTTTGTCGAAGAACTAATAGACCATAGAATTCTATGTAATGGATGTTCGAGCAGACAACTGCTTGAGTGGAGACCATCAATAATCATCATCATCCTCCGAGCCTTTTCCCAATTATATTGGGGTCTGCTTCCAGTCTAGCCAGATGCGGCTGAACATCAGTATTTTACACGGAGCGACTACCATCAGACCCCCGCAACCCAGTTACTGGGTAATACTGACATTCGGAGGTTAGACCAGTTGTCAGTCTTTCAAGCTTCTGACTACCCGTAACGACTGCCATAGATATTCGTATGACAACCGGGACCGACAGCTTAACGTGCTCTCCGAGGCACGGAGGGGTCTCGATGTGTAACGAAACGGTCACCCATCCACAGACTGACCGCGGCAAGTGCAGCTTAACCTTGCAGATTGTACAATCTGCTCAGTCGTTGCTTCGCTACGAGCCCGGAGACCATCAATAATATACCTACTAATACTGAGGAGAGTGCAAATCGATAAATACAGTGTTCAACGCCACCAGTAATAAAATAAATGGGTCAATCACCTTTTTTGTCCTAAAAATGGAGACCAGTCACGTTTTACAGTCTAACACTTTTGAAAGATTTCAAGAGATTCTAGGCGAAATTAAAAAATGTATTCTATTATAATCCTTCAGGGTAACATTACGAACGGACGGATGGACGGACAACGTAGCGAGAGTGATTGGGTCCCTTGAAAGTACCATCCTGTATTTACCCGACTGCGCCAGAAGGAGGGTTATGTTTTTCGAGTGTATGTATGTATGTATATTTCTTTGGCACGCTCTGTAGCCTAAACGGCTTGATGGATCTTAGCTTGAGAGGTGTCGTTGGATTCGTCTTAATTGTGAGAGTGACACTGGGTATGTCAAAATTATAAAAATCAAAATGGCCGCTTTTTGGAGCCATTTTATGTGAGTTCAAAAAATTTTTTTGCTCAAGCCTATCGCGTGGGGTATCAAAATAAAGGGTTTTATAAATGGTTTACGAAAATATATACAGCTTATATGTTTAAATGTAATTTGGAATGAGAAATGCTAAAAAACAACAAAATATTCACCGTTAAAAATGAATTTGACTTTTCAAAAAAAAAAAACATTAATAGTATGATAAATAAAACATGACAAAACTAAAAAAAAAAACAAATGAAAAAATTAATTAACAAAAACAAAAAACCCGACTGCGTCTAAAAAAACCGGCCAAGAGCATGTCGGGCCATGCTCAGTATTATAGGGTTCCTTAAGTAGGTGTAATTACAAACGAATCAAATCGAATATTAATCATGGCTATTTTAGTTTTTGCAATAATCGGCAGCATTCGCGACTCAGAGCGTGTTGTTAGTAGCGCCATCTAGCGATAAAGTTACTTATTGTGATTTTTTCAAATAGAAAGTAGCTAAAGGAGCATTATTTGCTATGATAATTTTTCTCTCAAGGTCAATGACCTTTGAACTAGGACGTTTTAAGTATTTTTCAGTTTTCTCTCTATAACTCAAAAAATTATAATTACATTATACTCAAAATAATTTTAAAAGAGAGTTTTTAAAAAGGTCTATCAATGTGGAAGATTATAAGTTTCTACATTGCATAGTTTAGAAATGGCAGGGGGGGGACACATTGCAAGCCACTTTGGCGGGCTATATTTCGTAGATGGTACACCTGATAAAAAAGTGGTGTATCAAACATTACCTTCATTTTAGTAGACCTATTCAATGATATCCCACACGAGGGGGTGCAGCGAAAAAAATTTTTTTTTCCCCATTTCACATGTATGGACGCCACCCCTAAAATACGGAAAAACTATTTTTTTATTCTTTTTAAATTGAGATCTATATGTAAACTATTTTTTAACAAAATTTCATTTACTTATGTTTATAACTGTAGAAGTTATTAAGCTGTAAAGGATTAGGACAGACGGACAGACGGACGGACATGACGAAACTATAAGGGTTCCTTGTAGGACTTCGGAACCCTAATAAAAATGACAGAAAAGATATAAACAAGACTTATCAACACGAAGGCGGAGGCTACCTATGAACTATTATGTAATTCATGACCAAAAACATACGTAGCCTCCGACTGCGTGTTGATAAGTCTTGTTTATATCTTTTCTGTCATTTTTAGACGCAAGCGGGTTTTTTGTTTTTGTTAATTAATTTTTTTATTTATAGCTTATGCTGATGGGGCAAATAATAAGGATTGAAACTGTCAAATAAACATAGTATCTTAAATCAAAGCAAGTCTATGAAATATGAATAAATTACAAATAAAATAAAATGAAATGATTTTGAGTAAAATTTGAAAGAAAGAAAGAAAAACTTTTATTTAGCACAGAACACAGGACAGCACAACAATAACATTAATAAAAATACTAAAGTTAATAGGTAAATAAAATATGAAGTTGCTGCCGGGCATGCCCATGCCAAAAGGGTCACCAACTCAGCATGTGCTGGCGTGGAACATCCAGCGCTGATTTTCAGTTGGCACCCTGCAGTGACACACGGACGAAGGAACTGTGTTTATAGATAATAATAACTAAGTACATGTATCGGTCTAGGGTAAAAAAATGTGTTTAAATAAATAATAGTTCTTTAAAAAAAAAAAAATTTGCTTCCATGGCTTAGATTAATAATAGTAGATCGAAGTTCCTTGGTATTATTTTATTGAAATGTAACTAAACTATGTGAGATTTCATGGTTCACAATGTTTGTTAATTGTTGAGTGATTTGTTTGTTACTGCCAAATCTATCAATTAAAGGCATTAAAATACTGGGTGATATTTTTTAATTATTGAAGGTTTGATTCCCGACAGACAAGCGAGTTTTCAAAAAACTTTAAATGTAGTACATATATCTATTCTTATTATTCTTAAATATTAAGGAATGTTTCCATTACTGCTATGTTTATTGTCCTCATGATGACCAGAGTTAATTCATAGAAAATCCTATCCTACTAATATTATAAATGTGAAAGTTTGTGAAGATGTTTGGATGTTTGTTACTCAATCACGCTGTAAGGGCTAAACGGATTTAGATAAAATTTTGAAAAATACAGATAGAACATACCAGGATTAACATATAGTTTAATTTTTATCCCGGGAAGATGAATAGTTATATATTATATATAGACGAAAATTACGCGGGCAAAGCTGTGGGCATAGGCTAGTAATAAATAAATATTTATAACAAACTCACCTGAGGCACTTGTGTGGACTTCCCGCATCCAGTCTCACCGATCAACACCAGCGTTTGATGCTTCTCCAAAAGATACAAAATATGGTTCCGGTACTGAAACACTGGTAGCCTCTGCCGTTGAGCATCTAATGGTAGGTGGTGGTACCGGTTGTACACAAATGAAGTTTTAGAATCATTTTCTACTGTTAATGCGGAGTCAACGTTAGGGTTGACCAGTGTTTCTACAACACCATCTTTGTTTCTTGTTGGATAAAGTGTTTCTTCACCTGTAAAGCATAACAGTGTTTTTACATTAGATGTTACTATGGACCTATAGATTGGCAAAGGTGTCAAAGAGACCAAAAAACTAAACTATTTTAATAAATTCCTTGTAATGTGTGAATTTAATCATTGGAGAAATATGTATCTAAAGCATATGTAGACAATTATACCGATAACAGTTTATCCACATAATCAATAGGTATCCATAACATTGAGGTTATAATGTACACACGGCTACACATCAAGCTGTAAATTTCCAGTGTAAGCTGATCTCGCATTGTACGGAAAGCCTATACAATGCGAGGTCAGCTTATACTGGAAATGTACAGCTTGATGTATAGCCGTGTGTACAAATCACATTAGTTAAATATTTTTTCATGTAAGTATACAAAAATTATGTGTAGCAATGTTTTATGATATGGTGACACTTTTCTCTTTATTTCTACGGTCCTGCATAAAATTAAAGGGATAAGTCAAGAAATATGCACCCAAAAATATGACATTCTTTTCGTTTTTATGTCTGATTGGATGAGCTACAATCAAGCACTATAATGTCACCACTGAGCAATATAATTATGACAACTTTATTTAAAATGTTAGTTTATGATAATAATTGCAAACCATTACAATCACTTCTTGAGCTAGGTCGCTACAGTACAGGTTGCTAACGTATTTTCAGTAACACAGAGTCCTGTTAACAGACATCAATTTTGTATTGATTGTTGATTACATTGCTAATCTTTGGTAAAATATATCTACGGTTTTACTGTGAAATAACAATGTGTATCAGAAATGCGTAGTCATATTTGAAGAGCTGATTCAGAGGATGCTATAGAACAACTTTTACTAACCAACCCTGAAATTGCGAAAAAAAATACAGCTGATCCTTACATTTTGTCGAGCGATATCGATAATTTAGTAGGGAACAGCTAGTTATTTCGCCTTGAACGGTGTTTCCTGTTTCTTCTAGAGCTTCTTTTATGACACTTTATGGAGTAGTATGGTGTAGATTGCATATAACTATTCTATAGCATTTGGTGCCTTTTAGATTAAATGTGTGTCCTATTAAACTATGTTCACGTATGATGGACATAATATTTTTGTAAACATCAACATCTGTAGTCACAACTTTAAGTTGGTTTCTATTGATAACTTTGTATGTTAATTTAGATGTATCACTATTCAGTTTGGCAATATTTAAAAACAGGGTCAGTGTCACGTTAGGGGCGGCGTTAGACTTGGAGAATACGCTTAGTTAGGGGCTCTATGAGTAGTAAAAAAAACTAAGTCCTCTCTCCGTTGAGCTCCGCTATAAGGCTACACTCCAACCGAACAAGGGTCAAATTGAAGCTAGCTGCTTAACAATACATACATACTCTTAATCAATAATCTGTGATGAAAAATTACAGTCAAAAGGCTCATATTTGCGGCTAGTCAATGGAGTAATGGAAAAAGCTCGTACACACAATAACTACGTAAAATTGATAGATACAAGTGCAACCCTAAGGCGACACTCTGACCCTAAGGCGACACTCTGACCCAAAAACCAGATTAATATTACTAAGACTTAATCTGTAAAGTAAAAAAATAATGTTCTACGACACTATTTCTAAAGAAAATATAGACTTATGCGGTGTTTTATAAAGTAAGCTATTGCTAAGATCTAAAAAGATGATTTACCTGGCTTGATGAACCTCGGTCTTTGCCCTAGCATAATTGGAAACCAACAAAAACACTTAGCACACAATGTTATAGGTAATAATTACGTATTTACACAGTTGTTTTATTTATTTACGTTTTGAAAATTCATAATATTCACATCTTTGAATTATGATTGATTTGATTCATAGATTTTTCACTACGTTCCAGATACTTAACCAAACAGAATGCAATTAGAAACATTTTTGTTTTGCTATCTTTGTCTAACTAGTAAATAGAAAACGAGATATAAAGGAAATGCTTAAATTGAATTCCACGCGCATAGAAAATCATTGACAAAACATTGACATTGACAATGACAATTTGACATTTCGATTTCGTTCAGGTTTTTTTTTTTACTACTAGTTGTTTTTGTTTTACGAGTAGTTTTATGGCCTGGTTGACCGAGCGTTGTGGCGCAACTTGGGAGAGGCCTATGTCCAGCAGTGGACTGCGATAGGCTGAGTTGATTATGGCCTGGTTGCTTAGCCCTTCCAGCGAAGTCTTTAGTTTACTCACCCTAGTAAAGTGATGTTCCATGATGTTGTTCGTGTTGTTTTGTTCCGTGTAGTGCCTCTCATGGGTGTCGTAAAAGGTGACTAAGGGACCACCAGAGCCGCATGGATGGGACGGATAGGCAGCAGCGTTCTCTGAGTATTTAACCAACCAACTGCGATCGCCAACCCGCCTGCCAAGCGTGGCGATTATGTCAATACCCCCTCCCCCTTTGGAGGAGCCCTATGTCCAACAGTGGACGTCTTTCGGCTGATTTGATGATGATGATGATGATAATGAGTAAAGTGATGGATGGTGATTAAACTTTTCTAGGTTTCTGAGGGGATGATGAAAATAAATTATGAATGTCACGTTTTTCAACTTTGTTTCAAGTCAGCTATATTAATTGGCTACAGTGGCGGATTTACACATTTGCCGCCAGTAGGCTATTCAAATTTTGCCGCCCCTACCGGCGCGGCCTTTACAAGTGTCAGTTCCTAGATTATTTTTACAATCCAACGATTTAGTCAAGATTGCATACAGGGGCGGCCCTAGCAAGTTTCTCAGATGGTGCGAGATCTCATTGTGGCCATGGGCGCCGGCAGGGGGGTGCCAGGGGGTGCACTTGCACCCCTTGGGAATCTTGGGATCAACAGGAATTATTGAAATAAAAAGCCGTCTGTTGGAAATCATTTTTTTATTCACAATAATTAGTAGGCAGTAATTACACAATTCTCATTTAAAAAGCAACTGCAGCTATTAACAATCATATACGGCAAAGATTGTAAGAAAACTAAAATCTGCACCACCTGGAAATTATTTCTCCCGGCGCCCATGATTGTGGCGACCCAAATGTGGGAAGCTAAGGGGGGTGGGGTACATTTTCGTGTTATTTGTGTAAATTCCTGTAAACTGGTCAGTGGTGAAGTAACCCCTCCGTAGGCTCGGGGCTAAACTTAGAGGTAAGGGTAGAGAGGTTTTTTTAAAACGCTACGAGAACGTCATCGATTGTAAATTTTATTATCTGCAGCGAAAGTTTTTGGGTTTTTTTCCGAAAACATGACGTGAATTTATTTGTAGCTGCAAAAGACGTAGGGTAGAGTGGTAATCAGTGAACCAAGCAGCAACAGTTAGCCACCATAGGTATCTCAAGAACGTGACGTGGTCAGTTCTTGCATTTAACGTCACCCTGTGCGCTTTTGGTAAGGAATTTCCCTCCGGAGTCGCCAGCGAGCTCGCGCAACGGATATGTGTGCTATGTGATTTTTTGTGTTTTATTGCGAAAAAAGATATTAAAAATTCAAGTTTTTTTTTTCCTGCTTCCTTTGTGTTCTTCATATTGGATTCAACATAAAACCACCTCGTGTTGTGTTTCCTAGCGTTTTTATTTATGCTATCGGTGTCGATCTAGTATAAACGTGTGTTTGGCAACATGCATCCAAAGTCGATGGGACCCCGTACTTTGACAGTAAACCAAAATGAAGAGGTGAACAATGAACCACGGTTCACTGTATATGTATAATTTTATAAAAAAATTATTTACTATTTTATCTTAAATTAAAGTTATTAATTTGATAGATCTTTTTGCAGTCGAATGTGCATGAACATTGAGGGCCAAAAGATGTAAAAACAGCGCGAGCGAAGCGAGCGCGAAACATTTTTTATTAATATTTTTGTTTTATTGTTTTACGTGTAAAAGTAATATAAATGTAACAGAATAGTTGCTTTAAATATAGGCCAAAAAAGCACAGGCAAAAAGGGCTGCATGCAATAATAACGCAAAAAGATTGTCGTCGGTCAATAACAAATCTTACTGACGTTTTTGGCGCCCCCCTCAATCAGTGGCGGCCGCCTTTGATGGAACAAGAAATAGTTTTTGGGTTTATTTCTGAGCTAGTAAAAGCTCAATCATGTACTACTAATAAGGCCCCTAAGGCATGCCCTAATACTATACTTATACACAATAATGTACAGTCGGTAAACGTAACTAAATAATTTTTATTGTGCTTACTTACAGTTTAAAAACAGTATATTCAATTATCCGGCTGATGATGATGATGAAATTCAATTAAGTTAGGAAAGTTTTACAATTTATTTTTAATAAATATGAATCTTTTTAATTTCTGTAAAACTTAAAAAAATGTTAGCCCCAAATTTGCCGCCCTAAAATCTGCCGCCCTAGGCTCCAGCCTACTCAGCCTGCTGGTAAATCCGCCACTGGCTACATACACCACTTACGAACAAAGTCTCGATTAAGTGCGGTGACCATTTAATGACGCTGTGTGAACATTTTGGATCGGCGTGAGACAGCGCGATGCAGAGCGTGGCAGTAGTAATATATTCTCTTTGCGTGGCAGAACGTGGCAGAGCACGGCAGACCGCGGCCGAGCGTGGCAGAGCGAGAACGCGCGATACTTCAATGGCCGGTGCGAGATTTGCGTACCCGCTATACCCCTGTTATGTGATAAAATACTCTATTCATGCTGCAGTATAGTTTAATGTTGTTGTACCTACCAATAAATATTTCAATTCTCGCCTCGCACATCCTCACGCCACGACGACGAAAATTGAAAATTTGCTATACAAATTGAAACCACCTTTAGAAGGGAGTGAGCGCGACTTACGTGTTGCATTAATTTGATTCTAGGTACTCCAGACAGTCTCTGAATCTGCCGCTAGAGATTACCTACAAGTTGACCCATCTCATCTCACACAAAATAAAACTACACAACTTGTCTTTTGAATTTTTAATAAAAACAAAATATGTAACTTTGACTTTTTCTTCTATTTAAGTGGCCGGAGTAGAACTTTCTTGTGATGAGGAGGATACTTTTTGTCAATGTAGTGGATAGTGTGGCTTTTCATTGGATGTGTGACTCCTGGATTCCGTTGGACATACTGATAAGGTATTGTTGGGAACTCAACAATTTTATCTACTTCATGAACTGTCGTCACCTTGTCAGGAACAGCATCTCTAAACGACACTGCATTCTGATAGTACTTTGCTTCGTTCAACCTATTCAGTTGCAATAAATCTTCAGGTGAAATGTCCGCATTCAAACCGTGAATGTAACTTATCTGTTCATTTAAGTTCAGGTTTTGCTCGTCCAAGATCTTGGCTTGCACTAAATCACCATCATTGATAGTTAGTTTCAGTATTTCTTCTTTCGGAAAACCTTGTAGATTTGGTGAAACTTCCGTAACGTTTGAAACAACTGTCAATTCGTGTAACAGTTTCATGGGATCACTTGTTAACTGTGGCTGCTCCATTAATAAAGTCTTCATGTTTGATATGAAACTCAATATAGGTAGTCTATACTTCACGTAATGCACAGGCTGGTAAATGAGAGGTTTTACATTTTTGAGCATGTAAGTTAATTCAACAGCGCCTAATTCGCGTTCACCCATTTCCAAAACTTTCAACAATTTATTTACCAAATCATTGTTAGAGCCTCCCTGATCCGGGTTTAATAATCCTTGTTCGTCTAACCACTTGAAAATGGCCATGAAGTCGTTGTCTGTTTGATGTCCACCATCTGGTGTTCGGAATTGGAAGTCATGTTTTGGTTCTATTAACCTGCCTTTCAAATTCTCGACTTTCTCAAGTAAAAGATGCCGGTTGGATGGGGACAAATCGCGATTTGGTATACCTATATTGTTTTTGGTAGTCTCAAGCCATTCTACTATATTACTGTACAAGCCACCTCGATTTAATAGATTTAAAATATCGACCACAATACTAGGATTCGACTGCTTGAATGGTGCTAATTGGAGAAATAAAGTTTTAATTTTATTATCATCTAAGTTTCCGGTTATCTCGTAATTCAAGAGATTAATTACAGTCTCCAAAAGTTCAGTGTTCAATATCCTATTACTACTTAGATACAACAAAATGTCCAAAAATCTTGAATTCAGAACGCCAGGTCCATTTTCTTGCAACAAAGATAGAAGCATATTTACATATTTAAATTGCAACGCGTCGTTAAGTAAGAAGTCTATAGTATCAAAACGTCTTGTGTCTATAATTCCGTTTTCGGGATACAAAAATGATAATATGAAATTGAAATTTTTAGGACCCAAATGGTGAGTATGGATCAACAGGAAATGTATTATATCAAGAGTTCTGTGATCCATATCTCCATTTACATCTGGTTTCAAAAGTGTAAATATTATATCTACATTGTTTGGGCTCAATCCTATTTCATTCCATCTCGATAAATTATCAATAATATCAACTGTTTTGCCATCAACAACAACTCCATTAGGAGATGGTTTCAAAAGCGTTAATAAAATATCTATATGTTCTGAACGTAACAAGTTATTTTGATGTGAATTTATTAAATTAAGTATAAGGTCCACTATTCTAGCGTCTAAGTGTCCTTCTTTGATTGGTCTCAAAAGAGACAGTACGTATTCGACATGTTTCTCATTCGAAGGCTGTTTATATAAGTTCAATATAATATTCACTATTCTAGAATCCACATTGCCAGTGTTATCTGGTATCAAATAAGATAGGATATTTTCAGTATTTTTTTCACTCCATGGCAATTGCTTATTTCTTTCGGATTCTAGCAGAAGTAAAACTAGATCATTAAACCTCGGAACTTGATGTTGTTTCTGTAATCTCAAAAGATTGAGCAGGGTTTTAAATATCTGCGGGTGGAAGTTATTTTGGTTTTCTTTAAGAACATTCATGAAACGATCAAATAATTTCTTGTTATCAGGGAGATCATTTTTTTTCAGTAAGTTTATTAGAATATCAACAGTTTCCTCAGGTTGCATTGGTACACTCTGTTTTACAGTCTCGTGGATTTCTGGTATTTGAATCTCACGGACCTGTGGGCTAGTTATTTCCTGCATTTCATGAATTTTTGGAATGGTATATTCATGAATTTGTGGAATGGTATATTCATGAATTTGTGAGATGTTATGTTTATGAATTTGTGGGATGGTATGTTCATGAATTTGTGGAATGTTATATTCATGAGTTTGTGAAATCCTATATTCTTGAATTTCTGGAACGCTAAATTCTGGAATTTGTGGAATTTTAATATGATGAATCTGTGGTACATTAAATTTGTGCACTTGTGGGTTGGTAATTTCTTGAATTTGGGGAATATTAAATTTTGGTACTGCCATTTCTGGATTTGGAACATCAATTTCATCAGTATAATCTTCAGTCGGAGATATCGAAGCTGGTCTTGGCTTATGTTGGTCTATTTCATCTAAAATTGAAGCTATTAAATCTCTTAAGTCTGGTCCAGATTCCAGATGACCTTTGGGGCGATCCTCTGGTTGATGACTGGCGAACTTATACAAATAATCTCGACATTGTGGGTGCTGTTCTAGTTCCAAGTAAGCATTATACGCTATTTCAATCAACTTTTCTAGTGCTTCTTTACATTGAGGCTCCTTTGCGCTTGGCAGTTCATATTTCAATATTAAATTCGTTCTTGTTGCAGACCTTGGTTTATTCAACATATGGAATATGGTTCTAGAATCTAATGGATACAAAGGTTTCTTTACAAGTTGTTCTTCTATAGAGTCTTGTTCCGGCATTATTTTTATTTCACGGTCAATTTTATGTATAATGTGATTTATATCTGATGGCATATGGCTTACGTACTCTAGTGCTGCCTTTATCATTCTGTGCACCATACTGGGTGTGAAACATGTAGTTTTTTCTGTATATGGTGTATTTTCTTCTTCATTGTATTGGATGGGTCGTGGAACCTGAAAGATAATAATTTGTTGGATATTTTTTTACATAAATCCCTATTATTTAATTTGTAATCAATCCTGCTCTGACAGTCTTGAGATCTTCATCTAAATAAATCATTGAATTAAGAAACCTAAGTCAATGAAATAAATCAATTTGATATCAATTTTGTGGCTGCCAAATGTTTGTCCAACATGTTGACTAAAGTTAGTTATTATGTTATCGTTATGGGAGAGGTCCATTTTATTTATGTCTATGTCATTCCACAAAGCTGGTTGTCTCTCATCGGTTAATACGAGCCAATGCCAGTGCGAATTCCTCTTCCAAAGGTACAGGTAGAGGAACTCTGTGTTGGTTATACTCTGTAAGAGTCTGACGTAGCCTTTCATCTTCCTCGTTCAAAGGATATTCATTGTCCCAAGTAAAAAAGACCTGTTATTAGAGATGTTAATTGAAAAAAAACTAAATGTTTTTTTTTCACAATCTTGAAAAGAAACATGAAAAAAAACTTGGCCCCGTCGTTTTTTTTCTACATTTGTTTTTTTTTCAGAAACACTGAAACACAATAACTAAAATGGAATAAAACACTAAATTTTATTGTTTTTTTTTTTTTAATTAAAGTCAAATTATGTTTAAATCAATGGGTACCTATTATTATAAACTTGGAAAGTACTTAATGTGTTAAAATCAGAATCATCTGAATCAGTGTCAGTAGCTATAGGTACGCATACTGTTTTATTGGCATCGCCAATCGCAAATTATTTTAACATATTTATTTTATTATTTTTTATTTATTTATTTATTTATGTACACACAACACATTTTATAATAGATAACATACAGAACAAACACTTGAGCACAAAGGTACTGCTTATCTTACTATTTAACAAAAAACAAATGGTATTTTCTTTTTAAACAATTTTTTTTTTATATCAACTCATATAAGATAACCGCCTTACCATATTTTTATTTTGGTACACTTGAAAAAAAACCTACTCCAGAAAAAAACCCGGTTTTTTTCATGTTTTATTAAAACGTATTTTTTTCGGTTGAGTTAATTGATTAATGTTTTTCAAAGTACCAAGATTATTTGGAGATGCTCGTAGCCAAGGAAAAGATTAACTGGTATAAATACAAGTACCTATCCCAAATTTAGCTGTTCCACAGCTCATAAATACTAACTATTAAATGTTTATAATTATACAAGTTTAACCGGATTACATCGCGTATATTATTTAAGTTGTTTTCCTGACGTTTCGACAGCTTTGCAGCGTCTGTGATCGCAGAAAGACTAAGATCACAGGAGATCACAGGCGTCTTTACAGATATTTAAAAAAATCAACAAACACAAATTTTAAAACGTTCCAATGCACGCAGCAGTTAGTCACAGTGTCAATGCAGTCGCCAGATATAAAATGAAGGTTTCTCAGGAGGGAATGGAAGTTTTTGAGTGGAATAACATTTAATAACGGAAAAAGTTAAACTGTATTGTTAGAACCGATACACTAAATAATAGCTAAATGCTTATCAAAGCGAGCGTTGTGGCGCAACTTGGGAGAAGCCTAAGCGTTGATGATGATGCTTATCAAAGTACCTACCGTCATAGTCAATGATATGATGTTGCGATAGTTTGCCTTTCCGGTTATTAATTTTGTATAGGTACTTAAAATATCTATAAATTATTTTGTTCAAGTAAATAGTGTTAATAATTATGTAACAATTATATATGTATTTTCTAAAAGTATTGTACTAGCACACGCACTACTTCCGGAATTACTGTCAACTTCCATTATTTGTTTGTTCCGGTTCATAAACCAAGTGGGGAGTAATACGTGTGCTAATCAGGCAGTTGGCCTACAAGAGTCTATACGTGAAGACGTGTATTAAGAAGGGTATTTTTAAAATACAATAAGCTGATCAAACTTTAAAAGAGTTCTTATTTCTTGACCGCTAATAGTATTTACCATCATAATTTCCTGAGAAATCTTCATCTGTATCTGACGACCCTGGATAGTATCGAAATCTAAATAATAAGGAAATATAAATGTTATCTATTGTCTTTTAATACCGGAACGCGTGTCGCCGGGTTCGCAACTACCAACACATAAATACGCAATTACGCCCACCATGTTTCTAGCAATCATTGCAAAATATAGGCCTCCCCCAAGCAACGCAATAACGACCGGTCCTGCGCCTTCCGCATCCAGCGGATTCCCACGACCTTCACTAGGTCATCGGTCCACCATGTGGGGGGCCTACCCACGCTGCGCCTTCCAGTACGCGGTCGCCACTCCAGAACATTACTGCCCCATCGGCCATCCGTTCTGCGAGCAATGTGCCCCGCCCACTGCCACTTAAGTTTGGCAATTCTTCGGGCAATGTCGGTTACTTTCGTTCTCCTGTGAATCTCCTCATTTCTGATTCGATCACGCAGGGACACTCCGAGCATAGCCCTCTCCATTACCCTTTGAGTGACTTTGAGCCTTCTTATCAGGCCCATTGTGAGCGACCACGTTTCAGTACCGTAAGTAATTACTGGCAAAACACACTAGTCAAAGACTTTCGTCTTGAGACACTGCGGTATTTTGGACGAGAAGATATTGCGTAGCTTCCCGAACGCTGCCCAACTGAGTCGGATTCGACGATTGACCGAACCGATTAGTATAATGCAGTGACCTATTACAAAGACTAGGTACTTTACTACCTATTAAATAACAATATGTACAATAATGTACATACAAGCCATGTTGCAGCAATATATATTATACACACATTTGGTGCGTGTGCAAACGTCATTTGCTTACATGTAAGAGTAACGCGGTTTTATGTAGAGGTCAGGATGTGTCCAAGGGTTAGGCCAAATCTAAAATTCCTAACAGTTTGGGCGTTTATTCTCCAAAACACAATGCTATAATAACTTTAAAACTAAATTTTTCGTCTTAATCTATGAATTACTTAAATCCATCATTTATTAAATAATTACCTACATAACATTAAAATATTGGAATATTACATAAATGGAAACGATTAAAATAAATGTTGTGCCAATGTGCAATATTCACGGTTCATTCGAAATGGTTGTAAGTTGATTTTCATGCTTTTTGAGTTGATAGAATCCACGAGTTGTTTTGTTACAGAGACGAATTTTCTTTTCTTGTTACACTGTACTTGGCAGGCACTATTTTGAAAAAAAAGTTAATGTCTCGATCTCAACGACCTACCATTATTTATAAACAATGACCACGTGCAAGACTCGGATGACCTTTTTTTAGTTATGCGCTAAATACTACACATTGTAATTTATTTTTATGAAAGACTTGGGGTAGGTTCTTACAGCCAAACATTAGACTTATGAACACTGATAGCATCATACGAATACCACTATGCCCGCTTCGCGTAGTTAATTAAAGCTATGCTCCCAAGCAGTGATAGCCTAGTGGTTGAACGCTTGCCTTCAATGCAGGAGGGTGTAAGTTTGATCCCGGCCCGCACCTCTGACTTTCCGAATTCATGTGCGGATTTATATTCGATTATCACTTGCTTTACCGGGGAAGGAAAACATCGTGAGGAAATCTGCACACCAGAGAGTGCTTCATACAGTCTCGATTCTCGATGGTGTGTGTAGTCCACCAACCCGCATTAGGCCAGCGTGGTGGACTAAGGCCTTAACCTTCTCATACTGAGAAAAGGCCCGTGCCCAGCAGTGGGACAGTAATGGGCTGTATCAGTGCTCGCCGTAAGGAACCTGTATTTGAGTTCACTGAGTAATAGCAGCTTATTTCTCGTGATCAGTTATGGTTGTCTTAAATTGAATAAAATAAACAAAGGTCCTCGTAGGATTTTAATAAATCTAAAACGATATGGTTCCTATACAACGTGTATCAGAAATGCGTGGTCATATTTGAAGAGCTTATGCAGGGGATGCTATCGAACAACTTTTACTATGGGACCAACCCTGAAATCGCGAAAAAATATCATTTACATCTCTCATATTCGGTAAGTAGGTCCTTATTACCCCCAAATGGGGCTTGTAGGTAACCAATTAGCGCTCTAGGGTAATAATGTAGCTAGAAAAGCCATAGGGCGGTAAGTAATTTTTAAAAAAACTCTTCACTCTTTCAAAAAGTTCGCGTACATCTAACCATCATACTGGCAATAGACATCATGCATTCAGCCCAATGACGAAAGAGGTCGCTTCGCTATTCAGCCTTGTCTTCGTATGAGTATAATAGTCATCAATTTTAAATATCGAACGGCGAAGCTCTATTTCTTGTTGAAAAATTTTTTTAATTTAAAAAGATGAAAGAAGAAGTAGTAGTAGAGCTCCTTTGTGAAAGAGCTCGTCCGGGGAAGTACTACCACCGTATCTACTTCTCCGCCAAATAGTGATGCTTGCATTGCTGTGTTTCGGTCTGAAGGGTACGGGTGCCGGTGAAATTACAATCACATGAGACTTTCCATCTTCATGTCTCAGTTTGGCGAACCGACTTGCGGTACCATTTAGGTAACAGCCTAGGTGGCATTGCAGTTGTTATGGGCAAAGGTAACCGCTTAACATCAGGTGGGCCTTTAGCTCATTTCGCCATCCTATACTATAAAAAAAAAAATAAAAAAAAAAGACGGCGGGAATAGAAAACTTTTACTTTAAATATTGTTCACAATCTCAAACTATTAACATACCCAAAAAACACCTGTCCCTAAAATTTGAAAATTTTTCTCATTTCACTATACATTTTAACTAATAAAATGTTTTATTCTTGTAATGCCGGTTTTTTTCTACTTACCTCACAATCGAGATGTAAAGCAGAGCATGGTATAACAACACCAGGTAGTCTCTTCCCGTGACAGCTAGGTCACGTGATTGCCTCCGTACTACTTCATCGGCCGTGGAGCCAATAGCGGGCTGTTAGCGTGACACTTGCCAGTTTGATGTGCTGCCACTTTGTGAAAATAAATTACCCAAGCAAAATGCATTTTTTCATTTACTTTCTTCTATAAAGAATCACTTTTTAACTAGTAATTTAATATAGTTTCCTTTATTAACTAATTAGATGAATAACATGAAATAAAAAATAGTTAGGCTAGTTAGAATTTATTTTATATTCATTATGAACAAAAATCTCCATAAGTATATTGAAGATATCCATCAATGGCAGCACTGATCGTGACGTAGCTTGGAGGCATCGCGTTGTCATTGCGGGAAGAGAATACCTGGTGAAACATCTTTTTATACCATGAAGCAGAGTAGTTAGCTCGGGTGTAAGCATCAATTGCACCCTCGAACTATAGGCGCACGAGCGCAGTGAAGGCGCCTAAATATCTCGGGCTGCAATTGATGCCTTACAGCCCTTGGCTACTAATCTACTATTGATCCTTACATTTTGTCGAGCGACATCGATGATTTAGTGGGGAACAGCCGATATTTTTTTCGCGATTTCAGGGTTGGTCCCATAATAAAAATTATTCTATGCTATGACCTGAATGAGCTCTTTAAATATGACCACGCATTTCTGATACACGTTGTGTATGCATTGTCCATTGTTGACGTCACGTCAGTGTCCATCACTTTGTCATAGCCTTTGTATGCTATAAAACATTGGACTACTCAATCTGGTAGACCATTAAATCCATGAACCATATTCTTATCGTTTCGCTTTTCATAATTTTAGATTGTTCAAAAAACTTACCCGTTTATTTGCCGTTACTAAACTAAAAAGAAAAAAACTATACACTAGGCGCAAAATCATTATGGCGTATCGGAACCTCAAGTAGCGTCTGCAAAATATATTGAAAAATACACAGTATATAATTGATTGACTTGTCACATTATATACCATGTAATCGAAAACAATAATTGAATGATTAAAAGAAATTCTATAATGTATATCGACGTCCTGTTTTACATCTCGTACACAATTGAATGCTATATTAGAATATATATTGTTGTATTTTAAATTTTTTGGCAAATTATGGAAAGTAGTGTTATACATGTTTTGATATTTTGATATTTATGAAGGTTTTTACGAGGCGAGGAGGTGAAATTATTTATAACATAACATAAAATCACGCCTTTATTTCCCCGAAAGGGTAGGCAGAGGTGTAATAGTACACCCACATTTCGCCAGTTATGTTATAGTCCCATGTAATAGGGGGCGAGCCTATGCCATTGACCGGGCACAAATCCAGACTCCGGGCTGCTACTGAGAATTTCCTAGTGAAAAAACCCAATAACACTTTGCCCAACCCGGGAATCGAACCCAAATCGAAATTAATCGAAATTATTTATAAATGGTCATATTTCCATTGTTTTGGGGTTGGAGGCAGAACTAAGGGTATGACCTATTATTATAAATAACGTACGTTTTTAATTAACGTCTGGACATTGCCACAGTCCGCATTGTAATATAAATTATTTATTATTTTATTTATGATCGATCATAAATAAAATTCATAATCCGCCTAATGCAAATTTCAGTTTTCATTCATTCCTTTTTTAATTAAAATGATATCAATCAATCAATCAAATCATTTGTTCTCCACAAGATATCGTGCACAAAGATATTACAATCCGTCATATCTTGCCTTTTTATAGGCATGCGAAAATACTTTTTAATGTTTCTAGGCCCTTTTCCCCAGCTTAGCTTAGCTTATCTGACAGAAAATTTTATTGGTGATGTACCAGTAGGTTTTTTTTTGTATTTTACAATAAATCATCAAATTCATATATTTTTAATATTTGATGTCGGTTATTAAGGGGAATTTAGCAGCCAAGTAACGCCCCCATCAGTAAAAAAAAATATTACTCGCTTCTTAACGTGTCAACAGTTCAAATAAGTATAGGTACCTACTTGCTGAATACATCATCATTTATCGAAAATACCTTTTTTACAATTGAAGTACAGGTACTGTAGTTTAATCAGAAACTAACTCTGTAAATTATAGTTCGCTGTATTTGTAGATAGAAAAAGTGCGAAAAAGTGCCACTTTTAGCATTTTATCACTTGGCTGCTACTTGTGCCTTAAATAATAACTATATGTGTTCCTCTGTAAGTTACGGCGAGAAAACGTTATCATATGAAGGAGCACAGCTGTTCAACTATACTTTTCTTATATTTTGTATCGACTGTCCTTTCTTAATTTTTTACCTGTGTCTTTTGTTTTTACTTTCTATGTAACCCCACCTATAAGTTGCCTGCTTGTGTTTATCACTGTGTTTTAAATGTTGCGCGTCGTTAACTGTGACAATAAACTATTTTTCTTTCTTTCTTTCTTTCTTTCTTTCAATAGATTACCAGAGGATCTAAAAGAATGTGATAACATGAATGTGTTCAAAGCTAAGCTAAAGAATTATGTATGTACACTGTAACATTTCCAACGCTCGAGAGGCTAAAATTATATAATTTAGTTGTAAGTACTTTTGTTGAAGGATTATGCGAAAAAAGGAAACACTTAGCTAAGATAGATAGATAGATAGAAGATAGATAGAATATTCTTTATTTTTTATTTATTTTTCTTCTAAGATGCAAACTGATTTAATTAAAAGTATAACCGAGCGGACATCAGTGTTCGAGAGAGCGATGACAAAAGGAACGAGCAAGTGACAGTTCATGACAGATGAACGCGTTGACAGATGACATTTCGTTTACCACTATTATATTGTAACCATAAACTATAACACTTTTGTATCTCATTATAAGCGAACTGTTTGTTCTTATGAGAAATAAAATTCTTTAAACCTAGTTTATTCATTGTTATACCCAATTTTCTTACTTTGTTATAAAATTATTTTTACATAGAAGAGAATAGTTTGGTAGCACTCGCTTGAGGTCTAATAATAACTAAAGATAGGAAACCGCCCACTCCCGTCTTTTCTATCTGCGATAGCTAATCAAGCATTACAACTTGCTTGTCTTTTTTGTTCGTGATACTTACAATAACATTATCAATCCTCCTAAAGGCTTGGGTGTTGGAACAAAATATCTCATTTTATTTAGCTCGACAATTTATTTATTTCATTTAATTCTTTATGCACAACTGGGTACAAAGGCGGTCTTAACGCCATAGGCGTTCTCTACCATACAACCTTAGGGTAATGCAGAGACAAAGAATACGGTAGATGCACCAGTAAAGTAGTAAAATATGGTTCGTACTACGGACTTCGTCCGTGTGGTGCCGGACGTAAAGAATTGCACCACCCTTATCTCTTCTCATGGGTGTCGTAAAAGGCGACTAAGGGATTCACCAGAGTATGGGCAGCAGCGTTCTCTGAGTATTTAACCAACCAACTGCGATCGCCAACCCGCCTGCCAAGCGTGGTGATTATGGCATATCCCCCCAACATACATATGCTTGGGGGAGGCCTATGTCCAGCAGTGGATATCTTTCGGCTGAAATGATGATGATGACTACGGACTTACGGACAATTCAGTCTGATGCAAGTCATAAATGTAACGTGTTATCCAGTTTAAAGTCATAAATACCAATACAATACGTTAAACGTTATACGTTTAATATAATACGTCATTACCTTAGGTGGACCTACTACTATTTGTTCTATGGTTGGACTAAAAATTTTGAGCAGACAGTAACCTAGAATCGTTTACTGTTGGTTTACTATATACCGAACACACAGACCAGTAAGCCTAAACATCAATTTACGTCAATGCAATGGTGGTGGTCAATGATGACAGCGCTGTGGAAGAAACGGCTCACACCACCGCCTGATTTTGTAGCAACCCAAGAACACCTGCCCCCTGGTCACGATCTCCCATGGCCAGTCTGGAAATCCCTCAACCGACTCCGGACTCAAGTCGGTCGCTGCAAAGAGAATATGTGCAAATTGGGAATGCAAGACTTCTCTCATAGGTACTGAACGCGATTGCAGGGCTCTGTGTGGTTGGGATAGTTTTTATACCATGTTACATTTTAGCCAAAAAAATTTGGGTTTGGTGCGTTGGAATTGCACAATTTAATTCCCCCAAGCCCTTTCCATTATCGGACGACCAGACGCACGGCGATGCGCCACCGTTATATGGTAGATATTCCACCCTTACGCACGAACCGGTTTGCTAATAGCTTTATCATGCGTACCGCCAAAGAGTGGAATTCGTTGCTTCCGTCAGTGTTTCCCGAGAAATATAATCTGGTGGTCTTCAAGACTCGAGTGAATAGGTTTTTGCTGGGCAAGCGTGTACCATCGTCGACCGCACCATCGCTTAACATCAGGTGAGGTGGCGGTCAAACGCAAGCCCGTTAAGAATAAAAAAAAAAAAAAAATTGTAACTCAATATGGTAATTATGGTCAAATTCGGTACATCAGCGGATCGTGAATAAGTCCCTATCCCTAAAGCCCAGGAAGTACGTCCCGATTAATTTCCGTGCATAAGGTAGTCCCTGCATGACATTCTTCACTTTTTCCGCTACCAACTGGGGGCCTTACAGTGGCTAAAAAAGCATGTAATTTTGTGATTTAGAATAAAAAAATCCCAATCAAATCTCCTCGTGCTTCTGAACAAATTAGTTTCTCAAATTGCGTAAACAAAAAGTAACGTTGTATATAACTACGTTGTTCCAATTTGTTTGTAACGTAGGTTTTTCATAATATACCTAACCGTCTAGGAAGCTCATGCTTAGCAAAGCAAAAATTGTATTCTTTTAATTTAAGTGTTTTTCACAAGATTCTTGTCAAAATTAGTACCTATTTCGTTTGAGCATGTCGAAATATGAAGAAGAAACTGTCCAGATTTGATTTGATTACTACTATTCTACTGAATCTCCCCTATAGCTGACAAAATTGAAATAAATGTAGTTATGTCACACATTTTGATGGCCAAAATGCCTGGTAATGTCCAAAGCATATTGGCAATTGCTTAGTATGATCTAACCATGATTGTATATTCTTCTGATTGTCGTTATGTATCTCTTCTTTCTTATTAATCTCCTCCACTTCACATTTTTGTGTTAGAAATGCTATCTACGCCGACATCAATCATAGTATGTAACAGGAACAATCAGGATACCCACAGTCACTTCATGTAACATACTGATGTTCAGCCTCATCTGGTTAGACTGGAAGCCGCCCCAATATAATTGAGGAAAGGCTCAGAGGATGGAATCAGGATACACCCACTTCGACAAAGATAATGAGGAACTAAAATATTTGAGAGTAGGCAGAGTAGGTAATGTTTTGATTCAGGAGAAAAATATTGTGGTTAAAATAGTGGAGATAAATAGAATAATGAAACCTATAAGTACACATTAGAGGTCTTCAGGAGAAAACCTAACTAACCTAACTATTTAAAGTTACATGTAGTCAATCTAAGAAGAATCCCGTGTCCGGCAGTTGGGATGTAATGGCAGTCTTACTATATGGATGGTTAAACAGTGGTAATGGTGTGATACCTGTAGTATTTATTTGTAAAATTAAACCATCAATGTTTTAGAACGGTATTTATATTTATTGTTATAGGTAAAAGTTTCAGTCAAATATAACTAAAAAGGAGAAGTAAAAAAACACTTTCGTCTTAAAATATGGTTTATTACAAGCATATTTTTCAGAAAATAATACAATTATACAATACACTAAAAATACTCTTCATTGTACACAAAAAAAAGAGCAATATACAGAAAATATGTACAATGGGCGGTATTATAGCTAAGGCGATTTCTTCCAGACAAAATATGGACAATATGGGCAAGTAAAGAGAGGAATAAGAATACAGTAGATGTGGTTGTATACTAATCAAACAAAATACATTGTAACGACACAGAACGAGAAGTATATGAAAAATGTAATGGCGTTTCAAATATATTTTTTACTGTGCTTTTAATGAGTTTTCCTAACATTGGTTACAAAGACAGGAAATATTTTACTAAGATCATTATATTTTGTGAAATAAGCTGCAGTAATTTTACCGTCCCGATCTTTTTAAAACTGGAACAACGACATCATAAATATTTCGCACGAATTCAGGGTGTTTTATTTGAGTACAGTCTTTTCTTTCAACCGAAGATAATAATTCAATTAGCTTACGAATCAAATCAACTATAGTCACACCCACATATCCTCTCTCTCTTAAAAATAATACAATTTGTTTCATCATTTCGATCTTATTTCCACGGTCGATAATGTTTGCTTGTTTTTCGACGTAATTTTTATAAAGGAAATATTTTTTAATTATTGCTATTAATGTCTTGGAATCAGATATCGCATCGACTCCCTTCATACTTTGAATTATACCTTCATTCTGTTGTTCATAATCATCAACAATTTCTTCAGTTACATAATTTCCTATGATCTCGGGCCTATCTTCGAAAACATTTGTTGTTACATAGTTTTCTATGATATCAGGCCTTTCTTCAAAAACATTTATTTTATGATAATTTTCTATGATGTCAGGTCTATGAGGTACATCGAAAACGTTTGTTGTTTCGTAGTTTTCTATGATCTCAGGCCTATGAGATACATCGAAAACGTTTGTTGTTTCGTAGTTTTCTATGATCTCAGGCCTATGAGATACATCGAAAACGTTTGTTGTTTCGTAGTTTTCTATGAGCTCAGGCCTATGAGGTACATCGAAAACGTTTGTTGTTTCGTAGTTTTCTATGATCTCAGGCCTATGAGATACATCGAAAACGTTTGTTGTTTCGTAGTTTTCTATGATCTCAGGCCTATGAGGTACATCCAAAACGTTTGTCGTCTCATAGTTTTCTATAATTTCGGGCCTATCAGGTATATTGAAAACGTTTGTTGTCTCATATTTTTTTATAATCTCAGGCCTTTCCCCGACAAAATTTATTTTTTCATAATTTTTTCCGATCTCAGGCCTATAAAGCATATCGAAAACGTTTGTTGTCTCGTAGTTTTCTAGGACCTCGGGCCTTTCATTGACAATTTTTATTTTTTCATAATTTTCTTCGATCTCAGGCCTATATGGTACATCAAAAACATTTGTTGTCTCGTAATTTTCTATGATATCAGGCATTTCTTTGAAAACATTCGTTGTTTCATAATTTTCTTGTAAAAGTTCTTCTGCTTCCAAATATTTCAGAACATGACGTGGAAACTGCAAAGCTCCCAAAAATGCAAATAGTTTGGGATTATTAAGAATATTGAGATTAAAGTTATTTTTACAGAGAATAAGCATGAGATCATGCAACCATTTTTGTCGAAGTAAAGTGTAGACGTATTGATGCAATGGATGTTGGTTCTTCTGCACAAGATAAAATATATTTTCATACAACCTAGTGTTTACTTCATGATTGCCTAAGTCTTTTGCCAATATCAGTAATATCTTATTAATTCTCTGTAAATTTGACAGTGCCCTATGCACATTAACATTTAATTTGTTTATTTGGTTACTCCTGATAAGTGCATAATTTAGTTTCAGTAAATTCTCTGTGGAAAACAGATGATAGCTTGGAGCTAATTTAGTTTCATGTTCATGATATTCATATCCTGGTTGATATTTGTCATGCAGGTGGCTGATAACACTTGTATGTTTATTCAATTGTACTGGATTGAAGAATTCAGCATTGACATATGTTTCTTCACCATAATCAGATATTAAGTTATATTTTTGTTTTAATTTTATAAAATCAGCTTCATGAGGAAGCAAGAGATTAATATCCGTTTCATTATCTAGTTCCATTTCAGGATTGTGATAATAAGGTTTTGTGTGTGTATTGTGATATAGTAGCGATTCGAATGTGGTTGAAGGCACATTAGGAAGTAGAATTTCAGAATTAGTGGGCACGTCATACTCTTTTTCGATGTCAAATTCAATTATAGCATTAGAAGGCCTATTTGGACGTAGAATCGTTGGATTATAATTTTCAGATTTCATTTTGATGATATTTCCATTTATTTCTGGTACTCGATATATCAATTTGGTTGGTTTTGTTACGTATCCTCGTACATACGGTTTGCCTAACCCATTTTCAAAGCTTTTCCCATCTATTAACGTTTTATCTTCTATAACCCACGGTAAATTATTAACAGTTTTATCTTCAATAGTCCACGGCAATGTCTCTACCATTTTGAAGTTGTTAAGGTTAAATGTTCCATCTTTATAAATGTTACTATCACGTGTAACGTATTTTAGTTTCGGCATTACTATTGAAGAATGGATGTCGTACCCTTGTGGCACACCTTGAGGGTAATAAGGGTTTATCAACTGGCTTCTTACAATATTTATCGGTTGGTCAATACTTGATACATGACTTGAACTAAGACCCAAATTCCGCAATTTGACCCACAGATTTAGATCATCGGCATTGCCAGCAGCTCTTCCTGGTAAGGACGATTCCGGGCTTTCTTTTTCTAGTTCTATATCGTCGCGTGCCATCCGTCCATCAGTTTCTGAAATAGGAACATTTTTTGAATCCAACTTAGCTTTTCTAGATTGTTTTTCACTACAATTTCTTGTACATGATTTTTTAGATTTAGTTTTGACGTGTCCATGTTTATTAGGTTCTATTTGAGGTTCACCATCGCGACTATCATAGTTTTTAGCGTCAATAGGTTGAAGAGTACCAACTATATCATCAATAATGTCATCGATTGGCTTTTGCCACTTTGTTAATTCGAGTATTTTCGTGAAAATATTTAATAAGGTATAAAGTTTTTCTACTCTAATCAACTTTTTGTCTTCGTCTGATATTGCATCAACATAATTTTTGTATATGTCCCAAAAGCTCATAAGATTTAGACTAGCGCTATCATGAACCGAAATAGGAACATCCGGTAATATTCCAGCCTCTTTTCGGCTGTCAAGACCGATTTTATTAGTAGGTGTTGTATTTGTTACTAGGTGATTTATTTCAATAGCGCTTTCGTTATGACTATTCTTATCCATATCATTAATATTATTTTCAGTGGTGACATTAGTTAAATTAGAGGAATTAATAATAGGTTCAACTGTAAGATTACCTAAATCATCAGACTCCGGACCAAGTACTATGTCAACTGATGCCTGAGAAAAAAAAAGAAAATCTAATTATCTTAAAAGTATTAAACTATAACATTTATTATGGTATTAATTAGCATTATCTTAATTATTTTATTTTGTTTTGATTCTAGCCGTAAAACTACGAGTATGCTGGTTGAGTAAGCTATGCTCACGAGTTTTTAATTTAAGTCATTAGCATAACTTGCCGAATTAGCAAATTGAATCGGTACCAAAACGCAGAGTGGAATGCATTTAATCCAGAATATCGACAATCCGAAGAACGTAATTGGGGAAAGAGAGACAAATTACAGCACTAGATTGAAATAGGCAGAGTTAATCGTGATTGCTCCATTCATCCTCCTACCCTTTTCCTAATTATGTTGGGGTCGGCTTCCAGTATAACCAGATGCGGCTGAACAGCATTATTTTACACAGAGCCACTGCTATCAGACTCCCTCAAACCAGTTACTGGGTAATACTGGTGTATTTAGCTTTTCAGAGAATACAAACGTGAATAGTTACTCATTTGTTAAATCAAAAAGATATTACTCACCACTGCTTTATTGTCATTGTCATCTCCTCCACGTAAACTTACTTCTTCTACTTCAGTCTCACCCGAACTATGTTTAACATCAAGAACCTCGACTTTTTCAGTTATTGTTTCCGATTGATCATTTTGTACTTCTTTTTCTTCAAGACCTAATTCTTTTGTAAATTTTTTATCAAGTGTTTGTTGATCAATTACTTTAGTGTATTTGTTAGCACTGTGATCGTCAGCACCAAAATTTTCTGGAACTACGTAGTACTTTGAAATAGTGTGGGTAGCTCCATCTTTTTTTACTACGGTGCGGTCGCCAGGAATAAGTTTTACAGGGCCTGCATCCTGTGGAATAAAAACGTGATAATAATAATATAAGTACTAACTAATATTTTCATTTATTTATCAGGGAAAGACCCTACAGAAGCGCAGCGAAGCACTCACGTCAGGAGAGCGAAGACTTTGTGAAGGTGTTAAAACGTATTAAAAAAAAAAGTAAATCCCTTTCGGATCCGAATTGACTTTTCGACTTTTTGAGCTAAAAAAGCCAAAATTGATTTGCAATATTACTGCCAGACGTACAGACAACAAAGCAAGCTAAATCAATTATCAATTTTAAATGAAATTAATAAATGACGTCATCCTGATTAATATTTACATTATATTACAAATTGTTAATTAATATAAGATAATTTTATAAATGTTTTAATAAATTATTGCGACAAATTTTTGTATGTCAAGAACTGAAAAAACATGTTTTTTATTATTATTTAAGAATTGCTCTACCGTATTTTATCAGCAAAATAAATTATTAGGAAATAGAAGTATTCAATCAATAATAAAAGCTTTAAAATATATTTTTCAGGGTAGCACTATTGTCCCTATCCCCGAAAACAATTGAAACGAATTATATTCTTAGTCATCATCACCATCCACCTTCCCCAATTATATTGTGGTCAGCTTCCAGTCTAGCCAGATGCAGCTGAACATCAGTATTTTATACGGAGCGATGGCCATCAGAACCCCCGCAAACCAGTTACGGGTAATACCGACATTCGGAGGCTGGACCAGTTGTCAGATTTTTAGGCCTCTAACTATCCGTATCGACTGCCATAAATATCCATATGACAACCAGCTATGCGATTCAGAACCACACGATAACCAGTTGTCGACCGATTTGGTTTGTTATCCCGTTTCGTCTGATGATTCATGCAACGAAAGAAAAAGAGATAATAAACCGAATCGATCGACATCTGGTTATCGTATGGTTCTGAATCGGGGAGCAGGACCGACATTCTATTCTTAGTATTAATGATTTTTTTAAACTTACCGAAACTATAAAAAATAAAAAGGTAACACAGAAACTACTGAATAAATTCATATTGAACCTAAACCGAACGTAATTTACGTTCGGTTTGTCGTTTACTGATAATAAATACAGGATTAGTAAAAAAGTTGGGCCTATTTATTTAGAATACAATAATGACTATGGCTACTCTTATGAAGCGTGTCCTTAGGCAAAGAGTAATAAAAAACAGATGGGACAGTTGTCATAAGAGAACGGTAAATTTCAGCAAATCTTTTGCGAACATATTGACATTGACATCATTTTTGTTGACTATGGTGATGTGTGCTACTTTGACCTGAATGCAGTTCTTCTCAACAAACTTAACCGGCTTCTTAACAACTGCATTCGATTCGTTTTTAATCTTCGTAAATATGACCATGTGTCTGAGTATCGTTTGCTTCTAAAATGGTTGCCTATCCGCCAACGTAGGCATATGAGGGCATTAACTACTCTATTCTCTTTACTTTTCTCTCCCAATTCTCCTTCTTACTTAACTTCTCATTTTCAGTATCTATGTACAAGTCATACTAAATATCTCCGCTCCACTAATAATCGTCTTCTCCAATGTCCTTCTCACCGCTCTGACTTCGTTCACTCTACATTCTTCGTGCAATCTATCCTATTATGGAATGCGCTTCCTCAGGAAATCAGGATGGCTAACAGTCGGCTCGCCTTTAAAATTAAGTTAAGGAAATATTTCCGTGAAAACAATTTAGCAGATTCAGCTCGACTTTGAATTATCTTGATGTTATATATTTATAGTTATATATGTATGTATGTATAATATATATATTTTATTATATGTATAATGTACATATGTATTTATCTATTTTTATTTTATTTTTTATTATATGTAATTATAAGTCCGTAGTACGAAACATATTTTACTACATTACTGGTGCATCTACCCTATGCTTTGTCTCTGCATTACCCTAAGGTTGTCTGGTAGAGAACGCCTATGGCGTTAAGACCGCCTTTGTACCCTGTTGTGCATAAAGAATTAAATAAATAAACATATCTCACGGTTTTTCTGAAATGAAAAACCGTGCGGGGTATTTTTAACACCCGACGCAAACTGACGCGAACCCCGACGCAACGGTAAAAAAAACCATGAGAACTATTTGAAATTAAATAAGGTTTCTATTAACTAAAGGCCGTAACAAACGGCAGATATTATAATGTACAATTTCTTTATTTATGCTCACGATCTTTCCCGGTGGTACATTTTGTCGACAAAATCCCTTGAACGAATCCTGCTACATAACATGTACCTACGGCTGCCATCAAATAATGAGTGCAAGCGATTTTAGCCTTAGTAGTGGTTCACCAGAAAGATTTCTGACTGTACATCCCGGGATGTATCTTTTTGGTATCGCGCAGCACGTAACGTAATGTATATCTTTCCTTCATTGTCTGCTGTAAACGTAAACGTACTAGTTTATGAAAAACGAGACGTAATGAAATTTATTGAGATAGGTATACATTAAGATTACATTGCTCCCAGAACAGGATGGCCGATGGGGCAGTAAAGTTCTGGAGTGGCGACCGAGTACTGGAAGGCGCAGCGTGGGTAGGCCCCCCACAAGGTGGACCGACAACCTGGTGAAAGTCGCGGGAATCCGCTGGATGCGGAAGGCGCAGAACCTGTCGTTGTGGCGATGCCTGGGGGAGGCCTATGTCCAGCAATGGACGTCTTTCGGCTGAAATGATAATGATGATATATTAAGAGGAAAAAATAATCTAATGGCTAATCTTTTCCCCACGGCATGAGCTGTTATCATTATGTAGCTCATGTTGACACGATAGAAGAAGATTAAGAGGAAATGTGGGCAGAGAGACTTTTGAAATAAGGTATTTGTAGAAACTATCGCAGTCGCTTTGAGAGCGCTCTGCCTCAAATAAGTGCGATAAGGTCAACTGCAGCACCGACTGAATAGCCTTAGTAAAAAAGTCATAATTCGAGGTTTGGCTGTCGACTATTTTCTCCTCCGAAACTAGACCAATTTAAAGGATATTTAAAGAAAGAAAGGAAGAAACATTTATTTGACACAAAGCACATAGATACACAGACAAAATTCAACAGGAACACAATTTAATTGGTATACATAAACATTACACTCTAAACTCACACACTCACACTCTCATTGTTTCATAAACTGAATAATAAGAATATGTACCTATTGTACCACTATGATTTTATTTTTTCATTAATAATTGACAAATGTATACACTAGGCCTCTGTAGTCAAAGGTCAAAACAGGCAATTAAATTTTTTAGGGCTTCTAGAAATAATTTATCAACAAAAACGAAAACATAGGGACATAGAAAAATTTATATTTATTTAACTTTAAAAAATCATTGTTCTAGGGTTATAAACCAGAAAAAAAACAGTCGAGAGCGTTTGTATTAGTGGTGTGAACCAGTTCTCAAAAAACCGGATAATCACCAGTTAGAGCGAGTACCGGAGACTAATCGGTGATTTCACTAAACTACCGGTTATTTGATTTGTTGCAGAACGCACTCAAATGTGCCTTTTTTTTGAAAGCGTGTGTTTTTTCTTCTCTCTTGATTTAGAGTATTTTGAATAAAATAAGATTATCCGGATAATCTCCGGTGATTCAATAAAATCTCCGCATAATCTCCGGAGGCTGAAATTGCCTCCGGTTCACACCACTAGTTTGTATGGAGAAAGGCCACCAGCATTTCCTGTTAATGCATATTTCCGTATTCCTCAATACCTTGAATACGATAATTTTTTGTACTAGGTATAGCTGCCGTTTGTTACAGCCCTATGTAAAATCTTAAATAATAATAATAAATTATTTCGTACCGTTACATAACGGTATATTCATGTGTCCTTTCCGTTTTCATTTTACTTTATCTTTGGCCATGAGTAAAAATTTTAATGATATAAAAAATCTTGTGAAATGCGTTAAATTGGTGTTACATTTAAATAATTTGAAGCGTTAGAATCACTTATGTGAACTCTGTATATAACGAGGTAGATAAACGGAATATATCGGTTCACAGTATTTTAAACAGGAAAACTTAAAATACAACTGAAAGATATGGTGCTTATTAACCGACTTCAAAAAAAGGAGGAGGTTATGTATTCGGCAGGTTTTTTTTTTTTTTTTTTTTGTTGTTGTTTACAAACTAAACTAATTTAATCTTAGTATGTCTCTTTCTAACAAAAGTCGTTAGAGAAAGAAAGAATATTTTTGTCCTGTCAAATGAGACTAACTACTTGGGGTGCAGGGCCAGAAAAAAATATCCGGAGAAGAGCTGGAGTGACCGACATAGCTTGTAGGATCAGGAAGCTGAAGTGGCACGGGCTGGCCATATCTGTCGAAGGACCGATGGCCGATGGATCAGAAGAGTCTTTGAGTGGAGATCTCGAATCAGCAAACGCAGCGTAGGGCGCCCCCCACCAGGTGGACCGATGACCTGAAGAAGACGGCTGAGCTGAGGGGACTGAATGCGGAAGGCAAAGGACCGAGTGTTGTGGCGCAACTTGGGAGACATGTCCAGCAGTGGACTGCGATAGGCTGAGTTGAGTAAGGACTGTTATAAAATTGGGTTTAGCAATAGGTTTAGCCTAAGCCAGACTTAAAAGCCTTTTTTAGGGTTCCGAAGTCCTACAAGGAAACCTTATAGTTTCGTCATGTCCGTCCGTCTGTCCGTCTGTCCGTCTGTCCTAATCCTTTACAGCTTAATAACTTCTACAGTTATAAACATAAGAAAATGAAATTTTGTAAAAAAATAGTCTACATATAGATCTCAATTTTAAAAGAATAAAAAAGTAGTTTTTCCGTATTTTAGGGGTGGCGTCCATACATGTGAAATGGGGAAAAAAAAACATTTCGCTGCACCCCCTCGTGTGGGATATCATTGAATAGGTCTACTAAAATGAAGGTAATGTTTGATACACCACTTTTTTATCAGGCGTACCATCTGCGAAATATAGCCCGCCAAAGTGGCTTGCAATGTGCCATGCCCTGCCATTTCTAAACTATGCAATGTAGAAACTTATAATCTTCCACATTGATAGACCTTTGTGAAAACTCTCTTTTAAAATTATTGCGAGTATAATGTGATCATAATTTTTTGAGGTATAGAGAGAAAACTGAAAAATACTTAAAACGTCCTAGTTCAAAGGTCATTGACCTTAGAGAAAAATTATCATAGCAAATAATGCTCCTTTAGCTACTTTCTATTTGAAAAAATCACAAAAAGTAACTTTGAAATGACACGCTTCTTCAATTTGGCTTCTTGAATTTATCGCTAGATGGCGCTACTAACAACACGCTCTGAGTCGCGAAAGCTGCCGATTATTGCATAAACTAAAATAGCCATGATTAATATTCGATTTGATTCGTTTGTAATTACACCTACTTAAGGAACCCTATAATACTGAGCATGGCCCGACATGCTCTTGGCCGGTTTTTATGTGTGGAGTTTGACGTTAGACCTGGTTTAATGACTAGTCTAAACATTTGTAATAATGAGGAATATGATCTCTCCTTTCTGTCTTTGGCCAGTGTGTGTTGCCAGTAATTACTTACGGCACTGAAACGTGGTCGTTCACAGTGGGCATAATAAGAATGCTCAAAGTCACTCAAAGGGCAATGGAGAGGGCTATGCTCGGAGTGTCCCTGCGTGTTCGAATCAGAAATGAGGAGATTCGCACAAGAACGAATGTAACCGACATAGCCCGAAGAATTGCCAAAGTTAAGTGGCAGTGGGCGGGGCACATTGCTCGCAGAAGGATGGCCGATGGGGCAGTAAAGTTCTGGGGTAACGACCGCGTACTGGAAGGCGCAGCGTGGGTAGGCCCCCCACAAGGTGAACCGACGACCTGATGAAGGTCGCGGGAATCCGCTGGATGCGGAAAGCGCAGGACCAGTCGTTGTGGCGATTTATGGGGGAGGCCTATGTCCAGCATTAAACGCCTTTCGGCTGAAATGATGTTGATGATGATGATGACGATGATGATGATCTCTCGTGTATTAGGTACCTATCATAAAGTAGTAAAGGTAGCTCGCAACATTTTATAGTTCCTGCCCATGAGAGTTTATTAGGTATGCCCCATAGACAAATAAAAAGCCGGACGAAATCTCGCTAAACAATAAGTGTAGGTCCTATAGAAAGCCGGCTGGCTTAAAAATACGTGCTGGCACGTACACATTCACACCAACATCAACATCATTTCAGCCGAAAGACGTCCACTGCCGCACAGGCCTCCCCCAAGCATCGCCACAACGACCGGCCCTGCGCTTTCCGCAACCAGCGGATTCCCGCCACCTTCACCAGGTCCTCATTCACACCCATAGTAAGACAAAAAGCCGCGATTACGCAACAAATCTTGTGTGACGGTAGTAATTTTTTTTTATGGTATTGTGTGGCGAAACGAGCTAAAGGCCCACCTGATGTTAAGCGGTTACCTTTGCCCATAACAACTGAAACACCATCTAGGCTGTTGTCTAAATGGTACCGCAAGTCGGTTCGCCAAACTGAGACATGAAGATAGAAAGTCTCATGTGATTGTAATTTCACCGGCACACGTACCTTACAGACCGAAACACAGCATTACAAGCATCACTATTGGTCGTATCATTGTCATAGTGTCACAAATAATATAACAATATGCCGTCTGGTGTGTTAAAATGCTGTCAAAATTATAGTGGGTATAGGAAAAAATTGAGTGCTTTAAATATTTTTTTAGCGAGATTCCGTCTGCGTTTTTTTATTCGTCCGGTGGTCCAGGTATGCCCTACAAAATATCGCTCGCTTTAAAATAATAATAATTTGTATTGTATTGGACATAGGACTGCAAACTCCATCGACAGGTTTGGAAGCCACCAATTTATTTTCAACGACTTCGTATACCAACGCAGCATTACGAGAAAGTTTGGCCAACATTTGCCACATTACGGGGATATTACCTACCTATTAGTGTTTTTTTTATATGAAACAGCGTGTAAAGCCAAATTATTTACCATGGTCTAAATTTATTTATGTTGACCATTAAAATATACCGTTTTGTGTTCAAATAATCGATTATTTCTGCTTCAGTTACAGTAATAGGTTTACAACCTACTTAATTAGAGAGGTACCAACAGTGACGTAACTAGGGCGGTGCCAGCAATGCCCAGGCATAAATGACCAGACGAGGACCAAGATTTGGACTAAGCCAAAAGGCTTAGTCCAAATCTTGGTCAAATCCGGAGCGCAGTTATAGAAGCTTGCACTGGGCGCATAAAAGACTAGTTATGGCATTTATACTTATAAATCTGCCGGAGGTGCGAGTAGAATGCGTAACACGTGTCTCTGGCTACTGGTTGTAAGAGAACACCCTGATGGTTTTAAGGGTCCTTTCATCTTTCCCAGGCGGATGGCATCTGTTGTTCCAGGTTTTGGTATGATTTGCAGGGAGACCCATGCTCTAACTACCCATAGTATCGAAAAGATATTTTTTTAATCCCCTTTTTTACTGCAATCTGTTCCAAGAAGACAATAATCTGTACTTTGGTCACTTCTTACAGGCGTGATAATATGTATGTATGTATGTTGGTCACTTCTCACAACTGCACAGTTATTATTAGGCTTGCTGGGTATACATCCACTGATGCACCCCTTATTAGGTTTCACTCATGTCCTGATGTGTTTTTTTTCGCTTCAGTGTCCTAATAGGAGGTTTTATTGACATCAGTGATTTTGCTAGATTGTTAGGGTGTTTGAGTAGCCTTTGTTGGTATCTTTTTGTTTGATTGAATCGAAATGATAGATCATAAATCATCATCATCAATATTGATTGCAGCTAGAAGGGGTATGTCATCTACATACCGCAGGTTAGTGAGTTTCCCTTCATCAATCTGCACGCCGCCTTCCAAGTCTTCGCAAACACTCATCCTATCGCAGTCCACTGCTGGACACAGGCCTCTCCCAAGTTGCGCCACAACACTCGGACCTCTGTCTTCTGCATCCAATCCCCCCCAGCTAATTTCATCAGGTCGTCGGTCCACCTGGATGGACGACTACCTGGCGACGTAGGTATACTTACGTTAAATAGGATGGGGCACAGGATGCAGCCCTGGCGCACACCTTTTTCGAAATTGAAGGGTTTAAAGATTGTTATGTCCACCCTAACAATTCTTTGGCTGTTGTGATATAAGCTCTAGCATAAGGAAATCAGATGCACCGACACTTCCAATTCGGCTAATTATATTATTATTATTTATTTTTTTATGATTTATAGGTCTGCTCTTGACCACAATCTAGACAGCTTTGTCAGGATGTGGTCGACGATGGAGCGAGCAAATCTATTAGGTGCCGATTCACTCCAGCTTTAAAGGCGTTAGGGTTATAAGTGCCCGGAAATACAGATGTATATATATAATATCTCCACAAATAATAAGCTGACGGAATCAAATGCCTTTGAGTTTGAATCAACAAAGCACACGATGAGTAGAGCTTTCTATAATACTTGTACCTACTCCTTTTCCATGAGCTGCTTCACGTTAAGCCCACCTGCTCTTGCGGGATTTGCCAATCCAGGAAGTGTACGTAAGAATATGGATAGGATTTAAATTAAAACTTATAATTTTTTTTTATACTTAATGGGCTTGCGTTTAAATGCCACCTCACCTGATGTTAACCCTACAGTGGTCGCGCGGACTACATATGTAGTCCACTGTTACAAAAACGTCAATTACTCATAAATATATTGTGTCTATTATTTGCGCCACCGTGTACTTTAAGTTGGATAATTAAAGGACTCGGTCAGGGAAACACGAGCGCCGGTCACGCGTGGGTGACAGTGAGTCAGCAAAATCCGTGGACTACATACGTAGACCGCGCGACCAATTACGTAAGTGTTTATGACTAATACTTTTTTTTTTTTTTTGTACTTTTTTCCGGTTGTATGTAAGTAATACAATTATTTATAATATTTATATTAACAGAAGACAGTTCAGCGTCTGACGACAATAGACCACCTCAACAAGCCGACGTGCTTTTACACCAGTGTATATAATATTGTTTGGTCGAAAACTTTACTGCTCCTTTGAACCAAGGTAGAAATAGCAGTCATAACATTAGTTTTGTAGCTCTTAGTCCAAAAGAATTGCTCGACAGAAACCTACTGCTGAATAGTGCATGTCTCTTTTTTTATACGATAATCAAGATGATCTCCTAACCAAATATCAAGAACACTGAACCAAGGGAGTGTTAGTGCCTACACTTATGTATGGTAGTGAAAGTTGGGTATGGCAGAAGAAACATGAAAGCAGAATAAATGCAGTAGAAATGAGAGCTTTGAGAAGTATGTGTGGTGTAACTTTGAGAGATAAAGTAAGGAATAACATGATAAGGGAGCGTTGTGGAGTGAAAGAAGATGTAGTGACAAAGATTGAGAAAGGTATGTTAAGATGGTTTGGACATATAGAGAGGATGGACGAGAGGAGATTGACGAAACAAGTATACGAAGCGAGTGTGGATGGAAGAGTTGGAAGGGGACGACCTCGGCGAACGTATCGCGATCAAATCGCGGATGTTCTCAAAAAATGCCAGGTTAAGAGTTCTCTAAACCGACGAGCATGCATGACGAGGTTAATGGACGTAGATGAAGCGAAAGAGGTGTGTCAGGATCGTAGCAGGTGGAAATCCATAGTCTCTGCCTACCCCAATGGGAAACAGGCGTGATAATATGTATGTATGTACTGAACCAAGAATACCAAGAATTCTGTGATTCAAAATAAAATACTTGGTATTCTTGAAAAAGACTGTTTTGGCCATAAATAAAATATATTACCGCTATGTATTATTGATGAGCTTTCGTCATTTCCTGTTTCCTGTCCTCTTCCTTCCAATTCCTTATCCATGATCAAAAAAAGAAAAAAAAAGAAAAAGAGAGCTGTCAAGTCTGTCAAGAATTGAAGAAAGCGACTTCAGACGCAAATATCATATATATAAAAATACGCTGAATAACAGAAGAGATGGTGAGTCCTTAAAATCCTTCCTATCCATTCCTAGGCGATTGCTCATCATCGATCGTACAGCCGCTATATTAAAATATAAGTTTATACCAAGAATAATTTTGTGAGAAAACTCCGCCAACACACGTACAGAAGAATTATATAGAGATGTTACTTCTGGATAAAGTAGCTTTCTAATAGTGAAATAATGATTAACAAACAAACAAATCTTTCCTCTTTATAATACAAGTTGTTGATATATAACCGTGCCATATTTCTAGAGCAAATGATAAATAATGTGCTTAGTCATCTAAAAACACTTGAAAAATTCTACGATTATTTAATACCCAAATTATCACATAGAAACATAGCGAGGGCACAGATAATACAATACGCGAGGGTTTGGGAATAAATCCCGAACGACTCGGAAAATAAGTCATCGACGGCATTGTCAAAAGGTGGAAATACCTGCAAATGGTTTTGGTAGTTCGTTTTTGTGTCGCACGCGACACTCGGAGGGAATTTGTTTATAAATAGGTATTTAAAAAAAAAATGCTATTGACTGCGAACAAATGTATACAACTATGGTCACAAGTCCAAGAAGTGACCTCTTCAACTCTATAATGATCACTCATCCACCCACAACCAGAGGGAATTTCTTTGCAACGGGTTAAAAAAAAAACAAAATATAAACAACAATATTATAAATTTAATTAATCGATAAATGCACATAAGAACAATACACAAGAATAACAAATAAATACAAAATTATTCTTATAATTACTAATCACAATTGCTCACAATTGCCCGGCAGTGGGCAATCTTTATTATTACCAATTAAAAATGCAGTTTTATGCATTTGCCCAACAGATCATCATCATCATTCATCATTTCAGCCGAAAGACGTCCACTGCTGGACAAAGGCCTCCCCCAAGCATCGCCACAACGACCGGTCCTGTGCCTTCCGCATCCAGCGGATTCCCGCGACCTTCACCAGGTCGTCGGTCCACCTTGTGGGGGGCCTACCCACGCTGCCCAACAGATATTACAACCTTATTTGTTCTATAATTTAATTCATTTGGCTATGTTTAAAATAATAATACACGCTGAGTGTTGTCGTTTTGGAAACGAAAAACATAGATAAATAGTGAATAATTTATTGTTTGCACACCTTAAAAATAAAACAATTGGCGGTCTTATCGCCAAAATTTCTTACAGACAACCATTGGATGGACTTGAAATGTACAAGAAAATATAACGGGCAGTTGGCGGTGTACTAATAGAGAAAACTTGTAATCAATAAATACCAAACTAAAATAAATACATATAAATATAACCCGTAGTAGTAGACCCTATATTGATTATAGAACCATATTTTTTTCAAAAAAATCAGGTTTACTTGTATTACCATTTCACACGACGTAATCTTCGAAAATCTCTTCGAATTAAATGATAATAGGCCTTGTGGCGATGCTTTGGGGAGGCCTATGTCCAGCAGTGGACGTCTTTCGGTTGAAATGATGATGATGTTGAAATGATAATAATTGTGATTTTCCAGAAAAATATTGTTACTTTTTCAAATCGACAATAACAATCAATTCTATAATCGATATAGAATCTGTTTTTCATTTCCAAAACGACTAATATAATAATTATCAGCGTATATTTGTTCATGGAACTTCAAAAGGAAGGATTTGAACCCAGGACCTCTGATAACCTCTGACAACCAGTCAATAATTTAACCGTTGGACTATTATTTCATTTTGTTTTTAACATATGAGCAATGAATATTACCGATTGGAATATTTCCATTTAAAAGACACAAAAAAATAATATAGATAAATAGATATAAAAAAAGGCCGTTTTTCGCACTTCTTCTATCTACAGCTACAGCGAACTATAATTTACAGAGTTAACAATTTCTGATTAAACTACAGTACATGTACTTCAATTGTTAAAAACTAATTTTCGATAAATGATGTATTCAGCTAGTAATATTTTTTTTACAGATGGGGGCGCCACTTGTATGCTACATTCCCCTTAAATGTCGAAATCGAACCAAATCTAATATAATTTTAATAAAAAAATACATCTTAATATTTAGTGGGGGCCATCAGGAATTTTTGTTCCCCCCCAAAAAAAATTAAATTGGGGGACAACGGGAAAAAATCCCGCTAACCCCCAGTGGGGGCGAACAACTGGGGAACAACGGGAATAACCCTCCGATTCCGGTTCCGGTCAGTAACATCCCTAATATAAATAATAACATCCCTAATACCCCTACGAGTATAGAAGCGAATCTCTTTTGTACGAACCCCAAATGCCGACTTATTAATACCTACTTCCCCCTTCAGCTCCTAACGTACAAGCTGTTAAATAATAAATGCGTTATGTGTTGGTTTAGTTAGAAAAAATATTTTAGACTGTTCTTTACTATGAAATAATTATTTATCCTAGTTTTACTTACATTATTTAATTTTATATTTGGGTAGATAACTACCTGATTTACATATTTCTATAATTTTCACTCAATGAAATGAGTTCAGTACCTATAAATGACCCACGGACAGGGAGAAAGAGAAAAAACAGTAGTTATCATTTATACTTTTGACTTACGAATAAGAAAAAAAATATATGAAAAGGAGAAATAAATGATAATTGTGAAAATATCACTTACGTTTTTGTGTTACTTTTACACCCAAATACATCGCAATATTTTGGCGCTATAACCGCATCTGACGGCACGCGACTGTCGTTAGTTCGTTTTCCTGCCATATGTCGCCACTGTAGCTGTTTCGAAATTTGTTATCTGTGGGATTTTTGATGCCATGACGTTCTAGTTATTATTGTCTTTGATTATTATGTTAACAGCTGATCGAGTGCCGGTATTATCTTGCAATATCTTCGCTGTTTTAGCTTCAGTTGTGTTCTTCGAGACTCCAAATTCGACACAGTTTAATTATACGATAATTCGCGAGTTACCGCTTCCGTTTTCAGTGCAGTATTGTCGGTGAACTTTCGTCATAGGAAACAAGTGAAACTAATGCTAGTTCTTATCCCCAAGAATGATAATTTAGAGCTTTGATGTTGACATTCTTCGTGCCTACAAAATATAATATAAAAATTATGATGATCTTGTTTTATTTCCCATAATCTAATCTTAAAAAGTACCTACCTATGTATAACTACAGTATACACGCTGAAATTTGAATCGCTTATTTCCCGAAAAGGGGTCATTATACTCATCATTATGAACAACTTTTACTATGGGACCAACCCTGAAAACGCGGAAAAAAAATCAGTTGGTCCCTACATTTGTGTTCACTTAGATCGATAAAATGTAGGGACCCCCTGACTTTTTTTTCGCGATTTCAGTGTTGGTCCCATAGTAAAAGTTGTTAAGAATGATGAGTACAATGACCCCTTTTCGGGAATTAAACGATTAAAATTTCAGCATGTATGGAGCTACGACGACCCATAAATATAGCTATACCTAGCTACCTACCTACACGAGGGCGGCAATCTAGTGAAACTAAGCTCGCAAGTCACTGTCGCATTTGTAGCTAGCTACTAATATAGTAATCTGTGGTGCAAGCGTGAGGCGATGCAAGCCCCGACTGTTCGATCCCTTTAAAGGTACGCTAGACGGTAGGCTATTATCGTAGATTTTAATGCGTCTGGGGCGCGAGTTTCGCTTCTACTGTTCTCTTTTCTTATGTCTCTACACTGTACCAATAGATTGAACCGATGATGATGACGACGTTAAACAACACTGCTGGTGAAGATCTCTATCCAGTAGCCGTCCGGGTCCTGGATGAAGGCCAGCCCCTTCATCTTGCCATCGTTGGGACGCTTGATGAACTTCACGCCTTGTTGTTCAAACCTGAAACGATGAAAACAATAATAATTAATTGTTCAAAAACGATAAAACACGCTTTTAGAGGTACTGTAGTCCACCATCAGATCAGCTCAATCAATCAACTCAGCCTATCGCAGTCCACTGCTGGACATAGGCCTGTCCAAAATTGCGCCACAACACTCGGTCCTCTGCCTTCCGCATCCAGTCTCCCTAAGCTACTTTCAGATCAGCTCGATGGTAGCAAATTATTGTATTGTCATCCAGATTACATATACTTGCAAAGTTTCAAATCGATACGATTATTAGAAATAGGTTCCATCGATTTCTAAGATTTGTTTACATAGTTCAAGTACAAGTAGTAGTTTTAGTACAAGTGAAGCTAATATAAGCCTGTGAAAAATAAACCCCGCTCTTAGATATCTCCGGTATCATAGGTGCGTTTAAAGGTGGTCCTGTTATCAATCTGTCTTTGTCAACCCGATTTACAATTTATATGATTTTGGAATAGAAACCCTATTGAACAAGACACAAACACCAGTTTCCTTTAGAAGTTTTTAAACTTTCGCGAATTTCACTCATATTGAACTATGTTTACGGGACTTGTCGCGCACAATTAAATCAAAATATAACAAACATTTCCTTTGCATATTTGTGTAAGTGGCAATTACGACAGTTTTTTTTTAATTGACACAGACTATGCCTTACCTCGGCTCCACACGCTGGCCCGAACATTGGCGCCAACGCTATTCGCCAACGTGTGGATCGGGAAAATGACGTTAGCCCGAATGTTGGGGCGAGCGTTAACAGTTAGCCGTCGCGTGTCTCTTTTATCAAAGGAATTATACGCCAACGTTGGCGATTCGTCCACACGTTGGCGGTTTGCTTAGTCTTGCCGCAGCACTCATGCAGTAAGGTACGTCGAATGAGATTGTTCCTACGGTCACCGCGTCTTGAAAATGTCATCCGCGTGGATGGACGCAACAGTTACAGGATTTCTATAAAAATTATATTTATTAACAATATAATAATGATATTCTCTTGTTTGTCAAAACATTTTTCAAAGACGACGTCCATTATTTAACTATTGTGTTATTTTAAGCGACAGTTCAGCTCTTCAAGCACTCAATAATCTTAAAGTGTCCAGTGCAACATCTATTTCGGACGTCTTTACATTGGCTCTGACGGAACTAAACTAACATTATCTCCAACGTGTGGACGGCAGGCATAATTACGGGCCAACGCTTGTCTCAACGTTAGGGGCAACGTGTGGAGCCGGCCTAACTAGATATAATATATTTTTTAAGAAGGAGAAAATGCCTATCGCATGTCACCACCCGGGAAAGCGGCGTGGTTATGTGGGACTTGTACCCACTAAAAACTCCGCCGTGTGCCTACTTGGATGGATGGGCCACGAGAACTGCAATGCATGACATTCGCAACCCATCTAGCGCGGCCTACTTCAGGGCCTTCCACCTCCCCAATCTATCACTTATTAGCCTCTCTTAGGGCGGCATCAGGTCGGCATAAAGCCGCCTGCACCGTCCCATCCTCCTGCGGCGGATCGGATCAGCGAGGGAGTCTTCCTCCCTGACCCGCTCCGCCGCTTCCTTCTGCGAGATGACATCCTCGCAGAAAGACATAACATGACTGGGAGGCCCCAGGACCCCCACTGTCAGCCATGGCCTTGACCACGGCTGGCAGCGAGAGGTCTCCCACAAGTTGCTGCAGTGAGAGCACGGCGCTGCACCTCCCAAGCAGGACTGTGCGCCAGGGTATAAAGGGCCGTGTCCTCATTGCAAAATCATACTAAACTAGCTTTTACCCGCGGCTCTGCTCTGTTAACCCACGTGACGGATCCTGTTAATTTAGTCCAGTCCAGTTCCATCCATCCATACTTTGAGACCGTCCAGTCCAGACGAGTCCAGTCCAGTCCAGTCCAGTACAGCCCACTCCACTCCACCCTTTCATTCATTTATTACTCTCCGCTCATGCAAATGCATAGAAGCTGTATATGTCGGGTGAGGACGCACCCCACGATTTTTTTTTTCTTTCTTTCTTTCTTTCTCAAAACCCATACCAGTTTTTAAGGCTGATCATAAGCTTTCAAAGAAAAAAAGTTTCATCAAAATCGGTCCAGTAGTTTTAGCGTGATGCTCGAACAAACAAACAGACATTTACAATTTTATAATAGTTAAGATTATATTTTACCTAGCACAAGCTTCGTCCACGTTTCGCACTAGTATACCGATGTGCCCGAATCCCCGCGGGTCTGAGTTGCCGTTGTGGTAGCTCGAGTCATCACTCTCTGTGCCCCAGTTGCTGGAAAATTACACGTACAATGTAAATATTATTATGAAATTGTTGATAGTCACTCAAAGGTTTGCGGGTAAAAAAACTCTTTTTGAGTTAAGCTCGCCTTTGTACAGTATCGACACCTTATTGAGGCCCGTCGAAAACTGCGGTTGTAAAAGTTACCTTCACCCGCAAATTATATCCAACCCAGTGAGAAGCAGCTTGGTAGGCACAACTTCGAATTCAAATTTAAAGTCGCTCAGCGAGCTATGCTTGGAGTTTCTTTGAAGGATAAAATCCGTAACGAGATTATTCGGAGAAGAACCGGAGTGACCGACAAAGCTTGTAGGATCAGTAAGTTGAAGTGGCAGTGGGCTGGCCATATCTGTCGAAGGACCGACGGCCGCTGGAGCAGACGAGTCCTTGAGTGGAGACCGCGAACCGACAAACGCAGCGTAGGGCGCCCCCTTGCCAGGTGGACCGACGACCTGAAGAACGTGGCTGGGGGGGACTGGATGCGGAAGGCAGAGGACCGAGTGTTGTGGCACAACTTGGGAGAGGCCTATGTCCAGCAGTAGACTGCGATAGGCTGAGTTGACAGTGAGAAGCTCCCTGCAGGTCATAATCTCCCCTGGCCTACATGGAAGTCCCTAAACCGTCTGCGGACCCAGGTAGGCAGATGTAAGCTGAACATGGGCAAATGGAGCTACGTAGACAAAACGGATACAGCTTGTACCTGTGGCGTTGATCCTCAATCAATTCCACATCTGTTGTCTTGCTCTCTTTGCCCTCCTGCACATTGAGCGACCTGAACAATGCTACAGAAAACGCAATTAAGGTAGCCAATTTCTGGAAAAGCAGCATATGAATATTATACCATCAACACGAGGAAGAAGTATGACACAAACACAGACCAATAAGCCTCAAGATGCCGCATAGACAAAGTTTTGCATGAGAACAGTCGTAAAATGTTGGCGGGGACCGGGGGGCGGAGCGCTTTATGATTGGTCGGCTCAAAAGTTCGGTGGTATGACTGGTGCCGCTCGCTGACGGAGTGACATTCTGATTGGCAGCGGGGCGTATGATATGCAGTGGTACTGCATATGCATGGTGACCGGGGGTGTCCAGCTAATCGGCGTCTAGAGGCTTAGTGGTCTGTGGACACAAAAGATAAGGCGCGTCGTTAATCTCCGTTCGCGCAAACACGAAAAGACGATCAATGAAAACACGCGAAACAAGAAAATATAATCAACATTATGCAATGCCCATAGATAAGGTATTAAAATCAATTGCCGTGTCTGTCTTTTTCTATTTCGCTCACACCCTTCCGTACACTGGATGTCATTGTAGCGGCAGCGGCTTACGAATTTTGGCGCGCAGCTATGGTGCTTTCTGATTGATTAAAAAACAAATTTTCCGCATATTTAAATTGTTCATCTGCGCAGGTACACGGTGGGCCATATAAAATATGTACTACAGTAAATGTAATTACTATATACTTTATTTTTCTGATTTACAATAAAGAATAAAAAACCGGCCAAGTGCGAGTCAGACTCGCGCAGTAAGGGTTCCGTACTTCTCAACGACCTGCAACCCCATAAAAACTGATTTAATTTACGAGAGTTTATCAACGCACAGTGCGCGAAATATGAATTTTTGCATGTCTTTCTTACGCAGGTACCACCACATATGTCTATGTTTGTCTTATTTTTAGTATTTGTTGCTAAATTACATAATATGCACTATAATCTGACTAAGTTTGACGCTGGTTACCGTTTTGAAGATAGAGCAGGAACAAAAACGTTATAAAAATGCATGTTTTTTGAGGTTACTTGTATGGGGACCCCCTTTGGTTTTAGACTTTTTTTTTGTTTTTAGACTTTTTTTTGTTTTTAGTATTTGTCGTGATACACCTCATAGCAACACATATTCTGAAAAAATTTCAAACAGTTACCTATTACCGTTCAAAAGATACAGCCCTGTGACAGACAGACGGACGGACGGACGGACGGACGGACGGACGGACGGACGGACGGACGGACGGACGGACGGACGGAAGGACGGACGGACAGCGTAGCGAGAGTAATAGGGTCCCGTTTGGCACCCTTCGGGTACGGAACCCTAAAAAAGATGGGACCAAAGTCACAGAATATCTAAATAAATAAAATAAAATAAAATCTTTTTTTTTCTTTTTTTCTAATAGTACTAACATAGAGAATGGTCACTCACTGCGCCAATTCAAGATTCCTCGCCAAGCCCCGCACGCACCCGCAGTTTGACGGCGAGCATCCAAGAATCTACGACAACTCGACCCAAGACAACCCGACCCCAACAATTCAACCCTGTCAACTCGACTCCATGATAATCCAACCCCATGAAAACTCGACCCCGTAATCTCGTTGGGTCGAGGGTTTGCAGTTTTGATAAATCGATATTTTGATAACTATAGTCGGAAAAGTTTCATTCACTCTGAGTTAACAGAAACTAGAAACGAAATTCAATATTAATTTACTTACTATGTCAATTCCAAAGTAGCCTTTCTCGTCATAGCCCATGCGGTCCTCGTGGCCTCATCGGATGGAATCTCCCCAGCGTTTTCATATCCCATAAAGAACAACGAGAACTTCATATCTGGGAAGTGAAGCTGCTTCAGTAATGTCATGCCGAGCACTCCGGTGTAGAATGGGATGGATTTGCGAGGGTCCTTGATACGGTACATTGTTTGTTGGAACATGAAGTCCTGGAATGAGATGGTGTTGAATTAGAGATTGTTTTTTTTATAGTATAGGATGGCCAAACGAGCTTAAGGTCCACCTGATGTTATGCGGTTACCACGATAACCTTTGCTCATAACAACTGCAATAACACCTAGGATGTTGCCTTAATGGTACCACAAGTTGTTTTGCCAAACTGAGACATGAAGGAGGAAAGTCTCATGTGATTTTTACAATGAAATGAATTAAAAAACATGAATGAAATATAAATTACTGGAGAACCGAAAGGTGGAATAATGCTTTAGGGCAGTGGTTCCCAAACTTATTTTGTCTACTCGAAAGTCGAGAGTTCAGTCGGTGTCTAAGAGTCCTCCTAGCTAGATGAAATTACAAATCGCCCCTCTAGCCTTTACACAACACCCCCATTTTTTTTCTGGGTCTTTTAGGCCTGCAGCAGCCACAGGGGGGCGTTATCGCCCACTTTGGGAATGGCTACTTTAGGGTAAGGCTGCCCAATCTTTTTAACAGGTGGACAAAATTTATGATTCAAAAATCCCAGGCAGTTTCTATGACCACAGATGGTCCTGTTTGTTACTTATGATAACAATAAGCCTTAAATTAAGGTATTGTGCAAGAAAATGCATGTGATGAACATAAGAAGTGTTTGTGTTGGTCTGGGTGTTTCTTAAGTATGGTTAAAGATCTTTATTTTCTCAAAAGAATTACAAATTCACTTACAGAGAAAACATATAAACTTAAAATAAAAGTAAACAATATCAAGCGTAGCTCAAAAAATTATGTAGGGATGCATATGACTTTGCTTGAAAACAACAATGATATTTATTAATACTTTTTGCCTACCAAAACAAAACAGTAAGTAAGTAGTTTTACACAAAGAGCAATGGAGTTGTGAATGATCGGCGCGGGTAGGTCGCGTTGCATTAGCGTGTTTACTAAGGCCTATTCCATAGTGTGGAGCCAATAAGCGAAACAACTTAGTTTAAATGGCGTGTTTTTGTTTTTATAAATGTGTTACATTACATGGATGTGTTTATTGAATATTAAGTATTACTAATATTATAAAGAGGAATGATTTGTTTGCTTGTCTGTAATTGATGAAGTCTGAAACTACAGAACCAATTTTAATCATTCTTTCACCATTAGAACGGTACATAACCTAGAAGTAACATAGACTATATTTTAGTTCAGTATGCCGGTGAATTCGTGAGCAAATTCTATGTATTATAGTAATGTATCACCAAAAAAACATATATATAAGTATTAATTATTTATTTATTTGTTCTTGGTACCTTCACAACTTACAGTAAATAAAAAAATAATTAATCTAGACATTACATCAATTCGAAGTACAAATCGTAAACCTATGCAGAGAACCTGCTTGGGCATTTATACAATATCTAGTTAAAATTGTGTGAAACACAGACAGACCCAGACAATTTACTATGTATTTATTTATTATGTACATTTTTTTTATATATAATCTCTGCTTAGTTTGGGACTAGATGGTGCTGTGTAAAAAATTCCCAAAATATTTATATTATACAATTTTTAATTCATTGTTCGCAGCAAGACATGCAAATGTTTCTGCCTTTATTTTGTAGTTTACAAACTCTACACCGGAAGATGATAATAATAATAATATAATAATAAATGTTTGGGACATTTTACACAGCACCATCTAGGCCCAAACTAAGCAGAGCTTGTACTAGACAATGGATATAATACTTATATACATTTTTTTCGTTGTAAATACATACTTATAATACATAAGACCTAGACACCTAAACCAACACAAACACTTATGTTCATCACATAAATTTTTGTGTCTTGTGGGAACCAAAGATTATAATTATATCAAATCAATATTGGTACATTTAGACAAAACACCAATATAAAATTGATTGTTTCACAATTTTCATGTCAGAGGTCACCGATAACAGTGTAGTTATTACAAGATAATGGCTTTGAGATATTCACTAGTTTTAATCCTCAGGACGGAACGGAGAAGGTATAATATGTGTTTAGGGTGAGAGGTTGTTTGTTTGTTTGTTTTATTGGAACTTGTCTTCTAGATCAAAATGAAAATGTAAAATAAGCAAATAATCAGACTATTCAGACTGATGTCACAGACAGTATAAAATACAGACAAATTGCTGCAAACAATCAGAGTGAAGCTAAAAAAACTGTGCTCCTTCATGTACAACCAGCTCCCATGCACCTGTAGGCGTAGCATGACCAATTCTATGTCTATTCTTCCAAGAGTAGACAAAGCTCTTTCTATACGTCAAGATATCTCTTCTTCTCGAGCATGAGACGACCCGTCGACTCGAGTTTCTACGTAGACAAAGTGACAGATCTTTTTCCATAGCAACGAGAACGTAGCTAGTGCCGTACAAATTCTACCAAATCCTACCATATGATTACGTTTCGTTATCTAGAAGAAAGGTGAATCGAATAAGTTTTGAAACATTTTGTACGTAATTCAAAGCAACAACAATACGCATTTTGTAGTCATGAATGTCAAGGTCGAAGGATGCGTTTTACAAAGTAGTGATGCGACTCGAGTCCGATTTTACCACTTGTCATTTGAGTCATTTTACAATTTTACTCGAGTACTACTCGAGTGATCGAGCCGTCGCGTGGTTCACGAGTCACTCGTTCACTCGCCTCTAACGAGTCACCTGTCATAATACTTGAATTCATTATTTTTTCATTTTGTCAATAAGTTGAGGCTTAATAAAACGACAAGTTTTAAGTTTTATTTCAATACATCACCAGTCTTACAAAATCAACATTTATATATCGAAATTAATATTATATGCTACTAAAAATGAGCAAATATGGTCTATTCTTTTTGTACCGAGAAAATAAACAGTTCCCGAGGGATGCGCGATAAGGCTTTCTGTGATAAGCCAAAGAAGCCGCGGGCATTCAGCAAATTTTCTTATATGTAATCCTACTAATATAGTGTAATAGTTTGCAGCATTTAGTCTATATTTTTTACTATGTCTGTGATTGATAGTATAGTATGTATAGTATAATGGGCTGGTTTCCGCAACTCCACATCCAAGCGTGTATTTTGCGTATGTGTCTGTGACTGATGAAAAGATAATAAAATTATTGAATACTGTTGGACTAAGTAACAATCCAGTTAAAAACTTGGAAAAAAAAGCAATGTGTGGAGTCATATTACAGTTAAAAGCAAGCATATTATTTTAATCTTTAGTCTATATGACTATTGTTTTTTTCACTATCACAAGTCATACAAATCATATTATTCATAAAATCTACGTTTTAATCTTAAAACCAGGCTATCTGGCCTGCACGATATAAATCAGTTCTTACAATAATTTACTATGTAACTTATCATCTTTACAGTATCAGTAAAACTCGACAAGTCATTGTGATAACAAAATTTTAAAAAAAGTCAATTAAAACTTACCCTGGTTGACGGATCCGGGGTCTGGCATAGAGCCTCGATTTCTTGTGGTGAAATTCCTTCGTAGGCCATAGTTCTGATAAGAGTAAAAGTACAAAAATATATTTACCAGTAGGTATCAATTGGAATCTAACCTAGAAACACCGAACCTCTTTTAGAGCGAAATTATTGTTTATTATTAGCGTTAAATACGATATTTGGATGGATACTTACATTATTAACGATAAAAACTCGAATAAGACTTTGAAAATGAACACCTAATTTACTTCGAAATAATCCACAAATGATAAAATAGCAATAGCAAAAATATCATTAATCTGTGAATCTGACAGGGGACGTATTATATACTAGTAATGGACAAAAACATCGATTCATTGAAATATCGAAATTTTTTCATAAAAAAAATACATACGGATACATACGGCGATATTTTAAATCTCGATATATCAAAAATCGAAAACCATATTCAATTTTTTTTAAAGCAGTTCAGTATCTGTCCGAAGAGCGGACAAGATAGTGTTTTCACAAAAATTAGGCACAGATTTTAGGTCGAGATTTAAATACTGCGCTCCCGAAACTAAAAGGCTGTTATTATACCACCTAAACACAATCGAATACCAATAACCATTAGCCTTATAGTAATTGTTTTACGGGCAAAATTAATATCCAATCTATCTACGATTTACCCTACTAGAGATAGAAATTTGACATATTTTGTATGGAGCTTATGTCAAATTCCTATCTCTAGTAGGGCAAATCGTGGATGGATTGGATATTAATTTTGGCCGTTAGTGATTTGGTATTTTGCAAACCCGCAATGTAAAGCGTACAAAACTCGGGATCAATGCCGCGCGTACCTAACCTACCTATGCTTGCTACGACACGGACTGGGTATGCGAGCGGATGTCATTCACCCCTAGCGCCAGCTGATATTTTATTTGAATTACGTTGCGAACTTTAAAAAACCGGCCAAGAGCATGTCGGGCCATGCTCAGTATTATAGGGTTCCTTAAGTAGGTGTAATTACAAACGAATCAAATCGAATATTAATCATGGCTATTTTAGTTTTTGCAATAATCGGCAGCATTCGCGACTCAGAGCGTGTTGTTAGTAGCGCCATCTAGCGATAAATTCAAGAAGCCAAATTTATGTGTCATTTCAAAGCTACTTTTTGTGGTTTTTTCAAATAGAAAGTAGCAAAAGGAGCATTATTTGCTATGATAATTTTTCTCTAAGGTCAATGACCTTTGAACTAGGACGTTTTAAGTATTTTTCAGTTTTCTCTCTATAAATCAAAAAATTATAATCACATTATACTCGAAATAATTTTAAAAGAGAGTTTTTACAAAGGTCTATCAATGTGGAAGATTATAAGTTTCTACATTGCATAGTTTAGAAATGGCAGGGGGGGGGACACATTGCAAGCCACTTTGGCGGGCTATATTTCGCAGATGGTACACCTGATAAAAAAGTGGTGTATCAAATATTACCTTCATTTTAGTAGACCTATTCAATGATACCCCACAGGAGGGGGTGCAGCGAAAAAAAAAATTCCATCCCCATTTCACATGTATGGACGCCACCCCTAAAATACGTAAAAACGATTTTTTTATTCTTTTAAAATTGAGATCTATATGTAGACTATTTTTTAACAAAATTTCATTTGCTTATGTTTATAACTGTAGAAGTTATTAAGCTGTAAAGGATTAGGACAGACGGACAGACGGACGGACATGACGAAACTATAAGGGTTCCTTGTAGGACTTCGGAACCCTAAAAACCAAGTAAATAAGCGAGGTTTTTTTGCAAATCAGTTTTATTTAACTGCCCAAAGCTGGTTATGTATGAAAAATGCAAAAAAAAACATGAAAAAAATCTAAAAAAAGAATAGCATTTTTTTGTGGTTTCGTATCAGTAATCACTAGCACTATCGCCTATCTTCGTTTTCGGAAGCGTTTCCCTGGCAACTCATCATCATCATCATCATCATTTCAGCCGAAAGACGTCCACTGCTGGACATAGGCCTCCCCCAAGCATCGCCACAACGACCGGTCCTGTGCCTTCCGCATCCAGCGGATTCCCGCGACCTTCACCAGGTCGTCGGTCCACCTTGTGGGGGGCCTACCCACGCTGCGCCTTCCAGTACGCGGTCGCCACTCCAGAACTTTACTGCCCCATCGGCCATCCGTTCTGCGAGCAATGTGCCCCGCCCACTGCCACTTAAGTTTGGCAATTCTTCGGGCTATGTCGGTTACTTTCGTTCTCCTGCGAATCTCCTCATTTCTGATTCGATCACGCAGGGACACTCCGAGCATAGCCCTCTCCATTGCCCTTTGAGTGACTTTGAGCCTTCTTATCAGGCCCATTGTGAGCGACCACGTTTCAGTACCGTAAGTAATTACTGGCAACACACACTGGTCAAAGACTTTCGTCTTGAGACACTGCGGTATTATGGACGAGAAGATATTGCGTAGCTTCCCGAACGCTGCCCAACCGAGTCGGATTCGACGATTGACCTCTTTCTCGAAGTTGGACTTACCTAGCTGGACAGTTTGTCCTAGGTATACATAATCGTCAACAACTTCGAGTGTAGATTCTCCGATGCTTACGGGAATGGGTGCTATATGGGAATTCGACATAACCTTTGTCTTGTCCATATTCATTTTAAGACCCACTCTATCGGAAGCTCTACTGAGGTCATCGAGCATTGTACCGAGGTCCTCCATGGTCTCAGCCATGACTACTATGTCGTCGGCAAACCGAAGGTGAGTGATGTACTCGCCGTTTATGTTAATGCCTAGCCCATTCCAGTCCAGAACCTTGAAGACATCCTCCAATGCAGCAGTGAACAGTTTCGGAGAGATCACATCTCCCTGTCTCACACCTCGCTGCAGAAGGATAGGTGTCGAGGCTTGGTCCTGTAATCGGACTGACATAGTGGCGTTTTCATACAAAGACTTTAACACTTCGATGTACCGATAGTCAATCTGGCACCGTTGAAGAGACTGTAGTACCGCCCAAGTCTCGATCGAATCGAAGGCTTTCTCGTAGTCCACAAACGCTAAACAAAGAGGCAAGTTATACTCTTCGGTCTTCTGTATAACCTGACGCAGCGTATGTATGTGGTCTACGGTGCTAAAGCCTTTTCGGAACCCGGCTTGTTCGGGAGGCTGGAAGTCGTCAAACCTGCGCGAAACCCTGGCAACTACTATGTAAAATTTAAGTGCGCACACAACACCTGCCTGTTTGTACTGTCATTAATTACTATTGACATCTATATCATTATAATAAAATAATTGGTTTAATTTGTAAAATGCATCTATTAAATTTAAGTTTGAGTTCACATGATTATGTAAATGGTAATGAAAATGTGATATATTAGTAATCAAGATTTGCATGCATTTTATTAAAACATTTGCCTGCCTTTTTGTAAGGTGGAACATGATTCTATCGACACTAATATTATAAGACCTTGTAAGACAACTGTTCCTGCGAATAAATATCTATTCTATTCTCATCTCGTCAATAGGTGGCGCGGCGGTCGAGGCTTCCACTGCACGTTTAGTTATGTTAGTGCGTTAAAAGTACCCAATGCCATGCGGACTCATGCGTTACATGCATCCAACATTTCATTCATTTCTAGGTTTGTACCTAGCTCAGAAGTCAGGGACTTTACAGATATTTGATGTAAAACTTTTTGTGAATAAAAATTTATTTATTTATTTCAAATAATAGTTTTTTTTATGATGAACTTTTCTATGGTCTGTATTTTTTTTTTCTTCATTTGTTTTGTGCATTTTCACTTGAATATTTTGGGAATATGTTTAGATAACTACTGCCCTTAGGATAAAAATATCGTTATTTTGTATCGTTAAATATCGATGCGGTATGAAAATATTGATATTTTTTCGTATTTTTTTTCACTTGCCCGTCCCTAACGTCTGCCTAAAGTGCCAAAAAATCGTACATCGTTTGCGTTTCATTACATGCAGTGATCATTCTGTTTTTGAACGATTGTATGAATTTGAAAGATAGAAATAAAAGAAAGAAGTGTTTAGCTATCATGTTTATAAAATAAATATTATTGTCTAAATGTCACTTATTCCACAGGTAAAACTTTTCATACAAATATCTAAGTTCTTCCATCCACACGATATCTCTTTCTACTGAAGTTCCAACGCATGTGTATGCTGACACCATCCTATTATTTTTATCATCCAGAAAAATATCTCCAATAACACTCAAATAGTCTCCTTCTGTGAAATTCAATGGTTTTTTTGCAATACGGCCCAACAGAGTAGACATAATATTCACGTTGTCATTGCCTACTCTCGTCGCCTCAGAAAAACCATAATGTAAATCTTTCAAAATGCCGAGTGATGTATTTGAATTACTTTTTGTGCTGTCATAATAAATTTGAACAGATCCCGTAGCGTCGGAGAGCTCTATATTCGTTGTGTTGCTTGATTTATTGTAAATAGCCGTAATTACGCCATGTATCATGACATTCTTGAATGTTAGTCCAAATAATTCGTAAATATACTTGTTTTCAGTTAATTTAGCACGAAATAAATCTTGTATGTAAAGTTTCAAAGGACTTTGTTGGAAATTATTCATTGTTCTCGTATTATTAAGTAACTAATTGCACTTTTCACACACTGCACACCGGTTGAAATCAATTTACTGTTAAAAAAAATTGTGATCACATGGTACCTACTGGCACAAAGATTGGTACTGGTTGTTTTGTTTACAACTTTGTTTTGACAATCATTGTCCCTTGTCAGACAATGACATGAAAATGACATATAAAACAGAATGACGTCGTTTAATTCGTTCAAAAACTTAAAATACTAAACGTCATTTACAATACTTTCTGCACAGATATGACATCTACCGGACCGCGGGTAGATGTCAAATCTCTGACTTTCTGTGTCTGTTGATAAGTGGTTAATAAAATATTATGTATTTTTATGAGATTTATATGATAAATTCAATTGAAACCAAGGCTGCGTTCACTTATATCGCCGGAGTGTTATTAGGGCACATAGATAGATAGATAGATAGAATATACTTTATTGTACACCATGAAAATAGTAGTAAACAGGAACAACGTACAAATTATGGGTACATGGGCGGTCTTATCGCTAAAAGCGATATCTTCCAGACAACCTTTGGATGGACAAAGAAGACGTAAGATCTAGATAATGGGGGCAGTCCGTGGCGTACTACTAAACTAAAATAAATAAATAGCACAAAATATATTACACATATAGGTATCATAAATATATATAATATATATATAAATAATCTTACAATTTAGAATAGAGATTGGATACATAGGCAATGTCTTAATAAATTACAATTTATTTGGAAAGGTAGTATTCTTTAACTAATTTTTTAAATGAAAACAGTGACTGAGCTCGCCGTATAGACACAGGTAACTCATTCCACAGACGCACAGCCTGAACAGTAAAAGATTTATCATAAAATTTTGTAGAATGCATTGGCATCAGAAGCCCCAACATATATCATCATTTCAGCCGAAAGACGTCCACTGCTGGACATAGGCCTCCCCCAAGCATCGCCACAACGACCGGTCCTGTGCCTTCCGCATCCAGCGGATTCCCGCGACCTTCACCAGGTCGTCGGTCCACCTTGTGGGGGGCCTACCCACGCTGCGCCTTCCAGTACGCGGTCGCCACTCCAGAACTTCAGATATCATAATCATACCTATTGGGCGTTGCGTTCGTTTGTATCACAGATCTATTACGTTTGTATGATCGCTCTGAGTAACTGAACGACCAAAGTACGCTCCGTGCGTCGTCGGGCAATATAAATGAACGCAGTTCTGCAGCCCGTTTCTTTCACAGATATTTCTTTAGAATATTTACTCTAACTTCGTCTGTGCTAACTTCATAACTTCATGGCATAGGTAATAGATCTGTGTCATGTGGTGTCATGGTGACCTCGTGGGAGTTCGTGGGTGTCATGCTGTGTCATGGAATTTTTGTAAATGTCAAATGTCATGTCTCTGGAATTTTCTTATTTGGTCACAGATAAGAAAATTCCAATGAAATAGAAATAGAGTATAGTAAACAATTTCAGCATGTCTATGCAAATGTTTTATGATAATATTGACGACGTCTGTGGTCTATTGGTTCGAGTTAAAGTTGGGAAAAACGACTTAAAATCGTAAGCGTGTTTAAACGTTGTGCTTTTTTCTGCCAACGAATTTTTTTACGCTTTTGCCGTTTTTCGTTTTTCACTTCTAAAAAAATTGACTTTTATTTGTCTACATTACACTATTCTATTTACATTTAAACTATTTACAAAGTTCACTAAAAACTATACAAACAAACTACAATCGTCGCGTAATTACCAAGGAGAACATTCAATAAAAAAAATTAATTAACAAAAACAAAAAACCCGACTGCGTGTAAAAATAACAGAAAAGATATAAACAAGACTTATCAACACGCAGTCGGAGGCTACGTATGTTTTTGGTCATGAATTACATAATAGTACATAGGTAGCCTCCGCCTGCGTGTTGATAAGTCTTGTTTATATCTTTTCTGTTATTTTTACACGCAGTCGGGTTTTTTGTTTTTGTTAATAAATTTTTTTTTTTTTTTTTTTTAGTTTTGTCATGTTTTATTTATCACACTATTAATGTTTTTTTTGAAAAGTCAAATTCATTTTTAACGTTGAATATTTTGTTGTTTTTTAGCATTTTTCATTCAAAATTACGTTTAAACATATAAGTTGTATATATTTTTGTAAAGCATTTATAAAACCCTTTATTTTGATACCCCACTCGATAGTTTTTGACGGAAAAAAAAAATTTTTGAAGAGGTAATATGGCGCCAAAAAGCGGCCATTTTAATTTTTTAAATTTTGATGTACCCAGTGTCACTCGCAGAATTAAGACGAATCTAACGACACCTCTCAATCTCAAATCCATCAAGCCGTTTAGGCCACAGAGCGTGCCAAAGAAATATACATACATACATACATACATACATACATACATACATACATGCATACATACATACATACATACACTCGAAAAACATAACCCTCCTTCTGCCGCAGTCGGGTAAAAACGCATTCACTCGTTGACGACGAAAAATAAACTAAGCGCCAAAGCAAAATCAATCAAGGTCAAAAACGAAAATAATCAACAAAATAAAAAAGTGCTTTCTCTAAACAAATTTTACGTAAACGAATAAAATTTAATTCTGCCGGTTTCAAACCACCACCACTCAACTTTGAAATTGAGTCTTATTATCATAGAAATAAGGTTACATTTCAATCGTACTATTGAAAGCATAAGTTTGGTTTACGAAAAAGTCTAAACGAAATCTGCTTTAATCACAAAGCGTGCTTATACGCTTTTTTTTTAATTAGACTTTTTTAAGCGCTTTTTGTTTAAACGCCCACTTCTAGTTCGAGTGTCGGACTGCTGATCACGAGGTCGTGGGTTTGATTCCTACAGGACACAAATATTTATGTGATGAACATAAGTATTGGAAAGTCACGTTTAAAATTGCTCAATAAGTAATCATGATTTTTGAGTTGTGAACTTGTGACGGTAATAAATAAGGTAGGGTAAGATGGGGTGGATTCGCACATAGGGAGCTTTCGCACAGTGACTGTATCTCCACTATCTAATACGTTAGCACGGTTATCTTTATGTTCGTGTTTACCACTCATGCGCATAGGCTTCCCACGGGACGGAGCAGGCAGTGCGGCCGATGGCTTAGTTGAGCCGAGTCGAAACGTGTTTTCGCACTGCGTAAGTAATATTAAGACTTAACTTTGAACTTTTTTATCCCTAATAAATATTGATGAAATTGTAAAAAATATTCATTGTAGTTGGTAAATAGATGTGTGAAATTATTATGTTATCATTTATTTCTGGATAACGGCAACTGTTTTTTTTTCAACTAATAAATTTGTTGATTGTTTGGGTTGGGGCACCTTCGTACACATTTACGTGGGGTGGGTCCTTACCGTGTACGAAGGCACCCTTTGTGTGTTGTGATGGTTGTTTCACCTGGAAGATTATTATTTCAAGACTGGAATATGGCCATTTAACAAGCTGGCTTTCCGCGACGAGGATTTGGCACCAGTTTAGGTTTATCAGTCAATTTCTACACTACAGCAGCAGCATGCATCAAACCGTGCCTGAAGAAATTGCAGTTTCTACAGCTGATCTAAATGGCAACGCGCATCCATGCCCGCAGAAATACATCTAATTCAACAAGATCCTCCACTGAGTTCTGCGCCAGCTTCACCCTCTACTCTCACAACCGTTAGACTAGGTTGTTGATTCACCATCAACATCAGTTTGAGGCCTGCTAACACCTGAAATGATTTGATCCTATTCCAAGGTATATAAAAATGCGCTCAAAAAGTCATAGAAAGGAAAAATTACAGCAAAATCAAGGATTTACACTGAATTAAAAAATTAAAAATGTAAAAGACTAGCTGGTTGGTCTAGTAGTCGCAGGTGCGACTGCTAAGCATGGGGTCCTTGGTTTAATTCCCGGGTTGGACAGTGCCATTGGATTTTTTTTATTAGTAAATTCTCAGTGAAGAATTCTCATTTTTTTCTTCAGCGAGTGTGGATGGAAGAGTTGGAAGGGGACGACCTCGGTGAACGTATCGCGATCAAATCGCGGATGTTCTCAAAAAATGGCAGGTTAAGAGTTCTCCAAACCGACGAGCATGCATGACGAGGTTAATGGATGTAGATGAAGCGAAAGAGGTGTGTCAGGATCGTAGCAGGTGGAAATCCATAGTTTCTGCCTACCCCAATGGGAAACAGGCGTGATAATATGTATGTATGTATGTAAATTCTCAGTAGCAGCCTGGAGTCTGGAATTGTGCTTGATCAATGGCAATAGGCTCGGCCCCTTATTACATGGATCTTATAACATAACTGGCGTAATATCGGTGCAGGTACTATAGGGACACCTCTGCCTACCCTTTCGGCGAAATACAGGCGTGATGTTATGTTATGTTAAAAAGTAGAACAGATAAAGAAACAAGAGAAAGAAAGAATAAGTAGAGCAAAGGAAATGAAAAGCGCGCTAAGTTTGTTGTCGGAGGCAAATATCACAGCTTTGCCAAAAAGACAAAAAAACTATTGATTTTAAGACTGTTTCTGTGTTAACTATAATCAAAATTTGACGGTATCTTTCAGAAGTCATGTTGTTTTTTAGTAATATATATTTATATGTACTTAATAAACATATACATTTTCTACAAATGTATTTTTTATTATTGTGTACGAAGGCTCCCACCATGAACGAATGTACCCCATCCTATGTACGAAGCTACCCCACGTGTGGGGTGCATTCATACGTTTTCCATTTTTTTTTTAAACGGCTATTGCTCAGTTGTGCTGCATTAAATCAACACCGACATTCAGCTTTATTATAGCCAGATAACTAGGTAATACAGCAGCGTTGAGGTTGTTATGAAATAGTTGTTAGTTTTTTTTTTACAAGGCTCTGAGTAAAAATTGTACGAAGCTACCCCATCTTTCCCTACGGACCGTAAATACTTTTGCGTTAGATATTAGATATACCCTAGATTCATTATAGATCCTAGACCTAGATCTAGAATCTATGTTCATAGATCCTATCATAGTACGTACAGAATGAGCAACTTTTACTATGGGATCAAACCTGAAATCACGAAAAAAACAGCTGTTCCCACAAATCGACAAAATTGAGGGAGGAGACAATTCTCAACAATTCTCCTGGTGATTCGGTGATTCTGAACTAGTTTGTAAAATTGCGTAAACAAAAAGTAACGTTGTATTCTTTGACAACATACCTATACTTGGTCTGAGGTTGTATTATGTAGGTAATAGGTACCTACCTAATCGAGAAAATATATTACCTAAGTAAAACCGCCTGTCTTCTTTGTATTCCGTAAAGGAGGAAACGTGACGTCAGAAGGCAATTAAATCCTCCTACCCCCACTTCCGCTCTCTCGACGCTTTGGAAATAATTGGCTATAAATATCAGAAAAATACGAATTAAGTAGGTAAAGAAGCAGCCCGACTGGTGGTAGAAAAGTGAAGTGGTTAAGATCTTGCAGTCCAAACTGAAAGTTCATTGAGGGAATTGGTTCTACAAACTGTTATTAAAATAACTGAAAACCTCTTAAGGGGAATGCCTAAAAGTGGCCTTTTTACGCACATCGTCGGACTGCTGATCACGAGGTCGTGGGTTCGATTCCCACAGGACACAAATATTTGTGTGATGAACAATAAGTGTTTGTGTTGGTCTGGTGTTTCCTATGTATTATAGGAATGTATTTACAAAAAATAAAAAAATATACTTAAGTATTATATCCATGTTTGCCGTGTGGTATCCGGCAAATAAAAAGAATAGACCATCCCCCCTCTACCCATGGGTGTCGTAAAAGGCGACTAAGGGTTGAAATCAGGAGGATGGGCAGCAGCGTCCTTCTGTGCACTAACATCGTGCAACATCACCCACTGCGGTCACCAACCCGCCTGCCCAGCGTGGTGACTATGGGCATACATCCCTATGCACGCACAACCAAAAAAACGGCCCCCAGTTCCCGGTGGTCCCTCTATTCCCGACTAGAACGTGGCTGGGGGGGACTGGATGCGGAATGCAGAGGACCGAGCGCTGTGGCGCAAGTTGGGAGAGGCCTATGTCCAGCAGTAGACTGCGATAGGCTGAGTTGATTGATTATATCCATGTCATATAAGTATTATATCCGGCGTCATTTTAAGGTTGAGTCACCTCTCACGAGACCTGTTCAGGTGGTCGATGCTGAGGCCAATTCTAGGGATATTTCTATCATCTTTACAGCCCAGGAAGTTGCTAATATTGTAAAGAAAATGGAAAGGGGTAAATCCATGGAGAACAGAAAGGAAATCCCTGGGCCATGATGGCCTCAGCATTGAGCACCTAAAATATGCGGGGAGTCACCAGCCTCGAGTGCTTGCTCTGTTTTTTAATTTGTGTATTAGTCACTGTTGCCTGATGACCTTATGTATACAATGGTAGTGCCTATTGTGAAAAATAAAACGGGCGATGCCTCTGACATTTCCAATTACAGGCCCATCTCTCTGACCACTGCCATAGCAAAAATATTGGACAGTCTGCTTAATAAACAATTAGCTAAACACCTTGAACTGCATGACGCTCAGTTTGGCTTTAGGCCTGGGCTGTCAACTGAGAGTGCTATCTTGTGCCTCAAGCAGACTGTTCAATACTTTACTGACAGGAAAACGCCTATTTTTGCCTGTTTTCTGGACCTGTCAAAGGCATTCGATCTCGTATGTTACGATGTTTTGTGGCATAAACTACAACGTGAAACTACATTACCACCTGAGATCATCATCATCATCATCATCATTTCAGCCGAAAGACGTCCACTGCTGGACATAGGCCTCCCCCAAACATCGCCACAACGACCGGTCCTGTGCCTTCCGCATCCAGCGGATTCCCGGTGCCTTCACCAGGTCGTCGGTCCACCTTGTGGGGGGCCTACCCACGCTGCGCCTTCCAGTACGCGGTCGCCACTCCAGAACTTTACTCCACCTGAGATAGTATCTGTTTTTAAGTACTGTAGGCCTAGTACGAGTTTGACAGTTACCGATACTTCCATCGAATTCGACGACTTTCATTCATTAATCAGTAGCGCCCCTGGCGGATACGAGGAGGAACTAGTAGTTTATGAATGAAAATCGACGAAAACTATGAAAGTATTATAAAGTGTCAAACTCGTACTAAGCCCCCTGGTATAATAACCAACGTAATAGCGTGAAGTGGGTTGGCTCGCACTCGGACGTGTACCGGTTGGAGTGCGGGGTTAGGCGGGGAGGGCTAAGTTCACCCCGGCTCTTTAACCTTTACATGAACCAGCTGATCGTTGAGCTCAGCAGCAACAGTGTCGGATGCCATATTGACGGAGTAAATATTAATAATATTAGTTATGCTGACGACATGGTGTTGCTGAGCCCATCGAAGGGTGCGCTGAGGCGGTTGTTCGCTATATGTGAATCGTACGCGGTGAACCATGGGCTCAAATATAATGTTACAAAAAGTGAGTTCATGGTCTTTAAAGCAGGCAATCTGACATATTCAGATATTCCTAATGGCTCACTATGCGGATGTCCCTGCGAAGAGAGAGAAAATTTAAATATTTGGGCCATTGGGTCACCGAAGACCTTAAAGATAATTGTGATATTGAGAGGGAACGCAGGTTGTCCGTTGTAACATGCTGGCCCGCAGGTTTGCACGATGTACGAAACCAGCCAAAGTAACATTGTTAAAAGCTCATTCTCAGTCTTTCTACACGTGCGGCCTGTGGGTCAACTTTACTCAGCGGACATACAACGACCTGCGTGTCCAATATAATAATGCACTGAGAGTACGGTGCATCGGGGATGTTCGCTGATAATAATATTGATGGTTTCGCTGCCATTATTAGGAAAAGGTGTGCCTCCCTGATGACACGTACCCGCGGCAGTTCCAACACTATTCTGAGTGTGTTCGCAGATCGGTGGGATTCACCAATGCTGCAGAGGTGAATGCAGCTCCACACTTTTTTAAATTGAACTGTTTACTAACACTAGATAATAAGCAAATTGTTACTAACACTATGGAGTTTGTCTGAGAATAAACGTATTTTAATTTTTTTGTTTAATTGTCTAGTACCCATAGTACAAGCTCTGCTTAGTTTGGGACTAGATGGTGTTGTGTAAAAAATGTCCCAAAAAGTATTTTATTTTATTACTAGCTGTGCCCGCGACTCCGTCCGCGTGGATGTCGGAAAATAACATCGTGTCATAATTATGAACACAATATCTTCAAATATATACATATAAGCGCCTACACAGACGATTACACTATTTACCGACCATACTATATTTTGTTTTTACAACCAACCGGCTAATGATGGACGGCCGGTGATGGATTTTCATGGAATTAGCCCTAAACTCCCTCATTCTGAGAAGACCTGCCCAGCAGTGGGAAGTAATTGGGCTGATTATGTTATTTTATAACACTAACCACTTCTCTTCTTATGCTGAGAAGAGGCCCGTGTCCAGCAGTGGGACTGTAATGGGCTGGTAATGTTATGTTATTCTAGAATACTAATAATATCCAGTTCATTAACCCTTCTCATTTTGAGAAGAGGGCCATACCCAGTAGTGGGACAGTAATGGGTTGACTACGTTATGTTATTCTATATTTTCTAGTTTCTTAACTCTTCTCGTTCCGAGATGAGGTCCGTGCCCAGCAGTGGGGCAGTAGGTAATGAGCTGATTATGTTATGATGATCTATTACACTAACAATATCCAGTTCCTTAACTCTTCTCATTCCAAGAAGAGGGTCATGCCCAGCAGCGGGACAGTGATGGGCTATGTTATGTTATTCTATATTTTCTATAATACTAATAGAATCCAGTTGTATTTTTAGGAACCTGCAACCTGCATCCAACCAACAATCATGACCTCTACTTTGTATGCAACTTAATACAATAGAGGGGTCAAGCTGTATCGCTGGATCTACTCACCCGATTCAGATAAAACATACCCTATATTTTAAGTTAGACTAATACCAATACAAATGCTAAGTTTCATTACGATCCGTTCAGCCGTTTTCACGTGATGAGGTAACAAACAGACAGACAGACAGACAGACATACATTTTCTAAACGATTGATTCGTGTTCTATAGCTTATTTCTAGTCCCCCTAGCCGGTTTTCGCGAAAAAAAACTCAATGTACAGACTTTTCGACCTTTACAGTTTTATTATAGTAATATATTTATTTTCTATCTACAACTACAGCGAAGTATAATTTACACAGTTAATAGTTTCTGATTACACTACAGAACTACCACAGTACCTACAGTACCAGTACTAGTATTGTGTGTCGTGATTCAGCATATCTTGTTACGGACAGCGACGTTACGAAAAACCAACTGCGGGTAGTTCGAGAAAACACCCGCCGCTCACGACGATGACACCCACATACTTCAGTCTGCAGTCTAGTGACCACGGCCGATGCAACTTGACCGAAACGTCGAGGTTAGTCAAAATGTTTGTTATATTTTGATTTAATTGTGCGCGACAAGTCCCGTAAACTTAGTTCTACAGTACCTGTACTTCAATTGTTAACAACGAATATTCGATAAATGATGTAGGTATTCAGCGAGTAATATTTGGTTTACTGCTGGGGGCGCCACTTGGCTGCTACATTCCCCTTAAGGGGTCATTTTACTCATCAGTATGAATAACTTCTATATGAGACCAACCCTGAAATCGCGAAAAATAAAATCTGTTGGTCCCTCAATTTTGTCGATTTATGTTTATGTGAACAGTATGGAACAGTTTATTTATTATTAATACACCAACAGTTATAAACATCAGAATATAATAGAATAGAATAGATTTGTAAACACAGGTAAAAGGGTTGTTATAATATGTGAAGTTCATCCATGTTTGGCTATAAAAGCATACAAATATTTGACAAGCTAGTTACAAATTATAATACAATTTAATCAATTAGTTAAACTAAACATAATTACAGACATTATCTTATTCATATATTACAGGTACATTATCCGATGCTTATACAAATTAAAGGCGTACCTAACATTCATAGGAGCTGTTATATAATTATGCTTGCCAGGCCAAAAAAAAAAAAAGTTGTTAAAAGAAGTACAAAAATAAACGGAACCTTATTATAAAAACTAAAAATACGACAGCGTTTTCTGCAAAATTAAACTAAACAATAATTTATAAGACGATTAAGTAAAATTTACAAGCAGGATGTTATACAATAAAAAAAAAGAATGCCACCCAAGGTGTCATGAAATATAATTTCGCTAACATTATCAACTATTAACTGAATCGAATCAGAAATGAGGAGATTCGCAGGAGTACGAAAGTAACCGACCTATGTCGGCCTATGTCGAAGAATTGCCAAACTTAAGTGGCACTGAGCAGGGCACATTGCTCGCAGAATGGATGCACACTCAAAATTCACCCAAACGGCATTCGAAGTGAAACGGTTTAAAAAAAAAAAAAAAAAAAAAAACCAGACCGACACAAACACTCATGTTCATCACACAAATATTTCTGTCCTGTGGGAATCCTAAAAAGGTGTGCCTCCCCGATGACATGTATATTTGCAGATCGGTGGGATTCACCGCTGCTGCAGAGATGGATGCAACTCCACACTGTATATTGTTTTTTTACACTGTCTTTACTAACACTAGATATTAAGTAAATTGGTATTAACACTCACATACATAGTAGAGGGGCTCGTGGCTAAGTTTCAACTCCCCGGATTGTATGATCTGCGAGGTTAAGCTACACTTGCCGCGGTCAGTCTGTGGATGGGTAACCATTTTGTTGCACATCGAGACCCATCCGTGCCCCGGAGAGCACGTTAAGTTGTCGGTCCCGGTTGTCATACGAACATCTATGGCAGTCGTTACGGGTAGTCAGAAGCCTGAAAGTCTGACAGCTGGTCTAACCTCCGAATGTCAGTATTACCCAGTAACTGGGTTGCGGGGGTCTGATGGCCGTCGCTCCGTGTAAAATACTAATGTTCGGCCGCATCTGGTTAGACAGAAACCCGACCCCAACATAACATAACAAAATAACATCACGCCTGTATTTCCCCGAAGGGGTAGGCAGAGGTGTATAGTACACCCACATTTCGCCAGTTATGTTATAGTCCCATGTAATAGGGGGCGAGCCTATTGCCACTAACCGGGCACAAATCCATACTCCGGGCTGCTACTGAGAATTTCCTAATGAAAAACCCAATAACACTTTGCCCGACCCGGGAATCGAACCCAGGACCCCACGCTCGGCAGTCGCGCTTGCGACCACTAGACCAACGAGGCAGTCAGGTATACCCCAACATAGTTGGGAAAAAGCGCGGAGGATGATGACATACTAAAAAAGATAATGTCTGTGCTAACACTATGGACTCTGTCTGAAAATATACGTATTTAATATAAGTCTAATCATAAGCTTGTAAATACAAAAAAGTTTCATCAGAATCGGTCTAGTAGTTTTTGCGTGGTGCTCGAACAAACAAATAGACAATCACAGTTTTATACGAGGTCATGGTATTGATCTCAAGTCTTTTGTTATACCTACAGCAATTGTCTATTTTTCAATTGTATGTACAAAAATCCCATATTGTAGTTAAATTAATAGTTGCCCCGAAACAAAAGAATTTAAAGTCATCCCCTTGTAAATGAGGGTTGTCAAGTTGCAAAAATATTTTTTTAGATTTAATATTGTATCAACTAGGGTTAAACCTGGATGTTTTGGCATTTCTCTTTCTTATGACAAATATTCAAATCCTACTTATATTATAAATGTGAAAGTTTGTGAAGATGTTTGGATGTTTGTAACTTCATCATCATTTCAGCCGAAAGACGTCCACTGCTGGGCATAGGCCTCCCCCAAGCATCGCCATAACGACCGGTCCTGCGCCTTCCGCATCCAGCGGATTCTTATTGCTCCATCGGCCATCCGTTTTGCGAGCAATGTGCCCCACCCACTGCCACTTAAGGTGAATGCTACAGGGTAGCCCGCTAAATTCAAAATTTCTTGCGTTTTTTGCAAATTGTAGTTGTATTTTGCGTTGTGTATAATTCGAAATATGATTCGCGGTAGTAACAACAATATATCTACTGAATAATACTCATAAAAATATTAACCTAGCTCTATAAGCTGTACAAGCTCGATTATATGAATTTACGATCAAAGTATCGATTATCGAGCTTCTGGAGCTTATAAAGCTAGGTTTATATTTTTTATAAGTATTATTCAGTAGATATATTGTTATTACTACCGCAAATTGTATTTTAATTGATATGCAACTCAAAACAGAGCTACAATTAGCAAAAAACGCAAGAAATTTTGAATTTCGCGGGCTACCCTGTAGCATTCACCTTAAATTTGGCAATTCTTCGGGCTATGTCGATTACTTTCGTTTTCCTGCGAATCTCATTTCTGATTATCCCATCACGCATGGACACTCCGAGCATAGCCCTCTCCATGTTTGTAACTTTATCACGCATTAACCGTGTAATGGATTTGGATGAAATTTGGCACACAGATAGACTATAACCGGGACTAAAATATAGGCTACTTTTTATTCCAGGAAAATAAACAGTTCCCGAGTGATGTTAATCTTTCTGTGATAAGCCGAATTATACGCGGGCGAAGCATAGGCTAGTTGTGTTATAAAATTCTAGGTTCTTACACAATTACTTTGACAAAACAATAATTTCGTTAAGGTTATGGATACCTATAAATCTAATCAATCCTTAAAAGTAAAAGAAAAAAAAATTGAGACAATTTTGATTTTATTTATTTATTTATTTAACACAGCATCATTCAGTCCCAAACTAAGCAGTCTTGGTAACTATGGGTGTACCTCGACTAGACAATGGATGTTATAGTTATAAATTTCTTGTTGTAAATACAAACACATACAATCTGCTTTCTCCTAGATCTCCACGATTACCACGAAAGGTTATAGTTTTAATAACACGTAATTAAAATATCGCACTACCCACATTCGTTAGCACAACCCTAACTAGAGGTGCCACCCGACGCGGCAATTATGCAAACTGCGCCCGTCTGCGCTCGCTTATTTGTAGAGTGTTTTCCCCGGCGAATAGTGGTGGGACATATCGATGGATAATTGAGACGTAATTGATTTTCGATTGGTTAGCGTGGATATTTTTGTCGTGTGGTGGGGATTAAGCGAACGAATTTTTTTTTAATGGCTCTGTTATTTCAATTTCAAATGTTCAGCCATGAATTTTTTTATGCCTACGCCGAAATTGTCTGATATGAAGTAAAAGGTCTATGATAGGGTTCCTACTGTCTTATAGTCTGGAATGAAGATACTTATGCAATTAATGCTTTTGCAGGCAAAAATATTAGATGCCTTGAAAAACCTTGACTAATATCTTGATTTTTTATATAGATTGGTTTTTAATAAAATAAAAACTTCTTTTATCATCAGACGGTCTGTTTGCTGAAGTGGTCGTTGTTATTTTATAAAGTTTTCGGTTCGCATCTTAGATTGGCTAGTATTTTAGAGTCATCTGCGAAAGTGCAGACCGACCTCCACCGGGACCTCAATGTGGACGTCATAGACACAGTAATAAAGAATTACGCAGGAGCTCATCAATTTAGACTTCACCACCACGTGAATGTCGAGGCAATCCAGCTCCTCGATAACACGGAAATAGTGCGAAGACTAAAACGGACAAAGCCATTTGAATTAGTGTAGTGTATAGTGTAGTGACAGACAACAACAGTGATAAGTGCTGCTTATAAAGAACACATGAACAAAGTGTCTTCCTCTTAACTGAAACTAAGAAAAGTTATTGGACACATTCTTAGAACATTTTTACATAGCAATTTAGGTTAAAATTAAATTACCCATTAGCCTCATGGCTAGATTGTAATTCAAATAAAGTATCTAAAAGGTACTTTACAGTAAAAAAAAAAAAAAAACTGCTAAAGTAACAGTGGGCCTATTCGTGTTTGAGAATATTCCACGAATCGTAGCGTTCGTCACACGATTTTCTACTCCGGTCAACCATCGTTCCCTTATCGCATGCGAAGATCGTAATTTGACGTTTGTTTCCCTGATCTTCAGTCAATTTCATGCGACTATGAATCGTAGTCTATCTTTATTGTGCCTTTTTTATGCACCTATCTTTATTTCGTAGGTATCAGTCGGAACGAAAGTTTGTACTTCGTTTGTCGTTTATGAAACGAGAATAGACCCCAGGCCTCAGTACAGTTTTCGGAAATTAAATAGGTACAGTCAACTGCATGACAGTGGTAACACTTCAATTCTAAAACCACCCTTACTGCTTACGAAATAAGGATGCTGCTAATGTCAAAGTGTTACCACCGACGTGCGCTCGACCGTACGATTCGAAATAAAAGACAAAATATCGATACTTCTCAATTCCTCAAAACATCGACAATTTCCCATCACTAGTACTCTCACCATCGATGCGTCTATAGCAAGGCGTCGCATTGGAATCGTCTGCTTTGGCCTTCACTATCGAGCTTATCGAGAAGCTTATATCTTATACTACACTGTTTTTGTTTTACAAGGAACTGCTTATTAAATACTTGGAATTTTCCTCTTCATTGGAAAATCTTTCTACGAGCCTTTTCCCAATTATATTGGGATCAGCTTCCAGTCTAACCAGACGCGGCTGAACATCAGTATTTTACACGGAGCGACAGCCATCAGACCTTCACTACCCAGTTACTGGGTGATAATAATAATAAATCTTCATTTCAGACCACAATTAGGCCCGTATTACAGAAAGTTCCTCAAGCGTTGATCACTGTTTAAAACTAGTTTGGAGTTAGGATTCAATTTTAGAACATACCTTAAGCAGATATTTATTGATCACAGTTCAGTTGAGGTTAGCTTGATTTTATACTGTCACCTGTTTCGGTATTTGAGCAGAAATTACCACTGTAGTGTAGTCCAGACTCGCTTGAGTAGAGATTTCTATTCTATTTCAGGTTAAATTCGTATGTTATGTTGTTGAATTAAAGTTTATAATTACCGTATTGGAATAAGACCGATACTGATCAGGTGATTGGAGTTTAAACTGCACTTGAGGAACCTTCTGTAATACGGGCCTAAGAATATACCAACTACATTCTGACCATTTTGGTAGCATAAACTATTTTTGGTCAATTTCCGGGTTCATGATCATTTCGGCATAGCTGTGGATCAACTATACTAGAATATAAATGTGAAATAGAGTATATTTGTACACTATTACTATCTATCTACCTAATCTGGTTCTGAGCGTAAAGTTTTTTTGTTTAAATCTCTCGGAAGAAAATAAAATAAAACGGTTTCAGTTCTACTAAGTAGGTAAACTCTTTGAAAAGTAACGTAATAGTATCCATAAAATGGATCCCTTGAATAACCTAACTCCGTTTTAGTACTTTTAAATCCGCTATAATTTTCCGCGCTCTGATCTGAATGGTAATAAGGTTATTCCAGCATCGAAGCTTTTATCTAAATTTATCTGTAAGCAAACAATTTTAACAATCAAATCAAAAACTCATCTAAATAAACCTGCCAAGTGTGAGTCGGACTCACGCAGTAAGGGTTCCGTACCACCCGTCGACCTGATACCCCATAGAAACTGATTTAATTTATGAGAGTTTATCAAAAGACATCAACGAACGTACGCGAAATGTGAATTTTTGCATCTCTTTCTTACGTAAGTACCATCACATATGTCTATGTTTGTCCTGTTTTTAGTATTTGATGCTAAACTAGATAATATGCACTATAATCACACCAAGTTTGACGCTGGTATGTATTACCGTTTTGAAGATAGAGCAGGAACAAAAACGTTGAACAAATGCATGTTTTTCGAGGTTTCTTGTATGGGGACCCCCTTTGATTTTAGACTTTTTTATTTTTAGTATTTGTCGTGAGAGACACCATAGTAACACAAATTTTGTGAAAATTTTTAACTGGTTATCTATTACCGTTACAAAGATACAGCCCTGTGACAAACAGACGGACGGACCATTTGCACCTTTTGGGTACGGAACCCTAAAAATTGTCATCATCAACTCGGCCTATCACTGTCCACTGCTGGACATAGGCCTCTTCCAAGCTGTGTCACAACACTCGGTCTTCTGCCTTCCGTGTCCAGTCCCTCCCAGCTACCTTCTTCAGGTCGTCAAAAATACCTACTACTATGTAATGAATAATGATGACGAGACGAATGGGAGATACATATTATGTTTCCTGTTAATAAATAACCTTGTTCCCTAAGCCCAAAAATTTGCTACTTTAACGACGTTGTCTGTACGGCGCAAGGGTCGCCCAGAGCACAGAGGCCCAGAGTACAGGTGTTTTTATTGAAGAGTTTGATTATTTTTATTGAAGAGTTTTTCCAAATGACTTGTGTCCTTACGTATGAATATCGATTCTGATAACGTACCTTACAGGATCAACAGGGTTTTGTTACATGTTGTATACATGCTGAAATTTGAATCGCTTATTTCCCGAAAGGGGGTCATTGTACTCATCATTATGAACAACTTTTACTATGGGACCAACTCTGAAATCGCGAAAAAAATATCAGGTGGTCCCTACATTTTATTGATTTAAGCTAGGAGGAATAAAGACATTCCTCCTAGGATTTAAGTGAACACAAATGTAGGGACCAACTGATTTTTTTTTCGCGATTTCTGGGTTGGTCCCATAGTAAAAGTTGTTCATAATGATGAGTACAATGACCCCTTTTCGGGAATTAAGCGACTCAAATTTCAGCGTGTATACTAAGTTGCGTGTCATACTCTGCTGGCGCGATTCAGGAGTTGTGTGGTCAGTGTTAGCTCCATGTATTGCGATATATGTCGCTGAACCTTCTCATTCTAAGAAGAAGCCTGTACTCAGCAATGGGATAGTACTTAGCTGATTATCTATTCTACCTTCAACAACACCCTTTTCATTTACATCTACAGCATCTACAATTCTGTATTTCTTTTACCGCACTTCCAGTAAAAGTAAAACGAGCTGAATCACCATTACATTTCGACACTGCCTACAGTATGCAAACATTTGCCAGCAATAATAATTAGCTTAAATATAATAAAACAAAAGTACTAATTCCAGTAATGCATGCCATCGTACAAAAAAGACGTTTAGAAGTACCACTGCAAACAGAGTCCTGACGGCAACGAAAAATATCAAAACATCTCTTCTTTGTTTCCCGACAGGTGTGATCTCTCCCTATATCTTCTCATGGGTGTCGTAAAAGGTGACCAAGGGATTCACCAGAGGATAACCAGCAGCGTTCTCTGAGTATTTAACCTACTAACTGCGACCGCCAACCCGCCTGCCAAGCGTGGCGAGTATGGCATATTCCCCTAACATGCTTGGGGGAGGCCTATGTCCAGCAGTGGACGTCTTTAGGCTGAAATGATCATGATGATGATGATGATAATTTCGTGGTCTAAGGCACGAGTAAATAGGTGTTTGCTAGATAAGCTGGTGGATGGTGCACCATCGTCGAGCATGAGATGGTGGTCAAACGCAAGCCCATTTAGGAAATATATTTCATAAATTTAGAACCCCAGTACAATAATCCACTTTCATTTGGCAACCTCGGTAAGTATTGAGGGATTCTTGTTTACCATTCTAAGTTTAAGAGCTGATATTATTATGATACATAGATAGAACTTTTATTTAGTACAAAATAAGACACAAGAAATTTATTTATTTATATGTTTTACACCATAAAATACACATTGAATATGCATTTATATTAATGTAGGTAAAAATGGCGGCCTTATCGCGATCAGCGATTTCTCCCAGGCGACCTTAGGATATTAAACATAACATCACGCCTGTATTTCCCCGAAGGGGTAGGCAGAGGTGTATTAGTACACACTACACCCACATTTCGCCAGTTATGTTATAAGTCCCATGTAATAGGGGGCGAGCCTATTGCCATTAACCGGGCACAAATCCAGACTCCGGGCTGCCACTGAGAATTTCCTAATGAAAAAACCCAATAACACTTTGCCTGACCCAGGAATCGAACCCAGGACCCCACGCTCAGCAGTCCACGACCACTAGACCAACGAGGCAGTCAGTAGGATATTAAGACAATACAAAAAACACAATTCAAAGACATAATCACATCACAAAAGAAAAAAAAAAGTTCTTGAAGAACTCTGAAGAAAACACAATGACATTCTATATCTTGCAGTCTTTGCATAAATAAGTGTGATATATGTCTCAACATTGTACTAAATGGGTGTCCAGCTCAGCATGTGTCAGGTATTATTCCTAACGCTGTTATTCTGCTGGATCCTTGGATATCAGTATCGTCATTGTCTTCTTCTCGTGTCAGCAGACAAACTAACATTTTCTCTGCCCAATATGTGGTGACCTGTGGGTGACCTACACCGCCCTAATGTTTTCCTCATTTAAATCCTTTCGGGTGCAAGGACGGACAGGAAAGAAGATGAAAATGTCCTATGAAGAGACTTCACAACCGATGCCTCTTTGAGCATAGGCTTTGCGAAGGGTCGCGTAGGTACAGTCAAGTAAAAAAGAGTGAGCGAGCAGGACGTAAGCAAGCCAAAATTGACTACTGCGCAGACAACTGTTGCGCACTTCACTGGGGCAGAGTTATTTTATACGTATTGTAGTTACCTGTGGCGTATTATTTGCCAGCAACCAAATTGTAATTATCAAGTTGTCCTTCTGTTGTATCTTTGCTATATACGAGTAACAGTTATTGTACTCTCCCATTTAAGAAATGAACTGGATCGCGGGCGTTTTGTTTCATTGTTATAATAAGTGTTTGTCTTATATTATTTTAGACCAGTCACCGTTTTTTTTTACCCAAGACCGAATTACCAAAACAACCCGTTTAGCAGTTTGTTTAAAAGTTATAGGACAATTTTAGGATTAATCTAATTTAGTTTAAAGTAGTAGTAGAGCTTCTTTGTGAAAGAAAGAGCTCCTTTGTGTCATATTGTATTTTCATCGAACATATATAAGTTGTTGATTTATTTATTTATAGATCTGTAACCGTGCCATATTTCTAGAGCAAATGCTAAATAATGTGCTTAGTCATCTAAAAATATAAAAAATATAGAAAAAAATAAACTCCAAGCATAGCTCGCTCCACAGCTCAACGAGTGACTTTGAATTTGTGGACTAGCCCAACTGTCAGTGTCCACGTCTCGGCACCGTAAGTTATGACAGGCAGGACGCACTGGTAGAAGACCAAAGTTAACTAAATAATACTAACTCATAATTTTCAGTTTTCCAACATTTTCCTTTGTTACGCCCAATGATCTACCTCAATACCAAACAAGCTTTTAAGTCATGTGGAAGTTCTGAGAGTGGTCTAGGTTTAATGACAGTGAGTGATAAAAACAGTGATTTTTGTACGTTACTCTCTTAAGAAATGTAGAAGTTTCAGTCATGAAATTTGACATTTTAGGTACCTAGTTTATACCTAAGTTTATAGGTCCAATAGATTTTGATTTTACACACGGCTGGTGTTGGCCTTTTATTTTCCGAACTTGGCTCGACACACTGCCATTTGACTCGATATCAAATCGAAGAAAACCTCACCATTTTCCTTCTTATAAAAACATGGGAAAACATACTCCTAATAATTATTTCCTCTTTTTTCTCAATGTTCCCCATGTAAGGTAGTCTTAGAGCGCATCTTTGGCATCCCGCCAGCCCCGACTCAGCCGAACGAGGCTTGCACTACTGGCCTAGTGATGTCCATTCATCGATATTTTTTATCGATAACAACCACGACTTCGCAAGATTTTAGGTTAAGATTGGGTTTAAGGTGTTTTAGGGCTGGGCACTTATTCAATAAACGAATTTAGATTATGTATATAAAAAATATTTTGTTGTTGGCAATATAATGGATTGAGTGGTTCTGATGAAGAGGGCTATGCTCGGAGTGTCCCTGCGTGATCGAATCAGAAATGAGGAGATTCGCAGGAGAACGAAAGTAACCGACATAGCCCGAAGAATTGCCAAACTTAAGTGGCAGGACCGAAGGAAGGCACAGGACCGGTCGTTGTGGCGATGCTTGGGGGAGGCCTATGTCCAGCAGTGGACGTCTTTCGGCTGAAATGATGATGATGATGATGATGATGATGATGAGTAGTTCTGCTGCAAAAGTCCCTAAGGGCTAGTTTTTCAATAGTCTGATAACTTTTAACTGAGGAATAAATGTGACGTTTTGACAGTTGTAGTATAGAAAATCTGTCAAAACGTCACATTTATTCCTCAGTTAAAAGTTATCAGACTATTGAAAAACTAACCCTAAGTTGTGTAAAGTGCAATTACTTAAATTTATTTGTTAATCCCCCTTTATTTATCTGACGTACTCTGTAGTCTGGTGGTTCGAGTGTCGGACTGCTGATCAAGAGGTCGTGGGTTCGATTCCCACAGGATAAATATTTGTGTGATGAAATTAAGTATTTGTGTTGGTCTGGATGTTTCTTATGTATTATAAGTATGTATTTACAACAAAAAAACGTATACAAGTATTATATCCATTGTCTAGTACCCATAGCACAAGCTCTGCTTAGTTTGGGACTAGATGGTGCCGTGTAAAAATGTCCCAAAAATATTCATTTATTTATTTATATGTGTTTATTCTCTTGTTTCTTTATTTTTACTTGTTTGTTGATGTTTTATTGTTACCTCTGACTACCATTATGCATTCCTTAATTAGATTATAAGCGTTTCAGTTACAAGACATGAGGTTTTCCTTATACTCATCAAAATGAATAATCAAAATAAAATAGGTATCACTTCGAAAAAAAACCACATTGGTTTTTATCGATACCATCCCGCCACATCCCTCGAAGAATCGTTGTCAATAATCGACTAGGTATAGACCGCAGCTCCGCCTTATCTTACCCGTATACTTGCTACTCTTATGCTCAAGCTCGGTCCTTGCTGGGCAAGCAGAATGCTAGCTCCTGTTTTAAATTCAAGGGGAGTCGCGTTTCAAATGCTACTGGTTAAAGTTTCAGAAGAATATTTGAACCTTATTGGCGGATCATATCGAGTATTGTAAAAGAGAAGAGCATTTTATTTACGTACTTGGGTTTGTCGATTCGGGCTATGTTAGGTTAAATCAAATTAGCTAGCGAGACTTCACAAACGTGATGATAAATTATATCGATGTCTAATGACAATAAAATAAGATAAAACATGAGTCTAAATCCATCATTTCAAGTCAGTTGATGACGGGATAGCTTGTAGGATGAGTAAGCTGAAGTGGCAGTGGGCTGGCCATGTCTGTCGAAGGACCGATGGCCGTTGGAGCAGACGAGTCCTTGAGTGGAGACCGCGAATCGGCAAACGCAGCGTAGGGCGCCCCCTGCCAGGTGGACCGACGACCTAAAGAATGTGGCTGGGGGGACTGAGACAGAGAGAGACAGAGGACGGAGTGTTGTGGCGCAAATTGGGAGAGGCCTATGTCCAGCAGTGGACTGCGATAGGCTGAGTTAATTGGTTGATTGATGACGGGATCGACGGACAAGGCCGCATTACGATTTTTATTCGTACGATTTTTTTTTGGCAAATTCTGTAATACATGGAATCATATGCATATATATTATTATTTACATATATGATTCCGTATGCATATATATTATTTGACTAGGTGGTAAGTTATGTAAATATTTTCTTAGATAAGTTATGTAGTCTTAATTTTTAGGGTTCCGTACCCAAAGGTTGCCAACGGGACCCTATTAATCTCGCTACGCTGTCCGTCCGTCCGTCTGTCTGTCACAGGGCTGTATCTTTGTAACAGTAATTGATAACCAGTTGCAATTTTAACAGAATATGTGTTACTATGGTGCTTATCACGACAAATACTAAAAATTAAAAAAAAAAAAACAAAAGGGCCTCCTTATACAACAATCCTAGAAAAACATGAATTTTTTTCAACGTTTTTGTTCATACTCTATCTTCAAAACGGTAATATATACCAGCGTCAAACTTGGTCCGATTATAGTGAATACTATGTAGTTTAGCAAAAAATACTAAAAATAGGGCAAACATAGACATATGTGATGGTACCTGCGTAAAAAAGAGATTAAAAAATTCATATTTCGCGCATGGTGCATTGATGTCTTTTGATGAACTCACGTAAATTAAATTAGTTTCTATGGGGTATCAGGTTGATTGGTGGTACAGAACCCTTACTGCGCGAGTCTGACTCACACTTGGCCGGTTTTTGTTATTCTGTTGTACACTTGTTTTTATCCTCTATTAATATATCAACATCTCTCTATCGCTTTAAGGTTTGCTGTAAGAAAACTCATTTTTGAGTTAAGCTCGCCATAAGTTTTCCTACTGTAATAGTCTGTATATGTGTGTACAATAAAGTATAATAATATGCAGGTGCCCGCACTGGCGATTTAAAATCGCAGTGGTAAAAATATTTCAGATTTACGCAGTTGTTGCGTACTGGAGACCGAGTGCGGTCAACCGCACGTCAGTGAACATTTGAATTACGAAAACCACTCATACTACTTACAAAATAAAGACGCTGTCAAGGTCAAACTGTTACCACTGATGTGCGGTCGACTGTAAGAGTTTGACACTTACGAATACTTACATGGTTTGCGTCGACTTTCATTCATAAATCAGCAGTAGTACCCCTGGCGGATTTGAGGAGGTACTACTGATATATGAATGAAAGTCGACGACAACTATGAAAGAAACGACCACACTCCCCATATACACCTCATAACAAGCGACCGATGTCTGCAACACATCTATGAAATTTCACTAATGTAGGTCGCCACTATTCGCCACTTGAAATCTTCAAATCAGTTTCGACCACTTACTTGAGCCATCAAAACTGCCGCGTTAGTGATTAGCCAATAGCCGCCTTGGTAGGGCCAATCGGATTGCAGTACCCCGCCTCAGCTAGTGGCAGAATGTATTGTATACGCATTATATTCAATACTAGCGGCCCGTCCCGGCTTCGCACGGGTTGACATGAAAATATAGCTTATGTTACTCAGGGTGAATGTAGCTTTCAAATGGTGAAAAAAAAATTGAAATCGGCACAGTAGTTTTTGAGTTTATTCATTACAAACATACACACAAAAATACAAATCTTTCCTCTTTATAATATTAGTATAGATAGATATAGATTAGGCATCTATTGGGCTATATAGTCATTGCATGAAAGTATTTGTAAGCACGGGCACACACCTTCCGGTCTGGTCCGGGCTGGCCCGGACCGGGTAGATTCTGAAAGGCGGAGCATCGGCACACACCTACCGGGCTGAGCCGGGAAGCAAGTCCGGGTAGAATCTAACCGGTGAGCCTCGCCGCAAATTCAGAATGCCCGGCGCCGGCAGTTGTGCTGATGTTCCGGGTTTCTGTCAGAATCTACCCGGTCCGGGGACCGGACTAAGTCTCAATCTTGTACTAGGCCTCCTGTATGTACCTATTTCTTGCAAATAAAGACATTCTATGTTATTCTAGTTTTATACAGGAAACATTTATAAAATTCCTTTCTTGAAAACACAAAATAAACTGCAAAAAGTACTTAACTATGTAGCTCACACACTTCACCAAACAAAATAAGGATCCAACTCTTAAAACTTAAGTAAGGTTGAAACTCCTAATTATTTTCAAGCTGTAACTTCATCCTTCTGTAAACAGGGGTACATAGTAACTTTGTAACTTGAACACAGGAATATAAGTTGAAATTACCGTAACATCGTTAACTCAAACAGTTATCTAAGTTGAACCCCGAACGTAGCCTTGAGGTAATTTTACCTTTGGGACACACGGTTGTGGAGAATGGAAAATATTTATCAATTGATATTAAGAGCTGCATTCAAAATTCAAATTAAAATGTTTTTTATTTACAGACACTTTTGTAACGTCATGCTCTAGTTGCACGGTTTCAAATTGTGGATCCTATGGAGAAGAACCGGCAAGAAACTCCATGGATATCCTCTTTTCAAAATAGGTTATTGTTTACTACATCAAATTTATTCAAATAATGTAAGTATAATGTAGGTTAATGTCAAAAATAAACAAGAGTTTAAAAGTGAGAATATTGCCTTTAGAAGTAAACGTAAAAAGAGTTGCCATAGTATGTAGGAGCTGAACTGTCCCGACACCCGACGGCACCCGTTTACGAGCATGCCGCGAGCATCAGCCATCGCTTAATTCAACCATATTGAAGGGATGAATGCATCGCAGTGAAAATAACCAATCGATCACACAGCCCATAGACGCCTCATAACAGGTTACCGATGTCTGTCAACACGACATCTAACCTTTGAGAAAGGAACTACTAACTTCCATAGTCAAAGCATCTAATAGATCGCCGCTATTCGCCACTTCAAATCTATTTCAACCACTTATTTGAGCCGTAAATATTTCCGCATTAGTGAATAGCCAATAGCTGCCTTAGTTTTAATCGTTTCCTCATACCTCGGCTAGTTGACAGAATTAACTGCACACATTATATCCTACAATAGGCGTCTGGATGTATATGTATACTCGATGAAATAACTCAATTATTTATTTATTTCACAAAAAAAAATACATATATTTGGCAGATACCGTGTAAAGGACATTGCTAAAGATCCATAGTGACTCGGCCTTTTTCTGTACAAATTAAAGTTGATGCTCACCATATACAACTCAATGAAGCCAATGTATTGCAATACATTCATAAACACGGACAGTACTAAATATAATTTTAGATTTTTTTAATATTTACTATTTTGATACATATAATCAAAGATATCTGTGCTATTATGATGTCCATGATGTCATTTTTTGCTTGTTTTGTTATGTCAAACAACCTATATTGTCGTCAAGTTGTCAGTCGATGCCTTTATGGTGGGCCACCAAAGAGTACAGTATTATGCCGGGTAAACCGCGTGCGAATATAATCCGCAAAAAATATAACCTATGAACTTAGAGTATTGAATTCGCGTGCCGCCGCGTCGAATTGATGCGTAACCGCGTTCGCTTTGAATCGCCTACGTAGGACGTAGCCTTAGGGCTCGTTTATGGACACGCGATGCGTCGGGCGGCGCGTTGCGGGGGTTTTAACACAATTTTCCGTTCACGGAGAGGTGGCGCGTAAAGCGTGGCGATACCAGCGACGGCGCCCGCAGTTATGTCCGTGGTGTCCACGCGCAAATATAAACATAGAGTGATACGCAGATTCGTTAACGTAGATGCAGGTCGGTGAGCAGCGCGTGCTCTCACACCCTTTCTTTCCGTATTATATAAAGTACTTTGTGACTCTTTCCCTGCAATGCAGCGTGGTGCCGCAGCGCTGCCCGCTGCGTGCCTGTCGCCGCGTGCAACGCTGCATAGAAAAAAATCGCTTCTGCGTGAACGCTCTCATATATGGCCCTACGTTTGAATTCTCCGCGCAACGCATCGCCCAATGCGCCATGCACCACGCCTCGTGTCCGTAAACGAACCATTAGAATAATTACGCGGCTTCCTACGTGAGTGAATTCGCGCGAAAACACGCAGACGCGGGCAAACAAACAGTCGACATCTACGTGTTAATAATATTAATATTCCACAATGAATTGAAATCTTTATTTCCAAAATAAAACACAATTTAAAAGATACAAAAAAAATAACAATAAATAATAATATTTAGCTACTAAATAGCTAACGCTACCATTTTAAATGATCGGTGTATGGTAAGACTGCCATCTTTGATGTAGGAGGCTGTAGTCCCAGTCTCGCTTTATAGCCACGAAAGAGTTGGTGGAGTGGTATATAGGTACGGCCAAGCGGATTCTCAACGCCTGTCAACAGGGCGCATGGCCGGCGGTAAACATAACGTCGGCAGACTACTCTCTAGACGTACAGATTTGGTACGGAGCGGACCAAATCCGCTGTCTGGCCCGTACCAAGTTAGATCGTCTGTTACTAGTATTATAATGCACTGGCATGTCTCAGTGTGGCCTTCGTGTAGTTAGTCCATAGCTCGACTGTCTGGACACTGGTGCAGTAGTAGTGAACTGAACAGCTGTGCCTTCACGATGCACCTCGCTACAACAGCGGAACCGCCTGGCTAGCATAATGCCACGCACTTGAGGTGGCGCGTCGCTGTCTTTCTAATCAGCGTGGTCGGATAGGTCGGCTGTTATTATGTGGCCTAATTATTTGATGCTGTTGACTTTTAGAAGCTTTCATAAATAAGAATGAGTATTGTAACATACATTAATATGTATGTTACAATATTCATTCTTAATAGAGAAGTCACAGTAATTGTACCTATTTTATGTTACAAACCAATTATAGGCCTCAATTCTGATAAAGGATGCACCCAATACCTTTCTTCCTTTTCAAACGTTACCTGGTAGTATAGGCCATAAAAATATTTGTTCCGTAGGAATCGAACATAAAACCGCCGCAAACGCTCAGCCACTCAATCAATCGTGTCGTCTATTTAATATTTCTTGTTCGAAGGTCAAGTCACAAATGGCTGATATTCGCACGATTAAATCGTACTTCATGGACCCATGCGTTTAGCTTCGCAGATTTACTTAAGATTACATTTTAGGTCGGCTTAAAACCGCGTGCGGTTTATCGGAGAGCGTGCTAGCACGGAATTTCTTGTGTGAAAAGAAGTATATAATATTGAATCATAAACTATAGAGTATCGAAATAAAAATATGGATGATACACAGATATCATGGATGATACAATTTTATACGGTTACGTCATTAATGTATTGATACTCCTTAAAATAAAAAAAATGGTTCTTGTACTGTCCGCATTAAATACAATATATATTATGAAACGGAAAAATTCACATGTAATTTTCGTATATTGTTCATCTTTGTAACAGTTTAAGGCTATTTGTAGCAATGTTCTTTAAGGCATTTTGCACATCGCTACACACTGGGCATTCACCAGAGCATGGGCAGCAGCGTTCTCTAAATATTTAACCAACCAACTGCGATCGCCAACCCGCCTGTCAAGCGTGGCGATTATGGCATATTCCCCTCTTTTGGGGGAGGCAAAGATAATATAATGGAGGCCTATGTCCAGCTGTGGACGTCTTTCGGCTGAAATGATGATGATGTTGATGATATCAATTGACACGAAATAGTCTCTCTTCTGGGTAGGTTCTTGTTTTAAATACTATTTGAAGTGCATTTTATGTCAATTAAAGGTGCTAGCTTTTCATGATGTCGTCGATAGAAAAATCAAATCTCGTTAAGTTTGTTGCTGATCTAATTAAATATTTTCGTTAGAAAACATCGAGTTCTGCTGCAGCAATAATTTCATAGACATCATAAAGTCTTTCTGCAAAAATAATATTGTCACTAATGTTCTCGAATATTGGCTCGCCATCTGATCCATCCGTGTGTACCAAACTCTGAAATATTTCCGTTATTAGGCATATTGTACTACAAGTTTGGAGTTTCCGACGACTGATGAACAAGCACCTATTACTGCTTACACTGTATGCTAAGGTCCGTCGTAATGTCAGGCTTTAGTAGAATTAATATGGTTTAAAGACTTTTACTTTTATGGAGTAATTTTATGTTTACATTAGTTTTCTGCAAGCAACGTTGTGTATTTTTTATAATTCTTCTGTAGGAGCATAATTTTGTGTAGTTATCATCATCATCATCAGCCCATTACTGTCCCACTGCTGGGCACCAGATTCTTCTTAGAATGCGAAGGTTCGGAAGAATTCTACTAAGAATAAGGCCTGAAACCTTCGCAGCGTGGTCGCTGGCTTAGTGCGAGTTGGCGAACTACACACACACTAGATAACTGAGTACCTGTATGGAGTATTCTTAGGTGTGCAGGTTTCATCACAATTTTTTCCTTCACCGTTAAAGAAAGTGATAATCAAAAATTGATAATTTCTGATTCTGTGTACAAAACAATATAGAAATTTGAACCCAATTTCGAGGCAAGCCTATTCTTATTGTTAGGATCATGAAATTAAAAACGCTTTATTAAACTTTATCTACATTTAATATACAAAAATAAATTATTTAAATACTTAACTAAATACAGACTATTTATACGACAAATATTTATTAATTTTATCAATATATTGATGCGATAAAACAGGTTTGTTTGCTAAATTGATTTGGTTTTTCAAATTCGTGATCGTTGAGAACAAGTAACCACTAGGCGTAGACGCGTAAGGGGTTGAATAAATCAAAGGGGAAGGTGTAACTGGTACAATATTCCTAATATTAGTATATAGATTAGGCTTTTTAGGGCTTATAACAACTACACGTTCTGTTGTGACATCATAGTTAGGTCTTATAGTTGAAACAACAGGTACAGCAGTATTTTGACGACGGCCATTTGGATTCGTAACAAAAAGATCCTTTAAATCTTCATACGATGGCACGAGAGCTGTCTTTCCACTTTTGCTGTTACCAAATGAAGAATATTTGCTCTTATGGGGTTGGTACCCTTGGCTGAATTCTGACGAATAGTCCATTAACTCTTTTGAATCATTTTCACCAGTAAAATGAAAATCGTCATCGTTATGAACCCTAAGTATTTTGTCTTCATTCTCAGCGTTCTTATCATTATAATGGTCTAAGTAGTCATTATTGTTATCTGTTAAACCACCATTTTTTGGATCATGAACCAAACCATTTGTTGTATCAGTAAAGTCATTTTTATGTTCGAAGTCATTGGCGTGTTCTATAAAATCGTCGGGGTGATTATAGTCTTGATGAAGGGTGTTGTAATCTGTTGGAGGTTTTGAGTATTCATTATTGTAGTGATGTGATTTATCTCCTTTGTAATGATTCTGTGAATATACTCCATTGTCAGTCAGATCTCGACTGTCTACATGAACGTTATAGGTATTGTGGGCATCATTATTTTTGTACGGGAGTGGCAAATCATCTTTCCGATTTCTATTTTCCTTGCTCGTACCTAAATCGATACTATTATCATGGTTATGATGTTCATCATATCTGACATCAGCCTTGTATCCGTTTTCGTCAGCGGTGTAGGAAACTACTTGCATGCGTCCGTCTGGGAGTCGTACTCTGTATTCTCCATTGGTGGCTGAGCCTGTACTCTGTTGGGAGTGGGAGAAATCATCGCCTGTTTTGTGGTCCTTCACTGTGTAGGAGAAAGCGTAGTTTTCACCCTGTTAAAGAAAATACACGGAGTTATTTAAGTGTGAATGAGTTTTTGATGGTTGATTTTTTTAAGACTATTCTCTGTTTACGAATAAAATACTACTTTTGATGATTTCTATTTCTAATTAACGGTAAAATATGGTACCAGGAGTGTCATGTTATTTTTTGAGAATTGAACCTTCAAGAATAGTCTTCTCAAGTTCATTTTTGTACCTAGCAGTCTACTGAAAGGTCCATTCCCTTCAGTGCTCATCTAGTAGATTGAGATGGATGACTTACGTGATTATAATCCTTGCTGTTGTCATGTTCACCATCATTGTTGTGATAATAGTTTGTGTAATCTGGAGTCTTTGGCTGAAATTAATACAAATTCAAAATAAAATTCAAAATTAACCTAATTACAGGCACTTTTGAAACCTCAGGCTCTAGTTACACGGTTCCAAATTGTAGGTCCTATGGAAAAGAATCGACAAGAAATACCATGGATATAATTTTTTTAAATAGGTTATTGTTTATTACATCAAATTCATACAGTGCCTAAAAGCTACTTTACTCTGGCTGCTGACTTGTTTCATATTACCGATCAATAATATCGCTCGACAACCAACTGTTGTTGGTCATCAAAATTTGAATGTGATGGTCTGATTAAGGATTTTATTCCAGTCGATGATAATGTCAAATTCAAATTTAAAAGTTTAAATTTCGAATAAGTACTTTCAAAAGTTAAGAATCTAGTTGCACGGTTCCAAAATGTTGGTTCTATGGAGAAGAGCCAACAAGAATCTCCATAGCCGGCAAGAAACTCCAGTGTGATAAAATAACAGATCAGTCAAAATAATTAATAAGACATACAACAGACATACATACAATTAGAGATCAGATAGGTTGTGACAAATAAAATAATAAATCAGGTAACCTTTCAAGAGGACTACTAGAAACTGCTATCAACAATCCGATCACCAAGCAGTTTATCATTGATCAGAAGTGGACGTTAAGGCACTAATATGATTGAGAAATGATTACCGATTGTTGACCATATCGATTTTTGGTCTCGTAGCGCTGCTGAAACATAACGATGTAAAATATTTAGTTAATTATACTAATAAAGATGTTCCGTTTGGTGACGGACGTAAAGAATTGCACTACCCTATATCTTCTGATGGGTGTTGTTGTGTTACTGGAACGCACCCTTACAAGCTGTCAGTTTTGACACTAGTGAATATATACATTCACTGTGTGGAATATATTATCTTTGGATGTCTACAAGTGTGATGTTTGGATTAGTAGGCATTAATATTAAAGTTATGAAAGTTAATAAAGAACCTAGACATTAATAAACTGATTTTTAATACAGGTGTCGTAAAAGGTGACTAAGGGATTCACCAGAGGATGGGCAGCAGCGTTCTCTGAGTATTTAACCAACCAACTGCGTCGCCAACCTGCCTGCCAAGCGTGGCGATTATGGCATATCCCCCCATTATGGGAGGCTTATGTCTAACAGTGGACGTTTTTCGGCTGAAATGATGAATGATGATGATGACCAATAAAGATGTCTTCATTGGATATAAGGGTCCATTTATCATCCTACTTCGTCAACCAAACTCATTTACACGCAGTGCAGTGGAATTGGCTTCCAGTATTATTCTATACAACTATCAGCTGGCTAAAACAACCAAATTACTAGAAGTACACTTAATGGGGGGACTGGCGTTGCTAACCTAAGAGATGAAGTAGGAAGATCTCATGTGCCTGTAGTTTTACCGGCTACCATACCCTTCAAACCGGAAAACAGCAATACTGCTTGGCAGCAGAAGTAGATATGCTGGTAGTACTTCCACAGATGAATTTATTCACAAGGAGTTCTAATAAAAAAGTTTATACCAACCTGATATTTCAAACGCTTGGGGACTGGCTTCTGTTCCTGAAGACCATGATTAACAGGCTCGTAGAGTGGTCGGACTACTCGTTGCTGGAATATGATATTCAGAATTTATGATTATTATTTATGATTATAGGTCTGATAATAAGGCTCAGTCACTCAAAGGGCAATAGAGAGGGTTATGCTTGGAGTGTCCCTGCGTGATCTATAGTGAAATGAGGAGATTTGCAGGAGAACGAAGGTAATCGACATGGCCCGAAGAATTGTTAAACTTAAGTGGCAGGGGGCGGGGCACATTGCTCGCAGAACGGATGGCCGATGGGGCTGTAAAGTTCTGGAGTGGCGACCGCGTACTGGAAGGTGCAGCGTGGGTAGGCCCCCCACAAGGTGGACCAAGGTGGTGAAGGTCGCTGGAATCCGCTGGATGCGGAAAGCGCAGGACCGGTTGTTATGGCGATGCTTGGGGGAGGCCTATGTCGTCTTTCGGCTGAAATGGTGATGATGATGATGATTTATGACAATACAATGATAGTATAGCTGTTGAACGTTTGCCTTTCATGCAAGGGGTCTGAGTTCAAACCTGAGCCGTACCTCTGACTTATTGGATTCATGTGCGGGTCAGAATTTGATTATCACTTGCTTTAACGGTGAAGGAAAACATCGTGAGGAAACCTGCACACCTGAGAGTGCTCCATACAATTCTTGATGGCGTGTGGAGTCCGTCAACCTACACTAGGCCAGCGTGGTGGAATAAGGCATGATTATATCTCATTCTGAGAAGAGGCCCGTGTACATCAGTGAGACAGTGTAAACGTCACTAACCGACTTCAAAAAAGGAGGAGGTAATGTATTCGGCGGGTTTTTTTTTATAATTTTTTTTTTATATTTAGTTTTGTCATGTTTTATCGTGCTACTAAAGTTTTTTTTAAATGTCACACATATATATAATTCATTTTCACAGACCAGTAAACATCTAGACGCCGCTTAGCCGGGCAACCCCGGTCACAACGCATATGCAGTACTACTGCATATAATACGCCCCATCGCCTATCAGGACGTTAGTCCGTCAGCGAGCGGCACCAATCATACGGAATCATACCACCGAACATTTGAGCCCGCCAATCATAACGCTCCGTTTGCCCCCCGGTCCCCGCCAACATTTTACGACTGCGTTCTCATGCAAAACTTTGTTTAAGCGGCGTCTTGAGGCTTACTCACTGGTCTGTGTTCATTTTATAACGGAAAATATTTTGCTGTTTTTTAGCATTTTCAATTCAATTCAATTCAATTCATTTATTCGCATAAAAGTTGGTACATAACACAGTTAGTCTTACATGTAATTAGGATTAGTTCTTACAACTTTTTCATTCCAAATTACATTTAAACATATAAGTTGTATATATTTTTGTAAACCATTTATAAAACCCTTTCTTTTGATACCCCACTCGATAGGTTTTGAAGGCAAAAAATGTTTTGAAGACATTTAATATGGCACCAAAAGTCGCCCATTAAAATTTTTATACACCAACTCTCACAATTAAGACGAATCTAACGACACCTCTCAAGCTAAAATCCATTAAGCCGTTTAGGCTACAGAGCGTGCCAGAGAGATATACATACATACATATATACATACATACAGACACTCGAAAAACATAACTCTCCTTTTGGCGCAGTCAGGTAAAAAAGAACACTAACACAAAAATAACCCCAAATTAATCACCAATAACCAGCGTCTGTGAACGTTTAGAGTTATCCCGGGATAAACAAACACACCTGTTCTTGTCCACGGCTACAATAGCGGCCATAATCAATCACCGGCCTTATGGCGGTGAATAGAGGAAAAATAATATCACGGATTCATTTTTGTGTTGTTCGGTTACGAAGGTAGCGTTTTCGTGAGACCTAGAAGTTATTCGGAGTTCTTGAGAAAAAGCCACGCCTTCTTTTACAGGTATTGTAACAGGCTACTAAAACAGAATATTTGAAGCAGCATTCTTTTGTCTGCTAATATTAACAAGCTAATAATTTTCTTTTGACCGTTCTATGTATCGATAATAGGAAGCTCATTTTGAGTGGTGGATATTACAGCTGTGTTCTTACAAGTCCACAAAACTAGCGGCTTGTGTTAGTATACTCAGGTCTGTTAATAAAATTCACAAATTGATGTAGTTATGTAGAATGATTTTGATGAACTACATTGTTACTTGCGCTTCATAATAATCGACGATAAAAGTCGTGGAAAGGATGAATAATAATATGTTAATGCACCGAACCCCCCTCCACCGTCGGGGTCGTCCCTTTTCTAACTTACCTCTATGTCAGACCCATAAAAGACTAATAACGTATAACATAATCCCATGGCAATGATTATGATGGCAATGATGCTAAATCTACTTATAGAATGATTAGTGATACAAACTAGAAAGTAGTAGATTTACCTGTTCTTGAATAAAAATACGTTCTACAAAAAGGAAAATAATTAATAAATAATTAAGTATGATACCTGGTGGATTTGTCAATGTAAGATTATTAAAATTGAGTGATAGAAAGATATGTGATGAACTTGTTGATGTTAAATTATTTATATCGGGAAACCTGTGTTGCTTCTTCATTATCCTCACTGTGAGAATTCTGGCTTCGGCTGTCTGGACTATATGAAGGTTTATTTAGAATCTCCTCATGATGACCGCTTAAATCTTCAGCACTTGGTGGTGAATGCTTTTTTATATTGTTCTCGTAAGAATCTGAAATTTCAACACTTTTCGTGGGTCTCCTTTTTAGAATGCTTCTTTCTACACTCATAGAAAGAATTGGTTTTATATTTCTTTCCTTTATGCCGATTTTGTACTCTGAACTGCGTGAAGGTTCGTTTATAATTCTGTCAATATTTTCACTTTGGTCTTCTAAAGGTCTCCATTTTATAACTTTGCTAGGGTTGCTTAAATTTTCTGTACTATGCGAAGTTATGCTTTTTAGATATTTCTTCCTGGCCTCATAATCGCTTAGACTATCTTGGTGGTTTAAAGGTTTCTTTTTTAGAATTCTTTCATTACTGTATCTCAAATCTTCTGGACTGTAAAAGAGTCTCTTTTTTTGAGTTGTATCGGTTTTTTCGTTGAACTGGTTAAGATTGAGTGATATTCTTTTCTGTATAATTCGGTCATCATTATCACTAAGATATTTTGTACGTTTTCTAGGTTTTTCTCTTTGAATTTTATCTTTATTGTCCCTTAGCGTATGTTGATGGTACGAAGATCTCTTTCTAAGATTACTGTCATTATCATCGGTTAGGTTTTTTGCTCTAGAAACGTGTCTTATTTTGCCATATCTCTCAATACTACTACTTAAGTGCTCTAGACTGTCTATGTTTGGGGGTCTTTTCATAAGATTTTCATCTTTATTGTCGAGATCGTTCCCTGATCTGGAAATGGTTTTGATATTGTTATTATTATCATCATTGGTGTTTACGTTATTTAAATTTCTCATAGGTCTCATTTTAGGATTTCTAACAATCTCATCACTCGGATATTTTCTTCTTTGAGAGTGCCTAAACTTTCTTTTGTCATTATAGTTGTTCACATTTTTTGATCTACGATAGGGAATCTTTCTTTCTCTTGTTTTACTTCTAGTTTCTCCATAGTAACTTCTTCGAAAACCCTTTTTATAAAAAAACCATGATGTTAATACTATTACATATATTCATGCATTTATCGAAACATACATTTTCATTCATGTATTTTAATATATCTTAGGTAACAATACCGTCATCAGCAAGATGCACAAGATCAATTTTATTGTTCCTCGTTCCCTTTAGGAATTTCTATTATATTATAATAGAAATTTAAGGTAGTGTTTATTGGATAGATTTAAACCATCTCTTATCTCCATAGTGGAATGATTCCTAAAGAGAACGAGGAACAATAAAATTGATCTTGTGCATCTTGCTGATGACGGTATTGTTACCTAAGATATATTAAAATACATGAATGAAAATATTATGATGCCGAGGCAGCAAATACTCTAAAAAACCTTACTATAAAAATTATTCCCTGTATTTAAAGACACCACTGGTCGCGGTGATTTGATTATTATTACTGACCCTATCTATATCTACAAACAAGTGCTTAGGGACACTTGCTTTATGAGAAGCAGCTAGATCAACTGGTTTCAAAGTATTATCATTAACATCATTATTCAGAATTTCATGAAATTCAGTCATACTGTCAAGATATACACAAAAAATAAACTCACAACTACATCAGCGTCACGATTTTCTTTAATTTCATTTTCTTTCTCATCTTCTTTTTCTTGTTCATCATCTTCATCATTATTATTATTATAATTTGCTTCCCTACTGTACAAAGATCCATGAAACACTTTTATTTCTTTACTTTTCACACTCTCATCGTCTTCAAAGATGGCTTTTCTTGCGTTCAGCTCTTTTAGAGACTTCTAATGCCAAGAAAAATTAAAATAAATATTCAAATAACCTGCGCGATTAGGTTCTCGAACTTATAGGTAAGTAGCTACTTTTGTCCATTTTGTGTTTATCGTAAAAGAAGGCTAAAGGATAGTATGTCAACAAGGGCAGCAGCATCTTTCTGACTTTAGCCACCTCATTGTTTTTATAAAGCGTTGTCATTATGGAAACATTCTCAGCATGAACGTTCATGGTAGGTATCGTTATAGGCCGATACACCTGAGGGGGTTCTAAAAAAATACTCTCGATGATGGGCGTAGTCCATCATTCCACTGTCCGCACCAGGGTATCCACTCGCGTTTGGCAATATTCTATTATTCGTAACATTACTCATACAATTTGCTACTCTGATCAACCATCGTTCCAATATCACACATGATTATCGCGTTTTGACATTTGTCTCTCGCATAAGACTATGAACAGTAGTCTATGTTTGATGTACCTTTTATATGCCTCAATGATAATAAAATCACTACGTTTTAATATGCTTTATCTTTATTGTGTTGTGTGTGTGTGGGTATCAGTTGGAACAAAAGTTCGTACATCGTTTGTCGTTCGTTGAACGCGAGCAGACCAGCCCCCCTAGCCAAGTTGATAATCTACAATCGTCAACGGTAATAGAAAACAATCAAAATGTATGGGAATGACATCTCAACGAAAAAGTCATTCGTTGAGATATGTCATTCCGTCAATCTCGTCGAGATTGTAGATTGTCAACTTGGATAGGGGGGCAGGCCAGCGTGGTAGACTAAGGTTTCAATAAGTTCAAACCTAAAATAAATGATTATGCATATACATTTGTAATTTGCCGATATTTTGTTGTCATCAAATGCTGAGATATACTAGGCACCCATAAGTTTTGACTAGGTAATGGTTCACTAATGATTATCATGTACTAGTAGCAAAAGATAATAATGTAAAAAATAACCTCAATGAATTTTGTGCGTTGAATAGGTTCATCCCATAAATTTTGAATTTTTTTCGTCTCTTCCTTTCTTCGATGAATTGATTGCATTAGACGTTTCTGGTAATGAATATTACTATTTAATATTATTATTTATGTAAATACTTAAATAACTTTTAGAACAAATATAATATTTAATTAAAAATGTCGATGTTATTATATAAATTGTAAGATCGTTCACACACATTGGTTTCAGTATGACTTTGAGTAGGTATCATCATGAATGTGCTGAAATCGGTTTATAGATGAATGTGTATAATACGGGCCAATTTTTTTTTTAGTTTGTTTGTAAAAATACGAATATTGAAAATGAAACTAGGCTAAGATCTCCCCCTGAAACTGCAAAAGGCCTACCCCTTTATTTTATTTCGAAGACGTAAACAAGTCGCACAAAAGATGTATCGATGATCAATTTCTAGAATTTAAAAAAAACATCTTGATAAGTACACTGTGTCAATTTAAATTTAAACGCTCGTTTAAAATCATAATATCAGTTAGAGCGATACTTACTATATATATGGTGCGAGTTTCTCTACCTATAAACGCCATTTCTCTAGCCCCACACGCTGGCTAGATCTAAGAAAAGATGACGAGTCACCGTTAGAAAGGAACAGGCGCAAATGTGAGTCGGCCTAGATATGTTCCGGCCAGTTTCCAGGAATTATTGAATGGAAAATATCTGCAGACTTCGGTTCTGACAATGGCAGATCACTAAAGCTTTTTTTGTGGCTGGTATAAAAGATGACAGTTGGAACGAACGGTGACCTCCTCCCCGATTCAGAAAAATTATTTCTGATTCTGGAGAATTATTCTTTCAAATTATTGAAAGTTAGAATTGATAGAATTTTGCTGAAAACACGCATTAGTTTAAAATACGCATTAGTTCTTGGAAATCTAAATTGGACTACAGATCAACTCTGTTTCTTCACAACAATGTAGAAATTAGCTATCTATACTAATATTATAAAGAGGAAAGATTTGTATTTTTGTGTGTATGTTTGTAATGAATAAATTCAAAAACTACTGTGGCAATTTCAAAAATGTTTTCAGTATTAGAAAGCTGCATTCACCCTGAGTAATATAGCCTATATTTTCATGTCCACCCGTGCGAATAAAAATAATCATAAATATTTTAGGACATTTTTACACAGCACCATCTAGTCCCAAACTAAGCAGAGCTTAATAACTTCTTAGGTTTTCGCGATCACTACACATTATAATAAAACAAAGTTTAACCGGATTAAATCGCGTATATTATTTAAATTGGTTTCCCTGACGTTTAGAAAGCTTTGCAGCATTTCGTGGTCGCAGGTAGACTAAGATGACAATCGTCTTTACAGATATTTCTAAAAAAAAATTTTTATCTACCGTGCTAAACAATGAAATGAAAGCAAAGCTCAATGCTGCAAAGCTTTCGAAACGTCAGGGAAACCAATACGCGATTTAATCCGGTTAAACATTGTTGTATTATAATAAGCAGAGCTTGTATTATGGGTACCAGAAAATGGATATACCTAATACTTATATACTTTTTTTTTTGTAAATACATACTTATAATACATAAGAAACAACCAGACCACCACAAACACTTATGTTCATCACGCAAATATTTGTATCCTGTGGGAATTGAACCCACGATCACGACCAGCAGTCCGACCCTCGAACCACTAGACCACAGACGTCGTCAAAACAAAAGAAAACCTAATGTTAGTAACTTAAAATTAATAAATGCTGCTGAAGTTCCGGACAAACCCCTGTGGTTTTTGGTTTGCTTCTGTCATATAATATATGTATGTATAAAACAGAAAAAAAAAAAAAAAAAAAAAAAAAACTGTATATAGTTCGCACTAGACGTGTGAAGCCCTATCCAGTGTCGCAACATTGGACAATCCCACTTGTCGCACAATGCGCTTAGGATGCTGTGGGAGCTGGAACACATTCTGCAAAGGGTCGAGGCACACCGTTATGGGCAAACGTAATCGCTTAACAGCAGGTGGGCCTGTAGCTCGTTTCGTCATCATATAAAAAAGGCCTCTCCCAAGCTGAGCCACAACACTCAGTCCTCCGTCTTCTGAATCCAGTCAGGTCATCGGTCCACCTGGCTGGGTGGGGGGGGCTACACTATGTTTGTGGATCGCACTCTCCACTCGTTTCACTCCACATTTGTTTAATAAACCTACATTAAAATCTCTGGGCATCATTTTTAAGGGTGTCACATCACAATTTTTTTATTTAGGTTCATCATCATCATCAACATTAGCCTTCAGCAGTCAACTGCTGGAAAAAGGTCTCTCCTTCCTTTTTTTTTCATGGGGAAATCTCAGTGGCGTGCATTGCATATAGGCAATTAGGCAATACCCAGTGCCTTCCTCATTCAAACTCAACAGTGGTGTAAGTTATTATATTTTTTTCAAAGTACGATGATTCTTTATCCTTTATTAAACCTATTAATGCTGAATAAATCTTCCTACATAAAAAAATCAATAACTTACACCAAAAATAAATTCAAGTGAAGTAGGCCACTGCACGCCACTGGGAAATCTTCATGCACGCAATCCACCTAGGGAAAGCGGAGACAGTGGCGGACTCTTACCACTATGGTGTTCTCCCAACTACCCTTGGCCGGGGGCGTGGTAAATGCACTGTATTCGCCAACTACCCTTGACAGGTCCCGGCTCGCCTCTAGCAGGCGAGCCCCTTCTCCCAGTGCGGCCTCGTTGCGTTTGACCGCCACCTCACCTGATGTTAAGCGATGGTGCGGTCGATGATGGTTCACACTTGCCCAGCAAAAACCTATTCACTCGAGCCTTGAAAACCACCTGAATATACTTCTCGGGAAACATTGACGGACTGCAAGGAATTCCACTCTTTAGCGGTACATATGATAAAGCTATTAGCAAAACGGTTCGTGCGTAAGGATGGAATATGTACCATTTAACGGTGGCGCAGCGCCGTGCGTCTGTTCGTCCGATGATAGAAAGGGCTTGGGGGAATTAAATTGTACAACTCCAACGCAAACTCGCGGAAATGCATTCGATAAAAAACCGATACGCTAGCAACTCTTCGCCAATGCTCGAGACTTTGTAGTTTGTCATCGACCAGCGTATCGTTGCCGACGTCTTTCTGCTTTCTTTCCTTACCTCTTCTCATTCCTTACCTCATAATCATTATAAAAATTATCCTTCCGAGTCCCTTGAATTATCTTCACGGAATCTTCATGCGATAATTGTGAAGACCCAAAGTCATATACTGGAGTCGCCGTAGCGTAAACAATTGGTTTGTAGTTCTTGATCCTGGCCAGGTATTCTGGTCTGTAAGAGACCTGGTTCAGCCGTGATTGGGCTGTAAGGCTGTTGTTAGGATTGAGCTCGCTTCTTGCTATGGATTCGCTGAGCGGTCGAGAAGTCACGATGAGTGGTGTTGGTGGTGGCGGTGGAGCATCGTTCGGAAAAAGGACGGGGCCTTTTCTGAAATAAGAAAAACAAGAAGTAGTGTTATAAGAATTTTTTTACCATTGCCACTCGAAAAAGGGCATTTTATTCATCGATAACAGTGAATAAAACTCTCTTTTACTCACAAGAGAATAAAAACATTTTGAATTTGGAACAAGCACGAATTATGTACTAAGAAATGAATAAAACGTGCTGACCGTACGTACTGGCTGGCTGGATGGAGCTATCAAATTTAAATTAAGAAAAAATAAATACTAAAGGTTAGCTGGTTCAACGAGAGACTTATTGAAGGAGGATGTTTAGTACTTGATCCTCGTTCCAAATATATGTTAAAAATTGTACCTTAATTTTTGAAATATTTTAAAATCGATTTCATAAATTTCTGTGGACACTATTCCGCGCTTACAAATCAAAATTTCATGCAGTGAGGTGATGCACCTTGCTAGGTCAGTGTCCATCGGTGGCTATTTTCACCCTCTTTGCCTTTTGAACTAGACAGCAGACCCCGAAAAGTCAGAGCTTGCGCGAGCATTTTGACTACTATACCTACGCGTGATTTGTCGTAGAATATTTTTTTCATCTTCTTTTCCTTAATGTGTAGGTACGCACATTCTACCATATTCTTGAATATGTCTTTCATTCACCCAGTCATGCTATATACTATTTATTTTCTCGCCGTCAATGGTAAAAAGTAGAGTACACAACTCGTGAAAAAAAAAATCATCTCGGGCCTTGTATCCCTCGCTCCGCTCAGGATTCTATTTTTGAACCACGAGCGAAGCGAGTGGTTCAATCTTAGAATCCTTCGCTGCTCGGGATCCAACTTAGTCCCTCGAATTAAATTCCCTCTTTTTTCACTTGTTGTATAATCTACTATTTTCAATGGTTGTGAATATATCATAAAGGTATTATACTGAAGTATAGAAATGTCTTTGGAATATATATTTCTAGCGGGGTTATTCTTGAAAATAATTCCGATTGCAATCCGATTTCACTTTCAAAAAATATATTTCATTTATTTTTATTTTTATATCCCTATAATATAGGAGAATAGTATAGAAGATATTTTCTTCTCATGGGTGTCGAAAAAGGCGACTAAGAGATTTACCAGAGGATGGGCAGCAGCATTCCAATCAACTGCGATCGCCAACCCGCCAGCCAAGCGTGGCGATTATGGCATATAATTGCTATGGCCATGCCCATGGCCAAACTGCTTGGGGTAGGCCTATGTCCAGCAGTGGACGTCTTTCGGCTTAAATGTTTTTATTTTTATTTAAAAAAATACAATTTGAAACAAAATTAAGTATACATCGTCCTTCGAGCCTTTTTCGGCTGTCGGCTACCAGTCTAACCAGATGTGGCGGAACATCAGTATTTTACATTCAGCGACTGCCATCAGACCCCCGCAACCCAGTTACTGGGTAATACTGACATTCGGAGGTTAGACCAGTTGTCAGACTTTCGGGCTTCTGACTGACTACCCGTAACGACTGCCATAGATATTCGTGTGGCAACCGGGACCGACAGCTTAACGTGCTCTCTGAGGCATGGAGTGGTCTCGATATGCAACGAAACGGTCACCCATGCACGGACTGACCGCGGCAAGTATAGCTTAACCTTGCAGATCATACAATCCGCGCGGTTGCTACTTAGCCACGAGCCACCAACCAACCATAAGTCGTTAGCGTTAACTCGCAAGTTTAAATCGAACAGTTAGAGCCATCGGTTAAAACATATAGCTGCAGTATTGATTTTACATTAGACCGCAATTATTTTCTTGTGGTATCGCTTCAGTTGCAATAGCTTGTAATATAAAAGTGGTAAAAGTCGAGGTTAATGATTATTATTTTGCTGCGTATTTTAGTATTGAAACATTCTGTGAACCGAGACAAATTCGAATCGTCTTTCCGATGAAACGTTTTGCGATGATAAAAAACGATTAATTGAAAATTATGTGGATCGTATTTTATACACAGACATAGTTAAAAATAAAAAAATTAATTAACAAAAACAAAAAACCCGACTGCGTGTAGTATTATGGAGATGTAAATCAAACACCGTCTAAAGAACAACTGATTTATTGTACCATATTTTCAGATACCTACATAATATATTATAAATATTATAGTTTATTTAGACATACCCACAACATCTCCCTCTTCATAACTAACACAACAAACAATTCAATAGATTAAATATAACACATTTACAATTTAGAATATAAATATACTTTTGACATAGTTATTTATTTTTATCATTCATTACATTTTATTTACCATGCTAATATATATTTATATATATATAATTTTTTTTTTTTTTTTTTTTTTTATATAATTACTATTCAATATAAAATATCCTTGCATGCATTCATTTAACATCAACATAAAATAGACCTAACACGTTCATTAGACCTAATTATGCTATAACATGAGTAATAAAAATATTAATTAGGTAACAATATATCCAAAGATAACAGTGAATAAGACTTCTTTAACATGCATATCGCTGTGGCGGGCGTACGACCCTACCGCTTCGCGTAACATAAGTAGTTGCTGCCGTTGCTGGTGCCGCGACTAGCTCCGGCCCAGCAGGTGGTGAGCTTGGCCTGAACGAACTGTTAGCGTCCGATGAGTTCAAATCGTCCCAGTCAATAATGGCTCCTCTACTTTGAGTGGAGGTGTCATGCGGGAGATCAGGCCCTACGGTTTCCGGTAACTTCAGTAAATGATGACGATTTCTGCGATAAACACGGCCATTTTCAGCTTCAACCCAGTACGGTCTATTTTATGTTGATGTTAAATGAATGCATGCAAGGATATTTTATATTGAATAGTAATTATATAAAAAAAAAAAAAAAAAAAAAAAAAAAAAATATATATATATATATAAATATATATTAGCATGGTAAATAAAATGTAATGAATGATAAAAATAAATAACTATGTCAAAAGTATATTTATATTCTAAATTGCACGCAGTCGGGTTTTTTGTTTTTGTTAATTAATTTTTTTATTTTATTTTTTTTAGTTTTGTCATGTTTTATTTATCATACTATTTTTTTTTTTTTTGAAAAGTGAAATTCATTTTTAACTTTGAATATTTTGTTGATTTTTAGCATTTTTCATTCCAAATTACATTTAAACATATAGGTTGTATAGATTTTTGTAAATCATTTATAAAACCCTTTATTTTGATACCCCACTCGATAGATTTTGACGGAAAAAATAATAATTTAAAGAAGTAATATGGCGCCAAAAGCGGCCATTTAATTTTTTTAAATTTTGATGTACCCAGTGTCACTCTCAGAATTAAGACGAATCTAACGACACCTCTCAATCTCAAATCCATCAAGCCGTTTAGGCCACAGAGCGTGCCAAAGAAATATACATACATACATACATACATACATACATACACACACTCGAAAAACATAACCCTCCTTCTGGCGCAGTCGGGTAAATATAGACGAAGTGCTGCAAACAATCATAGTGAAGCCAACCAAACCATGCTCTTTCTTTTAAAAACCAGCGCCCACGCTCACACATGCACTTAAAGATATTTGTTTTTGGCGATGCTTACTGGACGATGCTGCGACATGTGTACTGAGAGCAGAGATCACGGTTTGATGTGCATGTGTGAGCGTGAGCGCTGGTTTATACACGGAGAAGCACGGTTTTTTTGACTTCACTATGATTGTTCGCAGCACTTCGTCTATATTTTTTACTATGTCTGTGATTTTATATGAAATAATATTTGTAGAATAGTTTTCTGCGAAATGAAATTCGATATAAAAAGTATCGATAAAATTATAGCTAACCCTGACTTACACTTGGCCGGGTTTTTGTTTCCAAGCTAGTATTAAAATTATCACCTAATAGTTATCTATACAAACACATTTATGTAAGTATAGGTATCAAGGTAAAAATCTAGGCATAACTAGCCCTTCGCTTAGCCTCAAATGTTAGAACAATGGTATGCATAGTTTTTATAAGTTTGTGGGAAAATTCGCAACTAGAAACATAGTAAGAATAATACAATGTATCTACTTACTTCTGCTTGTGGTTTATCGCGTTAGATATTGACAGAACATTAATTTATTTTATCATCACCATCATCATCATTTCAGCCGAAAGACGCCCACTGCTGAACATAGGCCATAAACACTTATGTTTATCATACAAATATTTGTGTCCTGTGGGAATCGTATCCACGAACTCATCATCCGCAGTTCGACACTTGAACCTCTTGACCACAGACGTTGTCATAATAATTACTTTCACAAAAAACATAAAATTATAAATACTATACCTAAAAACCATGCTGGCTTGACACTTACCGACACTGCCATCGAATTCGATGACTTGCATTCATAAATCAGTAGCGCCCCTGGCAGATACGAGTTGGAACTAAGGATTTCTGAGAAGTCGACGAATTCAAAATTGCACTAGGCCCTCTGAGTGCTGATTCCGAGTTTGTAACTAGAGATGTTATGGATATGATATTTCGGACATGGATATAGGAATACAATTATATCGGTTTCCGATACGGTTACAGATATGTTATTATTTCGGATTATCCGTTAGTTTCGGATAGTTTTGGTTACGGACATTAGATTGAAGTAAAATATAAACACAAATAGTATGTAATAATTTGGTTTTATTTATAGGTTATTAAAGAGGTTATGTTATGACTAGAAATAACAAACAAACTGCAAGATTCACGTGGCGCGCGAGCGGTGAAACAGAAACATGTCGTTTTATTTAGACTCCGCCCTTGTACGAAACTATCCGAAACATGTGAAACGGATACGGTTACGGATATGTTTTTATTTCGGATATCCGATAGTTTCGGTTACGGTTACGGAGCTCCATAACATCCCTGTTTGTAACTTACGTTGTCGCTATCGAAAACGTTACAAAATGCGTCGACTTTCATTCATAAATCCTATATAGTAGTTCCTTCTTGTTTTCACCAGGGGCGCTACTAATTTACAGTGAAAGTCAACGCAATCGATTGCGTATACGTAAGTTTCAAACATTCACTAGGCACTCTGACCATTTCTCCCTTTATAAAAACGATACCGTTGAGAGTCTAAGGCCGATATTACAGAAGGATATTTCAAGCGTTGATTACTGTTTAAAACTAGTTTTGAGTTGAGCTTTGATTTTAGAACGTTCCTCAAGCAGAGACTTATTGATCACAGTTCAACTGAGTTTAGCTTTATTTTATACTAACACCTGTTTTGGTATTTGAGCAGAGATTTGATCTGTGTGGTCCAGTACGCTTGAGTAGAGATTTCCATTCTATTTCAGGTCAAATTCGTGTGTTATGTTGTTGAATTAAAGTTTATAATTCCCGTATTGGAATAAGACCGATACTCAAGTAACGATTCTATCCTTAAGTAGTGATCAGGTGATTGAAGTTTAAACTGTACTTGAGGAACCTTCTGTAATACGGGCCTTAATCTAAATAGATAACAGACAGACCAAGAGAGTACCTAGTAACTAATATATTATATTCAATCAGTTCAGGTGGTGTTTAGACTAAAGTATATTATCTGTGGTCTAAAGACAAGATTTTAAGTATAATCGTTTATTTCCAAAATAAGTAACATGTTACAATTCAGATGAACGTTGATCCCCAAACTAGGTTAACCTGTATCTTGGGGACCACCTTCCTTAGTTAATTTATACACATTGTGACATAGTTTACATTAAAATATAATAGATAGGTACATAGTTTGACATTAATTTGATTTGACATTATTATTATTAGGTAGTAATGAAAGCATGCAATGCAACTATAGGTGTCATGTATGTATGCGCGTGTGTGGAGTGAGTAGGTGTAGGAGTCGTGTAGATGTGAGAGTTGGGGGTGTTGGTGGGTGTATGTGCGTGTGATGGGATGTTGGTGCATGTATGTGCGTGCGATAGTGTGTGTTCGTGTTTGGTTATGTAAGGGGAGTTATTTAATGATAATTATGATATTTTCTGTTTCATCGTAATTTAGTGCAAGTAACCATTTGGATGCGGAAGGCAGAGGACCGAGTGTTGTGGCGCAACTTGGGGGAGGCCTATGTCCAGCAGTGGACTGCGATAATGCAATGCGATGCGATGATGCGACTGGAGTTGATTGATTGAACCATTTGTATAATAATGTTTTACATTTTGAGTGAGTGCCGACGTGCATGTTTAATAATAATTTAGATAAGAGAGGAGAATATTATTAATAAAACAGAAGATGTTATGATCTGTATTCTGTAGAGCTTGCTACCTTTGAAAACAACACCTGATTTCTATGAAAAGAAAATGCATAATATTGTAAAATATGGTAACATTATCAGCTGAGGTTCTTATTAAAGGGTGAATGCACTCATAATAACGAACAATTTTATTGTTACTACTGAAGCAATCTTGAAATCGTAATCAATTTTGTCGAGAGGGGCTCGTAGCGAAGCAACGACTGCGTGAGTTGTACGATCTGCAAGGTTAAGCTGCACTTGCCACGGTCAGTCTGTAGATAGGTGACCGTTTCGTTACACATCGAGACCCCTCCGTGCCTTGGAGAGCACGTTCAGCTGTCAGTGCCGGTTGTCATACGAATATCTGTAGCAGTCGTTACAGATAGTCAGAAGCCTGAAAGTCTGACAACTGGTCTAACCTCAGAATGTCAGTATTACCCAGTAACTGGGTTGCGGGGGTCTGATGGCCCTCGCTCCGTGTAAAATACTGATGTTCAGCCGCATCTGGCCAGAATGGAAGCCGACCCAATGTAATTGGGAAAAGGCTCGGAGGATGATGATGATGATGTAGGTACATTTTGTCGAGCGACCTACAATGACTTTGTATGGAACACTCTGTTTTTTTAATAATCCCTACATGGTATCGAAAGTCAATACATCTACAGGCTCAGCATCGAAAATGGAGGATCGATGGTACGCCACATCGAAAGTCGACCAATTGAATCTCTTCGATGTAAGTGTCAAATTCGCACTAGGCCCTCAGACTCAACGATGCACCGTTTACGATGCTGAGACAATCGGTGTATTGACACGATATTACGTAGAGAACTCATATCTGGCGCACCCTAGGCACATAGCTTCGCTACAAATCTTGCTATAAGCTAATCTTTCGTGCTGATAAAAGTAAGTAAATAAATAAACTTTATTGAAAAATAATTTATTTTTGATTACACGAGCCTTTCAAAACTTTAGGTCTGCATTTTGGCGAACTCGATTTGAAATACCATTAAATAAAATAAATAAATAAATATCTTTGGGACATTTTTACACAGCACCATCTAGTCCCAAACTAAGCAGAGCTTGTGATATGGCTACTAGACAATGGATATAATATTTATATACATTTTTTTTGTAAATACATACTATTAGCAACAAGCACGTTTATAGGATATAAATGTGTGTAGGTGTGACCATACTTTTACTGTTAAAAAGTAATGTCTGCTTATCAGGGGCTAGGCGGGTATGTTCAATAATAGTCACATTAAGGCCCGTATTCCAGAATATATTATGATACTCAAGCGTTGATCTCTGTTTAAAACTAGTTTTAAGTTGAGCTTTGATTTTAAAACGTCCCTCAAGCAGAGATTTGTTGATCACAGTTCAGCTGGGTTTAGTTTCGTTTTATATTGTCACCTGTTTCGGTATTTGGGCAGATATTTGATCTGTAATCACTCAAGCGTGGTCCAGACTACGCTTGAGTAGAGATTTCTATTATATTTCAGGTCAAATTCGTGTGTTTTGTTGTTGAATTAAAGTTTATAATTACCGTTCTGGAATAAGACCGATACTCAAGTAACGATTCTATCCTTAAGTAGTGATCAGGTGATTGGAGTTTAAACTGTACTTGAGGAAGCTTCTGTAATACGAGCCTAGGACTCTCAAAACCAACCATGAGAGCACTGTATTTTTAGGTTAGGTATCAGTAAGTTGTTAAATCAATATTTCAATATTACAAAATTAAAGGACAAGTCATGTCGGGCTATAGCACGTCCGTCTTGTTCAACGACCGTAGCAAAAGTGCGCACAGATTAATGATATATGTAAAAGTGCGCGCCCCATTCCAACCGCCGACAATCAATATGGCTGACTTTGGTGGGGTGTCAATCTGTCATAGCGCAGTGTTGCCATTTTATTTCGCCGATTCCTAACAATACTTATAATACATAAGAAACACCCAGACCAACACAAACACTTATGTTCATCACACAAATATTTGTGTCCTGTGGGAATCGAACCTACGACCTCGTGATCAGCAGTCCGACCCTCGAACCACTAGACCACAGACGTCGTCAAAACATCATCATTTAGGCAACAACGTAGGTGGTATTACAGTTGTTATGGGCAAAGGTGATCGCTTCACATCAGGTGGGCCTTTCTTTAGCTCGTTTCGCCTTCCTATGCCATAAAAGATCCGTTAAAGTTCCGTGTGGTGCCTGACGTAAAGAATTGCACCACATGCATCTTCTCATGGGTGTCGTAAAAGGCGACTAAGGAATTTACCAGAAGATGGGCAGCAGCCTTCTGAATACTTGACCAACTAACTGCGATCGCCAACCCGCCTGCTAAGCGTGGCGATTATGCAGTGAGTTGTACCTATGGCATATCCCCCCTTTTGGGGGAAGCCTTTGTCTAGCAGTGGACGTCTTTTAGCTGAAATGATGCCATAAAAAAATGTTTTTTTTTTGTAGGAATGTTTTTTTTTTTCGAGAAAAGAAGACTTACTTGGTATGCTTAGACTGCATGAACTTGACGGAGTTGAATGGTTGATATTGGTAAGTCCTTCCTTCTACGTAGGTGGTTGTGGAGGCTTCCTGGCTCCTCACTCCTGGCAGGATCAGAAGTAGCAGGAAGAACATTGTGTCTTATGTGTTTATCTGGAAGAGAGGAAAAAAACTGGTGAAATTACAATCACTTAACGAACTGGTGAACGCGAATTTTCATCATCATCATCAACATCATTTCAGCCGAAAGACGTCCACTGCTGGACATAGGCGTCCCCAAGCGTAGAGACCCACAGCCAACACTTGAGGAAGAGGTCGACCACCGCAGCGTTGGGTCGACCAAATCAGACGGCACGGAGGTCGTGACTGAGTCTGGCACAAGACAGCCAGGAATGGAAAAGTAGAGGAAGAGGCGTACATCCAAGCCTAGACAAATGGCACCAATGATGATGATAATGGTACAGTACAAAATTTGAGGAATCAGTCTTTCTGCCCAAAACTGGACACCATGTAAATAAGGTTTATATGAACTACACAATATGTAACAAAAACCCTGTTGTTCCTGTGACGTACGTTATCAGAATCGATATTCATACGTAAGGACCACTAAGGTAATATGTACTACGTACTAGAGAAGACACCTCGAAAAAAATGTTTGTAGCACGTTTTGGAGCTCCTGCACTCTCACTCACTTAGCCACGCTCGCGCCGCGCGTGCTCCGCGGCCAGCAAGTTGCGCGATATTTTTTATTCGTAATGTCTACTCTATTTTTGTTCGTAATGTCTACTCTAGTACGTAGTACATATTACCTCAGTGGTAAGGACAGAACTACCACTGAGATGGCTATGCTCGGAGTGACCCTGCGTGATCGAATCAGAAATGAGGAGATTCGCAGGAGAACGAAAGTAACCGACATAGCCCGAAGAATTGCCAAACTTAAGTGGCAGTGGGCGGGGCACATTGCTCGCAGAACGGATGGCCGATGGGGCAGTAAAGTTCTGGAGTGGCGACCGCGTACTGGAAGGCACAGCGTGGGTAGGCCCCCCACAAGGTGGACTGACGACCTGGTGAAGGTCGCGGGAATCCGCTGGATGCGGAAGGCACAGGACTGGTCGTTGTGGCGATGCTTGGCGGAGGCCTATGTCCAGCAGTGGACGTCTTTCGGCTGAAATGATGATGATGATGATGATGAAGGACAGAACTCATTTGAAAAAACTCTTCAATAAAAATAATCAAATGTGTCCTTACGTATGAATATCGATTCTGATAACGTACCTCACAGGAGCATCAGGGTTTTTGTTACATGTTGTATTTACGCAGACCCCGTGCTCGTGACCACGGCCAATGCAACTTGGCCGAAACGTCGAGGTTAGTCAAAATGTTTGCTTTGTTTTGATTTTATTGTGCGCGATAAGTCCCGTAAATATAGTTCTATATGAGTGAAATTCGCGAAAGTTTAAAAACTTCTAAGGTTTATATGATTGCATATAAAACATACAAGTACCTATCTACCGGTTAATTAGTAAGAATTCGTTAGCTCATCGTACAGATGTAACAGTTGCCTTATTCCCACACGTAACTCGCGTGTTAAGATACCCATCGCGGTACCTATGTTTCTTTTAATTCTTAGAACTGCATGGATTTATGTAAATATTATCTTTCGCAAAGAAAAGTTAGCTTATTTATATCCCTCAATGACGTAAGAAGAAACAATGAAAAGAATATAATCTTGATCACTGACTAATGATAGCACATGAATAAATATCCATACAGAAGCTAAGCTAGCCGCTGTGGTACACTCACAAATAGCGCAGCGATGTGTGCGCGCGTTCACCGACGGGTGCACGTACGGTCAACCGCACGTCAGTGGTAACAGTTTGACATTGACAGCGCCTTAATTACGTAAGCAGTAAGGGTTTTCGAAGTCAAGTGTTACAACTGACGTGCAGTCGACTGTACGCTCCGCTATGGTAAGAACCGGTTTAAGCCGGCTCAGCTTGGCTTCTGTATGGATTTTTATTAATGTGCTAATAGTGTGTGTGATAGTGTTTAGATAAACAGTATTTTTTGAGTTCTGTACCCAAAATGTGTAAGAAGGAAAGAAAAGCATTTATTTGCTTCTAGAGTGACGCACTAAATAGGTGCCAACGGGACCCTATTGCTCTGTCTACGCCGTCTGTCCGTTCTTCTGTCTGTCTGTCACAGGACTCACAGGGCTGTATCTATGCCGTAATAGGAAGCCAGTTGAACTTTTAATAATACTTTTAATTTTTTAGTCCGTGTGGTGCCGGACTTAAAGAATAACACCACCCTTATCTCTTCTCATGGGTGTCGTAAAAGGCGACTAAGGGATTCACCAGAGGATGGGCAGCAGCGTTCTCTGAGTAATTAACCAACCAACTGCGATCGCCAACCCGCCTGCCAAGCGTGGCGATTATGGCATATCCCCCCCTTAATTGGGGGAGGCCTATGTCCAGTAGTGGACGTCTTTCGGCTGTAATGATGATGATGATGATGAACTTTTAATTGAAAAGATGTTATTATGGCCTATATCATGGCAAATACTAAAAATTTCAAAAATGTCTAAGCCCCATACAAAAAACCTCGTTTTTTTTTTTTCAATGTGTTTTGTTCCTGCTCTATCTTACTAATGATAATACATACAAGCGTCATTATAGTGACATATGAGTGTACATACTATATAGTTGCAAATAAAAATAAGGCAAACCTGGTGGTGTTTGGTGGTACCTGCGTAAAAAAGAGATGCAAACACTCATATATCACCAACAGTGCAGCACTGCGCGTTGATGTCTTTCAAGAGTCACCGACAGGCATAAACTCTCATCAATTAAATCAGTTTCTACGGGGTATCAGGTCGATGGGTGTTACGGAAATACTGCGCGAGTCCGACTCCGGTTTTTTTTACTTTTAAGGGTCGGTCTTTCAATAGCCAGTTAACTTTTAACTGAGGAGTAAGTTTGACATTTTGACAGATGTAGTATAGAAAATCTGTCATGACGTCACATTTATTCCTCAGTTAAAAGTTATCAGACTATTGAAATACCGGCCCTAAGAGGACTAAGTCTTCAACTTCCCATTGCTATAGTCATAGATAATATACTTATATGCTATAGTGGTCGCCTTTATGGAACATTTAACACTTTCGATCCGACTTTATAAAAGCGATCCCATGAGCTATTAGACCATTTATTTTAGAAACGATTGTCGATAGTAAAATGGAGAATTTCTCAAAAATTTGATCCGTAAAGTCGTTTACAGTAAAAAAATATACAAATAAATTATGAATTAGATTATTGTAAGTCACGGGATATTTACCATATAAATACTTTTTCATGAGTTATATATTTCGGCGCTGTTACAAGCACCATGGTCACGGGTAAACTAAAGTTTTTGCGGGTAGATGTTTATGAGTAAATCAACCGATCTACCCTCTTTCTTTTTTGTTTTATGCGCTCGGTGCCGCTATCACTATATCACATAATATGTCACTCACAACTCAATTTTGTTCCCGACATACGAAACTCAGTGTATCAACTCGCAAACTTTTTTCAGCACATTTCCCGGATTCACACAATTTAACCACTGAATTCCAGTTTATCGGCAGTTGAAAACCATATTCCCGATTAAATATTTCATATTTCGTAATCTCAATGGCCTCTCTTGCCAGTCTAAGTACCGTAAGTGGCGTTCTGTAGAGATTACCCGATGGTTGTGTAACTCGATCCAGTGATTCGGTCCTGCTTCGAAAAGGTGTTGAGCTATGTCATTATTTCTCACCACCCTAATATGTTCTGCGATTCGGCAAGCATTGTTATTGGCCTTGTTAGTTTAAAAACTCAAATGTTTCAACCCGTCAAAGAATATCTTTTTTTTATAGTATAAGATGGCGGAACGAGCTAAAGGCCTACCTAATGTTAAGCGGTTACCTTTACCCATAACAACTGGAACACCACCTAGGCTGTTGCCTAAATGGTACCGCAAGTCGTTTCGCCAAACTGAGACATGAAGATGGAAAATCTCATGTGATTGTAATTTCACCGGCACCTGTACCCTTCAGACCGAAACACAGCAATGCAAGGATCACTGTTATATGGAGAAGTAGGTACGGTGGTAGTACTTCCCCGAACGAGCTCTTTCACAAAGGAGCTCTACTAATACTAGAAGCGCATAGCTTAAATTTGAATTTGAATTGACTAACCAAACTCCAGATATTTGAGATCAAAGTGCCAGTTCGACAAAACGCCAATTTCATATGTAAGGACCTACTATAACTGTCTGGTGGTTTGGGTTTCCATGTCCTGCTTGAATGGTCCTGTCCTGGCTGATAATAAAATGTGTGTGTGATGTGTGTCGGGTTGCTGAGCTCCCTTTAAGATGGTTGAGCTACACGATGGCTGATGCATGAGTGCCATCAGTTGAGACAGCTCCACTCAAATTGACCTGGCACTTTCTTCAAAAGTTCCAATCCAGGTGTTGCCCTGCATTTTCCTCACACAAATTCTTGATATATCAACAATCTCTGGACTGTGTCAACTTTGATCCTTGAGTTTATTTTGGTGTTTCTTCTCATGAGTAGTCACTCACATAGAAAATGCTGAATGCTGATATTTTTTGACATAACCGACACGTAAAAGAGATTCAAATCATCCAATTTGTAGAATAAATAATATTTCATCTCATTTAGGTACGGAACTTTATTCTCACGTTTTGTCTTATCGAAACAAGATATTAAAAAGGTTTCCTTATACCCATCATACATACAACAAAACCCAGTATTCATTTAATCTATCATCTTTGCAAATAAAAACCGTATATTTCTTCCATTCATCAGAAACCCTTACAAAAGCCACGCCATGCAAATGGCGGGCGTTCGCACGGAGTGGAGCGCGGGAAACAATTGGTTGCTATGACAACGCCAATATGGCGGATGAGTGACGCGCGCGCTCACACGCCACCGTGAATCAAGATAATGTGCATCGTATTGTTTTCAGATTGATTGGGGACAACCTAATTATTGAGAGGATTTATTTTTGGATTTGGTATGCCTGATAAAATGCGTAGATTAATAGTTTTTTTAGGGTTGCTGGACACTGGTCTATGAAACGCAGATTTATAATTTTTTTCCATTTCTTTTTTCAATTTGGTATGTTGGGCTCCGCTTCGATGGGGCTCAATATCAGTATTTTACACGGAGCGACTGCCATCAGACCCCCCCCACAACGCAGTTACTGAGTCGTAGATTTTATCCTCCTCCTTCAGTAGTATTCCTCAATACTGAGGGTCGTGACCTGCCTTCATGGATAACTTTCTTGTGAGTGATGTCACACCATCTTTTGATCGCAGGTGTGATCGCACCTGCGGCCAGGACAGCGTCGTGAACCGAGATGGAAAGAGAGATGCAGATCTGGTCAGACCAACCTGTGGGCCAGCGGCCTCGTGCTCTTTTCACTTTGCCAGTGACACTAAGTTTTTCCAGATTGTCTTTCCGCCAATGTGACTGAAGTATACTAAAACTCTTCGCAAGCAGATGGTGGTAATTTTATAAACACCATGAAATATATGTACATGTGTTTCTTTTCCATTCTTGTCAATTCTTGGTATCGTACGAACGTGCGAAGATCGCATCGCGTATTTGCATGATAGTCGCGTAATCACGTTGTACTAAGACGACGCCAATGATATTTAAAAGTATAGATATGCCATACCCTAACAATACAAACGTAAAAAAGTTTCGTACGCAGCGGCAGCACAATACTCATAAACTAGTACAGTCTAACAAAGCAATTAGTATACAGGGTCGCCAGATATAGATGAAGATTTCTCAGGAAGTTATTATAGAATGGTTTGATTTGGGTTTTGTATAAATACAGTTTAACTTTGTCCGTTATTAAAATTATATTTCACTCGAAAACATCCATAATCTTCTGAGAAAACTTCATTTATATTTCTCTACCCTGTATACCAATTGCTTTGTTAGACTGTACAGGGTAAGTAAGTTGATTACTTCAAGTTACTTTCGCGTCATAATTGGAACACTTTCTGAACACACACGACGGCATTTTAGTTATTTTTTTGTCACCGGTCACGCTAGGCGCCTTACTTGACGCGGATTAATAGAAAAACGTTCTTATTAGGATAGTTTCGAGTCTTCAGTTGCGAGTGCAAGTAAAATATCTGTACTTTTAATTATCATTGGGATGACGGCTTATTATTGAGATGAAATTAATATACGAAAGTATAATAATATATGTGTTATCTGTGTATGTATGTAAAGGCTCGTAAACAGAGGGGAAGAAATGAGATAAATCACATGTAAATATAATTATGAGGAATGAATGGGCCTGACTATCGTTTGTTAACACATAGCATAGCTGTTAATAGCCATGTGGTTACGGATTTAAATAGGTCACTCGTGTCATGTGAAGGGGCAATGTCTGCAAACATACGGGCTATGAGGTCTTGTGAGAATCTATCACGGTTTCATTCAGGGGGTCTTCTCGCGTTTGACGAAAGAAGTAGAAAAAGAAGTACAAACTTTTGTTCCGACAGATACCTACATATTAAAGATGGACCAACCGTGAAATTGCGAAAAAAAAACAGCTGTTCCCTATAAGTACTTACATTTGTGTTCCCAAAAATCGTTTATAACATAGGTACCTGATGGTAAGCAATCTCCGCCGCCCATGGACATCCGCAACACTAGGGGAATCGCCGATGCGTCGTCGACCTTTTAAAAAGATGGATGCTCTTTTCTTGTAGGCTCCCATGTCGAATTTGTTCGGGAAAACCGCTGACGGAAGTTGGTTCCACAGTTTTGCTGTACGAGGCACAGGTGTAGTTGACCACCAACCATCAAAATGGTGAGGATGGAATTTAGATTTATAGCGGGTGGTACGATGGTGGACAAAATAACTTAATTATTAAATTAATTAATTAATTACACAAAATTTTTGTTACACCTATTCTATGTACCATATTCTAGCATATAAGTATATTGAATTGAATTGAATTGGAAATCAGCGGCTGATATAAGGTCGAACAATTCCTCAGAGCACTCCCCATTGTACAATTACATGCGATATAGGACACATGGAGATGAAACGTCTCTTAGCAAAGCTAGAAGGTCTAGCCGATTGGGTAGAAAAGTAGGGAACAGCTGATTTTTTTCGCGATTTCAAGGTTGGTCCCATAATAAAAGTTGTTCATACTGATGAGTACAATGACCCCTTAAAAGGTTTTCAGTTATTTTAATAACACGTTGTGACACCACCCACGGCTGGTGTGTCGCCCTTTTCCTTTGCGAACTTTGCTGACACAATGCCGTGTGTTTAGATTATGGCTCTCGATAGTTTATTTTTACTAATTTAGGAGTTTAACTAAAAGTAAACGGAGTTGAACGAAAGTAACCGACATAGCCCGAAGAATTGCCAAACTTAAGTGGCAGTGGGCGGGGCACATTGCTCGCAGAACGGATGGCCGATGGGGCAGTAAAGTTCTGGAGTGGCGACCGCGTACTGGAAGGCGCAGCGTGGGTAGGCCCCCCACAAGGTGGACCGACGACCTGGTGAAGGTCGCGGGAATCCGCTGGATGCGGAAGGCACAGGACCGGTCGTTGTGGCGATGCTTGGGGGAGGCCTATGTCCAGCAGTGGACGTCTTTCGGCTGAAATGATGATGATGATGATGATGATGAGGAGTTTAACTGACGGAAAAACCCTTGACATAATTCCTTATAATACAGGGCTTAGTTTATGCCTCACCGAGAATCACACACCGCACAATGCGTTTACTCAGCCAGTAATATAACTGGCATACAGCTCAGCAATATTTATGAACACCCCGTATATCGTAAAACAAACACGCTGTATTGGCCTCGAGAGTGCTATTATTTTGCTGTATATTACATACTTATATTTTGTGTACGTAGGTATTAAGTTGCCCAGTTAGGCATGCGTTGTTGTGTTGGATTATTGAGTTAAATTCACTAATAGGTAGTCGGGTTGCTGGAAACAGTAAGTTGTATCATCGTCATCATAAGCCCATTACTGTCTCACTGCTGGGCACGGGCCTCTTCTCAGAATGAGAAGGTTAAGGCCTAAGTCCACCACGCTGGTCTACTGTGGGTTGGCGGACTACACAGACCATCGAGAACTGTATGAAGCACTCTCAGGTGTGCAGGTTTCCTCACGATGTTTTCCTTCACCGTTAAATCAAGTGATAATTCAATTATGATCATATGAACTTGAAAAGTCACAGGTGCGGGACTGGAATTTAAACTCCTGCATGGAAGGCAACCTCTCAATCGCTAGGCTGGTTTACTGGGTTTTTTTAAGGACAGTTGTATAAACTTTGTCCTGTATGGATCGGAATGTTGGGCTACGAAAGGAATTAATGAAAGGCAAGTGCATGCAGCTGAGATGAGAATGTTAAGAGGAATGTGTGGTGTAACGAGAATGGATAGGATAAGGAATGAATATGTAAGAGGGAGTCTGAAAGTAGCGCCAGTGACAGAGAAGTTAAGTAGCAATAGACTGTCATGGTATGGACATGTGATGAGGAGGAATGAGGAGCATGTTACGAGGAAAGTTTTAAGTATGAATGTTGATGGCTATAAGAAAAGAGGGAGACCGAAGAAAATATGGATGGATTGTGTGAAAGATGATATGAATAGAAAGAAAGTGAACACGGATATGACGGCTGATAGAGATGTATGGACGAAAAAAACATGCTGCGCCGACCCCAAATAAATTGGGATAAGGGCAGGAGGATGATGAGTTGTATAAATAGCCTAGACATACCTGGACCTCAAATTGGGTATAGACAAAAGCCGGATTCGTATCACTCAGGCTTAATATTATGGTCTAGTGCATTTTGTTGATTTATAGACTAGATAAATCCATACATAGGTACATATTGTCATGGTTGTTTCCTATTAGGGTAGGCAGAGACTATGAATTTCCACTTGCTACGATCCTGACTCACCTCTTTCGCTTTATCTACGTTTAATGATCTAAAATGCATTTGCTAACCTTTTTAACGTCGTGGCCACGAACTCTTAGCACAGATTACTTATTAGTTACTACGGAACCCTTAGGTCATCGAAATGATCTTCAAGGGCCTAGAAAACAAAAATATACAAATTTGAAATTTGAATACTTTTTTATTTTGATTAATATGGCCTCGCTGCGGGTCTCTTGGTTGCTCGCAGGCCTCCATAAATCCGCGGAACCCCAAGTTGGGAAACCCTGGACCTGGACCCTCTGATTTATTGCACATTCTAACCGACCTGAGGATCAAATTTGAGACTACAGTTTGAGGCAATCAGGCCTTGTCGTTAATAACTCAATGTCTAAGTAAAAATTAAAAATAAAACACTTACTGAAGAACAAACCAAAAAATCATGAAAACTAAAAAATAAACTACTCACTAAAACTACAAAAATAACAAAAAATCGTTGGAAATAACAAAAAAATGCGTAAAACAAGTGGGTACATGTCTAAAGTAGTCGGGATAGTAGGGAAATGACGGTAGCGCAGTGTTCTGTTATTTATTGCTAAAGCGTGGCGTGGCTCATATCTAGGCCAGGAGATAGAGGGATGGTTCTACTACAAAATGTAGGTGCATGGTGTTTACGACAAAATAATACAATAATAATGTAATTTTATTTTCTCTTCACGAATTTTCTGTGGTAAGACATAAATAACATGAATCAGTAAGTAGAATTTGTAAGAGGCTAGTGCCTAAAATAGGCATTGCATTGTAATATTTGTAATGCCTATAGTACAGGTCATCAGGGCCCCAAATAATATAAAATTTATGTTATTATAATACGGTTAACGACGTCTGTGGTCTAGTGGTTCGAGTGTCGGATCTGATCATGAGGTCGTGGGTTCAATTCCCACAGAACACAAATATGTGTGTGATGAACATAACATGATGAGTGTTTGTGTTGATCTGGGCGTTTCTTATGTATTATAAGTATGTATTTAGAAAAGAAAAGTATATAAATATTATATCCATTGTCTAGTACCCATAGTACAAGCTCTGCATAGTTTGGGACTAGATGGTGCTGTGTAAAATGTCCTAAAATTATTTATTTATTTATTTTATAATACGGTTCTTAATAGAAAGGAAATAGTTGATGCCCCCGGCTTCACTGCCATATTATGTTGATAAAAATATCCTCAAGGACAAGGTCTATCTTTGTGTTAAATTTCATCCAAATCCGTTCAGCCGTTTCAGGATGATTGAAGGACAAACAAAAATTCATACTATTTCATTGAAAATTTAGTAGTTTTTTTTTTTTTTTGCCATTTTCTTAAGTTTTATTTTCATCTTCCTTTCGTGTCAATTGAGAACTCAGAATTTCTCAGGCAAATTTTGATGTTAGGTGGTTTTCTAAAATAACCATTTTAATTAGCGCAGTAATTTTGTGATAATTTTAAAGGTTATTAATTTTTTTTACATATTTTTAACAAAATTAAACTCACCAAGCAGAAGTTTGGAGAAGGTCACAGGAAAACTATATTAGTCTTTTTTATCACATGTCACTAGCACTTAAACACAATGATAAAAGAAAGAAGACAAATTAATAAAAAGAAAGAATAGAAATGAACTTTTTTCTAATAAAAAAATTAAAAAAACAAAATTAAAATTATAAAAAAAAAACGAAAAAAAACTTCTCAGAGTATTAAACTATAAATAATTGAAATTAAATTAATGAAATAGACAAGTGTGAAGCTGTCTTGTTAGTAAGTAAATGACGGTAGCACAGCGTTCACTGTTATTTATTACTAAGGCATGGCTCATAGCTAGGCCAGGAGATAGGCTGATTTTACTAGCACAAAAACTTTGTGTTATAATTAATTAGGACACAAATATTTGTGTGATGAACATAAGTGTTTGTGTTGGTCTGGTTGTTTCTTATATATTATAAGTATGTATTTACAAAAAAAAAAGTATATAATTATTATATCCATTGTCTAGTACCCATAGCACAAGCTCTGCTTAGTTTGGGACAAGATGGTGCTGTGTAAAAATGTCCCAAAACTATTTATAGATGTTTATTTGTCCTTCAATCACGCTGAAACAGCTGAACGGATTTAGATGAAAGGTATACAGATAGATCATAACCCAAATTAATATAATGGGCTACTTTTATCTCGAATAGATAAATAGTACCCACGGGATGCGCGATAACATCTTTCTTGTGATAAGCCGAATTATACGCAGGCGACCCGCGGGGATATGCATTATTATGCATTCTTATATAGGAGAAATTCTTAGTTTATCAAAGAACGGCTAATGAGACATCACAGATTTCCTTTTGCTTCGCAGCCGCTCACCGGCGGCGTTACGCTTGTTGATTGGATTATTTTATTTGTTTTCGTTTTAAGTAATTAAGCCATGGGTTGCCATCCCTGTTACACCTAATTAAAGACTTACCAATTTTTTTTACGAATAATTTGCTCAAATCTAAGCACTTATCACATGTTATTTAAAATTTTGTGTACTTAATTAATAAAAGTAAAAGAATAAAAATGTATTTAAAGTAGTAATCCCATAAAAATATTTAAATTAGCAAAAATATCGCATTGTGCGATACATTTAATCAGAAATTTTTCTTTTTATAAGCGTCATAAAACCGGTATATTTTTATTATTTATGTTCAAATAAAATGCAATGTGAAGTTTTTACGCAATTTTTTGTTTTATGATTCTGGTTCTTTCAGCTATGAATGTGTGTTATAAAATTTTCATACATTTTGTAAGTAATGCTGTAAAATTAACATTTAAAAAAAATCCAGTAAAATTTTACAAAGTTTAATTTATCGTAGAAATATTTCTTTTTGCTCGTTATAAAAAAATTTGAATCATGTGTTTGTAAAGCTTTTTGTTTTATATCTTTCACCGTTTATAACTAAAAGTCGTTTTATTCAGATAAATGAAGTATAAGAGCATGCAAGACATGAAAAGCATAAAGCAGCGTATTCAAAACATACACTAAAGATGAGCATGGGCATGAATGCAGGATATATTTTCCTTTTATTAAGTTCGTATTCAACATGTTGGAAACTCGGACAATTAAAAAATGGCGGACGGAATCCCGCTAAGAAAAGATTGAAGCATTTCGTTTTTTCTTAAACACATTATAATTTCGACAGAATTTTAACACACCAGTATATTGTTATTTTGTCAATGACAATAGAATAGAATAGAATAGAAAAACTTTAATTCGAGCAAAAGAACTCATATAGGGTTAGTAACAATTTTATTATCTTAAACCTAGGTGTTAGTATACAGTTATAAATTTTGACACATGTAACTGACAGCAGTGGATTATATATGGATAATCCACTCTGATCCACAATGATTACCGTCAGTACCGTCACACGAGATTTGTTGCGTAATCGTGGCTTTTTGTCTTACTATGTGTATGAATGTCTACGTGTCAGCCCGTAATTTTAAGCGAGCCGCTTTACTATGGGTGCTTCACTTTTTGTTTAATGAGATTCCATTCGACTTTTTTTATACGTCCAAGGTTGGAAATAAGCATTTTGGGTTAAATAGCTTAACAAAAGGTTGATTCTTGAAGATCCACATAATAATTTTCGTATTTGGACCACAAACTATAATTTTTAGCTGTTGTTTTTTATGAATTTACAGATGCGATAGACTTTGCCCATGGTTCGCCCATGTATAATTCGGCTTATCAGAGAAAGACTTATTTTCTCGGGATAAAAAGTAGCGTATATATTAATCCAGGTTTTGGCCTATCTGTGTGTTGGATTTTATCCTAATCCGTTCAACAAATTCAGCGTGATTGAGTAACAAACATCCAAACAGCAGCAGCATCCAGTTGGCAGCGCCTTTACTTCATAAGCAGTAAGGGCGGTTTTCTGACTAGGGTGTTGCCACTGTCATGCGCTCGACTGTATTTTCCTTACCATGTCGACTGTACATTCTTGTTTTTTGTTTTACTTTTTTTTGTATACCCACCTGTGAGTTACCTGTTTGTGTTTCTGTTGCACTGTTATTTAAATGTTGCGCGCCGTTAACTGGGACAATAAGCAATTTTTCTTTCCTTTTCTTTCTTTTGAAACATCTTCACAATTTTTATCATTTATAATATACCTAGGTAAGTAGAAAAAGGATACTTCAAATTTTTTTAAATCGTTTTACTTTTCTCCGCGTAAGTATAGTTTTTATCATTCGCCTGAAGACCCCTCACATACCTGTTAGATTATAAAGATTCTATACAAATCGTAGTGTTTATTGTATCTTAAAACTTTTACATAAAAATACCTAACCATGTCCTACATTGTCCATTCCTGACTTCAAATTAACAAGCAAACCAGCAGCCGAGCTCTCAAACTATAGAAAGTAAAGTTCCTTATAATAAGTTGGAACCTTATCACATCGGATGCTGGTCCATTGTTCCTTCATACTTTGTGGTCACGACTTCGCAAGTTAGTTTGACAGAGTACCAAGCGCCTATCTAGTATATTACAATGAGACGCTAGGCTTCTTTAGTCTTGGTTGTGATTAATTGTTTTTTCATTAACTTATCTTAAGGCGCATGTAGCAGCCAAGTTGCGCCCCCATCAGTAAAATAATTATTACTCGCTGAATGCGTAAACATAAACATAACCAGCCCATTACTGTCCCACTACTGGGAAGTCTGGGAACGGGCCTCTTCACTGTACGAGAAGGCTAAGGCCTTAGTCCACCACGCTGGCCTAGTGCGGGTTGGCGGAATACATAATTTATCAAAAATTAGTTTTTAACTGTTTAAGTACAGGTACTGTTTTTACTAAGTCAGTGAGGTACTGTAGTTTAATCAGAAACTATTAACTCAGTAAATTATACTTCGCTGTAGTTGTAGATAGAAAAAGTGCGAAAAGCGAAAGTGCGGAAACTTTTGGCTTCGATTCGATTGTTTTTAATCATCATCATCATCATAATTTCAGCCGAAACACGTCCATTGCTGGACACAGGCCAGTTGTGGCGATGCTTGGGGGACCAAGCATCTTCACAACGACCGGTCCTGCGCTTTCCGCATCCAGCGGATTTCCGCGACCTTCACCAGGTCGGCGGTCCACCTTGTGGGGGGCCTACCCACGCTGCGCCTTCCAGTACGCGGTCGCTACTCCAGAGCTTTACTGCCCCATCGGCCATCCGTTCTGCGAGCAATGTGCCCCGCCCACTGCCACTTAAGTTTGTCAATTCTTCGGGCTATGTTGGTTACTTTCGTTCTCCTGCGAATATCCTAATTTCTGATTTGATCACGTAGGGACACTCCGAGCATAGCCCTCTCCATTGACCTTTGAGTGACTTTGAGCCTTCTTATCAGGCCCATTGTGAGCGACCACGTTTCATTGCCGTAAGTAATTACTGGCTAAACACACTGGTCAAAGACTTTTGTCTTGAGACACTGCGGTATTTTGGATGAGAAGATATTGCTATTAATATTATTGTTATTAATAACTATCTTTAAACTTTCGATGTGCAATGTTTAGATGACAAGTTTGGTTCAAAAAAGTAAAATGGCGGAAACAAGTCTCTCGGTTCACGACTGTCTAGTTCAAGTCACGATGCACTTTGTACTTTAACCTAGTTTGAGCCATTCAAAGAAGCAGTTATTTAATAACTGTGTTAGGGTTCCGAGGGGAAATGGTTGAACTGCCTCGTAATAAATATTGTTATGGTAACTGTTATTCTAGAACATTCTCACAGTTTCACCTGGGTTCTAGTCTAAACAAATTTATACAACGGGTAATTAAAATGACTGTAAACCTCTTAAGGGGTCGTTGTACTCATCATTATGAACAGCTTTTACTATGGGACCAAACTTGAAACCGCGAAAAAAAATCACCTCTTCCCTATTTACTTCATAATGATGAGTACAATGATCCCATTTCAGGTTTGACGTTAGTTATCGCGCATCCCTAGGAAACTGTGCTTATTCCCGGGATAAAAAGTAACTTACATATTAATCCGAGTTATGATCTATGTGTGTGCCAAATTTCATGCAAATCCATTCAACCGTTGCAAAGTGATGGAAGGATAAACAAACAAACAAACAAACAAACATCTATACTTTCGAATTTATTATAATGTCCTCCCGGCCGAATTTCGGTCACGAAGGCCAATCTCTACGAAGACTAGCCAACTGCGTGGGACATAATTATAGAGCACAAGTGTGTGCGCAAACACAGGTGCACTCTCTATTCCCTCACTCTCATAATCCGATGGGATGGCAATCAGAGAGATAAGGCGCAGGACCGACAGCTTTACGCGCTCTTCGAGGCACGGATATTACTTACTTACTTACTCCTCTGGCTCAGCGACCCAAAGTGAGTCATGGCCTCCGAAACGAGAACTCTCCACTTTCCTCGATCTTGCGCGATATCTCGCCAGTTGGTAGCTTGAAGCTCACGTAGATAAGTCTCCATAGCATCTCCCCAGCGATATCTGGGGTGACCTACTGGTCTACGTCCGGTTGGTGGGCCCAGATACGCTTTCTTGGCTCCTCCATCTTCCCCCATGCGTTCGACGTGGCCGAGCCATCGCAAACGTTGCGCCTTGATTACAGCCATCGCAAACGTTGCGCCTTGATTACGCCAATGATCATATTAGTAGGATAAAAACAAATTGAATTTGAATTACCAAAGATCTCGATCAACATCAAATTAACTAAATAATTCTCCATTAATTCGAAATAATTCATCATAAATTCCTGCGGAACCAATGACAATAAACAAAGACAAGAATAGAACTCAACGGTTGATCAACTGATTTTGCTTCTGATGTCACAACTTCCGCTACACAGCGGATATTACGAAATGTTCCTTTAATAAATTACGGGAGGTTCAAACTTTTGTGGGGTTCAAATCTGGGGGTTTCAAATCTGGGGGATGGAAGGGTTAATTATATTTTGTTACGGCGCTTAATGCTATCTTTTTACGGGTGTTGTTCAATCTTATCTGATGGTGTTGTGTTGGGATGTATTTTCGTAAAGGGTTGAAATTTCGAAATGGGTTGGAATTTCTTGTTGGTTTAGTATTTGATTAGATTAAGAATTCTTGATTTGGTATTAATTAAAACTTATTGTGTTTTTTTAATAAGAGTTTCGTGTTTTAAATTCTCATATCTAGCCGCATCTGGAAACCGACTCCAATGTATTTGGGAAGAGGCTCAGGAGAAGAGAAGATTTATTTATTTGGCTTTTCAACAATGGGTACACTGACCATGAAATTAAACAAAAAAAAAAAAAAAACGGCCAAGTGCGAGTCGGACTCGCGCAGTAAGGGTTCCGTACCTCTCAACGACCTGATACCCCTTAAAAACTGATTTAATTTACGAGAGTTTATCAAAATACATCAACGCACAGTGCGCGAAATCTGATTTTTTGCATGTCTTTCTTACGCAGGTACCACCACATATGTCTATGTTATGTATGTTATATGTCATATTTTTAGTATTTGTTGCTAAACTACATAATATGCACTATAATCTGACCAAGTTTGACGCTGGTATATATTACGGTTTAGAAGATAGAGCAAAAACAAAAACGTTGAAAAAAAATGCATGTTTTTTGAGGTTTCTTGTATGAGGACTCCCTTTGGTTTTAGACTTTTTTTTGTTTTTAGTATTTGTCGTGATACACCTCATAGCAACACATATTCTGAGAAAATTTCAACCGGATACCTATTACCGTTCAAAAGATACAGCCCTGTGACAGACAGACGGACGGACGGATGGACAGCGTAGCGAGAGTAATAGGGTCCCGTTTGTCACCCTTCGCGTACGGAACCCTAAAAACAAACTAACTAATTAATTATTTCAAACTTAATCTAAGTGCCCCATTACTTATAGAAGAGCACATTTTTTTTTTTACTCATTCATTGTACTCTTTTCATTGTACTAATCATTATGAACTACTTTTACTATGGGACAAACCCTGATATCGCGAAAAAAAATCAGTTGGTCCCTACATTTGTGTTCACTTAAATCGATAAAATGTAGGGACCACCTGTTTTTTTTTCGCGATTTCAGGGTTTTTCCCATAGCACAGATAATATAATAGTTGTTCATAATGATGAATGAGTACAATGACCCCTTTTCGGGAAAGAAGCCATTAAAATTTCAACAGGTATAAAAATAACCTGTATAATCAGCAACAGGATTCTTATAATCACATCTACAAACATTATAGTACACATTTTGAGACACCTACGACAACGAAGCCTGCCTGTTTTTATCAATCCAAAAAGGTCATATTTCAGACTCGTGGGAAACTGGGAAACAGCGATATTTGTGTAAGAGTCGCTTTAAACCTCGTGTTTAAGCGAACGTAAACAGAGATAATATTTAAATTATTGTTTATCCATTATTATATGGTTCGCAGATATATGTTTCCTAGATGTGACTTCCATTTATTTTAGAATTTCTGACTACAAACAGAATAGCATCCTATAACGCAGATACTAGCTGGCAAAAACTTTTAAATTACAGCTCTTGTCTGCAATAATACACACAAAACACATCATCAGCTGGTCACAGACATAGTAAAAAATATAGACGAAGTGCTGCGAACAATCATAGTAAAGCCAAAAAAACTGTGCTCCTCAGTGTACAAACCAGCGCTCACGCACACATCATGCACCTGAAGTGTATTTGTTTTCGCGATGCTTACTGGACTATACCGCGACATGTGTACTGAGAGTGGTGACCACCGTTTGAGGTGCATGTGTGTGCGTTACAACCCAGCCTCCAGCAAATTTTCTTTCATTATGATAAATTATCTTCATCTTCATGCCTTTGAAATCTTCCCTCGTTATTGTACAGTGCCGCAATTCGGAAAAGTGCGCTAATTTTAAATTAAACTTAACTCAATGCGCAGCTCTGCCGACGAAGCAGCACTGGCAGGGTCGCCATGTAAGGAGTGGCGTACTGGAGTCAAATAAAAGATGTGTTGTCCATTGTAATGTCTATAATATAATGAAGTGTTATACTCGAGTTATGATAATATACGTATGTTAGAGGGGAGGCGAGTCCACACACTACACGTACGTCAATTTTGTTAGGTCCTCATTTTAGCTACTTACAGCCACTTCTAGGCTTCTTACACCTATGCGTATACAGTTATGCGAGAGCACGTCTTCCTGAACTGACTGCGACAGTCACCGCTCCGTATTTTTGTGTTTATAACTCCAACATGTTGCTGTTGTAAGTCCCGACTCCCGAGTGACTAGAAAAATGGAAACAAATAGCGTCTAAGAGCCTTTGCACTAGTGATGCGACTCGAGTCAGATTTTGCCACTCGAGTCATTCGAGTCATTTTACAATTTTACTCGAGTACCACTCGAGTGGTCGAGTCACTCGAGTGGTCGAGTCACTCGAGTGGTTCACGAATCACTCAATCACTCGAGTGGTCGAGTCACTCGAGTGGTTCACGAGTCACTCGGTCACTCACCTCACTCACTCATAAACGTCGATAACTCATTCAACACAACAGTTCACTTGAGTTCACTACACGCAACAAGTTCAAACAAGTGTGACAACAACGCACTTTAACTTATCTCTTTTAAAAAGCAGGTTTAAACTTGTTTGTCTCAGAGAATGGCTGGCGAGTGACTCGAGTGGTGGGCGAGTGACTCGAGTCCGAGTGAACTCGAGTCGATATTTTTTTCACACGAGTACGTTTTTTTACGATGTCACTCGAGTCACTTGAGTAAAATTGGACTCGAGTCGCATCACTACTTTGCACATGGCGTATTTTCTAAGCGCAGACGACGCAATGTGAGTAACGAGTCCTTGAGTGGAGACCGCGAATCGTAAACGCAGTGCAAGACGCCCCCAGCCAGGTGGACCGAAGACCTGATGAAAGTGGGTGGGGGGGTTACTGGATGCGGAAGGCAGAGGACCGAGTGTTGTGGCGCAATTTGGGAGAGGTCTATGGCCAGCAGTGGACTGCGATAGGCTGAGTTGATGAGACGACGCAATACAAACGCGATACATAGGCATTGTCCTAATACAACGCGACCATCGCAAGTTTACGCGAATTTTATTCGTGCGAGCCAACGATGCGAGTCTCCTCGTCGCCTATACCGCAAAGTTTGAAGACAAAGATCTTCAACCGATGCGTCCTGCTTGTCATGACTTACGGTGCCAAGACGTGGACACTGACAGTTGGGCTAGTCCACAAATTCAAAGTCGCTCTGCGAGCTAAGGAGCGAGCTATGCTTGTAGTTTCTTTAAAGGGTAAAATCCATAACGAGAACCGGAGTGACCGACATAGCTTGTAGGATCAGTAAGCTGAAGTGGCAGTGGGCTGGCCATGTCTGTCGAAGGACCGATGGCCGCTGGAGCAGACGAGTCCTTGAGTGGAGACCGCGAATCGGCAAATGCAGCGTAGGGCGCTCCCCCGCCAGGTGGACTGACGACCTGAAGAATGTGGCTGAGGGGGACTGGACGCGGAAGGCATAGGACCGAGTGTTGTGGCGTAACTTGGGTGAGGCCTATGTCCAGCAGTGGACTGTGATAGGTTGAGTTGATGAAGTTGATGAGCCCGCGATCAAACATACAGGTGTCGAATAGGTGTCATAAGGCGCTTGGTCAGCAAGGTCACAAATTTGCGGGTATTTTGAGAGGCTATTTGTTGATTTCTGTACGATGAAAATAATTGAATAAAATTTACGTAAATGACCAAGTCTTCAGCTACAATCTTACTTTCCTAATTTCTAAATTTTTTTGTTTTTTTATAATAATTATATACGTGAAAGTTTGTGAGGATCTATGTATGTACGGATGTTTGTTACTCTTTCGCGCAAAAACTACTGTATGGATTTTAATGAATTTTGGCAAACAAATAGAACATACCCCGGATTAACATATAGGCTACTTCTTATCCCGGGAAGATGAACAGTTCCCGAGGGCTGTGCGATAAACGACATTCACGCGGGCGAAGTCGCGGGCATAGGCTAGTATAAAATAAATAATTGAAAAAAGTACTTTTATCCTGCTTAATTTGATATTTCTTAAGGAATGCATCGATTAGTTTTTTTCTTTTTTAGAGTTCCGTACCCAAAGGGTGCTGACGGGACCCTATTACTCTCGCTACGCTGTCCGTCCGTCCGTCCGTCCGTCTGTCTGTTATAGGGCTGTATCTTTGTAAAGGTAATAGATAACCAGTTGAAATTTTCACAAAATATGTGATGCTGTGAGGTGTGTCACGACAAATACTAAAAATAAAAAAAAGTCTAAAACCAAAGGTTTCTTGTATGGGGACCCCCATACAAGAAACCTCGAGAAACATGCATTTTTTTCAACGTTTTTGTTCCTGCTCTATCTTCAAGACGGTAATACATAGCAGCGTCAAACTTGGTCTGATTATAGTGCATACTATGTAGTTTAGCAAAAAATACTAAAGACAGGGCAAACGTAGACATATGTGGTGGTACCTACGTAAGAAAGAGATGTAAAAAATCACTTTTTGCGTACGGTCGTTGGTGTCTTTTAATAAACTCTAGTAAATTAAATCAGTTTCTATGGGGTATCAGGTCGATGGGTGGTAAGGAACCCTTACTGCATGAGTCTGACTCACACTTGGCCGGTTTTTTTAATTTTTTGTTATAATTCAAAAATATGTGTTAATTAATTATTTAGTTAATTATTATTTTAAATTTAGAAATTCATAACCAAATTCATCAGTTCGAAACCAATTTTCACAAAACTTGGCACAAAGATAGCTTAAAACCCGATGACACAGGAAACTTTTTATTGTTCGCGTGAAGCTGTCGCGTCAGCTAATAATAACAAAACTATTTTAAGCCTTCTTAAAAGTGTATAGAAAACTTGGCACAACTATAAGAGCTGAACAAAAAAGTACACAACTGCAGACATAAGCCGCTCACCTATAAACGGTATAACTTGAAAACCAGACAAATCCTTTAGGATGGACCTATTCTGTCTGAGTGACTAGAGAAATAAGTAGGTAATATTATTATTATCATCAGCCTGTGGTGTCCCACTGCACGGTAAAGGCCTCCCTTCCCTTTTTCCACTTGTCCCTGTTTTTTGCCTTCTGGGGCCAATCCTTCAGATAGGAGTCAAGTTCGTCCCGCCATCTCCTTCTGGGCCTGCCGCGTTGTCGTTTGCTGCTGTCTGGAACCCACCGTGTGGTTGTTTTCGCCCATAGCTCCTCCAGCATACGGCAGATGTGACTAGCCCAGTTCCACTTAAGCTTGGCAGCTGTTTAGCCTACATCTGCAATTTGTGTTTTGGAACGCAGTATAGAGTTTCTTACACGATCAGTAAGTCTAAGGCCTAATGCGGCTAATGCCCATGATATTAAACGAAGGAGAAAATTCCTTAGTCATCACGTTTGAAGAAGAGATGTGTACCTAGTTACTTATTAATTTTGAGGGAAATCTAAATAAAATTAATAAAAATGCTATGCTGTGTTCAGTGGCAGCTACTGGCAATTATTTTGATTTGATTTGAAATTGTGGAGAGAACATTTGCTCACAAGCAGGATTCGGTCCTGTGACTCCTGTTTCGGTATACCAGTACTTTATACGCTAAGCTACCGTGAACACATGGTATCGAATTTAACCTCCACTTTGTATACGTCTTTGGGTAACGCCAGCCACATCTTATTAAGAAACAGAACGTGTGCCTTAACCGGATGTTTGAGTCGAGTGACTAACTTTGCAGTCCTGCTCGTGAAGATAATGTATTATTTGTCTATGTTTAGTTCAAATCTGAAATTCCTGGTAGTTTGCCGAATGAGGGGTCTTTTTAAGAAATGGCGACATCGTATTCCGGAACCTTCGATGGTACTAGAAAGAATAAAAGTTGAGAATTTACAAGATGATGAGGTAAAAGAAGAGTTTAAAAGGAAATTGAGTGAAAAGTTTGACGGATCAGATGATGTGTGTGATATAGAAGAGTTATGGGATGTTTTTAAGAAAGGCGTCGTGAATAGTGCTATCGAAGTATGTGGAGTGACTAAAAGGAGAAATGGCAAACAAGAAAAGAATGTATGGTGGAATACGGAAGTACAGAAGGTAGTGTGTGAGAAGAAGAAAGCATGGGTAGACTGGCTGGCAATAAGAGCTGACCAGAGAATGCAAAAGGCGACGGATGAAGATGTGGCTAAGGCCAAAAAGGAATATAAGAGAATAAAAGAAATTGTGAAGGAAATTGTGAAAAAGAAGAAGGATGAGCAAAAGGATGATTTTGATGAACGGTTATCTGAAGATTTCCGGAAAAACATTAAGTTTTTCTGGAAATCCATAAAAAGAGCCAGAGGAAAATCTGCAACCTCGGAGCTCAATAACATCAAAGACAAGGATGGAAATATAATGAATGAGGAAGGATGCGTGTTAAAGAGATGGAAAGAGTATTTTTAAGGACTGTTTGAAAAAGAGGTGATGCAAGTATCGACGGTGATGGACGAAAGGGCAGACATTGAGGATAGGTTTTGTATGGATGAAATTGTAAAAGCGTTGAACAGAATGAAATCAGGAAAGGCTCCAGGGTATGATAGGATATCAGTCGAAATGCTGAAGGCTGGACAGGGCGTGGTGGCTAGTCTGCTGTACCGTCTTGTGCTGGAGTAATGGCCTGGTACCAAAAGACTGGTGTAAGGCCGTGATTGTGCCGCTCTACAAAGGAAAAGGGTCACAGCAAGACTGCAAGAATTACCGTGGCATTAGCCTTTTAAGTGTTGTCGGCAAATTGTATGCAAAAGTATTGATTGAAAGAGTGATGAAAGTAACTGATGAAAAAATATGGGACGTGCAAGCGGGATTTAGAAAGGGCATGGGGTGTACGGATCAGGTCTTTTCCTTGCGATGCATAGCTGAAAAATGTTTGGCCAAAGGTCAAAAATTCTATTGCGCTTTCGTGGATTTGGAAAAGGCCTACGACAGAGTGATGAGGAATGAACTATGGTCTGCTTTGTCTATCTATGGGGTGAATAGCAACCTGATTCAAGCGTTGAAATCTCTCTATGCGGATTCTAGCGCTTGTGTCAGGATTAACGGCGCCTACTCTGACTGGTTCAGCATCGATAAGGGTGTGAGACAGGGATGTGTAGCGTCGCCGTGGCTGTTCAATCTATTCATGGACAGTTGTTTGAAAGATTTGAAAGAGAGTAAAAATGGTTTAGAAATGAATGGGTTACTTGTCAAATGTCTCCTCTATGCCGATGATCAAGTTATCCTTGCATCGTCGGAGGGGGAGTTACAGAAGATGGTAACAATTATGGATGGTGCTTTGAAGAGTAAAGGAATGAAAGTTAATGTTAGTAAGACAAAAGTTTTGGTTTTTGAAAAGGAAGAAGTTATGACAGAGTGCAATATTTTGATAGGTGACGAAAAGGTGGAACAAGTGAAAGATTTTGTATACCTGGGTTCCATGTTTACGAGAGATGGCAAGCATGTGAAGGACATTGAAAGGAGAGTGAGTGCTGGTAATCAGGTGAATGGGGTACTACACACCTTCATGAACAGCCGCAAAGTGTCGGAAAAGGCACGGCTGGCTGTTCATGGGGGAGTGTTAGTGCCTACACTTATGTATGGTAGTGAAAGTTGGGTATGGCAGAAGAAACATGAAAGCAGAATAAATGCAGTAGAAATGAGAGCTTTGAGAAGTATATGTGGTGTAACTTTGAGAGATAAAGTAAGGAATAACATGATAAGGGAGCGTTGTGGAGTGAAAGAAGATGTAGTGACAAAGATTGAGAAAGGTATGTTAAGATGGTTTGGACATATAGAGAGGATGGACGAGAGGAGATTGACGAAACAAGTATACGAAGCGAGTGTGGATGGGAGAGTTGGAAGGGGACGACCTTGGCGAACGTATCGCGATCAAATCGCGGATGTTCTCAAAAAATGCCAGGTTAAGAGTTCTCTAAACCGACGAGCATGCATGACGAGGTTAATGGACGTAGATGAAGCGAAAGAGGTGTGTCAGGATCGTAGCAGGTGGAAATCCATAGTCTCTGCCTACCCCAATGGGAAACAGGCGTGATAATATGTATGTATGTATGTAGTTCAAATCTAACCCTAAGCTGGTCCATCAACCATACAACCCAAGGTTAAGGCTGTGTGGTTGATGTTCAAATCCTATCAAAAAGATAAATATGAAAAAAGGGTCAAGTAATATTATTATTTTCAATTTTTTTTTCATTGTGTATGCACATTCTACCACATTCTTAAATATATCCCTCGTTCACCTAGTCATGTATAAATATAGCGATATTTAAGAGTTATTTTCAGAGAGTACATTTTCAATATGAATACCTAAAAAGCATGAATATTTGATATTAAAACGAAAGCATCTTACATTTTCAGAATAAGCCGGCGAGCTAGAAACAAGCCTCGCATATCAACTCAAGGGCGAAGTTTAATATATGCATTTTGCGCCCTCACTGCACTCCATACAGCGTACACGTATACACACGTACATACATGCATAGCATGCTTGTGAAATATATGGATATTTATGCATGAAACCGCACTACACACTTTTAGCAAATTGCAAATCAATGTTTCATGTTTTTGCCGACAGATGGCGGCGAAGTTTGACAGGTAAATAGAAATTGTAATTGATGAGGGTAGTTTATATGTTTTACTTTTTTGTGTAGTTTGGTGCAGTGGTTGAGAAATTGATTCTTCCCCGGGCGGTGGGTATTCATGAGGATTCTCCTATGTAAGCAAATATGGGTGAGTTCTGTAAATAGTGCTGGATGGTCAAATCAGAAACTATAATGTATAGAGAAAAGTCGTTAAAGCAGTCTTGACCTTGATTTTGTAGAAAACAAACCTGCATTTTTAGATTTTTGAAAAAGCTGCTGGTTCAGCTAGGAATCGAACCCAGCCTTTTCTTATAAAATATCCTCCTAAGTATACCTTATTTTCCGAGGAGGAAACCAGTCTCATGGGGAGATTGTGGGATGTAACACCACACACACACACATCACTAACATATTTTTGCTAACTTATTCTTTAGTTGTAGTTTTTGTATTTATATAGTTTTATTGCATAAACAATTCAATGTCTTTCTGCACATGGGAGAGGGCACAGACTCTTGTAACTCTTGTAAAGTTTCTCACCTTACACAGGAGTCAGGGACTTCACAAAACTTGTCACAACTTTTTATGTCAATAAAGATTATATTATATTATGTGTGGGATTTTTACCGCACTAAAAGCTCCCTGGTGTCCATCTTCAGCAAAATAGAGGGGGGAGGGTTTGTCTCCCTGAACACATTCCCAATACGTTTACAAATGGCGGCACGGGACCACTGCGTGCCACCCTCATCCCTGAGGTCACCCAGTGGACGCCTAAAACTTTGGACGGCTGTGACCATAAAGGCCCCTCCGCGCACCTGTCCTATCGACAGAGCAGGGGGTGCGGCGTGTTGCCCCCTATATCTTACAATTGATAAGGTTACTGAGAAGGAGCAAATCCTGCAAAGAAGTGTTGTGTTGAAAATCAAAGGAAGTAAATGTATAAGTATGTATGGAAGGAGAGGCCTATGTCCAGCAGTGGACGTCTTTCGGCTGAAATAAAGAAAAGAAAGATAGAAAAAATATTTATTTTCTTCAAAAGTGACGCACAAAATTACCAAAAAATTCAAGAACACTGTATATTTTATAAATACTGGAATACCTTGAAATTCCCAACTATTAGGATAAGTTCCCTTCAATATGGTTGAGTTAAGCGATGGCTGATGCTCGCGTAATGCTCGTGAACGGGTGCCGTTTGTCCGGACAGGTCAGCTCCTACACTGGTTTATTTCTCACTTTTAAACTCTTATTTATTTTCGGCATTAACCTACATTAAGGTGGTTTCCCACCGGCGAGGCGTGGAGTGGATTGGATGGGCGTGAATTGAAATCTCGCTGACGCTTTCACACCAAAAGATGTACATCGCGAGCTGGCGCCGACCGGCACCGGCTCGCACCGGAACGCGCTGGCCGGCGCTGGTCTGCAATGTACATTGCAGGTAGGTGCTAGTAGTAAGTGAACGTGATCCCTGTAGCCACGTTCCTTTACTATTTTTGTCAAATAAATACTCTATTCATGCAGCAATAAAGTTAATTTGGTTCTGTGTCAGCGCGAGAAATCGCGAGGTAGAGCGTGGCAGAGCGCGGCCGGGCGTGGCGTGGCAGAGCGCGGCCGAGCGTGGCGAGGCCGAGTGAGACCGGGCGGGCCGGTGCGAGATTTTTGTATCCGTTTCGCAATGTAATAAATACTCTATTCATGAAGCAATAAAGTTTAATGTTGTACCAACAAATATTTCAATTCTCGCCTCGCACATCCAGACCTTACACACCAAAGATGGGCGTGACGTGAATTGAAATTTTGCTATACAAATTTAAATTCTCGCTCGGCCCAGCCACGCCACGCCTCGCCGGTGTGAAACCACCTTTATACTCACATTATCTGAATGAATTTGATGTAATAAACAATAATATAATTTAAAAAGAGTATATCCATGGAGTTTCTTGCCGGTTCTTCTCTATAGGACTCACAATTTAGAATCGTGCAACTAAAGCCGTTTCAAAAGTGCCTGTAATTAGGTTTATTTGAAATAAAAATCATTTGAATTTGAATTATTCGGGCTTTCACAGTAATATACATACAAAGCAGAGCTTACGCCGGAAGGATTATCGAGTCAAAGACCACAACACAAGGTTCAAAGCAGATTACTCGATTCGCAAACATTCGGATCCCTTATTAGAGTATTGACGGGACCAATTAGTGTAAAGCTTTAAGGACCTCTAATCCTGGTGTAAGTCGAAACAATTGGGTTGAGTGGGGTATGTTCCAAGTGTATTTTGTTTAGAAATTTCATTATTTTTTTGTATACAAGATGTTGATTTATAACCGTGCCATATTTCTAGATCAAATCAAATAAATGATGAAAGATTTTCATCATTTCGAAGAAGAAGGTCATCTAAAAATACTTGACCAATTCTATAAAGAAAGCGAAAGCGTATGTGGGCCAACCAACCGGACGTAGACCAGTAGGTCGCCCCAGATATCGCTGGGGAGATGCTGTGGCTGGAGACTGATCTACGTGAGCTTCAAGCTACCAACTGGCGAGATATCGCGCAAGATCGAGGAAAGTGGAGAATTCTCGTTTCGGAGGCCATGACTCACTTTGGGTCGCTGAGCCAGAGGAGTAAGTAAGTAGTAATTCTACTGTTATTAAATAAACAAATTTTCACTTAGAAATTGTAACGAGTTTTGAAAAAATCCCGAACGATTAAGAGAAACGGTCAATGGCGGCATTGTCAAAGGACGGAAATTCCGCTTATTTTTTGGTTGGTTCGCACGCGTCCGTTTTGTTTCGCACGACACGGCACGACACGGGGGAAATTTGTTTGTTTGCAAATTAAATTGGTACTTAAAATAAAAATGTAACTTTTGATAATTTTTTCTTAATTGATTCCTGTTCAGTATCAGTAGTAGAGTAACCTCCTTAATTATGGCACGGATACAGATCAACATCTTGTATATAAAATAACCAGGGCTTGAAACCGGTATTTTGAAAACCGGTATTTTAATAAGGGTTTTTAAACTGGTTAATCCGAGTCCACTGTTCACCAAGTTATGTTGTATAAAAAAGTTTTATAACATGTTACTTAATCTGGAATTCTGGGCTCACCCTAACGGTTACCTAACTTTATGAGCTGCCTATGTGCAGCTGTAAACTTTGACAGGCCTAATAGTACCTATTAGCCTGGTGAAACTGACCAGTCTTGAATTTCGCATTATATTATGTTTACAAGTCAGATTCCAGCCGACGCTGTGTAAGGGAGCTCTTTACTTTGGAATAGGGATGGGCTAGTGTCGATAGATTAGGGACTTACAAAAGTTTTAAAAATGTTGTTTTCTTGACAGTTTATCAATTTTTGAGCAAAGCGAGGTATCTGAGTTAACTAGGCCGCTCAGCACTTTGTCCGTCCGTCTGTCTGAATGTAGTTTCCATCTAGTTCAACATTCTGCTGCCGTCTTGACTACCTGATAGGACACGATATTGATGCATTCTTCCTTCTTGACTACGAGGACACGACAATAATACAATTGAAGAAGTGAAACACAAGCTCATTATGTAAAAAAAACAAAGAAGGGCCCAATAGACATATTTTATTTTTATAAAACAGTTTTAGTAGGTAGTTGGCTGAGATACGGGTGCCAAAAAGGCCTATTTTCATACTTGGTCATAAACGAATAATGTATATTTTTGTTAATAAAATAGAGAGATTTTGTTTCTCCTATAAAATGTAATTTTTCCAACAGGGTCCATCCCTTCTTATTTCGACCTCTTAAATTTTTTACTTGTTGTAGAAAAGTTCTATTTTCCAGATCCATCAACAAAAATTACGGAATAATTTGTGTCTAAAGCGTGTGCTATAGGGTGAGCAACCAGCCTCTACACCAAGGTGACCTTGGTGGGAGGTTGGTCACTGACAGCCGTCGTCAAACTAAATTTGGTGACAAACCACTGTCTACATGGTTGGAAACCAGGGTAGCGACATCTATCCGCTACATAAGAACTAACACTGACGCGACGACAACAATCCTGTATCACGCACGAGAGGAAAGTAGCGACATCTATCCTTCTAGAAGAGAACTTCCTGAATCACGCACGCAGAGAATGCCGCGAAGTTAGCATATATACAAGCTCCCAACTTCAACCGTTGGGCAGTAGCCCGCCAGGCGCAGACCCAGCCTCGTCGGAGGATCCTTCCTTTGGTTGGAGGAACACGATACCTCGTTCCTCCACACAAGTAAGGCCACCTTGGTGGGGAGGCTGGTTTGTCACTGTGTAGCAGAGCTTAAATCTATCGATATCGACGTCACCCCTTCCCGAACCCGTTTGCTCGGCAAACCGCATTTTGTGGAAGTTGCTTGTCGGTTTCCGAAATTAGATTTGCTCTGCGAGCTGTAACAATGATTAAAACCAGTCTCGCTCAGCTTTCGTCTCGTCTTGAAGCATTTGTCAATAGTTTCACGTGATAGTCTTTTTTACGAACGAAGTTCCTTAAAGCAACTTGCGGTAGGTATGATTCCGCATTGCACGGCCTTTGAGTTGTGGTGATGTTCCAAGTGTGCCCAGACATCGCCTAAAGAGCGTCATTATAGGAAGAGGGACCCGAAAATGGGCTACGCTGGATGGGTCGCGAATGCCATGCAATGCAGTTCTCGCGGCTCATCCACCAAGGCGAGAGTAGGCGAGAGTAGGTACACGGCGGAGTTTTTAGTGGGTGCGAGCCCCACATAACCACGCTACCTCCCCGGGTGGCGTGACATGCGATAGGCATTTTCTACGCCTCAAAAAAAAAAAAAAACATAAAAAAAGGTATGATTCGGGAGAATATGTGTAGTCACGTATGATGTTTGCGTTATGAGTAGGTTTAGTCGTGAAAAGGTAACAAACAAACAGATAGACCGACAGTAACTTTCGCATCTATACAGTATGTAACAAAAACCCTGTTGTTCTTGTGAGCTACGTTATCAGAATGGATATTCATAAGTAAGGACACAAGTCATTTAGATCTCTTTAATAGAACTCTTCAATAAAAAATCTTAAAATTAATATTTTGGCTATTTGGTCAGTTCATAATGATATCATAAAATACAGTACCGACCCCGGGAATGCACTTTGTTAAACTGTGAATACTATCGTAGGATTCCACGTGACAGGCTTGACCTAGTGTGGAATCCACAAGTTAATTGTTTCCTTATGTAATACCTACTACTTATACCTGTAAGGAAATTTAAAAATACAGTTATTTTTGGCAAATAAATGATTATCTCATCTTATCTAATATTAAATCGTAAAACGAAAATGATTTAATATTTAATTTGATTATTTTTATTGATATAATCACTGAGTCAAGTGAGTTTTGAGTGATAGAATCACTTTCAATTTACAATTCATCATTTCAGCCGAAAGACGTCCACTGCTGGACATGGGCCTCCCCCAATGGGGGGATATGCCATAATCGCTTGGCAGGCGGGTTGGCAATTTACAATTAATAATGATTTAATATTTGATTTGATTATTTTTACTGTAGAGTTTTTCCAAATGAGTTGTGTCCTTACGTATGAATATCGATTCTGATAACGTACCTCACAGGAACAACAGGGTTTTTGTTATATATTGTATACGCATACTGCGCACCACAGATGTAGAGATAGAATGGTTATAATCACAATTTTACTTGCGATTCATGCTTGGCAACTTTTGAACAAACAACGCCTTACATAATACCATACAGTACTGAAACGTGGTCGCTCACAATGGGCCTCATAAGAAGGCTCAAAGTTACTCAAAGGGCAATGGAGAGGGCTATGCTCGGAGTGTCCCTGCGTGATCGAATCAGAAATGAGGAGATTCGCAGGACAACGAAAGTAACCGACATAGCCCGAAGAATTGCCAAACTTAAGTGGCAGTGGGCGGGGCACATTGCTCGCAGAACGGATGGCCGATGGGGCAGTAAAGTTCTAGAGTGGCGACCGCGTACTGGAAGGCGCAGCGTGGGTAGGCCCCCCACAAGGTGGATCGACGACCTGGTGAAGGTCGCGGGAATCCGCTGGATGCGGCAGGCACAGGACCGGTCGTTGTGGCGATGCTTGGGGGAGGCCTATGTCCAGCAGTGGACGTCTTTCGGCTGAAATGATGATGATGATGACGCCTTACATATTGGCGTCATTAATTAAAAAAAAATAACTTTACTCAAATGTACTTTACAGCTTTTGTTTCTGCAGTTAGAAACAGCACAATAAGGCATTTCTGCGGGTTTTTGTTACAGTATTTACAGAAACAAGTCATCAGGCGTACTGAGAAAGGTTTTGAAATGCCCTGCACTATGGTGCAGTGTTGGCACGCGCGCCCGGCCCACTTTTCCATTCTATTTCTGTACTGCGCACGCTCTCTTTCTAGTGTGCCTGTGTGTGTGCAAGAGGAACTTTGTTCCTGACGTGGGTGTGACTGCACAAGTTTTTTTGTGTAAATTGATGCCAGGTAACCGAGGGGCTCCTGGCTAAGTAGCAACTACGCGAATTGTATGATGAGGTTAAGCTACACTTGCCGCGGTCAGTCCGAGGATGGGTGACCATTTCGTTAAGCTGTCGGTCCCAGTTGCCAGTCTATTATATGGCAGTCGTTACGGGTAGTCAGAAGCGCGAAAGTCTGACAACTGGTATAAGCTTCGAATGTCGGTATTACCCAGTAACTGGGTTACTGAAGAAAATCCATGTTTTTTGAGGTTTCTTGTATGGGGATCCCCTTTGTTATATTTTTTTTCTACTTCATTATCTATATCTATACTAATATTATAAAGAGGAAAGATTTGTATTTTTGTGTGTTTGTTTGTAAATACTAATGTCATAAAGAGGAAAGATTTGTATTTTTGTGTGTAAGTTTGTAATGAATAAACTCAAAAACTACTGTGCTGATTTCAAACATTTTTTCACCATTAGAAAGCTACATTCACCCTGAGCACAAAATATCTAATAGTACTATCGTACCCTGAGTAACATAGGCTATATTTTCATGTCCACCCGTGTGAAGCCGGGACGGGCCGCTAGTTTGTCATAAAAGGGTTCATAGAAACACATATTTTGAGAAAACTTCAAGACGGACGGACAGACGGACAGCGTAGCGAGAGTAATAGGGTCCCGTTTGGCACTCTTTGGGTACGGAACCCTAAAAAACGACAGTAAAAAGTCCTTTTTGGCATCACCACTATCCCTAAGATAAAGACGTCCACTCATCATGTCTAAGCCGTTCTAATTCTTTCCGCGTCATTTACCGTATACAATAGAATTAGATTGTGATGAATAGCCCGCATTAGTGAACATCCCTTGTTAATAACGCAGTTTATTGTCTTAAATGCCTAAGATTGATACTACGTTAATGATTTTCAGGTTGATTACAATTTACTTTACACCATCTTATCTAACACATAGCAGTATGTCCAGCCATCTGTATAAAAATTACATGAAGACTGCCTGAGAGAAACTAGCATATGAATACAGCTGGGTTGGACCGCATTCGGGTAACTTCGTTGAATCTTCTCGTCGCCTATTCCACAGAGCCTTAAGACTAAGAAGGTCTTCAATCAGTGTGTCTTGCCTGTCATGACTTACGGAGCCGAGAGGTAGACTGCCTCTGAATTTTGAGCATCTAATTGTATACATGCTGAAATTTTAATTTCTTCTTTCCCGAAAAGGGGTCATTGTACTCATAATTATCAACAACTTTTACTATGGGACCAACCATGAAATCGCGAAAAAAAATCAGTTCTAAATATGTATACAGACCCAACTGGGACTTGACAGAAAGCACCGTTCTGGAGGAATCAGGGTTATGCTGCAGGGCCCCTGACCCCTCAAGGGGCTTAGTATAAACTAAGAATAAGGCTGTATATAATAATGAAATTCTTTATTCGGACAACTAGTTCCATTACATACATATGGCGCCAGGATTGCTATAAAACCTTTTTTTTACTCCACCACCACACAGCTATTTGTACAGAGTCTGGCATCATTGCATGCGTTACATACAGCTTTTGGCTTTAGGAAAAGGGAATAAAAAATTGGGCCCCTCAAGTGTTGGCGCTCTAGGCCCGCGCTTCGCTGGCCTAAGTGTAAATCCACCCCTGCTCTAGGTGGACAAGTAAACCTTATTGGCCTGCTCATCTGATTAAGGTTTAAAGGGTAAATAAATAAATCTATTCAGCAACAATTTATTCATCCATCGTGGAGCGGTCTCAGTCAAATTTATGAGACCACAGTTCTCGAAGATTCTTACAGATACAACCTTTGATTCATAGCTGATTTTGATTCATGTCTGGAGTACTGCGAGATGAGTGTATGAAAGTATGTATTATTAATATTTTATATAATTATTTAATTTTTCTTTAATGTTATGTTAATTAATTTAATTTTTGTCTTTAATTTTTGTAATTGGCATCCAGCCGTTTTAATTAAAGTAAAATAAATAAATAAATAAAATAAATAAATAGCAAGCTATAACTGTGAAGTTGAGTTTTGTTTTAGGTTTTCTTTGTAAGATATAAGATATGGAATAATACATTTATGGCTAAAATTAATATCCAATCTATCCACGATTTGCCCTACTAGAGATAGGAATTTGACATATGCTTCATACAAAATATGTCAAATTTCTATCTGCAGTAAGGTAAATTGTGGATAGATTGGATATTAATTTTCGCCGTTAATGTATCAAGTTTACCCGGATTACATCGCGTATGTTATTAAATTTGGTTTTACTGACATTTTGAAAGATATACACCATCATGGTCGCAGGAAAATTAGGATAACAATCAACTCAGCCTATCGTAGTCCACTGCTGGACATAGGCCTCTCCTAAGTTGCGCCACAACGCTTGGTACTCTGCCTTCCGCATCCAGTCCCCCCCAGCCACGTTCTTTAGGTCGTCGGTCCACCTGGCAGGGGGGCGCCCTACGCTGCGTTTGCCGATACGCGGTCTCCAATCAAGGACTCGTCTGCTCCAACGGCCATCGGTCCTTCGACAGACATGGCCAGCCCACTGCCACTTCAGCTTACTGATCCTACAAGCTATGTCGGTCACTCCGGTTCTTCTCCGGATAACCTCGTTACGGATTTTATCCTTCAAAGAAACTCCAAGCATAGCTCGCTCCATAGCTCGCTGAGCGACTTTGAACTTGTGGACTAGCCCAGCTGTCAGTGTCCACGTCTCGGCACCGTAAGTCATGACTGGCAAGACGCACTGGTTGAAGACCTTTGTCTTCAAACTTTGCGGTATAGGTGACGAGAAGACTCGGCTAACAAGCGTCTTTACAAATAAAATAAATAAATTACCGTATATTTTTTATTTATTAGAATTAGGAGCAATCACTCACGATTTTCGCCACTCCACTGCCCTATCGGCCATCCGTTCTGCGAGCAGTGTGCCCCGCACACAGTCACATAAGTTTGGCAATTCTTCCGCGTACTGGAAGGCGCAGTATGGATAGGCCCCCCAAGGTGGACTGACGACCTGGTGAGGGTCGCGGGAATCCGCTGGATGCAGAAAGCGCAGGACCAGTCGTTGTGGTGATGCTTGGGGGACGCAGCAGTGGACGTCTTTCAGCTGAAATGATGATGATTATGATGACTCACAATTTTCAGCACCGGAATGTCTTCCATGATAAGATGATACCTATCTATTCTTGTCTTACTCTTACAAGTAAGAAAGCTGTGAAGTATGTAAGACAATCAGAACTTTATGAAGCCGAGAACTGCCCATTTTACAAAACTGTGTACTAACATCTTTATTGTAGCAAGGAGAAGTGAATCGTGCAGTCTGCGCGTGCAATTCTATCAGAATTGAATGTAGAGATAGCACACACAGTACAATAAGTTCCCTTTAACATGGTTGAGTTAAGCGATGGCTGATGCTCGCGTCATGCTCGTGAACGGGTGCCGTCTGTCGGGACAGGTCAGCTCCTACATACTACGGCAACTCTTTTTAGGTTCATTTCTAAAGGCAATATTCTCACTTTTAAATTGTTGTTTATTTCCGACATTAACCTACATTACACTCACATTGTTTTAATTGATGTAATAAACAATTAACTATTTCAAAAAGAGAATATCCATGGAGTTTTTTGCTGGTTCTTCTCCATAGGACCCACAATTGGGAACCGTGCAACTAGAGCCTGACGTTTCGAAATTGCCTTTAATTAGGTTTATTTGAAATAAAAAGCATTTTTTCCAAGCATTCATAACCTCGGTCAGGCACGGTACCTCAAAATCAACCAGTGTGGAGGCTAATATTTTCCTGGTTAATTTATCAGTACTGTGGACCGAGGACAAAAATGCATGGTGCACCTAGTTTACTTTCGTCGAAATACAACGCGAGTAAAGCCCAAGCATCGGCTAGTAAAATACAAAGAAAATATAACTCAAAACGCAACTTATACAAAACGAACAAATCTACTAATTATTTTTCGAGTTATTCTCAGCAAGCCCTTTCATTTGATACCCATATTGTACGAGTGCATGAAAAATAACTAGTCCGCCATCTTGGGTGTTCCGCCATGTTGGATTTAGAATGACGTCACACAGCTAACCATGTATTGTCAACCAAAATAAACGTGTATACAAAATTTCAGCTCAATCGGTTCAAGATATCTGCTTCAAAACTGAGTTGCAAGATTCCACCCTAACAAACTTACGTACATACATACATACATTGCAAGTTAAATAAAAGCTTGTAAAAAAATCTTCAAAACAATGTTTATTCCGACTGTCCCGCTATCCGTACTTGGCAACGAAGGTGCAATGACGTCACACAAATATTTGTTCGTTAGACTGGTGCAGAAACTGATCATTTTGTGTGTACAAAACAGTTTGTTTATTGTACTGACAAGCCATTGGGTCTGTTTCTTGGTTATGGAAGCCAAGATTTTGAGTTTTAATTTAGACATAATTTGTAAATAAGTTTCATGCCGAACAAAACCACTCTCTTCAATAATAGTGTGTCGTAACACAAGGACCTGGGAAATCCTCGTCGTTCGATCAATCGAACCACGCCTACTTGGAAAATGTATGCCCGCATGGTTCGACTTTGGAATCGGACGAAAAGGATTCACAAATCCGCATCGTTCGATTGATCGGACGAAAAGGATTTAAAATTCCTCGTCGTTCGATTAATCGAACTGTGCGATCGGACCACGCGGCCGGTAGGTTTTGTATGGCTACTAGATTGTACAAGTACCATCATTTGCCTAATTCTCTCCCCCAAATTTGTAGTAACAATCTATTCAAGAATAAAGCACAGAAATTACTTAAAGAAAACCAGCCAAGTGTGAGTCGGACTCAGGCAGAAAGGGTTCCGTACCACCCAACGACCTGATACCCCATAGAAACTGATTTAATTTACGATAGTTTATCAAAATACATCAACGATCGTACGCGAAATGTGAATTTTTACATCTCTTTCTTACGTAGGTAAGAACATACGTCTTTTTAAAAGGTCGGTGACGCATCGGCGACTCCCCTGGTGTTGCGGATGTCCATGGGCTGCGGAGATTGCTTACCATCAGGTGACCCGCATGCTCGTTAGCCCTCCGATGTTATAAAAATAAATAAAAATAAAGGGGTTCAATCACATATGTTTACGTTTTCCTTGTTTTTAGTATTTGTTGCTAACATAGTACATAGCTACATAGTACATAGTAGCTACATAGTATGCACTATAATCAGACCAAGTTTGACGCTGATATGTATTACCGTTTTGAAGATAGAGCTGGAACAAAAACGTTGAAAAAATGCATGTTTTTCGAGGTTTCTTGTATGGGGAACCCCTTTGGTTTTAGACTTTTTTACCCGACTGCGCCAGAAGGAGGGTTATGTTTTTCGAGTGTATGTATGTATGTATGTATGTATGTATGTATGTATGTATATTTCTTTGGCACGCTCTGTGGCCTAAACGGCTTGATGGATTTGAGATTGAGAGGTGTCGTTAGATTTGTCTTAATTCTGAGAGTGACACTGGGTACATCAAAATTTAAAATATTAAAATGGCCGCTTTTTGGCGCCATATTACCTCTCCAAAAATTTTTTTTTTCCGTCAAAAACTATCGAGTGGGGTATCAAAATAAAGGGTTTTATAAATGCTTTACAAAAATATATACAACTTATATGTTTAAATGTAATTTGGAATGAAAAATGCTAAAAAACAACAAAATATTCAACGTTAAAAATGAATTTGAATTTTCAAAAAAAACATTAATAGCATGATATGTAAAACATGACAAAACTAAAAAAATTAAAATAAAAAAATTAATTAACAAAAACAAAAAACCCGACTGCGTGTAAAAATAACAGAAAAGATATAAACAAGACTTATCAACACGCAGGCGGAGGCTACCTATGAATTATTATGTAATTCATGACCAAAAACATACGTAGCCTCCGACTGCGTGTTGATAAGTCTTGTTTATATCTTTTCTGTTATTTTTACACGCAGTCGGGTTTTTTGTTTTTGTTAATTAATTTTTTTATTTTAATTTTTTTAGTTTTGTCATGTTTTATATATCATGCTATTAATGATTTTTTTGAAAAGTCAAATTCATTTTTAACGTTGAATATTTTGTTGTTTTTTAGCATTTTTCATTCCAAATTACATTTAAACATATAAGTTGTATATATTTTTGTAAAGCATTTATAAAACCCTTTATTTTGATACCCCACTCGATAGTTTTTGACGGAAAAAAAATTTTTTGGAGAGGTAATATGGCGCCAAAAAGCGGCCATTTTAATATTTTAAATTTTGATGTACCCAGTGTCACTCTCAGAATTAAGACAAATCTAACGACACCTCTCAATCTCAAATCCATCAAGCCGTTTAGGCCACAGAGCGTGCCAAAGAAATATACATACATACATACATACATACATACATACATACATACATACATACACTCGAAAAACATAACCCTCCTTCTGGCGCAGTCGGGTAAAAAAGTCTAAAACCAAAGGGGGTCCCCATACAAGAAACCTCGAAAAACATGCATTTTTTCAACGTTTTTGTTCCAGCTCTATCTTCAAAACGGTAATACATATCAGCGTCAAACTTGGTCTGATTATAGTGCATACTATGTAGCTACTATGTACTATGTAGCTATGTACTATGTTAGCAACAAATACTAAAAACAAGGAAAACGTAAACATATGTGATGGAACCCCTTTATTTTTATTTATTTTTATAACATCGGAGGGCTAACGAGCATGCGGGTCACCTGATGGTAAGCAATCTCCGCAGCCCATGGACATCCGCAACACCAGGGGAGTCGCCGATGCGTCACCGACCTTTTAAAAAGACGTATGTTCTTACCTACGTAAGAAAGAGATGTAAAAATTCACATTTCGCGTACGATCGTTGATGTATTTTGATAAACTATCGTAAATTAAATCAGTTTCTATGGGGTATCAGGTCGTTGGGTGGTACGGAACCCTTTCTGCCTGAGTCCGACTCACACTTGGCTGGTTTTCTTTAAGTAATTTCTGTGCTTTATTCTTGAATAGATTGTTACTACAAATTTGGGGGAGAGAATTAGGCAAATGATGGTACTTGTACAATCTAGTAGCCATACAAAACCTACCGGCCGCGTGGTCCGATCGCACAGTTCGATTAATCGAACGACGAGGAATTTTAAATCCTTTTCGTCCGATCAATCGAACGATGCGGATTTGTGAATCCTTTTCGTCCGATTCCAAAGTCGAACCATGCGGGCATACATTTTCCAAGTAGGCGTGGTTCGATTGATCGAACGACGAGGATTTCCCAGGTCCTTGTGTTACGACACACTATTATTGAAGAGAGTGGTTTTGTTCGGCATGAAACTTATTTACAAATTATGTCTAAATTAAAACTCAAAATCTTGGCTTCCATAACCAAGAAACAGACCCAATGGCTTGTCAGTACAATAAACAAACTGTTTTGTACACACAAAATGATCAGTTTCTGCACCAGTCTAACGAACAAATATTTGTGTGACGTCATTGCACCTTCGTTGCCAAGTACGGATAGCGGGACAGTCGGAATAAACATTGTTTTGAAGATTTTTTTACAAGCTTTTATTTAACTTGCAATGTATGTATGTATGTACGTAAGTTTGTTAGGGTGGAATCTTGCAACTCAGTTTTGAAGCAGATATCTTGAACCGATTGAGCTGAAATTTTGTATACACGTTTATTTTGGTTGACAATACATGGTTAGCTGTGTGACGTCATTCTAAATCCAACATGGCGGAACACCCAAGATGGCGGACTAGTTATTTTTCATGCACTCGTACAATATGGGTATCAAATGAAAGGGCTTGCTGAGAATAACTCGAAAAATAATTAGTAGATTTGTTCGTTTTGTATAAGTTGCGTTTTGAGTTATATTTTCTTTGTATTTTACTAGCCGATGCTTGGGCTTTACTCGCGTTGTATTTCGACGAAAGTAAACTAGGTGCACCATGCATTTTTGTCCTCGGTCCACAGTACTGATAAATTAACCAGGAAAATATTAGCCTCCACACTGGTTGATTTTGAGGTACCGTGCCTGACCGAGGTTATGAATGCTTGGAAAAAATGCTTTTTATTTCAAATAAACCTAATTAAAGGCAATTTCGAAACGTCAGGCTCTAGTTGCACGGTTCCCAATTGTGGGTCCTATGGAGAAGAACCAGCAAAAAACTCCATGGATATTCTCTTTTTGAAATAGTTAATTGTTTATTACATCAATTAAAACAATGTGAGTGTAATGTAGGTTAATGTCGGAAATAAACAACAATTTAAAAGTGAGAATATTGCCTTTAGAAATGAACCTAAAAAGAGTTGCCGTAGTATGTAGGAGCTGACCTGTCCCGACAGACGGCACCCGTTCACGAGCATGACGCGAGCATCAGCCATCGCTTAACTCAACCATGTTAAAGGGAACTTATTGTACTGTGTGTGCTATCTCTACATTCAATTCTGATAGAATTGCACGCGCAGACTGCACGATTCACTTCTCCTTGCTACAATAAAGATGTTAGTACACAGTTTTGTAAAATGGGCAGTTCTCGGCTTCATAAAGTTCTGATTGTCTTACATACTTCACAGCTTTCTTACTTGTAAGAGTAAGACAAGAATAGATAGGTATCATCTTATCATGGAAGACATTCCGGTGCTGAAAATTGTGAGTCATCATAATCATCATCATTTCAGCCGAAAGACGTCCACTGCTGCGTCCCCCAAGCATCACCACAACGACTGGTCCTGCGCTTTCTGCATCCAGCGGATTCCCGCGACCCTCACCAGGTCGTCAGTCCACCTTGGGGGGCCTATCCATACTGCGCCTTCCAGTACGCGGAAGAATTGCCAAACTTATGTGACTGTGTGCGGGGCACACTGCTCGCAGAACGGATGGCCGATAGGGCAGTGGAGTGGCGAAAATCGTGAGTGATTGCTGCTAATTCTAATAAATAAAAAATATACGGTAATTTATTTATTTTATTTGTAAAGACGCTTGTTAGCCGAGTCTTCTCGTCACCTATTTACTTTGGCACGCTCTGTGGCCTAAACGGCTTGATGGATTTGAGATTGAGAGGTGTCGTTAGATTTGTCTTAATTCTGAGAGTGACACTGGGTACATCAAAAAGTAAAATATTAAAATGGCCGCTTTTTGGCGCCATATTACCTCTCCAAAAAATTTTTTTTTCCGTCAAAAACTATCGAGTGGGGTATCAAAATAAAGGGTTTTATAAATGCTTTACAAAAATATATACAACTTATATGTTTAAATGTAATTTGGAATGAAAAATGCTAAAAAACAACAAAATATTCAACGTTAAAAATGAATTTGACTTTTCAAAAAAAACATTAATAGCATGATATATAAAACATGACAAAACTAAAAAAATTAAAATAAAATATTTTTTGTTAATTAATTTTTTTATTTATTTTTAGTATTTGCCGTGATAGGCACCATAGTAACACATATTCTCTGTAATTTTTTACTGGTTATCTATTACCGTTACAAAGATACAGCCCTGTGACAGACAGACGGGCGGACGGACGGACAGCGTAGCGACAGTAATAGGGTCCCGTTAGCACCCTTTGGGTACGGAACCCTAAAAAAGCATATTACAGTGTTACAGAGTTTCTTGATGACAAACTTTAACTTATTATTGTGTTTTTCTGTGTAATAAATAGTTGTAGGTAATGTCTTTAATATTTCACAATATATGCTAATAATAATATTTTCTCCCACTTGCTCGGAAATTGGTTCATACATACATACATACATATTATCACGCCTGTTTCCCATTGGGGTAGGCAGAGACTATGGATTTCCACCTGCTACGATCCTGACACACCTCTTTCGCTTCATCTACGTCCATTAACCTCGTCATGCATGCTCGTCGGTTTAGAGAACTCTTAACAACTCTTAACTCTTAACTCTTGAATTGGTTCATTATTCAAAAAAAAGAATACAACAATCGGCTCTTTTCCGTACGCAACGAAATAACAGGCCGGTAATATCCAACAGGTCAATAATAGAAATTGCTGGACACTTTTTATTTTTTAAATTATGCTACCGAGGTTTTTAAGTACACACTTACATAAATTAGGTGTTTTTAGGTACAAAATATTTATCATTAAAAATGCTGTATGAGCATTTTTTTTTTCAAAACTTTGAAAATACAACAAGAACCGCGCGCGGGCGAATTGGCGTCAATGAAAATTAGATACTGTTGAATTAATTTGTGTATTGTTTCCTTGCAAATGAGAGAAAAGTACTATACAAGTCTCGGCCGAAATAGCAATTAACGGCCTCATTTAGTCATCATCATCATCATTTCAGCCGAAAGACGTCCACTGCTGGACATAGGCCTCCCCCAAGCATCGCCACAAGGACCGGTCCTGTGCCTTCCGCATCCAGCGGATTCCCGCGACCTTCACCAGGTCGTCGGTCCACCTTGTCACCTGCCTACCCACGCTGCGCCTTCCAGTACGCGGTCGCCACTCCAGAACTTTACTGCCCCATCGGCCATCCGTTCTGCGAGCAATGTGCCCCGCCCACTGCCACTTAAGTTTGGCAATTCTTCGGGCTATGTCGGTTACTTTCGTTCTCTTGCGAATCTCCTCATTTCTGATTCGATCACGCAGGGACACTCCGAGCATAGCCCTCTCCATTGCCCTTTGAGTGACTTTGAGCCTTCTTATGAGGCCCATTGTGAGCGACCACGTTTCAGTACCGTAAGTAATTACTGGCAACACACACTGGTCAAAGACTTTCGTCTTGAGACACTGCGGTATTTTGGACGAGAAGATATTGCGTAGCTTCCCGAACGCTGCCCAACCGAGTCGGATTCGACGATTGACCTCTTTCTCGAAGTTGGACTTACCTAGCTGGACAGTTTGTCCTAGGTATACATAATCGTCAACAACTTCGAGTGTAGATTCTCTGATGTTTGATGTGCCTCATTTAGTATAAATATATAATTATTAATACTAATATAAAATTTATAACACCATTATTTACCCATATTAGCAAATAAGTCAAATGGAGTCGACACGCAAAGTTGGTCTTGGTATGATATTACAACTACGTAGGTATCTGTACTGTAATTCCTAAAATGTTCCATGTAATGAAGTTATTTTTTATGTATGTACCTACCGCATGACGTCTTGTTCAATTGAATTGAATTGAAAAAAAGTGCAATTGAATGGAAAAAAAAAACAACCAAGTGCGAATCGAACTGGCGCATTCGTACGCATTGGACGGATCGCATTAAAATGCCCTTAGTATTCTTTGTATTGGTTAGTCAAACAAGTGCGTTCACCTATCCGCAGCGAACGTACCGCACGCATCGTATCATCGGTAATCATCATCATCAACTCTATCAAGCCTATCGAAGTCCATTGCTGGACATAGGCCTCTTCCAAATTGCGCCACAACACTCGGTCCTCTGCCTTCCGCATCCAGTCCCCCCAGCTACTTTCATCAGGTCACCCACCGGTCCACCTGGCTGGGTGGTGCCCTACACTACGTTTGCCGGTCTCCACTCAAGGACTCATCTGCTCCATAGGTCCATTGACAGACATGGCCAGCTCCACAGAAATAGATAGAACTCTGCACCATAGTGCAGTGCATTTCAAAGCCTTTCTCAGTACGCCGTATGTTTCTGTAAATACTATAACAAAAACCCGTAAAAATGACTTATTGTGCTGTTTCTAACTGCAGAAACAAAAGCTGCACATAACTGTACATAGCTGTTCATAGCTGTACATTTGATTAAAGTCAATTTTTAAAAATTAATGACGTCAATATGGGAGGCGTAGTTTGTTCGAAAGATGCCACGCATGAATCGCAAGTGAAATTGTGATTACAACCATTCTATTTCTATGGTCAGCCTACTGCCACTTCAGCTTACTGATCCTACAAGCTATGTCGGTCACTCCGGTTCTTCTCCGGATAATCTCGTTACGGATTTCATCCTTCAAAGAAACTCCAAGCATAGCTAGCTACGCTGCGTTTGACGATTCTAAAACCTCTACCAATCCTATATCTCTGCTTAGCCCACAATGAAATGTTCTAACATACGTGTGTAGACAACTAACAAAGTGTGTACATAATATCAAAAGACACAAATTACTGCAAACCCCGGTTTATTACATCGCCGTAATGAGATAGCACAGCGGAAGGTGTGGAGTCGACAGATACTGCTTGAAAATAATTATTTTTAGTAAATACGCAATCAGAATAATATCTGCACTAAAAAGTATTTTTGTTTATGTAAATGTTTAAATGAGTGGCAGATGAAATTACTGAACAATTGGTGTATACATTTTTATTTTCAGATTTATTTGTTTAAGAAAGATCTTTTTTGTATATCCTGGACAAGGTCCTTTTGAATTTTTTTTTCATATAAATTTTAATAATATAACTATTATATGCAAAAAGTGAAATAAAATCACAGTCGCTTCACGTGAAAATCATTTTTTTTTTCCAAATGACAGGTACGAATAATAATAATAAAATATTTAATATTACACCAACAGATACATAAAACGATACTAAAAAGCGCGCATTTTTGTCTTTTAGCTATAGATTAATTGAGACGTGCCACAGTTATAACCGCGCCAAAGTGGGCAAATTGAACCCGTGTATAAAATTGTATTAAATCACGCAGTTCCATTTTCATGAAAGACGTTTCAAATTTGCAGTCGCGAAAACACAACTTCAAGCTGCTGCAACGAGACCATTCACACATCTCTGCCTGGCCCTAATTCAAGTAATTTCATGGCATGCCAATCAAGTTGCAGTGACGCTGCAGTTCTTATCTAACAGCGATCGATCAAAGATAAGAGAACATTTCTGCCGCTGTGGTCGGTCTGGTTGTGACATGGTTTTTTTTATATCAAATGGGCTTGCGTTTGACCTCCACCTCACCTGATGTTTAGCGATGGTGCGGTCGACAATGATACACGCTTGCCCAGCAAAAACCTATTCACTCGAGACTTGAAGGCCACCAGATTATACTTTTGGGGAAACACAGACGCCGCAAGACGCAAAGCATTCCACTCTTTAGCGGTACGCATGATAAAGCTATTAGCAAATCGGTTCGTGCGTAAGGGTGGAATGTCTACTATATAACGGTAGCACATCGCCATGCGTCTGGTTGTCCGATGATAAAAAGGGCTTGGGGGAATAAGATCGTGCAATTCCAACGCACACTCACCGAAATGCATCCGATAAAAGACCGACAGACTAGCAACTTTGGTCGTGGTCCGGCTGGATAGACCCTATGCCACTCCGAAACGTTCTCAACTGCTTGAAAATCATTTTTATTCTAACTGACACATCTACTCCACGTCTCTCTTTGTCCTACGCATTGCGCACATGTCGGCTATCACTCATGATCCACATAAAGTGGCCACTCTTTGTGTTTCTGTTAATTAAGAAAACGCTGTTTATCTACCTGGGAGGGAGACACGTGTACCTACACTATAGTATGTGCTGGGTTCATCATCATCATTCCTTAATACACATTTAATTTTTTTAAATTAAATATTTTTGAGACATTTTTACACGGCATCATCTAGTCCCAAACTAGGCAGAGCTTGTACCAGGCCCCTCAGAAAGTATTGCGAAAAAAAGTTTTTATATATGGGAGACTGGCCAGTTATAATGTTTTTCGAAAATATGATTATTTATAAGTAAAAATAAGTAAGTTCCAATTTCAAAATTTCCCTCCACATTTTTTGCGAGTTAATTCAAAGTATTGTGTCTCACTGAAATATGGATCTGCGCCGGGAACATTTTAGAGCTATGATTTTATACGATTTCAAGTGTCGCCTGAAACCGGATGAATCGTACGATAGACTTCAAATGGCATTCATGGATGAAGGCCCTTCCAAGGCAACCGTGTATCGTTGGTATAACGAATTCAAGCGCGGTCGACCAACTTTGGGGGATGACGAAAGAAGCGGTCGCCCTTTGACGGCTGTTACCGAAGAAAACGTGCTAGCAGTGAAAAATTTAATCCAAGACAATAGGCGAATTACATATCAGGAGATTCAACACATATTGAAGATTGGATCGGGAAGCGTTCACGAGATTCTACACAGCCATCTTCGCGTGAGGAGGATAGTATCACGCTGGGTGCCGCACAACCTCACCGATGCTCAGAAGCAGGCCCGGGTGGAATGGTGCCGTGATATGCTTAACAAATTTGAAGCAGGCTCGTCTCGGCGTGTTTACGACATCGTTACAGGTGATGAGTCCTGGATTTATCAATACGACCCAGAAACCAAGCGCCAGTCGACTGTTTGGGTGTTTCAAAATGAGCCAACGCCTACCAAAGTGAAGCGATCTAGAAGCGGGGGTAAGATTTTGATCGCTAGCTTTTTTAATTTGACTGGCCACTTGGTATCAATTCCCTTACGGGATCAAAGAAGCATTAATGCCGAATGGTATACTACCAAATGTTTGCCAGAAGTTTTCTCTGTTATAAGCAACAAGCGACCAAACACAGGGCTACTGCTCCACCACGACAATGCACCTGCGCACACCGCACTCAAAACGAGGGACTTCCTGGACAGCACGCCAGTCAAACTCCTGGGTCACCCTCCTTACAGCCCTGATCTAGCACCGTGTGACTTCTTTTTATTCCCAAAAATAAAAAATCAGCTCAAAGGGATACAATTTTCGTCGCCGGAAGATGCGCTGGCTGCGTTCGAGCAGGCTGTAAACGAGGTGTCTGCGGCGGACTGGAAAAAGTGTTTTGAAAACTGGTTTAGGCGCATGAATCTTTGTATAGAGGCTGGTGGAAAGTACTTTGAAAAGATTTGATAAAAATATATGTACGTATAGAACAATTTTTTTTAGTTTCGCAAAACTTTCTGAGTGTCCCACGTACTATGGGTACTAGACAATGGATACTTACTATAATACATAAGAAACAACCAAACCAACAGAAACACTCAAGTTTATCACACAAATATCACACAAGTGTCCTGTGGGAATCGAACCCACGACCTCGTGATCATCAGTCCGACACTCGAACCACTACACCACAGACGTCGTCATAAATTATTGAAATTTGTGGATTTTCGGCTATGGTATATGAGGTGCTTATTTGTAGCTTTAAAGCATAAATAAATGCTCTAAGTTTGTTGTGAATGGGTCGATCTACCTCATCGTCAAATAAAAATATACACGCTGAAATTTGAATCGCTTAATTCCCGAAAAGGGCTCATTGTACTCGATATATAACGATTTCAGGGTTGGTTCCATAGTAAAAGTTGTTCATAATGATGAGTACAATGACCCCTTTTCGGGAAATAAGCGATTCAAATTTCAGCGTGTATACGTTGATTCTGACATTCGTATGATTTCCAGTAACCCAATAACTTAGCCTTAAAATCACCCAAAAATGCCTTCTGTAACATAACGAAACGGCAAAAACGCAAACAGTTCTACAATAGCATTGTCTATTCAATTGTACGTATATCTATAGACTATAGAGCATGAAGCCACAATTTGAATTGTAACGTGCACGCGGTCAAAATGACTGCCTCCCTGCGGCTTCACCGGGTTGACCGCAACGAGTCTGACGCGAATTTGATATAGGAACATTTGTTTAAGTTATTGGCTTTTTGGGAGGATGCTGTATATATGCATATAATATACAACATCTTGATCTGTATATATTGTGTAAACAAACAAATTCCCCCCGTGTGTCACGTGCGACACAAAAACGATGCGTGCGACACCACCAAAACAATTTGCAGGTATTTCCACCCTTTGACAATGCCGCCGATGACTTATTTTCCGAGTCGTTCGGGATTTATTCTCGAACCCTATGTTTCTATGTGAAAATGTAGGTATTAAATAACCGTAGAATTTTTTAAGTATTTTTGGGTGACTAAGCACATTATTTTTCATCAGATCTAGAAATATGGCACGATTATAGATCAACACCTTGTATATATACAACGTGTATCAAAAATGCGTGGTCATATTTTAAGAGCTCATTCAGGGTATAGCATAAAACAACTTTTACTATGGGACCAACACTGAAATAGCGAAAAAAAAATCTGCCGATCCTCACATTTTGTCGAGCGACATCGATGATTTAGTAGCCAACTATGGATTTTTGAGAGAGTTCTATCCTCTTGCATTTGTACCTATTTATTCATACCTATTTATTCATACTATAGGAATTGGGAATAAAAAAGGGATGTCACTTTTTTGGGGTCATAAATCACTGTACGTTCATGAGTGAATATTCTCAAAATGGCTACGCTTCGAAAACTTGTTGGTGATCGCAGTATTTATTTATGTCCGTCCAATAGGTATAACGGAAACCACACGATTTAATATATACCTACTTACCTATAAGTACAGTCAACAAATCGGAATCATGACCCACTCAGCCGATAATTCGTACGAAATTGTCAAAACAGTAAAATTTTCTTCTTATTAGCATCGTGCTGCACTTAGGACATTTGGAATATTAACGAAACTGCGTTAATACGGGTCAGAGTTTTATGCAATTTTGAGCTTTAATAATTGGATAAAAAGTTACGTTTTTGATAAAGCTAGAATTATGTTTTGAATTTCGAATTAACTGTCGTTCCGCATAGTTCACATATAAAAAAGTAGTACAATTTTTTTTTTCAAAAACCTATAATAACTCTTTCAATTCCAGAAGAATATTAATCAAATTAAAAGAAATTGGTAAACTGACTGTCACTGCCCAATAAAATTGATAACAAGTTTGTTGCCAGGGAAATATCTTTAAGCGAAATTCGACCTAATTGTATTATAATGTTTGTAGAAAATTTAGCTTATGGTGGGTCATGATTCCATTTGGTCGAGTGTACATACTGCTAACAAGGGTACGTGAACCCCTTTTATCTTTAAACAAGCCACAATTACAATCGTACTCGGGGCCCACAACTAGTTTCCGCGCTACAAATAAATAATTCAAGGCTATTTCAGTATTCTACGGAACCCATCTCAATTATACCCGACTTGCGCCACACTAGCGCCCTCTAAGTGAAATAGCTTGTACTAAAAACTTTCGTTTCAGGATATTTAACTGTTTCGTAGTTTCGTTTTAAATTATTGATTGGTATTTTATTTGTGCTACTAGTTTTTAGTCCGGGATTTGTTGATGTAGCATCTTACTGAACGCAGGATAGGCCAATCAATTTTGGACGAGTGAACAAACTTAGTGGACGCTGCTGCTCTTGCTAAGGACGCTATTGCTTGTCATCTTGACTGAAATTCTTAAATGGTTTTTTGCGACAACAGCTGCCGAATTGTGTTACAACATCAAACTGATGGTGGCGTTAGTGTCGGGTCGTATATTCCCTTCAATATGGTTGAGTTAAGCGATGGCCGATGCTCGCGTCATGCTCGTAAACGGGTGCCGTCTGTCGGGACAGGTCAGCTCCTACATACTATGGCAACTCTTTTTACGTTTATTTCTAAAGGTAATATTCTCACTTTTAAAGTCTTGTTTATTTCTGGCATTAACCTACATTATACTCACATTATTTGAATACATTTGATGTAATAAACAATAACATATTTTAAAAAGAGTTTATCCATGGAGTTTCTTGCCGGTTCTTCTCCATAGGACCCACAATTTGGAACCGTGCAACTAGAGCCTGACGTTTCAAAAGTGCCTGTAATTAGCTTTATTTGAAATAAAAAACATTTGATTTTGAAAAAAAACATTTGATTTTGATTTTGATTTGAACACACTCACAATGACAACTTAAATCAGCTTTAATATTGACATTACAGCAATATTCATTGCGTGGTACACAGTTGCCGACAAGACGAATTGTCAAAACAGACGGAGCAATGAACATTGAAATCTACATAATTGCAATCGCGAGTGAGTTACACAATTCGGCAGCTGGTGTTGCAAAAGACTTTAAGGTGAATGCTACAGGGTAGCCCGCGAAATTCAAAATTTTTGGCGTTTTTTGCAAATTGTACCTTTATTTCGCGTTGTATATCGCTCGTAGCGAAGCAACGACTGCGCGGATTGTACGATCTGCAAGGTTAAGCTGCACTTGCTGCGGTCAGTCTGTAGATGGGTGACCGTTTCGTTACACATCGAGACCCCTCCGTGCCTCGGAGAGCACGTTAAGCTGTCGGTCCCGGTTGTCATACGAATATCTATGGCAGTCGTTACGGGTAGTCAGAAGCCTGAAAGTCTGACAACTGGTCTAACCTCCTAATGTCAGTATTACCCAGTTACTGGGTTGCGGGGGTCTGATGGCAGTCGCTCCGTGTAAAATACTGATGTTCAGCCGCAACTGGCTAGACTGGAAGCCGACCCCAATATAATTGGGAAAAGGCTCGGAGGATGATGATTTCGCGTTGTATATCGGTCAAAATATGATTGGCGGAAATAATAACAATAGCGCGCCGTTCTGCCGCGCGTTTTGACGGCGTGACCGATCCGCCGCCACTATGCTGGGCTGAATAACAACGCCGGGCGGGGCGCGACCGATACGCTGACGTTGTATTACATAGTAGTAGTCACACAGACAGCAGAAAGTTTTTCTTCTGGTGCCATCAATCCGCCGCCGCTCAGTCCCGCGCGCGGTCCGCCCGCAGTGTGACATGCACGCACCGTCCACGTTCGGTCGACGCTCCGCCTCAGTTCCGTCCCGCACGCTGTGTGCCAGCACCTTAATCTGAAATCTAATCCGCTATGGAGTGCAATTACTTGACGACGTCTGTGATTCCCGATAAGTATAATCTGATGGTCTTCAAGACTCGAGTGAATAGGTTTTTGTTGGACAAGCGTGTACACACGGCTACACATCAAGCTGTACATTTCCAGTATAAGCTGACCTCGCATTGTATAGGTTTTCCTTCCAACGCGAGGTCAGCCTTTACTGGTTTTGTACAGCTTGATGTGTAGCCGTGTGTACCATGGTGTGGCGTTTAGTAGTACGCTACGGACTGCACCCATTATCTAGATCTTACGTCTTCTTTGTCCATCCAAAGGTTGTCTGGAAGATATCGCTTTTAGCGATAAGACCGCCCATGTACCCAAAAATTATACGTTGTTCCTGTTTACTACTATTTTCATGGTGTACAATAAAGTATATTCTATCTATCTATCTACCATCGTAGACCGCACCATCACTTAACATCAGCCCCCCTAGCCGAAAGAGTCATTCGTTGAGATATGTCATTCCCATACATTTTGATTGTTTTCTGTAGCGTTGACGATTGTAGATTGTCAACTTGGCTAGGGGGGCAGGTGAGATGAGGTAGGGGGAGGCGGCCATTAGGAGGGGTGCTGGCCAGAAAACCTCCACGTGTGTCTGACGGCTTCTGGACACGTCTAGAGGGATCGGCAGTTGTTGGGCTGGTGCACCCTGGGCACGGGCAATAAGTCTCCTTTGGACCGGGGGACCTTATTGCCCGTGGCGAATATTCTGGCACGGGAGGGGCCCGATGTGGGCCAATGGGAAGTTGCTCCGCGTGTCCCTCTGAGAAAGCAGAGGGCACTGTGAAGGAGCAGGGGCGGGCCCGGTGGGCACTCACCCTGGCACTGAGCAGGCAGCGGGGGGACTGTCCTTCCCTGCCCCCGTCGGTCTCGTAATCCCAGGAGTGCCCGCTGAGTAGTGTTCTCGCGCCTCTTGGGACCGAGGGTCTTGGCTTTACCGCTCAGACTGCGAGGAAGAACACCTCTATAAAAATTACAGGAGGATGGCCCTGCGAGCAGCAGACTCGGGGTAGTCTACTGCCCGACCAGCAGCTGGCGTACCTGGTAAAGGCCCGTGAAGTGAGGTGGCGTGCAGTGTTCCGTGTGCGCCACAGTGGAGGGTGCGGCCGTCGTTAGGCCGCACGGGGAGAAGGGGCTCGCCTGCTTGTGGCGAGCCGGGACCTGTCGGGGGTGGTTGTATGAATACTCACGGGTTCCCACGCCCCCGGCTAAGGAAGTTGAAGGAACACCGTGGTGGTTTCCCCACGGAAAAATAAATAAAAAATAAAGGCGGCCATTAGGAATAAAAAAAACTTAAATTAATAGTGGTCTCATTTATTATCTACATACGATAAGAATCACAAAAATTTTCAAATCACAACAACTTAAATAACAATCATCCACTCTTCAATCCCCTTATTGTTCAATAAAAAGACGCAGAGGATATAAATCGCATCGTAATAAGGGGAATAAACCCCTCTCCTGCGGGGAATCAAGAAAAACACATTTTTAGAATAAATCGACGCCCTTTGTCTAGTTTAGTGATGTGGCGGACTGAGATATAGATGAATGAAGTTAAGGCCAGTTGCATTAGAGATTGTAACATAACATAATATCACGCCTGTATTTCCCCGAAGGGGTAGGCAGTGGTGTATAGTACACAAACATTTCGCCAGTATGTTATAAGTCCCATGTAATAGGGGGCGAGCCTATTGCCATTAACCGGGCACACATCCAGACTCCGGGCTGCTACTGAGAATTTCCTAATGAAAAAACCCAATAACACTTTGCCCAACCCGGGAATCGAACCCAGGACCCCATGCTCAGCAGTCGCGCTTGCGACCACTAGACCAACGAGGCAGTCAGGCAGGCATTAGAGATTGTACTGTGTTGCAAATCAAGGGTGATATCAAAAATGTGGAGGATAAAGAATCATCATCATCATCATTTCAGCCGAAAGAGGTCCACTGCTGGACATAGGATGAAGAATTGCCAAACTTATGTGGCATTGGGTAGGGCGCATCACTCGAAGAACGGACGGCCGATGGGGCAGTAAAGTTCTGGAGTGGCGACCCCATACTGGAAAGCGTAGCGTGGGTAGGCCCACAAGGTGGACCGACGACTTGGTGAAGGTCGCGGGAATCTGCTGGATGCGGAAAGCGCAGGACCGATCATTGTGGCGATGCTTGGGGGAGGCCTTTGTCCAGCAGTGGATAAAGAATAGGAAATATTAAACTGGTCGCATGGGTTCCTTGGCTATGTTTTCTGTGTTTTTTAATATATATTTTTTTTTAATTGATGTAATACACAGTGATTTTTCACGTATCGTTGATGCGTTTACAGCCATAAATATAACATGTAAAAACACCTAACTATAACAACTATCTAAAGATCGAACAAAATTATTAAACAATTTACAAAAGTTGAAAGTTACAAAAAAAACTATCTTTTGCCTTAAAAACACATAAAATGCAAATATTTGTTCCATGCAGGAATCAAACTCACGACCGTGTGTTGTTTGTTTCTCGATCAGATCTACAGAGCAAGGAAACCAAACAAAAAAATTCTCATTTAAATCCAAATTTTGCCGTCCAGTCCCCAATTATCTTGGAGGATAGGCCCGCAGATCTTACAAGTAAAAAAAAAATTACTCACGAACGGTAGTACAGCAGGCAATTTCTTAGCCACTGCACTAAACGTGTCATCATAAATTGTGCCTTTCTTGAAATCATAGCCAGGCGCATATTTTAAAAGTTCACCTGTATAAAGGGTCACCACTTTTAAAAGCTCTTTTGTTATACAGTTGCCAATACCAAGAAAATCTGAACATTCACGTTTTACAAAACCTAAGCAGCCATAAGAATAAATATGGATTATCGACACTTTCCCATCACTATACAGGTATAGAGATCCCTGCAAATGGCTGCCATCTGTACACGCCAGTCAACATACAGTTAGTGGCGGGGTCAGCACAGGCCCAAGTAGTGGTGCTTTGAGTAATAGCACTGATGGTGGTGATTATTGATATCATAATACCTATGCCTATAGCGTTAAGACCGCCTTTGTACCCAGTTGTGCATAAAGAATTAAATAAATAAATAAATAATAACAATAATTTGTTAGAAGATGGTAGGATAGAAATATGATGGGTGTAGATGGATAATAGGTGTAGATCCGAAAATCTAGGATTTTCCTTACAATCTACAGTACATTTTTTATTCATTATGGACTCGCGTTTGACCGCCACCTCACCAGAGACAACAATAGAATATATACTAACGACAAGAAGCGACACTTAAGCATGTGTGCTCGTAAAATTGCTCGCGGCTATGTGTGCGGGACGGGGCGAGCGCGGGGGCCGTGCGCGGTGCGCGGCGTGTGGAACGGGCAGTCACTCGGCTGCCCCAGCCAAGGAAGGGTATGTCCGACTCCTACCGACTAACGGCCAAAATTAATATCCAATCTATCTATCCTCAGCACAAAATAGAGGAGCTCCGGGAACTCCATTGGACCGCGCCGGTGCCCCTCTAATGCTACGCCTTTAGCACGTCCCGGGAACACAATATCGTTTCCTACATAGCAGCACATAACCACCACGTGCTACTGTTCTCCCCAAAGTCGCTTAATAGGCACCTCGAGTACTCTATTCTACTCTCTACTCTTACTCTACTCTTAGCGTCCACGATCCCGAAGCGCCAAATGTGGCGGCATGCGGCACTTTGCCCTATCTGGGCCTTGCGCCAGGATGGTTGCCTCACCGGCACCTCCTTCTCCGAGCGGGATCGGCCCCCTTCCGATCTCGCTCTGCGGCCTCCTTCTGAAGCATAACGGTCTCACAGAAGGTAGCCACGGCCCTGGCTTTTTTTATAGTATAGGATAGCGAAACGAGCTAAAGGCCCACCTGATGTTAAGCGGTTACCTTTGCCCGTAACAACTTCAATACCACCTAAGCTGTTGCCTTAATGGTCCGCAAGTTGATTCGCCAAACTGAGATATGAAGATGGAAAGTCTCATGTGATTGTAATTGGCCTCCCCTGATCACACTTTTTTTTTGTCCAAGTCTATTTTTTTTTTGTTAGGTACTCGTGATTTAAAATTGGATTAATTAATTTGATTTATTAGCTACTTGATCACAACCTATACTTAAAATTTTTAAGACCACCAGACAAAATGACACATTAGTTTTAAATACAAAGCCCAATTTGTGATTAATCCTTAAATCCTGGCTACCACCAGCTCAATGACGCGACAACACATTTTTAAACGCCCCACATAACCCGATGACATGACTTATTACGGTCTAAAAAGTATCAGTTCAGCTTATTAGGGTCCACAAAGTATCAAATCAGCAGTATTTTTTTCAATACAAATAATACGTATGAGTCGAGGTAAGACAGACGTGAATGAAAAATGGGGGAATATTTAGAGCGGACGGGTACGATACGACTCCGAGACGATTACGATAGGAACAAGGAAATTTTATATCAAGCTGGAATGCGCACGACTGTCTAGAATTTGGTCCGATGATCTAGGAGCTCTCTATCTCTTTCTATAGGGTGTCCGTGTCCATTCATTCTTTTCATTCAAGCTCAACCCGCCATATTGTTTCTTCTTCGACGTCATTCATGTTACGATTATACGAAAATTACAAATACTTCTAAAACATAAAAGATTAGGTACATTATTTTTTTATAACTATTTTATTAATCCAGCTTTAGAAAAATACTCAAAGATCCTAATAATATAATAATATCATTTTACGCATGCGAAGCGAAATGTTAAGATATAAATTGTGGAAAGAAAAATTCACTCACGAGCAGGATTTGAACCTGCGACTCCTGGCTCAGTACGCCAGTGCTTTAGCGCGCGAACTGACGACTTTTTTGCAATCATGCGCAAACGCTGCGCTTCTGTTCTGCGCAGGGTGCGCGACAGCCCCAACAGCATCTTGAATACCATAAAGGACAGGTGGGACGCCCCCATACTGCAGCATTGGTTACGCTTACACGCCCCATTGGCATAGATAAGCTACGTATTTTAATTAAATTCAATTCGAAATTTGTAATTTCAATTTCAATTTCAATTTCAATTTCTTTATTTGCTTAAATGTGGTAGATACAATTTACTAACATTAACAATTTTTTTTACTTTTATGCGAATAAATGAATTGAATTGAATTGAATTTAGGTTGTAAGGGCAATGTTTACTAACAAAATGGATACAAATCTGAAATTAAATGATTTATTTATTTATAATTTATTTATTTTCCTCCTAGAGACAATAAAAATGACCTGACCCGTATTTATTTGAACATCCTAACAACAAAGCGATAAAATTATTAATAATCTAATAATGAAAAATGAAATGGAATTTAATTATATACGTAAATTTAAATTTAAAAATTAAATTAAAATAAAATAATATAAATAATTAATATAATGTCGTAACGTCCAGTTTGAGAACATAATTAAAAAAAAAAAAAATACACAAAATTTCTTAAAAATAAGAAAATTATAAAATATAACATATAATAAAATTTTAAAGCATCGTGTGATTGGTGTCACGTAGGTCTACGATAAGGTGCTACGACAGCGTAGTCGTAGATGGCATGGCGTAGTCACTGTAGCTACGTCGTAGCCATTGCGTAGAACTTTTAACTAGGTACCGCAAGAAAATAATATCTTACCACGTTTTTACTAATTTGCTTTCAGACATGTCTGTCTGTTCGGTACAAATTTTGCAATATATTTTAAACTAGCTTCCCGATGAGCTAGACAATTGAAACTTCAAACATAGCTCAGTACTGGGTGACAATGCAATAATAAACACTCACCACACACACACACGCAGAGGACCGAGTGTTGTAGCGCAATGGACTGCGATAAGCTGAGTTGATGAGAGGTTGCACATTAATTAAGTGATTTTATTTTATTATTCGAATTCCCATATAGTACCCATTCCCGTAAACATCGGAGAATCTACACTCGAAGTTGTTGACGATTATGTATACCTAGGACAAACTGTCCAGCTAGGTAAGTCCAACTTCGTGAAAGAGGTCAATCGTTGAATCCGACTCGGTTGGGCAGCGTTTGGGAAGCTACGCAATATCTTCTCGTCCAAAATACCGCAGTGTCTCAAGACGAAAGTCTTTGACCAGTGTGTGTTGCCAGTAATTACTTACGGTACTGAAACGTGGTCGCTCACAATAGGCCTGATAAGAAGGCTCAAAGTCACTCAAAGGTCAATGGAGAGGGCTATGCTCGGATCCTGCGTGATTGAATCAGAAATGAGGAGATTCGCAGGAGAACGAAAGTGACTGACATAGCCCGAAGAATTGCCAAGCTTAAGTGGCAGTGGGCGAGGCAGATCTCTCACAGAACAGATAGCCGATGGGCCAGTAAAGTTCTGGAGTGGCGACCGCGTACTGGAAGGCGCAGCGTGGGTAGGCCCCCCACAAGGTGGACCGACGACCTGGTGAAGTTCGCGGGAATCCACTGGATGCGGAAGGCGCAGGACCGGTCGTTGTGGCGATGCTTGGGGGAGGCCTATGTCCAGCAGTGGACGTCTTTCGGCTGAAATGATAATGATGATGACGATTTTATTTATTTTCATATAACACTACAATAACTTTTAAGATTCAAAGATAGACCGCAAAAATTACGAATCGAATAAACGTTAAAATCGTAGGATGTAAAGATCCGCAAACATTAGGCAGATTAAAATACCTTTTTTTGCTGACGAGAAGGCGATGTGTTCTGTTTTGATAACCGTATTGCTCTGGTGTTCTTCTAATTCATTTGTTCACCCACAAGGGCGATGTAAATATGCTTGGGTGGATTGTGTGGGAAGAGTGATATTTTTAAAGGCAATATTTAAGAATTGGTCATATCTTGAAGCGTGCTTCTATCAAAACCTATTTCAAGCCCCAAAGAAAGACCAGCCAACTCCTCAGACCGGTGAAGTGTCACATTCCTTATAAGATGCAGGGGTCTACGAGATAGATTGTGATTGTGGGTTATCATACATAGGGCAAACAAAATTAAAGAATATATAGCTGACGTCAAGAACAGACGCTCCACAAAGTCTGCAGTGTGTGAACATGCCCTAGATAAACCCAACCATTTTCTTTTATTTGATAAACCACAAGTTCTGGTGAAGGAAAACCGATATGTACCTGGAATGCTCCGTGAGATTATTGAAATTAAAAAACATCCCAATTTTAATAGAGAAGATGGTTGGCAGCTACCACCTGTTTGGAACCCAGTCCTAAAAATAATCAAGTCCCAAACAGCACGCAACACTAAAAGCTAATGATATTGTGAGTGATTACTGCGTGCATCGAAACGATTTTAATTAATAATATTGTACGGTAGATTACATTTTTTTTTAGAAATATCTGTAAAGACGATTGTCATCTTAGTCTACCTGCGACCACGAAATGCTACAAATACGCGATTTACTCAATACTCAATATATTTATTGCATTCACAATGTATTACTTAGGTGGTAGACTTAAAACTATGAGATCATTGTGAACCCTGTCGGGCACGGCAAAGTAAATATGTAGGAGAGGAAGCTGACTGTTAAATGAAATATTGTCTATGATTTATATTAATACAATTTTAACTAGTATATTTTTGTAATGATTTATCATCGAAATATTCATTAATATTGTAATAGCATTTTTTTAATAATAGTTGTTTTAGTTTTTTATTAAATATATTTATTTTGCTTTCATTTTTTATTGGCTCAGGTAATCTATTATACATTTTTATGGACATTACGTAAGGACTAGTTGAATGCATTTTTAAGCGGGAAGGTGGTAAATTTAGCCTATATTTGTGTCTTAGTTCATAATTTAACTGTATATCTCCACGTTTTGAGTAGAATTCCTGATGCTTCCGAACAAATTTACATGTCTCTAATATATAAATGCTAGGGAGGGTTAGAATATTATGCTTTTTAAAATGGGGTTTGCAGCTGTCAGTTTGTTTTATGTTTACTAGAATTCTTACTAATTTTTTTTGAAGTGTGAAGATTGTTGGTTTTAATCCGGTTAAACTTTGTTTTATTATGATAGAATATACTTCCAGATTGGTCCCATTTATATTACTTCTATCAAAATCCAGTTTTGATATTGGGATCCATGTCGAATTGAGGGAACTCCTCAAATATTATACGCAAACATATAGTGGTTTTGGTATTTTCATCAACAATTTAAGCATTTACATTCAAAAAGTATCATTTGGTGAAGATCTGATAAAGATCTTCGTAGATAAAGAAGGAAACTCTTCAATGAATGACAGCAAATCATCCCGGATTGCAGCAATCCCTTGTCTTTCTATTGTTAGTGCCACTCAAAATACAAACATAAAATAAAAATTACAATAGATGGCAATATTTGTCTAAGTATGTAAACCTATGTTAGTATGTAAAAGAGGGTCATATTTTTAGCCAATTCTACTTTCCCTACTCCATATTTTTGCTCACACCGCACATAACTTAGATCGCTGCTTACCCAACACTGTACAATACTGATTAAGGGTCCAGTACTGGGTACAGCAATAGTTTAACATTAAACGAGCGATTTCTATGCGTAAAGGACCTCCTGAATTTTATGGACAGAGATAATGTATCGAGTATGCTTAAATATTGATAAATTACGGCCTGTGTATGTATGTCACGGTTCTGCAAGCGAGGCCTGTAAAAGAAACGACATTGGAACTAATTTTATGGATGAAATTTGCATGTTTTTGAAATTAAAGTGTTGAGAGAGAATTTTTTGTCTTTTGGAATATTATACATAACATACCTACATAGACGAATAAAAAAAGGCGGATGGAATCTCGCTAAACAATAAGTGAAGCATCAATAGTAAAGCTTGCTTAAAGGTACAGTCAGGAATCTTTTCGGTAAACCACAACTTAGACTAAAATCGCTTGCACTCAATATTCGATGGCAGCCGTAGGTACGTGTAATGTAGCAGGATTTGTTTATCTATATTTATTTATTTATATTATTGAGGACCTCCAACAAAAGATATACACAAAAAATCACAAGTGACAGATACAGGATTCTATCTGGTGTACTCCTTCACTTACAGGAGGCCACAGCATGCACAAATTTAATGACTGAGCTAACTTATAATTAAGGTGAAAGTATCTAACTCAACTAAAAACAAAACAATATGTAGATAATACATATACCTATATTCCCGCTTTCAATCGAGTCAGGCACTTTTTACATTATTTATATTATTTTTATATATATATAAAACAACAGTTAATTATTTATTTATTTATTGAAATTTTTTAGTTTTTCAAGGGATTTTGTCGACAAAATGTACCACAGGTAAGGATTGTGACCTTACTGGCTGGCATGCACATATTCATACCCATAGTAAGACAAACAGCCGCGATTACACAACAAATCTCGTATAACGGTGGTTGTAGTAAATTAACAATGTGCCGTCTGGTGTGTTAAAATGCTGTCGAAATTATAGTGGGTTTGGGAAAAAAAAATGTATTTTTTTTTTTCTTAGCGGGATTCCGTCCGCCAATTTTATTTTTTATTTTTTTTATTCTTAACGGGCTTGCGTTTGACCGCCACCTCACCTGATGTTAAGCGATGGTGCGGTCGACGATGGTACACGCTTGCCCAGCAAAAACCTATTCACTCGAGTCTTGAAGACCACCAGATTATATTTCTCGGGAAACACTGACAAGGAATTCCACTCTTTGGCGGTATGCATGATAAAGCTATTAGCAAACCGGTTCGTGCGTAAGGGTGGAATATCTACCATATAACGGTGGCGCATCGCCGTGCGTCTGGTCGTCCGATAATGGAAAGGGCTTGGGGGAATTAAATTGTGCAATTCCAACGCACACTCGCCGAAACGCATTCGACAAAAAACCGATAGGCTAGCAACTCTGCGCCGATGCTCGAGATTTTGTAGTTTGGCATCGACCAGCGCATCGTTGCAAACGAGCCTCTTGGCGCGCCTCTCAATCGACTCGAGAGCCGCCAGTTGATATTTAGCCGAGCCATCACAGAGACGAGAGCAGTACTCCATACAGGACCGAACTTGTGCTTGGTACAAATTGAGCAGCTGTTCAGATGTGAAGTACCGTCTCACCTTAGAGAGGATGCCCAGCTTTTTGGCAGCAAGTTGAGCCTTGGACTCTATGTATGAGCCGAAGTTTAGGGTGGATGTTAGTGACACGCCAAGAAGCTCAAGGTGGTCAGTTATCGGCACGGAAGCATCACAGAAAGTTGGAGTAAGTTCAAATTGACTCCGTTTAACACAAAAAAAAAAATTATTCGTCCGTCCCTACATAATTTTTTTTTTGAAATAGGAAGCAAAACGAGCTAAAGATAGACTTGATGTTAAGCAGTTGTACCTTTGCCCATAACAACTGCATTACCACCTAGGCTGTTGTCTGAATGATATTGCGAATCGCCATGGCCAAACTTAGCCATGAAGATGGAAAGTCTCATGTGATTGTAATGTCACCGGTATCTTTGCACCGGAACACAGCAATACAAGCATCACTGTTTGGCGGCAGAAATAGGCACGGTAGTAGTACTTCCCTGGACAAATTATTTCACTAGAATTTCTACTACTACTGCTTAATAGGGAAGGTGACAAAAAAAAAAAAAAAAAACCATTTTCAAGAAAAAAAAAACAACAGTGAAAAAACCAATAAAATATTTAATAAAATGTCCAAGTTATAAGCGATTTAAATTTGTTCACTAGACAGAGACAGTACTATTGAAGAATGACGTCATTGTACAAAACCTTCATAGTAACTTGACATCTCTCTGAACAATGTCCGTTTTGCACGACAAGGATAGAAAATGCCCCTTCCAAAAACTTAAAAAGCGTGTATCTCTTTAATTTTTTCGTGGATTTTGTTAATTTTTTCTACAATGTTTTCCTTTCTGTATCTTCTTTTAAATAATATAACATTTTTGGTAATTTTTAACAGTAGTCAACTACCGGATTGTCCCACTAGGCATGAGACTTCTCAGTAGGTATGATAAAAGTTAGGCCTCAGTCCACCACGCTAACCTAGTGCGGGTTGGCGGACTACACACACCATCGAGAACTGTATACATCACTCTTAGGTGTGCAGGTTTCCTCACGACGTCTTCCTTCACTGTTAAAGCAAGTGATAACCAAATTCTGATCCGCACATGAATTCTAAAAGGCAGAGAGAGGCAAAGAACCGAAAGAATCGAGATCCCGCCGCCGCCATGCCTCGGAGAGCACCTTATGCTGTCGGTCCCGGTTGCCATACGATCTATGGCAGTCGTTACGGGTAGTCAGAAACCCGAAAGCCTGACAACTGGTCTAACCTCCGAATGTCGGTATTACCCAGTAACTGGGTTGCGGGGGTCTGATGGCAGTCGCTCCGTGTGAAATACTGATGTTCAGCCGCATCTGGATAGACTGGAAGCCGACCCCAACATAGTTGGGAAAAGGCGAGGTGGAGGATGAGAGAAAGGCAAAGAAGTTGCTACATGCTACCCTCAGCCAAATGTAAAAAACGGCTACTTTTGTCGCCTTTTCTGTCTATAACAACAGCGAACTATATTTAAACTACAGTCCATTGACTTCAATTCGAAGCATCGGATTTTCGATAAATTATGTACTCAGCGAGTAATTATCTTTTTAGGGTTCCGTACCCAAAGGGTGCTAACGGGACCCTATTACTCTCGCTTCGCTGTCCGTCCATCCGTCCGTCTGTCTGTCCGTCTGTCTGTCACAGGGCTGTATCTTTGTAACGGTAATAGATAACCACTTGAAATTTTTACATAATATGTGTTAGTTACTATGGTGTCTATCACGACAAATACTAAAAATAAAAAAAGTCTAAAACCAAAGGACTAAAAACAAGAAAACTCGAAAAACATGCATTTTTTTCAACGATTTTGTTCCTGCTCTTTCTTCAAAACGGTAATACATACCAGCGTCAAACTTAGTCCGATTATAGTGCATACGATTTAGTTTAGCAACAAATACTAAAAACAGGACAAAAATAAACATACGTGGTGGTATTTGCGTAAGAAAGAGATGTAAAAATTCACATTTCGCGTAGGTACGTCGTTGATGTCTTTTGATAACTCTCGTAAATTAAATCAGTTTCTATGGGGTATCAGGTCGATAGGTGATACGGAACCTTTACTGCGTGAGTCCGACTCACACTTGGCCGGCTTTTTTTATGGGGGCGCCACTTGGCTGAGTGTAGCGTCTTGAACCAGCTTATCATGTTTCTACTAATAAGTACGCAGAAACGGTTATTTTCTTTCTATAAATAAGCTAACAAAATATTATAATGTATTATAATGAAGAAAACAGAGTATTACAAAACAAATCACCAAGCCAACGCCTTCAGACATCAAAATAATCCCCAGCTGTTTAATTTTCATACCAAAAATCATGAAAATATATTTCATAATCAAAATAAGTCCGCCATATTTATAAATTTCTGTCAAAAAAGGTCAAGAACTTAGAAATAAATAAATGGAGGCGAGAGTTGGTCGTTCACTAGAATAATAAGGTCACTAGTGTTGGGATGTGTCCGGCTTTCGGCTTCGGCCTTTTATATGGGTTACTAAATTTTACCTGCCTTGACTGACTGCGTAACTGACTTGAGTAATTTAATTAAATAACACGTATAAGAAATATACTGACTGCCTCGTTGGTCTAGTGGTTGCAAGCGCGACTGCTGAGCATGGGGTCCTGGGTTCGATTCCCGGGTCTGGCAAAGTGTTATTGGATTTTTTCATTAGGAAATTCTCAGTAGCAGCCCGGAGTCTGGATTTGTGCCCGGTCAATGGCAATAGGCTCGCCCCCTATTACATGGGACTATAACATAACTGGCGAAATGTGGGTGTACTATACACCTCTGCCTACCCCTTCGGGGAAATACAGGCGTGATGTTATGCTATGTGTTATGTTATGTCTAACGCGGACAACAAACTAAATTTAGTAGTTTTTCCTTGTTATAATCACATGGGCACGCCTTACCGTCAATTCGAAACGCCCACATTTCCCGGGCCCATTTTTAGAAACTTTTTGCTAAACTTTTAGCAAAAGAAAATATAAAAGATTTTAGCTACTTATCATCCCACGCTGCTTTAAATGGGATTTAATCATTGAAAAAACGTTTATTAGAAACGCGTGGTCATATTTTAAGAGCTGATTCAGGGCATAGTATAGAATAACTACTAATACTGACATTCCGAGGCTAGACCAGTTATCAGACTTTCAGGCTTCTGACTACCCGTAACGACTGCGGTAGATATTCGTATGAAAACCGGGACCGATAGCTGAACGTGCTCTCCGAGGCACGGAGGGGTATCGTTGTGTAACGAAACGGTCACCCATCCACGGACTGACCGCGGCAAGCACAGCTTAACCTCGCAGATTGAATAATCCGTGCGGTTATTACTTCACCTCGAGATGGGTGCCTAACAAATAAATGAATTTGAGTCCACGAGCTAACAGAGCGCGCGATTAGTTCCTTTCAGTAACTGAACAATGGACCGAGGAAGCGGTAGGGGGGAAAGCCATTCGGCTTTCGGCCTACCGCCCATCCTTAATTACGTTTTTCCGCAAAATAACTCCGTCACTAATTGCATGCTTTGAAAGTTCATTAGTAAGCAGAATGAATTTTTATTTCGTTCCTATTTTTTATATCGGTATAGTTAATAGGTTTACATTTTTCAGTGTTACGATGTCATTATGGTTCATGATTGGTTTTGTAATTTTATTTTGGCTACCCTTTGACTTAACGTGGGTGTAGGGAAAGTAGATTAATAAGTTATGTTGAAAGAATCGTCTGCAGTAACTGTTCTATTATTATACTCGCTAACGCCCGCGGCTTCGCTCCCGTAGTATATCGATAAAAAGTTTCCAGGAAATTGTCTATCTGTGTCACAAAATTCATTCAAATCCGTTTAGCCGTTTCAGCGTAAAAAAGTAAAAAACATACCTACACACTCACAAACTTTCATTGTTTATGACACCCTGGTACATGTTATTCCGAGTGGTTCATCATTACAGCCGAAAGACGTCCACTACTGGACATAGGCCTCCCCTAATTAAGGGGGGGATATTCCATAATCGTCACGCTTGGCAGGCGGGTTGGCGATCGCAGTTAAAAAGCAACAAACATAATACAACATGTTGACCTGTATTCTTGCCATATTCAGGGAGGTGACTATACCACTGATACTGAACACGAATCAATAACAAAATCGTTTTTTTTATTTACATACCTTTTTGTAAACAAACAAATTCCCTCCAAGTGACGCGAGCGACACTAAAACGATGGGTGCGAAACTACCAAAACAATTTGCAGGTATTTCCACCCTTTGACAATGCCACCGGTAACTTATTTTCAGAGTCGTTCGGGATGTATTCTCAAATCATCGCTATGTTTCTATGTGAAAATTTGGCTATTAAATAATCGTACAATTTTTCAAGTACGTTTAGATGACTAAGCACATTATTTATCATTTGCTCTAGAAATAAGGCACGATTAGAGATCAGCATATACCAACCATTGTATATACCAACACACTCTCGAACTTTCGACGTTTATGACACCCTGGTAGTCCTGGTACTACACATTATGCCGATTGGTTGTTGTCAAATATTTACTTTGTCGTTTATCGCCGACGTTTATGACACCCTGGTACTACACATTATGCGGATTGGTTGTTGTCAAATATTTACTTTGTCGTTTATCGCGCATCCCTCGAGAACTGTTTATCTTCCCAGGATAAAAAGTAGCCTTTATATTTATCCAGGAAATGATCTATCTGTGTGACAAATTTCATCCCAGTCTGTTAAGGCGCTACTAAGAGATTAACCATTTAAACCCACATGGGAGTGTACTATACACCTCAGCCTTCCCCTTCAGGGAAATACAGGCGTGATGTTATGTGACGCAGTTTGGCAGTAAAATCACCATCCTAAGACTCATTTTATAGGTATATATATGATCACGTAAGTAATCATAAAAGACCAATAAATAGTAAGGTCGTGCGGCGAGGACCGATCGGGTCGAATTATAACAACTAACTAACTAACATCCCGGATTATCCAGTTAGCGGGGCGACGAGTTTGCTGGGTTGCCAGGATTGGGTTATAATTTACCCGTAATCCATAAAAATATAGGTTTTAATCAGTATTTGGTGTGGCTTCAAAATATTCTTTACTTGTATTTTTTTTCCTAGTGCGAATACAAAAAGCTGGATGTTGAATTGTTTCGAATTATATCGTCTTTTGTTATTATTAAAAGCTTTTATTTAACTCACTGTGTTAGTATGTAATCAAATAGTAACATTTGAACCAGTTCCCATTATCAGAATTGGCTGAAATTTGGTGCACATATGTAAACCCGATGACAATGCAATATTATGGTACTTAGGAGCTGATCTGATGATGGAGCCGGAACCTGGTGATAGGATCTCTGCTGTAGTTAACGTGAAAACACCGTGTCTAGGCTCGTTAGATTTGTCTCAGTGAGTAATTGGCTGAGAGATGGTAAGATTATTGGTTAGGTGAAACAGATTAAGACTTGAACTATTAAAAATAAAATAATGATAAAAAAACTTTAAAAACAAGCATTGTTGAACCAAAAAGTACTGAATAAAACTTTCAATACATATAACCAAAGAGTTTTAATATTTTCTTAAAAGCTTGAGGATTTTTTAAACTTAAAATAAGCCTGTCTATTTATGTGAACACAATTGTAGGGATCAGCTGTTTTTTTTTCGCAATTTCCTGAAATTGGTTGGTCCCATAGTAAAAGTTGTTTATACTGATGAGTACAATGACCCCTTAAGAGGTTTTCAGTTATTTCAATAACACGTTGTATATTTATCGTTGGTGCATCTGTCAGTAATCGCATAGCTTCTGAACGACTTGACCGATTGAGGTCATATTCACACAATATATTTGTTTTATCAAGACAATGATTCACAGGCTAGGAACCGATAGGTGGCGCTGAATTCAAGTTATTTATAAATTCTATATTTATGGATTTAAATGACTTGTATTGCAAGAAAATAAAATCACAAAATGGTTAATTACACTTCATCCATCCATCCAGTCGCACCACGCATTCTCCAATACCTACCAACAGTCTAATAAGCTTTGTGACACAATCTGCTTTCTTCTTTTGCTTTCCTTTAAAATAAAAATAAAAAAATTGTCTTCATCTTTTGCTTAGCGTCATCTTAGCGCTTTAGTAAATTTGTTTATTTCAACTTGATGTAATGGATTAAATATCAACACAGGGAGCCAAGATTGTATGCAGCCACTGAGTGGGGATGGTGACCTGTAACACAGGTTTTTACGAACCCACAACAGGCACCAGCTCTCACAATGTGAACTATGTATGTGTGTCTTGTACCTATAATAAATGTGTATATAATCCATTGTGAGAGGAATAAATAAATAAATTATTATTATTTATATTGTCCCGCAAAGTGTGTAAAACTATCTAATATGGCAAACTCAACAAGTTTGTGCCGGACAAGTTAGCAGAAATAATTCCGTCATTGTACTTTTATTAGCGGGGCGTGTCTATTGGTTCGGACGAGGGTTTTTATACAAAAGCGGGTAGGTAGAGATTCAAAGGTCACAAAAAATATTGAGTTAAGCTGAGCCCTAATTTACGTAATTTCATGACGCGCCGATCAAGTTGCAGTGACGCTGCAGTTCGTTTCTGACAGCGATCGCCGTAGATACCACACTACCACACTTCTTGGCTCTGTACCCGTATTTGTTCTGTGTTCTTGAATTGTCACTTTTGAAGCAAATAAATTTTTTTTCTTTCTTTCTTTCTTTCTTTCTATATGAGAATACGAAAATCATTCTTTTGATCGAACTGCAACTGCAACTGCACTGCAACTGCTCTTCTTTAGTTTCGTGAATTGGCATACAGGACCCACACAACAGCGATTTTGTCTGCACAACATGTTTGAGTAACATAACTTCGTACAAATGAGACGTGTATACGTAAAGTTTGACCATAATCTCGTCACGCGATACTGACCATATGCTCTAGAGTAGTTCCTAGGAGGCTTGACCGCCACTGTGTTAGGATTAGGTAGGTCTTCGCCCTCGCCGGCGAGGCTTGCCGCTTAACGGCGATTCGCGAAACGCGTCACCCACCCGATATAACGAAAGTCCGCCACTTTCGAAAAAACCATTCCCTATGCAGGGGGTCTACTCGCGTTCGACGATATTCGATTAATCGTATCGTTCATCGCACAATTTACTACTCCGGTCAACCATCGTTCCCATATCGTATGCGATGATCGTGTTTTGACGTTTGATTCTCTGTTCTCTGATCAATTTCATACGACAATGAACAATAGTCTATCTTTATTGTGCCTATTTTATGAGCCTATCTTTATTGTGTAGGTATCAGTCGGAACGAAAGTTCGTACTTCGTTTGTCGTTCGTCAAACGCGAGTAGGCCCTCAGCAACGGCTGCCAGGGGAACATAGCGGCGGGCTCCCCCCGCAATGCCCCAGTAAGCCGAGGTCCAAGCCCTACCTTGGGGCACGCCCTTATGCGGTTTTGCAACCGCGGTTTTAGTTTATAAGTTAGGTTTAGTGAAATTTTTTCGGCGGATGCAGTTCCTAACGGGATTCCCCGCCACCCGCCCGTTTAAGCAGTCACCTATTTTGGGTACCAATTCTGCGATAGTCCATTCGATAAAAAGAAAAGAATTAAAGTTGGATGTTCACTACAACTCGTTTCTAACAGTATACTACGTGGATATGACATTATAACTATAAATGTAAACATGTTTATTACTAGTCTTTAGAAGCATTTTAAAAACATACCAGGCCCCTCAGAAAGTATTGCGAAAAAAAGTTTTTATATATGGGAGACTGGCCAGTTATAATGTTTTTCGAAAATATGATTATTTATAAGTAAAAATAAGTAAGTTCCAATTTCAAAATTTCCCTCCACATTTTTTGCGAGTTAATTCAAAGTATTGTGTCTCACTGAAATATGGATCTGCGCCGGGAACATTTTAGAGCTATGATTTTATACGATTTCAAGTGTCGCCTGAAACCGGATGAATCGTACGATAGACTTCAAATGGCATTCATGGATGAAGGCCCTTCCAAGGCAACCGTGTATCGTTGGTATAACGAATTCAAGCGCGGTCGACCAACTTTGGGGGATGACGAAAGATGCGGTCGCCCTTTGACGGCTGTTACCGAAGAAAACGTGCTAGCAGTGAAAAATTTAATCCAAGACAATAGGCGAATTACATATCAGGAGATTCAACACATATTGAAGATTGGATCGGGAAGCGTTCACGAGATTCTACACAGCCATCTTCGCGTGAGGAGGATAGTATCACGCTGGGTGCCGCACAACCTCACCGATGCTCAGAAGCAGGCCCGGGTGGAATGGTGCCGTGATATGCTTAACAAATTTGAAGCAGGCTCGTCTCGGCGTGTTTACAACATCGTTACAGATGATGAGTCCTGGATTTATCAATACGACCCAGAAACCAAGCGCCAGTCGACTGTTTGGGTGTTTCAAAATGAGCCAACGCCTACCAAAGTGAAGCGATCTAGAAGCGGGGGTAAGATTTTGATCGCTAGCTTTTTTAATTTGACTGGCCACTTGGTATCAATTCCCTTACGGGATCAAAGAAGCATTAATGCCAAATGGTATACTACCAAATGTTTGCCAGAAGTTTTCTCTGTTATAAGCAACAAGCGACCAAACACAGGGCTCCGCGGGCTACTGCTCCACCACGACAATGCACCTGCGCACACCGCACTCAAAACGAGGGACATCCTGGACAGCACGCCAGTCAAACTCCTGGGTCACCCTCCTTACAGCCCTGATCTAGCACCGTGTGACTTCTTTTTATTCCCAAAAATAAAAAATCAGCTCAAAGGGATACAATTTTCGTCGCCGGAAGATGCGCTGGCTGCGTTCGAGCAGGCTGTAAACGAGGTGTCTGCGGCGGACTGGAAAAAGTGTTTTGAAAACTGGTTTAGGCGCATGAATCTTTGTATAGAGGCTGGTGGAAAGTACTTTGAAAAGATTTGATAAAAATATATGTACGTATAGAACAATTTTTTTTAGTTTCGCAAAACTTTCTGAGTGTCCCACGTATAAATAAGTTCTTATTCTTAGTCTGCCTGCAATCACGAACGCTGCAAAGCTTTGGAAACGTTAGGAAAACCAATTTAAATAATATACGCGATGTAATCCGGTTAAACTTGTTATATTATAACATAAATAAGTTGTAATCGGAGAAAAAAAAACTAACAAAATAAATATTAAAACATCAAAATAATAAGTAACACCATTTGTAATCATCTGTAATAATTGAGAAAGAGAGTTTAAAATCATATGGACTCGCACAGGTCTTTGACCTAACGATCTTTGCCTAGAAAAATGGTCTTAGATTCAAAATTAATTAAATTAATATAATTTCTCTCTCTGGCTAAGCTATTAACTGGATTTGTTTGATTTTTTGTGTATGGTCAGAGGTTATACTCCGTACATGGTTTTATTTAATGTCTTATTGTCATATCCACTTTGTATAATTATAGACGATAGGATTCTCAGACTTCAGTTTACGCAAACCTATGCATAGCATAAAAATATAATAAATATAAATAATAATAAATATTTTTGGTACAGTTTACACAGCACCATCTAGTCCCACACTAAGCCGAGCTTGTACTATGGGTACTAGACAATGGATATAATACTTATTAACTTTTTTCTAAATACATACTTATAATACACGTTAAGCTGTCGGTCCCGGTTGTCACACGAATATCTATGGCAGTCGTTACGGGTAGTCAGAAGCCTGAAAGTCTGACAACTGGTCTAACCTCCGAATGACAGTATTACCCAGTAACTGGGTTGCGGGGGTCTGATGGCAGTCGCTCCGTGTAAAATACTGATGTTCAGCCGCATCTGGCTAGACTGGAAGCTGACCCCAATATTATTGGGAATAGGCTCGGAGGATGATGAATACATAAGAAAAACCCAGACCAACACAAACACTTATGTTCATCACATAAATATTTGTGTCCTGTAGGAATCGAACCCACGACCTCGTGATCAGTAGTCCGACACTCGAACCACTAGACCACAGACGTCGTCACCACAAAATATCAACCTGTAACAACCAATGGTAACAACCTAATTTAAATTGTATCTAGATTATCAGGAATCTTCGAGAATTCTAGACTGCCTCGTTGGTCTAGTGGTTGCAAGCGTGACTGCTGAGCGTGAGGTCCTGGGTTCAATTCCCGGGTCGGGCAACGTGTTATTGGGTTTTTCATTAGGAAATTCTCAGTAGCAGCCCGGAGTCTGGATTTGTGCCCGGTTAATGGCAATAGGCTCGCCCCCTATTACATGGGACTTACAACATAACTGGCGAAATGTGGGTGTACTATACACCTCTGCCTACCCCTTCGGGGAAATAAAGGCGTGATGTTATGTATGTATGTTCGAGAATTTTCTTTCCAGTCACTTAGAACAAGTTTTTCAGTATGTGATTATGGGTGCAGGACATTGAATCGAATCCGTTCAGCCGTTTCAGCGTGATTGAAGGACAAACAAACAAATATTCATACTGAAAATGCAAATTAATGATTTCTATTCTATTCTATTCTACTTTCGCATTTATAATATTAGTAGTAGGCTGTAGTAAACCTTCTGTATCTTTCATTTAAGGATTTTTGTGTGTTCTGTCAAAAAAGAATGAACTGCTAAAATCTGGTTCGCACCGGTCACAGGCGGTTTTAGGCGGATATAATCAAGTTGCGTAAGTCTACGTTAATAGCTCGGCTTTTCATACGTTTTTTGATAATCTCAAGGACTTTATTGTGGCCTAAATTTAGTTTCTGTATGGGTCTTCTGTATGTTCGTTTTTGTCGAAATAGTCTAGCGATTGAACGCTTATTTATTTATTTATATATGCTTTATTGTACACCATAAAAAACTTTTTTTTTTTTTTCGGGACCTTTTACACATCACCATCTAGTCCCAAACTAAGCAGAGCTTGTGCTATGGGTACTAGACAATGGATATAATACTTATATACTTTTTATTTTGTAAATACAGACTTTACGGATTCATGTGCAGATTTGGCAGAGAATTTGATTATCACTTGCTTTAACGGTGAAGGAAAATATCGTGAGGAAACCTGCACACCGGAGAGTGCTTCATACAGTTCTCGATGGTGTGTGTAGTCCACCAACCAGCAGTAGGCTAGCATGGTTGACTGAGGTTCTTAACCCTTGTCATCTTATGAAGATGCCCAAGCCCAGCAGTGGGATGATACAGGGCTGGTTATGTATGTACGTAACTACGTCATCATCATCTTCCTGCCTTGGTCCCAAATTACTTGGGGTCGGGGCAATACGTGTTCTGCTTCCATTTTATTCTATCAGCCTCATAATTCATCCCCTTTCATCCATATCATTCATTTATATGTATACAATGTAATGGTAACCAATGAATATTGAATTTTTCGAGTCTTATTTTCATCCAATTTTCAAATCAAGAGCTGGTGGGCAAGCCTTATATTATTTGCTTGATCAAAGTACAACGTCTGTGATGGCTCGGCCATGTCAAACGCATGCGGGGAAGGATCGGGGAGCCAAGAGAGCGCAACTGAGCTGACCAATCAGAGATAGTCCGGTGGGTCACCCTCACCAAAGATATCGCTGGGGAGATGATGTGGAGGCTGATCTGCGTGAGCTTTAGACTACCAACTGGAGAGATATCGTGAAGGATCAGCTGAAGTGGCAGTGGGCTGGCCATATCTGTCGGAGGACCAATAGCCGTTAGAGCAGACCAGTCCTTGAGTGGAGACCGCGAATTGGCAAACGTAGTGTACGGCACCCCCTAGGTGGACCGACGACCTGATGAAAGTAGCTAGGGGGTACTGGATGCGGAAGGCAGAGGACCGAGTGTTGTGGCGCAATTTGGGAGAGGCCTATGTCCAGCAGTGGACTGCGATAGGCTGAGTTGATGATGATGATGAGATATCCTGCAAGATTCTGCAAAGTGGAGAGTTCTCATTTCGGAGGCTTTCACTTTGGATCGCTGAGCCAGAGGAATAAGTAAATTTATTTTTATATTTAAGAGTTTCTGCCAACCCCCATAGCATAAAAGCACGAAGTTAATACTGTTTGTTTGAGCCATAAGCAGGTTATATTTGACCAGGCTGTGTCGTTAAGTCGTTTTAAGTGTTTGTGAGTCAACGATTCCCGGTTTATGTCGAGTTTATTAGTATGTATTTATGTTTCGCCACGTTTCTTTTACAAGCTATGTAGAATAAGCGAGTGAGATTTTTATTTATTTATTTAAATTGGTACACCAACAGCCATAGACATATATTTCTATGCCAACAGCAACATTAAAATAGTACAAAGAAGTAGTAGTAGTATTATTTATTTATTATAATAAAACAAAGTTTAACCGGATTAAATCACGTATATTATTTAAATTGGTTTTCCTGACGTTTTGAAAGCGTTCGTGGTCGCAGGAAAACTAAGATGACAAGGGTCTTTACATATAATTCTAAAAATATTTTTTATAGATAATAGAATTGTATATTATTATTTTTAACGTATTTACGCATGCGAAGCGAAATCCTGCCAGTGCTTTAGCCACTAAGCTACCGTGTAGACTGCTCGTGGTATCGAAATTAACCTCCACTTTTCGTACGTCTTTGGGCGACGTCAGCGATATCTTAAAGATTTTTTCTTCTTTCCACAATTTAAATCGTTAAATTTCGCTTCGCATGTGTAAATTCGTTAAAAATAATAAAATAATTAGTAAGGGTAGGCGTATATATACGACTTTGAATTAACTGCAAAGTTAGTCGAGTCAGTTAAGAAACACTGTTTCTTAATAAGATATCGCTGACGTCACCCAAAGACGTACAATAAGTGGAGGTTAATTTCGATACCACGAGCAGTGTTCACGGTAGCATATTGGGCCGGCTTCGAACTTAGGACCCTGCATGGAAGATGGAAGGCAAGCGTTCAACCGCTAGGCATCATTGCTACGCGGTGGTATATTAGAGTCTTTATTCTCTAAAAAAAATATGCAAATTCCTTCTAATATCTATAAATAAGTTCACTCAGTAACACAATTTCAGTGCAATACATCAGATGTGGGAGCGAGTGATATCTCAGAGTGCCACTTACAGGAGGGAAACAAAGGGGAATTTAATTTTTTTATCCAACCACCTTTCTGGAGCTAATGTGTTGTATGAAAGCGTGGAGAGGGATTGTTTATAAAAAATATAGTTTTTGTATGGTCACAGAACAAATAATAGTTAAAATTTCTCAGTAGCAGCCCTGAGTCAGGATGTTGGCGGTGCTAGACTACCGTGCAAAGGAGACTACGTAAACCCGTCGGTAGCTGAACTCTCTCCGGTCGTGTCGGATTGCCGTCCCATTAGATTATGAGAGTGAGGGAATAGAGAGTGCACCTTGTAATATATTCATGTCTTTGAATAAAACCTTCATGGCCATTCGTTTATATATCTCTTTTGTTTTATGAAATATAAGTTTGTCTTGTCAAATCTGTCTTTCATTAAGTACGTATTTTACATTGGCGACGAAGATTTATTTTAAAAATTACATAATGCCATTCGGTAAACTACACGAGTTTCGCGCTGAGGAAGGAAAGAACTGGTCTGCTTATGTGAGGTTGGTGAAGCAATATATTTTACTCAACGACATAAAAAATGAACTCCACGTGGCCACCCTAGTGACACATGTTGGGTCGCACATTTACGGGCTCATGTGCGATTTGTGTGCACCCAAATTTCCTGAAGACTGTACGTTCGAACAGCTAGTAGAACTCATAGGTAACCATATTGAGCCGAGGCGTTCAGAAATTGCTGAACGATTTACGTTTCGTCAGCGACGGCAAGCTCATGACGAATTGGTGGGCGCATTTCTTCAAAATTTGAAACATCTAGCTACCCACTGCAACTTTGGAGCAACTCTCGAAGTTAACCTTCGCGACCAGTTTGTATGTGGCCTCCGAAGTGAGGAGATGCGGTCACGCCTTTTTGTCGAGCCGTCACTGGACTACAAGAAAGCGGTAGAGATGGCGCTCGCACTGGAGGCGGCTGAGCGGCATGCGGCCGAGGCCGCGGCCGGTAGCGCGCTGTCGGGGAGCGGCCATGATCATGACATAGGACCTACTGGGGCCGCACCCCTGCACCGGGTCGCGGCAGCGCCGGCCGCGCCGTCAGGCGCCGGCAGCAAGCGGCGCTCTTGTTGGCGCTGCGGTAAAGGAGCTCATGCGCCTAACAAGTGCAAGTATAAATTTTATGTGTGTGACAAATGTAGTGTCAAAGGCCATTTGTCAGCTGTGTGCACCAAAGGTAAACATTATCAAAATTGTATTTTGAAAGACTCTGGATCCGAAAGCAGTTCTAATGATGAGTTAAATAATGTTATTTCTGTGAAAAATAGTATCAGTGATAGTCCCTATTTTTACGAGTTATTGATAAACAATAAAAAAATTATGTTTGAGATCGACACAGGCAGCAAAATATCGGCAGTAAATAAGTTGTTTTATGATTCCTACCTGTCTAATTTTCCTATCATCCGTGATAACAATAAGTTTCATTCGTACATAGGGGACGCGATCGTCCCGCTTGGGTTTGTTAATGTTAGTGTGCGTTGCGGAAATACCGCGGTTGCATCGTTACCTCTCTTTATCATTGACAACGGCGGTCCACCTTTACTCGGACGCCGTTGGTTGCGTAAGTTAGGATTAAAGGCAATCAATTTGTATAATTTTTCCGATGAAAATGATGCTGTTATATCGCGACTGAAGACTGAGTTTCCCGATGTTTTTAAGGATGGTCTAGGAAGTACTAAAACTAAAATGAAGTTGTATTTAAAAGACGATACTCCGATATTTTGCAAGGCCCGTACGCTGCCCCTAGCTCTGCGGACAGCTGTTGAGCATGAGTTGGAGCGATTGGAGCAGGAAAATGTCATTTATAAAGTTGAAAGATCTGACTATGGCACTCCCATCGTGCCGGTTGTGAAACCTGATGGAAGTATAAGAATTTGTGGTGATTATAAAATTACAATAAATAAAGTTTTAAAAGATTTTCACTATCCGCTTCCGCGTATAGAACAACTGTTTGCAGCTTTAAGTGGAGGTGAACAATACACTAAGTTGGATCTCAAACATGCTTATTTACAATGTACTCTCGATGAACAGTCTCAGCCCTTTACTGCAATTACCACTCACGTTGGCACTTTTGTTTATCGTAGGGCACCTTTTGGATTAAAGTGTTTGCCAGAAATGTTCCAAAAATTTATCGAAGAAACATTGAGTGGTTTAAATTGTGATGGGGTTGTGGCCTTTCAAGATGACATTTGTATAACTGGGCCAAATAAAGCTAAGCATTTATCTAATTTAAAATCAGTTTTGTCACGACTTCAACAAGCAGGCTTACGAATTAAATTAGAGAAATGTGAGTTTTTCAAGGATGAAGTTTGTTATCTTGGGTATAGAATAAACAAGTTTGGTTTGCATACCGATAGTAGTAAAGTAGATGCTATAGCTAACGCTCCGGTACCACAAAATGTTTCTCAGTTGAGGGCTGCTCTGGGACTTATAAATTATTATGCACGTTTTATTCCGAATATGAGTACATTATTGCAACCATTGTACGCTTTACTTAAAAAGGGAACTAGATGGCATTGGACTCAAGCTTGTGATAATGCTTTCCTGGCTATCAAAGAAGCACTAACTTGTAAGCCAGTGTTGGCGCATTATGACGCTTCACTGCCGTTAGTGCTGGCAGTAGACAGCAGCTCTTACGGTCTAGGCGCTGTGTTATCACATGTGTACCCTGATAACAGCGAGCGGGTTGTGTGCTGTGCTTCGCGCACGCTTACTGCCTCCGAACTTTGTTACAGCCAGATTGATAAAGAAGCACTGGCGATAGTATATGGAGTTACACGTCACCATCAGTACCTTTATGGACGTCGTTTTACACTTAAAACGGACCACATGGCTCTAAGTCATATTTTTGGGCCAAAGAAAGGCATACCACAGACTGCGGCTAGCCGTCTACAACGTTATGCAGTAAAACTTGCTGCATATAATTTTGATATTAAATTCGTTTCTTCGGAACGAAATAGTAATGCAGACGCATTGTCGCGACTACCAATCCAAAATAGTAAATGTTTGGAATCGGAGCCTGATGTTGCAACTTATTTACACTTTGTTGAGAACAGTTTTCCATTGAGTCATAAGGATGTTGCTAATGAAACTAGAAAGGATGTTGTTTTGTGCAGTGTTTACGGCTATATAATGAGCGGTTGGCCGGTTGATATTGAAATCGAAAATGAAAAACCCTATTTTCATAGAAAGGACACTTTACATATAGATCATGGGTGCATTGTGTGGGGTTATAGAGTCGTTGTTCCAAAGTCACTAAGGACACAAATTCTCGATGAGTTACATTCTGGACATATAGGTGTAGTTCGCATGAAGCAAATAGCGCGAAACTACGTTTGGTGGCCGAACATTGATTTGGATATAGAGGCAAGAGCTCGAGCGTGTGCGCCGTGCGCCGCCGTACGCGATGCACCGCCGCGTGCTTTGCCTGTGCCTTATGTTTGGCCGGCCGAGCCTTGGACTAGGATACACTGTGATTTTTTGCAGTATGAAGGAAAACATTACCTTTTAATTATTGATGCTCATTCCAAATGGATTGAAGTTTTTTTGATGTCTGGCGGTACAACGGCTGTTCGAGTAATTGCTAAGTTACGAGAATGTTTTGCAAGATTTGGCATTCCTAAGCAAATTGTCACTGATGGAGGCCCACCTTTCACGTCAGAAGAATTTGAAAAGTTCCTACAACGCAATGGCACAAAGCATATCCTCACAGCGCCCTATCACCCTTCTAGTAACGGTGCTGCTGAAAACGCTGTGAAAACAGTTAAAAAAGTACTTAAGAAAGCTTCCATTGATGGTGAAGATTCTGGCCGCGCTTTGTGCAGGTTTTTGTTACAATACCGAAACTCGGCTCACTTAAGTACGCGACGTGAGCCGGCAGTTGCCATGTTAGGCCGGACACTGCGTACACGGTTTGATTTGTTGCGCGGTTACACTTCGGACAACATAGCTGCAGCTCAAGAGGCACAGCTGCGTTATGCTCCAGGTACTAAACGTCACGTCAATGAAGGGGATAGTGTTCTTGTGAGAGATTTTTCCAGAAACAATCATGATAAGTGGAAACCTGGTACGGTAGTGGAGAGAACAGGTGCAGTTACGTATAAAGTGTTGGCTGATAATGGTGTCACTACCAAACATGTTGATCAAATTTTGCCTCAACGTAAAAGTCATCGGTTTTCATCACTGCCAATTTGTTCTGAAAGTGATGTTCCCAAAAAAAATTCGTTAGATGTTGCTGAGGAAACCAATGGGAGTCAATTAAGCCAGCCAGAGGGTGTAGAACCTCTTGACTTAGCTCAGGCTTCTGCCAGCCATGAGAGATTTTCATCTCGAGAAACATCGAATTCGTATAGTTTGCGTCCTCGGTTAAACAAACCAAATTATAAAGTTTAAGTTTGTTTTGTCATTAATCTAATTGTTTATTTGTTACTGGTATGCAAACTTAAGTATACACAAGAATAGTTGTTTAGTTTTTTTAGTTATTTCCAAGTTTAGTTCTTTAAGGGTTTAAGGGGAGGAAATTGTAATATATTCATGTCTTTGAATAAAACCTTCATGGCCATTCGTTTATATATCTCTTTTGTTTTATGAAATATAAGTTTGTCTTGTCAAATCTGTCTTTCATTAAGTACGTATTTTACACACCTGTATTTGCGCACACGCTTGTGTACTATAATATGTCCCGCGCTTTTGGCTAGTCTCCGTTCCCGCCGGCGAGGACCGACGCGACGTCCACACAGATGCGGAGAGTCCGACTCTCGAGAAACCCAACACGATGTAGCAGCGGCTGCCGGGGGGACCGGTGGCGGGGTCCCCCAGCTGTACCCTGAGCCGAGGCTAAAGCTCCTCCCTGGGGACACCCTCACGGTGTCGCAACCGGAGATAATCTCGTCACGCGAGACCGACCCTATGCTCTAGAGTAGTTACTAGGAGTAGGCTTAACCGCCACTGTGTTAGGATTAGGTAGGTCTTCGCCCTCGCCGGCGAGGCTTGCCGCTTAACGGCGATTCGCGAAACGAGTCACCCACCTGATACACCGAAAGTCCGCCACTTTCGAGAAAACCATTCCCGATGCATCAACGGCTGCTAGGGGGACATAGCGGCGGGGTCCCCCCGCAGTGCCCCAGTAAGCCGAGGTCCGAGCCCTCCCTTGGGGGACGCCCTTATGCGGTTTTGCAACCGCGATTATAGTTTATAAGTTATAATAATAATAATAATGTCCTCCCGGCCGAATTTCGGTCACGGCGGCCAATCTCAATGGAGACTAGCCATCTGCGTGGGACATATTATAGTGCATAAGGGTATGCGCAAACACAGGTGCACTCTCTATTCCCTCACTCTCATAATCCGATGGGACGGCAATTCGACACGACCGGAGAGAGATCAGACGCAGGACCGACGGCTTTACGTGCCCTCCGAGGCACGAAGGGGTCTCGATGTGTAAAGAAACGATCACCCATCCACAGACTGACCACGGCTAGTGCAGCTTAACCTTGCAGATCGTACAATCCACACGGTTGCCATTTAGGCACGAGCCCCTTATAAGTTAAGATTTAGGGAAAGTTTTCGGCGAATGGAGTCCCTAATGGGATTCTCCGCCACCCGCCCGGTTGAGCAGTTAGGGTACCTATTTTGGGTACCGATCTGCGAGAGTTCATTCGATTTGATTCATTATATGTCCCGAGCAGTTGGCTAGTCTCCGTTGAGATTGGCCGCCATGATGGAAATTCGGCTGGGAGGACATTACTACGACAAAAAAGCTGTCTCCATATTATTCTACCACAGTTTGCAAGGCTGTTCTTCACGGTCGCACCTTATATTATTAAAACAGTTATATGTCTTACAAATGCATGTTTGATTCTGAGTGACACACAAAATGTAATTCATATGATTTATGCGTATGGCGGCTTTTCCATTTTCTTTCGCACAAGAGGTACAATGGTTGTTCTTTATTTTATCCTCGGACGAATAAAAAATGGCGGACGGAATCTCGCTAAGAAAAGATTGAAGCACTTCGTTTTTTCCTAAACCCACTATAATTTCGACTGAATTTTAACACATTAATAGACATATATTGTTATTTTATTTGTGACACCACGACAATGACTACCATCTCACGAGGTTTGTTGCGTAATGGTGGCTTTTGGACTTACTATGGGTGTGAATGTGTGCGTGCCAGCCCGTACTTTTAAGCGAGCTGTCTTACTATCATTAATCATCATTAATCATTAATCATTTATTTAGCATATTCAGTACAGTACATTCATGTGGTGCGCCGACTCCCGAACTAGGATGTCCTGTGTGTCAGGAGTCAGTACATTCTCTTATGGATAAAGAAAAAAATATCAAATTATCTGAGCTAAATATAATCATAAATTAATGTAACCTGATAAATTTTGAAATTAAATTAAATTAAATTAAATTGATAACGAATGCATGTTTAAATGCGATTGTTTGTAGTGTTTGCGTGAATGTGTAAGTGGGGGTGTGTGCATGCAAAGGTGTATTGATATGTATGGCGGTGTGAATGTGCTTTTTTTTTTTTTTTTTTTTCAATTTATTTAACTTAAAAACATACACAAAAATGATTATAAGAACATCTCAAAAACGCTTGTGTGCGTGCTTAGGTAAGTATAATAGATCGACAAATTGCATTATAAACTTTCATAAGAGTTGTTGCATCTGTGACCTGCCGAAGAGTTTTAAACACGTAAATTAATTTTCGAATCCTTTTAGTAGTCGTTTCAATGTGTTGTTTCCATTGTAGATTTTCGTCTATGATAACGCCGAGATATTTTGTATTTTTTACTTTCCGGAGTTGTGCAGTTGCAGACCGTAATGGTATCATTGAAATTTATATTACATGGATACATGTGAATTTTTAATTTTAGGTCATTGATTGGCACGGATGCATTTGTTTTAGTAAAACATAAGTATATTGTTTTAGATGTATTTAAAGTGAGTAGACTATCCTCTAACCATCCCGTAACCTACTAACTAACTAACGTAACTATGAGTGCTTCACTTTTTGTTTAACGAGATTTCGTCCGCCTTTTTTATTCGTCCAAGATTTTACCCGTGCCTTTTTTAATTTGTTGAATGCTTGTCGAAACGAGACTGAAAAAAATCATCGTAATGCGGGCTACACATGTTGAGGCGGCCGGAGAATACCATCTGGCCAAACCCGTCGTGTGTTGCAAGAAATCCTGAACTGAAGGCACGGCTGGAGACGGCTTGTCATCGAATAAAAATGTATTCGATGATTGCCTGTTGAGGCCGCAGGGACTGCGAGGTGCGGCCAACTCACCCACACCCCTCTGGCCAAATCCGCCCGCGCCTTCTGGTCCGATCCATCCGGCCGGACTTCAACATGTGTAGCCCGTGTAGCACAACATGTAGACATGGTTCTTAACTTCTTACTAAAGAATATGCCATCCTTACTCTCACTGTGGATATAAATAATGAATAAAAAAAATATTTTGGGACATTTTTACACAGCACCATCTAGTGCCAAACTAAGCAGAGCAGACCGTCAGTCTGCTCGTGACCACGGCCAATGCAACTTGGCCGAAACGCCGAGGTTAGTCAAAATGTTTGTTATGTTTTGATTTTATTGTGCGCGACAAGCCCGTAAATATAGTTCAATATAAGCAGAGCTTGTACTATGGGTACTAGACAACATACTTATAGACTTTTTTGTAAATTATTATAATACATAAGAAGCACTCAGACCAACAAAAACACTTACTTCCATCAAATAAATGTTTGTATCCTGTGGGAATCGAACCCAAATTTAAATTAATTTTGGCTGTTTTTGTTTAAAGAGGGCCTAAAGCAATCCTAACACAACTTAACGTGGTAATGGGCGTAAGTATGGCAGACTGCGCATCAGGTCGTTAAGACCTTTCTCAACACCCACAGAAGACCTTTCCAGGAACACAGTGTAAATAAAGAAAAACAGTTCATAAACAAAATTACTAGTCTTAATTCCCCCTTTGTACTAATTAGTAAGATTACTAATTAGAAGTAAACGCGAGTAGATTAGTAATTAGGACAGTAACTAATGCATGTTGTTCTAGTTTTAACTGTGACCTTTCACGTGAATTAGTGAATGAATGTTTTGAATTAGTGAATGAATTATTAGATAATTATGTTGATTAATCTTGGTAGACGTGGTAATTAATTAAAATAGGGTGCTCCCTAAATAATAATAATTAAATTAATTCATTAATTTAACAGCGAAATTTCTCCATAGAAGGCAGTTCATCATCATCATCATTTCAGCCGAAAGACGTCCACTGCTGGACATAGGCCTCCCCATAGCATCGCCACAACGACCGGTCCTGCGCCTTCCGCATCAAGCGGATTCCCGCGACCTTCACCAGGTCCTCGGTCCACGTTGTGGGGGGCCTATCCAGTACGCGGTCGCCACTACAGAACTTTACTGCCCCATCGGTCATCCGTTCTGCGAACAATGTGCCCCGCCCACTGCCACTTAAGTTTGGCAATTCTTCGGGCTATGTCGCTTTCTTTCGTTCATAGAAGGCAGTTATTTTATTGTAATTAACTATAGCGTCAATAAAGGAAAATACCATTATTTGAGGAAAGAGGTAGGGCACTTGAACGCCTCTAAGCCATTGCGACCTGATAGGATCTATTATGACGCCTCTTGCAGCATTACAGCACTTCCACAAGCTGCAAGTCAATCATGAAGTCGACTATGACCTTGGGGGAGGAGAATTTGATCTCCTGCGTTGAGATGACGTGACCTCCATGATGCTGGCTTCTAATGTGGTGCACTGTATCACATTCGCATAGGATATGGATGGGCGTCTCATCCTTTTTGCAACAAAACCTGCAAACTGTGGTATCACTGAATCCTATCCTGTGAAGGTGTTTATTCAGCTTGCAGTGCCCTGTATATTCTTCTGTGTATTCTTGTCAGGATTCTTATCTGGTTCCTGTTCAAAGAAAGCGCTTCTTTCGTAAACCTTTTCTTGAAGCCTATTAGTAGTGCTTTCGAGTGTTCTTGAAACCGGCAAAAAAATCAAAAGAATGTCAACGATCACTTTTTTTTAACCGACTTCATAAAAAGGAGGAGGTTATGTATTCGACAGGTTTGTTTTATGACGTGTACTACTTTCTTTGAATTAATTGAATTACACCGCAAGTCGGTTCGCCAAACTGAGACATGAAGATGGAAAGTCTCATGTGATTGTAATTTCGCCGGCACCCGTACCCTTCAGACAGAAACACAGCAATGCAAGCATCACTATTTGGCGGAGAAGTAAGTACGGTGGTAGTACTTCCCCGGACGAGCTCTTCATAAATAATATCTCTTTGTATAATTTCCTCATTAGAAAAATACTTATAAACCATTATTTTAAAGGGTAGGTAGTTCATCTGTGTTTAGCCCATACGAGACGATTCCAGTCCCATGTCATAGAATATTATACTAACGTACCCATATTGTTTCAGGGGGCAAATAAATTTCTAATATATTCCATTTTCCAAGCTATAACTCAAAAACTCCTAACAGACAAAACACTATAACTTTGCCTGACCTGGAAATAGAACCCACGACATTACGATCGGTAGCCTTACTCAAAACCTCTAAACAACGTTTATGCCACAAAATTCACGAAATTCACGAAACTGATTTAAATAATTACATATTTTTACATTTTGTAATAGTCCCGATACATAATTTTCTTTTCCAATTTTCATATATCGTTACTTAAGCCAAATTTTCGCACAATCTACTTATTTCCACCTTCCCAGAAAGCACGTAATATAAAAACTAAATAACATTTTAATTCAATTTGTGTAGTGAGGCCGATAATTACACCACTCGCCCTAGCCAATGGTTCGGTCAAAGTGATAAACGGGAGCGGTTTGCATAAAACATGTTTATATTTTAAATGAAGTTCTTCAGCTTAATAGTAATTTGTAATAGTGACTGCCCGGGCGGGTAATTCTCGTTTGCTTCGAGATAATCTTGAAATAAAGTTGCAATTCGAACCTTTTCTCTACTATAAAATTTCGAAACTAGAAGTGGTTTTCTCGAATCATCTATTCTTAGCACTAATCGTAATACTATACTATACTTTTCTTATATTTTGTATCGACTGTCCCTTCTTAATTTTTTACCTATGTGTCTTTTGTTTTTACTTTCTATGTAACCCCACCTATAAGTTGCTTGCTTGTGTTTATCACTGTGTTTTAAATGTTGCGCGTCTTTAACTGTGACATTAAACTATTTTTCTTTCTTTCTTTCTTTCTTTCTAATAATCTTCGAATCCTCCGAACAATCTCGATTCGAAGGAGTAAAATGTTGCCATTTTAAACAGATTTATGTCGCGAGATGCATTTCGGCCCATTATTTAATGCGTTTTTAAATACAGTATTAAAAACATACTATTGGTGCCCAGTAAAAATTAAAATTAGTAAGTACAATGAAATTAAATTAATATTATTATTTTCAGCCTATATTGTCCCACGGCAGGGTAAAGGCCTCCCTTTCCTTATTCCACTCTTTCCGGTAAAGTGCAATTGTGAACCAGTCTTTTCTATACGAGTCCAGCTCGTCCCGCCATCTTCGCCTGGGTCTGCCGCGATGTTGTTGCACGTTAAATTAAATTAAATACAGTTAAAATAAATTGAATTTATATAGGAATAAAAATAAATAAAGATTTAAATTGTCGAAAGAAAAAAAAATATATATATAACGCTCACGATCAGGATCTTAAGCTTTCGCATGCGTAAAAAATATGCGTTAAAAATAATAAAATAAAAATAGATAAATTTAAAAATACAGACAAAATAACGTATATTCTCCGATCAAAATTAAATAAATCAAAATCTATAATAATAAAATGAAAATTACAATCACAGATAATGAAACACTAAAATAAAAGTACTGTGTTCGTAATTTTCCCAAATTATGTCTGACTTTTATCTTTTATAATTTTAATAACTATAAAATTCATTTTTAGAAATGACAGGAACTATATCTAATACATAATAAAGAAATTGGGATCGCAAGACGACAGCAGAATTTCCAGAATAGCTCATCTCGATTTACACTCGAGAAAAGTTCAAATTCGACTTTTTATTCGAATTCGTAATGAAGTAGATTACACAAGAATCCCCTATACACAATTTGAAATCTTGAGTTCGATTGCTGAATCGAGCAAATGTGTTTAGAATTATGCATATATAATGTCACGCTACTATAATAGTCATTCATCAATTGAATATATACACGACACGCCCTAAGAATCAAAAATTTGAAAATAACTTTTAAAAAGTTGCATACGAAACACCAAAAACAATACATTTTTAAAATATTTTATTGTTTTCTTTTACGTTCCTTGCGTTTCACTCTTGTATTCCCGAAATATTGTACTCACCAAAATAAAACCTACATCCATAAACATCCCGCGACATCTCCTAACATCCGCCAAATAAATAGTTGCACAGCTTAGATGCAATTTGGGCCGCCAGCCCACTCAAGTATGGTAGACCGCGCCATCGCGCATTTAATAGGATTTCGGGGGCTTTTACCATCGTCTGGCTATGTATATTATGCTTTATAATATCTGTTCAACTTCCTAGTTTATTTCCTAGTTGAATTGTAGAAGAAAAATAGTGTTTTGGATGGTGGTATTATTAATTAATCTGTCCATTCATCATCATCATCATCATTTCAGCCGAAAGACGTCCACTGCTGGACATAGGCCTCCCCCAAGCATCGCCACAACGACCGGTCCTGTGCCTTCCGCATCCAGCGGATTCCCGCGACCTTCACCAGGTCGTCGGTCCACCTTGTGGGGGGCCTACCCACGCTGCGCCTTCCAGTACGCGGTCGCCACTCCAGAACTTTACTGCCCCATCGGCCATCCGTTCTGCGAGCAATGTGCCCCGCCCACTGCCACTTAAGTTTGGCAATTCTTCGGGCTATGTCGGTTACTTTCGTTCTCCTGCGAATCTCCTCATTTCTGATTCGATCACGCAGGGACACTCCGAGCATAGCCCTCTCCATTGCCCTTTGAGTGACTTTGAGCCTTCTTATCAGGCCCATTGTGAGCGATCACGTTTCAGTACCGTAAGTAATTACTGGCAACACACACTGGTCAAAGACTTTCGTCTTGAGACACTGCGGTATTTTGGACGAGAAGATATTGCGTAGCTTCCCAAACGCTGCCAAACCGAGTCGGATTCGACGATCGACCTCTTTTGCGAAGTTGGACTTACCTAGCTGGACAGTTTGTCCTAGGTATACATAATCGTCAACAACTTCGAGTGTAGATTCTCCGATGTTTACGGGAATGGGTGCTATATGGGAATTCGACATAACCTTTGATGGTGGTATTATTAATTAATCTGTCCATTGATCTGTCCTAACTGCACGATAGTCACACTTGGCCGCAATTTTCAAGGTGAAACGTTGATTTTGAAGCCCTGCCTTCTTTAAGAATGTATGTAGGTACTATGTATCCTAATATTTCGCAATGTATAAACTTAAAATGAAAACTGGTAAAATCTTTTCATGGCTCATAAAAATCCTTTTGGTGCTTTTCTCTTAGAATCTTCGATCAAATATACGATAGATGCACGGTCTTGAAAATCAAACTCATAAAACGTCTCCGCGATAAATAATATGTTAGCTCATCGATTCACTCGTTGTACGGTAGAAGTCAAGCTTACATTATTCAAGGCTTACTGTCAAAGTTTTTACACGTGTGGTCTATGGGTTAACTTCACGCAAAAATCCTACAATGCTCTCAGAGTTCAGTATAATAACATCTTCAGGGCTCTGTTGCGCCTCCCTCGGTATTTTAGTGCTTCAGGCATGTTTGCGGATGCACATGTGGATGATTTCCATGCCATCATATGCAAGAAAATTGCGTCTGTTGTGTAGAGGATGCGGGGGAGTAGCAATGGAATCCTGGAGATGATAGCAGGAAGGATGGACACCGCCGTCCTCAGTCGTTTCATCGATTTGCATGTGAGAGGTGCGAATCGATGACCCGACATAATTTATTAATGTTTGTTATCTTTGTTACTAACATAGTTGTTCAAGTTTTTCATTGTTACTAACAAAAATGGAATGTTGTTTTCTGAAAATAAAATATTTTATTTATTTTATTATAAAGCGTACTTGTAATTATGTTTACTATTACGAAAAGTACGACACTCAATCCTTTGTTTCCAGATTTGGTGTATAGTTTTTATTAATTTTTTTAAACACATTTTGGAATCGTGACACGTGTCACCGCTTGCGCGGTCGTGATGCGACTGAGAGCGAAACTGTGCACGTGACTGATTATTGCGATAGCGCCATTTTCGAGGGTCGGCCGTACATCTATAGTATATTTGATCGAAGCTTAGAATAGTTATAAAGTTTTTAATCTGATCATGGAAACTGTGTATACTGACACGGTTGCCCGAACAAAGATTTAATCCTTTCATGACCCACGGGCGTAGACTAAGATAGTTTTACATGTAGTCCAGGAAAGTAGTGAAAATTTAAAACCATTGTGTTTTATAATAAAAAGCTGGATTCAGGGACGCCCAACAGAATCAAAGCTTCTGAGCAACAACCATATAGCACAATAGACGCCTAATGTTGAATGTAATGCATACAATAAATTCTGCCACTAGCTGAGGCGGGGTACTGGAATCCGATTGGCCCTATCAAGGCGGCTATTGGCTATTCACTAATGCGGCAGTTTTGACGACTCATGTAAGTGGTCGAAACTGATTTGAAGATTTCAAATGGCGAATAGTGGCGACCTTCATTAGTGAAATTTCATAGATGTGTTGCAGACATCGGTCGCCTGTTATGAGGCGTCTATGGGCTGTATGGTCGTTGCTTCTGAGTAAACGCTAATAGAACGCGCGTGCGCAGAGCTGTGTCTGTCCGAGACAGTAGTGTTGCCGCGCTCTAATGGAGGGGAAATTTAACGGTGACGGTGGCTTGTGATGTCTCAGTATAACATAACATAATCAGCCCATTACTGTCCCACTGCTGGGCACGGGCCTGTTCTTTCTATGAGAAGGCTAAGGCCTTAGTCCACCACGCTTACCTAGTGCGGGTTGGTGGACTACACACACCATTGAGAACTGTATGGAGCACTCTCTGGTGTGCAGGTTTCCTCACATCATCATGTCTCAGTACGCGTCTTAATAAATGTTATTTTTTTTCATTCTTATCCACTTTCCCCAAAAAACGCTTAAAAACAAAACCAATTAGCCGTACCTTCCAAAAACACGAAAGAACCGGTCGTTACAATTAAAAATCTTATAATTTTATACAATAATTAAGTTAGCTCAGTATATTCTGGTCCGACGCTGATTATGTCTATTTTTTCGTTTCAGAGCGGCCATTACTACTGATACAATGGAATTCCCTTGATGAGGGGGCGCCGAGGAAGAATTGGAGAGAGAATGGATGAGGTAAAATGGGGGAAAAGAGAATTTTTAATGAATGAAAAGTTTTGGCTTCCGTCATAGAATGAGTCAACACATCTATCTCTTGTCTTCTCCTGGGAACGAGAAGCAACCTCTATCCTCACCCACAGGAGAAGAACCAGGCGCTGCAGGAGGGGGTAGAATGACTTTTAGCCACTGTGGTAATATGTACTACCTACTAGGGTAGACATTGCGAACAAAAAATATCGCGCAATTTGATGACCGCGGGGCACGCGCGGCCCAAGCGTGGCTACGTGAGTGAGGGTGCAGGAGCTCTAAAAAGTGTTCACAAAACATTCGATTCGAGGTGTCTTCTCTAGTACGTAGTACATATCACCTCAGTGCCTCCAGCCACCCCAGGAGTGAGCCTGCGGGTGACCAGTTAAGGGTGCCACTGACGATGCATCCAAAACTCCGAATTGCGTGGCCGCATTCCAAAATCTGTATGTGAATGTTGAAAACGTATGTTATTGTTAGAACAAGTCAAGCTTTTTTATTTAGAAGTAGTCATTAAAACGTTGTAATGGCTGAGTCACTGGAACAACTGGGCGAAATGCTGCACAGCTTAAACGGAGCCTCTCGACGTGTCGGTCTCGGCATGAATCTGGACAAGACTAAAGTTATGTTCAATATGCATGTCATGCCGAGGCTAATATTCGTCGAAGGGTCGGCACTCGAAGTTGTAACGGAATACGTCTACCTAGAAAAAGAAAAAGAAGAAAAACCAAAAAAAAGAAAGAAAGAAAAAAAAAAAGAGAGAAAGAAGCCAACAGAAGGATCCGTCTGGGCTGGGCAGGATTTGGCAAACTTCGCCGAGTCTTCTCGTCGCCTATACCGCAAAGTTTAAAGACAAAGGTCTTCAACCAGTGCGTCCTGCCAGTCATGACTTACGGTGCCGAGACGTGGACACTGACAGTTGGGCTAGTCCACAAATTCAAAGTCGCTCAGCGAGCTATGCTTGGAGTTTCTTTGAAGGACAAAATCCATAACGAGATTATCCGGAGAAGAACCGGAGTGACCGACATAGCTTGTAGGATCAGTAAGCTGAAGTGGCAGTAGGCTGGCCATGTCTGTCGAAGGACCGATGGCCCTTGGAGCAGACGAGTCCTTGAGTGGAGACCGCGAATCGGCAAACGCAGCGTAGGGCGCCCCCCTGCCAGGTGGACCGACGACCTAAAGAACGTGGCTGGGGGGGACTGGATGCGGAAGGCAGAGGACCGAGCGTTGTGGCGCAACTTGGGAGAGGCCTATGTCCAGCAGTGGACTGCAATAGGCTGAGTTGATTAAAACGACGTCCGAATGGATACATCGTCAGTGCCCACCTTAAGGCCTGTGACAGTGGCGCGCTTATTAGCAGGATGCGTGCGCCTGACCTTGAGACCGCACGAAGGCGTTCGCCTACTAGTGATGAGCCGGGACCTGTTGGGGGGGGCAGGAGAATTTAGAGCGTAATGTAGTTTTAGTCGGTAAGAGTTCAACACTAGCTCCAGCTTCCCCAGGTGGAGTGCGTCCATGAGGATTTGCCCATCTGAAAAAGGGGTCTTCTCTTGGGTTCTGATGTTTTTTATTAGAAAGAATGATGATTAATTTCAAGAAGGAAAGCAAAATATATATTACTGAAATTTGTTTGCTTAGTTTAGCGATTGCAAAAATATTATAGCAATTTCCATTTCATTCTTTTATTATTAAAGCATTTTCATTAAGAGCTTAATTTTCAACAGTTGTGTTGTTCGAGTTAAATATGACCCACGAACGTCTATAAACGTTAATCGACCATCATCTTATGAACACAATATTCCGTTAAAAAAGGCAAAACATTGGTAGAAATACCAAGCGATAACCACTCGAGTGACCATGGGTACTGGGTGTACCCAAACGTGTCTTGCCTCAAACTGGCCTTGGGTACTAGTAGTACCCAAGCGAAGTGAATGTGGAGTACCTCATGAATATGCCTAATATTTTTCTAACAAAGAGTTACTTCTTTTTGCAAATATTACCATCCAGTTCCTAATGAATAATCCAACATTTTAAGGTACGGTAATACTACAACCATTCACTCAAAGATTTAATACAAATATTTTTCATTCGGTCTGTTGTACCTACGTCTTGACTTGGCGGCAACGAATTTACCTTATTCTCGTATTTTTTCGATACAATGTGGTTTATTTAATTTCTACATAAAGAATAATCACACCATGCATTTTAAACCATAAAACTCAAACACCTAGGTTAACAATTCACTTTATTGTTAAAATTATTTTCATAAATAAGACAAAAAATGTTCAATTTTTATGTTTACAACTGATTATTTAAGTGAAGAGATCATAAATTTAAAAAAACTTTCACGGGTTCAGATGGCCTATTCATAAGCATTATAATTTTTTTCAATTGTAAGCAAAATTCTTAGAAACAAAGTCATAAATAACGTTTTTTGTAACATGAGCGGGCCGCGCGTTTTTACTTGGGTGATAACGTAATATCGTGGTCACTCAACGGTTAAAAGACAGATGCGCACGGTCACTCCAGCGGATAACTGCTTTCCTAAACAAATGAATCGTACATCTCATTTCTGCTCATTCTACAACTTAACAAAACACACGACATGACACAAAACCCTTCATCATTACAATTTTATGTTTTCCAATCGAAACACTGAAGTCAATCCACGTTTATCGACGAACTCTTCATAAAAATTCTACGACCTTTATTTTATACCTCAGAGTATGAATATTATGTGCAAAGCTAAGGTTTATAGAAAGGTAAATTATTGAATTAAAGTCGCATGCAAGGGTTGTAATATAGTTTGTCCCATCGCAATGTTACATTGAGGGAGATTACTTGAAATAATTGAAAATATGAAATTTTACTTACAGGAGACCTAATTTTTCGGTGAAATTCTGTATCACAGATTATTTAAAAAAGTCTTGCCTGAGCCGGGAATCGTACTAATACAATTGAGAAGAAGTACTATCCTGTGTTTTATAGCTTCTGTCGATAAATTTTGATAAGGCCAATAATAAGGATAAAAGTCCTACAAACAGTGTCTAAAATAAAAGGAAGTCCATTAAAAATGATCAAACGGCACATAAAATATGATTTTTTTTTAAATAAAATTTACTGCCTTGGTTTCAATAAAATATGAAATCATGTTTGTTGGAGTGATTTAATCCTTATTATCGACCCTATCGATTGGGCGCATAAAATACAAGATTTTTATTTTTGGCATTCTTGAAGGCTCGATGCTCGCCTGATGAAACATCCCTGAATGCAGTATTACTTTATTTACAAATAAAACGAAGTCTTCTCCAAGTAAAGTGTCCTATTTTCAATAAAAAAGGACTTTACGTCCACGCCCACGTAACATAGCGATGGGACATCCTGTATTCCGGTCGGCAGAACCATTCTTTTACATATTTTTTACACTTAAAATTGTGTCTGTGATTTTTGTGTAAAAATATTTCTTTCAGTCACCCTTTGTAAACTTAAATCTAATATATTAATTTATAGTTATTATCGAGTGGTTACATTGTCATATTCATACCCTAAACCTATACGCTTTGTTTTATGGCCTACGACCATGAGATCGATATGGTTTATAATCAAGCACACGGTTTGCTCTATGACGTCATAAAATGATACTTTTTATCACTTACAGGATCAGCAGATGTTGCAGACAAAGTTTTGATCGTCAGTTATATTTTTATTTATGTAGGTTAGAAATGAAATTCTACCAGGTATTTATAAGATTCGTAACGTAAATTTTTTCGTTTCTACTATTATTTTTTCTAAACTTAAGAGTACCGTAAAATGCCCTAACTTTGCCAACAAGCCCTATTCTGTCATTTTACACGCACTGACACTTTATAACTGAACCAAATGTTAGCGTTGTCATAGTTTTCAAAGCTCCCCAAGTACGGAAATCATAGCTATTATAGTTTACTCAAAAAATAACTAGGCTAAGTAGGGCTTGTGGGCCAAGTTAGGGCAGTTTACGGTACGTATTTTTTTTCTAATTCTGAACGTTTCTTTATAAACGAAAATTATAGTGCTCTCTACAACGTGTTGATCTGTGTTCGTGCCATATTTAAGGAGGTGACTATACCACTGATACTGAATACGAATCAATAAAAAAATCTATGAAAAAATAAAAAAGACGTGTGGCACTCGGAGACTGCCGCGGTAAAGCTATTGCATAGCATTTTTTATGTAAATACAAAGAGGAGGTGCACTAACGCCGAAACTCTAAGCAGGCATGAGTCACCAGATTGCGGGGCGAAGAGGGGGATTACGCATGCGCAGTAACGCCGATACAACCAATGCCACCTAGAGGCGATTTGCAGAACTAAAGAGACAAGCGTGATATTTCAAAAAGTCATTAAAAGTTCTGCTATTCATCGATAGATGGCAAAACTAAAAAGTATCACCGCTGTGCCGGTCAGAGTAGGGGGTGTTAGGTTATTTTCGTTACGGAATTTCTGGATTCGGTCTCCACGCTCAAGGCCCGCGATAGAAGCTATGCAATAGCTTAAATTTTTTTTTATAAAAATACCTATTTGTAAGCAAACAAATTCCCTCCATGCATCGCGCACGACATAAAAACGATGCGTGTGAAACCACAAAATACTGACATAATTTTCCGCCCTTTGACAATGCCGCCGGTGACTTATTTTCAGAGTCGTTCGGGATTTATTCTCAAACCCTCGCTATGTTTCTGAGTAAAAATTTAGTTATTAAATAACCGTGTATTTTTAGATGACTAAGCACATTATTTATCATTTGCTCTAGAAATATGGCACGAATACAGATCAAAATCTTGTATATACACTGTAATTACATCAATACAGTGTACAATAAAAGGAGTTCAAATACAGTAGCGTAGCTGATTTATGTTATAGTTATTCACCAGACTGCTGATAACGAGGTCGTGGGTTCGATTCCCACAGGACACAAATATTTGTGTGATGAACATAAGTGTTTGTGTTGGTCTGGGTGTGTTGCTTATGTATTATAAGTATGTATTTACAAAAAAAAAAAAAGTATATAAGTATTATATCCATTGTCTAGTACTCATACCACAAGCTCTGCTTAGTTTGGGACTAGATGGTGCTGTGTAAAAATGTCCCAAAGATATTTATTATTTATTTATTAAAATTTTAAATACAGCAAATCTACTACCAGGCCCCTCAGAAAGTATTGCGAAAAAAAGTTTTTATATATGGGAGACTGGCCAGTTATAATGTTTTTCGAAAATATGATTATTTATAAGTAAAAATAAGTAAGTTCCAATTTCAAAATTTCCCTCCACATTTTTTGCGAGTTAATTCAAAGTATTGTGTCTCACTGAAATATGGATCTGCGCCGGGAACATTTTAGAGCTATGATTTTATACGATTTCAAGTGTCGCCTGAAACCGGATGAATCGTACGATAGACTTCAAATGGCATTCATGGATGAAGGCCCTTCCAAGGCAACCGTGTATCGTTGGTATAACGAATTCAAGCGCGGTCGACCAACTTTGGGGGATGACGAAAGAAGCGGTCGCCCTTTGACGGCTGTTACCGAAGAAAACGTGCTAGCAGTGAAAAATTTAATCCAAGACAATAGGCGAATTACATATCAGGAGATTCAACACATATTGAAGATTGGATCGGGAAGCGTTCACGAGATTCTACACAGCCATCTTCGCGTGAGGAGGATAGTATCACGCTGGGTGCCGCACAACCTCACCGATGCTCAGAAGCAGGCCCGGGTGGAATGGTGCCGTGATATGCTTAACAAATTTGAAGCAGGCTCGTCTCGGCGTGTTTACGACATCGTTACAGGTGATGAGTCCTGGATTTATCAATACGACCCAGAAACCAAGCGCCAGTCGACTGTTTAGGTGTTTCAAAATGAGCCAACGCCTACCAAAGTGAAGCGATCTAGAAGCGGGGGTAAGATTTTGATCGCTAGCTTTTTTAATTTGACTGGCCAATTGGTATCAATTCCCTTACGGGATCAAAGAAGCATTAATGCCGAATGGTATACTACCAAATGTTTGCCAGAAGTTTTCTCTGTTATAAGCAACAAGCGACCAAACACAGGGCTCCGCGGGCTACTGCTCCACCACGACAATGCACCTGCGCACACCGCACTCAAAACGAGGGACTTCCTGGACAGCACGCCAGTCAAACTCCTGGGTCACCCTCCTTACAGCCCTGATCTAGCACCGTGTGACTTCTTTTTATTCCCAAAAATAAAAAATCAGCTCAAAGGGATACAATTTTCGTCGCCGGAAGATGCGCTGGCTGCGTTCGAGCAGGCTGTAAACGAGGTGTCTGCGGCGGACTGGAAAAAGTGTTTTGAAAACTGGTTTAGGCGCATGAATCTTTGTATAGAGGCTGGTGGAAAGTACTTTGAAAAGATTTGATAAAAATATATGTACGTATAGAACAATTTTTTTTAGTTTCGCAAAACTTTCTGAGTGTCCCACGTATAATAATTACAATGCATCTGCTGCACACACTGGGACAAGTGAACATACCCACCTTCAATATGGTTGAGTAAAGCGATGGCTGATGCTCGCGTCATGCTCGTGAACGGGTGCCGTCTGTCGGGACAGCTCAGCTCCTACTGTTTACAATGCGACTGGAACGCGTTGAACGTCTCAAATCCAACCGGCGTCGGAGCGGAAGAGGTGGAACGTGACAATAGCGGCCTCGACCGGCGACGTCTAACTTTGACAGCTGACAGCTGACAGCCAGATATACTTTCTCTCTACTACGAACTGACGACAAGAGCGCGGACGCAAAAAATCTGTCGCGAATATTTTAATCTCAAACTTGTAAAAAATAGACAAATAAAACGTAGAATCAATATAACAGAACCTGTTTTCTTGAAGACGACCCCAACATTTGGTGACCCCGACGTGATTAAAGAAAAAACTGAAGATTGAGACTACGATGCAGCCGCATTGTTCCTGCTACGGCTGCTACTTCAACGGATGAAAATGGCTTGTGTGTGACGTGTGTTTTTTGGTTACTACTTACAGGGAAGTACGCCCAGTTTTAGTATCTTATTTATTTTACAGTTTTCTTAAAGCTGCAGTCTGCCTAACAGTGTTCATTGCAAAATAATTACTTCAAAGCCCGATCACAACCGTATTTCTAATATCTAAATGATTAAAATATCTATGGAGTCAGACTGAAATTACTTTCTGTGTCGATTTTCCTTACTATATGACAAGAACCTAGGTTCATACCTAGGACCCTACTTCTACCTAACTTTGCTTGCATTTCGCTTACGGGACCACCCTGGCATTTTCCAGATTCGCCGTGTGCACCTGCTTCTTGGGTCCTGTTGGAATGCTCTGCTAAAAAGAAAGACACCTGCCTGCACTTCACAGCTTGCGTCCTGTGCTGCGTGGCCTGCTTTGCTCGTGTGCGAGTTGCTGACTGACGAGTGGTTGTCGTAGCTATTGCACGACTTGCACGGTTTGGCTTTTGATTTTTGTTTTAACCGAGATACCTGTTACCAGAATTGGTACTGTATACCTACTTAATCTTTAACAGTCTGTTCAATTTGTTGTGCTTTTCATTATGGCTGCTGAATTAAAACCTCTTATTCAGCAACGTGGAACGATGAAAGCTAGAATAACTATATTTTCAAAATATATAAATACTGTTATGCTGATAGGTGCTGAAAGCATCTCTAAACAAATACTCGCTGAAACTGAGATAAAACTGTCAAGATTCAGAGAGTTATTAAACCAGTTTGATAATTTAAAAACTAAAATTGAAGGTTTAGAACCTGAACAGTTAGAAGAGAATGATGTAATTGAGAGTGACTTTTGTTCAAACATTGCTAAAGCTCAAGTGTTAATTGATAGTCTTGCACCTAGTATTGTACTACCTGAAAATGCTAATTCTCATTCAATAACTAGCTGCCAGAATATAAAACAAGATAGCCGAAACTATAGCATAAAGCTGCCTACCATACAGCTGCCTTCCTTTGATGGAAACTATTTAAAGTGGATGGAATTTCGAGACACTTTCGATTCTTTAATTAACAATAATGATACTATTCCTGATATTAACAAGTTCCATTACCTACGTTCTTCGTTAGAGGCAGGCGCATCTAATATAATAAAGTCAATAGAGTTCACTGGTACCAATTATAAATTAGCTTGGAGTTTGCTTATCGAGCGCTTTGACAACAATCGTATACTTACAAATAATCATTTAATGGCTCTTCTGAATTTTGAAGCAATTAATAAGGAAAATTACAAGTCACTTCGCTATATGATAGATTACTACGCTAAAAATCTTCGTGCCTTATCTTCTTTGAATGAACCTACAACTCACTGGGATACTTTAGTTGTTTTTATAATGGCCACGAAACTAGATGGTGTTACAAGTCGCAAATGGGAGGAACACAGGAGTACTATTCCTACTTCTCCAACACTTGAGGAGTTTTATAGTTTCTTGCGTAATCGTGCTGACGTGCTAGAAACCTTGCAGTATAGCAAGAATGATTTATCAATCAAAACTGAAAAACGATCATCTTCTTATAATAAGGACAATAAGCACACAAAATCATTTGTTTCTTCTTCGACAAACGTAAAAAATTGTGTTGTATGTTCGCAAGATCATTTACTTTATAAGTGTGATAAATTCAAAGAGATGTCATTGGATTCTCGATACAATGAAGTTTCAAAGCACAAGCTCTGTCATAATTGTCTACGCCCTGGTCATTTCTCGGCTCACTGCAAACATAATTCTTGCAAAATCTGTAACAAAAGACATAATTTATTACTGCATAAATCACAGTCCAATAATGATAAAACAAACTTACCTGTTGATACTTCTTCTGTGACATCACTTCCTCAAGTGGCGGAGTCCTCTCAGACGTCTACTGTCACTATGTTCAATCCTATATCACTCTCCGTGCAAATTCCCGGGCAAATTCTCTTATGTACTGCTCAGGTGGAATTAGTTGATTGCCGATCTAATAAAACATTCATTGTTAGAGCTCTTCTAGACAATGGAAGTCAGTCTTCATTTATAACTGAAAGTATGCAAAAGAAAATGAATCTGACTTGTTCTAATACTAATATATCAATTGCTGGAATAAATAATAAATTAACAAATACTAATAAAAAGTGTGATATACAGTTAAAATCACGGGTCAACTTATTCCAAACGAACATTTCTTGTCTTGTAGTACCGCAGATCACCGGTAAGTTGCCTAGCACAAAGATTAACCCTTCTCAATGGGATCTTCCTGAGTTTATAGAACTAGCAGATCCAACCTACTACTGCCCATCTGAAATTGATCTACTACTAGGGGCTGATGTTTACTGGGAAATTGTAGATTCTAAGCTAATTAAGTTGGGGAAAAATAAACCTACCTTACAGAAATCCAAGCTGGGTTGGTTAGTGTCTGGTCCATGTGGTATGGGCCATGCTACTACCATTAATTCTAACTTTTCTCAAGAAATTAGAGATTCTCTGACTAAATTCTGGGAAGTTGAAAATATTCTTGACTTGCCAACAAAAAATACTTTGCTTTCTGAGGATGAAAAATATTGTGAAAATCATTTTATTGAAAATACGGTCCGCCTGAAAGATGGCAGATTCTGTGTCAAACTGCCCTTGCGGAAAGTCGCTAATGAGGCTCTAGGGGACTCTTATCTTATTGCTAAAAGGCGTTTCTTTAATTTAGAAAAGAAATTAGATAAATCTAACATTAAAAATGAGTATATAGATTTCATTAATGAATATAAAAGATTAGGCCATCTTACCGAAATCAGCCGTCCTATTTTCGGTTACTATATACCTCACCACGCAGTAATTCGTGAAAGCAGTGAGACTACTCGCTTAAGAGTAGTCTTCGATGCCTCTTGTAAGACTTCTACAAACATATCACTTAATGATATTCAATTTGTTGGGCCAGTAGTTCAAGATGATTTAATGGCAATTTTGCTCAGGTTTCGTCAGTATACCTATGTAGTGACAGGTGATGTGGAAAAAATGTACAGACAGGTTATGGTTACTGAATCCCAGCGTAACCTGCAACTCATACTCTGGAGAGAGGACAAAGATCAAGAACTCAAAACCTTGCAACTAAATACTGTCACGTATGGAACAGCTTCAGCTCCGTATCTTAGTACTAGGTGTCTTATACAACTTGCAATGGAGTGCTCTGATGAAACTGTTGCTAATACGTTAAGACATGACTTTTATGTTGATGACCTGAATACTGGTTCAGACTCAAAATCTGTGTTAAAATCTACTCTTTCAGGAGTAATTAAAAAACTTTCTGAGGGTGGTTTTCCTTTGCGTAAATTTAGAACAAATTCTCCTGATATTTTTGATGATATACAAATGACTGATCAATCTCAAGACTTTAGTAAGCAATCCTCTGTGTTAGGATTAAAATGGACACCTAGCTCTGACACTTTGCACTTTACAGTCGAAATTAAACCTATTCCTAAAATTACGAAACGCTCTATACTGTCCAACTCGTGTCGCATATTCGACCCATTAGGCCTCTTATCTGCCTGCACTATTTTTCATAAAATATTTTTACAGAAGCTCTGGTTACTTAAAATAGACTGGGATGATGAAATTTCGAAGGAGATGGAGAACTCATGGATAGAATTCTATAAAGAGACTAATAATTTTGCTCATATTAAGGTACCTAGGTATATTCTCTGCAACTCCCCAACCTATATAGAGGTTCATTGCTTTACTGATGCCTCACAAGATGCCTATGGTGCATGTATTTACTTAAAATCGACGAATAACTTGGGTGAAGTTGAATGTAACTTATTATGTGCAAAAACTAAAGTTTCTCCCTTAAAAACTGAAACAATTCCACGTCTAGAATTGTTAGGCGCTTTACTTGGTGCAAAACTACATTCTAAAGTTCTGCAATCTTTAAAAATTAAGATTTCACGCTCAGTATTTTGGACAGATTCAACCATAGTTTTAGGGTGGTTACACACTCCACCTAAAACCCTTAAAACTTATGTTTGCAGTCGGATTGAACAGATTCGTGATCTAACTGATATAACTACTTGGCGTCATGTACCTACCGAATATAATCCTGCTGATATGGCGTCTAGGGGCATTCAACCACGTCTTCTTTTTAGTAATACCCTTTGGTGGCATGGTCCTTCCTTTCTGGCCAAGTTTGAACATGAATGGCCCCAGTCTAAATCTACTTCTGTAACTTTACCTGAAACAAAAATAAGTTTAAATATTAAAACCCTACCTAATGATGTTGTACCATTTGAAAAATATTCTAAATTATACAAATTGCAAAGAATATACGCTTACATACTAAGATTTATAAATAACATTAGAAAAAATAATACTAAACTAAATGGTGAACTTACTTGCTCTGAATTGAGTAATTCACTGATGCTTATAGCTAAAGCTTCACAAGGCGAAAGCTTTTCAAAGGAAATTCATTCACTTAAGACTTTAAATAAACTAAATTCTAAGTCACGGATTCTCTCTTTAAACCCATATTTGGATCAACATGGTGTATTACGTGTCGGTGGACGGATTGAAAATGCATCCCACTGTCCTTATGGGAAAAAACACCCCATATTACTTGACCCCAAACACACTTTCTCTAAACTTTTATTTGAGCAAGAACATCTTCGTCTCTTACACTGTGGCCCTCAGCAACTGTTGAGTTCTATTCGTGAGCAATTCTGGCCCACAGGTGGCAAGGTGTTAGCTGCGACTACCGTTAGAAAGTGTGTACGATGTCAGAGATTTAAAGCTAAACCTTTAAACCCTATAATGGGTAACTTACCACAACCTCGTGTAACTCCTGCTCCACCATTCGAGACTTGTGGCACTGATTTTGCTGGACCTTTTCTAATATTAAATAGAAAGGGCCGTGGTGCTAAGACCTCCAAGTGCTATTTATGCATATTTGTTTGTTTTAGTACTAAAGCTGTGCACTTAGAAGTCGTGAGCGACTTAAGTAGCGATGCCTTTATCTTGTGCTTGCGTAGATTCATCTCACGACGTGGTAAACCTGACACAATATACTGTGATAATGGTAAAAACTTTGTAGGAGCCAATAACGAACTGAACAGACTGCTTAAGAATAGTGAACGATCGGTTAGCGACTACGCGAGCAAGGAAGGCATAACGTTTAAATTTTCTCCTGCATATGCACCGCATTTCGGCGGGATCTGGGAAGCGGGAGTCAAAACGGCAAAATTTCATTTAAAACGGATAGCGGGTAACTCTAGTTTAACTTTTGAAGAGTTGTACACACTGTTTGTGCAGATTGAGGCTATTATGAACTCGCGTCCGATTACTTCAATGTCTGCTGATCCTTCTGATCTGTCAGCTATTACACCTGGGCACTTCCTTGTGGGTCGGCCATTGACCTCACTGCCTTCACCTGTCACCGAGCGAGTCAGCATCAACCGATACCAGCTGATTGAACGCTTAAGACAACATTTCTGGTCTCGATGGACAAAGGACTATCTATCTACTCTGCAGCAACGCGTCACATGGCAGCATGCACAACACCACGTTAGTGTTGGCGACCTAGTCTTCATTCTGGACGATCAGCTGCCACCTATGAAATGGCTCATGGGCCGGATTGTCAAACTATATCCAGGAGCAGATGGCGTATGCAGAGTGGTCGACGTGAAAACAAAGAGCGGCGTCATTCATAGGCCCGTTTCTAGACTAACACAACTAGATTCCCAAGAGCTCCTTGGGGAACACGTCCCCAAGGGGGGGGAGGATGTTTACAATGCGACTGGAACGCGTTGAACGTCTCAAATCCAACCGGCGTCGGAGCGGAAGAGGTGGAACGTGACAATAGCGGCCTCGACCGGCGACGTCTAACTTTGACAGCTGACAGCTGACAGCCAGATATACTTTCTCTCTACTACGAACTGACGACAAGAGCGCGGACGCAAAAAATCTGTCGCGAATATTTTAATCTCAAACTTGTAAAAAATAGACAAATAAAACGTAGAATCAATATAACAGAACCTGTTTTCTTGAAGACGACCCCAACACCTACATATTATGGCAACTCTTTTTACCTTTATTTCTAAAGGCAATATTCTCACTTTTAAACTCTTGTTTATTTCTGACATTAACCTACATTATACTCACATTGAATAAATTTGATGTAATAAACAATAACCTATTTTAAAAAGAGTATATCCATGGAGTTTTTTGCCGGTTCTTCTCAATAAGACCCATAATTTGGAACCGTGCACTAGAGCCCGACGTTTCAAAAGTGCCTGTAATTAGGTTTATTTGAAATAAAACAAACCGGTCAAGTGCGAGTCAGATTCGCGCAGTAAGTTATTTATTTATTTATTTGCCAACATGTACATCAACAATTGAACATAATAATATTATAACCAATATTATTACACATTACAATGTTGTTATATTGGAGTACATGAACCCTGTTAGGGCACTGCAGACATTGAATACATGTTGAGTCACATTTTGTAAAAATATTTAAATTAAAGAAAAATAAAACATACAATAATTACTATTCAAAATTACATTAAATTGATTGTTACAGTTGAGATTTCATTATAAATAGATTTTTACTGATTAATTTGCTAAAATAATTGATTACAAATTCACTAGAAAATCATTAAAAATAAATAATTTAACAACAATAATTAATTTAATAAGTATGCTAAAAATATGTCAATTTGTTAATATTTTATATACTCATTTCGAGTCAGTTATTAGTGTCAGGTTTAGTTAAGGTTGGAGATTAAAAGTTTATGGTCTAGAAAAGGATTTAAATTGTTCCACAGTATAGTAGGCTTTTTTAATCAATAATGTTTTTAATTTGTTATAAAATATCGTATCCTTTTCCTCGTTCTTAATGTGTTCAGGTAATTTGTTGTAAATAGTAATCATTCTGTAGTCGGGACTATTCTTCATTATTTCTAAATGTATAGTCGGTGTAATTAGTTTATTTTTATTTCTAAGGTTATAATTTATGTTTATTTCAGCGTTTGACTTGAAGGAGTGTCTGTGATTTCTAATGAACATTGAACACTGTAGAATGTACAGAGAGGGAAGTGTTAATATTTTGTGTTTGTAACAATGTGAGGGTAACAGCTATCGCGTTGTCTTATATTACACAGGATACGTACACACTTTTTTTGTAATATAAACAAGTCATTAAAGTCAGTACTTTCGCCCCACAGTATAATCCCGTAATTGAACCAGGCATAAGCATAAGCATAGTACATTGTTAATGTGGTTTCTAAGTTTGTGGTTGTTTTCAATTTACTAAATGCATAAATGAATTGGGACATTTTGCTTTTAAGTTTTATCAACATTTTTTTTCCAATTTAAGTTGCAATCTAATGTAATGCCTAATAGGGTAAAATCACTCACCTGTGCGACATTCAGGTGTTCGATTAGTTTGTCTATATTTAAAGGTTTTTTTGGTAGGGTCGGAACTGTAATATTTTTAAAGATTTAAAGATTTAAATTGTGGAAAGAAAAAATCGCTCACGAGCAGGATTCGAACCTGCGACTCCTGGCTCAGTACGGCAGTGCTTTAGCCACTAAGCTACCGTGAACACTGCTCGTGGTATCGAAATTATCCTCCACTATACGTCTTTGGGTGACGTCAGCGATATCTTATTATCTTTTTATTCGGTTAAGAAACAATGTTTCTTAATAAGATATCGCTGACGTCACCCAAAGACGTATAGTGGAGGATAATTTCGATACCACGAGCAGTGTTCACGGTAGCTTAGTGGCTAAAGCACTGGCGTACTGAGCCAGGAGTCGCAGGTTCGAATCCTGCTCGTTAGCGATTTTTTCTTTCCACAATTTAAATCTTTAGATTTCGCTTCGCATGCGTAAATGCGTTAAAAATAATGTAATATTTTTGTTTAGCTTAAATTGATTTCTAAATTATGTTCGTGGAGCCAAACTATTATATCTTTGAAACTATTCTGTATGTGTAGGGTACTTTCAATATCATCGTTACATTGAAATAATAAAGATACGTCATCAGCAAATAGCACGCAAGGCGTTTGAATCGTTTTGGTTAAGTCATTAATATATATTAAGAATAGAATACATCCTAATACACTGCCTTGTGGTATGGAGTTGTTAACGGTTTTTATGTGTGATTTAACGCCGTATAGTTCGTTTGTTTTTCTATTATAGTATTCAATTTGGACGAATTGTTTTCTATCTTTTAGATACGTTTTTAGCCACTGATAGGCTTTACCGCGAATGCCTACGCCATATAGTTTTTGTAATAGGATATTATGGGACACCTTATCATATGCTTTAGTCATGTCCAGAAATAGACCTAGTGCGTATTGCTTGTTATTAACGTAACCGTATATTTTTTGCACGTATTTATATGTAGCCAATGTTGTCGATCTTTTTTGTCTGAAACCGTATTGATTGACATCTAATAAATCGTACTTTTCGAGGAATTTATAGATTCTATTTGTCATAGTTTTTTCAAATATTTTTGATATCGTGGGTAGTAAGGCTATAGGACGATACGAACTCGGATCAAAAGCATTGCCCCCTTTTTTATGGATGGGTATTATTTTTGCGTATTTAAGTTTATCTGGAAATTTGCCTTCGTCTAGTGATATATTTATAAATTTAGTAAGGGGTGGGGTCAATTCTTTAACACACGCTTTAATCAATATCGGTGGAATGTCGTCCACTCCAAAGCTGCGCTTGTTTTTCATTTTATTTATGATGTTTGATAATTCTCGTTCGGATAGTGATTCTACAAACAGTGAGTTTATTGCCGGAGCTAGGACGGGGCATGACCTTGGAAGGACGTTCTGTGTAGACTCGCCGATCGACACGAAGTAATCATTAAATAGATTTGCTATTTTACTCGGACAATTAGGGGTAAGGGTTCCGTACCACCCATCGACCTGATACCCCATAGAAACTGATTTAATTTACGAGAGTTTATCAAAAGACATCAACGTACAAAGGGCGAAATATGAATTTTTGCATCTCTTTCTTACGCAGCCACATATTACCTTACCACCACATATGTCTATGTTTGTCTTATTTTTAGTATTTGTTGCTAAACTAAATAATATGCACTATAATCTGACGAAGTTTGACGCTGGTATGTATTACCGTTTTGAAGATAGAGCAGGAACAAAAATGTTGAAAAAATGCATGTTTTTTGAGGTTTTTTATATGGGGACCCTCTTTGATTTAAAACTTTTTTTTGTTTTTAATATTTGTAGTGTCGTGATACCCCACATAGTAACACATATTCTGAGAAAATTTCAACTGGTTACCTATTACCGTTCAAAAGATACAGTCCTGTGACAGACAGACGGACGGATGGATGGAGAGCGTAGCAAGAGTAATAGCGTCCCGTTTGGCACCCTTGGGTACGGAACCCTAAAAACATTAGAAGTTGAATTTATTCCCTCAAAAGCATCTAATTCCTCAAACAACCGCATCCAACCTGCAAGGCACAGCCGCGGCAACCATTCATTAACTCAGGAACGGTTTAATTCTCCTCTGAACAAGGTAATGAGACGTGCCACTCTGAACGAACACTTTTAATTTTATACCTTCACTTGCTTGCGTTCGCTACTTCGTCTGCTGTCCCCGTACAAGAAGAATTTCGAAAAAATCTACAGAAAACAATGTACTGACTCTTTATGGTAGTCGGCTGCATCTAGAATTTTAGTAGTAGAGCTCCTTTGTAAAAGAGCTCGTCCGGGGAAGTACTACCACGGTACCTACTTCTCCGCCAAATAGTGATGCTTGCATTGCTGTTTTCGGTCTGAAGGGTACGGGTGCCGGTGAAATTACAATCACATGAGACTTTCCATCTTCATGTCTCAGTTTGGCGAACCGACTTGCGGTACCATTTAGGCAACAGCCTAGCTGGTATTGCAGTTGTTATGGGCAAAGGTAACCGCTTAACATCAGGTGGGCCTTTAGCTCTTTTCGCCATCCTATCAATAAATCAACTCAGCCTATCGCAGTCCACTGCTGGACATAGGCCTCTCCCAAGTTGCGCCACAATGCTCGGTCCTCTGCCTTCCGCATCCAGTCCCCCCCAGCCACGTTCTTTAGGTCGTCGGTCCACCTGGCAGGGGGGCGCCCTACGCTGCGTTTGCCGATACGCGAAACGGCAAACTTCGCCGAGTCTTCTCGTCGCCTATACCGCAAAGTTTGAAGACAAAGGTCTTCAACCAGTGCGTCCTGCCAGTCATGACTTACGGTGCCGAGACGTGGACACTGACAGTTGGGCTAGTCCACAAATTCAAAGTCGCTCAGCGAGCTATGGAGCGAGCTATGCTTGGAGTTTCTTTGAAGGATAAAATCCGTGACGAGAACCGGAGTGACCGACATAGCTTGTAGGATCAGTAAGCTGAAGTGGCAGTGGGCTGGCCATGTCTGTCGAAGGACCGATGGCCGTTGGAGCAGACGAGTCCTTGAGTGGAGACCGCGTATCGCCATCCTATACTATATAAAAAAAAGAATAAGGCTGAAAGATTCAATAAACAGAATAAAAAAATCATTTTAAGAATCCTATAGGGTTAAAATTTAATATCACAGACAGACAATACAGCTCAAATTCAAATTTTTTACATTTCAAATAAACCTAATTATGGGCACTTCATCATCATCATCATTTCAGCTGAAAATTCATGAAAAAAAGATACCGAAATGTTGAATATTTTAATCTAAATAATAAGGTTATAGAAATGTTATTTACTGTCTTATACTACGGGAATGAATGTCGGCGGTTTTCCACCACCAACACATAAATACGCAATCACGCCCACCATGTTTCTAGCATTCAATGCAATATAAAATAAGCCTGAAAAAAATCCGTTTCTAGATATGCTGCAAAATACAATTTTAGTGACTCCGCGTCCAAAACAGCACTGATGATCAAGCAAACGGTTCGTGCACTGGTGTCCTTAAAGACACCTGTACGCGGCGACAAGTTTAGGCGCCTTTGTCACTTCTATTATTTTTATTTAGATTTCTATGTTGTATCATCATCATCATCATTTCAGTCGAAAGACGTCCACTGCTGGACATAGACCTCCCCCAAGCAGTTTGGGGGGATATGCTATAATCGCCACGCTTGGCAGGCGTGTTAGCAATCGCAGTTGGTTGGTTAAATAATCAGAGAACGCTGCTGCCCATCCTCTGGTGAATCCCTTAGTACCCCTTTTACGACACCCATGAGAAGATATAGGGTGGTGCAATTCTTTACGTCCGGCACCACACGGAACTATGTTGTATACCTACACCGAATACAAGGTAAAAGCTTAAGTTCTCAAAAGTTTACGTTTAAAACAGAAACATGCTGTAACATGAAAACAGAAACTAGACTTGTATCGCACTCTAGTTGCTAATGAGCGCAAGACTTCCTTAAAGCTAAGAAGGCAACCTTTTGCTAAGAAACTTGTGAAAGTGCATCTAGACTAAATTAATATTCTAGAAAGTATAGCGTTAGAGCTAGAAAATTTATACTAGACGTAAAAAAAAACTGAAGTTATCAAATTCAAAATATACAGCTTTTATTTTATTATTTTAACGCATTTTACGCATGCTAAGCGAATTCTAAAGATTTAAATTGTGGAAAGCAAAAATCGCTCACGAGCAGTATTCGAACCTGCTGACGTCACCGAAAGACGTATAGTGGAGGATAATTTCGATACCACGAGCAGTGTTCACGGTAGCTTAGTGGCTAAAGCACTGGCGTACTGAGCCAGGAGTCGCAGGTTCGAATCCTGCTCGTGAGAGATTTTTTCTTTCCACAATTTAAATCTTTATACAGCTTTTTTTAGGGTTCCGTACCCAAAGGGTGCCAAACGGGACCCAATTACTCTCGCTACGCTGTCCACCCGTCCGTCTGTCTGACACAGGACTGTATCTTTGTAACGGTAATAGATAACCAGTTGAAATTTTCACAGAATATGTGTTACTATGGTGCCTATCACGACAAATACCAAAAATCAAAATAAAGTCCAAAACCAAAGGGGACCCCATACAAGAAGCCTCGAAAAACATAATTTTTTTTCAACGTTTTTGTTCCTGCTCTATCTTCAAAATGGTAATACATACCAGCGTCAAACTTGGTCTGATTATAGTGCATACTATGTAGTTTAGCAAGAAGTACTAAAAACAGGACAAACATAGACATATGTGGTGGAACCTGCGTAAAAAAGAGATGCAAAAATTCATGTTTTGCGCACGGTGCGTTGATGTCTTTTGATGAACTCTCGTAAATTAAATCAGTTTCTATGGGGTATCAGGTCGGTGGGTGGTACAGAACCCTTACTACGCGAGTCTGACTCACACTTGGCCGGGTTTTGTTATTATTATCGGTCTTGCGTTTGACCGCCACCTCACCTGATGTGAAGCGATGGTGCGGTCGACGATGGTTCACGCTTGCCCAGCAAAAACTTATTCAGTCGAGCCTTGAAGACCACCAGATTATACTTCTCGGGAAACATTGACTGAATTATTAGCAAAACGGTTCGTGCGTAAGGGTGGAATGTCTACCATATTTTACGACATCTGTGGTCTAGTGGTTTGTGGGTCGGACTTCTGATGACCAGGTCGTGGATTCAATTCTCACAGGACACATATATTTTTGTGTGATGTATATGTAGAATGTATTTACAAAAAAAAAGTATGTAAGTATTATAGCCATTGTCTAGTAACCATAGCACAAGCTCTGCATAGTTTGGGACTAGATGGTGCTGTGTAAATATGTCCCAAAGATTTTTATTTATATAACGGTAGCGCATCGCCGTGCGTCTGGTCGTCCGATGATGGAAAGGGCTTGGGGGAATTAGATTGTGCAATTCCAACGCACACTCGCCGAAATGCAATATTTTAATGTTGATTCCGTCAAACTAATTGGCGAATCACGTGTCGAGTATCAATTGGTTTGTATGTTGCATAATATATTAGTCATACCTATTGCATGTGCATATATTTGTGGGTGGGATGGTGGTGCTGCATACTGCATCCTTGACGAACTGGTTTGGCGAAATCAACACTAAATAATAGTGTTCACAAATAAAACTTATTTCAAACTATCGCTCTATTTTACTAATAGCTAATATAATAGATTTAAAAAAAATATGACGAAATTTTTTGTGATGGTAAATTAGTCGAAATTAATTTCCATTTAAGTTTAATCAGTGTAAAAATAAAGTAAAATACGAAAAAATGTAACACGTAAACTAATTTGACAGCACTAAAACTGTGGATGCGGAAAGCGCAGGACCGGTCGTTGTGGAGATGCTTGGGGAGGCCTATCTAGCAGCAGACGTCTTTCGGTTGAAATGATGATGATGATGATGAAAATTGTTGACATCCCTTTCTTGTATTTACTACACAGACCAGTAAGCCTCTAGACGCCTATTAGCCGGGTACCCACGGTCACAAAGCATATTAAATTAAATTAAAATCATCTTTATTCAGGCATATACGTGGGACACTCGGAAAGTTTTGCGAACCTAAAAAAAATTGTTCTATACGTACATATATTTTTATCAAATCTTTTCAAAGTACTTTCCACCAGCCTCTATACAAAGATTCATGCGCCTAAACCAGTTTTCAAAACACTTTTTCCAGTCCGCCGCAGACACCTCGTTTACAGCCTGCTCGAACGCAGCCAGCGCATCTTCCGGCGACGAAAATTGTATCCCTTTGAGCTGATTTTTTATTTTTGGGAATAAAAAGAAGTCACACGGTGCTAGATCAGGGCTGTAAGGAGGGTGACCCAGGAGTTTGACTGGCGTGCTGTCCAGGAAGTCCCTCGTTTTGAGTGCGGTGTGCGCAGGTGCATTGTCGTGGTGGAGCAGTAGCCCGCGGAGCCCTGTGTTTGGTCGCTTGTTGCTTATAACAGAGAAAACTTCTGGCAAACATTTGGTAGTATACCATTCGGCATTAATGCTTCTTTGATCCCGTAAGGGAATTGATACCAAGTGGCCAGTCAAATTAAAAAAGCTAGCGATCAAAATCTTACCCCCGCTTCTAGATCGCTTCACTTTGGTAGGCGTTGGCTCATTTTGAAACACCCAAACAGTCGACTGGCGCTTGGTTTCTGGGTCGTATTGATAAATCCAGGACTCATCACCTGTAACGATGTCGTAAACACGCCGAGACGAGCCTGCTTCAAATTTGTTAAGCATATCACGGCACCATTCCACCCGGGCCTGCTTCTGAGCATCGGTGAGGTTGTGCGGCACCCAGCGTGATACTATCCTCCTCACGCGAAGATGGCTGTGTAGAATCTCGTAAACGCTTCCCGATCCAATCTTCAATATGTGTTGAATCTCCTGATATGTAATTCGCCTATTGTCTTGGATTAAATTTTTCACTGCTAGCACGTTTTCTTCGGTAACAGCCGTCAAAGGGCGACCGCTTCTTTCGTCATCCCCCAAAGTTGGTCGACCGCGCTTGAATTCGTTATACCAACGATACACGGTTGCCTTGGAAGGGCCTTCATCCATGAATGCCATTTGAAGTCTATCGTACGATTCATCCGGTTTCAGGCGACACTTGAAATCGTATAAAATCATAGCTCTAAAATGTTCCCGGCGCAGATCCATATTTCAGTGAGACACAATACTTTGAATTAACTCGCAAAAAATGTGGAGGGAAATTTTGAAATTGGAACTTACTTATTTTTACTTATAAATAATCATATTTTCGAAAAACATTATAACTGGCCAGTCTCCCATATATAAAAACTTTTTTTCGCAATACTTTCTGAGGGGCCTGGTACAACAAAAACAAACAAGGTAATTATAAATAAATTATTAATAATAATTATTAGTAGCACTGCATATCTTACGCCCAGTCACCAATCGGGACGTCACTCCGTCAGCGAGCGGCACCAATCATATCACCGAACATTTGAGCCGACCAATCAAACGCGCCGTCCGCTCCCCGGTCCCGGGGCCTAAATTTTACGACTGTTTTCTCATGCAAAACTTTGTTTATGTGGCGTCTTGAGGCTTACTGGTCTGTGATTTACTATAGTGAAAGAGAGCGATAGTTTAAAATGAGTTTATTTTGTGAATACGAAAATAACTCCTTATTTTGTAAGTCATTGATTTTCGCAAAGTAACGCCTGATTCCATTCTTAATCTTTAGTTATGAAACTTTTAATGCGAAATTATCAGCGAGCAAGACGTTTATAATAATTTCTTAGGCTTTCGCGATCACTACACATTATAATAAAAACAAGTTTAACCGGATTACATCGCGTATATTTACTATTAAAATTGGTGTTCCTGACGTTTTGAAAGCTTTGCAGCGTTCGTGGTCGCAAGAAGACTAAGATGAAAAGCGTCTTTACAGATATAAAAAAAAAACTACCGTACAATTTTATTAAACTTTGGTTTTGGTTAAACTTGTTTTATTACAATAAGACGATTATGTAACCTCCTTTTTTCGACTGATATTATGAAGACTCAAAGATTCAAAGATTTATTGCATACTAAGTGGTGTACATTATTGATGTTACATTTTGTTTTGGTGCTTAAAACTTAGTGGCCTTTTTCAAGCATTGCAATATTGAGGGCTACTACATACTATTATTATTTTATTATTATTGTTTTAAATATAATTATGTCGTGTGTCATTAAAAATATTATTATATAAAGTAATAAATTAAAACTATATGTAATATAATATTTCAATTTTATATATTATAGAGGTAGATCGCTACATTAATAATCATAACTGTTGCATACACATTATAATCAGAAGTAGCTTAACGCAGCCATAAATCTTTTTAGGTTCCTAAGTATTCTGCGACTGAGTAGAAACATTTTTGTAGTAAGAACTGTTTTGGCATTTTATTAAATAGTGTGGGCTTTTTCTCGTTTTTAATACTTTTCGGTAACTTGTTAAATATTTTTACTGCCATGTAATGTGGGCTTTCATTTAACAGTTTAATTCTGGAGGGTGGTAAATAATTTTTTTTTTTTGGTGACGTGTGTTAATGTCATGGGTGTCTTCTACTTTAGTAAAGGTGTTCATATTTTTGAATACAAATGTCCATATGTCATGGATATATATTGATGGGAGGGTTAAAAGCTTTAGTTCTATAAAAGTCCCTTAGCTGCCCTAAAAAAATCACAGCGATGAGTTAGCGACTCATAACATTGTCTTCAGGCTACCAAGCGAACAAAAGTAGGTACCACGAAAAAAAAACAGAAACTTTATTAAACAAAAAATAATTTCGAAATCAAATTGTATTCCTTTCAAAGCGGTACTTGTCCCAGAAATTGAAAATATCTGTTCGTAATAATAGACTTATAATAAAAGGAAAAACAAAGGACTAAACTTGTGCGCATCCATCCGTTTTAAAGGGAATTAAGACACAGGATAAATATTCTTTACAGTAAACCAACTACGTACGAAACACTGCTGATCGGAACATTTAGGGAATAGTTACAACAGGCGCCGCTGTATTCCGGACGCTTTGAAAACTGTGACAGACAGACAGCGTTTGATATAATTCGTTATAAAAGAACAAAATATTCTTAGGTTCCAAAACGCAGTGCAGCCCGATACCTAGGGCACCAGTTACGCTAATGAGTTCGCCACCCGCAGGCCCCATCCTCAAGGACAAAGTCGCCCCTCTGCCTGCCCAGTGGCAAGGTTTGTGGCCCTCTGCTTGCATCAGAGGGAAACTTGGAGTAACTCCCCATTGGCCCATATGGGGCCCCTCCCTCGCCAGAATATTCGCCACGGGCAATACGGTCTCCAGGTCCAAAGAAGAGTAATTATCCGTGCCCAGGGTGCACCGGCCCAACAACTGCTGGTCCCTCTAGACCAGTGTTTTTCATTATTTTTGAAAGCGCGATCGTTTTACATGTTAAAAAAATCTTGCGACCTCCTAGGCCCTAGGGCCATAAACAAACAAAATGTTATGATTTGAAAGACTTATGTTTACAAATTTTCTTTATTTTGGGACCTATATTGATTAAAATTAAAAATCAAGCAACGTTCTGCTAAGAAACTCTGAAATTACGTAAGTATTAGGAAGTAGGTAACATTGCCGCGTCGCATGTTTTTTTTTTATTGTAGTGTAAGGCGCCAAAAAACACTTGCCTTTTTTCTTTTGCCCGTGACCCCCCGAGTAAGGCTTGGAGAAGGCCCCCCTAAGGATCGCGACCCACAGTTTGAAAAACACTGCTCTAGATTTAACGAGAAGGACCAGCAGCCGTTAGGCACATGAGGAGGTTTTCTGGCCCAGCACCCCGCCTATTTGAAATACTGCATTAAAAAATTTGTGCTGTGTTTAAGATGGCCGACACAGGGAAGCGGCAGAGTTACTTTGTGACGGTTGGGCAGAAAAATTGTTTCTTGTCTGCGTCATGATGGGGAATTTTTTATGTCTTGACTTTGTTTCAGGAGTAAAGTTAATACAAAAGTACTGTTGTTTAAAGGGACGTTTTATTTACATTACAATTTAGACAATTTGTTTTTGTAAACATTACAAAAAACTAGGGTGCATTATGAAGCTCGTGTCTAAGTAATAATCGTGCGGATTCCAAGAATTTCGAGGTTAAGCTGCACTAGCCGCGGTCAATCCTTGGATGGGTAACCGTTTCGTTACACACCGATACCCCTCGATCAGTTCTCTGGTTGTCATACGAATATCTATGACGGCCCAAGAGTCTGACAACTGGTTTTACCTTGGAATTTTTGTATTGCCCAGTAACTGAGTTTCGACAGCCTGATGGCAGTCGTTCCGAGTAAAAGGCAAGGAGAAAAGAAAGTACTAGTTTCCCACGCTACCGGCCAAGGGTCGTTAGAGGAACACCGTGGTGGTTTTTAGTCAGTAAGAGTCCGACACTGGCCACCTTCACCTTCCCGGGTGAAGTGCGTCCATGAGATTTTCCCCACGGAAAAGATGCTTTAAGAAAGCCTTCACGACTGACGCTACTTAAGTTCGTCTAGTGCACTCTGGGCAGTCAGCATCGCTGCCAATCTTGTAGTTTAGTGTTTCTGTAGTTACTGTAGTTTTGTGTTTCTCTAGTTACTGTAGTTTTATGTTTCTGTAGTTACTGTAGTCGTGATTCTGTAGTTTTTTGTTTCATTAGTTACTGTAGATGCGTGTTTCTTTTGTAACTGTAGTTTTGTGTTTCTGTTGATAGTATGTATTTACAAAAAAAACTATTTAAGTATTATATCCATTGTCTAGTACCCATAGTACAAGCTCTGCTTAGTTTTGGACTAGATGGTGCTGTGTAAAAATGTCACAAATATTTATTTATTAACCTAACTGTGGGTTTGCACCAAAAAACATTTAACATGTAATGTCTCGAAACTTGTCATATGAAACTAATGTCACAACTTGTTTTGTTGATTGTTACGTTCGCACTGCAGAAAACTGGGTAAATTCTTTGACAGATTTCAAGATTTGTTGTTGGCTGTGTTTGCACTGACTAAAAATTTATACATTGACATGTTTGTCTATAGATTTGTCACGGCTGACGTTCGCACTGATGCTTAATCATGTCTCGCAACTTGTATAAATCTCGTTTTTTGTGTTTTCCAATGAGGTCGGTAAACATGTATGGCCGAAAGCAGACACTTTATATTATCTGTGCTTTGAAGTTTATCGAACTATGACAATGATTTTCACAGATCTATGAATGATTTCCATGTTTGTGAAATACGACCTAATTTAGGTCACCTAAATGACATCTTTCGATGAGTTGCAAGATTTGTCTCGAGACATTTTGATTTGAAATTAATTGTGAAACATGTCAATAGACTATGAAATGTCATACATGTTTCGTTTCAACAAGTTGTGCGATAATGCGAACGCGATTCGATACATTGACAGAAAATTGACTTTTCAACATGTTTTTATGTGAATGTTTCGTCAGTGCAAACTCACAGTTATGTATACTGTAAATGCGTGTTTCTTTTGTTACTATAGTTCTGTGTTTCTCTAATTACTATAGTATTATGTTTCTGTAGTTACTGTAGTTTTGTGTTTCTATAGTTACTGTAATTTTGAGTACTATACTTTATATTAAGCTCCATTAGGTACGAAGCAAGATAATATTAACATCTTTCTCTCCATTAAACAATGGATTTTACCCCACCTGGTGCAAACAAACCCCAACCCCTAACTTTTTACTTGCCAATCCCCTTACAACGGGCGAAAATCCGATTTTTTGCGGAAAAACTTCGACACCACCGGATGGAGACATTGGGCAACTTTTTTAATTTCCACAAGTGGACATAATCGGGGAAGTGACGTCATCAATCTACTGGTGTCGTGTTTAAGTGGCTTCAAGTGCTGGAAGCGACTTTTTCGTGTAGTTTCTAAAGTGAATTGTGTTTTTTTTTTGGATATATAGCTTAGAAATTTTGTGGCGTGTAGTTTTCAGAAAAGAATGTCCTCTTCCATTGGATTTAAAAGCTGAGTTTCGTAAATTATGATTAAAATTAGCTAAAAATTATCAACAGCAACTTCCTGAACATGCAGTGATAGTCTAGTGGTTGAACACTTGCCTTCCATGCAGAAGGGTGTGAGTTCGAATCCGGACCGCACCTCTGACTTTTAGAATTCACGTGCGGATCAAAATTCGATTATCACTTGCTTTAACGGCCTTAACTGGCGAAATGTGGGTGTACTATTACATCTCTGCCGACCCTTACGGGGATACTGGCGTGATGTTATGTTATGTTGTTAACGGTGAAGGAAAACATCGTGAGGAAACCTGCACACCTGAGAGTGCTCCATACAGTTCTTGATGGTGTGTGTAGTCCGCCAACCCGCACTAGGCCAGCGTGGTGGACTAAGGCCTTAACCTTGTCCTACTGAGAAGTGGTTCATGTCCAGTAGTGACGGTTCTGGATTAAACAACTCAAGAAGTCACCCTTAAAAAAGGTACCATTCATACAAAATTCTGTAACCTCAATCGCAAAAAATATTTTCAAACATCAAACATAAACTTGTTAAGATGTAATAAAAAAATAACCCTGCGCCCTCTAACCGTGTTTTTCTGCCGTAACGTCATTATAGAATTGATTGATGCTTCCGCCAGAAGAGTTGAGGTGACCAGGCTTTGGGATCAGGAAATTAGGAGACAGGTAAATTGATAATAAAAAATAAAAATAAATATTTTTGGGACATTTTTATACAGCACCATCTAGTCCCAAACTAAGCAGAGCTTGTACTATGTGTACTAGACAATGGATATGATACTTAAATACTTTTGTTTTTGTCAATACATACTTATAATACATAAGAAATGCCCAGACCAACACAAACGCTGTTCATCACACAAATATTTGTGTCCTGTGGAAATCGAATCCACGACCTCGTTATCAGCAGGCCAGTTCAGAACCACTAGATCACAGACGTCGTCAAATAGATAGATAGATAGATAATAATATAACTAGTAAATAATTTCATCTTGAAGGTCAGTGATGCTTGCATTGCTGTGTTCCGGTGCTCGTGGTATGGGTGCCGGTGACATTACAATCACATGAGACTATCCATCTTCATATTTCAGTTTGACAAAAGCGATTTGCGGTATAATTTAGGCAACAGCGTAGGTGATATTGCTCTTTTTATGGGCAAAGGCAACCGCTTAACATAAAATGAAGTAGGTAGAAGTTGGGAACACCAAAAATGTCAAGATCATTTCACAAGAAGACCCAATAACACGTTTCCAAGCTGGTTTCAGAGCCCAGGACCGTTTCTGAAATTAAATATAAGCATCATGTCACCGACAAAGCTCGTATGATCAGTAGCTGAAGTGGCAGTGGGCTAGCCATGTCTATCGAAGGACCGACGGCCGCTGGAGCAGACGAGTCCTTGAGTGGAGACCGCGAATCCGTACACACAGCGTAGGGCACCCACCTTCAGATGGACCGACCACCTGAAGAATGTAGCTGGGGGAGACTGGATGCGGAAGGCAGAGGACCGAGTGTTGTGGCGCAACTTGGGAGAGGCCTATGTACAGCAGTGGACTGCGATAGGCTGAGTTGATTAATCATGTCACCGCGAGATAACTACAATAAAACTAACATTGGGGAAATATCTACTTTGGCATCCTTTTAAAGCAAACACAGCACCGATAAAATAAATTCCAAGTAGGACCAGCGCAAACCATGGACACCACAGCATAAAAAAATATCGGGCAAGTAAACTGAGTTCAGAAGTTAACAGGCTCTTGACACACGCGCAAACTAGGAGCCGTGTTGAAGAAGAAATAGTTTGTAAGATACTTTTATAAGGCTAGCTACAAACTAGGATGTTTATGACACAAGCGCAAACTAAGGGCTATGTCAAAGAAGATATAGTTAATATAATGTTGCGTCAAACAGGAACTTTATAAGGCTTGCGACAAACTACCCAACTGGCTTGTTAAAAGGTATTTATAAAAGGTTGAAAGATGCTAAGGATGTCATATTTGGCTGGCCTGTAAAGCCAACTTTTAGCACATATGCAAACCGTGTCAAAGAAAATAGTTTGTAGGAATTTTATAAGGCTTACGATTTAAATTGTGGAAAGAAAAAATCGCTCACGAGCTGGATTCGAACCTGCGACTACTGGCTCAGCATGCCAGTGATTTAGCCACTAAGCTACCGTAAACACTGCTCGTGGTATCGAAATTATCATCCACTTGGCACGTCTTTAGTCTTTGTGTTTAAATCGTAAGATTTCGCTTCGCATGCGTAAATGCGTTAAAAATATTAAAATAATTTTATAAGGCTGTCTAGAAACTATCAAATTGACTTGATAATTACCTGTGACTTGATGTAGGATATACAGGGTGTCAGGGAAACGCTTCCGAAAACGAAGATAGGTGATAGTGCTGGTGATTACTGATACGAAACCACGAAAAAAATGCGACTATTTTTATAGTTTTTTTCATATCATTTTACATTTTTCATTATGTATGAGTTTTATTTAACTGCCCAAAGCTGGTTATGTATGAAAAATGCAAAAAAATATATATATGAAATGCTAAAAAAAGAATCGTATTTTTTTTCGTGCTTTCGTACAGTAATCACCAGCACCTATCTTCGTTTTCGGAAGCGTTCCCCTTACACCCAGTATGTACATGTATATAGCACTTGTACATTTATAGCTCTGTACGCGCGCGCAAGCGTGTGTGTTTTATTGTATGTATCTACATATAATAAAATAATCTAATCTAATCTACGAGATTAGGATGGCTCTGAAGCAGCTCAAAAACAACAAGGCGCCGGGTGATGACGGAATTACGGCCGAACTCCCGGGTGGAAAACCGATCCTTAAGGCCCTTCAGAAGTTGTTTGATTCCATCATTCTCGAGGGAAGAGCATGGAGTAGAGGTGGTATTTTTCTTCAAAAATGGCGATAATTAAATTAAAATTAAATTTAAATAATCTTTATTCAGGCAAATTACACCCATATACAACAAAAACAAACAAGGTAATTAAAAATAAATGTCACATTTAAAAGCAATAATAATCAAGTTACAAATTAATAAATAAAAACAATAATATAATAATGCTCTACTATAGAAATTTAAAATAAGTTGTATGAAGCTAAGGTACACTCGACCAAATAGAGTCATGACCCACCATAAGTTAATTTTCTACAAACATTCTAATACAATTAGGTCGAATTTCGCTTATAGATATTTCCCTGGCACCAAACTTGTTTTCAATTTTACTGGGCAGTGACAGTTAGTTTACCAATTTATTTTAATTTGATTAATATTATTGATTTGATTTGGTCCGTGTGGTGCCGGACTTAAAGAATAGCACCACCCTTATCTCTTCTCATGGGTGTCGTAAAAGGCGACTAAGGGATTCACCAGAGGATGGGCAGCAGCGTTCTCTGAGTATTTAACCAACCAACTGCGATCGCCAACCCGCCTGCCAAGCGTGGCGATTATGGCATATCCCCCCCTTAATTGGGGGAGGCCTATGTCCAGTAGTGGACGTCTTTCGGCTGTAATGATGATGATGATGATGAATATTATTGAAAGAGTAAGTATAGGTTTTTGAAAAAAAATGGTAAGGTAACTATGCGGAACGACAGTTAATTCGAAATTCAAAACGTAATTCTAGCTTTATAAAAACGTAACTTTTTATACAATTATTAATCTATTGCATTTAATAACAAAACTCAAAATTAAATAGACCTCTGAACCATATTAACGCAGTTTTCTTAATATTCAAAATGTCCCAAGTGCAGCATGATGCTAATAAGAAGAAAATGTTACTGTTTTGATAATTTCATACGAATTATCGGCTGAGTGGGTCATGATTCCGATTTGTTGACTGTACATGCTGTGGTATGGATCAATAAGTTATTAATTCTATTCATAAGGGTGTAAATAATCCAAATAATACTAAACTACTAACATTTAATAAAAACTAAAGGTTAAATATTTCAAATAAAATAATTTGATGAAAATTGCATTGTCATCTAGTTCTAAGCCATGTTTAAAGTTTCAAGTCTAAGTAGTTCATCGGGAAGTTAGTTTAAAATCTTTTTCAATAAATAAATAAATAAATTTGTACCGAACAGACAGACATGAATGAATAAAAGCCATGCAAGTCGGACTCAGGCAGTAAGGGTTCCGTACCACCCATCGACCTGATACCCCATAGAAACTGATTTAATTTAGTAAAAGCGTATTTTGTATGGCGCCTCGCATTTATAATCACCTTTCTACAGATATATTAAATTGTTCGAACGTAGATACATTTAAATTTTTCTTTTTATCAAAGCATAAAAGTGTGGTTGAATATTTTAATGAAAAATTAAATCTACGTTGACATTGTATTATAGGTTTTGACATCATATTTTGTATGGAGCTTATGTCAAATTCCCAAGTCTAGTAGGGTAAATCGTGGATAGATTGGATATTAATTTTGGCCGTTAGACGCTTCAGTTAATAGCTTGGCGTATAATTGTGTATTTCCTGTTGCATGCTAAATGGCAGAATATAGCTGCGCAAAGATTGTTTTTATGACAATATTCATGTAACACCTACCTTACCTATATCCGCAATAAACGATTGAATTGAATTTACGAGAGTTAATCAAAATACATCAATGGACTGTGCGCGAAATATGAATGTTTGCATCTCTTTCTTACGCAGGTACCACCACATATATTTGTTGCTAAACAACATAGTATGCGCTACAAACAAACCAAGTTTGACGCTGGTATGTATTACCGTTTTGAAGATGTAGCAAAAACAAAAACGTTGAAAAAAATGCATGTTTTTCGAGATTTCTTGTATCGGGACCCCCTTTGGTTTTAGACTTTTTATTTTTAGTATTTGTCGTGATATATAGTTATAGAGGGTTGTAGAAACACATATTCTGAAAAAATTTCAACCGGCTACCGTACAAAAGATACAGCCCTGTGACAGACAGACGGATGGACAGACGGACGGATGGATAGACAGCGTAGCGAGAGTAATAGGGTCCCGTTTGGCACCATTTGAAAACGTTACCAAAACAACAGAAGAAATTACCCCTTGTTGTACCTATATATGTACTTACTTATCAAAATTACCTACTAAGGCTTCAAACTAAGTCTTTTCAAACTAAATCAATCGTGTGTAGGAAGCCTTTGTTTGCGTTTGACGTTCGCGTAAGTACTTCAGTTGACTTCTAGAGTAATTAGTTATAGATTCTAGACCGTCCATGAGTTTTACTAGGACAAGTTAGTGCCTTCCATGTTTAATATTAAAGCTGAAAGTTGCGCAAGTTAGGGTCAACTTTACTAAGTTCTTGTAGAAATATTCGTAAAAGCGAAATAAAACTCGTTTATAAAAAGCGTTTGCCCGTATACCATAAAATGCTACAACTTTGACCACATAGTCCTACATTGCCTAAGACATTAACAAAAGAAAAATGTACAGTTTTGACCTGCTAGGCAATTAGCGGTTCTGTCATGTGATATATCTTAAAAAATTGCAAATTTTGAGTTGATTTCAAAAAACTTACTAGAATTTTAAATAGAAGCCTAGAAAAAATTAAATTGAATTTTGAAAATATAAACTTCTAATAAAACAAAGTTTAACCGGATTAAATCGCGTATATTATTTAAATTGGTTTCCCTGACGTTTCGAAAGCTTTGCAGCATTTCGTGGTCGCAGGAAGACTAAAATGACAAGCGTCTTTACAAATATTTCTAAAAAAAAAAAGAATAAAAAAATTAATAAATATTATTATTTATTTTTATTATTATTATTTTATTATATTATTTATTTTTATTAATAATATTGTACGGTAGATTAAAATAATTTTTATTCAGAAATATTTGTAAAGACGCTTGTCATCTTAGTCTACCTGCGACCACGAAATGCTGCAAAGCTTTCGAAACGTCAGGGAAACCAATTTAAATAATATACGCGATTTAATCCGGTTAAACTTTGTTTTATTATAATGTGTAGTGATCGCGAAAACCTAAGAAGTTATTATATAAACTTCTGATACTAATTATATCTATGCGATCGCCTGTGTAACCGAACGTTCGAAGTACGTTCCGTGCGTCATCGGGTGACAAAACTGAACGCACCCAATAAATTATCAAAACGAAACAATATTAATTAAACTAGCGGTACTCTAAGTGTGTTCCGCGGAACCCTAGGGTTCCGCGATACCCCTGTAGGGGTTCCGCAAGAATTTAGAAAAAAAAAACAAAACACCTCTCTCTGGTCACTGGTCGAACGTTTTGAATCCGCCCGCCGCGCGTATACTTGTGAGCGCGCAGTCCCTTTGATAAAAGCCGCCTCTGAATTAGACGCTATAGTTGTGAACAAGCGACTTTCGGCTCTATCTTCAAAAGCATAAAGTCGAGATTGTTTACAACGCATTTTTTTGTATTTATATTTTTATTTCCGCTTTTTGTTTATCAAAGGCGCCGATTCGAGTATTTTTGAGAATGTTCGAGTTCGAGTCTAGGACTAAGTATAAAAGCGCTATTATATAAAAAAAGTCGCGCCTCGTCAGTCAGTTGACGATTAGCGTTCGGAGCGATAAGTTCGTACCTACCTACTTACAAGCTGGCTAGCCTTCTTGTAAGTTCTACTGCCCGCTGTATTCTGATTGTATCAGTTTCGTACATTTCTTCTTTGGACTAAACTTTGTCTCATAAACGCAGTAACGATTGTGCATTATTTTGACCCTACCATCCTGACGTGTAACATTATTAATAAAGAAGAATGGAACGTTGGCTTAAAGGTGTTAAACGTGTTGCAACGACATCTTCTAATGACGCTGAATGTTCAAAAGCAGTACGCGCGGAGAATACAGCAATTACCGATCCAGACGATGATGCCACGACGTCAAGCTCCACGGTTTCAAAGACGAAAAAAAGGAAGTATGATGAATCATATATCAGTTTCGGATTTGTTGATTCCAACGGCTCACCTCTCTGCATGTTATGTAGTAAACTGCTTCCTAATAGTTCCATGGCACCTGCCAAATTACGCAGACATTTAGAAACTGTACACCCCGAGTCTAAAGACAAGAGTAAAGAATTTTTTGTTCGTAAAAAAGAACAGTTATTGGAAAGTCAAAAAACACAAACTATCAATGAAAAGGCCACGGAGGCATCATATTTAGTTAGCTATCGCATTGCACAAGCAGGTGAAGCGCACACTATCGCTGAGAATTTAATAAAGCCATGTGTGTTAGACATAACAAAATGTATGCTCGATGAAAAATCTGCAAAGCATCTTTCTACTGTACCGCTATCAAACGATACTGTTTCACGGCGAATCCATGATCTGGCAAGCTACGTCAAACAAGAACTAGTTGCACGTCTACAAAAAACACGATTCGCCTTGCAAATGGATGAGTCAACTGATGTCACTGGTCTGGCTATCTTGCTGGTTATCGTGAGATATCCATATGAACGTTCTTTTGAAGAAGACATGCTTATGTGTTCACCGCTGCCCACAAACACTACCGGGGAAGAAATTTTTAATAAAATAAACATATTTTTTAAAGAAAATAATCTTAGTTGGAACGATTGCATTGACATTTGTACAGATGGGGCCAAGGCGATGACAGGTAAAACAGCAGGAGCAGTACGAATAAAAAGTAAAGCGCCTAATTGTAGTTCCAGCCATTGTATTCTGCATAGACAAGCACTTGCGATGAAGCAAATGCCGTCAAATCTAAAATTAGTTATGGATGAAGCGGTAAAAATAATTAATTTTATCAAATCACGACCACTACAATCCCGATTGTTCTCATTATTGTGTGAAGATTATGGCAGCAAACATAAAACACTGCTGCTCCATACGGAAGTGCGATGGCTGTCTCGGGGTAAAACTTTAACAAGGCTATTTGAACTTAGAGCCGAGTTACAAATGTTTCTTTCAGCAAATACAGTTTCTTTTAATTTGAAAGACCGTTTGTATGATAAAACTTGGTTGTTCCGATTGTCTTTTATGGTGGATATCTTTCAAAAACTGAACGAATTGAATTTATCATTGCAAGGTAAACAGACAACAGTGTTCCAGGCCTATAACAAAATAACTGCCTTCAAAAGAAAATTAGATTTTTGGATTATTTGCGTTGGTAAGAGAGAAATAGAAAGCTTTACGTCACTCAGTGAGTTTGTTAGCGATAACGACTCGGAAATGTTTCAAGATGATGTGTTTGAAGAATTGGTCCAATATCTCACTTCGATGCGCGCATCTTTTGTAAAGTATTTTCCCGAAGAACATAATACAAAAATGAAGCTGAATTCATGGATTCATAATCCTTTTTTACCCAACTTGCAAAAGCCCGAAAGTATGTCAAACGAGATATATGAATCTCTTTTAGAAATGTCATCAGACACAAGTATGGAGTCACTGTTCAAAACGACGCCTCTCAACGATTTTTGGTGCAGAATCCGTGATGAATATCCAATGCTTGGCAGAATGGCTCTGAATATTCTTCTCCCGTTCCCAACAACATATTTGTGCGAAACAGGATTCTCAACCTATGCAGCCACGAAAACAAAATATCGCAATAGACTGGACGCCGAACCTGATATGAGACTTCAAATGTCTTCTATCAAACCTGATATCAACCAATTGATGAAAAATAAAAAACAGTTTCATACCTCCCATTAGTTAAGATTTTTTCATTTTTAATATCTTCTATTATTGTACTTGGCATGTGGTTAAAGTAAGTAATAATTAGTAACTGTTACATTGTACTTTTATTATGCTTATATAATAAAGAATACACTTTTAAAAACTATTGTTTTATTGTAGGGTTCCGTCAAGTATTTTGCTTGTCAAAAGGGTTCCGTGACCAAAAAAGTTTGAGAACCGCTGAATTAAAGGTATAATCTTCCTCGCTAGCTTGTAGTTGCGTCTATAACGTACCTAGTGATTATATTATCTTTGGAATAAATAATATGAATAAATATGTAAGTGTGGCCCTAGCATAATATTCATAAAATATGCGCAGGTGTAACTCCGGCTAACCTACATACCTACACTTTTTTCATACTTGACGACCTTGTGGTCTAGTGGTTCTAGTGTCGGACTGCTGATAACGAGGTCGTGGGTTCGATTCCCACAGGACACAAATATTTGTGTTATGAACATAAGTGTTTGTGTTGGTCTGGGTGTTGCTTATGTATTATAAGTATGTATTTACAAAAAAAAAAGGATTGAAGTATTATTTTCATTGTCTAGTACCCATAGCACAAGCTCTGCTTAGTCTGGGACTAGATGGTGCTGTGTAAAAATGTCCCAAAGATATTTATATATATTTATATATTTCATACTTAACCTCAAAAAATGATTTTATTATAACAACTTTTCTTGGCTTTAAACTAATGAGATCATTGTTTGTAGTAGACATAAATGGTACTTAATACAAGAACAATAATATGAAGAACGAAGCTAAAAAAAAATTTGAGTGACAGGTCAACGTATTTATGGGGAATAGTCATTGTTCTTTGGCACACATCACATAATTTATTGTTTAGTCCAATTAAAGTTAATTTATTTACCAAAGAGGAAATATTTTTTTGTTTGTTTGTATGTTTGTAATCGATACCGGTTATCCCCTCAAGCGTTTGATAAAAAAAAAAACTTGACTTTTGGCCTATTTTGTACCTACTTGCATTTCTTATAAGATATTTCAATATTTTAATAAGAAACCCATACAAATAAATTTATTGTTTCGTAATCTCGATAAGATTGAGTAACAAACATCAAAACATCTTTATAACTTTTCTATCTTAACTAACTTAACTATCTTTATCTTTTTTTTTTTTTTTTTGTATTCAGTATCCGATTTTATGTCAAATGATACTAAATAGTAATATTTATGATCGACATAATTTAAAATTCAATTAAGTAGGTATTTATATTATACTAGCTGTGCCCGCGACTCCGTCCGCGTGGATGTCGGAAAATAACATCGTGTCATAATTATGAACACAATATCTTCAAATATATACATATAAGCGCCTACACAGACGATTACACTATTTACCGACCATACTATATTTTGTTTTTACAACCAACCGGCTAAGGTGATGGAATTTTATGGAATTAGCCCTAAACTCCCTCATTCTGAGAAGACGCTCGTGCCTGGCAGTGGGAAGTAATTGGGCTGATTATGTTATTCTATAACACTAACCACATCTCTTCTTATGCTGAGAAGAGGCCCGTGTCCAGCAGTGGGACTGTAATGGGCTGGTAATGTTATGTTATTCTAAAATACTAAGAATATTCATATTCATATTCATTTATTTATAAAGTTAATTTACACGTCAGTAGATTCATAAGTATAATCTTGTAGAAAAATAAAATAAAAGTCACAATAGCTAATAGATGTCAAATTCGAATGTCACAAAATAATAAAAATTCAAAAAAATAAGCATGTAATATCCAGTTCATTAACTCTTCTCATTTTGAGAAGAGGGCCATACCCAGTAGTGGGACAGTAATGGGTTGACTACGTTATATGTTATATTATTCTATATTTTCTGGTTTCTTAACTCTTCACGTTCCGATAAGACGTCCGTGCCCAGCAGTGGGGCAGTAGGTAATGAGCTGATTATGTTATGATAATCTATTACACTAACAATATCCAGTTCCTTAACTCTTCTCATGGGTTGACTACGTTATGTTATTCTATATTTTCTAGTTTCTTAACTCTTCTCGTTGCGAGAAGAGGTCCGTGCCCAGCAGTGGGGCAGTAGGTAATGAGCTGATTATGTTATGATAATCTATTACACTAACAATATCCAGTTCCTTAACTCTTCTCATTCCAAGAAGAGGGCCATGCCCAGCAGCGGGACAGTGATGGGCTATGTTATGTTATTCTATATTTTCTATAATACTAATAGAATCTAGTTGTATTTTTAGGAACCTGCAACCTGCATCCAACCAACAATCATGACCTCTACTTTGTATGCAACTTAATACAGTAGAGGGGTCAAGCTGTATCGCTGGATCTACTCAACCGATTCAGATAAAACATACCCTATATTTTAAGTTAGACTAATACCAATACAAATGCTAAGTTTCATTACGATCCGTTCAGCCGTTTTCACGTGATGAGGTAACAAACAGACAGACAGACAGACAGACAGACAGACAGACAGACAGACATAAATTTTTTAAACGATTGATTCGTGTTCTATAGCTTATTTCTAGTCCCCCTAGCCGGTTTTCGCGAAAAAAAACTCAATGTACAGACTTTTCGACCTTTACAGTTTTATTATAGTATAGAAGAAGATAGATAGATTATGTCATGTGATTATCATTATATATAATAATATTTATATTAAGTGACATTCAAACACAATGTGAATTGTTCATGAATAAATAAATAAATAAAATTATTATAGAAGTTTTTTTTTTTTTTCAAAGTCACTCAAAGGCCAATGGAGAGGGCTATGCTCGGAGTGTCCCTGCGTGATCGAATCAGAAATGAGGAGATTCGCAGGAGAACGAAAGTAACCGACATAGCCCGAAGAATTGCCAAACTTAAGTGGCAGTGCGCGGGGCACATTGCTCGCAGAACGGATGGCCGATGGGGCAGTAAAGTTCTGGAGTGGCGACCGCGTATTGGAAGGTTCAGCGTGGGTAGGCGCCCCACAAGGTGGACCGACGACCTGGTGAAGGTCGCGGGAATCCGCTGGATGCGGAAGGCGCAGGACCGGTCGTTGTGGCGATGCTTGGGGGAGGCCTATGTCCAGCAGTGGACGTCTTTCGGCTGAAATGATGATGATGATGATAGAAGATTTGTTTTATTCTCTTGGCAACAAATATTTTGCTCTGTGCGAATAATGAATATATAGCATCCAGCAGATATAATGGAAAGTTATTGTGGTGTTTGGTGTAAGCGCGTAGGTCACTCGGTGAAGTAAATAAAGGCCGAGTATGTAGCACAGTATATAATAACTAACGTCACAGTTACAAACACTGAATAGACAGTCACACAACACAACACAAAGTCAAAAGCTATAGAGATTGAAGGAGTAGAATGGAAAATATTAGCGACAGAGTAAAGATTAACGCAAAACATAGAACGGTAAATATTAGCGACACGAAATAACGGTATGCGCGCGGTAGCAGGCGACACGGGCTTCGCGTACGATGGTACTGGGCCGACTGGTGGCTCATGAGTGGCAGCGCGGAGGCGGCACGTGTATGCGCACGCGCCTGCCGCGTGATCGTAACGGGTTCGCCGGCGCGGGGCGGCTAGCTCGTTTCCAATGCACAACTTGTGAATGTAAACAATATACTAATGGATAATTTAAGTTGTCATTGTTTTGTGTGTATAGATAATAGTTGTAAATAGATATTAATAATAAAATATTGTATATAGTTTGTAAATAAGTAAATTTATAATATCTTGAAATTATAGAATATTAAAATATATAATTTAACGTGAGGTGGCTACATCACTCCCCTCCAGAGACCGTCACTACGGGCGATAGTAATCAGGAAAGTGAACTATGCGGCCTGAACGCGTCCTTTTGACAATATCCTGAGCTGGAGCATTCTGCCCGAATGGAACAGGATCAGGTGAGGGACAAGGAGTGGGGTTAAATGAGGGAGTAGGAGTGGGGATAGGGTTAGGAGATGGGTCTACTAGTGTATAGGCCGGTTTGAGGCGGTCTATGGATACTGTGACGCTTTTACCCTTAACTAAAATTTTGAATGTTTTATTACTACGTTCTAGCACTTCATAGGGACCGGAGTAAGGAGGCTGCAAGGATGCACGTAATGCATCGTCCCTTAAAAATACATGACTAGACGTAGTTAAGTCTTTGTATATGAAGACTTTGTCTTTATTGTGACGTGCAGCGGGTGAAGGTTGTAGCTTTGATGCAAATTGGTGCAACCGAGTGGTGAAGTCCGATATGTCAGTGGAGTGCGAAGCCGTTGTCTGGAAAAATTCTCCAGGTAAACGTAACGGCTCACCATAAACCAACTCGGCAGAAGAAGCTTGAAGGTCATCTTTAAATGAACTTCTAATGCCCAACAGCACCAAAGGCAATGTGTCCACCCAATTGCAATCTGCGTGGCGCATTATGGCCGCTTTTAACTGTCTGTGGAAACGTTCCACTAGCCCATTACAAGCTGGGTGATACGCGGTTGTTCTGCGGTGTTTGAATCCAATCATTTTTCCAAGATATTGGAAAAGTGTAGATTCAAACTGTCGACCGCGATCGGTGACAATATCAGTTGGACATCCAAATCTGGATATCCACGATATTAATGCCTTCCCAACTGTTTCAGCAGTCATATCCACCATTGGTGTGACCTCTGGCCAGCGTGTGAAACGATCCACAGCAGTTAGACAGTAGCGGTAGCCCTGAGAAATAGGAAGAGGGCCAATAATGTCCACGTGAATGAAGGCAAATCGAGCGCGAGGTAGATCGAACGTGCCCAATGGAGCAGACACGTGACGATGGACCTTGGCGCGTTGACATGCCAAACATTGCCGAGACCACTCTCGACAGTCTTTGCGCACACCAGGCCAAACAAATCGCTCGGCAACCAATTTAGCTGAAGCGCTGGCGCCTGGGTGGCTGAGACTATGAAGACTGTCAAAGAGTTGTTTCCTCAAAGGCTTGGTAATAACGGGCCTAGGTGAGGTGGTGCTGACGTCACAATAAAGCTCGGTTTGAGAGTTTGGGATCCTTAACTTTTCTAGGCGGAGTGAAGATTCTCCTTCCAGAAGTTGAGCCAACTCTCGATCAGACGCTTGAGATGATGCCAGCACGTCTAAGTCGATTGGTATCTGCAGTTCCTCGACACGTGACAGTGGGTCAGCGACAACATTGTCCTTTCCTGAAATGTGTCTAATTTCGGTCGTGAACTGCGAGATATAGTCGAGGTGACGGTACTGCCGAGGCGAACAGTTAGCTTTCCTTTCGCTGAAAGCAAAACTGAGCGGCTTATGGTCAGTAAACACGACGAAATGTCTTGCCTCTAGCATATGACGAAAGTATTTAATACTTTCGTATATGGCTAAGAGCTCGCAGTCGTAGGGTGAATACTTTTGTTGAGAGGGGCTCAACTTCCGCGAGAAGAATGCTAAGGGCTGCCAAACCTCGTCTTTGAATTGCTGCAAAACTGCACCCATTGCCAAATCAGACGCGTCTGTTACCAGAGCGAGTTCGACCTGACAATCTGGGTGGGCAAGTAGTGTAGCGTTAGCGAGACTCTCCTTGCATTTGTTAAAAGCTAGCAGTGCATCACCTGATATGTCAACAGGGTGAGATGCTTTAACACTGCCAGTCAACAATGCGTTTAAAGGGGCTTGAATTGAGGCAGAATGAGGTAGAAACCGCCTATAAAAGTTAAGCATCCCTAGAAAACGCCTAAGTTGCTTGACTGTCTTAGGGACAGGGAAGTCATTTATGGCCTGGACCTTAGTTTCCAGAGGTTTGGTGCCGGATGCGGAGATTTGGTAACCTAAGAATGTTACCTCACTTGCTCCGAAAACACATTTAGAGGTGTTGACGAGTACGCCATATTCCTTCATACGTGTGAAGAGTTGATGAAGATGGGCTTCGTGCTCGTCCTCGTCCTTGGAGAATACCAAATAGTCATCCAAATAGGGATAACAAAATTCGAGACCTCTCGTCATCTCGTCAACGAACCTCTGGAATGTTTGGCCTGCGTTTCTCAAACCGAAAGTCATAAAAGGGAATTCATATAATCCAAAGGGTGTCGTGATAGCGGTCTTCTGTATATCAGCCTCATTTACCGGTATCTGGTTGTACGCCTTCACCAAATCAATGGTCGAGAAAATAGTACAACCAGCAAGAGAGTGGGCGAAATCTTGAATATGCCTAATAGGATAACGGTCTGGGATAGTCCGTGCATTAAGCATGCGATAATCACCGCAAGGGCGCCAGCCGTTATCCTTCTTAGGGGCAAGATGCAAGGCTGAAGCCCAGGGGCTGTCAGAAGGACGCGCTGTGCCATTGCTGAGCATGAGCTCAAATTCCTGTTTAGCGATCTTGAGTTTGTCAGGTGCCAGTCTACGGGGGGTACATGAGATAGGAGGTCCTGGTGTAGTCCTAATGTGGTGTACTGTGTTGTGTTTTGGAATGATCGGCGTACCTGAAGGGCGTGTGATTTCCGGATACTTACCCAAAACATCATGAAAACGCGTGTCGCCTGTCAAAACTTTTACAGAAAAAATATCAGCTTTAGCTAGAGAAGCACTGGATGACAAAGTTGTGGTATTATCTATTAGGCGTTGATTGCGGCAATCTACAACTAAATTATAAAAGCAAAGAAAATCAACGCCTATTATAGGTTTTGTAACATTCGCCACAATGAATCGCCATGCAAATTTACGCCTTAAGCCTAAATTTAAGCTAAGCTCAATAAAGCCGAATGTGTCGATAATAGTTCCATTGGCTGCGCTAAGCTGGAAGTCTGTTTTGGCTCGACGCTCCCGAAGTGCAGAACGAGGGTAGACACAAAGGTCACTGCCAGTATCCACCAGGAACTGGGTATTCGTGCTGCGGTCGGTAACGAAGAGGCGACCTACTGAAGATGGGCAATCGTCTGTCGCCATTAATGACTGCCCGTTGAGTTTTCCGCCTTGAAGTCGCACGGCTTCACGCAACGGCTGGCTTTGGCACCAAATTTAGAATGATACCAGCACAGCGGGTAGTTGCGGTAACTCGAGTGCGAACGGGACGATGATCGATGGCGGGGGTTGCGGCTCTGATCCCTGGCATGCGAACGGCCTCTTGAGCGGCTATCTTGCAGCTGCGTGGTCAGGTCCCTCATGGCACGCTTCAGCTCAGCAATTTCAGACTGCATCTCACTGATGCTGTATCCTGAGGCTGAGGTCGAAGCCACCTGACTAGGCGGTGAGGCGATGTCTTGAACGCGATCTGCCAGTTCAGCTAATGCCTCAATTGTGCTATGCGGCTGCGAAGCAAGAAGCGGTTGGATATTGGTGGGAAGTCGGCTGGTCCAGATGGTGCGCAAGAATTCTTCAGGTATGTTAGGTCCTGCTAATCCCTGAAGGTGGCGAAGAAACTGCGACGGCTTCCGGTCTCCCAGCTCCTCGTGGATGAGGAGTTGCTTCACCTTCTTTTCTTGGGAGGCTGAGAGGCGCTTCACCAACTCCGACTTCAGTTTATCGTACCGGTTGCTAGCTGGAGGTAACATAATCACGTCCTTGACCTCTTTCGAAACTTGTGGGTCAAGATGTCCGATAACGTGATTAAATTTTGTGACGTCATCCGTCACTCCTGCGTTCGCGAATTGGGCCTCAATTTGAGCGAACCAGATCTCTGGCTCCTCCGGCCAAAATGGTGGTAGCTTAATTGCCATCCGATAAATATCGTGTGCCGAGTCAATGGAAACGCGCTTTGTTCGAGGCGCTCTCTGGGTCACGTTGGACTTGGACTTTGGCCGCTCCGATGCGGTATGCGCGGAATCACTGTCACTCATTGTTATTTGTGTTCCTTGTCGGGGTCACCAGTTATAGCATCCAGCAGATATAATGGAAAGTTATTGTGGTGTTTGGTGTAAGCGTGTAGGTCACTCGGTGAAGTAAATAAAGGCCGAGTATGTAGCACAGTATATAATAACTAACGTCACAGTTACAAACACTGAATAGACAGTCACACAACACAACACAAAGTCAAAAGCTATAGAGATTGAAGGAGTAGAATGGAAAATATTAGCGACAGAGTAAAGATTAACGCAAAACATAGAACGGTAAATATTAGCGACACGAAATAACGGTATGCGCGCGGTAGCAGGCGACACGGGCTTCGCGTACGATGGTAGTGGGCCGACTGGTGGCTCATGAGTGGCGGCGCGGAGGCGGCACGTGTATGCGCACGCGCCTGCCGCGTGATCGTAACGGGTTCGCCGGCGCGGGGCGGCTAGCTCGTTTCCAATGCACAACTTGTGAATGTAAACAATATACTAATGGATAATTTAAGTTGTCATTGTTTTGTGTGTATAGATAATAGTTGTAAATAGATATTAATAATAAAATATTGTATATAGTTTGTAAATAAGTAAATTTATAATATCTTGAAATTATAGAATATTAAAATATATAATTTAACGTGAGGTGGCTACAAATACTTTCCCTTATCGAAACCCTGAAACCCAACCCTCGACCACTGTATTATCATTGGGGCCATCAGGATCCATACCTCTAATCACTCAACCTGCACAAATGGTCATTGAACACAATTCCCGCACATACCACATCATTATCATAGGCAAAGCAAACAGTAAGGCTTTTGCTACATAGAAAGCGAAGCGGATTATAACAGCTTTCGAGTATTTCGCTTTTTGTTTCATGATATTTAGAGGTCTCAAATGTTGAGTATTGTAATACCTACATAATACATAAAAAATCGTATATTATATTAAGTTTTTTTGTAGATGTACTTATGTTTTGTACCTGAGAGTGCTCCATACAGTTCTCAATGGTGTGTGTAGTCCGCGTGGTGGACTAAGGCCTTAGATTTCTCGTACTGAGAAGAAGCCCGTGCCCAGTAGTGGGACAGTAATGGGCTGGTTATGTTATGTTATGTTACACGAATTGTTCGCCCAGCCGTCATGTCGAACTGTCTCCAGGGCAGAGTCCCCAGTGTGCCGTACCTTAAAGGCGCTCAACGCCCTCCTGGTTGCTAACCCTGAATGCGATGTGTTTGCGGACGGATGGAATAAAATTTTGCTAGTATGTCTGATGTTCTGTGAGAGAATGTATGCGAGGGTGTCCACTGTTCCATGTTAAGGTCATAGGTATATGTAATTTTGTCATATATGTAAATTGTAATATCATCGTTATATTGTGTATCGTTTCTATGTTAATTAATGTAATTGGTTTTTGTACCGTGTTAATTAACTATAAATAAATAAATAAATAAATAAATGTTATGTATGTACCTACAAAAGCCACTCACAAAAAAACAACTGTCCCAGGGCCCTAATTCACGTAATTTTATGACGCGCCAATCAAGCTGCAGTGAAGCTGCAGTTCGTTTCTGACAGCGATCTCCGTAAATAAGAGAATTCGTAAAGCATTGTTTTGATGGAAACGCGCTGCACCTGCACTTCTTTGGTTACGTGAATTGGCCTACAGGACTTATTCGTCGTGAAAAATAAAGCCCATACCTACGCAGCTGCATTTAATAGACGCCGCGTCTTCATCGCTTACGCCTCGCTTTTTGTATAGCCGACCTTTAGTTAACTACAATATCATTTACAAATGACTCTATACAAAGCCTACTGGCAATTATTGCAATGACGTCATATTGTCCAATTGAAGAATGGATGGATGGGAAGCTGCGGTAGCAATGTGCATAATTTAAATTTGTGTTCTGAACCAGAATACAAAAGGAAATATAAAAACATTTTAACAACAAATTGAACCGACGAAAACAGAAACTGAAAAGCGTAAAATAAAATGCTTTTAGTCTTTTCCTAACTAAACTAATGTAAATAACTAATTATGAGTCGGCGCCAAACAAATAAGCAAAGTACGTGCAAGTTGCAAGTGGTCGAGCGGAGAACGCATTTTTGGAAAGTTATTGTTTATCGTTGAAAATTTCACATTGTATTTGATGTTATGTTGTTTTTATTATTTATTTAAAGTATTTTAATGATCTTCGTTGATTGTTTGCTTGGTGCCGACGTAGACATAAAGAATAGCACCTATTCTTTATGTCCGGAACCACATGGAACTCTTTGTGTACAATAGGTACAGCTATTGGGTTATTTTGTTAGGCCGGAGATTAGGTCGCTCGCCAATGACCTGAGTAACAGCTTGGCTCGTCTCAGACATTGTAGTTAAGTGCCCAACAATAGGATAAATCTAAATATACACATTTGTAGGTGAAAATGAGGCTATTGTGGCAATGAATTGAAAAATCAAAATATAGTGTCCTATTGCACGGTGACAGTAGATGACAACTTATTTTTTTCTAGAGAAAGAAGGTGTAATTTTATCCGCAATCCATTTCTTTAGGACCATGTTTTTTAGGGTTCGGTACCCAAAGGGTGCCAACGGGACCTTATTACTCTCGCTACGCTGTCCGTCCATCCGTCCGTCTGTCTGTCACAGGGCTGTATCTTTGTAATGGTAATAGATAACCAGGTGAAATTTTCACAGAATATGTGTTACTATGGTGCCTATCACGACAAATATTAAACATTATTTTATTATTTTTAACGCATGCGAAGCGAAATCTAAATATTTTAAATTGTGAAAAGAAAAAAAACGCTCACGAGCAAGATTCGAACCTGCGACTCCTGGCTCAGTACGCCAGTGCTTTATTTAGCCACTAAGCTACCGTGAACACTGCTCGTGGTATCGAAATTATCCTTCACTATGGTACGTCTAAATGTACCACGAGCAGTGTTCACGGTAGTTTAGTGGCTAAAGCACTGGCGTACTGAGCCAGGAGTCGCAGGTTCGAATCCTGCTCGTGAGCGATTTTTTCTTTTCACAATTTAAAATCTTTAAATATTAAAAACTTAAAAAAAGTCTTTCTTTCTTATCTTCAGGAACGCTTTGAGTACCTTGTCCCCAGGGGAAAACCTTGCCGCTCATCTTCTTCCCTTCTCCTCCGTATACCCCATCACACAACTAGCCGTTACGATGGTTCTTTCACCATACGTGCCGTGCGTCTGTGGAATTCTCTCCCACACTCTTTGCGCGATAGCCCGTCACTGAATGTCTTCAAGAGAAGAATTAAGGAACATTTCCTCTCAACATGAGTTATATTACATGTTATGTATTATATATCTATATATATATGAATGTATATATTCTGATGTATCTATTATATATTCTTATGTATCTATTATATATATTTAAGTATCTATATATTATTTATATTATTATTAGCTAGTACTGTAAGTAAATAAAGTAGGTTTAATTTATGTTGTACACTTGTTTCTGTCCTCTACATTCAACATTTCTCTATCGCTCTAAGGTTTGCTGTTAGAAAACTCAGTTCTGAGTTAAGCTCGCCGATGTACATAAACTTTCCTACTGTTATATAAATGTATATCTGTGTGTACAATAAAGAATAAGAATAAGAAAAAGTCTATAATTAAAAGGGGTCCCCGTACAAGAAACCTCGAAAAACATGCATTTTTTTCAATGTTTTGTTCCTGCTCTATCTTCAAAACGGTAATACACACCAGCGTCAAACTTGGTCTGATTATAGTGCATATGTAGTTTAGCAACAAACACTAAAAATAGGGCAAACATAGACATATGTGGTGGTACCTACGTAAGAAAGAGGTGCAAAAATTCTTATTTCGCGCACGGTGCGTTGGTATCTTTTGATGAACTTTCGTAAATTAAATCATTTTCTAAGGAGTATCAGGTCGATGGGTGGTACGGAACCCTTACTGTGTGAGTCCGACTTGCACTTGGCCGTTTTTTATAGTATAGAATGGTGAAATGAGCTTCTTCTTTCGTGTCGCTGTGTCAAGATGTGATCGATGATGGAGCGAGCAAACCTATTAGGTGATAGCTCATGTCGTGGGAAAAAGATTAGCCAGTCAGTAGGTTGGTAGCGGGGCTGACTGCACAGGGTGCCCTGGATCAATTAAATATCGTCACTCGTGGAGGCTCTCTTAATCAATCAACTCAGCCTATCGCAGTCCACTGCTGGACATAGGCCTCTCCCAAGTTGCGCCACAACGCTCGATCCTCTGCCTTCCGCATCCAGTCCCCCCCAGCCACGCTCTTTAGGTCGTCGGTCCACCTGGCAGGGGGGCGCCCCACGCTGCGTTTGCCGATTCGCGGTCTCCACTCAAGGACTCGTCTGCTCCAGCGGCCATCGGTCCTTCGACAGACATGGCCAGCCCACTGCCACTTCAGCTTACTGATTCTACAAGCTATGTCGGTCACTCCGGTTCTTCTCCGGATAATCTCGTTTCGGATTTTATCCTTCAAATAAACTCCAAGCATAGCTCGCTCCATAGCTCGCTGAGCGACTTTAAACTTGTGGACTAGCCCAACTGTCAGTGTCCACGTCTCGGCACCGTAAGTCATGACAGGCAGGACGCACTGGTTGAAGACTTTTGTCTTCAAACTTTGCGGTATAGGCGACGAGAAGACTCGGCGAAGTTTGCCAAACGCTGCCCAGCCCAGACGGATCCTTCTGTTGGCTTCTTTCTCGAAGTTGTGTCTACCAAGCTGAATTGCCTGCCCTAGGTAGACGTATTCCGTTACAACTTCGAGTGTCGACCCTTCGACGAATATTGGCCTCGGCATGACATGCATATTGAACATGACTTTAGTCTTGTCCAGATTCATGCCGAGACCGACACGTCGAGAGGCTCCGTTTAAGCTGTGCAGCATTTCGCCCAGTTGTTCCAGCGACTCAGCCATTACAACGATGTCATCGGCAAAACGGAGATGTGAGATGTTCTCGCCGTTAACGTTGATACCCTGTCCAGTCCAGTCCAGTGTCTTGAAGACGTCCTCCAACGCTCTCTTAATGCACCCCACTAAATGTTAAGCGGTTACCTTTTCCCATAACAACTGCAATAACACTAATAGGCTGTTGCCTAAATGTTATTGCAAGTCGGTTCGCCAAACTGAGACCTAAAGATGGAAATAAAGTGCGGATCAGGGTTTGATTAAGTATCACTTTTGTTACTGGTAATCCATGATATTAAATATCATTGCTGGTAATAATTAAAATATTACTTATTATGGGTTAAGTAAACTATTATTAGCATTCAAAATATTACGGCCATACCACCATACCACAGAGTAAGGATGATACCATATACCATACTATCATACCATATTATTTACCACTTTTTTGACCATATTGTTTTTCGTCCATCGAAAACTGAATAGCCCACAATAAAATAAAATAAATTATAATTATTATGTTGCCGTACCCTTACCGGGTTTAAACTTGAAAACATAAAAGTACCTACAGGACTTCTGTAACACCTATTATGTACACATGAATGCAATAAAAAGATCGAGTTTGAGTAAAGGAAAACATCGTGCAGTTCTCGATAATATGTGTAGTCCGACAACTCGCACTAAGGTCAGCGTGGTAGACTAAGGCATGAATACTTCTCATTCTGAGAAGAGGCCTGTGCCCAGCAGTGGGATAGCAATGGTCTGATTATGTTATATATTTTATCTACACTCGTATCGTAAAATTCGAATTATGAACTCGAAAGTCATGTCATAATGACATACTTTACGCACATGCACCTGTAATGAATTTAAAAAGTTTCATTACGATACAGTTTGCTGAACAAAACAATGCGGTAATTTAATTTTTTTTCCATAACCGCACACTTCAGCCCAACTAAGGAGTTTTTAATGCCACTTCGACCTAACCAAGGAGTTTTCAAACCTTTTTTTTAGCAGTCGTACAGTTTGGCACCAATGAGTACACAAAATTCAGGGTGGCGCCACTTGTCATACATTGAAAATTTTTATCGTTTAAAATCGCGTTTTTGGCAGAACTTTTGATTGTCATATTGCTTTTAATTATATTTAAGTGTTTACAGGCATATTTTTTGTATGATAAAACAGAGATTGACGGAATCCTGGCAAGGATAGAAAATTAGTTCCGATTATAATGTTTTCGCCAGACTATATTTTATTATCTGTGTAGACCACCAGCGCGCGTGCGTGGCCGCGCGCCACGGCCTACTGGATTTGGTCATCGTTACTTGTAAATTTATTGTTATTGTTTACGTTATTATTATGGTTTTGTATGTCGAAAGTTTTATTCTGGGCAAAAATATCTGACTACAGCAGTGATACTGAACTGAGGAGAATATGACCCCGCCTGAATTTCTGGATGCAGCAACGTAAATGACGAATAATCTTTTACCAGAAAAATCAAGAAAAACAACGACAATGTTACCAAGATTTTGACTTTGGTATTTTATTTAAAATTGTATGAGTGTAGATAAAATAGTGTATGAAACTGACATAATTAGGTATTAAAACACTCGTGTGATACTATTAAAAACCTCGCCTACGGCTCGGTTTTTAAACTCACACTCGTGTTTTAATAACCCCTATTATGCAACAGTTTCATAAACTACTATTATCTACACTCGTATCGTAAAATTCGAATTATGAACTCGAAAGTAATGTCATAATGATATACTTTACGCACATGCACCTGTAATGAATTTAAAAAGTTTCATTACGATACAGTTTGCTGAACAAAACAATGCGGTAATTTAATTTTTTTTCCATAACCGCACACTTCAGCCCAACTAAGGAGTTTTTAATGCCACTTCGACCCAACCAAGGAGTTTTCAAACCTTTTTTTGCAGTCGTACAGTTTGGCACCAATGAGTACACAAAATTCAGGGTGGCGCCACTAGTCATACATTGAAAATTTTATTGTTTAAAATCGCGTTTTTGGCAGAAGTTTGGATTGTCATATTGCTTTTAATTATATTTAAGTGTTTACAGGCACATTTTTTGTATGATAAAACAGAGATTGACGGAATCCTGACAAGGATAGAAAATTAGTTCCGATTATAATGTTTTCGCCAGACTATATTTTATTATCTGTGTAGGCGCGCGCTAGGGCGCGTGCGCGGCCGCGCGCCATGACCTACTGGATTTGGTCATCGTTACTTGTAAATTCAGCAACGTAAATGACGAACAGTCTTTTACCAGAAAAATCAAGAAAAACTACGACAACGTTACCAAGATTTTGACTTTGGTATTTTATTTAAAATTGTATGAGTTTAGATAAAATAATGTATGAAACTGACATAACTAGGTATTAAAACACTCGTGTGATACTATTAAAAACCTCGCCTAGGGCTCGGTTTTTAATCTCACACTCGTGTTTTAATAACCCCTGTTATGCAACAGTTTCATAAACTACTATTATGTTTTATAGCTGACAAAACAACTGAAAAATACTCCTATTTTCAACTCACAGACTGCAAGCAGTCAGTAGAGTGTATGTAACAAACAAGTCTGTGACATCGTGAACGTTTCGGTGACATGTCGCAAGCTGTTTAGTTGTGGACACATTGTTTTAGGGCTGCCAAATAAGTACCAAATATTTTGTCGTCCGGAAATATCAACTACGTACGTTTACGTGTACGTTTCACTGCCTCGTTGGTCTAGTGGTTGCAAGCGCAACTGCTGAGCGTGGGGTCCTAGGTTCGATTCCTGGGTCGGGCAAAGTTTTATTGGGTTTTTTCATTAGGAAATTCTCAGTAGCAGCCCGGAGTCTGGATTTGTGCCCGGTCTATGGCAATAGGCTCGCCCCTTATTATATGGGAGCTTAAGGGGCTCGTGGCCAAATAGCAAGCGTGTGGATTGTACGATCTGCAAGGTTAAGCTACACTAGCCGCGGTCAGTCTGTGGATGGGTGACCGTTTCGTTACACATCGAGACCCCTTCGTGCCTCGGAGAGCACGTAAAGCCGTCGGTCCTGCGTCTGATCTCTCTACGGTCGTGTCTAATTGCCGTCCCATCGGATTATGAGAGTGAGGGAACAGAGAGTGCACGTGTGTTTGCGCACACACTTGTGCACTATAATATGTCCCGCGCAGATGGCTAGTCTCCATTTCGATTGGACGCCGTGACCGGAATTCGGCCAGGAGGACATTATATGGGACTATAACATAACTAGCGAAATGTTGGTGTACTATTACACCTCTGCCTACCGCTTCGGGGAAATACAGGCGTGATCAGTGTTGCCAGATGGCAAGTTTGAAACTATCGCAGATCTGGGAAAAAAATATCGTATAATTATCGCATACGCTCTCTTATACAAAATTGTAATCATATTGATATTTCAAGGTTTATGTCCAAAGCTTCTACCGATTAGTGTGTTCTTTTTTACACCAGCTGTGCCCATCATGCGTTGTAAAGCTATTTTTAACCGACTTCAAAAAAGGAGGAGGTTCTCAATTCGATTGTATGTTTTTTAGTATGTTTGTTACCTCAGAACTCCGTCATTTATAAACCGATATCGAAAATTCTTTTTTTATTTAAAAGGATATACTTCCAGATTGGTCCCATTTTTCAAAATCCAGTTTTTATGATGGGATCCATGTGGAATTGAGGAAACTCCTCAAATATAATGATAGGCATACATATAACGATTTCGGTAGATTCATCAACAAGTCAAGCATTTGCATTCAGAAAGTATCATTTGGTGAAGATCTGATGAAGGTCTTTGGAGATAAAGAAGGAAACTCTTCAATGGATGACAGCAAAACATCCGGGATTGCAGCAATCACTTGTCTTTCTATTGTTAATGCCACTCAAAATAGAAAAATAAAATGAACTTTAAAAAAGTTAAAACCGACTTCAAAAAGAATAAAATTTGTGTGAATCAGTTTAGGAAGTCTGTGCCAGTTATTTCTTAAATCAATCCGAATCAAAGGCACCTACTTCCTAAACTGTTTCACACAAATTTTATTATTTTTGAAGTCGGTTTTTACTTTTTTTTTCAAGTTTTTTTCATTTTTGATTTACAAAAACCTTCGCGGGCTCTCGCACAACAACTCACCAAGATTGTCATTGCAATCGGATGAATGTTATAATAACACGTACGAGACAAAAAGGGACAAACAAAGAAACATTCATTTTTATTAATAGATAAGTTATAAATAAAATCAGAAAATTATTAGAAAAATAAAATGAAAATTTATTATTGTTCACTGTTGTTTATTGTTAACTGTAGCAGTGTGCAACAATTAAAACGAAACAATGCAAAGCATACAAAACAGATAACTAATCCAATAACACTCAGTCTGACTGTGTGACTCTAGGTCTGACTGAACTAGGAGTGAACTGACACAGACCGACCGAGGAACAAAGACCGAATAAAATAAATGAGTAGAACAGCCAACAGGACGCAGGTATGCAGTTGAAAGCAAAACACAGTTTTTTTTTCGGTCTTTTTTGTGCATCTTGTTCAGTCTGTCGTATGCGTCACACATAGTGAGTGAAAGAGAAGAAAAGAAAAAGAATTTATGCCTTAGCTTACTGTTAATTTTGGTTGTTGTCACTCTGCCTCAAAATTATCGCAGTACTACTTAAATTATCGTATGAATTAGTAAAACTATCGTGCGATACCTTGCTATTATTTTTTATCGCAAAGGACTTGAAATTATCGTAAATTTACGATAATTATCGCACGTCTGGCAACGCTGGGCGTGATGTTATGTTGTGTACGTTTCACACGTCATTTTTTGCCTCGTACAGCAAAAATGTGGAACCAACTCCCGTCAGCGGTTTTCCCGAAACAATTCGACATGGGAGCCTTCAAGATACGAGCATACGTCTTTTTAAAAGGTCGGCAACGCACTGGTGACTCCCCTGGTGTTGTGGATGTCCATGGGCGGCGGAGATTGATTACCATCAGGTGACCCGCTTGCTCGTTTGCCCCCCTATGTTATACATAAAATCACGTTTTTTTGTGATTTTGTTCTATTTAAATTTTAATAAAATGTTGCATTGTAACTGGGACGATAAATAATTTGGATATATGCATTTTTTATATCTTAATATAAATTGTGGAAAGAAAAAATTGCAGATATCATTTTTTCGTTTCTGCCTGCCAACCCTGCGATAGTTAGTTTAAAGTTTGTCAAAAATACTCCGGACACACGCCCGTCTGCATATCGAGAATTATTTGTATTTACTTCACTTTAGTACTGCACAGTTTTGTTTTTAACTGTCGCGACAGACTCGACAGTTACCGCTTTCGAAAATATTGTTATGATAGTAGAACTTTTTGTATACGCATCAATTGTAACAAAAATTCCGTAAATCGTTTGTCGCTCGTTGAACGGGATTAGACGTGTAAATCTCGTGTTTATAGGTGCGGCACGTAATGTTTTTGACGTTTGCCTGCTCATGAAGATCCGTAAATATTGACAGCTACGTATGAAGGAACAATTGCCCTACTTTATTGTCAATAGTAATGCACTGCTACAGCAATATAATTGTTCAAATCCAAATTCTATTTATTTCTACTGTTTTTTTTATGTATGTCACAGAAAATTTGATTGAATAGCGCTTAAACAAAATGGTAAGACGTTATTAAAAAAAAAAAAAAAAAAAACATCTTTATTCAGGCAAATTACACCCATATACAACAAAAAGAAACAAGGTAATTATAAAAAAATGTCACATTTAAAAGCAATAATAATCAAGTTATAAATTAATAATCAAGAGCTCGATTGACCCGACACTATACCGAAGATATCCCGGACGTCAGCCTGTACGAGATTAGGATGGCTCTAAAGCAGCTCAAAAACAACAAGGCACCAGGTGATGACGGAATTACGGCCGAACTCCTGAAGGCGGGTGGAAAACCGATCCTTAAGGCCCTTCAGAAGCTATTTGATTCCGTCATTCTCGAGGGGAGAACGCCACAGGCATGGAGCAGAGGTGTGGTGGTACTCTTCTTCAAAAAGGGCGATAATGCTCTACTGAAGAACTATAGGCCCATCTCACTTCTGAGCCATGTCTACAAGCTGTTTTCGAGAGTCATTACGAACCGTCTTTCGCGCAGGTTTGACGACTTCCAGCCTCCCGAACAAGCCGGGTTCCGAAAAGGCTTTAGCACCGTAGACCACATACATACGCTGCGTCAGGTTATACAGAAGACCGAAGAGTATAACTTGCCTCTTTGTTTAGCGTTTGTGGACTACGAGAAAGCCTTCGATTCGATCGAGACTTGGGCGGTACTACAGTCTCTTCAACGGTGCCAGATTGACTATCGGTACATCGAAGTGTTAAAGTCTTTGTATGAAAACGCCACTATGTCAGTCCGATTACAGGACCAAGCCTCGAAACCTATCCTTCTGCAGCGAGGTGTGAGACAGGGAGATGTGATCTCTCCGAAACTGTACACTGCTGCATTGGAGGATGTCTTCAAGGTTCTGGACTGGAATTGGCTAGGCATCAACATAAACGGCGAGTACATCACTCACCTTCGGTTTGCCGACGACATAGTAGTCATGGCTGAGACCATGGAGGACCTCGGTACAATGCTCGATGACCTCAGTAGAGCTTCCGATAGAGTGGGTCTTAAAATGAATATGGACAAGACAAAGGTTATGTCGAATTCCCATATAGCACCCATTCCCGTAAGCATCGGAGAATCTACACTCGAAGTTGTTGACGATTATGTATACCTAGGACAAACTGTCCAGCTAGGTAAGTCCAACTTCGAGAAAGAGGTCAATCGTCGAATCCGACTCGGTTGGGCAGCGTTCGGGAAGCTACGCAATATCTTCTCGTCCAAAATACCGCAGTGTCTCAAGACGAAAGTCTTTGACCAGTGTGTGTTGCCAGTAATTACTTACGGTACTGAAACGTGGTCGCTCACAATGGGCCTGATAAGAAGGCTCAAAGTCATTCAAAGGGCAATGGAGAGGGCTATGCTCGGAGTGTCCCTGCGTGATCGAATCAGAAATGAGGAGATTCGCAGGAGAACGAAAGTAACCGACATAGCCCGAAGAATTGCCAAACTTAAGTGGCAGTGGGCGGGGCACATTGCTCGCAGAACGGATGGCCGATGGGGCAGTAAAGTTCTGGAGTGGCGACCGCGTACTGGAAGGCGCAGCGTGGGTAGACCCCCCACAAGGTGGACCGACGACCTGGTGAAGGTCGCGGGAATCCGCTGGATACGGAAGGCACAGGACCGGTCGTTGTGGCGATGCTTGGGGGAGGCCTATGTCCAGCAGTGGACGTCTTTCGGCTGAAATGATGAATTAAAACAATGTCAAATAATTCCAAATCAATGTCAACCAATAAAATAATAAAATATTAATTTAAATAAAATCAAAGAAATAAAATTTTAATATGAATTTATTAGAGCTTTCTCTGTGGCAGTTGTACTGCAATGTGCCTGTCGCAACAATACCTTATTATGTGGCAGTCGAGCCTACCCGCGATTATCGCCAGGACGGTGTTGGGGCTGTGCGCACCAGAGGTGCGGCGCGCTTCCGCATGGACGCGTGGAAACAGTCAATGCGTTTATTGAATAATTTGATAAATTATTTACATTATGTAGATATTATTCATAATAGCTAGTTGGAGTTGGTCAAAGTAATAAACCTGTGGGGTAATTGTGTAATGCATTCACATTGACATTAGCTGTCATTTGAAAACTACAGCATTATTCATTGCATGGTACGTAGTTGTTGATAAGACGGATTGTCAAAACACACGCAGCAATGAACATTGAAATCCTATTGATTGCGATTGCGAGTGAGTTACGCAATTCGGCAGCTGGTCCCAATCGCTAATAATTTGAAATGTGTCACAACCGTATTGTAAAATGTCAAATACGCCATGATAGCGTGCCGCGGGTATACATTCACCAGAATGTCAACAAAACAGAGTAGGTAACTTGAAAAGCTCTAAAATCAAGTACAAAGTGATCGATTACACAATAACTTAATCAAGTTATAAGTGTTTTGTTTACTTGAATCGAAGGAACAACAAATTGGTAGAGAGAAGGTTAATGAGGAAAATAATATCTCTTATATATTTTCGAGTGATTCTCAGAATCTCAGTAGCTTAGCCGTCTTGACTTACAGATGCTTTATCCTGTAAAAATATGCCACATTCTATTATTTGTAAGTGCTGTAAAAATCAACAGATGAATACTGTGTCAATTTACGATACAAGCAACACTAAATTTTCGATAAGAAAAAGAAAGAAAGAAAGAAAGAAAAAATATTTATTTGCTTCAAAAGTGACGCACAAAATTACCAAAAAATTCAAGAACATAGAACAAATACAGGTACAGAGCCAAGAAGTGTGGTAAGATATGCGTCACATCCGCGCAAAACAGCCACCGCTCAGCATATTGCATATCTCTATTGTTGATGACCGCTTTTAATCGGTCGCCGATTTGTGCCCGAATACGGCTGATTTAAGCGGTGAAATTCGGTGTTCGATTTTATCCCCACTCAGCCTAGGTTCACACAGCATTGTATTGCACATTTTTTGCGGTAATCGGGATGTTTACACGATACATTTCCATTCGTGTAAAAGACGAATAGTGAAAGAGATCGTGATACTATATGCGCTACTGCCAACCGAATACGTTAAAAGTTCATTCGGTTTTCTTGACAAGTCCGTTGAGTATTCGATAAACGTATCAAGCTGTGTACGTATTTTTGCAGTACAAACAATGTGTGAACGATTCTATACTCAATGTACGTGGGACACTCAGAAAGTTTTGCGAAACTAAAAAAAATTGTTCTATACGTACATATATTTTTATCAAATCTTTTCAAAGTACTTTCCACCAGCCTCTATACAAAGATTCATGCGCCTAAACCAGTTTTCAAAACACTTTTTCCAGTCCGCCGCAGACACCTCGTTTACAGCCTGCTCGAACGCAGCCAGCGCATCTTCCGGCGACGAAAATTGTATCCCTTTGAGCTGATTTTTTATTTTTGGGAATAAAAAGAAGTCACACGGTGCTAGATCAGGGCTGTAAGGAGGGTGACCCAGGAGTTTGACTGGCGTGCTGTCCAGGAAGTCCCTCGTTTTGAGTGCGGTGTGCGCAGGTGCATTGTCGTGGTGGAGCAGTAGCCCGCGGAGCCCTGTGTTTGGTCGCTTGTTGCTTATAACAGAGAAAACTTCTGGCAAACATTTGGTAGTATACCATTCGGCATTAATGCTTCTTTGATCCCGTAAGGGAATTGATACCAAGTGGCCAGTCAAATTAAAAAAGCTAGCGATCAAAATCTTACCCCCGCTTCTAGATCGCTTCACTTTGGTAGGCGTTGGCTCATTTTGAAACACCCAAACAGTCGACTGGCGCTTGGTTTCTGGGTCGTATTGATAAATCCAGGACTCATCACCTGTAACGATGTCGTAAACACGCCGAGACGAGCCTGCTTCAAATTTGTTAAGCATATCACGGCACCATTCCACCCGGGCCTGCTTCTGAGCATCGGTGAGGTTGTGCGGCACCCAGCGTGATACTATCCTCCTCACGCGAAGATGGCTGTGTAGAATCTCGTGAACGCTTCCCGATCCAATCTTCAATATGTGTTGAATCTCCTGATATGTAATTCGCCTATTGTCTTGGATTAAATTTTTCACTGCTAGCACGTTTTCTTCGGTAACAGCCGTCAAAGGGCGACCGCTTCTTTCGTCATCCCCCAAAGTTGGTCGACCGCGCTTGAATTCGTTATACCAACGATACACGGTTGCCTTGGAAGGGCCTTCATCCATGAATGCCATTTGAAGTCTATCGTACGATTCATCCGGTTTCAGGCGACACTTGAAATCGTATAAAATCATAGCTCTAAAATGTTCCCGGCGCAGATCCATATTTCAGTGAGACACAATACTTTGAATCAACTCGCAAAAAATGTGGAGGGAAATTTTGAAATTGGAACTTACTTATTTTTACTTATAAATAATCATATTTTCGAAAAACATTATAACTGGCCAGTCTCCCATATATAAAAACTTTTTTTCGCAATACTTTCTGAGGGGCCTGGTATGTGTCACTATGTATTCGGTAAGATTAATCCTTCAAAAAACGGGCATTGTAAATGCCGTGTGAACTGGGTCTTAATGCACAAGTCTTTTATGTTTTTTTTTATTTTTTTTTTTAATAGAATTTTTATAGGACTTATCCATTTACCCTGACTGTCTTTCAATTTATTTTTAAAATATTGTTGATATTATTATGATGGATTATTAAGTTATGTAATGTTGTGGAATAATTTTGTTGTATTAATTTTCAAACGCCTCTTCAGGCAGATTTTGGTTGTACAAATTACTATAACCCTTGATCACATTATACCCAAAATGCAATGAATGAATAAATGATTTTGTTTTTTTTTTTGATTTTCTGTGTAATATTAGATTGCGGTGTGGAATTGTAATTTTTTTTTGAAAAAAGAGACGTTGTAGAGAATTCTGGGTCCGTCCTCCTAATTATAATATCATAATTACCCTCTTCTTATCATAGAAATAGGCTGACCATAGAAATCTAAATAATATACGGCAAATTATTTACAAATTTTAATTATTTATTATTATTTTGGGAGAGGCCTATGTCCAGTGGACTGCCATAGGCTGAGTTGATGATGAAATTATTTAGATTTCTATGCTATCGGATCAAGTATGACCGATACTCGCTGACCCGATCCGAATTTTGTAGGACCGATTTTTTGTGGTACGTTTGTGTTTTCATTGACTATTGTCGGACCGATTCGAAGCGATCATCCGTGCTAGGCCATAGTGTATGTAGTCCCGCTACCCGCACTAGGCCAGCGTGGTGAACAAACGGCCTACCTAATTCTTCTAATTTCGAAACTCTCGTGATAAAACCTATGTGTAATGGCAAAAGCACTGCATACATAACCCAAAAGATAAGTTCCTAGTGATACGCATACGAGGTCCCTTAGATCATCAGAGAACTTAAGATTGAAAATGCCAACTCATTCCACAAACTTCCTCGATAAGTCCTTTACTGTGCAGGCTATTCGTTTGTGGAATGAGTTACCTGTAGGGATTAGACGTGCACAATCACTACCTATTTTTAAGCGATTAGTTAAGGAGCATTATCTGTCCCAGTAATGACATGAGTATGTTGTTGTCCTATATTCAACATTATTAATATATTATTATAATATTATTGATGTTGTTTTTTTATATATTTTTTTACTAGTTAAGTTAGTTTAGTTTAATTAGTTAAGTTTCCGATATCATTTAAGTGCACCGGTAACTACCCTTTGTCTCTTTCATGACATTCCAGTTCATTCAATGGTTTTCTGGAAGAGATCGCCGTGGAGCGATAAGACCGCCAGTTGTACACTAGCGCATATTAAGTAGTTATTTAAGAAATTAATATAATCTTGTTGTGCAATAAAGAGGATTTGTATTGTATTGTATTGTATAACCCAGCCCATTACCACATCTCGGACACTCAATACAATATAAACGCTAGCACCACCTACATGCATAAGATTACGTCTGTATACGAACGCGAACACACGTGTAGGTTAGGGATGTTCGCCGCTCGTAATGCCGTCTGGGTTCCAAGCGCTTCTCATAGTTCTCAGAGATGGCGTGCTTGTATAACGACTGACGATTGACATCCATTGCAATCTTGCAGTCCAATTGGCAATCCGGCAAACCGCGGGAGGGTGCGGGGCGCGTGTGAGGAATCTTACATTGGCGGGGGGCGGTGAGTGGCCGTTCTGTACGTAGTACTATTAGGTATTCTGTGCCATTACTGTCCCACTGCTAGGCACGGGCCGCTTCTCAGGATTAGAAGGATTCAGGAATTAGTCCACCACGCTGGCCTAGTGCGGGTTGGCGGACTACACACCATCGAGAACTGTATGGAGCACTCTCAGGTGTACAGGTTTCCTCACGATGTTTTTCTTCACCGTTAAAGCAAGTGATAATCAAATTCTGATCCACACATGAATTTTCAAAGTCAGAGGTACGGACTGGGTTCGAACTCAGACCCTCCTGCATGGAAGACAAGCGCTCAACTACTAGATAATCCCTGCTTTAACCACCAATTTCATGTGATGCCGTACACAAAGAATAGCATCAACCCATCTGTTCCTATGGGTGTCGTAAAAGGCGACTAAGGATTTCACCAGAGGATGGACGGCAGCGTTCTCTGAGTATTTATTCAACCAACTGCGATCGCCAACCCACCTGCCAAGCATGGCGATTTTTTTTTTTTTTTTTTTTTTTTTAGTATAGTGTGGCGAAACGAGCTAAAGGCCCACCTGATGTTAAGCGGTTACCTTTGCCCATAACAACTTTAATACCACCTAGGCTGTTACCTAAATAGTACCGCAAGTCGGTTCGCCAAACTGAGACATGAAGATGGAAAGTCTCATGTGATTGTAATTTCACCGACACCCGTACCCTTCAGACCGAAACACATCAATGCAAGCATCACTATTTGGCGGAGAAGTAGATACGGTGGTAGTACTTCCCCGGACGAGCTCTTTCACAAAGGAGTTCTACTACTACTAATTGCCCCTCCACTTTTGGGGGAGGCCTTTGTCCAGCAGTGCACGTCTTTCGGCTGAAATAATGATGATGATGACCCACCAACATTGAACATACACTCCATAGACGCCTTATAACAGGCAACCGATGTCTCTAACACATCAGTGAAATTTCACTAATATAGGTCGCCATTATTCGCCACTTAAAACTTCAAATCAGTTTTGACTACTTATGTGAGCCGTCATAACTTCTGCGTTAGTGATTAGCCAATAGCCACCTTGGTAGGGCCAATCGTATTGCAGTACCCCTCCCCCCCCGCCTCTGCTAGTCGACAGAATTTATTGTAGGCATTATATTCAACACTAGCCTATGTCCGCGACTTCGCCCGCGTGAATGTAGTTTATCGCACATCCCTCAGAAACTATTAATCTTCCCGGGATAAAAAGTAGCCTCTATTTTAACCCTGGTTATGTTCTATCTGTATGCCAGGTTTCATTAAAATCAAGCGTCTATTCGGCCATATGGTCGATGCCCAGCAATGAAACGAACGTAATTCTTGTACTGCGACTATTAATCGCAGCTCGAACTACGACAAAAAATCGCAGTTTCCACCGACACAGCGTAGCGTCAGTATGATTTATGTGTCCAAAGCACCATTGTCAAATGTATGGCTTGAAGGCTTTGTTCAGCTCTGTTTTATATAGATTTGAGTAATGGTCCCCAGCGCTTGTAAAATGTAATGACAGTTTTAACTTATGGCGTTTTCACGTATGATATGGAGCTAGGTTTTAAATACTTGATACAAATACTTGATTTTTTTGGGCTACAAATACGTTTCCATAGTTTGAAAAGCTTATCCACTCATTAGATTAAAAAATCATAAATATTTATTTTGCTAAGTGGTCATGTTGGTATTATATTATTAAACAAAAACAGTTCTTATAAACTTAGTTGCCTTTTACAGACGTTGCAAAAGTTTAGGACTAACTCTTCTTCTCGCGTGTCAATGGTTCACACTTTTTTATATAATATTTGGCCACTTCTATGGCGGTGATCGTGGCTTCATTTAGGTCGGCTCCTGTACAGTTGACAGGGCACAAGGGACAAGTAAGCAAATGAGCCATGGACTGAATGGGGGCCCCACAATCGCATTCAGTTTTTGAGGAGTCTCGAATTCCTCATTTGCACAAATTTTCTCTGCAGCGACCGACTTGAGGCCGGAGCCGGTTAAAGAATTTCCAGACTGGCCACGGGAGATCGTGACCTGGGGGCAGGTGTTCTTGCGGTACTACAAAATCAGGTGGTGGTGGGAGCCTTTCCTTCCACAACTCCGTCCTCATTGCGGCTGGATGGAGTTGTGAGGTCCGAGTGGAGCGTATAAAACTCGTGTGACTTTTCAACCGGGCTTTTGGGATTTGGTGTTCGAAGAGAGGGTGTCGATGATCGGTCTCTTGTTTCAATTTCTCCAATATACACGCGACATCTCGACACCTTCCGTAAGGTGGAGCTATGCCCGCTAATGGATATAGCATAATAACTTCTTAGGTTTTCGCGATCACTACACATTATAATAAAACAAAGTTTAACCGGATTAAATCGCGTATATTATTTAAATTGGTTTCCCTGACGTTTCGAAAGCTTTCAGCATTTCGTGGTCGCATGTAGACTAAGATGACAAGCGTCTTTACAAATATTTCTAAAAAATTATTTTAATCTACCGTACAATATTATTAATTAAAATCGTTTCGATGCACGCAGTAATCACTCACAATATCATTATCTTTTACAGTGTTGCGTGCTGTTTGGGACTTGATTATTTTTAGGACTGGGTTCTAAAAAGGTGGTAGCTGCCAACCATCTTCTCTATTAAAATTAGGATGTTTTTTAATTTCAATAGCCTCACGGAGCATTCTAGGTACATATCGGTTTTCCTTTGCCATAGCATATAGCATGCTTCGGATATAACATGTTTAGAGCCGTGGGCTTTAGGCAACCAGTTATCGTACGGCATGTTTCTTTAAGGGCAACGTCGACATGCGGTGGAGTGTGCTGTGTTAGGACTAACTGATTTGATATTAAAATTACGACAAAACAAAATTTTATTCTTTGACAAAATATCACCGATAAAAAAGCATTAAAATAGCCTCCACAAGTGACGATGTTTAATTGATCGTCCGGCGCTCCCTAGGCAGTCAGCCGCGCTACCAACCTGCTGACTGGCTAATCTTTTCCCTACGGCATAAGCTATTATCATTATGTCGCTCATGTCGACACGATAGAAGAAGAAACAATAAAAATATTAGCAAAAATCTATCGTAAAGCCCGAAAAATAAAAACAAAAAAGGCAATCCAAATAATGCCTTATTACTGCCGTCAAATTGAGGCTCAACTCAACCATTATACTTAAACAAGGACTTATTTTCCGTGGATTAACGCCGGATTAACCAAATGTCACTCTATTATGGGAGTAACGGACTGTGATTAATATTAACTGTATTAGGTAGTTAGAGTGATTTTAACAGCTTTTTCGTAAGTAATTTAGGCAATTAAGTATAATAATCTTTGCTTTCTATCTGTCGGTGAATTTACAAAAAAAAATATGTATGTTTAATAATGATTTTTGATGGTTTGAGCGCTTGCCTTCAATGCAAGAGGGTCTGAGTTCGAACCCGGCCCGCACCACTCAATTTTCAAATTCATGTGTGGATCAAAATGTCATTATCACTTGCTTTAACGGTGAAGGAAAACATCGTGAGGAAACCTGCACACCTGAGAGTGCTCCATACAGTTCTCGATGGTGTGTGGTCCGCCAACCCACACTAGGCCAGCGTGGTGGACTAAGGCCTTAACCTTCTCATTCAGAGAAGAGGCCCGTGCCCAGAAGTGGGGCAGTAATGGGCTGCTGATGATGATGATAACGGTTTAATCTCGCCTCGTATTCCCTAAAAACTAAAGCAAAAGAGTGCTGTGGGCTCGACGTAATTAGGTTTCTCGGGAGCACAAGCGAGCCTGTTACTTTTTACATGTCAGAAGAGCTGATACTGAGAAATACATACTGCAAAACCTTTATTTACTCTAGTAGAGTAAACTGGTTAAAAACCCAGAACTTCAAGTTAGGCAGCCATAATTACAACCACTAAACCAAAGAAACAGGAAAGTACTCCACACGAATAAACAACAAAACAGTAAAGTTTCATGCACTGTGCAATTTTAATTTGATTACCAATAAAGGAACGCACGAATAATAAATAGTATTTATATCGAACAAAAAATCACTTTTACAAAATCACTGCTACAATAATCACGGTTCCGTGCCTTCACCGTTTCGTGTTAAAACATTAATTAACAAGTATTGCGAGCTTTAGTAAATGTTACTTCGACATTTTGTGTTTTAGTTCTGTTCATATATTTAAAAGTAATAACGGAGAAAGTTCAAAAGCTTTTATTTTGTTTGCTTCGTGGTTTGTCTGCATGCTAAATTCCGTTTTTATTTCAAATAGCCTATGCCCGCGGAGTATAGTATTATATTATCTGTGCCCGCGGCTTCGCCCGCGTTGATGTCGTTTATCGCGCATCCCTCGGGAACTGTTCATCTTCCCGGGATAAAAAGTAGCATATATATTAATCCGAGTTATGTTCTATCTGTATGCCAAATTTAATTAAAATCCATACATTAGTTTAAGAGTAACAAACATCTACACATCCATACATCCTCATAAACTTTTACTTTTATAATATTAGTAGGATATGTACAACATAGGACATCCCCCGCCAGGTGGACCGACGACCTGAAAAACGTGGCTGGGGGGGACTGGATGCGGAAGGCAGAGGACCGAGTGTTGTGGCGCAACTTGGGAGAGGCATATGTCCAGCAGTGGACTGCGATAGGCTGAGTTAATGAAGATGAGATGTATAATATTCCTAGTTTAAGCCAACAACTACAAATACAAGCATTTTATTAGAATTGAATTTGAATTTAGACAATTCAAGTAAAAGCAAATACAAGTTTCCATAACCTATATTCCCTATTTCCAGTCCAGATATTTGAAAATAAAGTAAATTCGTGCTATAGTGCAGTTGGCTATTATGTTAGAATTACACTGTAGAGCAATATGAGTAAACCAACAAATACAATGTAAGTTGAACTTTGTGTTATTTTGTTGGTATTGTTTTGTGGTGATCGGGGGTGGTTATAATACCCTGCTTCCTATATATATAACCTGACTTTCAGGAATATCATATATGGAAATTGAACTAATTTGAACTGTCTTTAAAGGAGAATGCCACGGGACAGTCTTGTTTGTGCCACAACTAAATGAAGTTCAATGAATTGCACTTTTTTTTGTAATCACACACACATATAATTATGTAATAAGCAATAATTATACTGAGTTTCGAACTTAAACTCAAAATATGAAAATAAAAAGTGCGAATTGCTTGTAGGTACTTAGGTACCCATTTAATAAATAATTTGTGTTGTTATCATCATCATCATCATTTCAGCCGAAAGACGTCCACTGATGAACATAGGCCTTCCCCAAATATAGGGGGGATGCTTGGCAGGCAGGTTGGCTGGTTAAATACTCGGAGAACGCTGCTGCCCATCCTCTGGAGAATCCCTTAGTCCCCTTTTACGACACCCACGAGAAGAGACAAGGGTGGTGCTAGTCTTTTTTTCCGGCACCACACGGAAAAAATAATCATAATGCCCTATAAATTGAACATTTTAGATGTAAGTTTGGTCTTTTTGTATAGATCTACATTCAAATACATTCGTACCCTCAAAATATATCTACATACTTTTTAGGGTTCCGTACCCAAAGGGTGCTAACGGGACCCTATTACTCTCGCTACGCTGTCCGTCCGTCCGTCCGTCCTTCTGTCTGTCACAGGGCTGTATCTTTGTAACGGTAATAGATAACCAGTTGACATTTTCACAGAATATGTGGTGCTGTGAGGTCTAAAACCAAAGGGGGTCCCCTCGGTCAAGAAACCTCGAAAAACATGCATTTTTTTTCAACGTTTTTCTTCCTGCTCTATCTTCAAAACGGTAATACATACCAGCGTCAAACTTGGTCTGATTATAGTGCATACTATGTAGTTTAGCAACAAATACTAAAAACAGGGCAAACGTGACATATGTGGTGGTACCTACGTAAGAAAGAGATGTAAAAATTCACATTTCGCGTACGTTCTTTGATGTCTTTTGATAAACTCTCGTAAATTAAATCAGTTTCTATGGGGTATCAGGTCGATGGGTGGTACGAAATCCTTACTGCGTGAGTCCGACTCACACTTGGACGGTTTTTTTCAAGATATTCCTATCAACCAGTAAAAGCTGACCTCGCGCTGTAAGGACCTATACAATGCGAGATCAGCTTATACTGGAAAAGTACAGCTTGATGTGTAGCCGTGTGTACTAAGTAAAATACAGTCCCGAAACACAAAAGTCAAACGTTGGCGCCACAACTTAAGACGATGAATGAATGAATGAATGAATTTTAAAATTTAAATTGGATAAGATATGCAAAATTTTGATTTAAACTAAGCTAGTTCTTGCTGACTCACACAGGGCAGTAAGAATTTGTGATTAAAATAGTTTTAAGCTGTATTTTCAACCCTACTTTCCCTAAAGTTCGTTCATTGTGATTTTGAGATTAGAAAGTATGGTGACGATAAAAATGTGGTAATTATGAACTCAAGTCTGCTTAAAAAACCGATTGCTCTCTAACGGCCAAAATTAATATCCAATCTATCCACGATTTGCCCTACTAGAGATAGGAATTTGACATAAGCTCCATACAAAATATGTCAAATTTCTATCTCTAGTAGGGTAAATCGTAGATAGATTGGATATTAATTTTGGCCGTAAGAAAGTAGAAGACTAACTTGGCTTATCCAAGATACAATGATTTTTTGGATTTTTTGATACCCATTCAATATCAACATCAACATCTTTAGGCAGCTGATGGGCTTGAAGCGATGCTGCAGCGCTTCAGAAATGTACGCGGAAGTTCGAATCGACTCATTTAATGCCATTCAAAGGAAAAGGATAGCGTCTTTTATGTACAGAGTTGCCACGTGTAGGAACGCTATTATTAGCAGTCTGGCAGATAGGATCATGGGAACGATAATGTACAGACGTTGGATACAGGTCACCCATTAATGTATTTTTTTGTTTTTATTAATATAATGGTTGACTTTTATTATATCATTTTTAATCCTATTAATTTAATTATATTAGTTTTTGTTCTTATTTTAGTATTGTAATGTCTTATTTTTAACTATGGTTCTCTGTGACTGAAATAAAGTGCAAATAAATAAATAAATATACTAACAACCTGTTCACACTAGATGGCTCTATAGTCAATTAACATTCTTTCGCCTACTAATAGATGGCGTTATTACACATTTCAACACCATCACGTATGAGTTCGGCTCAAAACTATAACGAAACTGGCACAAGAGAATTCACCCGCTCCCAGCGAGAGTTTTGACTGTGAATTTTATAATTTCACTTTGAAATTTGTTGAAATGTATCTTTCGAGTTCGCCAAGATATCGTGTAAAATGTCTCGCCATGAATAACTGGAGATAAAAACGGTTTTCATGCTGTTTAACTTGCATCCAGTAATGAAATTGTGTTGTATAAGTCGCCTTTTTTTTTTCTTTTTTTCGAATGAACTCTCGCAGAATTGGTACCCAAAATGGATACTCTAACTGCTTGCTTAACCGGGCGGGTGGCGGAGAATCCCGTTAGGGACTCGTTCCGCCTGTAAAAGACTCCACGAGTGACGTTACTTAAGTAGGTAAGGTCCACAACATAAGTTAATGATTAATAAAATAAAAAAATTACGGCCTAGCATAAATTATCCCTTACTTCAAATTCAAATGTTTTTTATTTCAAATAAACCTAATTACAGGCACTTCTGAAACGTCAGGCTCTAGTTGCGCGATTCCAAATTGTGGGTCCTATGGAAAAGAACCGGTAAGAAACTCCATGGATATACTCTTTTTAGGGTTCCGTAGTCCTACAAGAAACCCTTATAGTTTCGTCATGTCCGTCCGTCTGTCCGTCTGTCCGTCTGTCCTAATCCTTTACAGCTTAATAACTTCTACAGTTATAAAAATAAGTAAATGAAATTTTGTTAAAAAATAGTCTGCATATAGATCTCAATTTTAAAAGAATAAAAAAATAGATTTTACGTTCTTTAGGGGTGGCGCCCATACATGAGAAATGGGGAAAAAAAATTTTTTTCACTGCTTCCCCTCGTGTGGGGTGTCATTGAATAGGTCTACTAAAATGAAGGTAATGTTTCATACATCACTTTTTTATCAGGTGTACCATCTGCGAAATATAGCCCACCAAAGTGGCTTGCAATGTGTCCCCCCCCCCTGCCATTTCTAAACTATGCAACGTAGAAACTTATAATCTTTCACATTGATAGACCTTTGTGAAAACTCTCTTTTAAAATTATTTTGAGTATAATGTGATTATAATTTTTTGAGTTATAGACAGAAAACTAAAAAATACTTAAAACGTCCTAGTTCAAAGTTCATTGACCTTATAGAAAAATTATCATAGCAAATAATGCTCCTTTAGCTACTTTCTATTTGAAAAAATCACAAAAAGTAACTTTGACATGACAGACTTCTTCAATTTGGCTTCTTGAATTTATCGCTAGATGGCGCTACTAACAACACGCTCTGAGTCGCGAATGCTGCCGATTATTGCAAAAACTAAAATAGCCATGATTAATATTCGATTTGATTCGTTTGTACAACTACTTAAGGAACCCTATAATACTGAGCATGGCCCGACATGCTCTTGGCCGGTTTTTTAAATAGGTTATTGTTTATTACATCGATTCAAATAATGTCAGTATAATGTAGGTTATATTGCCTTCCTAAATCCAAAATTTTTACAGCTTTAAATTTAAACAAACATTATTTTTATAAAAAACGTACTCCATTGGCAGTACAGTCAATAAAACAATTTTGTACGTCAATAACAAATTTAAAAAAACTAAAAATAAAACAAAAAAATATGATCAATCAAAAAACGGCGAATCAATCTTCAGTAGTACAGAAATAATACTGGCTTGTAATATTGTTTTATTTCAGTACTGGCGACGATAGAATGTGAAAGTTTGTTTTACATGCCGTGTGTTTTGTTACCAAATAAAAGATAAAGATGTTTTGGTATAGTAATCACATTCAATCATTAATCCATTTGCCACTATTCACGGTAAGTATAGCCGTATCAATAAAAAAAAGTAATAGAGTTAAAATTGTCGAGTGCTGATGTTGGTATCGAATATGGTACTTACACGATTTAAAAATTCTGTTGCCGAAAAAGTTAAAACAGAACAATTAGCTAATAACTGCGTAATGACTGTCAGTTTGTCCGTCAAAATGATTGAACACCAGTTATGGTGTTGGTAATCTGTTAAGATTAACTGAATTGGTACAGTCTACCGCAAGTCAGTACGGTAACTCCTAAATTACAAAACGCTTCGGTCGCACGCAAAACTAAGTTTCAAAACCAGCTTTGAAAACAGTATAATAAGTCTTTTATCGAAACACAGTTTCCAAATAAGAGCAATACAACATATTGACGACGTCTGTGGTCTAGTGGTTCGAGGTTCGGACTGCTGATTACGAGGTCGTGGGTTCGATTCCCACAGGACACAAATATTTGTGTGATGAACATAAGTGTTTGTGTTGGTCTGAGTGTTCCTCTTATGTATTATATGTATGTATTTACAAAAAAATAAGTATAAAAATATTATATCCATTATCTAGTCCCATAGCACAAGCTCTGCTTAGTTTGGGTCTAGAAGATGGCGCTGTGTAAAAATGTCCCATAAAAAAATATTAATAATTCTAACAACTCTTCATTCAACTCAGCCTATCGCAGTCCACTGCTGGACATAAACCTCTACACACACATCCACAGCGAGCCACATAAATCGACTAAACGAAGGGAACAGCTGTTTTTTTTTTTCGATTTCAGGTTTGTCCTATAGTAAAAGTTGTTCATACTGTCATCAGTATACCCAGTAGTACTCATGTACAATAACCCCTTTAGAGGTTTTCTGTTATTTCAATAAAACGTTGTATAAATCAGCAGTGATAGCCTATTTGTTGAACGCTTGCCTTCCATGCAGGAGGGTGTGAGTTCGATCCCGACCCACATCTCTGACTTTTCGAATTCATGTGCGCATTTATATTCGATTATCACTTGCTTTAACGGTGAAGGAAAACATCGTGAGGAAACCTGCACACCTGAGAGTGCTCCATACAGTTCTCAATGGTGTGTGTAGTCCGCCAACCCGCACTAGGCCAGCGTGGTGGACTAAGGCCTTAGACTTCTCGTACTGAGAAGAGGCCCGTGCCCAGCAGTGGGACAGTAATGGTCTGATTATGTTATGTTGTATAAATCAAATGTCAACAAAATTGAAATGTATAAAAATAAAATAATATAAAAGTATAAATGGAAAACAGGCGTGATAATAATATCCTATGTATAAATATAAATATAAAAGTTCCTAGTTATAAGTAAAATTTGCATGCTGTTGATAACGGCTAAATGGGCTTGAACAATTTTTTTTATCATGTATCAACATTCGATGTACCCTATTTATTGAAAATAAAGATATTGTATTGTGTTGTATAAATAAAAAATATAAGGTGGAGTCACGGGCACACTAAGTTACGTCAACAATTGTGAACTCACATGTACAAATATAAAATATTATTCAAGTTACGTCAACAATTGTGAACTCACATGTACAAATATAAAATATTATTCAATTTTATTTGCTTCTGTACCGAAACAATAATAATTATATTTTCTGCCCCGATGAAGCTGTTATTTACTGTACAAATAATTATTAGGTTATTTTCTTTGTTGTTTATAGTTGTGTTAAAAATAAATAAAAAACAGTCAAGTGCTAGTCAAATTCGCGCACTCAGGGTTCCATACCGACCTGATACCCCATAGAAACTGATTTAATTTATGAGAGTTATTTAGATAAAGGTTTAACATCATAACATCAAGCCTGTATTCCCCGAAGGAGTAGGCAGAGGTGTGTGTTGACTTTATATTATTTATGTATCAATTTTTTGTTCTGTTACATGACAGATGTCATTTCTGTAAAATACAGGAAATATGTTATTAAAATAATTGAGAAAACAACGTGCTCAGCAATCCTCGTATTTAATTTGATAATCCTCAAATCTGGACATCCTATAGTCTTCAAAACAGTGTGTACACCCACATTTTGCCAGTTATGTGATAAGTCCCATGTAATAAGGGGGCGAGGCTATTGCCATTAATCGGGCACAAATCTAGACTCCGGACTGCTACTGATTTGTTAATGAAAAAACCCAATAACACTTTGCCCGACCCGGGAATCCAAGACCCCACTCTCAGCAGTCGCGCTTGCGACCAACGAGGCTTAAGACCTGGGGCATTTAGTTCCTTTCCTATATTGATAAAAAAAAGCATTAGCCTATGTTCAGCAGTGGACGTCTATTGGCTGAAATGATGATTGTATTGTCATCCGGACTAAATATACTTAATAAAAAAAATAAAAAAAATAAGAGCCTGTACAGTCCCACTGCAGGGCAAAGGCCTCCCTACTCTCCTTCCACCTCTCTCTGTCTGTGGCTAATAAGGACCAGTCTTTTTGAAAGTTGTCCAGTTCATCCCGCCATCTCCGTCTGGGCCTGCCGCGTTGGCGTTTGCCATTTGTGGGGGCCCATTGGTCGTCTGGCAATTCTGGCATGCGGCAGATGTGTCCAGCCCAGTTCCACTTCAGCATGGCAGCTTTCCGAGTGACATCAGTTATTTTTGTCCTGGAACGGATGATTGTATTCCTAATCCGGTCAACAAGGTTAATTCCCAGATTACTCCGTTCCATTGCTCTCTGGCAAACCTCGAGCGTGGTCCTCTGTTGAATTGTCAAAGACCATGTTTGAGAACCATATGTGAGGATGGGAAGAATGCATACGTCCATGAGTCTCTTTTTAAGGGACAGAGGAAGATTACCCTTCATGAGTTCTTTCATGGCCCAATAGCTCTTCCAGGCATTTTCGGTGCGTCTTGCAACTTCCTTATTTTATCTTGCCTGGAAAGAGACTATTTAAATATACTTGCAAAGCTTTAAATCGATACCAGAAATAGAAGTAGGTTTGAATCGATTTCCAAGATTTGTTAACGTAGTTAGTTTGCTTCACTTGTAACTAGTGAAGCATTTTTTATTATACTATAAGATGGCGAAACGAGCAAAAGGCCCTTATGTTATGCGGTTACCTTTGCCCATAACAACTGCAATACCACCTAGGCTGTTGCGTAAATGGTACCGCAAGTCGGTTTGCCAAACTGAGACATGAAGATGGAAAGTCTCATGTGATTGTAATTTCACCGGCACCCGTACCCTTCAGACCGAAACACAGCAATGCAAGCATAGCTATTTGGTGGAGAAGTAGGTACGGTGGTTGTTGCCGCGCCAAGGACACTCCGAGCCGGGAGCCGCCATCAGCAGAGACCACATCGACCGCCGCGCAGAGCGTACGTTATATTCATTGTTTTTAGAATAATTTAAAAGTAAAGTATTCAACGCAGCAGTAATCGTTTTATTGAAAAGAACCTCAACAGTGGTAGTATATCCCCGGACGAGCTCTTTGACAAAAAAGCTCTACTATTACTAAAAAAGCATGTTAAAAATAAGTCAAAAGGTAAGCTAGACATACATTTAGTATAAAACCTAGAAAACAAAAATGTACATCCTTACAACAGTAAACAATAACGACTTTTTATACCACATTACACCGAGATTCTTTTCCTTTTAACAAAAGTATTCTTCATAAAAAAAACTTGAACATTTTCAAACAAAAAATACTTTGGTTAAAACATCTTGAGACCTCTTAACCTTGCTCTTGGAATTCTTTAGAAAGTTAAGTTACACCTAGTTAGGTATACAATTGAGTTTGGCTGCTTTAAATGTTTAAAAAATACTTACTGAAGACTGAAAGCGATTTAAAGAGGGCATTATGTAAGTAAGTTAGAAAAAATATGTAGTAAACTGCATAAGTAATAACGCCTTACTACGAATAAAGTGTGGAAGCACCGGTATTTTTTTGTAAGTGCTATTACAGACGAGTGGCACTTTATCGACGCGCGAAGATGGCAGCCGTAGATGCGCCAACGGTTGTCGTCGACACGCCGTTGGCCGCCGTAGTTGCGCCGAAGGCTGCCGTAAACACGTCGACAGTTGTCGTCGTCACAAAAACGGTTGTCATCAACATGCCAGCGTTGAACTTTAAGCGCCACCATTGGTAACTGTTGTCGTCGACACGCCTGTGACTGCCGTAGATGCACCAATGGCTGCCATAAACGTGCCGACAGATATCCCCAACACACCAATGGTTATCATCGGCACGCCAATGGTTTTCGTCGACATGTCAGCGGTGACCTTCAAGCGCCGCCACGGGTCAGCGGCAGATGCAAACACGCCAGCGCTATTGGTAGTTGCGGCCGTGTCGACGGCAGTTATTTATATCGTCGTCAAAGTGCCGTTCGTCTGTGAGAGCCCTAAGAATGCATATTAAGGATACAACGTGTAACAGACAAAACGCAAGACCTCAGACACTGTCTGATTGGACACAAGATGTAATTCTTCTGCTTCTAGGTTTCTTCAATGAAAACTCTAATAACTCCAATTACAATATTTTAATTTTGAATTTTAACAAAGGACAACGTTCTCACTGATCGGACAATGCACAAGTGATTTTTGATATTTTGAAGCATTATTTACTTTCACCGTCATAATATTAGCGCCTACATAACATAACCAGCCCATTACTGTCCCACTGCTAGGCACGGGCCTCTTCTCAGTATGAGAAGGCATAGGCCTTAGTCCAGCGCGTCTTAGTCTTAGCGCCTGATAGAATTAAATTATTATGTTACTACAACACATTGCTCTTGTAAAAAACTTAAGGCGCTGGCGGCGACAGACACTATGAATACTATCTTGTACTTTTTTCGAAATTGCAAAATTATAGGCATCACTGAGCTCCCGACAGCTCTCTTTGCGTGTGGTGCCGGACATAAAGAATCCAGTAGTTGACTACTATTAAAAATTAACAAAAATCTTATATTATTCAAAAGACATAAAGTGCAAGCGGGATTTAGAAAGGGCATGGGGTGTACGGATCAGGTCTTTTCCTTGCGATGCATAGCTGAAAAATGTTTGGCCAAAGGTCAAAAAGTCTATTGCGCTTTCGTGGATTTGGAAAAGGCCTACGACAGAGTGATGAGGAATGAACTATGGTCTGCTTTGTCTATCTATGGGGTGAATAGCAACCTGATTCAAGCGTTGAAATCTCTCTATGCGGATTCTAGCACTTGTGTCAGGATTAACGGCGCCTACTCTGACTGGTTCAGCATCGATAAGGGTGTGAGACAGGGATGTGTAGCGTCGCCGTGGCTGTTCAATCTATTCATGGACAGTTGTTTGAAAGATTTGAAAGAGAGTGAAAATGGTTTAGAAATGAATGGGTTACTTGTCAAATGTCTCCTCTATGCCGATGATCAAGTTATCCTTGCATCGTCGGAGGGGGAGTTACAGAAGATGGTAACAATTATGGATGGTGCTTTGAAGAGTAAAGGAATGAAAGTTAATGTTAGTAAGACAAAAATTTTGGTTTTTGAAAAGGAAGAAGTTATGACAGAGTGCAATATTTTGATAGGTGACGAAAAGGTGGAACAAGTGAAAGATTTTGTATACCTGGGTTCCATGTTTACGAGAGATGGCAAGCATGTGAAGGACATTGAAAGGAGAGTGAGTGCTGGTAATCAGGTGAATGGGGCACTACACACCTTCATGAACAGCCGCAAAGTGTCGGAAAAGGCACGGCTGGCTGTCCATGGGGGAGTGTTAGTGCCTACACTTATGTATGGTAGTGAAAGTTGGGTATGGCAGAAGAAACATGAAAGCAGAATAAATGCAGTAGAAATGAGAGCTTTGAGAAGTATGTGTGGTGTAACTTAGAGAGATAAAGTAAGGAATAACATGATAAGGGAGCGTTGTGGAGTGAAAGAAGATGTAGTGACAAAGATTGAGAAAGGTATGTTAAGATGGTTTGGACATATAGAGAGGATGGACGAGAGGAGATTGACGAAACAAGTATACGAAGCGAGTGTGGATGGAAGAGTTGGAAGGGGACGACCTCGGCGAACGTATCGCGATCGAATCGCGGATGTTCTCAAAAAATGCCAGGTTAAGAGTTCTCTAAACCGACGAGCATGCATGACGAGGTTAATGGACGTAGATGAAGCGAAAGAGGTGTGTCAGGATCGTAGCAGGTGGAAATCCATAGTCTCTGCCTACCCCAATGGGAAACAGGCGTGATAATATGTATGTATGTATGTATTCAAAAGACGGTACAGAATTTACAGAAACGACAACATTGTTGAAAAAAAAAACCATAAAAAAATAGTTATCTTCTATATACTATAATAAAACTGTAAAGGTCAAAAAGTCTGTACATTGAGTTTTTTTTCGCGAAAACCGGCTAGGGGGACTAGAAATAAGCTATAGAACACGAATCCATCGTTTAAAAAATTTATGTCTGTCTGTCTGTCTGTCTGTCTGTCTGTCTGTCTGTCTGTCTGTTTGTTACCTCATCACGTGAAAACGGCTGAACGGATCGTAATGAAACTTAGCATTTGTATTGGTATTAGTCTAACTTAAAATATAGGGTATGTTTTATCAGAATCGGTTGAGTAGATCCTGCGATACAGCTTGACCCCTCTATTGTATTAAGTTGCATACAAAGTAGAGGTCATGATTGTTGGTTGGATGCAGGTTGCAGGTTCCTAAAAATACAACTGGATTCTATTAGTATTATAGAAAATATAGAATAACATAACATAGCCCATCACTGTCCCGCTGCTGGGCATGGCCCTCTTCTTGGAATGAGAAGAGTTAAGGAACTGGATATTGTTAGTGTAATAGATTATCATAACATAATCAGCTCATTACCTACTGCCCCACTGCTGGGCACGGACCTCTTCTCGGAACGAGAAGAGTTAAGAAACTTGAAAATATAGAATAACAACGTAGTCAACCCATTACTGTCCCACTACTGGGTATGGCCCTCTTCTCAAAATGAGAAGAGTTAATGAACTGGATATTATTAGTATTCTAGAATAACATAACATTACCAGCCCATTACAATCCCACTGCTGGACACGGGCCTCTTCTCACCATAAGAAGAGATGTGGTTAGTGTTATAGAATAACATAATCAGCCCAATTACTTCCCACTGCTGGGCACGAGCGTCTGCTCAGAATGAGGGAGTTTAGGGCTTCTTCTTCTTCTATCGTGACGACATGAGCTACATAATGATAATAGCTCATCATTTCAGCTGAAAGACGTCCACTGCTGGACATAGGCCTCCCCCAAAAGAGGGGTATATGCCATAATCGCCACGCTTGGCAGGCGGGTTGGCGAATAATAGCTCATGCCGTGGGCAAAAGATTAGCCAGTCAGCAGGTTGGTAGCGGGGCTGACTGCCCAGGGTACGCCGGACGATTAATTAAATATTTTTAGTTTAGGGCTAACTCCATGAAATTCCATCACCTTAGCCGGTTGGTTGTAAAAACAAAATATAGTATGGTCGGTAAATAGTGTAATCGTCTGTGTAGGCACTTATATGTATATATTTGAAGATATTGTGTTCATAATTATGTCGCACGCAAAACTAAGTTTCAAAACCAGCTTTGAAAACAGTATAATAAGTCTTTTATCGAAACACAGTTTCCAAATAAGAGCAATACAACATATTGACGACGTCTGTGGTCTAGTGGTTCGAGGTTCGGACTGCTGATTACGAGGTCGTGGGTTCGATTCCCACAGGACACAAATATTTGTGTGATGAACATAAGTGTTTGTGTTGGTCTGAGTGTTCCTCTTATGTATTATATGTATGTATTTACAAAAAAATAAGTATAAAAATATTATATCCATTATCTAGTCCCATAGCACAAGCTCTGCTTAGTTTGGGTCTAGAAGATGGCGCTGTGTAAAAATGTCCCATAAAAAAATATTAATAATTCTAACAACTCTTCATTCAACTCAGCCTATCGCAGTCCACTGCTGGACATAAACCTCTACACACACATCCACAGCGAGCCACATAAATCGACTAAACGAAGGGAACAGCTGTTTTTTTTTTTCGATTTCAGGTTTGTCCTATAGTAAAAGTTGTTCATACTGTCATCAGTATACTCAGTAGTACTCATGTACAATAACCCCTTTAGAGGTTTTCTGTTATTTCAATAAAACGTTGTATAAATCAGCAGTGATAGCCTATTTGTTGAACGCTTGCCTTCCATGCAGGAGGGTGTGAGTTCGATCCCGACCCACATCTCTGACTTTTCGAATTCATGTGCGCATTTATATTCGATTATCACTTGCTTTAACGGTGAAGGAAAACATCGTGAGGAAACCTGCACACCTGAGAGTGCTCCATACAGTTCTCAATGGTGTGTGTAGTCCGCCAACCCGCACTAGGCCAGCGTGGTGGACTAAGGCCTTAGACTTCTCGTACTGAGAAGAGGCCCGTGCCCAGCAGTGGGACAGTAATGGTCTGATTATGTTATGTTGTATAAATCAAATGTCAACAAAATTGAAATGTATAAAAATAAAATAATATAAAAGTATAAATGGAAAACAGGCGTGATAATAATATCCTATGTATAAATATAAATATAAAAGTTCCTAGTTATAAGTAAAATTTGCATGCTGTTGATAACGGCTAAATGGGCTTGAACAATTTTTTTTATCATGTATCAACATTCGATGTACCCTATTTATTGAAAATAAAGATATTGTATTGTGTTGTATAAATAAAAAATATAAGGTGGAGTCACGGGCACACTAAGTTACGTCAACAATTGTGAACTCACATGTACAAATATAAAATATTATTCAAGTTACGTCAACAATTGTGAACTCACATGTACAAATATAAAATATTATTCAATTTTATTTGCTTCTGTACCGAAACAATAATAATTATATTTTCTGCCCCGATGAAGCTGTTATTTACTGTACAAATAATTATTAGGTTATTTTCTTTGTTGTTTATAGTTGTGTTAAAAATAAATAAAAAACAGTCAAGTGCTAGTCAAATTCGCGCACTCAGGGTTCCATACCGACCTGATACCCCATAGAAACTGATTTAATTTATGAGAGTTATTTAGATAAAGGTTTAACATCATAACATCAAGCCTGTATTCCCCGAAGGAGTAGGCAGAGGTGTGTGTTGACTTTATATTATTTATGTATCAATTTTTTGTTCTGTTACATGACAGATGTCATTTCTGTAAAATACAGGAAATATGTTATTAAAATAATTGAGAAAACAACGTGCTCAGCAATCCTCGTATTTAATTTGATAATCCTCAAATCTGGACATCCTATAGTCTTCAAAACAGTGTGTACACCCACATTTTGCCAGTTATGTGATAAGTCCCATGTAATAAGGGGGCGAGGCTATTGCCATTAATCGGGCACAAATCTAGACTCCGGACTGCTACTGATTTGTTAATGAAAAAACCCAATAACACTTTGCCCGACCCGGGAATCCAAGACCCCACTCTCAGCAGTCGCGCTTGCGACCAACGAGGCTTAAGACCTGGGGCATTTAGTTCCTTTCCTATATTGATAAAAAAAAGCATTAGCCTATGTTCAGCAGTGGACGTCTATTGGCTGAAATGATGATTGTATTGTCATCCGGACTAAATATACTTAATAAAAAAAATAAAAAAAATAAGAGCCTGTACAGTCCCACTGCAGGGCAAAGGCCTCCCTACTCTCCTTCCACCTCTCTCTGTCTGTGGCTAATAAGGACCAGTCTTTTTGAAAGTTGTCCAGTTCATCCCGCCATCTCCGTCTGGGCCTGCCGCGTTGGCGTTTGCCATTTGTGGGGGCCCATTGGTCGTCTGGCAATTCTGGCATGCGGCAGATGTGTCCAGCCCAGTTCCACTTCAGCATGGCAGCTTTCCGAGTGACATCAGTTATTTTTGTCCTGGAACGGATGATTGTATTCCTAATCCGGTCAACAAGGTTAATTCCCAGATTACTCCGTTCCATTGCTCTCTGGCAAACCTCGAGCGTGGTCCTCTGTTGAATTGTCAAAGACCATGTTTGAGAACCATATGTGAGGATGGGAAGAATGCATACGTCCATGAGTCTCTTTTTAAGGGACAGAGGAAGATTACCCTTCATGAGTTCTTTCATGGCCCAATAGCTCTTCCAGGCATTTTCGGTGCGTCTTGCAACTTCCTTATTTTATCTTGCCTGGAAAGAGACTATTTAAATATACTTGCAAAGCTTTAAATCGATACCAGAAATAGAAGTAGGTTTGAATCGATTTCCAAGATTTGTTAACGTAGTTAGTTTGCTTCACTTGTAACTAGTGAAGCATTTTTTATTATACTATAAGATGGCGAAACGAGCAAAAGGCCCTTATGTTATGCGGTTACCTTTGCCCATAACAACTGCAATACCACCTAGGCTGTTGCGTAAATGGTACCGCAAGTCGGTTCGCCAAACTGAGACATGAAGATGGAAAGTCTCATGTGATTGTAATTTCACCGGCACCCGTACCCTTCAGACCGAAACACAGCAATGCAAGCATAGCTATTTGGTGGAGAAGTAGGTACGGTGGTTGTTGCCGCGCCAAGGACACTCCGAGCCGGGAGCCGCCATCAGCAGAGACCACATCGACCGCCGCGCAGAGCGTACGTTATATTCATTGTTTTTAGAATAATTTAAAAGTAAAGTATTCAACGCAGCAGTAATCGTTTTATTGAAAAGAACCTCAACAGTGGTAGTATATCCCCGGACGAGCTCTTTGACAAAAAAGCTCTACTATTACTAAAAAAGCATGTTAAAAATAAGTCAAAAGGTAAGCTAGACATACATTTAGTATAAAACCTAGAAAACAAAAATGTACATCCTTACAACAGTAAACAATAACGACTTTTTATACCACATTACACCGAGATTCTTTTCCTTTTAACAAAAGTATTCTTCATAAAAAAAACTTGAACATTTTCAAACAAAAAATACTTTGGTTAAAACATCTTGAGACCTCTTAACCTTGCTCTTGGAATTCTTTAGAAAGTTAAGTTACACCTAGTTAGGTATACAATTGAGTTTGGCTGCTTTAAATGTTTAAAAAATACTTACTGAAGACTGAAAGCGATTTAAAGAGGGCATTATGTAAGTAAGTTAGAAAAAATATGTAGTAAACTGCATAAGTAATAACGCCTTACTACGAATAAAGTGTGGAAGCACCGGTATTTTTTTGTAAGTGCTATTACAGACGAGTGGCACTTTATCGACGCGCGAAGATGGCAGCCGTAGATGCGCCAACGGTTGTCGTCGACACGCCGTTGGCCGCCGTAGTTGCGCCGAAGGCTGCCGTAAACACGTCGACAGTTGTCGTCGTCACAAAAACGGTTGTCATCAACATGCCAGCGTTGAACTTTAAGCGCCACCATTGGTAACTGTTGTCGTCGACACGCCTGTGACTGCCGTAGATGCACCAATGGCTGCCATAAACGTGCCGACAGATATCCCCAACACACCAATGGTTATCATCGGCACGCCAATGGTTTTCGTCGACATGTCAGCGGTGACCTTCAAGCGCCGCCACGGGTCAGCGGCAGATGCAAACACGCCAGCGCTATTGGTAGTTGCGGCCGTGTCGACGGCAGTTATTTATATCGTCGTCAAAGTGCCGTTCGTCTGTGAGAGCCCTAAGAATGCATATTAAGGATACAACGTGTAACAGACAAAACGCAAGACCTCAGACACTGTCTGATTGGACACAAGATGTAATTCTTCTGCTTCTAGGTTTCTTCAATGAAAACTCTAATAACTCCAATTACAATATTTTAATTTTGAATTTTAACAAAGGACAACGTTCTCACTGATCGGACAATGCACAAGTGATTTTTGATATTTTGAAGCATTATTTACTTTCACCGTCATAATATTAGCGCCTACATAACATAACCAGCCCATTACTGTCCCACTGCTAGGCACGGGCCTCTTCTCAGTATGAGAAGGCATAGGCCTTAGTCCAGCGCGTCTTAGTCTTAGCGCCTGATAGAATTAAATTATTATGTTACTACAACACATTGCTCTTGTAAAAAACTTAAGGCGCTGGCGGCGACAGACACTATGAATACTATCTTGTACTTTTTTCGAAATTGCAAAATTATAGGCATCACTGAGCTCCCGACAGCTCTCTTTGCGTGTGGTGCCGGACATAAAGAATCCAGTAGTTGACTACTATTAAAAATTAACAAAAATCTTATATTATTCAAAAGACATAAAGTGCAAGCGGGATTTAGAAAGGGCATGGGGTGTACGGATCAGGTCTTTTCCTTGCGATGCATAGCTGAAAAATGTTTGGCCAAAGGTCAAAAAGTCTATTGCGCTTTCGTGGATTTGGAAAAGGCCTACGACAGAGTGATGAGGAATGAACTATGGTCTGCTTTGTCTATCTATGGGGTGAATAGCAACCTGATTCAAGCGTTGAAATCTCTCTATGCGGATTCTAGCACTTGTGTCAGGATTAACGGCGCCTACTCTGACTGGTTCAGCATCGATAAGGGTGTGAGACAGGGATGTGTAGCGTCGCCGTGGCTGTTCAATCTATTCATGGACAGTTGTTTGAAAGATTTGAAAGAGAGTGAAAATGGTTTAGAAATGAATGGGTTACTTGTCAAATGTCTCCTCTATGCCGATGATCAAGTTATCCTTGCATCGTCGGAGGGGGAGTTACAGAAGATGGTAACAATTATGGATGGTGCTTTGAAGAGTAAAGGAATGAAAGTTAATGTTAGTAAGACAAAAATTTTGGTTTTTGAAAAGGAAGAAGTTATGACAGAGTGCAATATTTTGATAGGTGACGAAAAGGTGGAACAAGTGAAAGATTTTGTATACCTGGGTTCCATGTTTACGAGAGATGGCAAGCATGTGAAGGACATTGAAAGGAGAGTGAGTGCTGGTAATCAGGTGAATGGGGCACTACACACCTTCATGAACAGCCGCAAAGTGTCGGAAAAGGCACGGCTGGCTGTCCATGGGGGAGTGTTAGTGCCTACACTTATGTATGGTAGTGAAAGTTGGGTATGGCAGAAGAAACATGAAAGCAGAATAAATGCAGTAGAAATGAGAGCTTTGAGAAGTATGTGTGGTGTAACTTAGAGAGATAAAGTAAGGAATAACATGATAAGGGAGCGTTGTGGAGTGAAAGAAGATGTAGTGACAAAGATTGAGAAAGGTATGTTAAGATGGTTTGGACATATAGAGAGGATGGACGAGAGGAGATTGACGAAACAAGTATACGAAGCGAGTGTGGATGGAAGAGTTGGAAGGGGACGACCTCGGCGAACGTATCGCGATCGAATCGCGGATGTTCTCAAAAAATGCCAGGTTAAGAGTTCTCTAAACCGACGAGCATGCATGACGAGGTTAATGGACGTAGATGAAGCGAAAGAGGTGTGTCAGGATCGTAGCAGGTGGAAATCCATAGTCTCTGCCTACCCCAATGGGAAACAGGCGTGATAATATGTATGTATGTATGTATTCAAAAGACGGTACAGAATTTACAGAAACGACAACATTGTTGAAAAAAAAAACCATAAAAAAATAGTTATCTTCTATATACTATAATAAAACTGTAAAGGTCAAAAAGTCTGTACATTGAGTTTTTTTTCGCGAAAACCGGCTAGGGGGACTAGAAATAAGCTATAGAACACGAATCCATCGTTTAAAAAATTTATGTCTGTCTGTCTGTCTGTCTGTCTGTCTGTCTGTCTGTCTGTCTGTTTGTTACCTCATCACGTGAAAACGGCTGAACGGATCGTAATGAAACTTAGCATTTGTATTGGTATTAGTCTAACTTAAAATATAGGGTATGTTTTATCAGAATCGGTTGAGTAGATCCTGCGATACAGCTTGACCCCTCTATTGTATTAAGTTGCATACAAAGTAGAGGTCATGATTGTTGGTTGGATGCAGGTTGCAGGTTCCTAAAAATACAACTGGATTCTATTAGTATTATAGAAAATATAGAATAACATAACATAGCCCATCACTGTCCCGCTGCTGGGCATGGCCCTCTTCTTGGAATGAGAAGAGTTAAGGAACTGGATATTGTTAGTGTAATAGATTATCATAACATAATCAGCTCATTACCTACTGCCCCACTGCTGGGCACGGACCTCTTCTCGGAACGAGAAGAGTTAAGAAACTTGAAAATATAGAATAACAACGTAGTCAACCCATTACTGTCCCACTACTGGGTATGGCCCTCTTCTCAAAATGAGAAGAGTTAATGAACTGGATATTATTAGTATTCTAGAATAACATAACATTACCAGCCCATTACAATCCCACTGCTGGACACGGGCCTCTTCTCACCATAAGAAGAGATGTGGTTAGTGTTATAGAATAACATAATCAGCCCAATTACTTCCCACTGCTGGGCACGAGCGTCTGCTCAGAATGAGGGAGTTTAGGGCTTCTTCTTCTTCTATCGTGACGACATGAGCTACATAATGATAATAGCTCATCATTTCAGCTGAAAGACGTCCACTGCTGGACATAGGCCTCCCCCAAAAGAGGGGTATATGCCATAATCGCCACGCTTGGCAGGCGGGTTGGCGAATAATAGCTCATGCCGTGGGCAAAAGATTAGCCAGTCAGCAGGTTGGTAGCGGGGCTGACTGCCCAGGGTACGCCGGACGATTAATTAAATATTTTTAGTTTAGGGCTAACTCCATGAAATTCCATCACCTTAGCCGGTTGGTTGTAAAAACAAAATATAGTATGGTCGGTAAATAGTGTAATCGTCTGTGTAGGCACTTATATGTATATATTTGAAGATATTGTGTTCATAATTATGACACGATGTTATTTTCCGACATCCACGCGGACGGAGTCGCGGGCACAGCTAGTTAAAAATAATAATGTTACATGGTATAAAAACCACACCAATCAATTCTCCTAGTTTTTAACTACTTTCAGTATTTGCGTTTATTCTGTTGCATGTGGTATGCAAAAAATAAATGGCATTAGTTTGCGAAGTTCACCATCAAAAAGCGTCCTTCATAAAGCGTCCACACAAACGCTACTGCAAAAGCCTTAACCATTAATTCATACGTTAAAACAGTTCTACATTAAGAATAGTTAAATCGTATAGTGTCGTCCGCTGAACCACAAAGTAGACTGAATTATGCCGCCATTTTGAGCCAAAGAAGCGACAAACCGGATAAAGCCAGTCGTAACCGGCTCTAGAATCGACCGAAATCGTAGTGCAGGAGCGTGGAACGGTTTTCTCGAAGACAAACGACTTTATAAGTACTATAATCTCAACCTGAAGTAAGTATCATCATAATTTTTTCATCATTTCAGCCGAAAAACTTCCACTGTCGGACATAGGCCTCTCCCAAAAGGGCCATAAGGTAAGGGTAAGGTACATGCCATAACCGCCACGCTTGGCAGGTGGGTTGGCGATCGCAGTTGGTTGGTTAAATACTTAGAGAACGCTGTTGCCTATCCTCTGGTGAATCCTTTTACGACACCCATGAGAAGAGATAGAATGGTAAGTAAGTATGTAAGCATAAGCTTAGTTTCTTAATTTTTATGGAATTCGACAGATTTAGACTACACTAAAAGTTGTTTAAACAACATCCTTAAAAGGCTTGTTTAGTCCACTCAACAGCAATACAGGTCGATCAGTCAATCAGTTGATCAGTCACATCTTGTTGTAATGAATGTCGACGGACCAAGCGGTGTACAGAAAAACCTAAACTGGTTTATGTTCTACACTGTATCTGCTAAATGTATGTATTTTGTTTTTTTTTTGTGGAAATAAATAAATAATTAAACTAATTTTTTATTTTTTATTTTTTATTGTGACCGAAATTTGGCTAGGAGGACATTTGTTTTTTTTTATATTCTTCAGGACATAAAAGAATTGCTATTACTTTTTATTATTTGTCATTGTTATTACAACCATGGACGAATAAAAAATAGTGGACGGAATCTCGCTAAGAAAAGATTGAAGCAATTAGTTTTTTCCTAAACCCACTATAATTTCGACAGAATTTTAACACACCAGATATATATTATTATTTTATTTGTGCCACTACCACAATGACACACGAGACTTGTCGTGTAATCGCGGCTTTCTGTCTTACTATGGGTGTGAATGTATGCGTGCCCGTACATTTTAGCGAGCCGTCTTACTATGAGTGCTTCACTTTTTGTTTAGCGATATTCCGTCCACCTTTTTTATTCGTCCAAGATTACAACTACGTTTTTTGCTGTAATAGCCGTTAGCCACAATTTTCACATTTATGTACTTTTGTTGTGTTTATTAGTGTAAAAAAGTCGGTTAAAAATGATAGGTATATAGTATAAGTATATTATCTACGGGTATATTGTGCGTTGGGGACGCCCTCACGGTGTCGCAACCGGAGATAATCTCGTCACGCGAGACCGGCCCTATGCTCTAGAGTAGTTCCTAGGAGTAGGCTTAACCGCCACTGTGTTAGGATTAGGTAGGTCTTCGCCTCGCCGGCGAGGCTTGCCGCTTAACGGCGATTCGCGAAACGCGTCACCCACCCGATATACCGAAAGTTCGCCACTTTCGAGAAAACTATTCCCGATGCAGCAACGGCTGCCAGGGGGACATAGCGATGGGGTCCCCCCGCAATGCCCCAATAAGCCGAGGTTCGAGCCCTCCCTTGGGGGGACGCCCTTTTTATAGTTATAAGTTAGGTTTAGGGAAATTTTTCGGCGGATGGAGTCCCTAACGGGATTCTCCGCCACCCGCCCGGTTAAGCAGTTAGGGTATCCATTTTGGGTACCAATTCTGCGAGAGTCCATTCGTAAAAAAAAAAAAAGAAGTGTATTGTACGTGATTGATTTATCAAAGATTATTTTTAAATAATTAATAAAAAAAAATAAAAAAAAATATATTATTATTAATTTTTTAATTATTATAATTCCTTATTATTTTTGATTATTCCCGGGTCGGACAAAGTGTTATTGGATTTTTTCATTGTGAAATTCTCAGTAGCAGCCCGGAGTCTGGATTTGTGCCCGGTCAGTGGCAATAGGCTCGCCCCCTTTTACATGGGACTATAACATAACTGGCGAAATGTGGGTGTACTATTACATCTCTGCCTACCCCTTTGGGGAAATACAGGCGTGATGTTATGTTATGTTATGTTAAACGACAGTACCTGTACTTCAATTAGAATTTTCGGTAAAAGTATTCAGCGAGTAATATTTTTTTTTGTGATGGGGTGCCACTTGACTTCTTCATGCGCCATAAGGGAAAGAGTGTACACCTATGAAACACGTTATTTATTAGTCTTATTCAAGGAGAACCTTGTCAGCCACGGCGCCTATCCACGTGTGTACATTCGGCAGACCCTGAGTAGTCAGCCGTTCTTGGCTGGCAATGAAAATTAGGAAAACACCAAGATATAATGAAACTTGAACTGTACCACAAAAATACCAACTTTCAAACCTCACATATCAAACTGAATCCACGCTCCCGACCTACTCCTTTTAAAGCGACCGCGTCACATAAATCAGGCGCACTTTTCTACCCCCGGCCACCCTTATATATTTGCAATTGGCCTGCGATAAATTTCAACCAAATTAACACCCCGAGCGATATTCGATGAGATTTAATACGATTTTTATGTACATACCCTCCTGTTTTAGGTGCTAAGAATTTGAAATTAACACTGAGATAATATGTACTACGTACTAGAGAAGACACCTTGCATCGAATGTTTGTAACAAGTTTTAGAGCTCCTGCACTCTCACTCACACAGACACGCTCGCACACCGCGCGTTCGGGGCAAGCCAGTAAGTTGTGCGATATTTTTTGTTCGTAATGTCTACTCTAGTACGTAGTACATTACCTCAGTGAAAATTAACGGTTTTTTTTCATTGGTATAAGATTCATAGGGATTTTGTTCGTATTCTTTCATGTGCGAGAATAACAGCTGAGCTCTCAAACGCAACTCAATTTATTTTAATTCTAATAATTTCTTAGGTTTTCGCGATTACTAATTTCACGAATTTAGGCAACACATATATTTTAATTTAAATCCTAAAGAGAGGTAAAGATGCTACAGTAGCTGCATTTACAATTTAGGCGACATAAGAGCGGCAAAGTTGTACAATGGCAGCAATTGATGACATTAGTTATTTTATGGCGCTAATTGAATCTTTTCTAATCTGTCGATTCATTTTGTTTTCTGTCTGTCATTTTTTCTGTCTGTAGATGTGTAGGTTACAGAGAAGCACTCTTATTACCACCGTACTGTATCTAGAAGTGTAAGAATTTACCCATTTATAGGCTAAACCTGTACCGCCATTTTAAGTACCTGTCACCAACTTTCAACTTTTAAACCCTCTTCGCGCTCAAATACTTGGGTAACGATATTGTAGCTCTACTATAGCACTCTTATGCCCCTTTATCCACCCTGTAACTCTACTTTATCGCCTCTGAAGAACCTAAGGCAATAAGAAGCTGTGCCCATTTCGGGGGTATAATAGGGTTATAGCGCGCTATAACTCCTAAGTCTTAGGACTTGTTTATAACCTCAAAATATGGTTAGCGTTTCTGTATCTCTTGTAAGTCTTGAATAAGCGCCTAAATGTTAGTTGGGTGAGTATGGCAGAAGAAACATGAAAGCAGAATAAATGTAGTAGAAATGAGAGATTTGAGAAGTATGTTGGCTTTGAAGAATAAAGTATGGAAAGGCGTGATAAGAGAGCGTTGTGGAATAAAAGAAGATGTACTGACAAAAATTGAGAAAGGTATGTTAAGATGGTTTGGGCATATAGAGAGGATGGATGGAACAAGATCGACGAAACAAGAGTGGATGAAAGAGTTGGAGGGAGACAACCTTGGCGGACGGAACCAAATCTAAAACGTTCTCAAAAAAGCCAGGTTACTAGGTACTCTAAGCCGACGATCATGCATGACGAGGTTAATAAACGTAGATGAAGCGAAAGAGGTGTATCAGGATCGTAGCAGGTGGAACTCCATAGTCTCTGCTTACCCCAATGGGAAACAGGCGTGATAATATGTATGAATGATGTATGTCACTCATGAAGACCCTTTTAATTTCCTTTTTGACATTAAATCAATTAGACTACCTTCTTCATTACAAGACCAAATAAACCACTTCATCAAAGCTTGTTTCCATGTCCAAACCTAGTCCTGTTTGATCAGGTCAGTAAGAAAGGACGGGTAATTCCCACGCTCATCATAAATTCTGAACATGTCCCAAGGGTCGGGTCAGTTAAATGCCATCTGTGGAGAATGGACTATGAACCAAAGTTGTGTTCAGAGCTCAGACCAAAAGAGTAAAATAGACGGAGCACGTAGAACTAGCGAATGAAGCCAGAAAGGAATACAAAATGGCAAAGGAGTACCTACTATTTCGCTCGCAATGTCACAATGTTCGCGAGCCGCGGTCGGGAGCGTCAATCTCATTCTTTTAGTTCGAGGATTAGGCGTATACACTCCAGATTGTGGCTCGCAAGCAGAGTATGTACCTTTTTTTTTTGCCTTGGGGAAATCCTTTTGGACGCACTCCGCCCGGGGTAGGCGGAGCCAGTGTCGGACTCTTACCGACTAAAACCAGCACGGTGTTCCTTCAACTACCTTAGCCGGGGGTGTGGGAACCCGTGAGTATTCACACAACCACCCCCGACAGGTCTTGGCCCGCCACAAGCAGGCAAGCCCCTTCTCGCCAGCTACGCCAACTGTGCCAGCTACGTTAGCAGCTGGTTGGGCAGCAGACTACCCCGAGTCTGCTGCTCGCAGGCCCCATCCTCCCGTAATTGTTTATAGAGGTTTTCTTCCTCGCGGTCTGGGTGGTAAAGCCAAGACCCTCGGTCCCAAGAGGCGTGAGAACACTACTCAGCGGGCATTCCTGGGGTTACGAGATCGACGGGGGCAGGGAAGGACAGTCCCCCGCTGCCTGCCCAGTGGCAGGGTGAGTGCACACCGGGCCCGCCCCTGCCCCTCCAAATAGAGTATGTACCTACCCTATGTACAACTATACCGCTCTTATGTCACCAAAATTATAAATGCAGCAGTCTTTATCGAATCAAATCATTTTATTTGCATGAAATATGGTACAAGTAAAGGAGTTACAATAAAATTTTAGTTCTACACATTTTCAGTGTACAAATATCGACGACCTCTGTGGTCTAGTGGTTCGAGTGTCGGACTGCTGATCATGAGGTCGTGGGTTCGATTCCCACAGGACACAAATATTTGTGTGATGAACATACGTGTTTGTGTTGGTCTGGGTGTTTCTTGTGTATTATAAGTATGTATTAACACAAAAAAAAGTTGGAAGTATTATATCCATTGTCTAGTACCCATAGTACAAGCTCTGCTTAGTTTGGGACTAGATGGTGCTGTGTAAAAATGTCCCAAATATTAAAAAAAAGACGTGTGGCACTCGGAGACTGCCGCGGTAAAGCTATTGCATAGCATTTTTCATGTAAATACAAAGGAGGAGGTGCCCTAACGCCGAAACTCTAAGCAGGCATGAGTCACCAGATTGCGGGGCGAAGAGGGGGATTACGCATGCGCAGTAACGCCGATACAACCAATGCCACCTAAAGGCGATTTGCAGAACTAAAGAGACAAGCGTGATATTTCAAAAAGTCATTAAAAGTTCTACTATTCATCGATAGATGGCAAAACTAAAAAGTATCACCGCTGTGCCGGCCGGAGTGGGGGGTGTTAGGTTATTTTCGTTACGGAATTTCTGGATTCGGTCTCCACGCTCAAGGCCCGCGATAGAAGTTATGCAATAGCTTAAGCGCAGTAACAGCGATACAACCAATGCCACCTAGAGGCGATTTGCAGAACTAAAGAGACAAGCGTGATATTTCAAAAAGTCTTTAAAAGTTCTGCTATTCATCGATAGATGGCAAAACTAAAAAGTATCACCGCTGTGCCGGCCGGAGTGGGGGGTGTTAGGTTATTTTCGTTACGGAATTTCTGGATTCGGTCTCCACGCTCAAGGCCCGCGATAGAAGCTATGCAATAGCTTAAAAATAACATAAAAAAAAAAAAAAAATTAAACAATGTTAACATGCTGAATTGTCTAAATAATATTCGGCCTTAAAAATTAGTTAAACTATATAGATTTTACTAATTAATTAATTAGCGCTCTTATACAACGTGTATCAGAAATGCGTGGGCATATTTGATGAGCTTATTCAGGGGATGCTATCGAACAACTTTCACTATGGGACCAACGCAGAAATCGCGAAAAAAAAATCAGCTGGTCCTTACATTTTGTCGAGCGACATCGATGATTTACTAGGGAACAGCTGATATTTTTTTCGCGATTTCAGGGTTGGTCCCATAGTAAAAGTTGTACTATGCTATGCTCTAAATGAGCTCTTAAAATATGACAACGCATTTCTGATACACGTTGTATACATTCATTGTTGTAAATGTAGTACCTATAATTTAATATAATATCGATTAAATGTTATGAAAACTATTATTAAATTTATTTAAGTCAATATTCAAATTATCATGTCACTGAATATAATTTAATACATAATATCAGTAGGTACCATGATTTATAATCAAAAAACTCGTTGAGTGTATAAAAAGTGTGCTGTATCAACCATTTCTTCAACTCTTTCTTCATACTATCTACTTCATATTTATCTATCTATCTATACGCATTAATAGTAATTCTCGTATACATTTAGGTAGGAACTTTGTTAAAAACTTTTATGCACATCACATAACAGTTATTTTGAATTGTATTATACATGCTGAAATTTGAGTCACTTAATTCCCGAAAAGGGGTCATTGTACTCATCATTATGAACAACTTTTACTATGGGACCAACCCTGAAATCGCGAAAAAAAAAACCGTTGGTCCCTACATTTGTGTTCACTTAAATCAATAAAATGTAGGGACCACCTGATTTTTTTTTCGCGATTTCAACTTTGGTCCCATAGTAAAAGTTGTTCATAATGATGAGTACAATGACCTCTTTTCGGGAAATAAGCGATTCAAATTTCAGCGTGTATAATATATATGATCAGGCTAGATTTTTTAATAATAGTTATGATCAAATTGGCTAGAAAAAATTAAAATCTAACTAATCGACTGTACAGTACAAGGAATATTGACTTCATTAGTTGCTTCCGCTTGGCCTCTGGGTTGGCTGATCCACAAGTTTGCAACAAGTCATGCAATTAAATCGCTTATTAAACCACCTTTTGTCAGCAATTTTTCAAACCTTACTCAATAAACTCTTCTACATAATTGAGACCCTCACATTACCTCCTTAAACAAAATAATAAGTACAAGTGACATTGTACCTGAAAAAGGTATTTTTTCTCGACACGTGGGTAGAATAGTAATCGGACAAACTGGGCCACGTCCGCTTTAGTACTGTAGGCTAAGTTGACGGTAGTACATTTAGATAATTAAATGCTTTGAGTATTTCTCGATGAGCTAGCCCCGCCCACTGTTAAATTTTGCCAAATAGGGCATTACTAAAATACTACTAGGGCATTGCTTAGTTTGGGACTATATGGTGCTGTGTAAAAAATTCCTAAAATATTTATTTCTTTCTTTTTTATTTATTTAAGATGTGAGAAGTCTCGTCCTGGAATGTGTTATATGTTGTCTTTAACAAAGATTTCTCTTGAATTTCCACATCTACAAATAGCCAAATCCTGAAAGACTATCTGTAAACACGCACTCAACACGCAACACTGTAAAAGACAATGACATTGTGAATGATTACTGTGTGCATCGAAACGATTTTAATTAATAAAAATTGTACGGTAGATTAAAATGTTTTTTAAGAAATACCTGTAAAGACGCTTGTCATCTTAGTCTTCCTGCGACCACGAACGCTGCAAAGCTTTCGAAACGTCAGGAAAACCAATTTAAATAATATACGCAATTGTTTTATTATGACTATCTGTAAGTTATAAAAAAAATGCTCCGAGTGGAAATCGAATCCACAAACCTTGACCATCGTTGACCGCACGATCCCTTAACATCAGGTGGGGTAACAGTCAAACGCAAGCCCATTTTAGGATAAAAAGGAGCTAACCAATCGCTTAGCTACTGAGCCAGAGGTCTTCAATTGGTATATTGACTTTGATACTGCTATTATGACCAAATCAAAATCAGCAGGTGTTCAGTTCGCTGCAGAAATAGCCCACCCATTTCACATCCGTCAGTGTTACTGATATACCTTACCCCACTCCTAGCCCAAGCACAGCGCGGGTGTCACAAAAGGCTATTATACACAAATCCAGTTTGGCCCATCTCCTACTGCTGACATCACATGCTTTGTGTAACAATTTTATCGGTTACCTCATTGGTCATCGACCACCAACTTCGCTGATGTTACACGATATAAATATATGTCAAACGAAAGTAAACAGAGAAATAATGGCGACTAACAATAGTGCACTTTATTATGTGAATATGATGGACGATGATGGGAAGTTTTCCGTTTAGTTTTCACTTTTTTTGGGTGATGTGTCGAAATGATATGATTCTATAGTTTTTTTTTACAAGCAATATTGCCAGATACAGTAAACTATAAAAAAACTCTTATGTTTTTTACACTCGAGAAGAAAAGAAGAAGTTAAATTAAGTGCGGCCGATGTTAGGCCGCATGGAAATGTGGCTCACCTACTAGTGGTGAGCTGGGACCTGTCGGGGGTGGTAGTAGAATCCACGTATCCCATGCCCCCGGCCTAAGGTAATTAGAGGAACATCGTGGTTATTGTAGTCGGTAAGGGCCCACCACTGGCTTCGCCTTCCCCCGGTGAAGTGGGTTCTCTCTATGTAAAAAAAGAGGGGTTAAATTAAGAAAATGCGAAGAACAATCTTATCTACTTTTTTATTTTTTTACGCATGTATCAGCCATCCTGTAGCTCACCTATTATATCTTAGGGAGTTCTTCGAACCAAGGCACATCATTGCTACTAGTAGGACCATTGAAGTAGGCCATAAATACACAAACCGTCACACAGTTTAGAATATGCAACTTGCGATTATAGATACTTAAATCATCATCCTCTTGTCCTTTATTTATTTAGGGTCAGCGCAGCATGTGTTTTTCTTCCATGCATCTCTATCAGCCATCTCCGTGTTCACTTTCTAATTATCATCTTTCACACAATCCATCCATCTTTTCTTTGGTCTGCCTCATTTCCTCATACTTCTTTCTTTTCTTACTTTTTTCGTAGCATGCTCCTCATTTCTCCGCATCACATGTCCATACCATGACAATCTACTGCATCTCAACTTTTCCGCCACTGGTGCTACTTTCAAACTCCCTCTCACATACTCATTTCTTACCTATTCTCGTTACACCACACATTCCTCTTAACAATCTCATCTCAGCTGCATGTAATTACCTTTCATTCCTCCCTTTCGTAGCCCAACATTCCGATCCATACAAGACAGCAGGTCTAATCATGGTCTTGCGTCATCATTCATCATCATTTCAGCCGAAAGACGTCCACTGCTGGACAAAGGCCTCCCCAAAGAGCCATCATCGCCAGGATTGGCAGGCGGGTTGGCGATCGCAGTTGGTTGTATAAATACGCAGAGAACGCTGCTGCCCATCCTCTGGTGAATCCCTTAGTCACCTTTTACGACACTCAGGAGAAGAGAGAGTGGTGCAATTATTTTCGTCCGGCACCACACGGAACACGGTTTTGTGTATAGATACCTACTTTATTATTGTTAAAACACCAGATATGGAAGATTTGTGTTAATTCTTAACAAAATAATCCTTTGTAGGCATTGTGATATGGTCATTGAGACAAACAAGATGAAGAGATGTAACTTTACTGAAAGTTGATAAAATTACTTTATACAGCAATTTAACGCTTGAAATACCTTAACCACAAAGATACGTAAAAAATAAACGACGCACCTTTCCACCCCAAACTCATACATCACTACCGTTAAAAGATAAAAAAGTAAAACATAAATTAAATTCTTAACACCCAAATGTTAACAATCACAATCCCGCAGAGAGAATCCCGCTATCAGTTTGACATCGTTTAATCCCGGGATTTTTATAAAAAAGAACGATGGAACACGACTTCTAAATTTGAATTTCATGAACGCATTCGCCTCCTTTCGAAATTAGAACGTGGAATTCCGTGTGCCGACGTATTTCCAGGTGGAAATGCGCCGGGCGTCGAGTGAGCTCTTAGTCGGGCGCGTAATTTATTTTTAATTGGTCAGCCTGGCTTTTTGAAATTTTAAAATTAAAAATTACGTATGCGGGATTAAAAATGTCTATCGGCGTTTGACGGGTTAGCGGTAAACGAGTTTGAATCTTAGTTTGAAAATGTTTGTTCAGGTTTTAAATATAAATAAGAAATCAAAAATCAATACAAAGGGAGGATCCTCGGAACAGGCTGGGTCTGCGCCTGGCGGCTACTGCCCAACGACATTTTTTCGAATTGACTCTCGCAGGTAGCACCGAGGTACTATTTGGTGGCGGAGAGTCCCACGTGTCCTTATATTAAACTATGGTTACGCGTTTTCGCGCAGATATAATAAAAACCGGCCAAGTGCGAGTCGGACTCGCGCATTAAGGGTTCCGTACCACCCATCGACCTGATACCCCATAGAAACTGATTTAATTTACGAGAGTTTATTAAAAGACATCAGGGCACAGTGCTCGAAATATGAATTATTGCATCTCTTTCTTACGCAGGTACCACCACATATGTCTACATTTGTCTTATTTTTTAGTATTTTTTGGTAAACTAAATAATACGAAATCGGACCAAGTTTGACGCTGGTATGTATTACCGTTTTGAAGATACAGCAGGAACAAAAACGTTAAAAAAAAAGCATGTTTTTGAGGTTTCTTGTATGGGGACCCCCTTTGGTTTATGTTTTTTGTTTTGTTTTTAGTATTTGTCGTGATATTCCACACAACAACAATACAATAGCAACACATATTCTGTGAAAATTTCAACTGGTTATCTATTACCGTTACAAAGATACAGCCCTGTGACAGACAGACGGATGGACGGACGAACGGACGGACGGACGGACAGCGTAGCGAGAGTAATAGGGTCCCGTTTGGCACCCTTCGGGTACGGAACCCTAAAAACGAACATTTTGACTAACCTCGACGTTTCGGCCAAGTTGCATTGGCCGTGGTCAAGAGCAGACTGAAGTATGCGGGTGTCATCGTCTTGAGCGGCGGGTGTTTTCTCGATCTACCCGCGGTTTGTTTTTCGTAACGTAACTGTCCGCAACACGATACGCTGAATCATAGAATGCTGACAGTTTCGGCGGACATACATGCTTTGCTTTGTCAGTATATTGTACGCCGAATTACGAGTAAGCCATGGCTAATCAAGACGACTTATTTTTAATTAAATGTAACACAGAACTAATTTTTAAACCACTGAACTCCACAAACTATAGATTTCAGTTCCGTGTGGTGCCGGACGTAAAGAATTGCACCACCCTCTCTCTTCTCATGGGTGTCGTAAAAGGCGACCAAGGGATTCACCAGAGGATGGGCAGCAGCGTTCTCTGAGTCTTTAAACAACAACTGCGATCGCCAACCCGCCTGCAAAGCGTGGCGATTATGGCATAACCCGCCTTTTGGGGGAGTCCTATGTCCAGCAGTGGACGTCTTTCGACTGAAATGATGATGACACAGATTTCATGAATAAATTAAATTCCCTGCGCATATGTAACATTTGTGCCTACCTATTCATCAAAAAGGTATGATGTGTATTATGTATGAACATAAACAACAAAAAACAAAAAAAAAATATGTTTATGTATGAACAATAGTAATATATAAGTCTATGACAATATTTATTTATCTTATAGATAAAACAATATCCACGTTATTCTATTTTTGTCGATACCTCTGGATTTTTCCGTCACTTATAAGGATGCGATGCCTTGCACGGAGGTATTTTAAGTAAATAATAGGCTTCTGATCCTATTTCATCTTTTCTGTGTGTTTTTTGTTTTTTATTTGTGTAGAATCATTGTATCTAAAATTAACACATATGTATAATTCCTGACTGCTAAATAAAGGTGCTCTCTAAGACGTAAAGCCGAAGTTGTATAGTTATGCAAAACAGGTTAATGATACATAAGATTAGATACGATAAAATTTATTCAGTTACAAATACAAGCGCAATATTTACATAAATCAGTATTACATAGGTTCACTTATGCACTAAATTACACAGTTTCCCTGGGCCCCACACTAGGCTACCCTGTGTAGTGACTCGTGAGGTCCAGTCTCTTCCAAGGTTATAGAAGTTAGGTAGGTAGCACTCAGTACAAGAATACAAGTAAGGTTTTAAATGGAACAATAATACCTATACTACATCAAAGGTGGACTTCCGTGGGTCGCGGCCGATGCAACAGATACGCATGAATGACGCGTCGTGGCTGACGCGAAAAACGCACGATCGACGCGCCGCGGCTGACGCGACAATACTAAACACATGTTACATGTGTTATGTAGTATACATGTTGTGTTCTCTGTAATTTGTCCTGTTACCTTTTCATGTAATATGTATATTTTATGTGTGTGTGGAAAAATAAAAGGTTTAAACACTATGAAAATGTATGGTTTCGCTTCCGAGACTTGCGACAGGCACATGCTGCCGACGCCATATATTTTCATACTGTTGTGTGTTGTTGTGTCGAGTCAGCCGCAGCGCGTCAGTCGTACGTGTCTATCGCATTGGCTGCAACTAAGGTTCCCAACTTCTTGTACGAGAAATAAAGTTTTTTTAGGTCTGAGAAATAAAATGAACAGTATTTTAGAAAAGTAAACAGTATTTTTTTAGGTTTTAGAGTTAAGAAATAAAGTTTGTGTGTTTACTTTTTTAGGTTCATTGTAGCTCCGAATACCAGCGGTCATGAAAACGGTATTTTTTATACTTTTTTTTGATAGAACAGTAAATGTTTTAACGAGCGAAAAAAGTATAATACTGTTTTTAACAGTATGGTTGGAAACCCTAGCCGCGATGAGTCGATGGTTTATTTTTGGGCTTGCGTTTGATCGATATCTCATCTGATCGCGGTCGACGATGGTACATGCTTGCCCAGTAAAAGTGAGAGGATGGCAGTGAAATATTTTGAGCCATCCTCTGAAGTGGCTACACCGGGCATCGTACCGGAACACGACTAGGTCGTTTGGTGGCACGTCTTTGCCCGGTGAATGGTCGCAAGCCGTCGGCCGTGGCCTACTACCAGTATTTCACCTGATATGCACTTCTTCGTTGGTCTAGTGGTTGCAAGCGCGACTGCTGAGCGTGGGGTCCTGGGTTCGATTCCCGGGTCGGGCAAAGTGTTATTGGGTTTTTTAATTAGGAAATTCTCAGTAGCAGCCCGGAGTCTGGATTTGTGCCTGGTCAATGGCAATAGGCTCGCCCCCTATTACATGGGACTATAACATAACTGGCGAAATGTGGGTGTACTATTACACCTCTGCCTACCCCTTTGGCACAGGCAAACACACAGATTTGATACAGGCGTGATGTTATGTTGTTATGTTGCACCAGTTTGGCGGGTTTATACAATGTGTAAAAATGTTTTGGTCCTGAATAAATGATTTATTTATTTATTTATTTATTATTTACCTAGGGATCACGTGAGGGATTCGGAAAAGGGGACTCTCGTACGGACGTGGGTGACTCGATGCCCAAAAAGTCCACCTTTAAGGTCACTTGGCAAGTGACGTATATTTGTGTTGTTCCACTGAAGTATTGGAAACATTATCAGCAGTGGCGTAGATATCGTAGGGCTAGGCGGGGCAGTGCGCCGGGGCCCCCAAGTTAAAGGGGCCCCTCGTCCCCATGAACGACGTTCGAAAAAGATTTATAATATTCTAGTTGAATAAAGAATGCTCGACTTTTAACTTTTTGCCCTGGGGCCCTTGGTTACATAGCTACGCCACTGATCATTAGATCAGCTTGTAGCCATCAACTTTTGAATGTTGTAACGTATGATAAGGTATGGGTACATGGGGTTGACCCACGAGAGTTAGAGTAGGCCATCTCTCATTGGGGTGCTGGCCAGAAAACCTCCACGTGTGCCTGACGGCTGCTTGTCCTTCTGGACACGTCTGGAGGGAACGGCAGTTGTTTGGCCGGTGCATCCTGGGTACGGGCAATAAAATCCTTTCGAGGGATTAACCTTCGGGGGATTTTATTGCCTGTGGCGAATATTCTGGCGCGGGAGGGGCCCGTTCTGGGCCAGTGGGGAGTTGCTCCAAGTGTCCCTCTGTTGCCAACAGAGGGCACAGTGGAGGAGCAGGGGCGGGCCCAGTGTGTGCGTGTGTGCAGGCAGCGGGGGGACTGTCTTTCCCTGCCCCCGTCGATCTCGTAACCCCAGGAGTGCCCGCTGAGTCGTGTTCTCGCGCCTCTTGGGACCGAGGGTCTAGGCTTCACCGCCCGGACCGCGAGGAAGAAAACCTCTATAAAAAATTATATATATATAGGGCCTGCGAGCAGCAGACTGGGGGTATCTGCTGCCCGACCAGCAGCTGGCGTAGCTGGCACAGCTGGCGTAGTTGGCGCAGCTGGTAAAGGCCCATGAGGTGAGGTGGCGTGCAGTGTTCCGTGTGCGCCATCAAGGAGAGTGCGGCCGACGATAGGCCGCACGGGTAGAAGGGGCTCGCCTGCTTGTGGCGGGCCGGGACCTGTGTGGGGTGGTTGTGTGAATACTCACGGGTTCCCACGCCCCCGGCTAAGGTAGTTGAAGGAACACCGTGGTGGTTTTAGTCGGTAAGAGTCCGACACTGGCTCCACCTACCCCGGGCGGAGTGCTTCAATGAGGATTTCCACATGGCAAAAAAAAAAAAAATGCCATCTCTCGTTAATACTTATTCCGAACTCCCTCTTCAATCAAAAAGCATTATTTCATAAAAATGTCATTAGTATAATGGAAAGGGGATAAAAACTAAGGAGCCAACAAAACAGTGGATAATATCGGGGACACAAGGACTCCGGGTCTCGACAACGGGAACCGCGCAAATGAGAATTTTATGATATGTCCGCGTTTGGAGGTTAGTTTGTAAGTATGGAGAGGATTCAGTATCATTTAAAAGCCTTAAAATACATATCAGATCCTTTATTTAAAACGTTAGTCAAAAAGTTTGTTTTGATTATACAACATGTAACAAAAACCCTGTTGTTCCTGTGAGGTACGTTATCAGAATCGATATTCATAATTCATACACAAGGACACAAGTCATTTGTATGTGCGCGAAAAGTTCCGTTACCAAGTTAATTATAAGGACAAAGCTGTATTTCTTTATATTGTTATAGCAATTATATGTATGCTATGGGTGAACCTTCTGCATTAAAAAAGTCTAGCAAGCAAACGTAGACCGGATGCCGAATGACAAAAAAAGGGCAAATTTGTAGCGACATCTATCGCGCGAACTAACAATGATAGTGAAGTATATGATAAATAAATAAAATAAATAAATAAATATTATATTCATAGTTATTATAATTTAGTTAAGTAACAGAAAATATTTAAAAACTACAAAATAAAATGATACAATATTTACAAAGTAAAAAATAAAATGATTTCGCTTCCCAACATACCAACTATACCAAGATTCTCGAGTACTAACAGTGCGCCAGCTGTACATTCTCGCAGCTGTACTTAAGTTTCATAGAACTGCATGCTCTTCTGTGATGACCAGTGATCGCTCACAAAGGAGACGCAAATGGAACAAACCTTTCTGCAACCTGAGCTTTGGCCAAAAAGCCTTTACTTTTATGGGTCCTCACCTATACTATATAATTAACAAGGACCACAATATTCTCTGCATGACTAGATTTGGCTGCAAAAAAAATGTAACTAATTAAAAATAAATAAATAAATAAATCTTTATTTCACATAAATGGTGTACAGTAAACACTTACAAATAGTAGTTATACAATTTCTCGGTATGAAGTGTTTGTTTGAACTCTGGTACCCAATGTAAGATTTAACTTGTGTTATGGGTACCAGCGCTCTCATTAATTAAATCCACAGGGGGTTACATTAATTGCATCAGGAGGTGGTTACAAGAAAGTGCAGTTGAGTAAATGGAGTAAGTAAAACTACGTTACAGGCTACAGCATAGATTAAAGAATAAATAATAATTCAGCTAATAATAGTAGTAAAGCCAGAAGCCTCATGTGTGTGAGTGTGTATGTGTGAAGGGGTGTGTGGTGTGTGGTGGGTTAGTGGGTGTGAGAAGATATGATAGTGTGATTGTGATAGTACATTATTTTAGAGAATAGATATTTTTAATAGATTTTCTGTTTCGTCATAATTTAGTGACAGTAGCCACTTGTTAGCTTTTATTTTGCATTCATGTTTACAGAGAGGATAAATATTACAAGATTCATTGATCAAATTGTACAATTGGCTATTAGATTTGGATTATGCGGACACTGAAAGAGTGATTACTATTTCCTGAATCTTATTATACTCAAGCCATCAATCCTCGCTCTTTCACCCTCACCCATTCACTTTACACATACTACACTCAAACAATATAACAATATATTACTAACACTACTTACATACTCTCCACCTACTCATACTACACACTACTACTACTCAACATAAACTCACACTATTACTTGCACAAAACACTATTACTCCAACAATGGGGTGCTATTAACAACTTGAATTAAAATTAAATTAACTATAGGTATAATGATATTATGTACCTTGGTAACCTAAACTTATTATGTAGTACCTTTTTTTATGATGAAAGAGACTGGACCTCACGACACAGGGTATCCTAGTGTGAGGTTCAGTGCTATATGTAATCAATTGTAACACTTTTCTTAAAATTAAATAAAAATTATTTATTAAATTATTTATTATTTATGATACAAAAAGGCGCACCTAGGCGTCAAAATATTCCTCCACACCGCTGTCATCTGGCATCGTGCCCAGCTGGCAGCGTTGCCACGTTGAATGGCAACGCTTATTCTTTGACCAAAGAACAAGCCAGCCCTCTGGTCATGCGAAGTGTCGGCCAGCCTCTTAGAGATTTCCGATCGCGCACTCGGAACCCATGACCCGAGAGTTTCGACCCCAAACGGCACAAAGTCATAGTTACCTAATAAGTTACTAAATTTGCGCCGCTGGAGGGCCTCCGCAGATGCAGCGGCAGCGCCAGCACAACCAGCCGAGCTAGAAAGATGTGAAGGAGCAAGGGTGTCGACGCACGTTGCGTCCCACACCAAAGGCCTACCCATCTTCCATGGCAATAACGACATGCCATCTGGTCTCTTCCCATCGTCTCGCGCCAAGCCGTTGGGTTCTAAAACAGCTGGTACGCCAGCGGTGGCAAGAGCACGACGAATAAAGTCATTAATGCTAGCGTGTCGTGCTAAGCGCCCCGCGCTCCTGCAACAGGACAGGCCATGGTGTCCTAGGCTGTCGACAAGTTCACCGCAATGGCACCAGTGTGGAGCAACACAAAATATTTTGGGACGTAGTTTTACATAGCACCATCTAGTCTCAAACTAAGCAGAGCTTGTGCTATGGGTTACTAGACAATGGATATAATACTTATATACTTTTTTTTATCAATACCTACATATAATACAAAAGAAACACCCAGACCAACACAAACAGACGGCTAGCGCAGTCACCGGTGTTCGCTCCTTCATAATGTAGCTAAATATTATCTGGTATCTACCCTCATTGTACTTATTTAATATCCTACCTTGTTAACTACATTTTTTTTTACCTGTTTGCATAGTCGATGATACTGATGTACGGTAAAACTCTAATGAGTTTATGTGTACATCTTTAGAATGTTTTTGTTATGTATACCACTGAACAAATAAATAAATAATAATAAATAGCACTTATGTTCATCACACAAATATTTGTGTCCTGTTGGAATCGAACCCACGACCTCGTGATCAGCAGTCCGACACTTGAACCACTAGACCACAGAAGTCGTAAAAAAAAAATCCTCCTCCACACTAACCACGCCATATATTTTCGCGTTGACCGCAACAGGGTATTATTAAAACATTATTTACGTAGGAAAAATGTATTTTTGACTACGAAATGTCCTGGGTTCGTTTACATTTTGGCCTAAAACTTTCCACTACGTTCTCGTGCCAAGATGGCGAAATAGTTAGTTTTTTCGTAATATTTTTCGGTTTTTGTGTTGAAGCCAAACATACTGGCGAGTTTTTTTCACCCACTAGGTATTGTGTTTCTCAACTGATAATAAAAACCCTTTACAAATTGTATCTGATTTTTTTAGAAACTTTTTTTTATTAATCAATATTTTTAACGCATTAACACATGCGGAGCATCTTAAAGATATAAATCCTGGAAAGAAAATTTCAGTCACGAGCAGGATTCGAACCTGCGACTCCTGGTTCGGTACACCAGTGCTTTATTGCCCGGGGAAGGCGGAGCCAGTGTCGGACTCCTACCGACTAAAAACCACCACGGTATTCCTCTACTGACCCTTGGCCGGGGCGTGGGAAATACTCCCGTATTCGCCCAACCATCCCCGGCAGGTCCCGGCTCGTCATTGGCAGGCGAGCCCCTACTCCCCGTGCGGCAACCACAATAGCCGCACCCTCCTCTAGACAAGCGCGCGCGGAACACTACGCGCCACCATCACGGGCCTTGACTGGTCGGGCGGCCACCCCGAGTCCGCCGCCCGCATGCTCACACCTAGGGTGGCTGGAGGTCGGCATACGCCCTCCTACGACGCCCAGGTCGTCTCCTGCGGATGGGAAGAGAGGTCATCGCCTCTCGAACCCTCTCCGCCGCCTCCTTAGCAAGCATTAACTCCTCGCAGAAGGAGACTACACCTTCCCAAGCCCTCTCGCTCCTGACCATAGACAGAACCACGGCCGTAAGCGAGAGATCACTGCCGCCTACTGCAGTGATGAGATCACGGCGCTGTGCGGCCCAAGCTGGGCACTCTGCCAGTGTGTGCTGCGCCGTGTCCTCTGGGCAGCTCCCGCAGTGAGTGCTTCATTCGCTAAGCTATCGTGAACTCTGCTCATGGTATCAAATTTAACTTCCGCTTTGTATCCATCTTTGGGTGACATTCATCATCATCATCATCATCATTTCAGCCGAAAGACGTCCACTGCTGGACATAGGCCTCCCCCAAGCATCGCCATAACGACCGGTCCTGTGCCTTCCGCATCCAGCGGATTCCCGCGACCTTCACCAGGTCGTCGGTCTACCTTGTGGGGGGCCTACCCACGCTGCGCCTTCCAGTACTCGGCCGCCACTCCAGAACTTTACTGCCCCATCGGCCATCCGTTCTGCGAGCAATGTGCCCTGCCCACTGCCACTTAAGTTTGGCAATTCTTCGGGCTATGTCGGTTACTTTCGTTCTCGTGTGAATCTCCTCATTTCTGATTCGATCACGCAGGGACACTCCGAGCATAGCCCTCTCCATTGCCCTTTGAGTGACTTTGAGCCTTCTTATCAGGCCCATTGTGAGCGACCACGTTTCAGTACCGTAAGCAATTACTGGCAACACACACTGGTCAAAGACTTTCGTCTTGAGACACTGCGGTATTTTGGACGAGAAGATATTGCGTAGCTTCCCGAACGCTGCCCAACCGAGTCGGATTCAACGATTGACCTGACCTGATTGGGTGACATTCATTCACGAGTAACGATGAGATTTTGTAATGCTCGCGTTTATAAAATAGTAGAAAAGTAAAAAGATGAAGTACAAAAGTAAAAGGAAAGTCGAATTTAAAGTGTTAAGAACTCAAGACACACCTCGGACACTCAATACAATATAAATACAATATAAATACTAGCAGCACCTACAAAAAATTAATATTTTAGGACATATCTACACAGCACCATCTAGTCCCAAACTAAGCAGAGCTTGTGCTATGGGTACTAGACAATGGATATAATACTAAAATACTTGTTTTTTTCGTAAATACATACTCATAATACATAAGAAACACCCAGATCAACACAGACACTTATGTTCATCACACAAATATTTGTGTCCTTTGGGAATCGAACCCACGACCTCGTGATCAGCAGTCCGAACCTCGAAACACTAGACCACAGACGTCGTCAATACGTCTTAATACAAGTTGTTAAAATTAAGTGTTCGTGTTCGTCTGGGTGTTTCTTATGTATTATAAGTATTGTCTAGTACCCATAGCACAAGCTCTGCTTAGTTTGGGACTAGATGGTAACATAACATAACATCACGCCTGTATTTCCCCGAAGGGGTAGGCAGAGGTGTATAGTACACCCACATTTCGCCAGTTATGTTGTAAGTCCCATTTAATAGGGGGCGAGCCTATTGCCATTAACGTGACTAGATGGTGCTGTTTAAAAATGTCCCAAAATATTTATTTATTTATTTTTATTAAAATTGTTGTATTTAAATATATCAAAATTGAACACATCGGTGATATAATACAACTGTATGAGAATAATTTTTCGTTCTGCTATCATTTTTACACGTTAAAATTACACAATTAGGTATAATCTAGTATTTCACGTAAGCATTCGAGACGTAATAGAGTCACAGCGGGAAACTAAGCGCGTTTTAGTTAATTTTGCGCATCTGCGCTTAATTGTGCAACGCGTGCGGGTGCAAGTGACAATGAAAGTCTGATCCATACACGAATTAGAAAAAAACAGATATCTTCATCATCACATAGGTATTATATACCTGACCACCATCTCCAAACCGTGCAATCTCAATCATAACAAAAGATACAAGATAACAGATAACAAAAGTCTGCACAACTTTGAAGCCTTCTTGCTATCAGAACCTGGTAGACGAACTTAACCAAACTTAACACAACTTGGTTTTACAGACTACCCGCATAGTATAAAGGCTATGAAGGCTATTATATTATCAAACACTGAACTATGATAAACAGGAAATGGCCTTTGAAGGTGGAACAAACTGTTGATTGAACTTCCGTTGGAACCGGATATTGCGCGGTCCGACAAAGGGGAAGGGGGGTATAACTGAAACTTTGCTTTCAGTACTTTGTTTCTTTAAGATAAAGCTGGATGGTTGACCTCTACAGAGATGAATGAGGACAGAAGGTTCATTACCCAGTTTTCAGTGTATTCTTATCCACTTCTGGACATTACTTCTCAAAAAACAAAGGTACACCGATGCATTTCATTCTTTTGTCTAATAGTGATGCTTGCATTGCTGTGTTTCGGTAGAAGGGTACGGGTGCTGGTGAAATTAAAATCACATGAGACTTTCCATCTTCATGTCTCAGTTTGGGTCTCAGTTTGGCAAACCGACTTGTTGTACCATTTAGGCAACAGCCTTGGTTGTATTGCAGTTGTAATGGGCTAAGGTAACAGCTTAACATATCCCAGCCCATCTATATCCTATGCGAGTGTGACCACATGAGAAGCTAGCATCTTGGAGGCCACGTCATTTCAATACAGGAGATCAAATCCTCCTCCCCCAAAGTCATAGTCGACTTCATGGTTGACTTGCACCTTGGATAATGCTTTAATGCTGCAAGAAGCGCCACAATACCCCTACCTCTTTCCTCAAATAATAATAACTGCTTAAAATCAGGTGGCTTTGTGCCCGATTAGTGGCAATAGGCTCGCCCCCTATTACATGGGACTATGACATAACTGGCGAAATATGGGTGTACTATTTATTACACCTCTGCCCTATGTTATGTTATGTATGTTAACATCAGGTGGGCCTATAGGCCACAAGGTTTTGTTTATAGTATATGAAAAAAAAAACTTTACAAGCAATGCCAGTATCGGAATACTTAACAGTCGACCAACCTTTTACTACTCTCCTCTGAACAAAATAAACCATCGGTTTCCATTCCACAATACTACTTTAAGATCATTCTATGTCGAACACAGTCTTCGGATTGTGTTTTTCTAAGTAATAGCTTTGTTGAAGTATTTACTTGTTCCTACTTTTCATCAGTACTGAAGCATCTTTATTGCTCTGACGTTAAATATTTTTATAACAGACAGTTTCTTAAGTATAGTGCTTTTAAGCTTGGCTATCTTGTTTTAGAGGGGCTTGTGGCGAAGTAAAACCACGCGGATTGAACGATCTGCGAGGATAAGCTGCACTTGCCGCGGTCAGTTCTTGGATGGGTGACTATTTCGTTACACATCCAGTCCCCTCCGTGCCTTGGAGAGCACGATAAGCTGTCGGTACCGGTTGTCACACGAATATCTATGGCAGTCCTTACGGGTAGTCAGAAGCCTGAAAGTCTGACAACTGGTCTAACCTCCGAATGTCGATATTACCCAGTAACTGGTTTGCGGCGGTCTGATGGCAGTCGCTCCGTATAAAATACTGATGTTCAGCCGCATCTGGTTAGACTGGAAGCCAACCCAAATATCATTGGGAAAAGGCGACGAGGATGATGTCTGTCTTGTTTTAAGTATGGTCAGAGTGGATTTTTTCGTTAGAAGATGTTAGAAGCAGCTCTGGGTCTAGATATGTCAGAATTTAGATAGGTTAAGATCCTGTGATTCTTATAGTCATCAGCACCCTGCTCGCCTTTACCCAATTATGTTGGGGTCGGCTTCCAGCCTAAGGCATTGTTCTAATACGAAGCGACTACGCAACCATCGCAAGCTCGCGCGAATTTGAATGCAGAGGGTGTACTCACGTTTGACTATATTCGATTAATCATACCATTCATCGCACAATTTGTTACCTCGGTCAGTCTTCTTCTTCTATCGTGTCGACATGAGCTACATAAAGTTAATAGCTCATACCGTGGGAAAAAGTATATCCAGTCAGCAGGTTGGTAGCGGGGCTGACTGCCCAGGGTGCGCCAGATGATTAATTAAATATCGTCACTCGTGGAGGCTCCACATAAAGAGATACCTCGGTCAACCATCGTTCCCTAATCGCACTCGATGATTGTATTTTGTCGTTTGTTTATCTGATCTCGAGTCAAATTCATACGACTATGAACCGTAGTCTATCTTTATTATGCCCTTTTTATCTATACAACCGCCTATCTTTATTGTGTAGGTATCAGTCGGAACGAAAGTTCGTACTTCGTTTGTCGTTCATGAAATGCGAGTAGACCCCTAGGAACTAAATTAGCATGAACTTGCGATGATCGCGTAGTCGCTTTGTATTAGGACAACGCCTTATGGCACTAGCCGCATCACCGAAGCGACGTGCGAAATTTATTTATTTATTATTTTATTATTGTTCAAAATAATAAATAAATAAATTTACGCATGCGAAGCGAAATCTAACGATTTAAATTGTGGAAAGAAAAAATCGCTCACGAGCAAGATTCGAACCTGCGACTCGTGGCTCAGTACGCCAGTGCTTTAGCCACTAAGCTACCGTGAACACTGCTCGTGATATCGAAATTAACCTCCACTTTTGCACGTCTTTGGGTAACGTCAGCGATATATTTATTAAGAAACAGTGTTTCTTAACCGACTTGACTAACTTTGCATTTAATTCAAAGTCGTATAGATATGCCTACCCTTACTAATTATTTTATTACTTTTAACGCATTTAAGTACGCCAGTGCTTTAGCGAAAAGACGTTACCCAAAGACGTACAATAGCGGAGGTTAATTTCGATATCACGAGCAGTGTTCAGTTCACAGTAGCTTAGTGGCTAAAGCACTGCTGGCGTACTGAGCCAGGAGTCGCAGGTTCGAATCCTGCTCGTGAGACATTTTTTCTTTCCACAATTTAAATCGTTATTTATTTATTTTTCATTCATAATTTTCAACTGTACTAAAACTGACGAAAATGTACGCATGTTCGAAGACAAGCGATGACATTTGCGACGGAATGTAATCGTGATTCGCGGGGTTGTCGCCACTGCAATGCAGACACATTTTTTATCAAGTTGCTGTCGCATTGCAATCGCCTTACCAGTGCGGCTGCTACCTAAGACGGTTTCAAGTGGAAATTAAATTCGATACCACGAGTAAAGTTAGAAAAAACCGCTTAAAATCGTAAGCGTCATCGTGTGTGCTTTTTTCTGCCAACGAATTTTTTTACGCGTATGACACTGATCGTTTTTCACTTCTGAAAAAATTTACTTTCCTTCGTCTACAATTACACTATTCTATTTACAAAATTCACTAAAAAATATACAAACAAACTACAATCGTCGCGTAATTTCAGAAGAGAACATTTAAAAACGCATTCACTCGTTGACAACGAAAGATAAACTAAGCGCCAAAGCGAAAGCAAATCAATCAAAGTCAATAACGTTTAAACGATATTAAAATAATCAACAGAACAAAAAAGTGCTTTTTCTAAGCTTTTACGTAAACTGACGTAAACGAGCAAATTTTAATTCTGCCGGTTATCAAACCACCTGTCAACTTTGAAATTGAGTCTTATGTCTATAGAACTAAGGTTACATTTCAATCCTACTGTTAAAAGCATAAGTTTGGTTTACGGAAATGACTAAACGAAATCTGCTTTAATCACTAAGCTTGCCTATACGCTTTTAAAAAAAAATACTTTTTTATGCGCTTTTCGTTTAAATGAGCACTTCTAAGCACGAGCGCAGTTCACGGTAATAGCTTAGCAGATAAAGCGAATGGTGTACTGAACCAGATGTAATATAATATATATAATAGTCTAATCCTGTAGGCCAATTCATGTAACTAAAGATTGCAGTTGCAGTGCAGTTGCAGTGCAGTTGCAGTTAAGTTTCGATCGAAACAATGATTTTCGTATTCTCATATCTACGGCGATCGCTATCAGAAATGAAATGCAGCGTCATTGCAACTTGATCGGCGCGACACAACGACTATATAGCCCAATAGATGCCTGATGTTAAATATAATGCGTACAATAAATTCTGCCACTAGCTGAGGTACTGCAATCCTATTGGCCCTACCAAGGCTGCTATTGGCTAATCACTAACGCGGCAGTTTTGACGGCTCATGTAAGTGGTCGAAACTGATTTGAAGATTTCAAGTGGCGAATAGTGGCGACCTACATTAGTGAAATTTCATAGATGTGTTGCAGACATCAGTTGCCTGTTATGAGGCGTACATAAAGCTGTATGGTCATTGGCGCGTCATGAAATTACGTCAATTAGGGTCCTGCTCGTGAGCAAATTTATCATTCCACAATTTATATCTAAAGCCAATAATTATAAAAATGGGACCAAGTGTGACGCTTGTAGTTAAAACTATTTTTATGATTTCTATCGATTTTTTTTTAAAGAAGCAACGACTGCGCTTATTGTACGATCTGCAAGATTAAGTTGCACTTGCCGCGGTCAGTCTGTGGATGGGTGACCGTTTCGTTACACATTGAAACCCCTCCGTGACTCGGAGAGCACGGTAAGCTGTCGGTCCCGGTTGTCATACGAATATCTATGGCAGTCGTTACGGGTAGTCAGAAGCCTGAAAGTCTGACAACTGGTCTAACCTCCGAATGTTGGTATTACCCAGTAACTGGGTTGCGGGGATCTGATGGCAGTCACTCCGTGTAAAATACTGATGTTCAGCCGCATCTGGCTAGACTGGAACCCAATCACCCAATATCATTGGGAAAAGACGCGGAGGATGAGGGAGGACCAAAAAACTTGAAAAAATGCATTTTTTAAGGTATCTTGTATGGGGATTGGTTTTAGGCTTTTTATTATTTTTAGCTTTTACCTTACAGACGGACGGACGGACGGACGTACAGCGTAGCGAGAGTAATAGGGTCCCGTGTGGCACCCTTCGGGTACGGAACCCTAAAACGGTAAAAATAAAATCTTTTACAATAAATTCCCTGTTTAATTTCTTCTACAATTCTACCTTCAGATATAACAAAACATAACACGCATCACGCCTGTATTTTCCCGAATTTTGGCAGATGTGTAATCTGTGTGTGTAATAGTATACCCACATTTCGCCAGTTATGTTATAGTCCCATGTAATAGGGGGCGAGCCTATTGCCATTAACCGGGCACAAATCCTGACTACGGGCTGATACTGAGAATTTCCTACTGAAAAATCCAGTGACACTTTGTCCGACCCGGGAATCGAACCCAGGACCCCACGCTCAGCAGTCGCGCTTGCAACCACTGGACCAACGAGGCAGTCAGACCTTCAGATATTCATACACATAATAGCTAGATTCTTGTCGTAACACCGGTTACAAAGGGAATGAATAATTATCATCATAATCGGGGATGCACTAAGAAATGGCAGGGACGCCTCTTTTCCGAGTCGCTACCAACGCTAATGATATTTTCTCGCAAGCTTGATGAGCTTTCAAATGGGTGGTGTTATGCAATAAGGGAGAATTCAAGGTAGTCCATCTACCAGAAAACGTATGAAAATAAGGCAGGGTAGGTAGGTAGGATGGTAGGTATTTTTAGGGTTCCGTACCCGAAAGGTGCCAAACGGGACCCTATTGCTCTCGCTACGCTATCCGTCCGTCTGTCTGTCACAGGGCTGTATCTTTGTAACAGTAATAGATAACCAGTTGAAATTTTCCCAGAATTTGTGTTACTATAGTGCCTATCACGACAAATACTAAAAATAAAAAAAGTCTAAAACTAAAAGGGGGTATACAAGAAACCTCGAAACATGCATTTTTTTAACGTTTTTGTACCTGCTGTATCTTCAAAACGACAATACATACCAGCGTCAAACTTGATCTGATTATAGTGCATACTTTGTAGTTTAGCAACAAATAATAAAAATAGGATAAATATTGACATATGGTACCTGCGTAAGAAAGAGATGCAAACATTTTTATTTCGCGCATGGTGCGTTGATAACTTTTGATGAACTCTCGTAAATTAAATCAGTTTCTATGGGGTATCAGGTCGATGGGTGGTACGGAACCCTTACTGCGCGAGTCCGACTCGCACTTGGCCGGCTTTTTCTTCTAATATCTGTTTTTTCTTACTTGTCTTATTTAGTAAACAACCTTGGCATGTCTTTTTTTATGCAATTCGTCAATAATAATGATTAGAAGACATTATCTTAACAATTTCACACACTAAATAACATTTTTCAACCATTATATACGTGCAAAACTAGTAATTATATTTATCAGAAGTTATTTCAATACACAGACGTGCCAAGATTGTTTACTAACATAAAATAAAGGTATTTTTTTTTCTTTTTCTTCTTTCTTCTTGGTTTGTTTTTGGTTTTCTCGGTGGTTTCTATAGAAATAATCTTAAATAAATAAAATAAATAAATAAATATTTTTGGGACATTTTTACACAGCACCATCTAGTCATGATAATGTTTTAGGAATTGTGGATGTGGGTATTTGTTCAATAAAATAATAAGAAATGGGGTCAACATCATACTGTTGGCTTGCAAAAGTTTACTTAACACAGCCTATCGCAGTCCACTGCTGGACATAGGCCTCTCCCAAGTTGCGCCACAACACCTTCGGTCCACCTGGCGGGGGGGGGGGGGGGGGGGGGGCGTACACTGCTTTTGGCAATTCGCGGTCTCCAGTCAAGGACTCGTCTGCTCCAGCGGCCATCGGTCCTTCGACAGACATGGCCAGCCCACTGCCACTTCAGCCAGCTGATCCTCCAAGCTTTGTCGGTCACTATGTTCCTTCTCCGGAATATTTCAGTGTCTAATCACTGAACATTTAACTTCTTTTTTTTTGGGACATTTTTACACAGCACCATCTAGTCCCAAACTAAGCAGAGCTTGTGCTATGGGTACTAGACAATGATATAATAATTATATACTTTTTTTTTTGTAAATACATACTTATAATACATACGAAATACCCAGACCAACACAAACACTTATGTTCATCACATAAATTTTGTGTCCTGTGGGAATCGAACCCACGACCTCGTAATCAGCAGTCCGACACTCGAACCACTTAGACCACAGAGGTCGTCATTGATCATTGAACTTCATATAACATTAAATGACACACTAAGAAATTGTCATAATCGAATTGGAAGACATAATACACAGTACAGAATACAAATACTAGAGGGCTATGCTCGGAGTGTCCCTGCGTGATCGAATCAGAAATGAGGAGATTCGCAGGAGAACGAAAGTAACCGACATAGCCCGAAGAATTGCCAAACTTAAGTGGCAGTGGGCGGGGCACATTGCTCGCAGAACGGATGGCCGATGGGGCAGTAAAGTTCTGGAGTGGCGACCGCGTACTGGAAGGCGCAGCGTGGGTAGGACCCCAGAAGGTGGACTGACGACCTGGTGAAGGTCGCGGGAATCCGCTAGATGCGGAAGGCGCAGGACCGGTCGTTGTGGCGATACTTGGGGGAGGCCTATGTCCAGCAGTGGACGTCTTTCGGCTGAAATGATGATGATGATGATGATGACAGAACAAAACACAGTATTCCTGACTTGGTACATCTAACATGACACCATCCAGCAATAACCGACTATATCTGTACAAATTAATTCTGTTACTTACTTCCACCTTGAGCACAATCGTCGCCCCGCGCCCTCTGGACGGGCATTTAACATATTTGATGAGAGAATTTATTAAATGAACAATATTATAGTGGCCAGTACCCCTCGGTACGAGTTTGACAATTTCTAATACTATTATAGAATTCGTATGGTTGCCTTCACGTACGTTTAGTATCCGTGGTACCACGGTTATTTTTTCTTAACCGTGGTACCCCAGTCTACCACCAGTGGTACCACAGTTACTTTTTCATTATAGATGCTAGGGGCAACGGTATCATACATACATATTATCACGCCTGTTTCCCATTGCGGTAGGCAGAGACTATGGATTTCCACCTGCTACGATCCTGACACACCTCTTTCGCTTCATCTACGTCCATTAACCTCGTCATGCATGCTCGCTGGCATTTTTCGAGAACATCCGCGATTTGATCGCGATATATTCGCCGAGGTCGACCCCTTCCAACTCTTCCATCCACACTCGCTTCGTATACTTGTTTCGTCAATCTCCTCTCGTCCATCCTCTCTATATGTCCAAACCATCTTAACATACCTTTTTCAATCTTTGTCACTACATCTTCTTTCACTCCACAACGCTCCCTTATCATGTTATTCCTTACTTTATCTCTCAAAGTTACACCACACATACTTCTCAAAGCTCTCATTTCTACTGCATTTATTCTGCTTTCATGTTTCTTCTGCCATACCCAACTTTCACTACCATACATAAGTGTAGGCACTAACACTCCCCCATGAACAGCCAGCCGTGTCTGTTCATGAAGGTGTGTAGTGCCCCATTCACCTGATTACCAGCACTCACTCTCCTTTCAATGTCCTTCACATGCTTGCCATCTCTCGTAAACATGGAACCCAGGTATACAAAATCTTTCACTTTTTCCACCTTTTCGTCACCTATCAAAATATTGCACTCTGTCATAACTTCTTCCTTTTCAAAAACCAAAATGTTTGTCTTACTAACATTAACTTTCATTCCTTTACTCTTCAAAGCACCATCCATAGTTGTTACCATCTTCTGTAACTCCCCCTCCGACGATGCAAGGATAACTTGATCATCGGCTAGAGGAGACATTTGACAAGTAACCCATTCATTTCTAAACCATTTTCAATCTCTTTCAAATCTTTCAAACAACTGTCCATGAATAGATTATACGGTATCATAGAATAGGTAATAAGTCTTCTCTTTTCTTATGACGATATTTAAAACTATGCAGGGCGTCCCACGGATATGCCACATGGAGGGAAAGTACCCTGAATATTGTAGATGGCACATTTTACTGAAAGAAGACATTATTTGAATTTAAAAAAACAATTTAAACTGCATTCATAGATATTTAAATAATTACATGGTTGCACCGGAAATCGAACCTGTTACATGAGAAAAATAATCACCCTGTAGCTTTATCATACGGATCGAAAGGCTTCATAATAAGGATAATTTTTTGCTAAATAACATAGTGTCACAAATAAAAGGAAGACCATGAATTTTAACATTTGATGTGAAATTTTGATGCGAAATAATCAAATGAGTGCGACTTTGTATTCAACAGAAAGGGACTCATTTTGAGCATTTGATAAATTGATTAATTTTGTATTTAAAATGTTAATATTCATGGTTTTTCTTTTATTTGTGACACTATGTTATGTAGCAAAAAATAATCCTTATGAAGCCTTTCGACCGCTAATCAGCTGTTGAAGCGTGATTGAAGGAGAAACAAACAAATAAACAGACATACCTACATACTTTCGGATAAATCATAATATATTATTATACAAGCTGTTGATCTGTATTCGTGCCATCTATACTTCGTGGTATCGATACTGAACACGAATCAATAAAAAATCATTACCAAAAAATTCAATTTTTTAAATACCTCTTTGTACACAAATAATGAATACCGAGATATGAGAACCGAGTGTTGTGGCGTAACTTACGGACTGCGATGGGCTAATTTGATGATACAAATAATGAATTCACCCCGTGTTTCGGGCGCGGCCAAAAAATGATGTGTGCGAAACCAAAAAAAAAAAAAAAAAATTGTTACAGTTTACACAGCACCATCTAGTTCCCAAACTAAGCAGAGCTTGTGCTATGGGTACTAGACAATGGATATAATACTTATATACTTTTTTTTTGTAAATACTTACTTATAATACATAAGAAACACCCAGACCAACACAAACACTTCTATGTTTATCACACAAATATTTTTGTTCTGTGGGAATCGAACCCACGACCTCGTGATCAGCAGTCCGACACTCGAACCACTAGACTACAGACGTCAAAAATCAAAAATTTGGCAGAACGCCATCCTTTGACAATGCCGCCGCGCCGATGACTTATTCTCGGAATCATTCGGGTTTTATTCTCAAAGCCTTGCTAATGTTTCTAAGTGAAAATTTGGCTATTAAATTACTCTAGAATTGAATAAGTATTTTTAGATGACTGCACATTTTTTATCATCTGGTCTAGAAATATGGCATGGTTACAACAACAAATAACATAATGTAGAAAACTAGCTCATAGGAAGCCGCTATACACTTTACCTGGACTTGTAATACATTAAACGCATTTTAAGATACCCAGAAAGAGAGCGAGTTATGTATACTTTGCTGGATACCTAAACAAAACATGATACTATAGTAAAACAAAGTTTAACCGGATTAAATCGCGTATATTATTTAAATTGGTATTCCTGACGTTTCGAAAGCTTTGCAGCATTTCGTGGTCGCAGGTAGACTAAGATGACAAGTGTCTTTACAGATATTTCTAAAAAAGTATTTTTATCTACCGTACAATATTATCAATCAAAATCGTTTCGATGCACGCAGTAATCACTCACAATATCATTATCGTTTACAGTGTTGCGTGCTGTTTGGGACTTTATTATTTTTAGGACTGGGTTCCAAACAGGTGGTAGCTGCCAACCATCTTCTCTATTATACGTGGGACACTCAGAAAGTTTTGCGAAACTAAAAAAAATTGTTCTATACGTACATATATTTTTATCAAATCTTTTCAAAGTACTTTCCACCAGCCTCTATACAAAGATTCATGCGCCTAAACCAGTTTTCAAAACACTTTTTCCAGTCCGCCGCAGACACCTCGTTTACAGCCTGCTCGAACGCAGCCAGCGCATCTTCCGGCGACGAAAATTGTATCCCTTTGAGCTGATTTTTTATTTTTGGGAATAAAAAGAAGTCACACGGTGCTAGATCAGGGCTGTAAGGAGGGTGACCCAGGAGTTTGACTGGCGTGCTGTCCAGGAAGTCCCTCGTTTTGAGTGCGGTGTGCGCAGGTGCATTGTCGTGGTGGAGCAGTAGCCCGCGGAGCCCTGTGTTTGGTCGCTTGTTGCTTATAACAGAGAAAACTTCTGGCAAACATTTGGTAGTATACCATTCGGCATTAATGCTTCTTTGATCCCGTAAGGGAATTGATACCAAGTGGCCAGTCAAATTAAAAAAGCTAGCGATCAAAATCTTACCCCCGCTTCTAGATCGCTTCACTTTGGTAGGCGTTGGCTCATTTTGAAACACCCAAACAGTCGACTGGCGCTTGGTTTCTGGGTCGTATTGATAAATCCAGGACTCATCACCTGTAACGATGTCGTAAACACGCCGAGACGAGCCTGCTTCAAATTTGTTAAGCATATCACGGCACCATTCCACCCGGGCCTGCTTCTGAGCATCGGTGAGGTTGTGCGGCACCCAGCGTGATACTATCCTCCTCACGCGAAGATGGCTGTGTAGAATCTCGTGAACGCTTCCCGATCCAATCTTCAATATGTGTTGAATCTCCTGATATGTAATTCGCCTATTGTCTTGGATTAAATTTTTCACTGCTAGCACGTTTTCTTCGGTAACAGCCGTCAAAGGGCGACCGCTTCTTTCGTCATCCCCCAAAGTTGGTCGACCGCGCTTGAATTCGTTATACCATCGATACACGGTTGCCTTGGAAGGGCCTTCATCCATGAATGCCATTTGAAGTCTATCGTACGATTCATCCGGTTTCAGGCGACACTTGAAATCGTATAAAATCATAGCTCTAAAATGTTCCCGGCGCAGATCCATATTTCAGTGAGACACAATACTTTGAATTAACTCGCAAAAAATGTGGAGGGAAATTTTGAAATTGGAACTTACTTATTTTTACTTATAAATAATCATATTTTCGAAAAACATTATAACTGGCCAGTCTCCCATATATAAAAACTTTTTTTCGCAGTACTTTCTGAGGGGCCTGGTAATTAGGATGTTTTTTAATTTCAATAGCCTCACGGAGCATTCTAGGTACATATCGGTTTTCCTTCGGCAGAACTTGTGGTTTATCAAATCGAAGAAAATGGTTGGGTTTTTCTAGGGCATGTTCACACACTGCAGACTTCGTGGAGCGTCTGTTCTTGACGTCAGCTATATGTTATTTTATTCTAGTGGCTATACTACGCTTTGTTTACCCTATGTATGATAACCCACAATCACAATCAATCTTGTAGACCCCTGCATCTTGTAAGGGAATGTGACACTTCACCGGTCTGAGGAGTTGGCTGATCTTTCTTTGGGGCTTGAAATAGGTTTTGATAGAAGCACGCTTCAAGATAACTAAACTAACATAACTTAACTTTGTTTTATTATAATGTGTAGTGATCGCGATAACCTAAGAAATTATTATGATACTATACAAAATACTATAGGTTAGAACCAACCTACTTCTAAAAAAATCATGACCCCCAAAAAAGCGAATATTGAATTGAAAACAGCCTTTTTCTGTAATAAAATTAATAGCAGAGGCATTCGTTTATCCGTTGGAGCCATTCATACGTGAAAACTCGTAAAATTTAATTGCTCCATATAAAAATACAGTTAAAACTGAACGCCGGTATGTTAACGATAGAGCTTGGGTTGGTCGGTGTTTAAATAACGTATAACATCGCTGTCTTTATTTTGGAAAAGCTGAATTTAATTTGGTGCCTAAGCTGCTAGATTTATTATGGTCAAATAAGGAACAGGCCTGGAATGATATGTAAAAGACTGAATAAAAGCAGCTCCAGTTTTCTTAAAAATCTAATTAAAAATATGACGAAGGTAATCCTATATCAATTAATTTTCTGAATTATATTTCCGATCACCTTTTCAAAACCTCATAATGAGCTCCATAGAACTTCAAGAAAATCCAATTTTAATTTGGATTTAAATACCCTGGAGTAATTGATGAGTGGAGAGGTCATTGTGATGGTAATTTCATGGATGCCATTCAATCAGTGTAATAATTTGAAAAGAGAGGGGTTGTCCGTGTTTTGAAGATACGTAAAATAATTATTTGAAGGTAGGATTATCCTTTTTAGGGTTCCGTAGTCAACAAGGAACCCTTATAGTTTCGTCATGTCCGTCCGTCTATCCGTCTGTCCGTCTATCCGTCTGTCCGTCTTTCCGTCTGTCCTAATCCTTTACAGCTTAATAACTTCTACAGTTATAAACGTAAGTAAATTAAATTTTGTTAAAAAATAGTCTAGACATAGATCTCAATTTTAAAAGAATATAATAGTCGTGATTACGTATTTTAGGGCTGGTGCCCATACATGTGAAATGGGGATGAAAAAATTTTTTTCGCAGCACCCCCTCGTGTGGGGTATCATTGAATAGGTCTACTAAACTGAAGGTAATGTTTCATACATAACTTTTTTATCAGGTGTATAATCTACAAAATATAGCCCGCCAAAGTGGCTTGCAATGTGTCCCCCCCCCTGCCATTTCTAAAATATGCAACGTAGGAACTTATTATCTTCCACAATGATAGACCTTTGTAAAAACTATCTTTTAAAATTATTTCGAGTATAATGTAATTATAAATTTTCGAGTTATAGAGAGAAAACTGAAAAATACTTAAGACGTCCTAGTTCAAAGGTCATTGACCTTAGAGAAAAATTGTCTGAGCAAATAATGCTCCTTTATTTACTTTCTATTAAAAAAAATCACAAAAAGTAACTTTGTGTTATATTGAATGACACACTTCTTAAATTAACGCGAGGTGGCGCTGTTTACAAAAACTAAAATAGCAATGATTAATTTTCGATTTGATTCGTTTGTATTTAGACCTACTTAAGGAACCCTATAATACTGGGCATGGCCCGACATGCTCTTGGCCGGTTTTATTATGGTGTGAATAGGGATCCTCTCTTTCTGTTTTTGTTTTACTGGGTGATCAAAATATCGTCATTTAGCAAAGGAAAATTCAACAGGGTGATGCTTCTGCTCACACTCCTAACAAAATCTCTTAGCCTTATACAAGAAGATCTAAAATCATGCCTACATCACATACCCAAAGAGATAACTCCAACGAACCCGGAGTTTCAGTACAATAAAGGGCTGTAATAAGCGTCCTCTGAAAATATTTTCGTTTATAGCAAATATAGGGAATGTAAAAAGCTGACCTTTGCAAGGGACCTCATATTGTTTCACATAAAGAACTTGTGACGGAATCTAAACTAAGCTTTTGTGGGGCATCAGCAAAAAAGTGTAATATATTTTTACGGTTCGGGTTTTTTTTTTCGATGATTTGGTGGTACTAGTTTTTGCTGTGGATCTACGTAAGTACATTACCACACAGAAAAAAAAGATGTTATGTTATTGAAATATGGATTAAGATCAAGAAGCCACATGTTCTTATTGATGAAGATTATGGTCTATAAACTGTGTGTGTTTTTAACTTCTATGTCTGGTAGTCGACTACGAACTACGGCGTCGTCAACGAGATCGATTATTATTTTGGGGAAAGAGGTAGGGGTCTTGAACGCCCCTAAGCCACTGCGACCTGATAAACCATTTAAACCATTTATTTTGCCACACATATATAAATTAAACATATTACATGCAAAGGTAACAGGACAAGTTAATGAGAACATAACATGCATACAACATAATATGTATGGCAAGGGTTCCAGCTCAGTATTTGCTGTGCACAGCACTGATTTTCAGCTGGTCCCTCCCATCTGTATATCTTAAAAGTGAAATTTACGCGCACAAGAAAAAAAATTAGGTAAATGAAAGAAGACATCTGACATCAAATACCTAATACAAAAGATTGGAATTTTACTTCGAATTTTAATTTAACCAAATTATGTGTATTGTGTGTACCATTACAAATGAATTATTGTTATATTACCGAATTCTAAATGTTCCATGTGAATATAATAGAGCCCATTGGAACAAAAGTGATCTCTTATGCTTAGTGAAAACTTTAAAAAAAACTTTTTTACAAAAAATAAAACCAACTTCAAAAACCTTAACTAAAAAGTAAAAAATAAGTATTGTATGCATTTTAAAATCTTAACATAAACAACATTTTTAAGGCGGCGCGTGGTTGACCCTTTGCGTCATGTAATGTACATTCGAGCGCAATATCCATAGTAAAAACAGTTTATGTGAACGTACATGAAAATCACGCGCCGCCTTCAAAATGTTGTTTATGTTAAGATTTTAAAATACATACAATGATTATTTTTTACTTTTTAGTTAAGGTTTCTGAAGTCGGTTTTATTTTTTGTTAAAAAGTTTTTATTTCATACATTTTAGTTGTGGGTTGATTCATAAATGTTTAAACCAATTTGAGAATATATTTTTTATCAACCTTTGCTATCCCACTGCTGGGCAAAGATCTCGCTCATGTTCTTCCAAACGTCCAATCACTATCGTGAAAAAAAAACACGCATATCGGCCAAGGATTCTCAGAAAAACGAACCAATGAGCAGATCATCTAGATAGACGAAGCTAAAATAAACTGATTTATTGAAGCTAGTTAAAAAACTAGTCAGCCTAAGTCAATAAAATTTATATGGGACCACCGCGTGGACTTTCTCTACCAAATATAAAAAAACCACGTAAATCGGGCCACAAATCTCGGAGTAATCGGAGTACATACATAAAAAAAAAAAAAAAAAAAAAAAAAAGTATTATTACAAGTAAAATCTATTCCACTTTAAGCAATTGACACCTTTGACTTTTTCTTTCAAATTGATGCATTGATTGATTGATTGCATGATTGATCATATCAAATAAAATTCACGCCCAAAATACTACAACCATAATAGTACGTTATGATACAAGTGAGCTAAGCTGACTATCATACTCGAGGCTGGGTTGCAGCCCGAGCCGAAGGCGAGGGCGTAATGGAGCCGAGAGTATAATAGTCAATGCTCACGCGTGTCATACGACGTTTTTCAACACACTTGCGAGGAAAAAAACATACACACTTTTAAGACAAATATTGAATTTGTGAAAAATGGCGCGCGGGTTGCTGTAATCGCACGGTGACATACAGCAATGCGCGCGCAGGTGGTCGAAGGAAACCGCCAGACAGCCTAATATTAAAAAAATATAATAAATTGATTTTTTAATTTATAACACAAATTAATGTATAATTGACGTCTGTGGTCTAGTGGTTCGAGGGTCGGACTGCTGATCACGAGGTCGTGGGTTCGATTCCCACTCAACACAAATATTTGTGATGAGCATAAGTGTTTGTGTTGGTCCAGACCAAAAAACAAACAAATACAACAAAAAACAACAAAACAAATACATAGGAAACACCCAGGTGTTTCCTATGTATTTTAAGTATGTATTTACGAAAAAAAAAGTATATAAGTATTATATTCATTGTCTAGTACCCATAGCACAAGCTCTGCTTAGTTTGGGACTAGATGGTGCCGTGTAACCATGTCCCAAAAATATTTAAAAAAAAAATGTTAATTTATTGACAAAAATAAATAATTTGATGAACTGAAGTTGTTTATTTATCATATTTTAACTAATATCGCAGCAAAGAGTTTTTATGCCTAAACAAAATTGAACATTTTCTTAATAAATTATCTGTATTAATAAAAATATGATAGGTAAACATTTCATTTCATCATTTTTTTTATTTTGGCAACAAATTATTATAAATAAAAAATCTATTTATTATATTTTTAATATTAGGCTGTTTGGCGGTTTCCTTACACCATCAGCGCGCGCATACTATACGTCACAGTGCGATTACGGTAATCCGCGCGCCATTTTTCACAAATTCAATATCTCTGAAATCATCATCATCATCATTTCAGCCGTAAGACGTCCACTGCTGGACACAGGCCTCCCCAAGCATATATTGGGGGGATATACCATAATCGCCACGCTTGGCAGGCGGGTTGGCGATCGCAGTTGGTTGGTCAAATACTCAGAGAACGCTGCTGCCCATCCTCTGGTGAATCCCTTAGTCGTCTTTTACGACACCCATGAGAAGATATAGGGTGGTGCAATTCTTTACGTCCGGCACCACACGGAAATCTCTCGGGACGGGGATCTCTGAAATATGTTCATAATAATGTTTTTTCCTCGCAAGTGTGTTGAAAAACGTCGTATGTCACGCACGAGCATTGACTATTATACTATATATAGGCTACATTGCCTATTATACTATATTGTTTGCTATTTATAACAGCAAACTTAGCTCACTTGTATCATGTAATACATTACGCTAGTATAATAAGTTAATGACTACAAATAAATCTACCTCAGAAATAAAAGGTTGATTTTCCGATCTCACTATATTAAAAAAAACAACTGCGGCAATATTTTTTTGTCAACAGTCCACGTATATCATCAAAGATAGGTGGGATGGGGTGGGCAGAGCAGAATCGCAAACGTTTATTGGATGCGAAGCCGAACCAGACAGGATTCATATTTTATTGGTTCAAAATAATAATATTATGATAAATATTGCTGGTTTGTTTTATTTTCTACTTTACGGATTTTGTATGCTGGGATCGAGTTTTCTTGTTTTTTTTTTGAGACTCAGCGGGTTCTAGATAATCCACCGCTTGTCTTGTCGTGGGTATTGATAAAGGAGAGATATTGATTAGCAGCAAATTGCCTTATTTTGTGCTTCTGATGTTATGCACAAAATAGTGTAATTTTCAAGTATCAAGTTTTTTTTGCAATTAGCAATATTATTTTTCTTAAGTAATAATTTGCTTACTTACTCCTCTGGCTGTTCCGTGTGGTGCCGGATGTAAAGAATTGCACCACCCTATCTCTTCTCATGGGTGTCGTAAAAGGCGACTAAGGGATTCACCAGAGGACGGGCAGCAGCGTTCTCCGAGTATTTAACCAACCAACTGCGATCGCCAACCCGCCTGCTAAGCGATTATGGAATATACCCCAAAATTGCTTGGGGGAGGCCTATGTGCAGCAGTGGACGTCTATCGGCTGCAATGATGATGATGGTGACTTCTCTGGCTCAGCGACCCAAAGTGAGTCATGGCCTCCGAAACGAGAGCTCTCCACTTTGTACGATCTTTCGAAATATTTCGCCAGTTGGTAGCTTGAAGCTCATGCAGATCCACAGCATCTCCCCAGGGATATCTGGTACGACCCACCGGTCTACGTCTGATTGGTTGGCCCAGATACTCTCTCTTGGCTTCCCGATCCTCCCCCATGCGTTTGGCTTGGACTAGACTTTACAGCATGCACGCACCCTTTAAGGAAAGTCCTTGACCATGATAGATACGGTAGGAAAGTACGATAATTCTGCTTACCCTTATAAGGAAAGGAAAGCGCTATAATAAAGATTCGGGGAAGGTTTGACTTATTTGTTGTTCACAAATAAATCTTATATAAATCTTGATTTGTTTGTCGTAAATATCAAGAAAGTGGAAGGAACGAGATAATATGAAATGTTTGACGTTTGAGGCCGTACAGGCTTCGACTAAAAATAGACTAATCAGAGTAGGTAGTAGTTTAGTAGTAGTAGAGTTTCTTTGTGAAAGAACTCGTCCGGGGAAGTACTACCACCGTATCTACTTCCGCCAAATAGTGATGCTTGCATTGCTGTGTTTCAGTCTGAAGGTTACGGGTGCCGGTGAAATTCATTATCATCATCATCATTTCAGCCGAAAGACGTCCACTGCTGGACATAGGCCTCCCCAAGCATCGCCACAACGACCGGTCCTGTGCCTTCCGCATCCAGCGGATTCCCGCGACCTTCACCAGGTCGTCGGTCCACCTTGTGGGGGGCCTGCCCACGCTGCGCCTTCCAGTATGCGGTCGCCACTCCAGAACTTTACTGCCCCATCGGCCATCCGTTCTGCGAGCAATGTGCCCCGCCCACTGCCACTTAAGTTTGGCAATTCTTCGGGCTATGTCGATTACTTTCGTTCTCCTGCGAATCTCCTCATTTCTGATTCGATCACGCAGGGACACTCCGAACATAGCCCTCTCCATTGCCCTTTGAGTGACTTTGAGCCTTCTTATCAGGCCCATTGTGAGCGACCACGTTTCAGTACCGTAAGTAATTACTGGCAACACACACTGGTCAAAGACTTTCGTCTTGAGACACTGCGGTATTTTTGACGAGAAGATATTGCGTAGCTTCCCGAACGCTGCCCAACCGAATCGGATTCGACGATTGACCTCTTTCTCGAAGTTGGACTTACCTAGCTGGACAGTTTGTCCTAGGAAAATTATGCCGGTGAAATTACAATCACATATTGCACATATTAAGACTTTCCATCTTCATGTCTCAATTTGGCGAACTTCGACTGCGGTACCATCTAGGCAACAGCCCAGGTGGTATTGCAGTTGTTATGGGCAAGAGTAACCGCTTAACATCAGGTCGGCTTCTAGCTCGTTTCGACATCCTATACTATATAAAAGGTACTTCGTCACTATACATATGAAAAAGATGATTGACAAATTATATTATGAAAAAAATAACTGTATTGTTGCTATTTTTAGTCAGTTTCGCAATACTTAGGATGGTGTTACAAATGCTTGGGTTCGAAACTCATAACGTTATATATCTTTTATAGGTACATATTGTATCGTATATTTCGATACCAATTTTTTTAACAGTGAGGATTGTGATATAAAACTACTACAAGATTGAAGTTAAACAGGCTATTTATGTTACATCTATCTGACTACTATCTGAGGGTATATTTGTCTTTATCGAGTGACATGCCGAGATGATAAAAACAGTTGTCATTCGGCTGGGTAACTCACTTGAAATCAAGCGTTCGTAGAAGTCGCCATAACATAGCTATCCTCTTATTTTTTTTAAGTAGTAATTTAGTAATCTTGTCCAGATTAAAAAATCTGGTGATTGTTAAAGTGACTTATAAAATTATAGTGCTCTTATGTTTAAGAGTCTTACTCCCAGTTTCCGAAAGGCTGATCAACACAAAAATTAACTAATCGACTGTCAAATCTCAGGTCAAGCGATGTGATTGGTTGTTAGTATTTTTGCGGACCAATCACAGGAGCTGACATTAGATTTGACAATAGATCAAATTGATCAGCCTTCCAGAAACTGGGGGCTAATGTGACTATCAGCACTTAAGCATTGTAACTTTTATTGACTGCCTCGTTGGTCTAGTGGTCGCAAGCGCGACTGTTAAGAATAAGGTTCTGGGTTCGATTCCCAGTTCGGCCAAAAAGTGTTATTGGGATTTTCTGTCAACAAAATTTCTCAGTAGCAGCCCGGAATCAGAAGCCGGAAGCCGTCAGTCCTGCGCCTGATTACTCTCCGGTCGTGTCGAATTGCCGTCCCATCGGATTATGAGAGTGAGGGAATAGAAAGTGCACCTGTGTATGCGCACACACTTGTTTACTATAATATGTCCCGCGCAGATGGTTAGTTTCCGTTGAAATTGGCCACAGTGACCGAAATTCGGCTGGGAGATACTTAAGGTGGTTTCAAACCGGCGAGGCGAGGATTGGATGGGATGGGACCGAATTAATATTTCGCTGACCCTTTCACACCAAAAGATGAAAATCGTGAGCACGCGCCGACCAGAGGCGGCGCGCGTAGTCACGTGCCGGCACGCACCTGCTCTCGATGTACCGTTTTGCAATGTAATAAATACTCTATTCATGCAGCAATAAAGTTTAATGCAGTACCAACAAATATTTCAATTCTCGCCTCGCATATCCTCGCCTATCCAGACCTTTCACACCAAAGATGGGCGTGACGTGAATTGAAATTTTGCTATACAAATTTCAATTCTCGCTCGGCCCATCCTCGCCACACCTCGCCGGTGTGAAACCACCTTTAATGTCAATTTTGGAGACTGTTAATGCATCGTACTTATTTCTCACTCCGTTACTCAGTCCGTGTGGTGCCGGACTAGTCCGTGTGGTGCCGGACTTAAAGAATAGCACCACGCTTATCTCTTCTCATGGGTGTCGTAAAAGGCGACTAAGGGATTCACCAGAGGATGGGCAGCAGCGTTCTCCGAGTATTTAACCAACCAACTGCGATCGCCAACCCGCCTGCCAAGCGTGGCGATTATGGCATATCCCACCCTTAATTGGGGGAGGCCTATGTCCAGTAGTGGACGTCTTTCGGCTGAAATGATGATGATGATGACTTATTTCTTACCAATTAAAGTCGTCATAATAACACAATATCTCCATAATAATATTAAACCATAGTCTTCCCATCTTATTACCATCCATATGAATATATTTAGCTATAAAACAACCTAGACATGAAAGCTCCGCTCCGCTATCGCTCCGTGTACGCTACTATTAACATATCAATATGGCAATGAACTCATACGTATTGCTGGCGATGGCCCAAGATATAAGCTGAAGCGATTAAGAAGCTAGTGAATTTGTGAATTTGTGTCACTCATTAACCTACATGGGAGAGGCCTATGTCCAGCAGTGGACTGCGATAGGCTGAGTTGATGTTGATGATGATGATGATGATGATTAACCTACATTGTTCTCACACAATTCTTAGCAAATCATGTAACATTCATTTTTGTACTATTTAACATGGAAAGAGTATTTCCATGGAGTTTCTTGCCAGCTCTTCTCCATAGGACCAACATTTTGGAACCGTGCAACCATGGTATAATAAGATGTTTCACCAGGTATTCTCTTCCCGCAATGACAACGCGATGCCTCCAAGCTACGTCACGATCAGTGCTGCCATTGATTGATATCTTGAATATACTTAAGGAGATTTTTGTTCATAATGAATATAAAATAAATTCCTAACTAGCATAATTATTAGTTATCTCGTGTTATTCATCTAATTAGTTAATAAAGGAAACTATATTAAATTGCTAGTTAAAAAGTGATTCTTTATAGAAGAAAGTAAATGAAAAAATGCATTTTGCTCGGGTAATTTATTTTCACAAAGTGGCAGCACATCAAACTGACAAGTGTCACGCTAAGAGCCCGCTATTGGCTCCACAGCCGATGACGTAGTACGGAGGCAATCACGTGACCTAGCTGTCACGGGAAGAGACTACCTGGTGTTATTATACCATGCGTGCAACTAGATTCTTGACGTCTTAAAGTGCATCTAAATTCTTATTCGAAATAAAAACTTTTGAATTTTGTTTTATTTTTAAAAACGAAATTCTATTCATATCTAGAACATGATTATCAAATGTGTTTTTTTTTTGTTATATGATCTAAAGTTATATGAACTAAAGGCCCACCTGATGTTAAGCGGTTACCTTTGCCAATAACAACTGCAATATCATCGAGGCTGTAGCCTAAATGTTATTGCAAGTCGGTTACTGCCTCGTTGGTCTAGTGGTTGCAAGAGCGACTGCTGAGCGTGGGGTCCTGGATTCGATTCCCGGGTCGGGCAAAGTGTTATTGGGTTTTTTATCAGGAAATTCTCAGTAGCAGCCCCGAGTCTGGATTTGTGCCCGGTCAGTGGCAATAGGCTCGCCCACTATTACATGGGACTATAACATAACTGGCGAAATGTGGGTGTACTATACACCTCTGCCTACCCCTTCGGGGAAATACAGGCGTGATGTTATGTTAAGTAGGTTCACCAAAATGAGACATGAAGATGGAAAGTTTCATGTGATTGTAATATCACCGGCACTGGAACACAGCGGAAATTGTGGAAAGAAAAAGTATGCATTACTGTTTGACGGCAGAAATTGGTAGGTTTTATCATTTTTGTGCTTTTAAATCCAATATTTTGTATTCCTTCCATAGATAGATAGATAGAATATACTTTTGTACATACGTACGTAATTGTACACCATGAAAATAGTAGTAAACAGGAACAACATATAAATTATGGGTACATGGGTGGTCTTATCGCTAAGAGCGATATCTTCCAGACAACCTTTGGATGGACAAAGAAGACGTAAGATCTAGATAATGGGGGCAGTCCGTGGCGTACTAGTGCATGTTAATAAACTAAAATAAATAAAAAGCACAAAATATATTACACATATAGGTATCATAAATATATATAAATAATCTTACAATTTAGAATAGAGATTGGATACATAGGCAATGTCTTAATAAATTACAATCTATTTGGAAAGGTATCGTGTATGTGTGTCATGAAGGAACTCCAAACTGTTAAACAACTGTAAACTGTCCATACTGTTTCCTGTAGTGATCAAACTAGCAAGTGTAGCTCTCGACTGGCGACCGGCACGATGGCGCATCCTGGGATTTTTCGCTAGTTGGCGAGGCAGCGTTTCGTGTGTGGCTAGCACACTAATTGGGCCCCCTACTACCTGCGGTCGGCCAGCGGTGCATCGTGCCTTGGATCCCACTACCCTCCGCGATTAACCTCCCAATGTGACAATATCAGCGCGCGTCAAATTCGTCTGCTTGCAGTGAAACAACTATTTCGAGCCATCCTCTCATGGCTACACCGGGCATCGTACCGGAACACGACTGGGCCGCTTGGCGGCACATCTTTGCCCGGTGGGTGGTCGCAAGCCGTCGGCCGTGGCCTACCACCATTATGTCACCCGATTTTCACCACCCAGGGATCTCGTGTAGGGATCCAAAAAAGGGGTACCCTCCTGCGGACGGTTTCCTTAAGCCAGTGCGAATTGACGTGGTTGACTCCATCCCCAAATTTGTCTGGACTTTAAAATAGACTTTGATCCCTGAGTTTGTTTCAGCGTTTCTTCAAAGGTAGTCCCATTGGAAATTCTTACTTGTAAAAGTGATTTTAATATCTAATTTGCAGTATAAGACAAAAAAAAACAAAAACATGATAAAAATTAATGATGAAATATGTTTGTAGGTATGTTGCTGATTGATGCGTGAAACTGTTCCATGAATGGGTTCTAATATGATAATAAACAACGAGATACCGCGGCGAACGCACGTCGCTATTAATTTTTTTTTATGTAATAACTAATAATTATCAAATAGACGACATCAAATCGGAAACAGAAGTTTATACTTCTTCACAGTCCTGTCTACATTTTGGAACAACAAAAACATTTTAACATTCAGTATTTTTACTTACTATCAATAATTTAATTTCATTTCTACAACAAACTGCGATAATTATTTTCTAGATTAGTTGTTCAAAAGATAATTAAAACTGATTGATTTTTTGATTATTCGGAGGCCATGACTCACTTTGGGTCGCTGAGCCAGAGGAGTAAGTAAGTAAGTAAGAAGTCTATTGTTTTATTTAGGTACGTACGTGTTACTGCAATCGACTTCACCGATCATTAAAATATGGGACAAAATTTTCTCAATTATTCGACTTATTCTACTACACTCAGGCTGAAAACCCTTTAGTAGATAAAGCTGAGCTAATCCTTCATCAGCAAATAATATAATAGATTGAAATTATAACTCCTGACTGAATAAACTGAAAGTGGGCTCTATCTACGCCTGAGGGACCGTTTTATAATTACAATGTTTAAATAGCCTGGCTTAGGATTTGTTTAAGCAATGTTATCAGTCATATTTACCGAATAGAAATAGATATCTGTAGTTAAATATTCATAAGGTTTTACAATAACGTGTATTGTCCTTGATAGGGTTATAATCATAATCATAATCAAACGTTTATTTGCCAGAAATACAATAATAGTATAAAGGTAAGATCCAACGTAACAGTGATGACCATCATCATCATTCATCAGTTCAGCCAAAAGACGTCTACTGCTGAACATAGGCCTCCCCCAAGCATCGCCGCAACGCCCGGTCCTGCGCTTTCCGTATCCAGCGGATTCCCGCGACCTTCACCAGGTCGTCGGTCCACTTTGTGGGGGACCTACCCACACTGCGCCTTCCAGTACGCGGTCACCACTCCAGAACTTTACTGCCCCTTCGGGCCATCCGTTCTGCTACTGCATAATACTTTGTAACGGGGGGTATCCAGTATCCAGCTAATAGGCGTCTAGAGGCTTACTGGTCTGTGTTTAGATCCTAGTGCGAACATTACGCCAGCATACTCACCAATATGGGTCTATAACTTCCAGTATTATGGCACAAATTCTGTCCTTTGGGCACAAATTGACACAAAATATGCACTAAAGTTTGGCATTATCAAAATTGCTCAATCCCATTGTGAATGCTAGGGTGAGCCACACTCAGCTCGCCATTAATCAGGTTTTAGTGGTACAGTTTAGCTGCTGATTTTAGAGGTACAAAGTAGCCAGGGCGCTAGTGCTAGTGCCTATTTGAAATAAAAACTTTTAATTTGAATAACGGTCCATCTGTCTCTGACGGTTTTCCAGTTCGCTTTCAGTTTATGCGATCATCGTCCTCCGAAATACATGGCCTTCTACCACTTAAAAATTCTGCAAGCTATGTTATAATTGTTTTTCTACAAATAATCTCCTTTTTGACGGCACCTTTTGTAGAAACGCTTCTAACAAAATTTTAATATACTTACATAAATTCTCTCGCTTATAACATAGACCACACATCACAGAGATCTGCATTTGACGGTAGACCTGTATTTAGCATATTAGGCACGGATTTACACTTCCGAATAAACAGGAGTAATTCCCCGGCTTTCTGAAATTATAATTCCCCATTTTCCGATTTGGTCTACGCCGTATTTCCCAGATTAATATAGTTGTTTCAGCATAAGATCATCTGTTGTGTATGAGTTTCGGATGTTGAACAGCGTGTTTGGGGTTGGAAGCATATTCTATGTAAGTTAGTTATCGAGCGAGAGTTTGGTTGAGCTGCGGTGCTATTAGCAAACTTTTGAAAAGTTTAGTTTTCGAAGTGATATTTGATCGGCAAACGAAACAAAACGACCACTTCCTGCGACCACGAAAAATGCGAAGTATTCGAAACATCAGGAAAAGTAATTTTAATAATAATACACGATGTAATCCGGTTAAAATTAAAGGGTTAATTATCCGGTTGATTATTAGTTAGAGGGGCTCGTAGCGAAGCAACGACTGCACGGATTGTATGATCTGCAAGGTTAAGCTGCACTTGCCGCGGTCAGTCTGTGGATGGGTGACCGTTTCGTTACACATCGAGACCCCTCCGTGCCGCGGAGAGCACGTTAAGCTGTCGGTCCCGTTTGTCATACGAAAGAAAGAAAAGAAAGAAAGAAAGATTTTATTTAGCACAGGACAGTGACAGCACAACAAATAACATTAAATAAAGTACTAAAATAGATATAAGTAAAACATGAAGTTGCTCCGGCATGCCCATGCCAAAAGGGTCACCAACTCAGCATGTGCTGGCGTTGAACATCCAGCGCTGATTACGAGAATCTATGGCAGTCTTTACGGGTAGTCAGAAGCCTGAAAGTCTGACTTACCCAGTGACTGGGTTGCGGGGGTCTGATGGCAGTCGCTCCATGTAAAATACTGATGTTCAGCTGCATCTGGCTAGACTGGAAGCCGACCCCAGTATAATTGGGAAAAGGCTCGGAGGATGATGATGAATCCGGTTAAAATTGTTTTATTAAGAAACAAAACGATTTGAGAACCGAACGGATTCAGAAATGCTATTCAAAGTTCTTTAATTTTCATTGATCCTAGTTTCCGTAAATTGACTAGACCTATCCTAGATGGATCGAAGACATCAATTTATGGAAACTATTCCGAGAGCCTTTTGTTTTCGGAAAGGACTCGATGTAAAATTAAAGAACTACGAATAGCGTTTCCGAATCCGTTCGGTTCTCAAATCGTTTTGTTTCGTAATATATTTAATTGGTTTTCCTGATGTTTCGAATGCTTTGCAGGGTTCTCGGTCGCAGGAAGTGGTCGTTTTTTTTCGTTTGCCGGTCTAGTTTCACTTCGGAAACGGAAGTTTTTCGAACGTTTGAGAATCCCACTGCTGGTAAGTTATTAAAAGAAAATACAAACATATAATGTGTTTGAAGAGCTTATTCAGGGCATGACATAGCACTACTTTTACTATCAGACCAAACCTGAAATCTCAAAAAAACCGATGTTCCCTGCTAAATCATCGACGTCGCTCGACAAAATGTAGGGAAAATCTGCTCCGATTATTTTTCGCGATTTCAGGGTTAGCCCAGGCAGGCACATATAGAAATATAGGGCAGGTAATTTAGCTTGGTAAACAAAACTTCAAGAAAGAAGCCGACAGAAGGATCCAGTTGGGCTGGACAGCATTTGAAAAACTTCGCCGAGTCTTCTCGTCGCCTATACCGCAAAATTTGAACACCAAGGTCTTCAACCAGTGCGTCCTGCCAGTCATGACTTACGGTGCCGAGACGTGGACACTAACAGTTGGGCTAATCCACAAATTCAAAGTCGCTCAGCGAGCTATGAAGCAAACTATGCTTGGAGTTTCTTTGAAGGATAAAACCGAACAAGATCCCGAGATCCCACAGACATACTTTACATACACATGAGACATTTCATTTAGCTCACTTGTATCATAATGCACTATTATCTCAGCTTATAGCTTTTTCAGATAATAAGATATTTTACTTCGAGGATAGGTAATTAAAAAATCTTTTTAACATATACGCTTTAATTCAATTTTATGCTGATTACACAAATGAGCTTTATGTAAGTACGTAATATCAAAGTCACATATTTTTTTGGAATTACAGAATAATTTACAACCTTATGATTTTATCGATTGGGCTTATTTTACAATGATCGCTGAAGATGAAGTTATCGTAATTTGAAATATAGTTTCATCAACTTGTTTTTTTATTCTTGAAAAAAAAAAATATAAATGGATCCGATAACTTATAAGAAAAATACGAATTGATATTATTTTTAAATAACAAGTTGGTGAAACTTTAAAGATTAATTATAATTTATTTAACAATAATAAATAATTAGAAAATACTTTTTTTTTAAGATGTGGATTCGTTCAAAAAGTGTAAATAATGTCTACATTTAAATTATTGTATTAAATTAAAATTTAAATCGAAATAAAAAAGAACTAAATAGTAATTAGGGACCACATCTTTTCATAATTTATACTGACGATTATTACCGAAGTTTTAACATTGACTTGTTTAATTAATTAATTATTTTAATTATCTTATTCATATTGACAATATGTTTTGAACATTCGATTAGCACTTACCACTAAATGACAAGCTCATGTTTTTTAAAATAAAATCAAGAAAAACAGCAACAATATTTTGCAACGGAATAATGGTGTAAAACATTTTTACAAGAGGCCTTCTTTATGTAAAATGAGAAAAAAATATATAACTTCGAGACAAAAATTAGTAACAAGTTTACAATACATTTTTTTATTAAAATTGAATGAGAACGCAATGCCTCGATTGTATTGATCAAAATTCAAGGAAATCGTTATGAAAAGAATGCACTTATTACTAAAAAGTTCGTTTTCATATCTTTATACTAAATTGGCAATATTTAAAGTGATATTTTATTCTCAAAATGGCGTAAAAGTATAAGGCACGGTTTTAATATTTCACTAAATTTACTTAAATGTAGAAGGACGTCAACCCAGCTAATTTTTATTATCTAAATGGTTAGTTAGTCGCGAAAGAAAGATTAGTTTTGGCACTTTTTCAGTTCATACATTTTGAACAAAAAAATAAAATTTAAAACAAAAATATATTTTTATTTGATATGTTTTAATAATTGTAACTTTTATACTTTCATGTGAGAAAGGAAAATAAAGGAAATAAAAGGAACCAAAATAAAACAAAAACAATATTATTAGGTTTTTTATTTTTATTCGAAATGTAACAATAGACTTTTTGTAAATATAAAATCGTATTTCGTCATTGGATGGACTCTCAAAGTTGGAGAACTAATTAAAAGGAATTGACAATCAGTTGTAATTTTAGCAAAAATCATAGCAATTGTTACAATTTCGATGAAAAGAAAAATATAATAGAAAATAATTAAGTATCTTAATAACTTAAAGTATAAAATTAATAAAACTTTGGCATGTGTATTATGACCGATTAAATTTTGGGGCTGAAATGCTATTAATGTAAAAAATACAATTAGTACATATTATTTACAAAGAATCAAGTTGGACATAAATTAAAATTAATTGAACTTATTTTTATTGTCAGTTCGCGCTTTGAATATTATTATTTTTCTTATTTACATCGTAAAAATGCAGAGAAAAGTAACTTACGAGTAAAAATTTACAAAATAATAATAAAAACTGTAAACTTGTGTACAGTTATTTTTTGTAAAAAATTACAATTTACAGTTTATAAATGACAGTCGTTCAATATTTGACACATTACGTAATGGGGTCTTTATAATAGTTTTATATTTAATTGAGAAGTTTTCAGAAAAAAAAATAAACATACAAAAAGAAAATGTAAGTACAAAATGTAGGTAATTTATAAAATTTATCTCAAAATTAATGAGAAAAATTCGTCAGGAACAACTTTTTAAGTTTAGAAAACCATTTTTAACAATAAAAATGTGTTTAACATTATCTAGAGAACAATTTTATATAAAAAACGATGACAGGATAAAATTCAAAATTTTTCCCGATTTTATAATTTCTTGTTTTTTTCAAAAATCGTATTTTTATAACAATCATAATTATCTTAAAAACTTAATTACGAGAGATCCTTTTATGGAATCAATACAAATTTGGATTCGCATATAAGTACTTTGTTCGACAATTTGTAGAAGTACTTACTTAAATTATGAACATAAGAAAACATTAAAAAAGCTCATTTATTTTCATAATTTAGTCAGAAGTAAAGTAACTTTTGTCCATTTTATTAAACTGACATTATGTATTAAAATAAGACGTATCAAATGTAACTTTCAATCTTAAAATTTAAATTTTATAGTAATACCTAAGTACGACAATTTCTTTACATTCTAGCGAAATGAATCTAACGTCAAATTGTCGAACAACACAAGCAACACAATCCAGCCATTAAACAAAATTTAAAAGAATAAAATCGTACATTTATTTTAATCGTACATCTAAAATGATTTTACAATTGGACATTGAAAAAATCATATTTTTTGTTCGCCTATGTCATTTGGACGTATTACCTATTATAATATTGATAATTCAGTCGAACATTTTTAATACAACCCGACTAGCCCAAATTCTAAATTAGGCAACATTGTCATATCTATCTACGCGATGGACACTAATCGTTTGACAGTTCGTTCTTGTATCACATTCAATTATTTTAAATCTATCTACAATTTTATCTAGTCCATTTTATTTACACCACATCACTTTGTCATTTTACACTCATAGCCGACGTTACACTTTTAGTTTTCACTTTACATTTTTAGTGTTCACTTTACATTTTTAGTTGTCACTTTTAGTTTTTAGTGTTCATTTTAGACTACGTGTGTCTCACTTCTTTTGTTAAAAGATTCGTCGATGGTTACGTTTTGTTTTTTGTTTTCTTTTTTGATGGTCCCGTACTGGGGGACGTCTGAAGTGAGATTCTGTACTGTGAGGATCTGACTTGAGTTTTGTGGTGTGCTCGATGATATGGGGCTACCGTACTGGTTGCCGTATTTGTGGCGAGATGGGTCCTTTAGGATGGACTGGGGTTGCTTCGGCGCTGGAGTTTGAACTAGGTGCTGAAACAAAATGATCTGTTAGAATTTGTGTAAAGACGCAGTTAATTTCTCTTTGGGAAAAGTCACATAATTTTTTTTTAGACTTTGAGCGCACAATGAAATCAAAACAAAACGAAAATTTTGGCTAACCTCGACGTTTCGGCCAAGTTGCAATCGAGAAGTGTTCTCGTCGTGATTTGTATACATGTATGTACGCCGAAACTGTTACGTGTTGTGTGTTATGTTACGAAAAACCAACCGCGGGTAGGTTGAGAAAACACCCGCCGCGCAAGACGATGACACCGCATACTTCAGTCTGTTCGTAACCACGGCCAATGCAACTTGGCCAAAACGTCGAGGTTAGTCAAAATGTTTGTTTTGTTTTGATTTCATTGTGCGCTGAAAGTCCCGTAAATATAGTTCAATACGGTCGCATAATGTAATAACAAGGATTAGGTAATTATTTAGTTAGCTTAGTGCTTAATATAAATATACTCTTGTTGTTAAAATTATATTTTCGCGAGATGATTAATAACTCGACTATTGAAATGGCCGACTGTCCCAATTTCAATGGACTTTTTGTCAACTCATTGACAACAAAATGGTTGATACAATTTTAATATACGACTTCAGACCGTACAACTTCACATTTATGGTAGACAAAGACCATTTAGCCTCAGAACTGTGGTGAAAAAAAAAAACGAGTGAGCTTTAGAGCACACGACTGAAGTAAAACTTCACTAACTTATATCTCCGTCAATACTATTTCAATGAGAACAAAGGAATGGCGGCGCGGCGCGCTTACATCTGCCGGCGCTGTGTCGTGTACCGCGCCTGGCTCCCCGCGTCCCACACTATCCCCTCCGTTCGCCTCGCCCGATCACACTTTTCGTAACGCTCTCGCCAGCTTACTTCCCAAGTCAAACGTGCGTAAAGAAGTTTTACTTCAAAAACAAAATAAACGAGTCCATTTCAATTAAATCCAATAGAATTTGAGTCACGTCCATTTCTTACGGCATTTACACAATTATGTTCTGGGCATAAAATGACAAAGTTTTCGCAAAAAGTTCGAATTTTACTCGAAATCCATCATTGAAAACTTCTTGAAGATTGGAATTTCAAAGCTCAGAATGAGAATTTATTGTTAATTAATCTGAAATAAGGAAAATCTGGTTTTATGATAAAAGTATTATAACCGAGAGGAGGAGGGAGAAGTCTATTACTGGAAGACGCAGCGTGGGTAGGCCCCACAAGGTGGACCGACGACCTAATAAAGGTCGCGGGAATCCGCTGAATGCGGGAAGCGCAGGACCGGTCGTTGTGGCGATGCTTGGTGGAGGCCTATGTCCAGCAGAGACGTCTTTCGGCTAAAATGATGAACCGAGACAAAATACGAATGAAATAAAGACTTAGAAACCGCTGTCTTTGGTGTAAATTCGATGGCAATGATCATCACCGCATCGGTGGTATCGAAAGGTAATTAAAGGATTACATCAAGAGCGTATTCTTGTCTGCTACCTTATAATATTATTATTATTATACTTTATTGTACACACAAATACACATTAATATTACAATAGGAAAGCTTATGTACATCGGCGAGCTTAACTCAAAAATGAGTTTTCTTACAGCAAACCTTAGAGCGATAGAGAGATGTTGATATATTAATAGAGGATAAAAACAAGTGTACAACAGAATAACAAAAATTTTGACTACATAACTTATCTAATATTCAAATTTTTCTCAAACACAAAGTGGAAATGACAATCTTACTTCCTACTTATAATATTGTAAACGTGAAAGTTTGTGAGGATGTATGGATGTTTGTTACTCTTTCACGCAAAAATAACTGTATGGATTTTAATGAAATTTGTTACACCTTATATGTATAAACATAACATAACCAGCCCATTACTGTCCCACTGCTGGGCACGGGCCTCTTCTCAGTACGAGAAGGCTAAGGCCTTAGTCCACCACGCTGGCCTAGTGCGGGTTGGCGGACTGCACACACCATTCCGCACATGAATTCGAAAAGTCAGAGGTGCGGGCCGGTATCGAACTCACACCCTCCTGCATGGAAGGCAAGCGTTCAACCGCTAGGCTATCACTGCTTATATGTATATAGTATTAGTATTACAGTGATAATATAGTCTTACCTGTACACAATTGCCCTGATGCAATACGGTGACGTCAGGGGGCGGCACGGCGGCCATCTTGTCCATCCTCTGTCGCCTCAGAGTGCCGCCAGCCGATTGTCTGTCTAAAGGTAGAATTCTTTATTGTTTAATGTATCTGAGCTCTTTTAAAAGCAACCGGAGTAGAAATAAAGAGTAAGGAAATAATGAGACTATAATTTGGGATTTACAATAAAACCCACAGAAATAGATAGAATGGTTGTAATCACAATTTTACTTGCGATTCATGTGTGGCAACTTTCCGAACAAACTACGCCTTAAATTATGACGTCATCATTTAAAAAAAATTAATTTTACTCAAATGTACTTTACAGCTGTTGTTTCTGCAGTTAGAAACAGCACAATAAAGCATTTTTGCGGGTTTTTGTTACAGTATTTATAGAAACAAGTCATAAGGCGTGCTGGGAAAGGATTTGAAATATCACGCGCACCCTGCCCACATGGTCATTCTATCTATTTATGTGGGTAGACCTGTGTAGAATATAATGGTCTCCTATGCGTGTTAAGTCCACGCATTTTTTTAAATAAATAATAAATATTATTGGGACATTTTTACACAGCACCATCTAGTCCCAAACCAAGCAGAGCTTGTACTTTGGGTACTAGACTATGGATATGATACTTATTTACATATTTTTTTTGTAAATATATACTTATAAGACATAAATAACACCCAGACCAACATAAACACTTATGTTCATCACACAGACATTTTATGATTAGTAACACAAGTGCTGCGCACAATCATAGTGAAGCCAAAAAAAACTATGATCCTTCGTGTACAAACCAGCGCTCACGCACACACTATGCACCTGAAGGATATTTGCTTTCGCGATGCTTACTGGACGATGCCGCGACAGTGTACTGAGAGGGGTGAGCGAGCACGGTTTGAGGTGTATGTGTGTGCGTAAGCGCTGGTTGTACACGAAGGAGCATAGTTTTTTTTGGCTTCACTATGATTGTTCACAGCACTTCGTCTAAATTTTTTACTGTCTGTGTTTAGTAACATAAAAATTCTTAAAGATGTCGTATCAGCCACTCAACTATAAGATTATTATGTAGGTATCTGGAAAATATTACTTTTTTGTTACAATTTCCACGAAATATTCAAAAAGCTGAAACCACAAAAACTATTGTTTAACTAGGTACTTAAAAAAATCCTAACAATAAAATTCGAGGTATTTTTATCAAGGTAGATAGGTACTATTATATTTTAATAGATTTCTTTAACAAAGGTTTAATAGCCGTCCCAACCTAAACTTTTAGTCCTGTAAAGTCTAAAATAAACACCTTTTGATACCTTTTTGGGTACAGTTACAGGTAGGGTTGCCAAGCATAACATAACATAACATCACGCCTGTATTTCCCCGAAGGGGTAGGCTGAGGTGTAATAGTACACCCACATTTCGCCAGTTATGTTATAGTTCCATGTAATAGGGGGCGAGCTTCGATCTTTATCGAAGGGGGCGAGCCTATTGCCACTGACCGGGCACAAATCCAGACTCCGGGCTGCTACTGAGAATTTCCTAATGAAAAAACCCAATAACACTTTGCACGACCCGGGAATCGAACCCAGGACCCCGCGCTCAGCAGTCGCGCTTGCAACCACTAGACCAATGAGGCAGTGAGGAAGTATATGAAAATACTCTTAAATATAACAACAGGTCAGGCCAACAACAGGCCGCTTAACATCAGGTGGGCCTTTAGCTCGTTTCGCCATCCTATACTATAAAAAAAAAAAAAAAAAAAAATAATCCTACCATATTAACGGATAATAACTGACTAAGTGACAAGACAACTACACGACTACTACTCGCCTCCGCAGGACTTACATATTATATGCCTGCATGTGTCCCCGGGTGATGCTAAACGAGTGACGCTCCTTAGAGCATTATCATCCTCCTCACCTTGTCCCAATTATGTTGGGATCGGCTTTCAGTCTCAACAGATGCGGCTGAACAACACGGAGCGATGGCCATCAGACCCCCACAACCCAGTTACAGGGTAATACCGACATTCGGAGGTTAGACCAGTTGTCAGACTTTCGGGCTTCTCACTACCCGTAACGACTGGCAGAGATGTTCGTATGGCAACCGGGACCGACAGCTTAACATGCTCTTCGAGGCACGGAGGGGTCTCAATGTGCAACGAAATGGTCACCCATCAACGGACTGACCGCGGAAAGTGTAGCTTAGCCTTGAAGATCATACAATCCGCGTGTTTGCTACTTAGCCACGAGCCCCTCGACGATCCTTAGAGCATATAGGGTAAAAATACTGGCGTACAAAATAATATGAACAAACAGAATGAATCTAATCAAGGGAAAATAAGAGCAGACTGCAATGATTTCTTCAAATCAAGGACATACAAAATATAAGCTTCACTTACCATCAAGCGCATAGTTGTGTGACGGGCTGGCCATGTGTGAGGGAGAGCCACCCGGGAGCCCACCGTTCATCAGGTGCGGCTTGGGGAGCGGCTGCCCCCCATACTGCTGCGGGGGGGTCGGGGTGCGGCCTTGTTGCTGGTAAAAAAGAGTCCACGGTAAGTTCATGTGATATCATCATTTCAGCAGAAAAATGTCCACTGCAGGAAACAGGTCTCCCCAAAGGGGGGGGGAGGTTATGCCATAACCGCCACACTTGGCAGGCGGGTTGGCAATCGCATTTAGTCGAATAAATACCCAGAGAACGTTGCTGTCCATCCTCTGGTGAACCCTTTAGTCACCTTTTACGACACCCACGAGAAGAGATGGGGTGGTGCTATTCTTTGTGTTCGGCACCACACGGAACATCATGTGATACAGTGCTAGTTATCTTCAAATAATATTTACACGGCAAGTGGAGTAACTTCGAGAAAGAAGCCAACAGAAGGATCCGTCTAGGCTGGGCAGCATTTGGCAAACTTCGCCGAGTCTTCTCGTCGCCTATACCGCAAAGTTTGAAGACAAAGGTCTTCAACCAGTGCGTCCTGCCAGTCATGACTTACGGTGCCGAGACGTGGACACTGACAGTTGGTCTAGTCCACAAATTCAAAGTCGCTCAGCGAGATATGGAGCGAGCTATGCTTGGAGTTTCTTTGAAGGATAAAATCCGTAACGTGATTATCCGGAGAAGAACCGGAGTGACCGACATAGCTCGTAGGATCAGTAAGCTGAAGTGGCAGTGGGCTGGCCATGTCTGTCGAAGGACCGATGGCCGCTGGAGCAGACGGGTCCTTGAGTGGAGACCGCGAATCGGCAAACGCAGCGCAGGGCGCCCCCCTGCCAGGTGGACCGACGACCTAAAGAACGTGGCTGGGGGGGACTGGATGCGGAAGGTAGAGGACCGAGCGTTGTGGCGCAACTTGGGAGAGGCCTATGTCCAGCAGTGGACTGCGATAGGCTGAGTTGATTGAAGTGGAGTAGATTCTTAACGGAATGGTGGCCACTCCCGGCTGGTTAGAGCTGTCAACGAAATCGAGCTTATGTCAATTCCTAGAAAAATGCAGTACGATTCGATACTAACTCGAATTCAAATTCGATTGATACAGCACTCGATCCAGTCGGAAGCACGTTTGATGATATTTGAAATAATTTGATAATAATTTAAACCACGTCTTTTATAAGAAAGTGAGTTAATATTGCATTGTCATCCAGTCTTGAGCTATGTAAGGTTTCAAGTATCAAGCTCATCGAGAAGTTAATTTAAAATCGATTTCAAAATCTGTGCTGAACAAACAGACATGACTGAAATTATTATTATTATTAAGAGCCTGTACAGTCCCACTGCAGGGCAAAGGCCTCCCTACTCTCCTTCCACCTCTCTCTGTCTGTGGCTAATAAGGACCAGTTTTTTTGAAAGTTGTCCAGTTCATCCCGCCATCTCCGTCTGGGCCTGCCGCGTTGGCGTTTGCCATTTGTGGGGGCCCATTGGGTCGTACGTTTGGCCCATTGGTCGTCTGGCATGCGGCAGATGTGTCCAGCCCAGTTCCACTTCAGCATGGCAGCTTTCCGAGTGACATCAGTTATTTTTGTCCTGGAACGGATGATTGTATTCCTAACCCGGTCAACAAGGTTAATTCCCAGAATACTCTGTTCCAATGCTCTCTGGCAAACCTCGAGCGTGGTCCTCTGTTGAATTGTCAAAGACCATGTTTGAGAACCATATGTGAGGATGGGAAGAATGCATACGTCCATGAGTCTCTTCTTAAGGGACAGAGGAAGATTACCTTTCATGAGTTCTTTCATGGCCCAATAGCTCTTCCAGACATTTTCGGTGCGTCTTGCAGCTACCTTATTTTGTCTTGCCTGGAAAGAGAATATTTGACCTAGATAGAGGTACTCATCATCATGAGTACCTCTATGACTGAAAGCGAGTAAATAAAAACGAGGAAAAATCGTGATATTTATCGCACAATTTGTTACTCCGATCAACCATCGCTCGATATCGCACGCAAAAATCGTGTTTGAGGTTTGTCTCTCTATACTCTGGTTAATAGTATAGAACGAAAATTGACATTGACAGTTTTTAAAGGCAACTCGGGACATAATTTGACAGTTTAAATTGTGGAAAGAAAAAATCGCTCACGAGCATGATTCGAACCTGCGACTCCTGGCTCAGTACGCCAGTGCTTTAGCCACTAAGCTACCGTGAGTACTGCTCGTGGTAACGAAATTCTCATCCACTAATCAATCGATTAATGATTAATTAATTATTATCTAGATCTTACGTCTTCTTTGTCCATCCAAAGGTTGTCTGGAAGATATCGCTTTTAGCGATAAGACCGCCCATGTACCCATAATTTGTACGTTGTTCCTGTTTACTACTATTTTCATGGTGTACAATAAAGTATATTCTATCTATCTATCTATCTAATTAATCGATTGATTCGATTTTTTCTTTCCACAATTTAAATCGTTAGATTTCGTTTCGCATGCGTAAAATGCGTTAAAAATAATAAATAATAATTTGACAGTTTTGAAGGCAGATTGGGGTACTTTGGTAACCTAAACCTGTAGTACCTTTTTTGTGATGAAAGAGACTGGACCTCATGACACGGCGTATCCTAGTGTGAGGTTCAGTGTTATATGTAAAAATTGTAACACTTTTTCTTCAAATAAAATAAAATAAATGAAAAATTTATGAACCATAATTTTTCTTTATTATGGTTTTCAAGGATTCAAAAATCCGCATCGTTCGATTGAACGCACCATAAGGATTTAAAATTCCTCATCGTTCGATTAATCGAACTGTGCGATCGAACCACGCGGCCGGAAGGTTTTTATGTGCCTATCTTTATTGCGAATAATAATATATCAGTTGGAACAAAAGTTCGTACATCATTAGTTTTATCATTCAATAAACGAGAGTAGACGAGGAGAGGGCAAACGTAACGTCGGAAGACTTATGGCAAGGTGAGTTGATGACGTCGTCCTTTTTGTCGAAAAAACCTAGACAAGATTGGCGCAAAACCAGGAGAAATAGCTTCCCTTTGAAGAGGCTTATGCGTTGTAGAGGGTTGATAAAAGCTGAAAATGGTGATGATAATTATGTATATACACACCAGATTTTTGGTGGATTTTATTTATGCTATCTTTGTCCAAATATCTTTTTGTGAATAAATAATTCTTGAGACACTTTTAAATTGTCGAAAAGCTACTGCGTCGATCTAAGATTGTAGATTCCTATATCAAAGAACGGACAAAAAACCCCATGGTTAAACTTTTTCATCAGTCGACTGTTATTAGGCATCTGTTGGGCTGTATGATCGATGTTGACAAACTATAATGTTAAGACCTCGTTAGAAAGACAAGAAAAGTTGTAAATTATTACCTGTTGTAAATATTCTCCGATTAGCGGTGGGTAGGAGAGATACCGGTCTGACGCCATATTGTAGTACGACCCATCTAGAGGCGGCATTGGACTTGGGGCTGGCGCGTAGTTCGCTTTGCCTGTGGGGTGAATATAAAATTATTTAGAAGAAATAAAAATAAATAATATAGATATACACGCTGTTTTAGTCGTTCTAGAAAATGAAAAACCGGCCAAGAGCATGTCGGGCCATGCTCAGTATTATAGGGTTCCTAAGTAGGTGTAATTACAAACGAATCAAATCGAATATTAATCATGGCTATTTTAGTTTTTGCAATAATCGGCAGCATTCGCGACTCAGAGCGTGTTGTTAGTAGCGCCATCTAGCGATAAATTCAAGAAGCCAAATTTAAGAAGTGTGTCATTTCAAAGTTACTTTTTGTGATTTTTTCAAATAGAAAGTAGCTAAAGGAGCATTATTTGCTAAGATCATTTTTCTCTAAGGTCAATGACCTTTGAACTAGGACGTTTTAAGTATTTTTCAGTTTTCTCTCTATAACTCAAAAAATTATAATCACATTATACTCGAAATAATTTTAAAAGAGAGTTTTCACAAAGGTCTATCAATGTGGAAGATTATAAGTTACTACGTTGCATATTTTAGAAATGGCAGGGGGGGGGACACATTGCAAGCCACTTTGGCGGGCTATATTTCGCAGATAGTACACCTGATAAAAAAGTGGTGTATGAAACATTACCTTCATTTTAGTAGACCTATTCAATGATACCCCAAACGAGGGGGTGCAGCGAAAAAAAAATTTCCATCCCCGTTTCACATGTATGGACGCCACCCCTAAAATACGTAAAAACGATTTTTTTATTCTTTTAAAGTTGAGATCTATATGTAGACTATTTTTTAACAAAATTTCATTTACTTATGTTTATAACTGTAGAAGTTATTAAGCTGTAAAGGATTAGGACAGACGGACAGACGGACAGACGGACAGACGGACAGACGGACAGACGGACAGACGGACGGACATGACGAAACTATAAGGGTTCCTTGTAGGACTTCGGAACCCTAAAAATGGCAGTGTCAATAACATAAAATAAAACGAAAATCAGAACTTCGCCACCAAATAGTGATGCTTGCATTGCTGTGTTTCGGTCTGAAGGGTACGGTGCCGGTGAAATTACAATCACATGAGACTTTGACGTGTAACTAGAGCCTGACGTTTCAAAAGTGCCTGTAATTAGGTTTATTTGAAATAAAACACATTTGAATTGAATTGAATTTGACTTTCCATCTTCATGTCTCAGTTTGGCGAACCTACTTGCGGTACCATTTAGGCAACAGCCTAGGTGGTATTGAAGTTGTTATGGACAAAAGTAACCGCTTAACATCAGGTGGGTCTTTGGCTCGTTTCGCCATCTTATACTATAAAAAAAAATGCATTTATCTCGAAGAAAATCTTCCCTTTTTCGATTTTTTATGTAACTATTTTGATTAGATTAGAATTTTCGATTTATTAAGACATTGCCTATGTATCCAATCTCTATTCTAAATTCTATGATTATTTATATGTATTATGATACCTATATGTGTAATATATTTTGTACTATTTATTTATTCTAGTTTATAAACATGCAGTAGTACGCCACGGACTGCCCCAATTATCTAGATCTTACGTCTTCTTTGTCCATCCAAAGGTTGTCTGGAAGATATAGCTTTTAGCGATAAGACCGCTCATGTACCCATAATTTATACGTTGTTCCTGTTTACTACTATTTTCATGGTGTACAATAAAGTATATTCTATTCTACCGTGAACACTGCTCGTGGTATCAAAATTAAACTCCACTTTATTTTTTTCTCTTTCAACAAGTTTTTAATTGGTTTAAATTATAATGTTATAATGTCTTAAATTAATTTTTGTTTGTATGGATCTTTGAATCCGAAATAAAGAATTATTTATTTATTTATTATTATTATTCTGTTAGTTTATTGTATTTATTTTTATTGAGGAAAGCTGAGCAGTTACAGATGACCCTAAAAATTTCATTCAAAGTACCAGATATAATGTATTCTTGCAAAACTGGTTACTGCCAAAATTTTGTAATTTTTTCATTCGTCTACTTACCAGCACTTCTTCCCAGCGTGCTATGCCCACTGATATCCTTGTGTCTATGAGGATGCGGCAGAGTCCTAGCATGATCTCCGTCATAAACCGCGTAGTTCGGCGGCGGGTAGTCCAGCGGAGGAGGAATGACGAGGCCTTGCTCATCCATTAGGAAGGCGTCTGTTGTCTTTTGGGGGAAAAAATAACTTGATTATGACTAATTTTAGCTGTTAAACTATTAGGAAATGATTGTCTTCTGTATTTCATACAATTATTAGTTTTTTTGATAGTCTTCTATTGGTTCTTCTTTCACTCTGTACTATTATTTATTTATCTAACAATTTATCCACACAGGAGCAGACTACAGAAAAAAAAATACAAGTGGGTACACAGTTCCAACTTCCAGCAGACCTGCTAGAGGAAAACTATTCTTATAAATGAATATGATATACTTGGCTAATACGGTGGCCCGCAGGTTTGCAAGTTGTACTTCAGACGTAAATGTGACGCTCTTTAGAGCATTCTGTACATCCTACACGAGCAGCTTCATCATCTTTATCATTTCAACCAAAAGACGCCCACTGCTGGACATAAGCCTCCCCCAAGCATGTTGGGGGGATATGCCACAATCGCCACGCTTGGCAAGCGGGTTGGCGATCGCAGTTGGTTGGTTAAATACTCAGAGAACGCTGCTGCCCATCCTCTGGTGCATCCCTTAGTCGTCTTTTACGACACCCATGAGAAGATATAGCGTGTAGCTTGTAGAAGCATTCGCAAACATCGTATGGGGCCCTTCGAGTCCAATATAATAACGCATTCAGAAAACTGATGGAGCTGCCTTGGCGTTGCAGTGCGTCAGGGATGTTTGCAGCGGCGCGTGAAGACTTCGAAGAAGCTTCAACAAGGTTCTGAACATGATTGCTGACAGAGTGGATTGTCCATATACATATAATCCACTGCTGTCAGTTACATATATTAGAATATGTAACTATTGACTAACACACAGGCTTAATATACTAAAATTGTTAACCCTATATGAGTTGTTATGCTCGAAATAAAATTTTTCTATTCTATAAAGGTACATCAATTTCCAAAACGGTTCTCTTACCTGGCTCAACATATGCCTGGTCGGCATCGAAGGCACCTCAGGTATCGGAGGAGGCTGCCTCTCATCAACTCCTTCATCCTGCGAGTACGTCTCAGACTTCTCAGAGACAGAACTCAAAGTCTCCCCCGTCATGGTATCGTTGTATGATGATGGTGCGTACATCTCTATAGTAGCTGACTTTGAAGCCTGGCCTGCTTGCTCTGGGAAGAATAATTTTGAGGTTGAAATTGGTGTTGAATTTGATGTAGAAGATGAGAATGTTAGAGGTCGTAGTGAAACAATTTTACGTATTTTAAAGATTTGCAGAATGGGAGACGAATAATTCGCTATTGATGAAGTAACTAATTGAGTGTTTGTCAATGAAATGAAAAATATTGTTGTGTTTAAAATTACCAAATTATTTCGAAATGGTATGTATTCTTAGATTATAATAAAACAAAGTTTAACCGGATTAAATCGCGTATATTATTTAAATTGGTTTTCTTGACGTTTCGAAAGCTTTGCAGCATTTCGTGGTCGCAGGACGATTGTCATCTTTCGGCCAAAATTAATATCCAATCTATCCACGAGTTGCCCTACTAGAGATAGGAATTTGACAAATTTCAAATTTCTCTCTAGTAGGGCGGATAGATTGGATATTAATTTTGGCCGTTAGTCTACCTGCAACCACGAAATGCTGCAAAGCTTTCAAAACGTCAGGAAAACCAATTTAAATAATATAGGTACGCGATTTAATCCGGTTAAACTTTGTTTTATTATAATGTGTAGTGATCGCGAAAACCTAAGAAGTTATTATGTATTCTTAGATCAATTAAATAATCAATTCGTGAATAAAGAAATAAGCAAAATAACTTCTGTAATAATAATATGATTAGTTAAGATTTATTTGACAAAAAGAGCCATTACAGCTTTGCTAGTTAATTATAAAAAAAAAGCTTATTAAGTTACTATATTACTGAAAATACTTGATCGCAGCAAAACCAAAAATAATTACTAAGAAAATGATACTCATTGGGGCAACGCAACGAATGGTAATGATTTAACCATATCGTAAATATTAACAGACGTAATTGAAACGTTTTTATCGAATGAAGTTTGTTTTTTTCTGCAAAAAGAATTATTAGCTGTGGTAGCTAATATTTTTATTGAACAAACTGTATTATTAACAGTTATTATTTTTTGTGTATACGTTTATACAACGTGTATTAGAAATGCGTGGTCATATTTGAAGAGCTTATCCAGGGGATGCTATCGAACAACTTTTACTGTGGGACCAACCCTGAAATCGCGAAAAATAAATTAGCTGATTCTTACATTTTGCCGAGCGACATCGATGATTTAGTAGGGAACAGCTGATTTTTTTTTCGTGATTTCGGGGTTGGTCCCATAGTAAAAGTTGTTCTATGCTATGCCCTGAATGAGCTCTTAAAATATGACCACGCATTTCTGATACACGTTGTTGATATACAATAAGCATTTAGGCACATTTTTTTTTTCAAAGCATAGCTTTTTTCTGTCGGCAAAATTCAAGACACGAAAAGGACATTGATGGATTATCAAGTTAAATATTTTCAAGAATTCAAGAATCTCGCATGAAACAATTAAGTTTAATAGGGTTATATTCCAACAAGGTCGAATTAATTAGGTAAAATAAGCAAAATTTTGTTGAAAATGTTACGTTATTATGTATAAATTTATAGACGTTTTGTCCTTTGGGAGCAGACAACCTCGAGCAAGTGAAACATATTTTTGTTACATTTATAGGTCACGTATCAACCGCAGTGCCTGAATACGGTGGAAAGTAAATATACAAGTACCTAGCTTTATACAAGAGAACAAAATATTATTCAACGATATATTTACTATACCCAATCAAATTATCAATCAACTGAGTTGATTAACAATTGCGAGTCTTAAATACTTAAAGAAAACAAGGTTTTTATTTTCATTGGTGAACTTTTTGAATAATTCATGATGAAAAGTAAATAATTTGAATAAATACAGCATCAAACGTAATTATAATAAAACAAGTTTAACCGGATAAAGTTTAATAGAGAAGATGGTTGGCAGCCACCACCTGTTTGGAACCCAGTTCTAAAAATAATCAAGTCCCAAACAGCACTCAACACTGTAAAAGACAATGACATTGTGAGTGGTTACTGCGTGCATCGAAACGATTTTAATTAATAAAAATTGTACGGTATATATTTTTTTTTTTTAAATACGCTTGTCATCTTAGTCTTCCTGCGACCACAAACGCTGCAAAGCTTTCGAAACGTCAGGAAAACCAATTTAAATAATAGACGCGATGTAATCCGGTTAAACTTGTTTTATTATAATGTGTAGTGATCGCGAAAACCTAAGAAGTTATTATCAAACGTAATTATTAATCGGAGACAGTAATTAACAACACTACTTAAACAACAATACAACATCAAAAAAGGAACAAAATAGTAAAAAAGCAAAAAATATAACAGAAAACTCACCTTTTAACCGTCGAGAACGCCTTTTCAACACAAAACAAGCAACTAAGGCAGCATTTATCAATACTAATACAACTCCAGTAATTGATACATAAATAACTACGGATTTTGACACATCAGCTGTTTCTACGAACTCTGTTGACACTATATTCAGCTCGCCTACTTCTGAAGAAGCTTTGGAAGAGGAGAAAATAAAAACAATTAGCAACAGAAAAAGTAATGCAGATAATTTTGAGATGATTTTGGTTGGTTTGGTAGTCAAAGATTTAAAAAAAAACCTATGCTTCAATTTAGTCATATTGAATGGGTTTTTGATGGGCAAGCATGTACCATCGCTTAAAATTGCGTGAGATGGCGGTCAAGCGCTAGCCCATTAGGAATAAAGAAAGAAAAATAATATTAGGGAAAGTACCCATACCACGTACGTGACCCATTAATGACAATGTTTTACCCTCCCCCCCCTGGTTCATAAATATGGTTTTAAATAATTTCTTGCAAACAGAAAGTTAAAAAAATGTTTTGCTTAATTGGTCCTTGTTTTGTATTTATATTTGTTTTTTTATATATGCGTTAGTGTTGCCACGAACGAACGAACGAACGAATCACGTAGTATGGGTACGTTCCCTTAACGTATCTGTTCAGTGTATTAAAACTCGGCTTTAAATACATTTATCAAGCAGATTCACGTTTGTATTATGGATAAAATATATGGAAATGATAAATTGTTAATGTTCAAACAAAAAAACCCCAACATTAAATTTTCGTTTTACTGCTAGAAACAATGACTACTATCTCTTAAGACTCGATACAATAGTCTTAAGTGAGAGTCATGCCTAAGATTAATTAATAACTTCATAACTTTTTACCGTTAATCACCTACTTATATGTTGGCAAAAACCATTTTTTTATAGTAATGGCGAAACGAGCTAAGGGGCGAACCCACCTGATGTTAAGCGGTTACTTTTGCCCATAACAACTGCAATACCATCCTAAATGACCTAAATGGTACCGCAAGTCGGTTCGCCAAACTGAGACATGAAGATGGAAAGTCTCATGTGATTGTAATTTTACTGGCACCCGTACCCTTCAGACCGAAATACAGCAATGCAAGCATCACTATTTGGCGGAGAAGTAGGTACGGTGGTACTACTTCCCCGGAAGAGCTCTTCCACAAAGGAACTCTACTACTACTAAAATCTTTATCATTACTACACAAAATTCACTTAAAAGAATACTACTATCACTTAAAAATGTATTTGAACAAAATTCAAGTTAAAGTTACTATTTGAATGAACTTTTCACGACGCCCTTGACTGTAATATAATTTCACGGTCCCTCTTTGTAACTGAAAACTGAAGAGCTTTCGTCTCACTAGATACGCTTTTAATGCTACTATTGGAGCGCTACCTTCACATTTTTTGTTTTATGCTTTAAATATTTTACGAGAGAAATGGAAATGGCAGCTTTTAGTTGGAATTCTAGGTTAAACTTTATTTATTAACATGGGAAAGTATAAAATACGCAATCATTTTGTTTTTAGTGTTAAAACCTGCATATTATATATTAATTTGAAGGCTTGAAAGATTTGGAAACAACGACACAAAAATAAAACCATTTTTCTAAAACAATATTCATTAAAGCGATCTTAAGAAAAAAAGCATTTAAAACTACCGAAAAGCAACCAGAATCATTTCAAAATAAAAACAAAAAAAACTTAAATCTAACATCCAATTAAAATGAATCAATCCAAAATGAATCCAAACCTCTGATTCTCTTATTGGTCCTTTTGTGAAGACAGAATCCGATCAGCAATACATTTAATAATATGAGAGCTGTTCCAACTATTGTACCAGTTATTATGAAAACGCCTGGCACGTTGTAGTTGTATTCTTCAGAAGAAGACTGTATTGATGAAGGGATCATGTCTGAGCAGCATGGAAAAATTTGGTTTGGATCAGACCGAGTATAGTACCTTGGGGGACCCCTACGAGGTATAATTGTCTTTACCAAAATGATTCGTTTTTAACAGAAAATTTTGTAATCGGGTTTCGAATCCATGGTATTTATTTTGTAGATTAATTGGCAATCAAATCTACCACTTGATCCTTGTCAAAGAAAATAACTTCAAACTGAACTCATTAATTAAACATTGACACAAGATATCTAAACCTTATGTTTGATATCTTCAAAGATAAATTATAAATGCGCTACGCATTGCTCATCTTCAAAATTCTCAGTACAATTATATACAACCTTGATTTTGCCTCACATAAGACTTGTTATTTTTATCTATTATCATATATTTTTCCTTTTACGGTGTTTCCATATTAAAAGTTAGATTAAAATGTTTTTCCTGTTTGGCGTATTCGAATATTCCGTACTTGTGATAAAAAATATTGATCATAAAATATAAATACTTACTCAATGTAGTAACTTTAGTATCATCAGGCCTGTATTTGCTTTGACCAATTTTGTTGATAGCCATTACGGAGAAGACATAGTCAGTATTTCTTTCTAGACCACCGATGGTAAAGGTGGTCGCATTTCTGGGCACCACATCTTCGTATTTGTAGGATTCTTCGAAAATTCTCCTGTAAAAACGAGATTTAGTTAGGATACAAGAAAATTCATTGGTGGGAACATCTGGGTATATTGTCAATGTTACATTTTTCAATCTACTTCGCTTGATCATATTCAAATACAATGTTGCTGTTAGCATAGAACAAATTCACAAAGTAAGTTAGGAGAACTTTGATTCCTATACTTAACGGTTTTGCGCTAGTAGTTTGCAATAAAAATATAGCATGTATTAATTACTTTAAGTTGCAAACAAGAAAAAGTATTTTACATTGTACAATTTAACCGGCAATAAAACTAAAATTGCAGATGTAGGTCACACGGCAGCCCAGTCGAAATGGAACTGGGCTGGTCACATATGCCACATGCCGGAGGGGCTATGAGTAAAGCTCACTACAGGTTGGATCTCACACAGCTAAAATGACAACGCGATAGATCCAGAAAGAGCATGGAATGAGCTGGATTCCTGCTTAAAGAATTGGCCACAAATTTCCAGGGACCGCAAAAAGTGGAAGAAAAGAGTGCCTTTGCTCTGCAGTAGGACAAAACAGACTCATAAAAAACTTACCTATATCGTACTCTAAACCAAGACTGCAGACCGCCATCGAACCCTGGTACCCATTGCAACGTTACAGTGTTATGAGTTACGTTAGTCACCATCAGAGATATCACTTGATCTGAAACAATTATGAGCAATTTGAAGATCATTTTCAAAGAAGTTCAAGCATATGTTTGGCCGTGTATGGAGTACTGCTCACATCTTTGGGATGGTTCGGCCAAATATCAGCTTACGGCTCAAGAATCGATTGAGAGGAGTTCCAAGAGGCTTATAGGTAATGATACGCTGGTCGATGCCAAACAACAAAGTCTGGAGCGTCGGCGCAGAGTTGCTAGCCTAGCCTGTCGGTTTTTATCAGATGCATTTAAGCGAGTGTGCGTTGGAATTACACGATCTAATTCCCTCAAGCCCTTTTCATCATCGGACAACCAGACGCACGGCGATGCGCCACCGTTTTATGGTAGACATTCCAATCTTCGCACGAACCGATTTGCAAATATCTTTATCATGCGTATCGCTAAAGAGTGGAATTATTTGCGGGCGTCTGTGTTTCCCGATAAGTATAATCTGATGGCCTTCAAGACTCGAGTGAATAGGTTTTTGCTGGGAAAGTATGTAACATCGTTGACTACATCATTGCTTAACATCAGGTGAGGTGGCGGTCAAACGCAAGCCCATTAAGTAAAAAAAAAAAAGAAGAAACTTGCCGTTTAATTGACATGCATTGCGTAAAACGACTCATTGAAATGAAAAAAGAGATACATCTCTTTCGCTCAATGGAGCCGTAACACTGATTTAGCTTACTGAATAACTCTTTTAATTCTATACTTAGTGCATTTGACTCAGTAGTGAACTACAGGCAAAATGAGCCATGCTTATCTTTTGGCGAGACGAATGAAATGCTCGCTCAGCTCTTAACTTTTGAGTTCATTTGACTTGGTCAATGGCGTTTTAAAGCATTTTCTACTTTATTTCGATAAACGGAAAGATTAATTTACAATACACGGCGCGCAGATTGAAGCGGTGGGTGAGCCGTTCAGAGAGCTGGAGCTAGAACTACCTGTTATTATATTTAGGTTAATGTGCTCAAGCATTTCTACCTTATTTCGATAGCCGCAAAGATCAATTTACAATGTTGAGTCGTGAGTCGATTGAGCCGGTGAGCTATTCAATGAGTGAGTGAGCGGATGCGAGACACATTGATAGAAGTGGGATAGCTCACAATTCTTTCTCTAATTTGCGAGCTACCCAAGTCTACAACACACTTAAAAAGGGTGGAATGTTGACATCACTTCAAAAATATTTGTTTGTCTGGTAGAATTAGAAAAACCGTGTTTAAAACCCAAAGACCAGTAAGCCTCTAGACGTCGATTAGCCGAACACCCCCGGTCACGATGCATATGGAGTAGCACTGCATATCATACGCCCCGCCACCAATCAGGACGTCAGACCGTCAGCGAGTGGCACCAATCATACGGAATCATACCACGGAATCATACTTTTGAGCCGACCAATCGTAATGCGCCGCCCTCGCCCCGGTCCCTGCCAACATTTTACGACTGTGTTCTCATGCAAAACTTTGTTTTTGCTGCGTCTTGAGACTTCATCATCATCATTTCAGCCTAAAGATGTCTACTGCTGGGTATAGGCCTCTTCCAATTAAGGGGGGATATGCCATAATCGCCACGCTTGGCCGGCGGGTTGGCAATCGCAGTTGGTTGGTTAAATACTCAGAGAACGCTGCTGCCCATCCTCTGGTGAATCCCTTAGTTGCATTTTACGACACCCATGAGAAGAGATAAGGGTGGTGCTATTCTTTATGTCCGGCATCACACGGAACCTTGAGACTTACTGGTCTGTTTTAAAACCTTACCTGGGGCACTAGTAATATCCAACTTGACAGATGTCGTAGAGAATCCCAAGTCGTTCCTCGCTCCACATTCATAAGACCCATAGTCTGAGGAGCTGACTTCGTTGATCAGAAGCACGGAAGTATAGGTGACAGCGTCCATCTTGTGGTATTCAGCGAAATATTTGGTTGATGTGTTGACGGGGAGCTTCGCCCCGTTTTTGGACCAGGTGAAGTTTGGCGCCGGAGCTGATCTACACCTGAAAGGATTGGGTGGTTAGTTTGATTTAGGGTTTGGTTAAATTTAATTTATGCACGCCCCCCAGCCAGGTGGACCGATGACTGGAATAAGGTAACTGGGCTATCTTCCACGTGCGGATTGTACGCACCAAGGAGAGGATAATATCTGGATAAACGCCTCCCCCAAATAATGGGGGGATATGCCATAATCGCCACGCTTGGCAGTTGTTTGGTTAAATACTCAGAGAACGCTGCTGCCCATCCTATGGTGAATCCTTTAGTCACCTTTTACGACACCCATGAGAAGAGATAGGGTGGTGCAATTCTTTATGTCCGGCACCACACGGAACAAAAGCAGCAGTGTAGCAGTGTATGGCAGTACTCATAAAGTATTGTGAGAATTCTGGGAAAAGGAATTTGATACTGCCTTTGGACAATAATCGGATTTTTTATACATAACGTTGCGCATAATAATAACATGACTTACGGTGCCGAGACGTGGACACTGACAGTTGGGCTAGTCCACAAATTTAAAGTCGCTCAGCGAGCTATGGAGCGAGCTATGCTTGGAGTTTCTTTGAAGGATAAAATCCGTAACGAGATTATCCGGAGAAGAACCGGAGTGACCGACATAGCTTGTAGGATCAGTAAGCTGAAGTGGCAGTGGGCTGGCCATGTCTGTCGAAGGACCGATGGCTGCTGGCGCAGACGAGTCCTTGAGTGGAGACCGCGTATCGGCAAACGCAGCGTAGGGCGCCCCCCTGCCAGGTGGACCGACGACCTAAAGAACGTGGCTGGGGGGGACTGGATGCGGAAGGCAGAGGACCGAGCGTTGTGGCGCAACTTGGGAGAGGCCTATGTCCAGCAGTGGACTGCGATAGGCTGAGTTGATTGATAATAATAACATACGATTATGTTTGAATACAAAACTGCCATTAATGTCGAACATAATTATTGGCAATAAAGCTAAGTCAAGGATTACACAAGCGTATAAATTACGTTTTCCATCGTTTTGATCCTTTAATGCACTATTAGGCACAGGTGTTCTAAATCTAATTGCCTGAACTAATCTAGAATTATAAATTTCAATTCTAACAAAGCTTTTATTGATGTTCTGTATTATAGTAAAACATGTTTTTTGAAATTTCTCTCTAATTTATTCTTATTTCTCGGAGCCTTTTATGTTGAGTTGGTTTCTAGTCTTAACCTGATACGACTTAACATCAGTATTTTATACGGGGCAACTGCCATCAGACCTTCGTAACCCAGTTAAACTTCTCTCTAATATCATGGAAGGAATTTCAATCTAGATTTTAGGTTAAAAGCTTCCCATTCATATTTCTTTTTTCTGACAGTATGACGTCTTACTTGATCGTAATAACTCAGTCTTAGGATTCCCTTTTCCCTGCCTTTTATATTCACGATCTTTTCCCTTTTGGAATAAGTAGAGTTTCGACTTAAATAATGTATATTATAACAGTAGTTAAGACAAAGGAAGTAAAGACAAAATGTACCTAGCTATTTTAGGGTTTAAGAAAAAAAAAGGTGATTTAGGATTTACCTATATTGCTTTGCATCTAATTATTATTTACGTTCTTAGTACCTCTTTTAGCTATAAATCTGTCGACAAAACTGATTTAGGAACCATTGATTTTTTTAAACTAAAAAATTATAATTAGTACCTACCTAACGACGTCACCCATCATGACTATTATATTAATACAAGTTGTTGATCTGTAACCGTGCTACATTTCTAGAGCAAATGATAAATAATGTGCTTAGTCATCTAAAAATACCAAAAAAAAACTACGATTATTTAATACCCAAATTTTCACTTAGAAACATAGCGAGGGTTTGAGAATAAATCCCGAACGACTCTGAAAATAAGTCATCGGCGGCATTGTCAAAGGGTGGAAATACCTGCAAATTGTTTTGGTCGTTTCGCACCAATCGTTTTTGTGTCACACGCGACACAAGGAGGGAATTTGTTTGTGTACTAATAGGTATATAAACAAAACAAAAAAAAAATGGTTTTGATTTTTTAATTGATTCGTGTTCAGTATCAGTGGTATAGTCACCTCCTTAAACATGGCACGAATACAGATCAACACGTTGTATTTTGTGCTGCAGTAAGATGACGGAAAACTAACCCCTAATAAAATTGATTATTTAATATAAAAAAAAGTGATTGGATTCCGTCAAAGATCTGGCATATGACGTTCTTTCGTTTCGGAGGCCAGGAAACATTTGGGGTCGCTAAGCCAACGAAGTATTTTATTTAAAAAAAAAAACACTTACCTGCAAGTCAACCTCCCGACCTGTCCGACGTTGGAAGCAGACTTCATCAAACTTGGTGAGCTATCCAACTCCGGCTTGAATTTCACCACCAACATCACATCTTGTCTCGCTTCGCTGCCAATACCGTTGTCTACAACACATTGGAAGTTGCCTACATCTTGTCTAGTTGCCTCTTTAACTAGCAGAGTACTCGTTAGGTTCTTAGGTTCGAAATTCACGTTGCTAGGATTGATTTTGTAGCCTTTCCGCTCCCAGCGTAAGTTGTCAGCTGTTAGAGGGTTGCCTGAAAAAAAAAGGATACGTTGTAGTTCTAATTCAGAAATTATTGCTCTTCCTAATATTTTAAGCAAATTACCAAAGAAAATTGCCCTCAAATTAAAATAAAATAAAAAATATCTACAGGTTGAAAACACTTTAAAAACCTGTGGAAAATTTCGTGGGGCCTACATCAACTCAGCTATCGCAGTCCACTGCTGGACATAGGCCTCTGGCAAGTTTCGCCACAACACTCGGTCCTCTGCCTTCCGGATCCAGTCCCCCCCTGCCACGTTCTTCAGGTCGTCGGTCCACCTGGCAGGGGGGCGCCCTACGCTGCGTTTGCCGATTCGCGGTCTCCACTCAAGGACTCGTCTGCTCCAGCGGCCATCGGTCCTTCGACAGACATGGCCAGCCCACTGCCACTTCAGTTTACTGATCCTACAAGCTATGTCGGTCACTCCGGTTCTTCTCCGGATAATCTCCAAGATAAAGAAACTCCAAGCATAGCTCGCTGAGCGACATTGAATTTGTGGTCTAGCCCAACTGTCAGTGTCCACGTCTCGGCACCGTAAGTCATGACAGGCAGGACGCACTGGTTGAAGACCTTTGTGTTCAAACTACGTCTGGCCATTATTAGTCAATAATGTCGTATTGCTCTAAGTTAATAATGTAGTCTTAAAGCGTACTACACGGTGAGCAACCAGCTTCCCCACCAAGGTGACCTTGGTGGGAGATTGGTCTCTGACAGCCGTCGTTAAACAAAATTTGGTGACAAACCACTGCCTACATGGTTGGAAACCAGCAAGGTCACCTTGGTGGGAAGGCTGGTTTGTCACCACGTAGCAGACGCTTATGCCTGTGTGTGAGTAACATTAAATTTATAAATGGCGCACAAAATCTTACTCTAGTATAGTATAACGGGCTGGTTTCCGCAACTCCACGTTCAAGCGTATATTTTGCGTACGGACTACAGTCTTACTCTATTAAGATTGAGCGCAATTTTATTGTGTAATTATTGAACGTGTGTACATTTAAAAAAATATATATTCTAATTGTTTCTACGAGAGATAAGATTTGGAAAATTACGGTGCACTTGAGATACAAAAATAGCGTCATTTACCAAAAATTACATTAAAAAAATGCTGAACATTACTAATTACAATTCACAATACATTCGATCTTACATTAGTAACTAAATTTTTTCTCATGAACTGATATTTGTGTAACTCAATTAATCTTTTTTTTTTCTTGTAATAATCATTTGTATAAACACAATTATTAAGTTCTTATTTGTTATTTCAAATAAAAATTAAATGCTGGTCATAATATATATTTGCACACCATATGTAATGTTAGAATGTAAATGGGCCATTTAAATTTAAGACCATACTTGTACTCCTGCATTCTGGCAAATAAATTAATTTGAAAGAAAATTTTAGCAGTGAAGAAAAAATTATAGCAATATTTCGAGCAGTTCATGCTTTAAAACCAAATGAATAAACATACACATTTGAAAAACTGCTTTGTGTCACAAGTACCCAGTACCTAATACGTTCGGTAAAATCAATAAACTACATTCGTTAGTTGTAGGTAGTCTAACTAGTAACAATAATATAAATTCAATCAACTTACCATTGGCTGTGCAAGACAGTAAGACATCTTGATTAGGACTGGAGACTTCATACTGTGACACTGATTTTATGCTTGCCGGATCTGCAATAGAAAACTCATTTAGATTCTCTTATTTTCTGGTTTGTTTTATAATATTGAATAAATATAACCTAAGTGATCGGTTCGAGTTAACATCATCAAATCGTTATTACATTTTCGGACGAATAATAAAGGCGGACGGAATCTCGCTAAACAATAAGTGAAGCATCCATAGTATGCCGGCTCGCTTTAAAGTAATTCACATCCATAGTATGCCAAAAAGTCGCGATTACGCAAAAAATCTAGTCTGACGGTAGACATTTTTGTAGTTTCACAAATAAAATAACAATATAAATCTGGTTCCGTGTGGTGCCAGACATAAATAATTGCACCACCCTATCTCTTCTCATGGGTGTCGTAAAAAGCGACTAAGGGATTCACCAGAGGATGGGCAGCAGCGTTCTCTGAGTATTTAACCAACCAACGGCGATCGCCAACCCGCCAGCCAAGCGTGGCGATTATGGCATAGTATGACCAGTAGTGGAAGTCTTTTGGCTGAAATGATGATGATAATGATGAATCTGGTGTGTTAAAATGCTTTCGAAGTTATAGTGGGTTTAGGAAAATATTAAGTGCTTCAATCTTTGTTTAGCGAGATTCCGTCCGCTTTTTTTAATCATCCGAGCATTCGACGTTATTTAATCATCATCCTCTTCCAGTCTAACCAGATGTGGCTGAACATCAGTATTTTACACGGAGCGACTGCCATCAGACCTACCTATCCTTTCTTTTGTATGTGTCTCTGTTGTGTCAAATAAATATTTTTCTTTCATTCTTTCTTTCAGACCACCGCAACCCAGTTAACTACGGGTTGAACGTGTAAGGAAAACAAAATTAAACTAAATAGTGGGTTTAACTTTGGGTTGAAAATGGAAGCACTCTTTATTCGGAGGTTAGACCAGTTGTCAGACTTTCAGGCTTCTGACTACCCGTAACGACTGCCACAGACATTCGTATGACGGGACCAACAGCTTAATGTGCTCCACGAGGCACGGTGGGGTTTCGATGTGTAATGAAATGGTCACCCATCCACAGACTGACCGTGGCAAGTGCAGCTTAACCTTGCACATCGTACAAACCGCACGGATGTTAATTCGCCACAAGCCTCTCGAATAAAAATTCTCATAATAAAAATAAGAAAATGTATTTGTATTCGACGATATCAAATACAAATATATTTTCTTATTTTTATTATGAGAAGCAATAGCATTATATATATGAAGAGGAAAACATCATCAATTTGTATGATTCTTACATAAATAATACGATTAATGTTATTAATAACTTTCTTTATAATAAAGCTCAGTAATCAGACTTCCTCGAGGATATTAAATCAAGGTAAACCCAGCCCGGTCACAATCTAATAAACTACATAAAGCATCTTCATAGTATTTGATTTCCGCTCTCCGCTAGAAATACTTAAACTAATTACCCATTGAAGAACATTGAAGAAAGATGTAATTAACCTGCAATGTCTTTAGAGTTTCCATTAGCAAGAGAGGGTTCCCAAAATACTTCAATTTATAACCCTTTGCAAGTTTGATCGGAACATTACGTACAATAGTTGATCAACAATTCCGTTTGGGAGCCGATGGAGTTAGAAGCTATTATATTGTAGCTATGGTTGTATTTTGGGGAAGCAGAGAGCTTAGTTGAATGTCAAAGTTACGTGAAATGATTGATATTTACTTTGAAATGATAATATATTCCTCTTTTTGTCATGGGCTTTGTTTAGAGATTTATTTTTGGTAAAACACTTTGTGAAAATAAATTACCCGAGTAAAATGCATTTTTTCATTTACTTGCTTCTATAAAGAATCACTTTTGAACTAGTAATTTTATACAGTTTCCTTTAATAACTAATTAGATGAATAAAACGAGATAACAAATAGTTAGGCTAGTTAGGAATTTATTTCCTTGCGCTAAGGTATCACCAGCGCGAGGACCCGCCTGATCGGAGCGAGGTCCGACAGATCCTAGTGGCTGAATGGGAGGAGCGACTTGCACAACCCAGCGCAGGGCACGCCGTTATCGCGGCGGTAAGGCCCGTCATGGAGGAGTGGCTGGAGAGGAGCCATGGTGCCCTCACCTACCGGCTGACGCAGATACTCTCGGGACATGGTTGCTTCGGTAAGTATCTGTGTCGCATAGGCCGGGAGCCGACGCCCGAGTGTCATCACTGCGGGAGCTGCCCAGAGGACACGGCGCAGCACACATTGGCGGAGTGCCCAGCTTGGGCCGCGCAGCGCCGTGACCTCATCACTGCAGTAGACGGCAGCGATCTCTCGCTTCCGGCCGTGGTTCTATCTATGGTCGGGAGCGAGAGCGCTTGGGAAGGCGTCGTCTCCTTCTGCAAGGAGGTGATGCTCGCTAAGGAGGCGGCGGAGAGGGTTCGAGAGGCGATGACCTCTCTTCCCATCCGCAGGAGACGACCTGGGCGTCGTAGGAGGGCGTATGCCGACCTCCAGCCACCCTAGGTGTGGGCCTGCGGGCGGCGGACTCGGGGTGGCCGCGCGACCAGTCAAGGCCCGTGATGGTGGCGCGTAGTGTTCCGCGCGCGCCAGTCAAGAGGAGGGTGCGGCCGTTGTGGTTGCCGCACGGGGAGTAGGGGCTCGCCTGCCAGTGGCGAGCTGGGACCTGCCGGGGATGGTTGGGCGAATACAGGAGTATTTCCCACGCCCCCGGCCAAGGTCGGTAGAGGAACACCGTGGTGGTTTTTAGTCGGTAAGAGTCCGACACTGGCTCCGCCTTCCCCGGGCGGAGTGCGTCCATGACGATTTTCCCAACGGAAAAAAAAAAAAAAAGTTAGGAATTTATTTAATATTCATTATGAACAAAAATCTCCTCAAGTATATTGAAGATATCAATCAATGGCAGCACTGATCGTGACGTAGCTTGGAGGCATCGCGCTGTCATTGCGGGAAAAGAATACCTGGTGAAACATCTTGTTATACCATGGTGAATGATATTTGGCAGATAGAGTGTGCTCTCCGGTGAGAGCATCTACTCATAGGTGAAATCAAATAATATGACCATGCATTCGTGATACACGTTGTAGATAAAACTTTTTCAATTCTTAAATACTTACAATGAACCGAAACGCTGATATTGGCTACAGCAGCTCCTTGTGAGTTCACTGCTTCGCAAGTGTAGATGCCTGCATCGTGTCGCGTCAGTTTTGTCATATTCAGCATGCTACCTTCGGAGATAATTCTGTCATCTAGTTGAAAGAAAGAAAACAGTATTATTATTCGTTTATTAAAAGACAACAAAGGGTCCAGTGTGCTAGTAACAATTTAACTTAGCCTGTGTTAGTACCTAATAACTTAAATGGATTTGGTCCGATCAACCAGTGCCCACACGAGCCGCCTATATTATAATCGTATCATCTAGGTAAGTCAAAACATGTAATTATTTAGTCAGAAAGTTATGATGTTTATTCATTTAATCTATCCAAGCATAATTTGGTCATTTCATCACGATAATTTTTCTAACCTCATTTTTAGTTTTTCATAAAAAAAAGACAAACTTGAAGATTTTTATTTGCAAGAAACATGGTTTTTTACTAAAATGATAGCGGTTTTTGGCAGGTACATCATGCCTCACCGTATGATCGGCATGCATAATATTATTTATTAGGTACAATTAATTTACAATTGTCAAAACTACTAGACATTAAATTATTGCAATACGTCTTACACAATATATAAGAACATACAATGGAAATATGTCAGTGTCATATACTTTTATGTCTTTTTCGTTCATTGTAAGGGCCTAACTCAATAGCCCGTATGCATACATGATAGACGAGTAACTTTTGTCGGATTCCTAATCCATTTAAACCTATACTCCCGTTAGCAAGAGTAAGATCTATTTATTGTTCATCTAGTCCGTATTTTGTTGATGTTTGTCCAAATCATACCATAGTTGACTAAAGGCACACCTCGGACACTCAATACAATATGAAAGCTAGTGCCACCTACATGCACAAGATTACGTCTGTATATGAACGTACACACACGTATACCCTAACCAGGGATGCTCGCCGCTCGTAATGCCGACTGGGTTCCAAGCGCTTCTCAGTAGTTTTCAGAGATGGCGTGCTTGTATAGCGACTGGCGAGTGACATCCATTGCACGATTTCAGTCCAAGTGCCGTCAAACTACGGGTGCGTGCGGGGCGCGGGCGAGGAATCTTGAATTGACGGGGGGCGGTGAGTGGCCGTTCTGTACGTTAGTACTATTAGATATTCTGTGCTAAAGGTCTTAAAGGTAGAAATAAATTTTATTTATAATATTTATTAATCAAAATGCCTTTTGACAACCACGGCTTTTATGTGCAGGACAGATTATTGTTATTAACCATTCATACAGTTTTGTTGTTTAACTTATTTAAATTGCAAACCAATGTGGTAATTATGATAATATCATAAATTAAACTAAAATGATGTATGTTTAAAATCGTATTACTCCAAATTGTTTTGTAGTATTAAACTCACAGATTAAACTGCTAGGATTCAAACAATTTGTTTTTGATGTTCCAATCATTACTGATTTTCAAATAGAGAATAGCTTTTAGAATTATTTGTAAAACAGTATTTACTAGTTTTACTATACATTTCAGGTTTAGTTCAAAAGCAAACAATTACTTATATTATTATTATTTATGTAAAATGATTTTTACTATTACGCAAAATATAGATTCTACGAACATAATAATGAGAGCTATTATTATGTTCGTACACACTTCAGTTCAATTCTGAGAAATTCTAATTAGACCCGCCGTTCTAGTTTCTTTGCTCTAAAACGAAAAACATATTTAATATGTGTCTCGTTTCAATTTAAATTTTAATTTAGGGCGTCTAATCTTTGAATAGAATATCAGTTGTATTTTGTTCTAATTTAAAACGTTAAACTCTTAAAAAAGAATTTCATGAAGCGCACAATACTTATTTTTCATTTATATTAGCCTAATCATTCTGAAATTACTCGTAAAAATGGTTTAGGGAAGAAAACAAAATTATGTTTCAAACATTGTCTGAAACATACCGGTTTTGTATTCGAATGAAAAGAACATTGTTGACATGAGCTACATAATGATAATAGCTTATGCCGTGGGGAAAAGATTAGCCAGTCAGCAGGTTGGTAGCGGGGCTGACTGCCCAAGGTGCGCCGGACGAATATTTAAGAGAAAGAAGAAGAAAAATAATACATATTTCACACTTACTTCCAGTACTATAAGAAGACTGTGCGATTGGAAGTCCATCCTTCGTCCACGTATAGGTTATGCTTCCCGGGTTACCATCAGCTCGCAACACTATGATAAGCGGCTCATTTTCAACACCAACTGTCGTGTAGGGCGTTGTCTCGTCGAATATTGGCGCGTCTAGAAATAAAATTCAGGTTAGTCAGTAGAAAACATTTTAACAATTCCTGAGGAATCTGTCACTGCTTAGAAATTATGTCTATTGCTTGCAAATGCTAATTGAAACACCGTTACGGCAATCACTAATTTACCAGATAAGTCATCATCATCATCATTTAAGCCAAAAGACTTCCACTGCTGGACAAAGGCCTCCCCCAAAGGGGGGGGGGGGAAATATGCCAGAAAACAATACATACGTACATGGGATGTACCAGATAAGTACAGCATACTAATGAATGGTAGCCAGACAAGTTTTGCAAGAATAACCTTAAAATTGAAGACTTGTATAACATTTCAGAACTTTTAAGGCTTTCTTTAATTAATCATTCATGAAAAAACTTATCCAAATATTACAAACAGTGCTGTTTCAGACATTTATACTGTATATTTACAACATAACATAACTTAACATCACGCCTGTCTTTCCCCGAAGGGGTAGGCATAGGTGTATAGCACACCCACATTTCGCCAGTTATGTTATAGTCCCATGTAATCGGGGGCGAGCCTATTGCCATACTGTATATTAAATCGATGAATTAGTATTTTATGGACTTTACTCACATAAAACTTTCAGTGGCAGTGCATCATGGACACTCCTCTGCAGCGCCTCGTTCATCGCTTGGCAGGTGTAAACGGCGCCGTTCAGATCCTTAGTAATATTCATTTTTAATTCAATCGTTGATACTGTGCCGCCATGGAGGCCTTTCTTCAGCTGCATTGGTAAACCTGCAAAATAAATAATTAAATTAATTTTATTGTAAATGTGAAATCAATATTACATAAAAAATCCATCACATGTTTGTCCTATTATTATACTATTATTCTTTCTCTTCCATTGAAGTCATATTTTATGATTAAGTACTTTTTATAAATAAATAATAAATAAATAAATAATATATTATATTATTGCACTAGTGTTTTTTTACTTTATAGTTTACTTTTAAATCGCAGCAAAGAGTTTTTACACCTAAACAAAATTAAACATTTTTGGGAATTAATCAACTGTATTAATTAAAATATGCTAAATAAACATTTCATTTCATCAAATTATTTATTGTTGTCAACAAATTAATATTAATTTGTGGTTTAAATAAAAAAAACAATTTATAATATTTTTAATATTAGGCTGTATGGCGGTTTCCTTCGACCACCTGCGCGCGCAGAGAATGTCACCGTGCGATTACATTACAGTAATCCGCGCGCCATTTTTCACAAATTCAATATTTGTCTAAAATGTATGGTTTTTTCCTCGCAAGTGTGTTGCAAAACGTCGTATGACACGCGTGAGCATTAACTATTATACTCTCGGCTCCATTACGCCCTCTCCTTCGGCTCGGGCTGCAATCCAGCCTCGAGTATAATAGTCAACTTAGCTCAATTGTATCATAATGTACTACTATTGCTAACTAGCTTTTACCCACGGCTCCGCTCGCGTTAAATTCTGCTAACCCACGTCAGTCCAGTCCAGTCCAGTCCATTCCAGTCCAGTCCACTGTGCCACTGTCCTGCTGCCCCACTGCCCGGCTGCCCCGCTGCCCTACTGCCCCACTGCCCCACTACCCCACTGCCCCACTGCCCCACTATCCCACTGCCCCACAGTCCAACTGCCCCGCTGCCCAGCTGCCCCGCTGCCCCGCTACACCACTGTCCCACTGCCCCGCTACCCCGCTGCCCCACTGCACTGCCCCACTGCCCCACAACCCCGCTGAACAGCTGCCCCACTACCCCACTGCCCCACTACCACGCTGCCCCGCTGCCCCACTGCCCAGCAGCCCCACTGCCCCGCTACCCCACTGATCTACTGCCCCGCTGCCCCACTGCCCCGCTACCACGCTGCCCCGCGACCCCACTATCCAACTGCCCCACTGCCTGCCCCACTGCCTGCCCCTCTGCATGCCCCGCTGCCCCCCACTGCCCCGCTACACCTCTGCCCTGCTGCCCCACAATCCCACTGCCCCGCTACCCCACTGCCCCGCTACCCCACTGCCCCGCTACCCCACTGCCCCGCTGCCCCACAGCCTGCCCCGATGCCCCGCTGCCCTACTGCCCCACTATCCCACTGGCCCACAGCGCCGCTGCCCAGCTGCCCTGGCACCCCACTGCCCCGCTGCCCCACTATCCCACTGCCCCACAGCCTGCCCCTCTTCCCCACTGTCCCGCTGCCCCTCTGCCCCACTATACCACTGCCCCGCTGCCCCGGTAACCCACTACCCCGCTGCCCCACTGCCCCGCTGCCCCACTATCCCACTACCCCACTGCCCCGGTGACCCACTGCCCCGCTGCCCCACTGCCACGCTGCCCAGCTGCCCCGCTGCCCGGCCACCCCACTGCCCTGCTGCCCCACCGCCCCACTATCCCAATGCCCCACTGCCCCGCTGCCCCACTATCCCACTGCCCCACAGCCTGCCCCGCTTCCCCACTGCCCCACTGTCCCGCTGCCCCACTGCCACGCTGCCCCACTATCCCGCTGCCCAGGTATCCCACTGCCCCGCTGCCCCGTTAACCCACTGCCCCGCTGCCCCACTATCCCACTGACCCACTGCCTGCCCCGCTGCCCCACTCCTCTACTGCCCCGCCACCCCGCTACCCAACTGCCCCACTGCCCCGCTGCCCCGGTGCCCCATGACCCGCTGGCACGCTGCCCCGCTGCCCCACTGCTTCGCTGCCATGCTTTCCCGCCCCGCTGCCTCACTGCCCCGCTACCCCACTATCCCACTGCCCCACTGACCCAATGCCCCGCTGCCCCACTGTCCCACCGTCCCACTGCCACTGTCCTACTGTCCCACTGTCCCACTGTACAACTATCTTTGTATATCACTATCGTCCCGTCCCATGTCCCATGTCCTGTCCCATGTCCTATCCTATGTCCAGTCCCATGTGCCGTCCCACTGTCCTGTCCCATGTCCCGTCCCATTTCCCGTCCCATGTTCTGTCCCCTGTCCCGTCCACTATCCCGTCCCCAGTCCCGTCCCCTGTCCCGTCTCCAGTCCCATCCCCAGTCCCATCCCCTGTCCACTCCACTCCACTCCACTCCATCGTACATTACTATCCGTTCGTGCAAATGCATAGAAGCTTCGATCTGTCGGGTGAGTACGCAACCCACGAATAATTTTTTTTCTTTTTTTCTTTCTTTCTTTCTCTCTCAAAACCAATACCAGTTTTTAAGTCAGATCATCAGCTTTCAAACAAAAAAAAAATCATCAAAATCAGTCCAGTAGTTTTAGCGTGATGCTGGAACAAACAAACAAACAGACGTTTACAATTTTATAATGGTTAAGATAATGGGACAGCCTAATCGACAAGATACTTAAAACTAGGGTGAGGGCCTGGTGATCTGTTACACAGGGTTTCCCTAGTACGGACTCCAGTATCTCACAAAGGAGCTTATACGCGCCTATTTGTCACGTAAATCTAAGGTATTATTATATTAAGCGAACCTTTGTGAAGATAGAAATAAAATTTATTATTTATTTTATTTTATATTGGATAATTGTTTCGTTTTCATAAGTGTCTTTAAAAAAATTACATCAGTAGACAGTATTTTCAAAGTCATGCCTTTGATATCTTTCAAATATTTAAAATGTGTAACCAAAATTTTGAAATTTAATTTTATTTTATTTACACGATATATTTTATCGAAAATTTAGATAATAGCGAAACGGGAAGCCTTAATAATATTGTCCGTATTAGCTACTAGTTACATATTGACAACTTGGTAGCGACGTGACCGTTTCGTTGAATCAATTTGTTTCGCACGACTAAATCACCAATGTGTATAGACAGGGGATTTACATACAAAACAGTGTGATCAGTCCTGTATTGCGCTGGTAAATTGTCAATGAAGACCTACCAAAGGTCAATATGTTAGTATACAAGATTGTTTTCAAAGATATTGGTTGTACAGAATTTTTTAAGCTATGTTAGGCAAAGTTTTTTCTTAAACATTAAACGTTAAGGCAAAATTAATCCAAAAGGATTTGGATCATATTTAATTCGCCTAGACAGGCCAGCGTGTCGACGTGTAACATCACTGAAAAATTCAGTTGCTTTTTTTAATTATTCCGATCAAAAAATATTGGAAGATTTTTTTATATAAATTAGTCTTAACCGTCATCCTCCTGCCCTTATCCCAATTTATTTAGGGTCGGCACAGCATGTATTTTTCTTCCATACATCTCTAGCAGCCGTCATCTCCATGTTCACATTCTTTCTATTCATATCATCTTTCACATAATCCATCCATGTTTTCTTCGGTCTGCCTCTTTTCTTATAGCCATACACATTCATACTTGAAACTTTCCTCGTAACATGCTCCTCATTCCTCTTTCCTACTCACTCATTCATCCTTAGTCCGCTCATTGTCTTAACCATGCCTACAATATTGACATTGAGGTCCATGAGACTTTTAAATAACATTGATATCGTATTTATCCTGTTACTTACCTTGCACCGGTATGCCATCCCGCCACCACGACAGTGTAGCTGGAGGGTTACTGCTAGCAGCATCGCAGTAGAGTGTAGCTTCAATTCCCACTTTAAGCTCTTCTGGTTCTACTCGTACTTTCACTGCTTCGGGGGCGACTGTAGGAGAAAATGGTATTTTAGTCGTTTTTACTGTTCACAAAACATCTGGCTTAGTTTTGGTACTAAACTCAAAGTTTTGGTCTTGGTTATAGTTATAAAATGATCAAAATCAAGTTTCTACTTTGTGTCGATTATTCTTTTATCTTTTATTACAAAATTATTATTGTGAAACATAATTCATCCACGTCGACAGCATTATCATTGTCTTTGCATAGGTCTTTGATTGTGCAGGTGGTATTGCACAGAGCAAGACAGATGATGTATCGTCTGTAGAATGACTCCACAGTTACATTGTGACTCATCTGTGTAAAGCCCCATCTGAGCAAAACTTCGTTACGTTACATACAATATGTTTGGATGGGATCGCTATTAGTGACTCGATATTATATCTCGCAGCAATGTCTCCCATTCTGCATGTTTATACTTATATTGTGTACGTATTTGTTGTTCGTATCAACGTTGAATGGATGAATAGTAAAATAATATGACAATACATCGATCATTACTAAATCTTTAGCCAAATTAAGCTCAAAATAGTGTGCTTGGTTTTGGTATGATACATTTCAGAAGTAAAATGATGTGCACGAAACGTCGAAACTGCGTTTTACATACGATCGTTAAAAAGTTTTAACTACGTAGTTAGTAGTTTCTTTTGCTCTAGTTATTCCAAGTCAGCCTATTCGCTATCTCCTATCAGCTTTAAATAAATTAAATAGGTACGAATTATATTGAATAGTAAGAAATAATAATAATTATTAGAACCCAAATCAAAAGTTACTTTGCAATACAATATTTTTTACCACTTTTCTGTATTCAACATAGTTTCGAAATTTTAGCATGTATTTAAAATGGACTATACAACAAACATTTTTTGAATGTTAACAATACAAATAGCCTTAAAAAATGAACGCCTTTCACCGCTTAAGCTGATAAAAATGTGGTCTGTTTTTGGCCTCGCAGTTCCATCTCAAAAACTAACACTGTATGTCTAGCAGAAGTCAATATTTTGACACAAATTATAGCCTAGGTATTTTTAAGTACCATGATTTAAATGCTTATACAAGTTCAGTAGAAGAGCCAATTAAAAATACTTACAATATACGTTCAAGGTGACAGTTTCAAACAGCGGTATTTCTGTGGCACTGTTGGTAGCCTCACATCTATACTGAGCTTGGTTGTCAGTCACGTTGGTTAATATCGAGATCTCGGCTGACACTGACCGCTCTGTCGTTTTTGTTACTGAATGTATCTGGAAGAGAAGGGGTTTGTTAGTATTTTTATATCGTCATTGCGATTATGGCTAGTGGCGCTCTCTATTTTTGGAGTTCATAACACATTTTGGGTCGCTGGGCCTACGCTGTCAATAAATATAATGATAAATCCTTCTAAATCATTAACTATTTGAGACTTCCTAAGAAATTATCCGCCTTAGTTTGGTGTGAAAAACCGGCCGTGTCAGTCGGAGTAACGCTCTGAGGGTTCCGTACCACCCATCGACTTGATACCCTGTAGAAACTGATTTAATTTATGAGAGTTCACCAAAGGTTCAGCAAGTATTGATGTCGTTGATATTTCCATCTCATTCTTACGCAAGCACCACTCCACATGTCTGTGTTTGTCGTATTTTTATTATTTGTTGTTACTATACATGCTGAAATTTCTTTCCCGAAAAGGGGTCCTGAAAAATCAGTTGGTCCCTACATTTGTGTTCACATAAATCGATAAAATGTAGGGACCACCTGATATTTTTTTCGCGAATTCAGGTTTGGTCCCATAATAAAAGTTGTTCATAATGATGAGTACAATGACACCTTTTCGGGAAAGAAGCGATCAAAATTTTCAACATGTATAGTTTGCCCTCTCCATTACCCATTGAGTGACATTGAGGGCTATGCTCGGAGTGTCCCTGCGTGATCGAATCAGAAATGAGGAGATTCGCAGGAGAACGAAAGTAACCGACATAGCCCGAAGAATTGCCAAACTTAAGTGGCAGTGGGCGGGGCACATTGCTCGTAGAACAGATAGCCGATGGGGCAGTAAAGTTCTGGAGTGGCGACCGCGTACTGGAAGGCGCAGCGTGGGTAGGCCTCCCACAAGGTGGACCGACGACCTGGTGAAGGTCGCGGGAATCCGCTGGATGCGGAAGGCGCAGGACCGGTCGTTGTGGCGATGTTTGGGGGAGGCCCATGTCCAGCAGTGGACGTCTTTCGGCTGAAATGATGATGATGATGATAGTATGCGCGTAGGGCTGATTGTAATCACGCAAAGTTTGACGCTTGCATGTATCATGTATTGCATGTGTTCCTTTGGGTTTAAACTATTTTTATTTTTAGTACTTGCCATCAAGAGGTAACACACATTCTATAAAAACTATCTTCGCTAAATTACTGATATCCGTACATACCTTTTTGTCATTCTTAAACCACGTCAGAGTAGCCAATGGGTTGCCTCCTGAAGAGATACACGACAACCTCTGAACGGTACCAGCAGAGAGAGTAGTCCCGGGAACGTATCCAGTGATCATCGGGGCCGTTGGTGGATCTAGAACAAGAGAAATAAGGAAGTTAGCGGCCGTCCATCATTTTCCAAGCCTCGGTGACAGCTGCTTTACTTTTGTTATTTGTTAATTGAGATTGAATTGAGTTATTTTGGGGTTTTGTTAATTGCTTTGTTTGTATCAAAAATAAATAAGGAAAAGCGCAGACAATACGATTTTATTAAGTCAAATTATAATCGGTAATGATAATATTACGTAAAAACCTTAAGTATGGAAGGCCGCAGACAATGTGATTTTTTGATCCTTTTCATAAAAAAAATTGTATTTTGACATTGGTGTCGATTCACAAACTAAACTTATCTTAAACTATCGCTCTCTTTTAATAATAGTAGATACAAGAAAGGGATGGCAACAATTTTGGTCAAATTAGTTAACGTGGCACACTTCTTCGTATTTTTAGTCGGCACGTTCCGAGATCACGACTAAAATTGTATAGAAATTTTAATTACGACTAATTTGGCATCACTAAAATTGTTGCGATCCCTTTCTTGTATCTACTATTAGTAAAAGAGAGCGATAGTTTAATAGTACATTACTGTCGAGGCCTGAAATGAAGCAATTGACGGCTGAGTAATATTGGAAGTACGAGGCGAAGCCGAGTACTCCCGAAGTGATTTTAAAAAGACGAGACGCCAGCCGAGCCCTTTTTAACTAAACGAGGCCGTTAATTGCTATTTCGGCCGAGACTTGTATAGTATTTTTCTCTTATTTGCGAGAAAACAATACGCAAATTAATTCAACAGTATCTAATTTTTATTCGCGCCAATTCGTCCGCGCGCGTTTCTTGTTCTATTTTCAAAGTTATGAAAAAAAAAAACGAAACATTCAGCCTTTATAATGATAAACATTTGATTCTAAAAACACCTAATTTATGTGTGTACTTAAAAACCTCGGTAGCATAATTAAAAAAATAAAAATGGTTGGTATTACTGGCCTGTTATTTCGTTGCGTACGGAAAAGAGCCGATTGATGTATTTTTTTTAAAATAATGAACCTATTTCCGAGCAAGTGGGAGAAAAATATATTTAGGTACTTTGTGAACAAGAGGATTAAAGCCATTGACACATTTGAATTAATCAGTCGCCCAGAATGTAATCGATTTTAGTGGGACAATTTGTAAAGTTAAAAAGGTCTATTTATGCCTACAAAGATCCCCGATTATCGGATACCCAAGATCTATTCAATTCAAGAATTACCATCAGTATAGAAACCATCAAATAACCCTTAATTTGCTCCATTTGCCTCAATTAACCACATTTTCCTTCTACATTACGCAAATTGGAGACCAAAAGCTTAACGCTTGAGCGGTCACCCATCAAAATACAGACCTTGTTTCGTACTTAACCCCAAGATCGAAAACACAATTATGGGTCGATCTCTTTCATTGCGCGCCCTGTCATTGCTTGCCTAAATTATTTAGTTAATTATCATTAAATAATGCTGAGAAATGACAGGTCGCGCTGGCGTAAGACTTTGTGGTGTAAATTTGCGATTTTACGGTTAGGTCGTGCGACTTATGCTGTTTTTGCTTTGGAATAGCGTTTTATAGTAGTTTAGTCATAAGCATTTAGTTCTATCTTTGGGCGAATTAGAGTAAAAGGGCAAGGTCAATGATATTTAAAAGTATGTCATACCCTAACAAAACCAACGAAAAATATTTTCACATAAACTAGTGCAAAGTAAGTAAGTTAGTAACTTTAAGTTAGTTTCGCGTCATAATTGATTATTGACGTCTAGTGGTTCGAGTGACAGACTGCTTATCATGAGGTCATGGGTTCGATTCCCACAGGACACAAATATTTGTGTGATGAACATAAATAGAACATAAATAGGCTTAACAATATATTAGATAAATGTGTTCCTAGGAAAAATAGTCTTGCAAAATCGCATTATATCTACCCTGAATGGTATACGAAGGACATAATAAAAGAAATAAAATTTAAAGCTAGACTTCATAAGATATATAAACAATCGAAGTTTCAATGTGATTACAATATTTTTTCTGTGTATAGAGCACGTATTAAAAAATCTATCCAGACTGCGTATGAACAGCATCAACATAAAATTCAATCACAGTTTGCAAAAGATCCTAAATCATTCTGGCAATATGTAAAATCAAAACAAAGTGCACGTAATAGGCAGCCTATTATAGCGGACGGTCAGGATCTAATGGACCACGAGTGTGCGGCGCAATTTGCTGAATTTTTCGAGTCTGTATATAGCAGTAAACCGCCACAGCTTGACTGGCAAGCGGCGGCGGCGGGTTGCGCGGTGAACAGTGCGCGGGTGAATCTTAATGCATTGAGTATCAGAGACGTAAGAGACGCGCTCGCACGCCTCAAGCCGAAACGTTCAGCAGGCCCTGATGGAATACCGGCATTTCTTTTCAGAGATTGTGGTAGAGTACTGGCGGAGCCTCTACAGTATATATTTAACATCTGTCTTCAATCAGCCACGTTCCCGGCTCAATGGAAGATCACAAGAGTAATACCAGTACCCAAAGGTAAAGCGGGAACGGACGTTAGTGGGTATAGACCAGTGGCGGTGCTATCGACGCCGGCAAAAGTGTTCGAGTCCGCTATCCAGCGCTGCTTCCAGGAGCAGATACGTGCACAGTTATCGGATGCGCAGCACGGGTTCAGGCCGGGCCGCAGCACCGCCACTAATCTTCTCAACTTCATGTCGTACGTGGTGCCAGCGGTAGATGCTGGTGTGCAGGTCGACGCCGCTTACTTTGATTTTAAAAAAGCATTTGATACGGTGGACAATGATATCTTACTAAGAAAGCTAGCGGAGGTGGGCTGCACACCACATCTCCTAAAATTTTTCGCCAGCTATATGCGAGGCCGCCGGCAGTATGTTGATTATAATGGGTGCGAATCGGAACCATACTACACCAGGTCTGGCGTAAGTCAGGGCAGCAATTTGGGGCCTCTCCAATTCATCATAATGATAAACGATTTACCGGAAGTCGTTAGACATGGCTCATGTTTATTATTTGCAGATGACCTTAAGTTGCTGCTCGAGGTGAAGGATGGTTCGGATTGCGCACGCTTACAGGATGACATTATGAGAATAGTACAGTGGAGTCAGACGAATAAGCTGTGCTTCAACGTGTCCAAATGCTCAGTGATGAGTTTCACCCGCGCGCGTGCACCCCTACTCTACGAGTACAAAGTGGATACAGAGCCGATCCAACGGGTATTACAGGTGCGGGATTTAGGAGTCAGCCTCACTCCTGACCTGACGTTCCGTGAGCATATCAAGACGATATGCAAAAAGGCGTTTAGAAATTTGGGCTTCGTACTGAGACAGACGCGTGACTTCACCAACATTACAGCAGTCAGGGTACTGTATGACGCACTAGTCAGGAGTCATCTGGAACATAGTGCTGTCATATGGGCTCCGCATGAGGCTAAGTACTCGATAATGTTGGAGCGTGTCCAGAACAAGTTCACACGGCACATATACAAAAAACTGTATGGGGTGTATCCATTTTACCCGCTGATGTACCCTACGCTATTTGTGTTGGGTATGGTCGGGTACAATCAGCTGCGAGTGCGAAGGGAGTTTGCACTTACCGCGTATTTAGTTAAACTAATGCGTGGTAAGGAGCATAACCCGGGAGTGTTGCGTCGCTTAAGTCTGTGTGTGCCGGACCGCTATGTGTGGAGAAGGCGACGCCCGCCACTGCTGGCCGTGCCGGGTGCTAGGACCAACTTGATGTCCATGACACCTCTCACCCGAGCTGTCCGACGGATGAATGAGCTGCATGAGCGACTGGACATATTTACATGTAATTTGAGTGAACTCGCAAAAGTTCTGTTATATATTTTAAGTTACATGTAAATTTTTCATAGATACTTTGTATAGTCTATAGTTTGTGTATAGTGTTAGGGTTTGATTGTTAGGTGTAAGTAATTGTTTGTATTTTTGTTTCCTAATTTTGTATTTTGTGTTTGCCTTCACTATCGCATTGGGCTAGCCTGTCATGATAGATGTAAGTTGTGATAAATAAATAAATAAATAAATAAATAAATAAATAAGTATTTGTGTTGGTCTGGGTGTTTCTTATGTAATGTAAGTACCTATGTATTTACAAAAAAAAGTATCTAAGTATAATATCCATTTTCTAGCACCCAAAGTACAAGCTCTGCTTAGTTTAGCACTAGATGGTGCTGTGTAAAAATGTCCCAAAATATTTATTTTATTTATTTATTGGTACACTTTCTGTACACACGTGATTTTGTTTTTTTTTTTGTTACACGTCACGCTCGGCGCCTTTCTTGACGGAGACTAGTAGCAAAACGACCCAATTAGGACGTTCTCAAGTCTTCAGATTGCGCGCGCAATAACATATCTGTACTTGTTTAAATATCGGGCAAGGTAGAATTTTTCCCGATATTATTTCATTTCGTCCCTAAAGTAGAAATTCTTACAATTAAAATATAACGAAATTTGAGCAAAGATATAATTAAAATCCATTAGATACCTAATCTTCTTCTTCGTGTCAAAGAAATGGTTCTTATGTAGTTCACACTGTATTCATGTGGTATTTGGCCACCTCTATGGCGTTGTTTGTGGCTTTGTTTAAATCGTCTCTTGTGCAGGTAGTAGGGCACAAGGGACAAGTGAGCAAAAGGGCCATGGACTGAATGGGGGCCCCATTAGATACCTAATATGTATAATTCATATAGCATTTAATAGGTACCAAGAACATATTTTTGCCAAAAAAAATATCAGGAAAAAAAATGCAGCACCGAAAAATTCCACGCTCAAACGCAAACTTGGTCGCAAGTTAACTACAGCCCTTACAATTATAAATTATAAGGAAGGGTCTAGTCACGGAGTGGTGATTAAAATAATGGGTACAACCCTAGTTTAGGGCTGTCACTAATTGGATCTCATGTACGTGTTTGTATTACATTGTAATTATACTGTGAGCTCTACTGGAGTTTATTAGTTTTGTAAAATAACATTTCCGGGGAAAACTGGGTAGGTAGACATGGTTACCCATTATAACCATGTAAGCATGTGTCAAGAAATTTACCTACTATGTAATCTGCCAATCCACTAGGTAATACTGGATCAAGGCCCAAAATTTTCTCATTCTAAGAAGAATCCCGTGCCCAAAAGTGTTTTTATTATTATGATGATAAGTCGAGGCTGGTAAAAATCATTACTGTATTGTATTGATTTAATAGATATGCACATTGCCTCACGCGCACAAGTAGTGGAGTTAACGTGGTCAGTCGCTAATGACAGCTTCGACAGTGCGGACATATGCTTGGTGTGATAGTAAGCCAGTACATACACACCTTAATTCTTAATTTATACTTAACCTCTTAAGGATTCATTATACCCATCTTTAGGAACAAATTTTACTATGGGACCAATTCTTAAATTGCGAAAAAAAACACCTGATCCCTACATTTTTATTTTTTTTAGTATTGGATGGCGAAACGAGCTAAAGGTCCACCAGATGTTAAGCGGTTACCTTTGCCCGTGACAACTGCTATACCACCTAGGCTGCCTATATGGTACCGCAAGTCGGTTCGCCAAACTGAGACATGAAGATGGAAAGTCTCATGTGATTGTAATTTCACCGGCACCTGTACCCTTCAGACCGAAACACAGCAATGCAAGCATCACTATTTGGCGGAGAAGTAGGTACGGTGGTAGTACTTCCCCAGACAAGCTCTTTCACAAAGGAGCTCTACTACTACTAAAACTGTGTTCACTTTATCAACATCAACTCAGCCTATCGCAGTCCACTGCTGCACATAGGCCTCTCCCAAGTTGCGCCACAACGCTCAATCCTCTGCCTTCCGCATCCAGTCCCCCCCAGCCACGTTCTTTAGGTCGTCGGTCCACCTGGCAGGGGGGCGCCCTACGCTGCGTTCACTTAAGTCGGCAAAATATAGGGAACAGCAGTTTTTTTTTTCGAGATTTCATAATGATGAGCACGCAGGGCTACATATAAAGCTATAATTTTCCAGTATAAGATGACCTCTCACTGTACGGAAAGCCTCTACAATGCGAGGTCGGCTAATACCGGAAATGTATAGCTTGATATGTATACGTGTGTGGGTACAATGACCTCTTAGAGGTTAAGTATAAACTAAGAATAAGGTTGTATAAGTGCTACTGTTTATATAGGCCCTCGACAACTGATTCTAAAATCACAGATAAACACATTATTATTAATAACCACAGAAACAATTTAATCTAACTAGTACTTTTCTATTTTGTACTTAGAAGTTTTTAAACTTTCGCGAATTTCACTCATATTAAACTATATCTAGGGGACTTGTCGCGCATAATAAAATCAAAACATAACAAACATTTTGACTAACCTCGACGTTGCAGCCAAGTTGCATTGGCCGTGGTCACGAGCAGACTGAAGTATGCGGGTGTCATCGTCTTGAGCGGCGGGTGTTTTCTCGAACTACCCGCGGTTGGTTTTTTACGTTTTGATTTTATTGTGCGCGACAAGTCCCTTACATATACTTCAATATCTTGAACATACTTGCCTTGCTGTCTATAAATTATTTCTTTCTTTACTTGTTTATTCTTAGTATTGTTACTCAAGCGACCAGTGACGATACCTAAGTACGTCTAGTGCTATGGAAATGGAGTGTACCAAGTAGCAACAATATTCCTAACAAAAACAAACCCACCAATGTAATTTTCTCCAAACAAAACACTAAACTTTTATTCAAAAGTTACCAAAACAAAACAAAACAAACCACGAATCAAACTGAACCTTAAAATCTTTGGTCAAGACGTAACCCAGCCGAAATAACTAGAGATTTAACCAATAAATAAGCGTTTACGGTATCAGATAACGGTTAAAGTGTTATTCTTGTCACGTGCCGCTTGCAATCAGGATTCATGCGACATCCCTGACGGAATATACGGGAGAAAACAAGGGGCGGGACGGCGGAGTTCAGCCTTGAAATACAGAAAAATATGTGCTATTTCGTGCTATAGGCAGTAGTGCGTAAGTTTTCTTTTTTATAGTACAGGATGGCGAAACGAACTAAAGGCCCACCTGATGTTAACCTTTGCCCATAAGGACTGCAAACCACCTAAGCTATTGCAAGTCAGTTCGTCAAACTGAGACATGAAGATGGAAAGTCTCATGTGATCGTAATTTCACCGACACCCGTACCCTTTAGACCGAAACACAGCGATACAAGCATCACTATTTGGCGGAGAAGTAGATACAGTGCCGGTGGTAGTACTTCCCCGGACGAGCTCTTTTACAAAGGAGTTCTACTACTACTAAAAGTGCAAACTCTCAAGGGCAAAGAATATACTTACTTACTAACTTACTCCTCTGGCTCAGCGACCCAAAGTGAGGCATGGCCTCCGAAACGAGAACTCAAAGAATATAAATAAATAAAAATCTTTAATTTTAGACTAAATCCTCGTCCACCTTTACCAAGATTCTAATACTATAGTATGCAAAAATCAGAAACATGGCCATAGCCATGATTGTCAAGAGGATTGAATGTTGTTTTAAATGTAATCACCAATATACGTGGGACACTCAGAAATTTTTGCGAAACTAAAAAAAATTGTTCTATACGTACATATATTTTTATCAAATCTTTTCAAAGTACTTTCCACCAGCCTCTATACAAAGATTCATGCGCCTAAACCAGTTTTCAAAACACTTTTTCCAGTCCGCCGCAGACACCTCGTTTACAGCCTGCTCGAACGCAGCCAGCGCATCTTCCGGCGACGAAAATTGTATCCCTTTGAGCTGATTTTTTATTTTTGGGAATAAAAAGAAGTCACACGGTGCTAGATCAGGGCTGTAAGGAGGGTGACCCAGGACTTTGACTGGCGTGCTGTCCAGGAAGTCCCTCGTTTTGAGTGCGGTGTGCGCAGGTGCATTGTCGTGGTGGAGCAGTAGCCCGCGGAGCCCTGTGTTTGGTCGCTTGTTGCTTATAACAGAGAAAACTTCTGGCAAACATTTGGTAGTATACCATTCGGCATTAATGCTTCTTTGATCCCGTAAGGGAATTGATACCAAGTGGCCAGTCAAATTAAAAAAGCTAGCGATCAAAATCTTACCCCCGCTTCTAGATCGCTTCACTTTGGTAGGCGTTGGCTCATTTTGAAACACCCAAACAGTCGACTGGCGCTTGGTTTCTGGGTCGTATTGATAAATCCAGGACTCATCACCTGTAACGATGTCGTAAACACGCCGAGACGAGCCTGCTTCAAATTTGTTAAGCATATCACGGCACCATTCCACCCGGGCCTGCTTCTGAGCATCGGTGAGGTTGTGCGGCACCCAGCGTGATACTATCCTCCTCACGCGAAGATGGCTGTGTAGAATCTCGTGAACGCTTCCCGATCCAATCTTCAATATGTGTTGAATCTCCTGATATGTAATTCGCCTATTGTCTTGGATTAAATTTTTCACTGCTAGCACGTTTTCTTCGGTAACAGCCGTCAAAGGGCGACCGCTTCTTTCGTCATCCCCCAAAGTTGGTCGACCGCGCTTGAATTCGTTATACCAACGATACACGGTTGCCTTGGAAGGGCCTTCATCCATGAATGCCATTTGAAGTCTATCGTACGATTCATCCGGTTTCAGGCGACACTTGAAATCGTATAAAATCATAGCTCTAAAATGTTCCCGGCGCAGATCCATATTTCAGTGAGACACAATACTTTGAATTAACTCGCAAAAAATGTGGAGGGAAATTTTGAAATTGGAACTTACTTATTTTTACTTATAAATAATCATATTTTCGAAAAACATTATAACTGGCCAGTCTCCCATATATAAAAACTTTTTTTCGCAATACTTTCTGAGGGGCCTGGTATAGTTGAAGGATGCTACCATGTGTGCTACATATTCACGAAAAAGCTATCGCACCATGTGTGTTGCCAGGGGGGAGCGGTGTGGTTAGCTGCCCCCGCCCTTGGGTCTTGGAGCAAAAAAAACATTTACAATAAAGTAGTCGAAAAATTAACAAAAAACCCAAGAAGATTTATGTTAAGATATATTTTTCTGGTAGTAAACGATTGAAACATTACAAAATGTATTTATTTTACAGTTCATATCCTCTATCTATCATCTTGCTCCTCCTGGCCCATTGGCTGGCGAAGCCATTGTATCGCACCCTAACCTATACGAACCCATATACCTAAATTTATCAGATATAGATCTACTTATCTATACTACCAATGTACCATGACATTCTTTTAATCACAAAACATAAACAAACGCAACTAAACCGCAGCGCGCCCTTCCAAACGTTCCACCCGTATATTTCTACTACTTGCAAAAACGCGCGTTTCTAATTTGCGCGCGCTCGTAAGCTGTTTTACGATACTGTATATTAACGAGAGTTCTCTCTCAGACTAATACAGGTGACATTGAGAAGCTCAATTTTGAAGGTTCTTGATCCCTCTTTTCTGTGGTCTTGACTCTAGAAATGCTGAGTATGATGTATAAAGGTTCAAAGTTTGATTAGGTTTCGTTTTGGGAAATTCTCAGTGACAGTTTTGGAGGAACTTGAAAGACAACTTTGGTGTTGGATGTTGTGAATGAAGACTAGGTTATTTTTTTTTTAAACGCCAATCAGAGACATGAAGACGAAAAGTATCATGTGATTGTAATTTCACCGGCACCCGTATCCTTCTGACCGAGCATCACTATTTGGCGGAGAAGTAAGTACGGTGGTAGTACTTCCCCGGACGAGCTCTTTTACAAAGGAGCTCTACTACTACTACAAAAAAAATGATGGCACGTTTTGTGTAATGGCTGAACGTTTGGCTGCTGCATACTCGCGGTTCAATTCTCGCACGTAGTTGTCAATAAATAAAATTAATAATTTCTTGACTGCGCCAAAAAAAAAAAATAGGTTGAAGCCCTAGACCTCACACTAGGATTCCCTGTGTCGTGGGGTCTAGTCTCTTTCAGTCCATAAGACATAGTTGACACGGTTCAGAATTAATTTTACTAACAGTGAGTTCTTTCGAGTTCTTTAATAACAAAAAACAAAAATTGGTATCTTGTGTATGTGTGTGGGTGTGTATGGGGGGTGTTGTGTTGTTTGTGTGGGGGTAGAGGAACGAGGTATCATGTTCCTCCAACACAATGGGAGGAACCTCCGAGAGACGATTGATGTCAGGCGTTTGTATTTATGCTAACTGCACGTCAAATCTTGCTGGCGCCATTCAGGATTCAGTGACGTCATCTCATTCATATCTCCGATGTCCAGTATATGAGTTATGGTTCGCACGTAGCGCGATAGATGTCGCTACATAACAAATATTAAATTTTGTATGGCCTATCTATGATTTCTCTGGATATGAGTATCGATACATGTGAAAGTCTATAAATCCCAAGAGGCGGCCAGTCCAGGCGTTGCTCTGCATTGGCCTTACACAAATTATTAATACCAACAAGATGTTTAAACCATACCATACCTTTAGATGTTTATCTAAACAATAATACTCATAAAAATATTAACCTAGCTCTATTAGCTGTACTAGGTCGATAATATTAATTTACGATCAAATTATCGATTTTCGAGCTTGTAGAGCCTATAGAGCTAGGTTAATATTTTTATGAGTATTATTGTTTAGATATATTGTTACTATTTCCGCCAAACATATTTTTACCGATATACAACGCGAAATAAAGCTACAATTTGCAAAAAACACCAAAATATTTGAATTTCGCGGGCTACCCTGTAGCATTCACCTTAACCGTTTAAGTGTGACTATTAAGTTATCATAATGTTAAAGGTGACACTTTAACCCTCAATAACAAAGGTTTTTACTCTCAATATACAAGTTCAAATATTTTTTCAAGGTATATTTTTTCGACGGGGTCTGAATTTTAAGTGTGAAAATTAAATGCATTGGCATTTTCTGAAGTGTGATCTGATCACGTTTTACTTTTACGTTAAAGGCGTAGGCAGTAATGTGATTAGAGAAACTTATTTTTAATCCTACTGCGACTAGGACTTTTGAGTTTTGAAATCATAAAATATTTCAATGTAGGCACTTTTTAACCCTCTAAATGTGCAAGCCAATTTTGATAATCACATAAAATGTATGGCAGACTGCAGTTTAGTTATCCCATTAAGTCCTCAAAATATAAATTGTGGAAAGATAAATCCACAATCCTTAATAATACATAATTGTGGATAGAGTATACGTGGGACACTCAGAAAGTTTTGCGAAACTAAAAAAAATTGTTCTATACGTACATATATTTTTATCAAATCTTTTCAAAGTACTTTCCACCAGCCTCTATACAAAGATTCATGCGCCTAAACCAGTTTTCAAAACACTTTTTCCAGTCCGCCGCAGACACCTCGTTTACAGCCTGCTCGAACGCAGCCAGCGCATCTTCCGGCGACGAAAATTGTATCCCTTTGAGCTGATTTTTTATTTTTGGGAATAAAAAGAAGTCACACGGTGCTAGATCAGGGCTGTAAGGAGGGTGACCCAGGAGTTTGACTGGCGTGCTGTCCAGGAAGTCCCTCGTTTTGAGTGCGGTGTGCGCAGGTGCATTGTCGTGGTGGAGCAGTAGCCCGCGGAGCCCTGTGTTTGGTCGCTTGTTGCTTATAACAGAGAAAACTTCTGGCAAACATTTGGTAGTATACCATTCGGCATTAATGCTTCTTTGATCCCGTAAGGGAATTGATACCAAGTGGCCAGTCAAATTAAAAAAGCTAGCGATCAAAATCTTACCCCCGCTTCTAGATCGCTTCACTTTGGTAGGCGTTGGCTTCTGAGCATCGGTGAGGTTGTGCGGCACCCAGCGTGATACTATCCTCCTCACGCGAAGATGGCTGTGTAGAATCTCGTGAACGCTTCCCGATCCAATCTTCAATATGTGTTGAATCTCCTGATATGTAATTCGCCTATTGTCTTGGATTAAATTTTTCACTGCTAGCACGTTTTCTTCGGTAACAGCCGTCAAAGGGCGACCGCTTCTTTCGTCATCCCCCAAAGTTGGTCGACCGCGCTTGAATTCGTTATACCAACGATACACGGTTGCCTTGGAAGGGCCTTCATCCATGAATGCCATTTGAAGTCTATCGTACGATTCATCCGGTTTCAGGCGACACTTGAAATCGTATAAAATCATAGCTCTAAAATGTTCCCGGCGCAGATCCATATTTCAGTGAGACACAATACTTTGAATTAACTCGCAAAAAATGTGGAGGGAAATTTTGAAATTTGAACTTACTTATTTTTACTTATAAATAATCATATTTTCGAAAAACATTATAACTGGCCAGTCTCCCATATATAAAAACTTTTTTTCGCAATACTTTCTGAGGGGCCTGGTATAAATAAATAAAGATATATCTTTAGATTTCACTCCGCGTGCGTATTAACGCAACATACATTAACATAACATAACATAACATCACGCCTGTATTTCCCCGAAGGGGTATGCAGAGGTGTATAGTACACCCACATTTCGCCAGTTATGTTATAGTCCCATGTAATAGGGGGCGAGCCTATTGCCATCAACCGGGCACAAATCCATTCTCCGGACTGCTACTGAGAATTTCCTAATGAAAAAAACCCAATAACACTTTGCCCGACCCGGGAATCGAACCCAGGACCCCACGCTCAGCAGTCGCGCTTGCGACCACTAGTCCAACGAAGGAGTACATTAGTATGAAAATAATAAATCTAATAAAATCATAAGTTTCGAAAATACTGTAGGATAGAAGTTTCTTGCGAAAACCGGTTAGGGAGACTAGAAATAAGCCACAAAAAATGGATCAACAATTAAAAAAAAATGTCGTCTGTCTGTTTTTCCATCTGTCTGCTTATCTTGTTACCTCACCACGTGAGAACAGCTGAACGGATCGCGATGAAAATTTACAGTTGTGTAGGTACTGCCTAACTTAAAATTGAGGTACATTTCATCTCCTGTAATGATAGATGTAAGTTGTGATATATAACTAAATAAAAATAAATTAACAAAACCAAAAAACCCGACTGCGTGTAAAAATAACTGAAAAGATGTAAACAAGGCCTGTGTCGGTAAGTACATGTGAAAGTATCAAATCATCACGCAGGCGGAGGCAACGTATGTTTTTGGTCATGAATTACATAAGTAGCTAACTAACTGTGTGCTGTGTTTACTAACTTAACTCACTTAGCTTTAACTTTTTTATTTCAATTTTTTTAGTTTTGTCATGTTTTATCGCGCTGCTAATGTTTATTTTGAAAAGTCACACAAACTAAATTCATATTTAACGTTAAATATTTTGTTGTTTTTTAGCATTTCTCATTCCAAATTACATTTAAACATATAAGTTGTATACATTTTTGTAAAGCACTTATTAAACCCTTTATTTTGATACCACACTCGATAGGTTTCGAGGAAAAAAAAATTTTTGAAGACATTTAATATGGTGCCAAAAAGCGGCCATTTTGATTTTTGTAATTTTGATATACCCAGTGTCACTCTCACGAATAAGACGAATCTAACGACACCTCTCAAGCTAAAATCCATCAAGCCGTTTAGGCTACAGAGCGTGCCAAAGAAATATACATACATACATACATACACTCGAAAAACATAAACCTCCTTCTGGCGCAGTCGGGTAATAACCCTCCTTCTGGCGCAGTTGGGTAATAAATAAATCTCAATCGGTTGAGTAGATCCTAAAATACAGCTTGACCCCTCTATTATATGAAGTTGCATACTAAAGGCCAAAATTAATAACCGATCTATCCACGATTTGCCCTACTAGAGATAAAAAATTGACATAAAATGTAAGCAGCTTATATCAAATTTCTATCTATAGTAGAGAAAATCGTGGATAGATTGGTTATTAATTTTGGCAATAAGTCAAGTCAAGATCATAGAGTGTTGGTTTGTTACAGTTTACTAAAAATATTAATAGATGGTGTCATCATGAGTCATGGTATGGTGATAGATAGTATGTAGATGTGGTGGTAGTGATGTTGTGGTGGTGTGATTTGAGGTGGTGGTAGAGTTATGGTGTGGTGATGATAGTTATGGTGGTGGAGTTATGTTGTTGTGGTGGTGTGTGGTGGTAGTGTGTGGCAAATAGTGTGTAGGTGGTGGTGTCAGTGTGATGTGTTGCTAGTGGTTCGTGTTCATGACGAAATTGTTATTTACCGATGTGGGTGTATACTATACATCTCTGCGTACACCTTCGGGGAAATACAGGCGTGATATTATGTTATCTCCATAGTAGTTTTCAGAAATAAAATAGTCTTTATCAACCACTTATTTCTTATTGCACAGTCCCATTACTTCAACCTTTATTCCATAGCTTGTACCATCATATACGCCATATAACTGTTTATATAGAGCAAGAACTTATGAGATACAGAATTCCGCTAAGATTAATGTTTTTGCGTATATATGGATTTTATATAGGTTTGTGTATATGTATACTGTCATTTCCACACTTGCCGTGTGGTATCCGGCAAATAAAAAGAATAGACCACCCCCCTTCTACCCATGGGTGTCGTAAAAGGCGACTAAGGTTTGAAATCAGGAGGATGGGCAGCAGCGTCCTTTTGTGCACCAACATCGTGCAACATCACCCACTGCGGTCACCAACCCGCCTGCCCAGCGTGGTGACTATGGGCATACATCCCTATGAACGCACAACATATACAACGGCCCCCAGTTCCCGGTGGTCCCTCTATTCCCGACTACGGTAGCGGTCGTGGTAACGGTGGGACGGGGGGTGCTAGGAATCTCCGGGTTACGGCAGGCTACCAAAACCGACGACTATATCTGGCAGCGTACAATGGAAAAACGTTGAGACTGGACCATCACCTCGCCGAGCTTGAAGTAGAGTTAAGTCATATAAAATGGCATATACTGGGGTTATCCGAAGTCCGTAGAGAGGGAGAGGACACGATAACCCTGGAGTCAGGAAACTTACTCTACTTCCGCGAAGGTGATCAGCTCTCCCAAGGTGGTGTTGGTTTTCTTGTCAATAAGGCCCTCGAAAACAGCGTTGTGGAAATCGGTAGTGTGTCGACACGGGTAGCGTACCTTGTACTAAAGCTAAATGATAGGTACAAGCTGAAAATAGTGCAGGTATATGCGCCGACCTCGACACACTCTGACGATATAGCCGAAGCGATGTACGAAGACATAGCGAAGGCTATGAATAGTACCGCTAAGGCTCACTACAACGTTGTTATGGGGGACTTCAACGCTAAAGTGGGAGTACAAGAACGCGGCGAATCGAGAATCGGACCTTACGGTTTGGGGCGCAGAAACCACAGGGGCCAAATGTTGGTCAACTTCTTGGAGTCCCAGGGGCTCTTCTTAATGAACTCCTTCTTTAAGAAGAAGCCCCAAAGAAGATGGACCTGGAAAAGCCCCGACAAGGTGACAAGGAACGAGATAGACTTTATCATGACGGATAAGAAGCACATATTTAGAGATGTCTCTGTGATCAATAGGTTCAACACCGGAAGCGATCACCGACTTATCCGAGGCACTCTAAATATCAATTTTAGAGCTGAAAGAACGCGCTTGATTAAGTCTACTCTCCGACCTTCGCCGCTCCAAACCAGTTTGGGCTCCGAAAGGTTCCAAGCGGAACTTCAAAATCGATTCGACTCGCTGGAAACCACGGGCAATATTGAGGAGCAAACCAACACCATGGTCAAAACATTGCAGGAACTGTCTCGAAAATTCTTTCCGCCGCAGCGCGGAAGCAAGATGCCCAAGCTTTCGACTGAGACTCTCGATCTGATGAGGAAAAGACGGGAAATGTCAGCCGCGCATTCGTTTTCATCAGATAATAGGTCCTTAAACCTACAGATTAGGAAGCTGATGCGACGTGACCTCCGCCGCTCCAACACCCGCGCCATTGAGGCTGCGATTGAGCTAAATAGGGGGTCGAAAGTTTTCGCTCAGCAGCTAGGGAGGACCCATCTGATGAAACTGAAAGCCGCGGATGGCAAAATAGTCACCTCTAAGATCGAGATGCTTGATGAGGTCGAAAACTTCTATGGGCACTTGTATTCCACCAAAACGGCGAGACCAGCAGTTCCTAGCAATGACGACAAAAGAGCCCAGCTCACGCGCCATTACACCGAGGATCTTCCGGACGTTGACCAGGGCGAGATTAGGGCGGCCCTCGAGCAGCTTAAGAACAACAAAGCTCCGGGCGATGACGGCATTACCACTGAACTCCTAAAAGCAGGCGGGGCTCCGGTCCTGAAGGAGCTACAGAGTCTGTTTAATGCCGTCATCCAACAAGGCTCTACACCGGAGGCATGGAGCGGGAGTGCGGTGGTACTGTTCTTCAAAAAAGGGGATAAAACCCTACTAAAGAACTACAGACCCATCTCACTCCTGAGTCATGTATACAAGCTGTTCTCGAGGGTCATCACGAATCGTCTCGCCGGAAGACTCGACGAATTCCAGCCACCAGAGCAAGCTGGGTTTCGAAAAGGCTACAGCACCGTAGATCACATCCATACTGTTCGGCAGATCATACAGAAGACTGAAGAGTACAATCAGCCGCTGTGTATGGCATTCGTGGACTACGAGAAGGCCTTCGACTCCATCGAAACTTGGGCAGTTCTGGATGCTCTTCAGCGATGTCACATTGATGAGCGGTATATAGAGATGCTGAGATGCCTATACAACGCTGCTACCATGACTGTTCAGCTCCAGGACCAAAAGACGAAGCCAATCCAACTGCGCAGAGGGGTGAGACAAGGGGATGTAATATCCCCGAAATTGTTCACTAACGCGTTGGAGGACGTCTTCAAGACACTGGACTGGACTGGACAGGGTATCAACGTTAACGGCGAGAACATCTCACATCTCCGTTTTGCCGATGACATCGTTGTAATGGCTGAGTCGCTGGAACAACTGGGCGAAATGCTGCACAGCTTAAACGGAGCCTCTCGACGTGTCGGTCTCGGCATGAATCTGGACAAGACTAAAGTCATGTTCAATATGCATGTCATGCCGAGGCCGATATTCGTCGAAGGGTCGACACTCGAAGTTGTAACGGAATACGTCTACCTAGGGCAGGCAATTCAGCTTGGTAGACACAACTTTGAGAAAGAAGCCAACAGAAGGATCCGTCTGGGCTGGGCAGCGTTTGGCAAACTTCGCCGAGTCTTCTCGTCGCCTATACCGCAAAGTTTGAAGACAAAAGTCTTCAACCAGTGCGTCCTGCCTGTCATGACTTACGGTGCCGAGACGTGGACACTGACAGTTGGGCTAGTCCACAAGTTTAAAGTCGCTCAGCGAGCTATGGAGCGAGCTATGCTTGGAGTTTCTTTGAAGGATAAAATCCGAAACGAGATTATCCGGAGAAGAACCGGAGTGACCGACATAGCTTCTAGAATCAGTAAGCTGAAGTGGCAGTGGGCTGGCCATGTCTGTCGAAGGACCGATGGCCGCTGGAGCAGACGAGTCCTTGAGTGGAGACCGCGAATCGGCAAACGCAGCGTAGGGCGCCCCCCTGCCAGGTGGACGGACGACCTAAAGAGCGTGGCCGGGGGGGACTGGATGCGGAAGGCAGAGGATCGAGCGTTGTGGCGCAACTTGGGAGAGGCCTATGTCCAGCAGTGGACTGCGATAGGCTGAGTTGATTGATTGATTGATACTGTCATTAGGTACGAGAAAGTAAGTGCATGTTGTCTGTTGGTATATATTGTGGAGATATATGAAACAGATGGATATAATTTGATGTTTTATTGTGATAGGCGACAACATTTTGGTATTGCAAAGTTCTTTGCTAGTCCACTGCTGGACATATACCTCTCCAATAGCCACTGACTTCTATCCTCAGCTACTCTCATTCAGCTTCTACCAGCAAACCTTGCGTAGATCTTCACTCCACCTACCCTGAGGGTGTCCTAAATAACGCTACGTTTTCCGACTCCACACAAAAACACGTTTACCCCAACGGTCATCGGTTCTTCGGCTAACACAGCCTGCCCACTGCCATTTCAGCTTGCTTATACTGTGGGCTATATCGACAACTTTGGTTCTCTGTCGGATCACCTCGTTTCGGATCCGATCCTTCAGAGAAACTCCGAGCATAGCCCTTTTAATTATTTTATTATTTTTACCGCATCTACGCATGCGAAGCAAAATCTTACGATTTAAATTGTGGAAAGAAAAAATAGCTCACGAGCAGGATTCGAACTTGCGACTCCTGGCTCAGTACGCCAGTGCTTTAGCCACTAAGCTTCCGTGAACACTGCTCGTGGTATCGAAATTCTCATCCATTTGACACGTCATACAACCTAACCTTACCTTACGTCTTGAACCTAAGTACAATATTATTGCATTGTCATCATCATCATCCTCCGAGCCTTTTCCCAATTATATTGGGGTCGGCTTCCAGTCTAGCCAGATGCGGCTGAACATCAGTATTTTACACGGAGCGACTGCCATCAGACCCCCGCAACCCAGTTACTGGGTAATACCGACATTCGGAGGTTAGACCAGTTGTCAGACTTTCAGGCTTCTGACTACCCGTAACGACTGTCATAGATATTCGTATGACAACCGGGACCGACAGCTTAACGTGCTCTCCGAGGCACGGAGGGGTCTCGGTGTGTAACGAAACGGTCCCCCATCCACAGATTGACCGCGGCAAGTGCAGCTTAACCTTGCAGATCGTACAATCCGCGCAGTCGTTGCTTCGCTACGAGCCCCATTGCATTGTCATCAGCTTTACATAATATGTGTACCAAATTTCAACGAATACCGATTCTGGGAACTGGTTCAAAAGTTACTTGAAAGATTTGTCCCAAACATACTAACAAACTCACTAATACACTAACATGTAAAGTTAAATAAAAGCTTGTTATAACTTGGCCAATATTCGTCGAAGGGTCGGCACTCGAAGCTGTAACGGAATACGTCTACCTAGGGCAGGCAATTCAGCTTGGTAGACACAACTTCGAGAAAGAAGCCAACAGAAGGATCCGTCTAGGCTGGGCAGCATTTGGCAAACTTCGCCGTGTCTTCTCGTCGCGTATACCGCAAAGTTTGAAGACAAAGGTCTTCAACCAGTGCGTCCTGCCAGTCATGACTTACGGTGCCGAGACGTGGACACTGACAGTTGGGCTAGTCCACAAATTTAAAGTCGCTCAGCGAGCTATGGAGCGAGCTATGCTTGGAGTTTCTTTGAAGGATAAAATCCGTAACGAGATTATCCGGAGAAGAACCGGAGTGACCGACATAGCTTGTAGGATCAGTAAGCTGAAGTGGCAGTGGGCTGGCCATGTCTGTCGAAGGACCGATGGCCGTTGGAGCAGACGAGTCCTTGAGTGGAGACCGTGTATCGGCAAACGCAGCGTAGGGCGCCCCCCTGCCAGGTGGACCGACGACCTAAAGAACGTGGCTGGGGGGGACTGGATGCGGAAGGCAGAGGACCGAGCGTTGTGGCGCAACTTGGGAGAGGCCTATGTCCAGTAGTGGACTGCGATAGGCTGAGTTGATATAACTTGAGCTTCAATAAAAATAGAAATAAACAACATGAGAACCCGTCTTCAAGTATAGCATGTACAATAATGTACATACTCGTATATATTTGTATACTCGTACGTATTTGAACATATATTTGCGCCTCGATAGTCGCCGACTAATGCGTTCACTATTGTGACGAGAATATCTAACTGGAAACATGATTTCACTAAGTAACGTTGGCATTTTTACTCAACCTAGTTTCTCGGCTTATTTCAGCCTGTGGTTATAAGACTTGTAGATAGAGTATATTTTGTATCGTTGGCGCTTGTAGAAAGTAATGTAATTTACATGAAATTGGCGTAGATTTCCCGTGACCTTCACCAGGTCTTCGATCCACCAAGAGGGGGCCTACCACAGAAATAGATAGATAGAATGGTTGTAATCACAATTTTACTTGCGATTCATGCGTGGCAACTTTCGGACAAACCACGCCTCCCATGTTGACGTCATTAATTTTTAAAAATTAACTTTAATCTAATTTACTTTACAGCTTTTGTTTCTGCAGTTAGAAACAGCTCAATAAGGCATTTTTGCCTCGTTGGTCTAGTGGTCGCAAGCGCGACTGTTGAGCATGGGGTCCTGGGTTCGATTCCCGGGTCGGGCAAAGTGTTATTGGGTTTTTCCATTAGGAAATTCTCAATAGCAGCCTGGAGTCTGGATTTGTGCCCGGTTAATGGCAATAGGCTCGCCCCCTATTACATGGGACTTATAACATAGCTGGCGAAATGTGGGTGTACTATACACCTCTGCCTACCCCTTCGGGGAAATACAGGCGTAATGTTATGTTTGTTACAGTATTTACAGAAATAAGTCAAGGCGTACTGATAAAAGTTTTGAAATGTCTGTACTATGGTGCAGTGTGTTGGCACGCGCGCCCCTTTTCCATTCTATCTATATATTTCTGTGGGGCCTACCCACGTACCCAGTACACGTTCCAAGTAAGGCCATCCGTTCTGCGAGCAATGTACCCCACTCACTGCCACTTAAGTTTGGCAATTCTTCAGGCTATGTCGGTCACCTCATGCGAATCTCCTCATTTCTCGACTGCGATACTCCGAGCATTCCCCTTTGGTTGACTTTTAGCCTTCTAATCAAGCTCATTGTGAGCAACCACCTTTTAATACTTTAAGTAGCAGCTGTTCAATAGATTACCAGAGGATCTAAAAGAATGTGATAACATGAATGTGTTCAAAATTAAGCTAAAGAAAATTCCTGTAAATTTATTATTTAAAAACATGTGTAAATTTAAATCTTATATAATAATTATATAAATAAAGTGAATTAATGTAATTAATGTAATTCATTCTAATTGTTTAATAATGTTGTGTAATATGCTTAATTAAGTATTAATATTTGTATGCCACCTGTGGCAGCACACAGAGAGACTACCTATAATGTACTAACATTACAGGTAGTTACTGTTTACATCTTTAGAATGTTTTTGTTATGTATACCACTGAACAAATAAATAAATAAATAAATAAAACACCAAAATTACCTGTGTACACAAATAAACATTTTGATTTGATTTGATTTGAATTATGTATGTACACTGTAACATTTCCAACGCTCTAGAGGCTAAATTATATATATAGTTTAGTTGGAAATACTTTTTTATTTCATTATAAGCGAACTGTTTTGTAAGTTCTTATGAGAAATAAAATTCTTTAAACCTAAGTAATCACTGGCAACAAACACTGGTCAAAGACTTTCGTCTTGAGACACTGCGGTAATTTGGACGAGAAGATATTGCTTAGCATCCCGCGCTTCCTGCATTTGCTGGTTGCGCGAATCACAGGACCGGTCGTTGTGGCGATGCTTGTGGGAGGCTCATGCAGGGGCGTAGCTACTGCCATATCAGCAACCACCGAGCTACAGGGGCCCTGACGTGTGTATTTTAGGCTTTGCCGCAGTCAGGTAAATAGAGGGCCCCCCAACAAATTTTAATACAGGTTCCATTTAGGACTAGTTACGCCACTGGACCTATGTCCAGCAGTGGACGTCGTTCGGCTGAATGATGATAATGTAGCATAGATTTTTTTAATAATTGTTATATTTTACAAAATATACAGGTTATTAAGACCTTATCAATGATAATTTTTACCACCACAAAAAGACAATTTCAATCTGCTGCTAGAAAGAGACAAATTAGAAAGTGTAATAAGAGAGAAAGAGAAAAAAAGTGTTTATTCTAAGAAGTAAAGCAGTCACTTTTTCAGCTATAAACTGAAAATAAAATAAAAAAACTTCATGTATAATTAACTGCATTATAACATGTACGAAGGATAAAATTTGTGTAGGTACCTAATGAACATAAGAAATTAATATAGTCTTTTTGCATTTTCTATAGTGAGGCTTTGACAAAAATTACTAAAAAGAAACTTTGCTACCTTATTTTTAAACGACGTTTTGTGATACAGCTGCTTTCTAAATAGACTCGAAGGTTATTAAAAATTGTTAAGACTAAGTATTTTCTACATCTCTGATAGTCAGAGCTATTTAAAAAGCTGTTTTATCCGACACATAATTTATCGAGTTAGGCCAACTTAACAACCATCCCATCAAAAACAAAATGCCTAATACTATAACAATCGCATCTCAACCGTCTTCAAAATATGAACCGGGCATCAAACCCGCTACCTGTCATGTTATCTCTGCCATTAATCACGTAGATAGCTGGGAGATCCCCTGGAGTATCAGCTGATATGATGAATGAGTAATATATTGATAATTTTGATAGATTTCTGTGATATGTTATATTGGTTAGCTTGTAAAGAGAGGACAAACCCAGTTTTATTATAAAAATGTAAACTTCGTGCAGTTTTTTGAACTTTTGTTACTCAAATAAATAAATAATATCATCATCTTCCTCGCCTTTTCCCAACTATGTTGGGGTCGGCTTTCAGTCTCACCAGATGCGGCTGAACATCAGTATTTTAAACGAAGCGACTGCCATCAGACCCTCGCAACCCAGTTACTGGGTATTACCGACATTCGGAGGCTAGACCAGTTGTCAGACTTTCGGGCTTCTGACTACCATAGATTTTCGTATGGCAACCGGGACCTACAGCTTAACGTGCTCTCCGAGGCACGAAGGGGTTTCGATGTGCAACGAAATGTTCACCCATCTACGGACTGAGCGCGGCAAGTGTAGTTTAACCTCGCAGGTCATACAATCCGCACAGTTGCTACTTCGCCACGGGCCCCTCCCAAATAAATAAATAATAGCTTGATGAAAAAGATTTTTTAAACCAAGTTATAAAAAGAAAACTAGTTAATATTGCATTGTCATTTAGTATTGAGCTATGTTTCAGTTTAAACGGACATGGCCAATTATAGCCTCATTACTCGGTAGAAGGTGTACCTACATTAACAAAAGTCTAATGATAAACAGTAAAAAAATATTTATAAATTACAGTACCTACTATTTATTTTTATGTATAACTTCATAGTGTTAACATATTTTTTAATAGTTTTTTAATTATTTGTTTCCGGACATATTCGCCATTTTCGGTAAACGTTCTGTTCCTACACAAGCAAATATGAACAATAATGACGTTCCGCGAAAATGCGTATAAATTAACGGGAATTTAATAATAGTTCAACATGCGAACTGATGTTGATCATAATATTCATTTTATAAAAATCGTGAGTACGAACGTCGCACGTTATAAGATTGCTAATTATATTTTCCACTTTTTCTGTTTATAATTTTTCTTTGCGATAGCGAAACGTAACAATTTGACAGGTGATCTGTGACAAGTTGAGTTTGACATTTGTTTAGTTTGTTTAATATAGTGATGTATCGATTCGATTATTTTGATAATCGATCATGCTTTTTAAGCATAACTAGATTATCGAAAAACCGGCCACGTGCGAGTCGGATAATAATATTATGTTACTTATTTATCCATTCAAAAAAGCAAAACCGAAATTAAAAACATAATATTGAACAGTTTAAAAATTATTAGGACCCGACATATTTTTTGTAAATATACAAAATGATTGAAGTTTTTGGACTGTGTAACTCATACAAATAATAATTTTGGGGATCCATGAATACAAAAAGCAAAATTCATATTAGTACATGAACTTTTGAAGCTAGGCAGCAAGCCTAATACAAACTGGCATTGTCCGCGACTGAAAGCGAGTTAATAAATACGTGGTAAAATATAAAACAAAACATTTTTACAGTCCGAAAAAAACTGCAGGTACTTTTGATTCTACATTTTTAATACAGCATAAAGTTTATCCTGAAACTTTACAACACCATTTAAACCTGCATACAACAATAAAAATTCAATAAAAAAATACATACACAAAAAATGCATTTAAAAAGCCATACAGCGTGTTTTTATGTACAAAACATAAACAAGGGTAACAACACAAAGTACATTAAAACGTGAAATTTCAGGGTTGCCTGCAACAATTATAGCCACACTTGTGCACGAATAGGGCTGTCACCGCAGGGAGCTAACAGTTGAGCAATTAATTCGTGCGATGTCCACAGACTCATTACTTTAATGAGGGGAACGTGCTGGACGGCGCAACCCTACATATAAGGCCGTGTGCACACCTATTTAATTTAGATGATGGAGTTTTTTTTGTGTCGAGATAAGGCGGTTTGTTTTCTTTTTTGTATACATTCGTCTTGAAGTAGAATTAAAAGCTACGTTTTTGTAATCTGATTTATTGTGATTAGGAAAATATAAAAGATTACTGTAATTTTGCAAGCATTTTTCTAGCTGACGCCCGCGGCTTGGTTCTCGTGCTAGGTTAATAAAAAACCGGCCAAGAGCATGTCGGGCCATGCTCAGTATTATAGGGTTCCTTATACTTAAGGAACCCTATAACCCTAGGACCTACTGGTCTAATTACAAACGAATCAAATCGAATATTAATCATTGCTATTTTAGTTTTTGCAAACAGCGCCACCTAGCGCTAAATTTAAGAAGTGTGTCATATATTGACACACTTCTTAAATTTAGCGCTAGGTGGCGCTGTTACTTTGTGTTATCAATATAACACAAAGTTTCTTTTTGTGATTTTTTTAAATAGAAAGTAACTAAAAGAGCATTATTTGCTAAGATCATTTTTATCTAAGGTCAATGACCTATGAACTAGGACGTCTTAAGTATTTTTCAGTTTTCTCACTATAACTCCAAAATTGATAATCACATTATACACGAAATTATTTTAAAAGAGAGTTTTTATAAAAGTTTATCAACGTGGAAGATTACAACTTTCTACGTTGCATAGTTTGGAAATGGCAGGGGGGACACACATTGTAAGCCACTTTGGTTGGCTATATTTCGCAGATGGTATACCTGATAAAAAAGTGATGTATGAAACATTACCTTCATTTTAGTAGGCCTATTCAATAATATCACACACGAGGGGGTGCAGCGAAAAAAAAAATGTCATCCCCATTTCACATGTATGGGCGCCACCCCTAAAATACGTTATCAAGATTTTTTTATTCTTTTAAAATTGAGATCTATATCTAAACCATTTTTTAACAAAATTTAATTTACTTATGTTTATAACTTTAGAAGTTATTAAGCTGTTAAGGATTGGGACAGACGGACGGACATGACGAAACTATAAGGGTTCCTTGTAGGACTACGGAACCCTTAAAAGTATCCTAAGTGTTACTCCAGTACATGGTCTATCTGTGTGCCTTTGTTTTTTCTTACTTGTCTGTCTTATTTAGTAAACAATCTTGGCATAAATTGGTATAAATATGGATTCTGATAACGTAGCTCACAGGAACAACAGGGTTTTTGTCACATACTGTATAATCTTTTAATTTAGGCTCTATTTAAAAATCGAACTATCAATTTAAACTGATTCATGTATCAATTCATAAAGTAAGTACATTTTTCTTTAATCAACCTATAATGTCCTATTGGCTACACATCCCATTTGGTAACAAACCCATTTCGTCAACTTTAATTTTATTTCGCCTACTAACATAACAATTGCAGTTTAGAAAATGATATTAGGTATATAAGTTGACGAAATAGAATGTTTACCATATAAGACGTCGCCATTCTTTGATGAACAAAAGTCTCCGTCACGCTCTTTGATACATCTCTATCTGATGTTTTATCCCTATTTCATTGAACCTGATATCGTTGTTGACAAAGTGTGTGTACACCTCTATCCATCTGTTATACTATATGGGTTTACAGGTATCATGTTCTGTTTTATAATACAAACTAAAGCCCGCGGCTTCGCCTGCGTATAATATTTCGGTTTATCACAAAATACGTTATCGCTCTTTCTTCGGATAGTGCTAAACTTTCCAAGATATTCATTCATATTCATTTATTTTGCAAATTCAATTTACACGTCAATACAATACAAATACCGGCACGAGTCGTGAGCACAAACTTCACCTGCGCAGAAGTTCATTTATAGATCTGTTTGGTGGAATGACAGGAGCGCGGGGTGCCAACGCCGAACATTGCATTTACGCGATTGGTCAACAGTCGATGCTCGTCGTCTATTGGACAATTAGGTGTCATTCGGCTACCGTACACTTTCAGTTCAACTTTATTGACTCACATTTTCGAATTTAAAACAGTTTATTTTGATTTTTGAGTGTTTAATATTATGAATTAAAAAATGTTTTTTTTTTTCTTCTTCATCTTCCTTTATTTATTACAAGATTGTATTTAACTTGCAATGTATGTACGTATGTAAATATATTTGTTAGAGTGGAATCTTGCAACTCAATTTTGAAGCAGATATTTTCAACCTATTGAGCTGAAATTTTGTACAATATGGGTATCAAATGAAAGGACTTGCCGAGAATACGAATGCGAGTTAAAAAACCTGTCCATCGATAACTAAATAGTAAAAAATAAATTAAAAGTCAAAATGTATTCTGTTTCTGTTGTCTGTGCGTAAAAAAAAGTCCCAAAATCATAATATGGGTGAAATTCGAGAAAGTTTGTATTTTCTATAACTACCCATAATCCTTATAAAACGCTAACGGTGAAATTTAGTGAACAAAGATACTAAATAATTTTGGTCTAAAGTGTACATGCTCGAACTTGCCCCCACTACTGTCCATCTGTGCTCACGACTCATGCCGGCTACTATACATTTATATATAACTAGCCTATGCCCGCGACTTCGCCCGCGTGAATGTCGTTAATCGCGCATCCCTCAGAAACTGTTCATCTTCCCGGGATAAGAAGTAGCCTATATGTTATTTCGGGTTATGTTCTATCTGTATGCCAATTTTCATTAAAATCCACACTGTAGTTTTTGCGTGAAAGAGTAACAAACATCCAGACATTCATACATCCATACATCCTTAAATACTCACAAACTTTCATGTTTATAATATTAGTAGGATAGGATAGGAAGTAGGATATTACAGCATCATAATTAGGTACTTAAAAGTTATAAAAAAATACCAAAATTATAACAGTAATTACTTATAGAAATGTCAAAATAATAATTAAATTCAAATGTCAAAATAATAATATTTATCATAGTAAAATATCAATGTCAAAAAACTGAAATAAGAATGTCATAAATTCGAAATTATCAAAAAATACTTCTTTGAATATTATAATTTTAATTTAAAAATTCGTCTTAACTTTCAGGCAATAGAAAGTAGCTAATATGTTAATTCGTGTTATGGTCTATCTGTATGCCACATTTAATCCAAATCCGTTCAGCCGTTTCAGCGTAATTGAAAGACAAAAAAACAAACATTCATGCTTTCGCATTTATAATAATATAGTCGGAAGTAGGATGATTTTAAAACAAAACATAACCCAATTTAAAAATCAAATCCCCCCAATTTTACCTACCTGCCTTGACCATAACCAATGATATTTAAAAGTATAGATATGTCATAACCTAACAAAACGAACGAAAAAATTGTTCCGTACGCAGCGGCAGCACAATATACATAAACTAGTACAAGTAAGTTGGTTACTTCAAGTTACTTTCGCGTCATAATTGATACACTTTCTGTAAACACACAACGGCATTTTAGTTTTTTTTGTCACCGGTCACGCTCGGTGCCTTACTTGACGCGGATTAATAGAAAAACTTCCCAATTAGGATGTTTTCGATTCTTCAGATTGGAAGCGCTAGTAACAACTCTGTACTTTTAAATATCATTGACCATAACCCAATGACGATTATCTACACAGCTTATAATCCCTTTCATAATCAAATAAGATTGCCACAAAAACTCCTATTCAGAACGGCATGAAAACGCAAACATATACAAAAGCGTTGTGTGTATACAAAAAAGCGTTGTGTATATACGGGGCAAAACCGGCGTATTATCACGGCGCTCCCAAAGGGGGTCGGTAAACAACATGTGAATAGGTTTTTCGCAGAGTCACCTTGGCAGTGGCCTAAAAATTTAGGGCCTAAGTTGGGAGTTAAAGCGAGACTGGATAAGCCTGTTTATAGGACTTTTAATTGGCATACAGTAGTGCATTTTATTTCTGATGTTTCTACAATTTTCGGATCAATTTTAAATAAATTATTATTGTCTGATTTCACAATCTAAAAATGGCAAGATTTAGTTTTATTTTATTTCAGAATAAACGTAGCTGTAAAGGTGAGTCCAGATTAAGTAAGTAGGTATTATTAAACTGTCGCGAATTTCCCTCATATTGAACTATATATACGGGACTTGTCGCGCACAATAAAATCAAAACAAACATTTTGAATAACCTCGACGTTTCAGCCTAGTTGCACTGGCCGTCTCTGATTGGCAGATTCTGAGTCTGCTCGTGACCACGGCCAATGCAACTTGGCCGAAAAGTCGAGGTTAGTAAAAATGTTTGTTATGTTTTGATTTTATTGTGCGCGACAAGTCCCGCAAATATAGTTCAATATCGACAAGTTAGAACTCGTTTTTTTCTGGGCCGAAGCCCCATACAAGTTGATCAATGTAATTTGTCAGCTTTAAATGCCACTTCAAGTAGAAATAAGGGAAACTTAAGTAACTAACAAGTCGAAACTAAACAAATACTATCAAAATTCTAATAAGTTTCTGTAACATGTTAATATTCTTATCAAATATTTCTTCTTTTCATTGTTATTCTACCTCCATTAACAAGATCTTCAGTTCCCATGACGTGCCAAATCTCTAGTTTTACTCCCGTATTAAGATAAGCGTATCAGCGTAAGTAAATCTGTTTCCTGGCCCTATCTCAAGTGTGCTGGCCAGCGGACCACTGATACATTCTGTTTACTAATCTGTTGTGTAGTGGGTTATGGGATAGAAGAAGCGGGAACGGCCATTTTAGTCAAAGAATATTTTCATTACTGAGTTGAATGTTTCCAAGTGTTAATGTGTTGTCTTGGATTCGAACTTCGGGTAAGAAAGTTACATCTATACATATAAAAGGCTTTGTCCTGAATGACTGACTGACGGATCAACGCACAGCCTAAACCGCTGATCGTAGAGACCTGAAACTTTGAGGGTGTGTTCTTTGTATGACGTAGGCATCCGATAAGAAAGGATTTTCCGAAATTCTACCCCTAAGGGGGTGAAAAAGGGGGGTAAAGTTTGTATGGGACAACGTGATTCCTTGGTGCAATCTACTTCAAATTTAGCATAAACCTTTTTTAACAGAATTGATGGAAGATGTGTTTCGTATTTTACTGAAATTCATCACCTAACGGGGTTAAAAAGGGGTAGAAAGTTATTTTGGCAGTGATTTGCTTCGAAGTTGATATCAATACTCTTTAGTGCTTTTGATTTAAATTACATTTTATTTTGACACATGTTTGAAAACTCAATCCGATTTTATTCAAAAAAGGTTAGATAGATAGATAGATAGAATATACTTTATTGTACACCATGAAAATAGTAGTAAACAGGAACAACGTACAAATTATGGGTACATGGGCGGTCTTATCGCTAAAAGCGATATCTTCCAGACAACCTTTGGATGGACAAAGAAGACGTAAGATCTAGATAATGGGGGCAGTCCGTGGCGTACTACTAAACTAAAATAAATAAATAGCACAAAGTATATTACACATATAGGTATCATAAATATATATAATAAAAACATAACCAAATACTCTTTAAAATTGGATTGGAATGTCTCGAAAGTAACCGTACTATATTAGTACCTCATTTATTTTGAAGGTTTCTAAGCTTAAAGAGGTTATAAGTATGCACTTTTTTGTAGGACACGGCCTCATTGGGACGTAGAGTTCGTGAAATAGTAAGGACTAGAACATTTTCGACTTCTACGAGGACGAAGTCGCGAGCAAAAGCTAGTTTTACATAAACGAAAATACCCAGCAATTTTGTGGGCTTGATATATTTGGGTAAGTAACTAAATTAAAGAAAGAAATATATGTATGTATATGTACTCTGTCGTTCATGTCATCTGTAACCACGCATACTAAATTGTTCCGCAAAACGAGTGTAATTATTATTACCAGACTGACGTAAAGTCGTTGCGTAGTAACCGGTGTTAATACACTACACTAGCTAGATTGTATAAACGACAGGTAAATATGGGTAGCGATATCATTTATAATAAGCAACTTCAGAATAAGTTGCAAAATGCCCGCTATTGCCATTTTATCCCGCACGAACTTGCTTCTGAACTATTTATTTATTTATAATTTATGTACACACGATAACATATGAAAGGAGACAGCATTAAAATTATTTAGTACAAAGGTACTGCTTATTTCAAAGAAATTTCTACCAGCGGACCTGCGAGAGGAGAAATAAGTAAGAAATGTAGACAACAGTGTGTAAAAAGATAGGAAACTTAAAATCATATGTAGAAAATCTTAAAAAAAAAAAAGACGTGGCACTCGGAGACTGCCGCGGTAAAGCTATTGCATAGCATTTTTTATGTAAATACAAAGAGGAGGTGCTCTAACGCCGAAACTCTAAGCAGGCATGAGTCACCAGATTGCGGGGCGAAGAGGGGGATTACGCATGCGCAGTAACGCCGATACAACCAATGCCACCTAGAGGCGATTTGCAGAACTAAAGAGACAAGCGTGATATTTCAAAAAGTCATTAAAAGTTCTGCTATTCATCAATAGATGGCAAAACTAAAAATTATCACCGCTGTGCCGGTCGGAGTGGGGGGTGTTAGGTTATTTTCGTTACGGAATTTCTGGATTCGGTCTCCACGCTCAAGGCCCGCGATAGAAGCTATGCAATAGCTTAAAAATCTTAAAATCTTACATCTATTGTTTTTTTAGGACTTAAATTAGGTGATTACTAACCAAAATTGTTGTTCAATACCACAAGAAGAGAAGAATTAAGGTAGCTCTGTATATTTTTGGTCCTTCTGGCAATATAAAAAATTATGTTAAGTTGAAGTTAATTACTACAGTTCATTTCTAAATCGCTCTCCCCCTACTCTTTGGACCAACTCCTTAAGAAATGATTAATGTAGGGTAGATAACAACTTGGCCCCTACTCTCAGCATATGCTGAATGAGACACCATTTGTATAGTGTGTTTGTTTAACGTTTGGACCTTGTAAGACCTGGGTCTGGGATAATTTTGAGACCTACATTATCTTTGGGCAGTGACCAAGCCACTGTGTGTACCTTTTAAAGGCGTAATTAAGTGTACCTAAAACCAGAGCCTGGCTTTAATGCTTAAATGGTTGTTTATGTAGTCAAATGGTTGTTTATGGAGTGTTTAATCTTGGGTTTGATTCTTGGGTCAGACATAGTGGAAAGTTGTGATAGGTTGAACTTTTCCCTTCTATGCAGGAGATAGACTCTCCAATACCGGCCGACATCTCTGACTTTTTGAACTAATGAGCTTAAGAAAACCATTGCGAAGAAACCTAGACACCTGAGAGTGCTCAAAAAGTTGTGTGGAGTCCGCTAATCCATACCAGGCCAGCGTAATGGCCTAAGCCATTCTCGTTTTGAGAAGAGGATTTTGCCCAGTAGTGGGACAGTCGGCTGGCATAGTCATTAAGGTGTAATCTTCTATCGTATTGACATGAGCTACATACCAGGCCCCTCAGAAAGTATTGCGAAAAAAAGTTTTTATATATGGGAGACTGGCCAGTTATAATGTTTTTCGAAAATATGATTATTTATAAGTAAAAATAAGTAAGTTCCAATTTCAAAATTTCCCTCCACATTTTTTGCGAGTTAATTCAAAGTATTGTGTCTCACTGAAATATGGATCTGCGCCGGGAACATTTTAGAGCTATGATTTTATACGATTTCAAGTGTCGCCTGAAACCGGATGAATCGTACGATAGACTTTAAATGGCATTCATGGATGAAGGCCCTTCCAAGGCAACCGTGTATCGTTGGTATAACGAATTCAAGCGCGGTCGACCAACTTTGGGGGATGACGAAAGAAGCGGTCGCCCTTTGACGGCTGTTACCGAAGAAAACGTGCTAGCAGTGAAAAATTTAATCCAAGACAATAGGCGAATTACATATCAGGAGATTCAACACATATTGAACATTGGATCGGGAAGCGTTCACGAGATTCTACACAGCCATCTTCGCGTGAGGAGGATAGTATCACGCTGGGTGCCGCACAACCTCACCGATGCTCAGAAGCAGGCCCGGGTGGAATGGTGCCGTGATATGCTTAACAAATTTGAAACAGGCTCGTCTCGGCGTGTTTACGACATCGTTACAGGTGATGAGTCCTGGATTTATCAATACGACCCAGAAACCAAGCGCCAGTCGACTGTTTGGGTGTTTCAAAATGAGCCAACGCCTACCAAAGTGAAGCGATCTAGAAGCGGGGGTAAGATTTTGATCGCTAGCTTTTTTAATTTGACTGGCCACTTGGTATCAATTCCCTTACGGGATCAAAGAAGCATTAATGCCGAATGGTATACTACCAAATGTTTGCCAGAAGTTTTCTCTGTTATAAGCAACAAGCGACCAAACACAGGGCTCCGCGGGCTACTGCTCCACCACGACAATGCACCTGCGCACACCGCACTCAAAACGAGGGACTTCCTGGACAGCACGCCAGTCAAACTCCTGGGTCACCCTCCTTACAGCCCTGATCTAGCACCGTGTGACTTCTTTTTATTCCCAAAAATAAAAAATCAGCTCAAAGGGATACAATTTTCGTCGCCGGAAGATGCGCTGGCTGCGTTCGAGCAGGCTGTAAACGAGGTGTCTGCGGCGGACTGGAAAAAGTGTTTTGGAAACTGGTTTAGGCGCATGAATCTTTGTATAGAGGCTGGTGGAAAGTACTTTGAAAAGATTTGATAAAAATATATGTACGTATAGAACAATTTTTTTTAGTAATGATAATAGATCATGCCGTGGGGAAAAGATTAGTCAGTCAGCAGGTTGGTAGCGGGGCTGACTGCCCAGGGTGCGCCAGACAATCAATTAAATATCCTCACTCTTGGAGGCTCTTTTAATGCACAATAAGGTGTAATAAAGCTTCGGCAAGAATTTATTTGTTTTTTTTTATTTATTTGGTGAAGGAAAACATCGTGAGGAAACCTGCACAGCTGAGAGTGCTCCATACAGTTCTCAATGGTGTGTGTAGTCTGCCAACCCGCACTATGCCAGCGTGGTGGACTAAGGCCTTAGCCTTCTCGTACTGAGTAGAGGCCCGTGCCCAGCAGTGGAACAGTAATGGGCTGGTTATGTTATGTTATGTTAAAAAATTATTTTAAAAATAGGCTCTTGGTTATAATTATGTTTGTGTAGGTATACTGGTGTCAGATTTTTTATTTATTAAATATTCAGCATCTCTTTAAAAATAAATTATTCTCATAATCTTTAAAATGTGGGTGTGGGTACATTACACTCTCCGCGTGGGATTTGCAAATAGAATTATGTACCTCTAAATTTATGTATGGTTATTTCGTCTTAAAAAATAATCAGACGTGTTCAGTTCTAAATTTCTTTGATCTCGACCATTCCTTTATACAATTAGTGGAAGCTAATTTAAATTACAATTTATTCGTCCTAACTACCAGGCCGCCTTGTTCTGTAGGTGTAGACTTAAAATAACAAGCGTGAGGATGAGGTCCTGTAGAAAGATGAGCGAGAAATGAGCGGGGAAGCGGTACCAAGCGTATGAGCGGGGAAGTGGTAGCAAGGTGTCTGAAAGGTATTAGTTCATCACTCGAAGTTAACTATGACTTGGGGTAAGTCGGGACACGGGGTAAGTTCGTTCAAATGGATTTTACGCAGAAAGCGTCATCGCGAACTAATGTGTGGTGTAGGATGAACTGACGTCACATGCTATTACCGCAAGCAATAAAAAATGTCACCACACTCTGCGTCAAATCCATTTGAACGAACTTACACCGTGTCCCGATATACCCCAAGTCACCTTAATGATTGAATCCTGTGCTCTGAATGCATAACACTCGCAATCACATTCACTTTGATTTCAATATCTATTCCACTATGTGCTTTGATTAGTCATTTGTCTTATCCGTTAGCGACTTTGCACTATGCAATAAATATTGCTGTGTCAAAAGAAAAGCATTATGTGTTTCCAGACAAGTATAATCTTGTGGTCTTCAAGGCTCGAGTGAATAGGTTTTTACTGGGCAAGCGGTGTACTATCGTCGAATGCACCATATTGCTAAACACCAGGTGAGGTGGTGGTCAATCGGAAGCCCATTAGTAATAACTAAAAGCTTTTGCGACTCCTTTAATACCGCAGTTCCAGACACAACTAAAATTCCGTTGTATCTCGCGTAGATCTACGTTTTGGCAGTCTAAGGGATAATTGCCTTTGCCTAGGTCTATTTTAACCAAGCAAATACGCCTACCTTACGTATACCAGCGCTGTGTCTTTGCTCCGTGCATGAGGCACAGCAATATGCTGAGCGGTGGCCGTTTTGCGCGGATGTGACGCATATCTTACCACACTTCTTGGCTCTGTACCTGTATTTGTTCCGTGTTCTTGAATTTTTTGGTAATTTTGTGCGTCACTTTTGAAGCAAATAAATATTTTTTCTTTCTTTCTTTTCTTTCTTTCTATACCCAAGCGTGCCACAAGTTATAATATCCATAGCTTCTGATTTTATACATAGCTGTCTTACTTCGGATTCCTTAGAGAAACTAAGTTGAAATGAAGACCTTTGTAAATAGGTGAATGCTGCTTTCAATGCCAGCCCTTATTCACTCATATAATACCCAAGGCCAATGCTACTCTTATTCAAAACACACCTCAAGCCAAACCTATTCATTCGCTCAAACTCCACCATCTCATTTGACGTCGCGACCTGACCTCAAAACAAGATGGTGGCCGAATTAAACATTCAAAGCTACACTAGTGTAATGTTAATGACGAAGTTAAAATAACAGATTTTAGAGTATGTCACAAAAAGGGAATATGCGCCTATGTCAACTAGGGTAAGTAAATAGGAGATCTAAAAGTTGTTATATAAATATGTATATGGGGAAAAGTCTTTAGAGGTGTTGTGCCTTCCTAAAAATATCACTTTTTCCCGAAAGGTTGGAGGTTCTTTGTTAAACTTCATGTATAAACTAGTCAAATAATTTTTTTGTACAAAAATGTCGTAAGAAAAGCTTTTTGCCCCTTAAAATAAAAGGGCAAAATTTACAAATCCGTTATAAGACCTGTCGTTCTGTATGGATCGGAATGCTGGGCCATGAAGAAGACGGATGAAAGGAGATTGCATTCAATTCAATTCATTTATTCGCATAAAAGTTGGTACATAACACAGTTGGTCATGAAGCAGAGATGAGATGTTGAGATGGATATGTGGACTGATGAGAATGGATAAAGTAGTGAATTAATTTGTTATGGAGATTGAAAGAGGCGCCAGTGACAGACAAGTTGAAAGGAAATCGTTTTGGTTGGTATGGGCATGTGATCAGTAGGGATGAAACACAAGTAACTAAGAGAGTGATGAATACGAAATTTTGAAATGGATGGATGGAGAGGGAGAGGAAGACCAAACAAAAAGTGGATGAATTGCGTGAAGAATGATAATCATAGAAGAAAGGGTGAAACTCTCATGATGAGATGACGGCTGATAGAAGAAAATGGAAAAAGAAAACTTATTGCGTCGATCCCAAGTAATTTGGGACTAAGACAGGAAGATGATTATGCTTTTTTATCTTCTGTCTAGTGTTCGGTTTTTATATAATAAGATTTCGATGATTACCCCAGATATCGCTGAAGCGATGCGGTGGAAGCTGATCTTCTGTAGATACGAGCCAGTGACTGGTAAGATACGATCGCGGCAAGTGGCATTCTTTCGTTTCGCAGGATTCTTCTTTTGTCGTGTCGACAAGAGCTACATAATGATAATAGCTCATGCCGTGGGAAAAAGATTAGCCAATCAGCAGGTTGGTAGCGGGGCTGAATGCCCAGGGGGCGCCGGACGATCAATTAAATATCGTCACTCGTGGAGGCTCTGTTTCGCAGGATAAGACAGTCACGTTTTGGGTAGCTGAACAAATGGGGTAAGTAGATTTCAATGATATATACTTATTTTATATGCTTTTTTATTGAGATTATCCTGAGAAGAACCGGGGCTACTGACATAGCTTGTAGAATTAGTAAGCTGAAGTGGCAGTGGGCTGACCATATCTGTCGAAGGACCGATGGCCGCTGGAGCAGATAAGTTCTTGAGTGGAGACCGCGAATCAGCAAACGCAGTGTAGGGTACCCCCCAGCCAGGAGGACCAACGACCTGATGAAGATAGCTGGGGGGGACTGGATGCAGATAGAATAGAATAATTTTATTTCTCAGGAGATGGCAGAAGACCGAGTGTTGTGGCGCAATTTGGGAGAGGCCCATGTCCAGCAGTGGACTGCGATAGGCTGAGTTGATGATGATATGCTTTTCACAATTAAAAAGCTCAGAAAGCAAATGAGAATGTTATAAATAAAATAATTCGTATGACACTTTAATTCGTAGTATTATTTTAAAGCAGTTCTTTCTAAATTTTTTATATTATCCAAAATATTGCATTCATTCTCCCACTTTTTCTAAATTTTATTTATACCATATCACATACACACATCACCACCTAATTCTGCCTTTTGCAAAAGCCTGGAATACAAACTTTAAACCACAACAAAAAAACGACACCGTAAATCCGTCCAAAAGAGACAACTAGCAAAGTCTAGTTAGAGAGAAAGAGATAGACAGAGCAGTTTAAAAAGCTGTTTAATCCGACCCAGGGTTTATCGCGTTAGGCTGACGGAAAAAATACTGGGTGTAATGAAAGTCAAGGGTTCCGTAGGGTAAAAAGATTTTACAGAGATTGATTTCAGAAACTGATTTCTGATTCCTATTGGTTTAGTTTCCAGATAAATGAGAGAACGGAGGAACTTAAACGTGCGCTTTAGCTGATCATGATATGGAATTCATATTAACTTAACTACGAATATAGTTCTGCATCCTCGTCAAACCTACCTTTATCCCTAAGTCTCCAAAATATATTTATGTATGAACCAAAATTTCAACCACAATGGATTACATAATTTCCCTACTGAACCCCAAACGCCGGCAGCGGCCGTGACGTCAGCTGCGTTTCCGGTTCCGCAAATATTATGATAATTCGTACAGACCGGACGCCTGCCCGTTGTTTATATAGCAATAGTTTTATCATTTTATGTTTAGTGTTTTATATTATAATATTATACTTGTGTTTGTTTAGAATTTCCGGGTTTTCTCGGTGAATAGGTTGCTCTATTTTATATTTTTGGACAGGTGGAAGGGGATTTCGCAGGACAATGGAATATGATGAGCTATTTTATCCTATCCTACTATCCTACTAATATTATAAACGTGAAAGTTTGTGAGGATGTATGGACGTGTGTTTGTTACTCTTTCACGCAAAAACTACTGTATGGATTTTAATGAAATTTGGTATATTTATTTATTTATTTATTTGCCAACATGTACATCAACAATTGAACAATCATTACACATTACAATGATACTACATTGGAGTACTTGAACCCTGTTAGGGCACTGCAAACATTGAATAGGTGTTGAGTCACATTTTGTAAAAATATTTAGGTACAATTTAAAGAAAAATAAAACATACAATAATTACTATTCAAAATTACATTAAATTGATTGTTACAGCTGAGATTTCATTATAAATAGATTTTTACTGATTAATTTACTAAAATAATTTATTACAAATTTACTAGAAATTCATTTAAAATAAATAATTTAAAACAATAATTAATTTAATAAGTATGTTAAAAATATGTCAATATGTTAATATTTTATATACTCATTTCGAGTCAGTTATTAGTGTAAGGTTTAGTTATGGTTGGAGATTAAAAGTTTATGACGTTTTTTTTTATATAGTTAGAACATAACATAACATAACATAACATAACATCACGCCTGTATTTCCTCGAAGGGGTAGGCAGAGGTGTAATAGTACACCCACATTTCGCCAGTTATGTTATAGTCCCATGTAATAGGGGGCGAGCCTATTGCCATTGACCAGGCACAAATCCAGACTCCGGGCTGCTACTGAGAATTTCCTAATGAAAAAACCCAATAACACTTTGCCCGACCCGGGAATCGAACCCAGGACCCCACGTTCAGCAGTCGCGCTTGCAACCACTAGACCAACGAGGCAGTTAGTTAGAACATAACCTGGATTAATACCAGGCCCCTCAGAAAGTATTGCGAAAAAAAGTTTTTATATATGGGAGACTGGCCAGTTATAATGTTTTTCGAAAATATGATTATTTATAAGTAAAAATAAGTAAGTTCCAATTTCAAAATTTCCCTCCACATTTTTTGCGAGTTAATTCAAAGTATTGTGTCTCACTGAAATATGGATCTGCGCCGGGAACATTTTAGAGCTATGATTTTATACGATTTCAAGTGTCGCCTGAAACCGGATGAATCGTACGATAGACTTCAAATGGCATTCATGGATGAAGGCCCTTCCAAGGCAACCGTGTATCGTTGGTATAACGAATTCAAGCGCGGTCGACCAACTTTGGGGGATGACGAAAGAAGCGGTCGCCCTTTGACGGCTGTTACCGAAGAAAACGTGCTAGCAGTGAAAAATTTAATCCAAGACAATAGGCGAATTACATATCAGGAGATTCAACACATATTGAAGATTGGATCGGGAAGCGTTCACGAGATTCTACACAGCCATCTTCGCGTGAGGAGGATAGTATCACGCTGGGTGCCGCACAACCTCACCGATGCTCAGAAGCAGGCCCGGGTGGAATGGTGCCGTGATATGCTTAACAAATTTGAAGCAGGCTCATCTCGGCGTGTTTACGACATCGTTACAGGTGATGAGTCCTGGATTTATCAATACGACCCAGAAACCAAGCGCCAGTCGACTGTTTGGGTGTTTCAAAATGAGCCAACGCCTACCAAAGTGAAGCGATCTAGAAGCGGGGGTAAGATTTTGATCGCTAGCTTTTTTAATTTGACTGGCCACTTGGTATCAATTCCCTTACGGGATCAAAGAAGCATTAATGCCGAATGGTATACTATCAAATGTTTGCCAGAAGTTTTCTCTGTTATAAGCAACAAGCGACCAAACACAGGGCTCCGCGGGCTACTGCTCCACCACGACAATGCACCTGCGCACACCGCACTCAAAACGAGGGACTTCCTGGACAGCACGCCAGTCAAACTCCTGGGTCACCCTCCTTACAGCCCTGATCTAGCACCGTGTGACTTCTTTTTATTCCCAAAAATAAAAAATCAGCTCAAAGGGATACAATTTTCGTCGCCGAAAGATGCGCTGGCTGCGTTCGAGCAGGCTGTAAACGAGGTGTCTGCGGCGGACTGGAAAAAGTGTTTTGAAAACTGGTTTAGGCGCATGAATCTTTGTATAGAGGCTGGTGGAAAGTACTTTGAAAAGATTTGATAAAAATATATGTACGTATAGAACAATTTTTTTTAGTTTCGCAAAACTTTCTGAGTGTCCCACGTATATAGGCAACTTTTTATCCCGGGAATTCAGTTCCCGAGGGATGCGCGATAAACGACATTGGAGCGGGCGAAGTCACAGGCATAGGCTAGTGTGCTCATAAATAATCACTGTTGAGCATGAGCTTCTAAATCATCTTCTTCTTGAGCTTCTGATGACAAAATTACCACGTCTACCACGTTTGGCGAACGAATTGCAGTATGTTTTGCTAAAGCATCATTTTCAAATCATATGCCACGACTGAACACTCTCTCCCATTATTCTCATAATAGAAGCTTTGGCTTAGTTTGGGAATCACTAGCAATATATAAAATAAATATAAATATTTTTGGGACATTTTACACATCACCATCTAGTCCCAAACCACAGATAATATAATACTATACTAGTACCCAAACTAAGCAGAGCTTGTGCTATGGGTACGAGACAATGGATATAATACTTATATACTTTTTTTTTATTTGTAAATACATACTTACATAAGAAACAACCAGACCAACACAAAAACTCATATGTTCATCACACAAATATTTGTGTCCTGTGGGAATTGAACCCACGACCTCGTGATCAGCAGTATATCTATGTATAATACATTAATTGAGGCGTATAATGACTTCCACACAATTTCGACAAAAAATAAGAACAAAAAAAGAAAGTGATTTGGATTTAATGTTATACATACAATTTGGTCCTGAAAATCACTAGCAATTTCGAGTGTTTTTTGTAATATCTACGTCAATACGAGTTTTTCCGATAAATCAATAAATAAGTTTATGTACATTAGAACATTGTTAATTGTTACTATGACAGTTGTGGTAAGGCTATTATTATTCACAATTTCATATGAGATCCCTGCGCTTCAAACTAGGAAAAAACCTGTGTCTTGAAGGACAGTGTTCTTTGGTGGATTGACACATTTAACAATTTTATTCAATTAAGAAATATTCCGATGTTATTGTGTTTGCAAGATTTGATAGTTTTCAGCATAGGTGCATGTTTGCCAATGCACAATATTTATTCTGCAGTACCGTACATCAGTGGCGAAGGCTGAATATTTTCAGAAGGGAAGCCGTAGGTACTAAAAATCCTAACATAGCTAAGATCACACTTTAAAAAAATAAAAAAAAGCAATTTCACAACTTTTAATGTAACTGTAAAACTATGTTTCTATCAAATTAAATTCTATAAAAGCTCCTGTCTCTAATAGTACATACTAAACCGATTTTAAGATCATTTCAAGGTTTACAGAGCCAAAGATCGTGTACCACATACGATTTACAAAGTACCCTGTTTGACCACAACGGCTACAAAGGGTAGACCCTACTAGAAATGATTTAAAGGGTAATCTTAGTTACCACGATTACGCAAGGGTTAAGACCACAACTGATGGAGGGTTAGCCGTGTGGAGGAATCTTAATCCTATGGTCAAGACTTTTGATTCGCGTTTTGATGGTATAAAGAGTCTAATGAACATAACAACATAAAACATAAGTATTTGTGTTGGTCTGGGTGTTGCTTATGTATTATAAGTATATATTTACAAAAAAATAGTATATAAGTATTATATCCATTGTCTAGCACCCATAGCACAAGCTCTGCTTAGTTTGGGACTAGATGGTGCTGTGTAAAAATGTCTCAAAGATATTTATTTTATTATTTATTTAATGGTGCTGTGATGAGGTATTTTAATAGATAAAGGAATAGTTTCACCCACAGAAAAAAAAGAGATGAACACCTAGGTGAACTACGTAGGTAGACCCGACGAAACCATTGTAATCACAATTTTACTTGCGATTCATGCGTGGCAATTTTCGAACAAACTACGCCTTACATATTGACGTCATTAATTTAAAAAAAAAATTTTTTGTCAAATGTACTTAACAGCTTTTGTCTCTGCAGTTATAAACAGCACAATAAGGCATTTCTGCGGGTTTTTGTTACACTATTTACAGAAAGGCTTTGAAATGCACTGCACTTATGGTGCACGCGCACAGTGTTGGCACGCGCGCCCTGCCCACTTTTCCATTCTATCTATTTCTGTGGTTTCTCCATTATTGATAAATAATTGGTAGGTATGCTCTATAGTTCAACATAAGGGTCACGACACACGATCGACAGGCTTTCACACATTGCCGATTGAAAATATTACTCTAGTACGCATTACGCTGATCCAACGCTTATTCCTTACCGGAATACTTGCAATATCGGTATTCCACGGTCTAGCCTATCTCCGCCGATGCCCATCGACATCCGGGCAAGTTTTGGGTATTCGGCACCGGAGTACGTTCGCCACGTCGCCTCGATGCGTAAGGACAAACCGTCGATCGCCGTCGATTAATGTGTTGTGACCCTAAGGGGCCGAAGAGACTTCGCAACGTTCTTTTTGAGCGATAAAGAATGTCTGCTGTATCAAGTATCGCACACGTTGCAAAGAGAATTTAATATCTACAATTGACGTTCCCAATCGCTCGAAAAGAACGTCGTCTGTTTGGCGCCTAACAATAGCAAAAAGAAGGAATGAAATGTAAATTAAGCACCAAAGATACGGTATTCGTTTTGAGCAATCGAGAACGACTCGTATGAAATTAATTTGCACCTGCTTCATACAATTGAAGTTCTTGATCGCTGAATAAAAACCTCACACCGTCTGTTACCTCAACTGTTCGGCACCTTATGGTGCACTAAAAAGCATATCTAGGTAAAACCTATGTACCTGATACCTATCAATAAGAACTAAGGAAGAAACTAAGAATATTTCATCAAAACACCATTAGACTCTTTATATCATCAGAACGCGAATCGGTGTGGCTCAGGCGCCAGAGTACATTGGCAGTCTATATTTGAAATGTAGGTATTAAAAAGACTACAATGAAAAAAATATAAAATATTCACACCGAAATTAAAACATTAAATACATTATTTAAAAATAAAAAACCTCAAATAAAACTACACCTAAAGCTAAAAACTAAAAAGGAGTATCAAAATATCCCTCCGCGTCGCTTTCAACTGGTAACGTGCCCAGAAGACTGGCAGCATTGCCGCGTTGTATGGCAATGCTTAATCTTTGACCAAAGTAAAGGCCAGCCTTCTGGTCACGTGAAGTGTCGACTAACCACCTAGAAATATTTCTAAATAAAAGGTGGGCACTCGGACCCCACGACCCGAGGGTTTCTACCCCAAACGGCTCGAAAATATAATTGTTACTAACTAAGTTATTATATTTTCGCCGTTTGAGGTTCTCTGCAGCGGCAGCGGCAGCGCCAGCACAGCTTGCCGAGCTAGGAAGATGGGATGGCGCAAGGGTGTCGACGCACGTTGCGACCCACACCAGAGACTTACCCATCTTCCATGGTAACAAAGACATACCATCTGGTCTCTTGCCATCGTCACGTGCCAAGCCGCTTGGTTCTAAAATAGCTGGAACGCGACGGCGGTGACAAGAGCACGACGGATAATGTCGTTTATATTGGCGTGCCGTGCTATACGACCTGCACTTCTGCTGCAAGACAAGCCGTGGTGGCAGTCGACAGCTTCACCACATTGGCAGCGATGCGGAGCTCAGCAGGGAGCAAAAAAATAACTTCCAGAATAATTTGATGACTTCTACTGAGTTCGGTTCTTTGTTCAAAACAAAACGGAATAACTTTTCTATTTAGTTTTTTTTTCAGTAGACGCCCGTAGTTGAGCTTGGAAAAGTGCCCAACAGCGATTGACTCCAACCTTATAGAAAATAAAATTATAGTCGATGACCTGCAAATCGGGATTCGAAAAGGCTGCATCTGCAATACCAGCGGAGTCGCTGATGCGATGATGCCTTGGATAGTTTTTCAGCTTTTTAATTTTACAGTTTGTGTTATCCATAATTTAAAACAAATAGCATAGTGTTTTCCTTATGATTAAAATAGCGGTTATTCGCTAATCGTTAAATTCATCAATCAACTCAGCCTATCGCAGTTCACTGCTGGACAAAGGCCTAAGAAAAAAAAAAAAAAAAAAAAAACATAATTAGCTGCAAAATAATACTAAAATGTAGGTAGTTTGCAAACGCGCAAGCATGACGCCACCTCCCACTATCATGTATAAAAGGGGGTGCATGCATGAAACACAGGAAATTATTTTAATTTTATTAATTTTGAATGTAGGATCTTTTTTCTGGTATAGATCGTTAGGTCAAAGACCTGTGCATATCCATATGATTTTAAACTCTTTTTTCTCAATTATCCACTCGAGTGACCTTGGGTACTGGGTGTACCCAAACGCGTTTTGCCTCAAAGTGGCCATGGGTACTAGTAGTACCCAAGCGAAGTGAATGTGGAAGTACCTCATGAATACGCCTAATATTTTTCAAACTAAGAGTTATTTCTTTTTGATTATTTAGTTATTTCATTTAGTTTCTAATGAATAACCCAACATTTTAAGTACGGCAATACTACAAAAATTCACTCAAAGATTTAATATAAATATTTTTATTCGGTCTGTTGTACCTACGTCTTGACTACGGCAACGAATTTATAGTATTCTCGTATTTTTTCGATACAATGTGGTTTTATTTAATTTCTACATAAAAAATAATCACACCATGCATTTTAAACCATTTATTTATTTATTTTACTTTAATTACAACGGTCTTGAACCAATTACAGTAATTAAAGATAGAGGAATGACACATAAAATATATAGTGAATTACACATATTTCATAAATCTCTCTCGCAATGCTTCAGGCATACTAACAGAATCTTCTTCCAATCATCCGCAAACAGATCATAATTCGGATTACAATCCAAGAGTTCGTTGAGTGCAGTGAGAGTACGAGGTACTGGCGATTTAGCTCGCGCTACAGTGCGACATGAAGGCACAGCAAAAAGCTTACATAAAACATCTAGGTTAACAATTCACTTTATTGTTAAAATTATTTTCATAAATAAGACAAAAAATGCTCAATGTTTATGTTTACAGTTAAAAGACAGATGCGGTCACTCCAGCGGCTATTTACAAGTTGAAAAATTTAGTTATTTTTATTTTCAATAAACAACTTGTTTATGTGTTTAAAGTGCTTCTATAGACTAGTAATAACCGTGTTTTCATTTATTGTCGTATTGTTATCTCCACGTTGTATAAACACAAATAATTCAATAACTGTACAATGAGAACAGAAAAATTCAGAACGAAAAGCTAGTACGAAATATCGAAAGAATTTTAAACCTCATACTCAGCGAACATGTGTAAGGTAAAAGGAATTGGAAAATTCTCTTAAAAGAAAAAAGTCTAAACTGGTAGCTCGGTGCATTTACAAAATATTTCAGTTTTCATGAACATTTCATGGGTTAGCAGAGCGTTATTTTTCTAGTTATTCGTTTCGGTGATGACGTTTAAAGGTTCGTTTTTAGGGTTCCGTAGTCCTACAAGGAACCCTTATAGTTTCGTCATGTTCATCCATCTGTCCGTCTGTCCTAATCCTTTACAGCTTAATAACTTCTACTGTTATAAACATAAGTAAATTAAATTTTGTTAAAAAATAGTATAGATATAGATCTCAATTTTAAAAGAATATAAAAATCATGATTACGTATTTTAGGGGTGGCGCCCATACATGTGAAATGGGGATGAAAATTTTTTTTCGCTGCACCCCCTCTTGTGGGGTATCATTGAATAGGTCTACTAAAATGAAGGTAATGTTTCATACACCACTTTTTTATCAGGTGTACCATCTGCGAAATATAGCCTGCCAAAGTGGCTTGCAATGTGTCCCCGCCCCTGCCATTTCTAAACTATGCAAGATAGAAACTTATAATCTTCCATATTGATAGACTTTTATAAAAACTCTCTTTTAAAATTATTTCGAGCATAATGTAATTATAATTTTTTGAGTTATAGAGAGAAAACTGAAAATTACTTAAAACGTCCTAGTTCAAAGGTCATTGACCTTAGAGAAAAATGATCATCGCAAATAATGCTCCTTTAGCTACTTTCTATTTGAAAAAATCACAAAAAGTAACTTTGTGTTATGTTTACATGACACAATTCTTAAATTTGGCGCCATCTAGCGGCGTCTAACAACACTCTCTGAGTCGCCAATGCTGCCGTCAAGTGCCGTCTATTGCATTTGGCATTGTATAGCGCCATCTAGCGGCTACTGACAACACTCTCTGAGTCGCCAATGCTGCCGTCTATTGCAAAAACTAAAATAGCCATGATTAATATTCGATTTGATTTGTTTGTAACTCCTACTTAAGGAACCCTATAATACTGAGCATGGCCCGACATGCTCTTGGCCGGTTTTGTAGAAAAAATCCATTATAATTTCGACATAATTTTAACACATCAGATTGTATATTGTTATTTTATTTATCTACACTCGTATCGTAAAATTCGAATTATGAACTCGAAAGTAATGTCATAATGACATACTTTACGCACATGCACCTGTTATGAATTTAAAAAGTTTCATTACGATACAGTTTGCTGAACAAAACAATGCGGTAATTTAATTTTTTTTCCATAACCGCACACTTCAGCCTAACTAAGGAGTTTTTAATGCCACTTCGACCTAAACAAGGAGTTTTCAAACCTTTTTTTTAGCAGTCGTACAGTTTGGCACCAATGAGTACACAAAATTCAGGGTGGCGCCACTTGTCATACATTTAAAATTTTTATCGTTTAAAATCGCGTTTTTGGCAGAACTTTTGATTGTCATATTGCTTTTAATTATATTTAAGTGTTTACAGGCATATTTTTTGTATGATAAAACAGAGATTGACGGAATCCTGACAAGGATAGAAAATTAGTTCCGATTATAATGTTGTCGCCAGACAATATTTTATTATCTGTGTAGGCGCGCACCAGCGCGCGTGCGCGGCCGCGCGCCTGGCCTACTGGATATGGACATCGTTACTTGTAAATTTATTGTTATTGTTTACGTTATTATTATGGTTTTGTATGTCGAAAGTTTTATTCTGGGCAAAAATATCTGACTACAGCAGTGATACTGAACTGAGGAAAATATGACCCCGCCTGAATTTCTGGATGCAGCAACGTAAATGACGAACAATCTTTTACCAGAGAAATCAAGAAAAACAACGACAATGTTACTAAGATTTTGACTTTGGTATTTTATTTAATATTGTATGAGTGTAGATAAAATAGTGTATGAAACTGACATAATTAGGTATTAAAACACTCGTGTGATACTATTAAAAACCTCGCCTACGGCTCGGTTTTTAAACTCACACTCGTGTTTTAATAACCCCTATTATGCAACAGTTTCATAAACTACTATTGTGACACTACGACAATAACTACCGAACAGTATCTCACGAGATTTGTTGTGTAATCGCGGCTTTATGTCTTACTATGGGTGTGAATGTGTGCGTGCCAGCCCGTACTTTTCAGCGAGCCGTCTTACTATAGGTGTTTCCCTTTTTCACTTTTTGTTTAGCGAGATTGTCCGCCTTTTTAGGGTTCCGTAGTCCTACAAGGAACCCTTATAGTTTCGTCATGTCCGTCCGTCTGTCCGTCTGTCCGTCTATCCGTCTGTCCGTCTGTCCGTCTGTCCGTCTGTCCTAATCCATTACAGCTTAATAACTTCTACAGTTATAAACATAAGTAAATGAAATTTTGTCAAAAAATAGTTTAGATATAGATCTCAATTTTAAAAGAATAAAAAAATCGTGATTACTTATTTTAGGGGTGGGGCCCATACATGTGAAATGGGGAAGAATTTTTTTTTTTCGCTGCTCCCCCTCGTGTGGGGTATCATTGAATAGGTCTACTAAAATGAAGGTAATGTTTCATACATCACTTTTTTATCAGGTGTACCATCTGCGAAATATAGTCCGCCAAAGTGGCTTGCAATGTGTCCCCCCCCCTGCCATTTCTTAACTATGCAACATAGAAACTTATAATCTTCCAAATTGATAGACCTTTGTAAAAACTCTCTTTTAAAATTATTTCGAGTATAATGTGATTATAAATTTTCGAGTTATAGAGAGAAAACTGAAAAATACTTAAAACTTCCTATTTCAAAGGTCATTGACCTGAGAGAAAAATGAAAACAGCAAATAATGCTCCTTGAGCTACTTTCTATTTGAAAAAATCACAAAAAGTAACTTGGTGTTATGTTGGCTTCTTAAATTTGGCGACATCTAGCGGCTACTAACAACACTCTCTGAGTCGCCAATGCTGCCGTCTATTGCAAAAACTAAAATAGCCTGGATTAATATTCGATTTGATTTGTTTGTAATTACACCTACTTAGGAACCCTATAATACTGAGCATGGCCCGACATGCTCTTGGCCGGTTTTTTATCTGTCCAAGAGCATACATAAATTTATAAATAAATATTTTTAGTTTCTACGTTAATAATCTACGTATTATTTTTAATACATTAACAACCCTTTAAGGGATGATTGTACTAATCAATTTGGACGACTTGTAGTATGACAACTAACAAAGAAAAAGATAAAAAAAAACATCCGTTCCATGGAAAAAAAAAATGTGTAATACATGACTAAAATTTATAGAACAGTCGTTTTTATTATTAATTCAAAGTTGGTGTTAGCAAGCGGTGACTTGCCCAGAACAACTGAACTGATCAACTGAACAGTGAAATTACAATCACATGAGACTTTCTATTTCAAACAATCAATACTATCGATAGGCCTATCGATAGTTTATCGATTGTAAGGCAACACTACAGCAAGGCAGGAGGGGCGCAGTTTGCCAGCGGGCCCGCGCTGATATTTGGTGTGTCTAGTTTTCGAACTGCGCTGTTACTGACCTGCTTTGGGTATGTACGGGCCTTTACAAGCCTATTCACAAAAACTTGCCAACTTTATCATCACTTTTACACACAACCAGAGCCGTGACGTTATCCAGTATATAATATACACGAAGTATATATATACTGGCTACATAACACAACACGCTGAGTAGCACTATGATTTCACGTCACGTTTCCTAAGGGTTTCGAGTCGTCGGATGTATTATAAAGTCAAATAGACTCCTGATGAAGTTACCATGTAAATAAAAAATGGTGGAAAATATGTGGGTAGGTGTAATTATTGTTGTGAAGGGGACCTACTAGGCTGGAAGGACGAAATTGGGTTACCTATAATTCTTACCCATTGAAAAACAAAAATAGTAGTTAAAAGCATGGACGAATAAAAAGAGGCGGACGGAATCTTGCTAAGCAAAGTAAGTTTACTCCCAATAGTAAGTCGGCTCGCTTGAAAGTACGGACTGGCATACACACATTCACACACAAAAAGCTAGCTAACGATGTACAGGTACTATGTGAAGGTAGCTTTTACCATGGACAAATAATAAAAGACAAGACAAGGCAGACGGAATCTCGCTAAGGAAAGATTGAAGCACTTATTTTTTTTACCGCAATAAACTAGGCACACTCTTCATAATAATTAATAACATAAGTAATGTATTCAAACTAAACAGAGACTTTTGACAAAATAATTATGTTTACAACTTTGAAGCGGTTTTGTTAGGATATCTGCTATCATTTTTGCCGTGGGTTTATAATAATTATCATCGTAAACAGTGATCGCAGGTAAACAACAACCAAATATATATCAATTTTTTAAAACCACTTTAATTTCGAATTTTGAGAATTTTGAATTTTCGATTTTTGAGTTTGAAGACAAAGATCTTCAACCAGTGCGTCCTGCCAGTCATGACTTACGGTGCCGAGACGTGGACACTGACAGTTGGGCTAGTCCACAAATTTAAAGTCGCTCAGCGAGCTATGGAGCGAGCTATGCTTGGAGTTTCTTTGAAGGATAAAATCCGTAACGAGATTATCCGGAGAAGAATCGGTGTGACCGACATAGCTTGTAGGATCAGTAAGCTGAAGTGGCAGTGGGCTGGCCATGTCTGTCGAAGGACCGATGGCCGTTGGAGCAGACGAGTCCTTGAGTGGAGACCGCGTATCGGCAAACGCAGCGTAGGGCGCCCCCCTGCCAGGTGGACCGACGACCTAAAGAACGTGGCTGGGGGGGACTGGATGCGGAAGGCAGAGGACCGAGCGTTGTGGCGCAACTTGGGAGAGGCCTATGTCCAGCAGTGGACTGCGATAGGCTGAGTTGATGATGACTTTAATTTCGACAGCATTTTAACACACCGAAGGCATTTTTTTTATGACACTACGACAACGACTACCGTCACACGAGATTTGTTGCGTAATCGCGGTTGTCAGATTTACTATAGGTTTGAATGTGTACGTGCCAGCCCGTAATTTCTTGCGAGCCGACTTACTATGGGTGCTTTACTTATTTTTTAGCGAGATTCCGTCCGCCTTTTTTATTCGTCCATGGTAAAAGCTACCTTCTTATGCACTTATAACAACACTCACGAAAACGTGTGACAGGTTTATAAATAAAAAAAACAGACTACTACTCAACATCGTATTTACTTAAAATAAACAAGTTCCCGACACATTTTCTATTAGAACTCCTCAAAATTCAGTTAACCTTTCAGGATATCGCGATTTATTTTTCGCGCATATCAATATGCTCCGGGCCGAGCCTGTACATGACAGGTCTCTAATCAAATAGGTTTTGATGGAAAATCCGTTCTGTATACTTAAACCATGGATTATCATATTTTGTACGGTAATGTCCGTCCTAAGCCACAGCATTACGCTGAGCAATGACCTACATTTTTGCGCACATGCGACGCACAAAGATCACAGCAGTATTTATAATACTTAACATTTTTTATTATTGTTTTTGTTTTGATTTGACTAACTGTAAATCACAGACAATAATGTAGAACAAAAATCCGATCATTACCGTTATAACCACAGATCATGTATTGTTTATGTCCAGTGTTGTCAGTTGTCAATTTAACTGTAACTATACTAATTTGTCATGAAATTGTAAAGTATTATGTATTTATTATTAAGTATTATGTATAAGTTTTGTAGTGAGTGCGTCAAATGGAGCGCAAGAATAAAATCTTTTTCTTTCTTTCTTTCTTTCTTTCTAATGGAATTTGGCTTTACGCGTTTTTCTGGTAGGTAAGCCAAGTGTTTGATTAAAGATTGGAATTATTTTGCTTTTAGATTTTAGTCATCATTTCATCCGAAAGACGTCCACTACTGGACGTAGGCCTCCCCAAAAGGGGGGGATATGCCATAATCGCGATCGCAGTTGGTTGAATAAATACTCAGAGATTGCTGCTGCCCATCCTCTGGTCTTTTACGGCTTTTACGACACCCACGAGAAGAAATTGCCACTTCACCGTCGATATTGAGAGCTGCTTTTTTGACACTGTGTCAATACAATGTTCGATCAAAATCTCCATTTTATACATCAAATGGTCCGATTTATCAAAAGTAATAAATATGTTATCAAGTATTATTCATTCTTTTTGTGCAGTACACTGTGTTTGATAAGTGATCAGTCCATTAACTCAAATATTTGGATTATTATATTATTGAGATACTTATCTATTTTTTCTTTTTCTTAATATTTTATTAATGACCACAAAAAATATGTAACGAAAATATTTCATGTAATGTTCACTCAACACAAAAACTAAACGAATTAAGTTATACTTATTTCATCAAGTCATGAAGATTTTAAACATCATTTTGTTAAGATCATCCGTTATTTGTTCACTTATAACCATCGCTGTATAACATCCTCCAAATTATTATCCGTATTTTGTACATTTTTTTATTATTATTATCAGCCTGTAGTGTCCCACTGCAGGGCAAAGGCCTCCCTTCCCTTTTTCCACTTTTCCCTGTCTTTTGCCTTCTGGGGCCAATCCTTCAGATAGGAGTCAAGTTCGTCCCGCCATCTCCTTCTGGGCCTGCCGCGTTGTCGTTTGCTGCTGTCTGGAATCCACTGTGTGGTTGTTTTCGCCCATAGCTCCTCCGGCATGCGGCAGATGTGACCAGCCCAGTTCCACTTAAGCTTAAGCTTAAGCAGCTGTTTGGCCTACATCAGCAATTTGTGTTTTGGAACGCAGTATAGAGTTTCTTACGCGATCAGTAAGTCTAACTCCTAGGATACTGCGTTTCATTGCTCGCTGACAAACTCCAAGTGCGGACTTTTGACGCTTTGTCAGTGACCATGTTTGCGCTCCACAGGTGAGGGTGGGGAGGATGCACATGTCCATGAGCTTTGCTTTAGTGAGAGAGGGAGGGGTTTTGTACATTATATTATTATATTCTTTAAATCTTTATTGTACGAACACCAAACGAATACAAAGACAGTAGTTTACAGAAAGATTGTACAAGTACAATGGGCGGTCTTATCGCACAAGGCAATCTCTTCCAGACAACCTTTGGATGGACTAGAAGAATGGAAACTGATCGTGGGTAGTTACGGTGTACAAGTAGGTACGTTTAGTATATAATATACTTAAATATAATAACGTAAAGTATAAATATATAAATATAAATCAACATCTAATAATGAAATGAAATTATTTATTCTGCTAATTGGGTATTATTAAAATCTTACTTTCACTTGTCGGTCTCGTTTTAAAACTAGATGGCGTTGCCATATTTGATTACCTCTGAGAAGAAATGCTGACATAAACACAGGGATCAAAATCTCTTTTGAAGTTCAGACATGAATTTGTGTAAGAACAATGCAGGGCCTAAAATGACTTTTTTTAAACAGCGCAGGACAGTTTCAGTCGCCCTGTCTCAACTAATGGCATTAATGTAACTTACAAAGATAAAAAAAAAAAGACGTGTGGCACTCGGAGACTGCCGCGGTAAAGCTATTGCATAGCATTTTTTATGTAAATACAAAGAGGAGGTGCCCTAACGCCGAAGCTCTAAGCAGGCATGAGTCACCAGATTGCGGGGCGAAGAGGGGGATTACGCATGCGCAGTAACGCCGATACAACCAATGCCACCTAGAGGCGATTTGCAGAACTAAAGAGACAAGCGTGATATTTCAAAAAGTCATTAAAAGTTCTGCTATTCATCGATAGATGGCAAAACTAAAAAGTATCACCGCTGTGCCGGTCGGAGTGTTAGGTTATTTTCGTTACGGAATTTCTGGATTCGGTCTCCACGCTCAAGGCCCGCGATAGAAGCTACGTAATAGCTTAAAAACTAAAACCAAAATACTTACATAACACATTGATAGTGTGTGTAGCGACGACGTTTTCAGTGAGCTGTCCATTGATGCCGTGGCAGACGACGACAATGGAACGCTTGTTAGGCTCCACCACGACTGTGATGTTGGAAGTGGTGATCCAGCCACCTGAGAAGAAGAAGATATTAAACATAATGGTAAAGGTACAGAATTAAAAAGGTAGGATTAAGAAAGTAGGGTTAAAAAGCCTTATATTAGTATCGAAGACTAGCCGTGTTAAATCTCATTTCAACTAATGCGATTAGTCAGCCAAAATTATTATTTTCACATCACTTATTGTTATGAGTCTTGATGTAGAATTTTATAACGATTTAAATTATGGAAATAAAAAATTGCTCACGAGCAGGATTCGAATCTGCGACTCCTGGCTCAGTGCGCCAGTGCTTTAGCCACTAAGCTACCGTGAACCCTGCCCGTGGTATCGAATTTAATTTCCACTTGGTAACGTCTTTGGGTAACGTCAGCGATATCTTATTAAGAAACAACAGTGTTTCTTAACCGATTCGACTTACGTTGCAGTTAATTCAAAGTCGTATAGAATTTTATCTTTGTTTAGCCCTTCAGAAATTAGGGATAAGTTTTCAGTTGTGATTTTTGCTGAATCCAAATTTTTGAATAGAAAATAATTTATTTATTTGTAAACACAGGTAGAAGGGTTGTTACAAATATGTGAAGTTCATCATGTTCAATTGAAGAAAGAGAGATAGAAAATAAGGTATTTTACAACAAAATATAACGTCGAGGTTAGTCAAAATGTTTGTTATATTTTGATTTAATTGTGCGCGACAAGTCCCGTAAACATAGTTTAAAACAAAATAATAGTTTTGATATCACTACTGTAAAACTGTTTACTTGATTATGTTAAAGTCATTTAAGAAATTTGTCTTAGTTTTATTTATTTTCATTATGTTATATTCTCACTTAGTATTAAATCTAAAATCTAATATTTTGCGTTGATCGTTTATAAGAAAATAAACACTATTTTTTACCAAGTTTCCAACATTGTCAATGGTATTAGTAGCTCCTATATCAACCTTCACAAGTCCAGCCAGACCTACATATAGACGGTTACAAGGTCTAGCTCTAGAATCTAGGCCAAGGTTTTTACTAACATTAGTCCTTAAGAATACGTTTAAGGTTACGTTTGACATGGCAAAACTACAGCGTACGACTTCCTTGCCAATTTGGTTTACCAAGCCAGTCCGTGTTACACCTTACGGCAGGGAATAGGCCATTCTATCCCTACTTGTGTGTTTTAAATAACGCCTTTTTATGATAGAGGGTGGCAAACGAGAAAGCGGGTCTTCTAATGGTAAGTAATCTCCGCCGGTCATGGATATCAGCAACATCAGAGTATTTGCCGATGCGTTGTCGACCTTTTAAAAAGACATAATTATGCTCTTTTCTTGAAGGCTCCCATGCCAAATTTGTTCGGGAAATTCACTAACGGAAGTTGGTTTCACAGTTTTGCTATACGAGGCAAAAATGAACATGGGAAACGTACAATAGTTGACCATTGACTAAGGGATAGAACCAAGAAATATCTGCTATGTTGTCATCTGTTGTCAAAAGATCAGTTTCAGGTGCAGTGGGATTGTGGAACACGTTTCAAATGATGATGGAGAAAAAACTATGATCATCAATTCATCTGCTTAAGCTTGAAGTCTTTGGTAATAATTTCTTCTTTGATTGTTCACTGGGTGGCTCTTGTTTAGTAGTAGCAAACGTATACGAGCTGATGATGGAAACAAAACTTACCTTCAGGCGATATAACAGTTCTGTTACTAGCATCCTTATGATGCTTCCCAAGTACAAGCCACTTGATATCGGCTGCAGGGTTCGATGGAGCTGTGCTGCAGGTGAGAGGTACTGGATCTCCCACCCTGGCTTCTGAAGGTCCGGAGATTGTGACGTGAGATGGTGCAACTGAAAGAGATGATTAAATTAGCATTTTTTACCTTGGATTATAAATAGTAGGTGTGTGTATATTTAGACTATAAAGTAACGAAGAAATCAAGATACGAAACAAGTTTCAGTATACATACATTTATTTCAGGTATTTGTAGTATATACGTGAAGATTTCTATTTGTAAACTTACGACATAGGAGTTACCCTAGTTTTGGGTAAAGTTTAGGGAAAAAAGGGCCTTCTTTAGTCATATCTCTACAGAAAAAAAAACTAAAGAATTTTAAAAGTTTTCTATTGCTGTAACCAAAAATATTCTAAGACATGGTTACCGTACCGAGTAAATTATATAAAAATCAATCCTAGAAAATTATGGAGATTATTTTGATTATTTTGTTTTCATAAAGCAGATAAATTATGTATTACATTTAAACAAAGGAGCGTCTGCCACTGAATATATTAGATACCAAATTCTAGAGCAAAGTAATTTAATGCATCACTTATATAATTTTAAGCCACATAAGCACGGTATCAAATAATGTAAAATTTATTACATTTTGAAGCGTGCACAATGGCGTTGAATAAAGAAGGCCTATGAAATATCAATCACCGAACAAATCTGATTTATTTATAAGATTGATACATTTTTCATGAGCAGGTGATGCATTTTCTTATAAGAGGCTCTTAATGCTTTGTTTTGAAGTAATTTTACTATTTTAAGCTTGCTATCATACTAATTGCTTACTTCAGTTGCTATCATCATCATCATTTCAGCCGAAAGACGTCCACTGCTGGACATAGGCCTCCCCCAAGCATCGCCACAACGACTGGTCCTGCGCCTTCCGCATCCAGCGGATACCCGCAACCTTCTCCAGGTCGTCGATCCACCTTGTGGGGGGCCTACCCACGCTGCGCCTTCCAGTACGCGGTCGCCAGAACTTTACTGCCCCATCGGCCATCCGTTCTGCGAGCAATGTGCCCCGCCCACTGCCACTTAAGCTTGGCAATTCTTCGGACTATGTCGGTCACTTTCGTTCTCCTGCGAATCTCCTCATTTCTGATTCGATCACGCAGGGTCACTCCGAGCATAGCCCTCTCCATTGACCTTTGAGTGACTTTGAGCCTTCTTATCAGGCCCATTATGAGCGACCACGTTTCAGTGCCGTAAGTACTATGCTGCATGCTGGCAACACATACTGGTCAAAGACTTTCGTCTTGAGACACTGCGGTATTTTGAACGAGAAGATATTGCCTCAGTTGCTATATATTTTGTTAAATTAATATTATTACTCTTTATTAGTCCAAAACTTGTCGGGCATACTCGAAATAATCCTAAAAGTAACTATACATCTGTAAATATAAATGTCACTCACGAAACTCGTTAGTTCTAGACACAAACCTAATTTATTCACAGTAGTGTTAAGTGTAAACCTTTACTTATCTACTTTATCTATTCTGCCTTGATCGTTTCTACTACAATCTTTCATCATGTCATGGACCCATCGAATTACAGAACAAAAAATTCTAAGTAGGTTTTAAATTTTTTTCACAATTTTAAGCTGCATAATTCAACAATTAATCCAGAACAAAGTATGCAATTTAATAGATATTAGTTAAAGTCAGGTTCTAATGTAAGCGTTGAATTAATTATATACTAACGTACGTACTTATATCTTATGTATCAAAGGTTGTCTCAAGGGTGACAGGACGCCTTGTATCAGACTCGAATTAGTTTGTGTAAAATACCTAGATTTTTATTTCGATTTGAGGTGGTTGAAAATGTTTTAAATAAAATGGATGGTTTTAAAATGAGAGTGAAAGATAAATTTAAAATGTCTCAGGTACTTGTCATTAAAAGTGAATTGTGAACCTATGAAGATATATAGTTTTTAGAGCACCATGTTTTAGACGGTCTAAGTACTAATCCCTAAATAGATAACCATTATTGCAAGCGTGATGCTTCTATTTTTATTAATGTTTAGATCTTTATTTATTATTCTAGAAGTGGTTTTACTCAATGTAAAAACACTTAAGCTTGATATTGCTTTTAGAACAAAGTTACATTTATATTACAAACTATAGTAGGCACTAAAAGTTAATCCAAATAGCTTGACAAGTAACCTTTTCAACACAAAACCACTTAAAAATATAACATTTCGAAAAAGAAAATTTCATTTTAGTGTACATTTCGAAATGGAGGAATTTCCAGCGATAGAAGTAAGAGTTTAACGTAAAAATACATTCGACAAACTTCTGGGGGGCGTCAATGGAGTCGGAACAAATTAAAACTTTGCCCTCTTCGTATAAATGTCAAATAAATTTGAATGTCGTTGTGGGAGCCGGTGATTTATGCTTGTATCATTGAGCTGTTTCGTTTAAGGAGTTGGTGAATACGTGCCTTGATTATAACGGGAAATATTTTGTCAATTAGATTTAATCGTCGATGAGTTAAACTTTCTATAAGATTACTGCATTCTTAGGATTGTATGGCCAAATAAATCACACGATTGGTAAATAATTAATCGTAATTAAAACCTTACCTAACCCAACGAGTTCACAAGATATTTTCAATGTAAAGCCTACTTACTAAACAAAAACAATACGTTTTAAGAGAATCACGATAAAAATGTGTATATTTTACATGAAAACTTTGTAACTATTTTGTAATTTAAAATTGTATTCGTGGGTAAACATGTTTCCTACATATGCATGGCGAGTAAGTCTCTCTCCACTTTTTACATAGTTAGCAGCGCCAAAACGGTTGCCAACCTCTAGAAGCTTAAATAATATACGAGTTAACAGCGGTAAAAAGGAAAACAAATGTTGCCGTTAGCTCGGTTCTACATGCAAGCCTTGAAATAAACTAAACGACATTATTTTGACTGCAACATAAAATATTTTTATTGTACTACAAAATTCAAATGATCTTTTAGCAGTTATATTCTCTGCAATTCATTCAGATAATGCTTTGTCATAAACTAAATGTCTGCTTATACAGTTACGCATCATGAGCATTCTAGAACCACCACTGAATTGATTTAATTAAGTAAACAGTACAGCCATAATAATAGAGTACCTTACTCTATTATTACTAAAGGTTGCTTACATAAGCCAATAAGTATAATAAACCCAACTAAATCATTAATGTATCGAACGATTACGATACGAACAGACCTTTAACAAGGCCACCAAAAGTCAATTAAGTATCACTCACGCCTTTATCTACCAAGGGGTAAGCAAAAGCCAATTAACACTAATTAGTTTGGGATATAAGCAGATAGTAATCCCTAAATCTGTGTGGATCTCGACATCGGTTTTCATCAAGTTGAGATTGTGTCAAAACTTTGGTCACTACGGACGGTAACATGCCTTAAAATGTTTGGTTAAAAATTAAAACTTGTTATTATGTATGATGTATAAACAAACGTCTTAAACATGTTATAATTTGGAAAATATGAAAATTAGAAACATTAAATATAGCTTGATGACCTTTTTGATTTATATCTGTATCCTGAATTCCTGAGTCATGACTATTGCACAGTCATTATAAATTAATCTAATCTTTAAGACCTACACTCCAATATTTCGAGTTTTAGAATTCAAACTCAAAGTATTAATAAAAATCTTATCACAACAAATGTTCTACTATAAAACTTTACCTGACAAATTGAAAGCAATAAAGAATTCAAGCGATGAATCGTAATACCAATGTATTATTATCATTAATTCTAATCCCTAGAAGCGCGATTTATGTTACAACTCGAAAATCTCAAGAAACATTGCCCTCATCATTTATTAATACCGAACCAACGACATCATATTACCAGAGATCTTTCGATCGATCTTCAACTTTGAAAGCCTTTGACAAGTCAAGCAAATGTGTTTCATATAGAAAAAAACTGGTCCTCTTCACGGTTGGACGATTACACCTGACTACCTGTTCTTTGTAAATAAACAATGAGACGGGATTTTGGAGACATTCGTTTGTGACGTGGTGCAAGTCTAAGACTTCAAGAGATGGTACGTCAGAACTCAGAAGAAAATGTGATTTCTGTGTGGAATAATTAACATTCCTTATTGCAGAGATTTCTTATTGTTAAAAAGAACACGGTCCTATTAATGAATAACAATCTAGCCTTTAAGACTAATAAGTAATTTTAATCTTACTTATTTTTCTACTTGCTGTTTGTTATTGCAGAGATGTTGGTCACTAATTTCAGGATCGAATTTACTTTCAGTTACAAAATTTTAATCAAAACTCATATTAAAGGCGAAGTGAATCAGAGCCCCGTATTATAATGGGACTTATTATTGGCGAAATGTGGGTGTACTATACACCTCTGCCTACCGCTTCGGGGAATACGAGCGTGATATATTGTGTGTGTATGTTATAATTTTTTAATCTGTTCCGTTAAAAATCCAACGACCATGCCCCCTTTAGACATAACACTACTAACACTTTAAACTATAACATGATTCTGACTTTGACTTTAGACTATAACATTTAAATACTAGATTTGTTTATCAGTTAACGTCATAATTCAATTGTCCCGAAAGTACCTGTAGACCTGTGCTTAGTTTTTTTTTTTTACTTAGTGAAAAAAAGTAAACAGCACCTCATTCATCCCTTCAACCACACAATATCGAAATTATTGCGCTTTTTGAGTACCCCCGTACCTGATAGAGTTATATTATCAAAGGATTCGCGGCTCTAAGGGGATGATGCTGAAGGTTTGTTTACGAAATTATTCGTTTTGATATTGGACTCCTTCAGAGGATTAAGAGGAGATGGAGGGATGATGTTATGACCTCTAAATGTGCGGTGAGCGTTAAGATTTGTCATGTTTCTGTTGTCTTGTAACAAATAAGAATGGTTTTGGGAGATGTTGTAATAGTAAACATAAAAAAAATGGTTTTCATGGGGGTTTTTGTAGGATATAATTTAAAACGAGTATGCAACATTCTATTTTCCTAGATTGTGAAAACCAAGTAAATATGTTCTGTTGTTTTGGCACATAACCAAAGGCATAAAAAAGCAGATAAGGAACAGTTTTGGAATCTGTATTGGAAAATAACTACTTACATAATTTTAGAGTAAAATAATAATAGCACTGTTAAAACTATGAGGGAAAAACCAAAATTGAATACATTATTGTCATTTTAGCAGTTTTAGAAAGCAAGGGCATTATTTATTTACAAACAACTGATTACGAATAATTAAACCTAATATTCTTAGTACTCTAGTACTTCAAATAAATATTAACTTCACAGAACAGAGTAGGTAGAAAATTTTCAGTTTAAAATCTTATTGTTCGTACATTTCCCCTATTTATTACTTTGTGATACAATCTAATTGCTTTGAGGTTGTTCCCGTTTATTTCCCAAAGGGATTCGGTCTTTGATGCTTTCTATTCAAAATACGATCGTGCTTCTACCTCTTGGATTGGATTCTGACTAATATTGTGTAAGCCTGTTAGTTTAAGTTTACTTTGAATACTTTATGATGTTGTAATAATATTGATATTTGTTTCAAATATTTCTCTAAGGAAGAAGTTGACATTGCTATTTTGAATTCTAATAAAAATAATTGCTACGAAATCATTTCGCACATTTTTCTCATGTATCTTTCTATTACCTATTGTTTTATTTGTATTGAATCCACTTTATTTAAACGTATCCGCACGTTTTTAAATACTATTCTGATGTTCAATTTCTTTTGTAATAATCCGTATGCGCTTGTATGATAGACCATAATTGTGTGCAATTATAACACCATTACAAATGCTTTGGTTGTGATTCTGTTAGCTTATATTTATTTTAAATGAAATAATTAATAAATAACCAAAACAACACTTTCATCATCACACACAAATATCCTAGCAATTAATTTCCCTACTTGACCTATTTTATTCCTGATTACTGCTATAGCCTTCTCATTAACAAACATCAGCTTAAAAACTCTTAAAATATACTCACATAATACTGTTAGATCAATTTCAGCTTTCAGAGTGTTGCTTATCATGACATTCTTAGCTTCGCAGGTGTACCTAGCCTTATTGTCTGAAGCATCAGCCTTGAAAGACAGCACGTTTTCCGACATCCTGCCACTGGTTCTGTAACAATGGAAATAATAAGAAAATTATAAATAGGTCAAATAGACCTTAAGTTATGAGGGCGTCGGAAATGGCCCGAAATGGTTCGTGTAATATAACCCACGGCAGGTGTGTCGTCCTTTTTCTTTGCGAATTTGCCTGACCCACATGTGTTTAGATTAAGGGGTTAGTTTATAATATCAGGGTTATGCAAAGAGGTTGGTAACACATTTTTTTTATTATTTAAAAAATAATAAATACATATACTACGATGAGCTTGCTCTTGACCTTAATCTAGCCAAAGGCAAAGACGATAGAAGTAGCTTACACAGAAGAAACTTTTCATCTAGTCTAATATTTTTAGTTAATGTACTAACTCTCTTACAAATCGAACGGAATTATTAGTAACAAGAAATGTGTAACAATACACTTCGACTACTCTGATCGGACGATGCACATAATTTACATAAGATCATTATAAATAGTTACTTTATAATTCTTGATACATACACTAAATACAGTTATTTATACATGAATAATTTAATGCTTATCGATTTTGGTTATAGCTGGTAAGCTTTTAAACCCTCTTAATAAACATAAGCCTGTAACGTTTTATTCAAGTACAGCTGAAGTACAATATTCTTACTCCGAACGTAACCCTAGATCTTCAGATTAAATTCCCAGCTTACCTTTATTGGCTACATTTATAGCGTAATCTAAATTCTTGTAACTATTAGATTGTTATCATTCTCTTTGAGAATTTCTAGAGAAATAAGTAAAGTTCATTTGAATACAATAATAATATGATTGTGTTTGACTGTTGAAATTATTTCTTTCGTAATACACTCTTAACAGTAAATTTCAATTTTGTTGATGTTAATATTACGAGCTATTTTTATGATATTATTGGATTGACGAAATAATAACATTATGTAAATTTTACCGAAGAAATGAATTAATATGCAAAAAACAAGATTTATTAGAGAAAAACGTAATTTTAAGATAATTATGACATCTATTGTTCGCCGTGCCGACGTGCAGAACTATCTAGCGATAGTTCTTCTTCTCTCCTTTCCCTCGCACACTCTCCGTACTCAACGCCCTCTTGGACGCCAAGCCTGACTCACTGTGATGTGTTCTCCGAAGAATGGAAGACCCTTTCGACACAGAAGTGTATCAAATTGTGTATTATTTATGTCTTTAATTATATTTGGCTTGCTGCCGTTTTAATTCAGTAAAAGAAAATGAAATAAATGATGATGAATAGTGTGGTGATCCCACCGTTTTTTACAATAACAACAAAATACATCTTGTATTAATTGATTAAATCAACAAAGGAACTGAAACATATCTCACCAATTTTTACAGCAAACAGATTCCTAAAATGCAAACTACAATTTTTAAGAAAGAAAATCCAAAAATATTGTAAAAATATTTAAGGATAGCTTGAACAGATTCAGCTTGAGAAAATGCCAAGAACAGGAACAGGTAATAGATTTTTTATGAAATACACCATTATACGGTAGAAAAGCTCTCTTGTATTAATATTGAAATTCATGGTCCGTGTCAGTGTTCCCACGGCTATACAGTAGAGTAGATTATCAGCGAGATATGAAAAAGGTATCTGTCTCTTTCTGGTAGAAAATATTTGAATTTAGTAAAATGTGAAAAGTGTTGTTCCTATGAATTAAATAAAATAGTGGTGTAATCAAAGTTAAAGTCAAAGTCAAAAGTTTTTATTTCGAATAAGCATTTACACACACTATCAAAACGATAATTATGAATCTAGTTGCACTGTTCCAAAAAGTTGGTCCATGGAGAAGAGCCGACAAGAAACTCCATGGATATACTCTTTTTAAAATAATAATAGTAGTACCTTGGACGAATAAAAAATTATTCTTATTATTCTTTTTTATTCGTCCGAGAGTAGTACATCATTCATTCATCATCATTTCAGCCGAAAGACGCCCACTGCTGGGCATAGGCCTCCCCCAAGCATCGCCACAACGACCGTAGAGTACCTAGTACAATGATTAGATTAGAGTAGTACAAGAGAGTAGAGCGTAGGGCGCCCCCCCGCCAGGTGGACCGACGACCTGAAAAACGTGGCTGGGGGGGACTGGATGCGGAAGGCAGAGGACCGAGTGTTGTGGCGCAACTTGGGAGAGGCCTATGTCCAGCAGTGGACTGCGATAGGCTGAGTTGATGAAGAGAGTAGTACAATGATTTGTAATGTATAATGGTTATTATAGTAGAATTTTTGGCTTATAAAGTCTCTGCAGTTCATTCGTGCTGATGGGTTAGCTGTCCTGCTCCGTATGCGTGTTATGATAACATTCATAGAACATGGAAGTAGACAACATTTAAATATTTTGCGCAAATATATTGAGCAAGCGTCGTTGCCATGACATCATCCTTCAAAAACATGGAGGTGATGATATAAATACACGTAAGACTTCAATCTCGTCTCTGGATGACGGACACGATACATTGACAGGTCGTGTAAGGTATTTTTTTTTAAAAAGGATACTGCAATTGTAATAAGCAAGGGTTAATTTTTAACACCAGGTAAACCATCAGCCGTTGCTTGCGACAAATCTTTAAGATTTCCTGGCTGGATACAATGCCAAACGTAGAACTCTGTAAATTGTTCCGTTAAGATCCTATAGAACTGCAGATACGTCGGCGCAACTGGAACTGAATCGGACATACAGTGCGCAGAGACCAAGGCCACATACCTCGACAAGCTCTGGATTGAATGCCACAGCGAAGGTAACGCAAGTCGGTTCGCCAAACTGAGACACGAAGATGGAAAGTCTCATGTGATTGTAATTTCACCGGCACCCGTACCCTTCAGATCGAAACACAGCAATGCAAGCTTCACTATTAGAGAGGGGCGGAGAAGTAGGTACGGTGGTAGTACTTCCCCAAATGAGCTCTTTCACAAAGGAGCTCTCTCTACTACTACAATTCCATCAATAGCTTAAATAAAGATCCCAAGATCGTCAGAACATAAATAAAACCGTAACAATTCTATTTCATCCTCAAGTACTTTTATTAATACCGTCAAAAGGCGAAGGAAAATAAGTTAATTCCTCTAAGATCTCCTTTACATAGAAATAAACCTTCAAAGGAGGACAACTTGAAAAACAATATCACCGAACGGAAGTTTGGCTTATCTCCGCCTCTCCCCTTTAAGTTTTCGCTTTTGAATTTTTAATTGCGTTTTTAGTTTACCACGGGTTTATTCATGCTTTTTAGAGGTTATTTTTGCTTTGTTTATTTTGTTTATACATTGTGTTTAATAAGGTTTTCTTCTGTCGTGTTACTATCCTATTAATCCCACTTCTTACTTCTTCCTTCGAGCTTTTTCCCAATTATGTTGGGGTCGGATTCCAGTCTAACCAGATGCGGCTAAACATCAGTATTTTACACGGAGTGCACGCACTGCCCGCAACCCAGTTACTGGGTAAAACCAACATCCTAAGGATAAACCAGTTGTCAGACTTTAGGGCACGCCGCAATAGCGGCGGTAAGGCCCGTCATGGAGGAGTGGCTGGAGAGGGGCCATGCTGCCCACACCTACCGGCTGACGCAGATACTCTCGGGGCACGGATGCTTCGGGAAGTATCTGTGTCGCATAGGCCGGGAGCCGACGCCCGAGTGTCATCTGCGGGAGCTGCCCAGAGGACACGGCGCAGCACACACTGGCGGAGTGCCCAGCCTGGGCCGCGCAGCTGCGTGACCTCATCACTGCAGTAGGCGGCAGCGATCTCTCGCTTCCGGCCGTGGTTCTGTCTATGGTCGGGAGCGAGAGCGCTTGGGAAGGCGTCGTCTCCTTCTGCGAGGATGTAATGCTCGCTAACGAGGCGGCGGAGAGGGTTCGAGAGGCGATAACCTCTCTTCCCATCCGCAGGAGACGACCTGGGCGTCGTAGGAGGGCGTATGCCGACCTCCAGCCACCCTAGGTGTGGGCCTGCGGGCGGCGGACTCGGGGTGGCCCGCCGCCCGACCAGTCAAGGCCCGTGACGGCGGCGCGTAGTGTTCCGCGCGCGCCAGTCAAGAGAAGGGTGTGGCCGATGTGGCTGCCGCATGGGGAGAAGGGGCTTGCCTACTAATGGCACGCCGGGACCTACCGGGGATGGTTGGGAGAGTAAAAGTTTTCCACGCCCCCGGCCAAGGGTCGTTAGAGGAACACCGTGGTGGTTTTTAGTCGGTAAGAGTCCGACACTGGCTCCGCCTACCCCAGGCGGAGTGCGTCCATGAGGATTTTCCCCACGGAAAAAAAAAAAAAAAAGTTGTCAGACTTTCGGGCTTCTAACTACCCGTAAAGACTGCCATACCTGCCATAGAAATTCATATGGCAACCGGGACATACAGTTAAACGAGGCACGGAGAGATCTCGATTTACAATGAAATGGTCACCCATCCAAGGTCTGACCGCGGCTAGCACAGCTTAACCTCACAGATCTTGCGATACACGTGGTTATTACTTAGTCACGAGCCCCTCAATCCTGCCTCCTACTAATATTATAAATGCGAAAGTATGGATGTTTGTTTGTCCGTCAATCACGCTGAAACCGTTGAACGGATTTGGATAAAATTTGGAACATAGATCAAATCTTAGATTAACAAGTAGTCAAGATACTTTTTATTGACATGCGATGGAAGCGAAGCCACGGAAATCATCTAGTCTATACTACATTTGCATCACAGGCATGATTTGTTTGTTTGCGGACGGAATCTCGCTACACAAAAAGTGAAGCACCCATGGTAAGACAAAAACCGCAATTACGCAACAAATCTCGTGTGACCGAGTCATTGTCATAGTGTCAGTGTCACTAATAAACAATGTACAATCTGTGGGGTAATTGTGTAATGCAGTGACACTGACATTAGCTTTCATTTTGAAATGATAACAATATTCATTGCGTGGTACATAGTTGCCGATAAGACGAATTGTCAAAACACACGGAGCAATGAACATTGAAATCCTATTGATTGCGATCGCGAGTGAGTTACGCTATTCGGCAGCTGGTGTGTTTAAATTCTGTCGAAAATATAGTGGGTTTAGGAAAAAACTAAGTGCTTACATTTTTTCTTAGCGAGATTCCGTCCGCCATTTTATTTGTCCGAAACTTTTTTACAGTTTTTAGTATTTATTGTGTTGTAGATTTCAATAGGTAGACCATTCAGTATTGATTGTAGCATGTATTCCCATGACCTTGTTCCATAAATATTAATATATTGATATAATTTATGTAAATGCTTATTCAAAATATTCACACAACCGAACTCCTTTTTTGTTTTTTGTTTATATAGTTTTGTAAAAACATAATTAATTTTGTATTGTTTTTCCTTTTTGTTGTAAACGTTGATGTATGCACAATACTACCTTAAGTAAACTTGTTATGAAGAGTGGGGCCTCCTAGCACAGGTATTATCCATACTTAAAAGGAGACCCCAACGTAAGATATAATTGTAGATTGTAAATGCTACTGAAATAATTTTTTTAATTTTTTTAATTTTTGAAAATAAAAGTTTTGAATTTGAATTTGAAAGCCTTCAGAAATGGTCCGTGCCCAGCAGTGGGCAATAATGGGTTAATTATGCTTATGCTACACCGAAATAAGACAGGCGTGAAAATTCCAAAAAATATTCGATTTGAAATCTCGTCACTACAGTAATTCAGAAAACCAAAGATTTAAAATTTAAACATCTCAGGAATTTTGTCGGGAAATTATTCATTTCAAAAGCGGAGAAAGTTTCGAACTGGGGTCGGCACAGTTCGTGGAGCTTCAACAATATTTATAGAAAATATAGACTGAGGAAGGATGCGGTTAAGCGGTTTTTCGTAAACTTTTTCAGCGTTTTTAAGTTTTGAATACCTTAACGTTGAAGTTTTTTAAACCCTGATGAAACGTTGTACCGGTTTTTTATTGCAATTTTTTCGTAACCATTACAACAGCAAAAATGGCTTATGTTGTTAACTCAGTGTCCGTTTTAACTTTTTTTTTTTTTAATCATTTTAGACTTTACTGTCCTTTGTTAATATATAAAGACTTATTATAGCTATATTAGAATATCGTTAGTAAGAGATACTTGCTTCGCTAAAAAAAAAAAAAAAACCGCCGAATACATAACCTTCTCCTTTTTTTGAAGTCGGTTAACAAGTGACTGCTGGATGCAATGATAAATAATATAAAGCATTATTAATAATATATTTATCAAAATAACAGCACAAAGATTTGAAAAATTTCGTACTTACTAAGTAAGTTTTTATCACAAATATAAAAATATACACCGACCATGTTCAAATTCCACTTAAGGGGAATGTAGCAGCCAATAAATAAATTATTACTCGCTGAATACATCATTTATCGAAAATTTGTTTTTAACAATTGAAGAACAGGTACTGCAGTTTAATCAGAAACTATTAACTCTGTAAAATATAGTTCGCTGTAGTTTTTTTTTTTTTTTTTTTTTTTAGTTGTAGATAGAAAAAAAGCCAAAAGGGGCCGTTTCTCGCACTTTTTCTATCTGCGATGTATCTGTTTTTTACCGATGGGTCGCCACTTGGCTTACAACAACAAACAATTCTTTGCAAGTATGAAGCATTCACCCTAAGATTGAAATTTCCAAACGTTCTTACTTAAGTTTCCTACGAAATTTTCCATTTTTTGTAAATAATTTAAGGACAAAGAGTGGTTGCGTTATTTTTCCTTGTTGTTCCTATGATGTATGTACGTATGCTTCTTGAGTGATATAAAATGTATGAGTGCATAACGTATGTCTGTATTGCTAAGGGGGCAAGCATTCCATGCTTTTTTACCCTCCCTCTTGATAAAGGGGGGTAAAACGTATGGCATGCGTCGGCTGTTTATTCCGTCAAGTTGTTTTATTCGCATGAGGAAGTGGTTTTGTGCAAACGTATGTTTTTAGGGTTCCATACCCAAAGTGTGCCAAACGGGACCCTATTACTCTCGCTACGCTGTCCGTCCGTCCGTCCGTCTACAGGGATGAATCCTTTGAACAGTAATATGTAGCCGGTTGACATTTTCTCAGAATATGTGTTGCTATGATCCCATCACGATAAATACTAAAAATAAAAAAAACTTAAACTAAAGGTCACATACAAGAAACCTCGAAAAACATGCATTTTTTTCAACGTTTTTAGGGTTCCGTACCCAAGGGGTGCCAAACGGGACCCTATTACTCTCGCTACACTGTCCGTCCATCCATCCGTCCACCCGTTATCTGTCCGTCTCTCCGTACTTATTATTATAAACAACTTTTATTATGGGACCAACCCTGAAATCGCAAAAAAATTAAATCGACAAAATAAATAAATAAATAATAACAATAAATAGGATCATTTCAAAAATCTAGCTTATCTTAGGTTAGTCGCAAATAACAGCTCACGTAATGAGCGCTGATTGACTGATATGAACGTTATGCACTGACGGATGTGCTGATTGGCTTACGGGTACATTCCTTCGTCTTTCGAGCCACGTTCTGATTCTGACTAACCAGAATGAAGATGTTATATATAAATCGACTTCTCGCTTAGCCAATCAGCGTTCAAGTTTCCAATCGTCCTAAACAAACTGGGATTTTTGCAATGATCCTGATAATAGCTCGTATGATAACGAAAATCTTTCTGAGATTCCAACTATCCGGTCTTTTGCAGTCATCGTAGGATTTTCGCAATGATTCGATTTGTCCGATTATCCTACGACATATACTATATACCTACTTCTCAATACAACGTGTTATTAAAATAACTGAAAACGTCTTAAGGGGTCATTGTACTCATTAGTATGAACAACTTTTACTATGGGACCAACTCTGAAAACGCGAAAAAAAATCAGCTATTCCCTTACATTTGTGTTCACATAAATCGACAAAATCTAGGGGAATAGCTGATTTTTTTTCGGGATTTCAGGGTTGGTCCCATAGTAAAAGTTGTTCATACTGATGAGTACCACGACCCTTTAAGAGGTTATCAGTTATTTCAATAACACGTTGTATCATCACAATTTGCCAACATTATCAACTATTATTATCATTATCGAGTGCCTCGTTGGTCTAGTGGTCGCAAGCGCGACTGCTGAGCGTGGCGTCCTGGGTCCAATTCCCGGATCGGGCAGTGTTATTGGGTTTTTTCATTAGGAAATTCTCAGTAGCAGCCCGGAGTCTGGATTTGTGCCCGGTTAATGGCAATAGGCTCGCCCCCTATTACATGGGACTTATAACATAACTGGCGAATTGTGGGTGTACTATTACACCTCTGCCTACCCCTTCGGGGAATACAGGCGTGATGTTATGTTTATGTTTGTTTGTATCAACTATTAACTGAATCGAATCAGAAATGAGGAGATTCGCAGGAGAACGAAAGTAACCGACCTATGTTGGCCTGGTTTATTCCACTTTGTTCACCTCCTATGCCGAAGATTTGCCAAACTTAAGTGGCAGTGGGCGGCGCACATTGCTCGCAGAACGGATGCATACTCAAAATTCACCCAAACAGCATTCGAAGTGAAACGGTATATTTCTTCCCAATCATAGACCAGTAAACCTCTAGACGTCGATTACCCCCGGTCACAACGCATATGCAGTACCACTGCATATGACATGCCCCGCCGCCAATCAGACGTCAGTCCGTCAGCGAGCGGCACCAATCATACGGAATCACACCACCGAACTTTTGAGCCGACCAATCATAACGCGCCGTCCACCCCCCGGTCCCCGCCAATATTTTACGACTGCGTTCTCATGCTAAACTTTGTTCAAGCGGCGTCTTGAGGCTTGCTGGTCTGTGTTCCCAATATACTTCCCAAGAATCAATTAACAAAATAAATCAATTTCTCTCGTTGATTCATTCAACACAGCCACACAAAAACCATTGAACATTAAAACTACATCTGCAATAGACCGCAACGCACTTGTTATGGTACATAGCACCATAGACCCATTTTCCCATGAACAGATACCTATAACCCGATCCCGTGGGATTCTGTAGTGACCGCAGAACGATTTTATTATAAACAACAGTAGTTTAGGGTTACATATGGTGAGAACGGTTTAACCCACAAACTCTTGATTTGGTTTTTGGGGGTTAAATTGAAAAGTAGTTATAGTAATTCATTTTTATGTACGTATTTTTAACCTTCATTATAAAGTAATTGCACTATTTCTTCATTTTGTTTCGAGCGTATGGCACTCGTGGGTCGCAGTTGAAAATCAGCGTTGGGTTGTCAGTACCTGTACTGCTACCTAATATTATGCTGAGCTGGTGGCCCTTTGGCACTTACATATATATTTTTTTGTTTGTGTTGGTCTGCGTGTTTCTTATGTATTATAAGTATGTATTTATAAAAAAAAAAGTATATAAGTATTATATCCATTGTCTAGTACCCATATCACAAGCTCTGCTTAGTTTGGGACTAGATGGTGCTGTGTAAAAATGTCCCGAAGATATTTATTTATTTAATTTTGGAACACATTTTCTTTCTTTCTAATTATGTTTTATTTGAATAGTTTTTTCTGTAATATTTTTGACCGTTATATTAAAAATAAGATCTTCTATCGTGTCGACATGAGCTGCATAATGAAAACTGCTCAATATTTGCCAGTCAGCAAGTTGGTAGAGGGGCTGACTCGGCAGGGTGCTCTGGAAGATCAAATTTTAAAAATTAACAATAAATATCGTCACTCGGGAAAACTCTTTTAATGTACCACAAAAGTAAGTTATTGAGTAGATTGAGAAAACGATAGACAGGGTGTCTCAAATTTAACGTCAAATTGGGAACAGACGAAGAAATGTCATACGATCAAATTGTTATTTATGTCCTGTAGGTCTACTCGCGTTTTACGAACGACAAACGAAGTACGAACTTTCGTTCCGACTGATACTTACATAATAAAGATAGGCACATAAAAAAGGCACAATTAAGATAGACTATGGTTCATAGTCGTATACAATTTACCGGAGATGAGAAAATCAAACGTCAAAACACGTTCATCGCATGCGATAAGGGATCGATGGTTGACCGGAGTAGCAAATTGTGCGATGAATCGTACGATTTATCGAATATCGTCGAACGGGAGTAGACCCCCTGATCATTATTACGTTTGTAGTCTAGTGGTTATTGGTATAAGGTCTAGTACCCATATTACAAGCTCAGCTTAGTTTGGGACTAGATGATGCTGTGTAAAATGTCCCAAAATATTTATTTAGTGTCAAATCAAATCAAATCAAATAATTTATTCCCCACAAGATATCATGTACAAAGATATTACAATTAATTACAAGTCCGTCATATCTTGCCTTTTTGTGTGGGCATGCGAAAATTACGTCACATTAAATTATATTAATACTGGCGAAATGTGGGTGTACTATACACCTCTGCCTTCCCCTTTATTTATTTATTTCTATTTATATCAAGCACCCTTTCAGGACGAAACCTTAAAAAAAATCAACTCTTCAAATTCTAATTCGACTCTCAATAACAACTTAACCCTGTTTCACCTAACACCAATTTCACCCCAACTTGTCTCGAACTATACAACTAAATTGTCTTACGACCCGTCTTACAATCATAGGGTTGGGTTACAATCAAACACACACTTGACAGCAACCGGTTGCTGGTTGCTACACAACTGCTACTAATTGTGACAACGACTGCTACCAATCAGCCGTGCATTCACATGGGCTAATTATTTCGGGTATGGTGTAAGTTGTAAGTGGTAGCGATTAATTTATTTATTTTGTTTTATTTTTCGGCTTCGCTTCTGTGGTTTTGTCGATACAATACAATACAAAGACAATACAATAAAATGTATCTTATGCGGTAATTCGGGATATGGTCTATATCTCTGCCAAATTACATCCAAATCTGTTTAGCCGTTTCAGTGTGATAGAAGGACAAAGAAACATCAATACTTTAGCATTTTTAGTTGCATATTAATCACTGGGCTTTGGTAAATTTTGTTACGTCAGAACTAACATAACATAACATAACATCACGCCTATATTTCCCCGAAGGGGTAGGCAGAGGTGTATAGTACACCCACATTTCGCCAGTTATGTTGTAAGTCCCATGTAATAGGGGGCGAGCCTATTGCCATTAACCGGGCACAAATCCAGACTCCGGGCTGCTACTGAGAATTTCCTAATGAAAAAACCCAATAACACTTTGCCCGACTCGGGAATCGAACCCAGGACCTCACGTCACGTCAGAACTAAGGAATATAATATAAGCAGCAGTGGGTAGACTGAGGTCAATCTTTCCTAATCTTTATATCTTTTCGTCGCGCTATTGCAGGCTAAAATGAAAAGACCCGCGCGGGACAGCAAAAATCACGACTTTTAAAAGTCTATCGAATTTTTAGATATTAAGTGAAATATGTGCAGCTGTTTTTGTTTCGATGCAAACAATAAAAACATTATTTATTACTAAATTATAGCACGCTTTTGTCAAACTTATCGCGCTATTTTCAATCTTATCACGCTTTTTTCAAACTTATCACGCTTTGTTCAAACTTATCACGCTTTGTCAAAACTTATCACGCTTTTTTACTAAGATGTATTAGGCGAAAAAAATCTGCCAACATAACATAACATCACGCCTGTATTTCCCCGAAGGCGTAGGCAGGGGTGTAATAGTACACCCACATTTCGCCAGTTATGTTATAGTCCCATGTAATAGGTGGCGAGCCTATTGCCACGGCTGCTACTGACTGAGAATCTGGCAACGCTAATCCTTAAATATTTTTATCAGTAAGTATTACACCAAACTTTTAATAACACAACACGTCTGCTTTCCCTGCAAAAGAAAGTTATACTCACACAAGTCACACACTAACACTCAAAACTAAATCAAGGAGTCTCATTCACGAGATAACCATCTTCCCACGATGCGCCGGCGCAGTCCCTGAACCGTGAACGTGCATTTTAATAGATTTATTGGTGCAAGACTTTTTACATGAAAGTGCATGGGATTCTAATTAATTTTTGTGTGAGATAATCTTATATCTTATTATTGTTTAATTAGAAGATAGTTATTTGGGAAACTTAATTATACTGTCTAATTTATTTTTCGTGTCGTGAATTTTGAGTGAACTTGGTTTTTTAGGGGAGCAATGGGAAATTGGACGAAGTGGAATTTTTTTCAAGTACTTTAATGAAATTCCGTACTTCCCCAGTATATTGGGTCATTATATAACCGTACCCTTAGTTTATATTAAACCTCTTGAGGGTCTTTATACTCGTCATTATGAACAACTTTGACTATGAGAACAACAATAAAATCTCGAAAAAAAATCACCTGTTCTCTTCATTTGTGTTGACATAAATCGAAAAAATATAGAGAACAGTTGATTTGTTCTTCGCGATTTCAGGGTAGGTCCCGTTATAAAAGTTGTTCAAATTGATGAATACACGTAGTAGTCATCCCTTACAGACTAGCTAATGAATAAAAAAATACCCTGTATAAAAATATTTCAGTCCTTACAACATTCCACTATACTTTGCAAGACAGCGTAAAGAAGCCAGATCAGTTATGAAACCCAAGCATTTGTAAAAGAAACATAAAAGTCATAACATTGGCACGAGGCCAAGTTTCATTCAACGACTGCATTTTCTACTCTTTCTTTAAACCAACAAAAAAGGATTTTTATCTGCAAATTGATGGTCGCCCGAAAACATGGCTTGATTATTACTTTGACACTTTAACCGAAAATCAAAAGATATAACGCATCATTAATCAAGTTTAAGCACCTATCTTAACTTTAGTACAATATTATAAAAAAGCTAGACTAAGATTTTCTTCAAGGTCATTGCCACTACAAAATATGATTATCAATTTCTATATTTTTTGTCTACAAAATGTAGCAAGCTTGGACAAATAAAAAAACCGGCCAAGCGCAAGTCGGACTCACGCAGTAAGGGTTCCGTACCTTCAACGACCTGATACCCCATAAAAACTGGTTTAATTTACGAGAGTTTATCAAAAGACATCAACGCACAGTGCGCGAAATATGAATTTTTGCATGTCTTTCTTACGAGGTACCACCACATATGTCTATGTTTGTCTTATTTTTAGTATTTGTTGCTAAACTACATAATATGCACTATAATCTGACCAAGTTTGACGCTGGTATATATAACCGTTTTGAAGATAGAGCAGGAACAAAAACGTTGAAAAAAATGCATATTTTTTGAGGTTTATTGTATGGGTACCCCCTTTGTTTTTAGACTTTTTTTTGTTTTTAGTATTTGTCGTGATACACCTCATAGCAACACATAATCTGAGAAAATTTCAACCAGTTACCTATTACTGTTCAAAAGATACAGCCCTGTGACAGACAGACGGACGGACGGACGGACGTACGGACAGCGTAGCGAGAGTAATAGGGTCCCGTTTGTCACCCTTCGGGTACGGAACCCTAAAAAGGCGGACGGAATCTCGCTAAACAAATAGTGAAGATAGTACGACGGCTCGATTAAAAGTACGGGCTGGCATGCACACATTCACACCCATAGTAAGACAAAAAGCCGCGATTACGCAACAAATCTCATGTAACGGTAATCATTGTCGTAGTGTCACAAATAATACTGTAACAAAAACCCGCAAAAATGCCTTATTGTGTTGTTTCTAACTGCAGAAACAAAATCTGTAAAGTACATTTGATTAAAATTAATTTGTAAAAAATAATGACGTCAAAATGTAAGGCGTAGTTTGTTCGTAAAGTTGCCACGCATGAATCGCAAGTAAAATTTTGATTGCAACCATTCGATCTATTTCTGTGCTCCCGACCGTGGCTCGTGAACACTGTGGGCAGAATAATAGGACGTACTCCATTGCCATTTTGTATTCATTTTTCTGTCTACATTCGCTAGTTCTAAGCGCTCCGTCTATCTTATTTTTTTAGTCTGAGACATGGAAAAAAATGCAATCCCCAAAATTGTCACAGCATAAAAAAGCTGTTAACCCAAACACAACACAACCATACTTTCCGCTTACCCACTATTTATTTACCAAACTATCTATTGAGTTCAAATAACGGAGGGTTTTCGACAGCCCTTGTGAAATATCCCTTCTTGCATTCAGAACATTTTCGACCTCAGTAAGGCAGGCTACACACAAGATATTTGTAGCGCCACAGTTGCTGCGCTACAATTAAAGCATCATAGGCTAGCCCACACACATGCTGTTATTGATATGACTGAAAACCTCTTAAGGGGTAATTGTACTCATCAGTATGAACAACTTTTACTATGGGACCAACCCTGAAATCGCGGAAATAAAATCAGCTGATCCATACACTTGTCTCCACATAAATCGACAAAATGTAAGGATCAGCTGATTTTTTTTCGCGGTTTCAGGTTTGGTCCCATAGTAAAAGTTGTTCATACTGATGAGTACAATGATCCCTGAAGGGGTTTTCAGTTATTTAAATAATTCGTTGTATAGGTAAAATTTGTACAACATTGATTTGTAGTTTTGGTCTGTGATGCACCTAATGACCCCATTGCCATATTAAAAAATCAGCAACGTCTGAAGATGATGTCCAACTTTCTTAAATACTTGCTGCATCACACATACATTGTAACTGCGGTGTGCGTGCATTCATAAGACAACTGTATAAAGCAAATAAGTGTCTAGAATTTTTAGCACCCGTTTTCCGTGGCATCCTTTTTAACATTGTCCTACACCAGGATCGCTGTATCGTAGGTGCGTTTACAAATACATATTATTATCTTCACAAGTATAATCAAACACCCAGACTCAGAACAATAACATTATCCGTAGGTAAATAAATGCTTGTTCCGTGCGGGAATCAAGCCGCAGCACAAAGCACAACAGTCAAACGGTCAGCCACTGCGCCAATCGTCCAGTTTCTGGTGTGTACCCTCCTTAACATAAGACCTTTTCTATGAAAATACGTAGTTTGAAAGGGTCTCGATTTGACCTATATTTTTTCGATTTGGTGTTGAGAGTTGAATCAACTGTATGGTTATTTATTTGGTCCCCTTTTAGTCGACAGTTGGGGTGCTAGTTGCTGTCAAAGTCATGGGTTTGGTGGAATTGTGTGACACCAATTAAGATTTTAGATATGATAAAAACATACCTGGGACCTAATAAATTGTCTAGTAATTTATTATGTGGAATATGTGGACGATTTCTAAGATGGCAAGAGCTACTTGTAACCAAATTCAAATGTTTTTATTTCATCATCATCATCATTTCAGCCGAAAAACGTAATCTGCTGAACATAGGCCTTCCCAAATTATTGCCACAACGACCGATCCTGTGTTTTCCACATCCAGCGGATTCCCGCGTCGTTCACCAGGTCGTCGGTCCACCTTTTTATCTCTACTTTCTTTACTTATATTATAAAGCTGAAGAGTTTGTTTGTTTGTTGGTTGAACGCGCTAATTTCTCATTCTTGATTTTTCTGATTCTGTAAACTTGCATGCCGTAAGGTTGAATATGGTGATACTAAATGTATTTTTTATTTTTAACATAAAGTGTAATATTACGCATCTTTCGCAAATAAATTTATTTGAATTCGAACTTCATGTATAAATAAAATAAAATAAATAAATAAATATCTTTGGGACATTTTTACACAGCACCATCTAGTCCCAAACTAAGCAGAGTTTGTGGTATGGGTACTAGACAATGGATATAATACTTATATACTTTTTTGTTGTTGTAAATACATACTTATAATACATAAGCAACACACCCAGACCAACACAAATACTTATGTTCATCACACAAATATTTGTGTCCTGTGGGAATCGAACCCACAACCTCGCCATCAGCAGTCCGACACTCGAACCACTAGACCACAGAGGTCGTCGTTGTATGTATGTAATAAAAACTTTCAAAATAATGTAGAAGCAGTATTGTTTCCCGGGACGTGCCAAAGGCGTAGCACTAGAGGACACCGGCGTGGTCCATTGGAGTTCCCGGAGTTCCTCTATTTTGTGCTAAGGATGGCCACCGTGTGGTTTTACGGCCAAAATTAATATCCAATCTATCCACGATTTGGCCTACTCGAGATAGAAATTTGACACATTTTTTATGGAGCTTCTGTCAATCTCCTATCTCCAGTAGGGCAAATCGTGGATAGATTGAATATTAATTTTGGCCATTAGTCGGTAAGAGTCCGACATATCCCTCCACCTTCCCCAGACGGAGGATCAATCAACTCAGCCTATCGCAGTCCACTGCTGGACATAGGCCTCTCCCAAGCCGCGCCACAACGCTCGGTCCTCTGCCTTCCGCATTCAGTCCCCCCCAGCCACGTTCTTTAGGTCGTCGGTCCACCTGGCAGGGGGGCGCCCTACGCTGCGTTTGCCGATTCGCGGTCTCCACTCAAGGACTCGTCTGCTCCAACGGCCATCGGTCCTTCGACAGACATGGCCAGCCCACTGCCACTTCAGCTTACTTATCCTACAAGCTATGTCGGACACTCCGGTTCTTCTCCAGATAATCTCGTTACGGATTTTATCCTTCAAAGAAACTCCAAGCATAGCTCGCTCCATAGCTCGCTGAGCGACTTTGAATTTGTGGACTAGCCCAACTGTCAGTGTCCACGTCTCGGCACCGTAAGTCATGACTGGCAGGACGCACTGGTTGAAGATCTTTGTCTTCAAACTAGACGGAGGATATCCAAGAGGATTTACACCCGATAACAAAAAAAAAGGTACTTATAATAATAAATAAATATAGTGATCTTTTGATCAAAAATATACGTATCTCCCTTTTCAGTTCAGTGATACAGTTATCGCATGTCTAGAGATAAACGATTTCTGATACGCACATGAATCCGAAGTCAAAAAGCATGGATGGCAAGCAAGTTATACCACAGGGCTATCTCTGGTTTAAAAAATATTATTCTCTTTGACTTTAATTTTAATTATATTTTGACCCTTAATGTAAGTAACTTGTTGATACCCTGTATTACAATGGCCTATCCAAATCCCATTTCAGACCCATATCCTTTCTGGGGTCAGATGCCAAGCTTGAACAAAGCATAATTGGGTACCTGTTACAAAGTTTTCAGTTGCAGGCTGTCCTTTATCACATTGAAATCTAATATTATGTAGGTTATTTGGTACAGTCGGTGAAATCTGGGAGTTCGAAAATATACTTTAACGGCCAAACTTAATAACTATTCTCCTTACTAAACTAATGTAAATAACTAATTATGAGTCGGCGCCAAACAAACAAGCAAAGTGCGTGCGAGTTGCAAGTGGTCAAACGGGGAACGCATTTTTGGAAAGTTATTGTTTATCGTTGAAAATTTCATGTTGTATTTGATGTTATTTTGTCTTTATTAGTAGTAAGTAATTTAATGATCTTCGTTGATTGTTTGTTTGGTGCCGACTCATAATTAAATAATAACATATAAATAATAAAATGTATTTTATTCAGTCAATTACACAATACATTTATGTACATATAATTTTTTTGTAGCAAACATGTAGATACAACAGAGAGATTGGCCTACAGATTCTGGATTGAGCATTTGTGCATGTGAAAATATCTTCATACAGCAGAGATTCTTAAGTGGGGCAATGTTTTTATAAATAAAAAAATCACCCCAACAATTGTATCCTTACAAAGAAAGGCGCTGTTGTTAATCTCTATATAAAGCACTGAGATATCCTTTAGTTATTATGACTGAGATAAATCAAACTGAACGTGTGGAAGACGTTGCTAGTACTGTGGTGTGTGGGGCAAGTTGGAAGAAATAACGATTAATAATGATATCAATACAATACAATACAATACAAATACGCTCTATTGTACATAAAAGACAATAGCAACATATATGACTTATTTATAATAAAATAAATAATAATAATAAAATAATTATTATAATTTGTACAATATGTAGTGATCGCGAAAAACTAAGAAATTATTATGATATAACTTTTATTTTTACACCGTTTGAACGCTACGCCATAAAAAAATAAAACGAACCCTGCGCCTAGCTACAAATTCAAAGAAGCTTAGTTCATTTTTCTTCTAATAAAGTTGTCCAAAAGGCTAAACACTTGCTAGTAAACCTTTTTAGGGTTCCGTACCTCAAAAGAAAAAAACGGAACCCTAATAGGATCACTTTGTGGTCCGTTTGTCTGTCTGTCCGTCTGTCAAGAATTTTTATATCAGCAACGGGTAGAGGTATGAAGTTGAAATTAATATCAAATACTAAGTTTGACGGTCCCTTGTAGCAAAAAAAAACGATAAGGTTAGCTTAAAACTAGCTGCATACAGAATAAGTGATTGGGAATTACGTGTACAGGTGATTCCTATTTAGGAAAAAGGTTATGTAAAATATTTAAATCCTAAGCTATTCCTAATCAATAGCACTATATCACACCTTAAACAACTAAAACCAACAAGCCCTTTATTTTACAAGCACGAAATGAATTAAACAAAAATAAATAAATCCGCTACCGCCTGTAAATTCCACTGCATTTTATAAATTTCCCTCTAAATTTTTCGAGGCGTTATTTATATCTTAATCTCGAAGCTCGGTAAATGTTTTAAGCACTAACTGCTGAAGATATATCTTTTTAAGATCCACTGAAATGTCCTTTTTATTCTCGAATAGAAGTCTAGTTCTTTTTCTATGTGGGTAAGCAGTTTTGTAACATATTTAACTGAGACTTGTTAAACTAACAATTATGGTCACCACTATGGAGGAACGAGGTATCGTGTTCCTCCAACACAAAGTGAGGATCCTCCGACCAGGCTAGGTCTGCGCCTGGCGGGCTGCTGCCCAAAGGTTCCTCAGTAGTCTTCTCATCGCCCCGCAAGGGGCGCAAATAATCGGGCTCGGGGATAGGGCCCCCTTTCCCTAGGTGTCGGGTTCGCGGCCCGCAAAAGTATGGGCTGGTGTTTGGGTTGGGTCTGGACCAAACGGTTGATGTTGGGCGCTTGTATATATGCTAACTTGCGTGTCACACTCTGCTTGCGTGATTCAGGATAGTTCCCATGTGGCGGGATAGATGTCACTACATTACTCTCGTCATTGCCTACGTCTCTGTTAGTTTCCATGTAGCGACATAGATGTCGCTACGTACATAACGAAATTGATTCAACTGTGGATGCAACTAAATTCTTGCTCTTAATACGAGCGTGTTATCTTTGTCTACTTTTAATAATAACTTCTGACTAATGACTTCCTCGGTTTAGATTGAAATAAATATTCACTTAGTGTTTACTAGGTTCAATTTCTCTTCAAATTGGTAGATATAAAGACCATTTTTGTGGTGTTACATCGGTAGCCCAGTTAATGTTATCATCATTGCGAACCTTTTTTGTTATGGGACCAACCCTGAAAACGCAGAAAACAGCTGTTCCCTCCAAAATTTCGAGGTTGCTTGACAAAATGTATGAAACAGCCAATTTTTTTTTTCAATTTTAGTATTGCTTCCACAGTAAAAAAAAAAATCACAATGATAAAAATGTCACGGTTTATAGAAGTAGGAAGTTCAGTATTTTTTTATAGTTACTTATTTTCCAGTGTTTCGTTACCTTTTAAAGAAAATAGAAAAGAAGGAACATTTCTTGGAGCAACTTGAAGACTTCTCAAAGCGAGCTTATTTGAAAAGAACTATAGAACTGAAGCAAGCTTGAAATGTGTAGAGATCCTTAGTCTTTGACTGTAAGTAGCCAGAACTAAAGATCTGGTTTAAATAACATAAGCAGTGGATCGTTTTATGAAAGAAAAGTCATACTTTATACAAAAATCATACAACCAAGGGCGTATAAAACGTGTTATTGAAATAACTCAAAACCCTTTAAGGGTCATTGTACTCATCAGTATGAACAACTTTTACTATGGGTCCAACGCTGGAATTGCGATAAAAAAAACAGTTGATCCCTACATTTGTGTTCACAAAAATCGACAAAATGTAGAATTCAGCCACAAACATAGTAAAAAATATAGACGAAGTAATGCGAACAATAATAGTGAAGCCAAAAAAAACTATGCTCCTTCGTGTACAACTAACTCTCACGCACACACCATGCAGCTGAAGGGTATTTGCATTCACGATGTTTACTGAACGATGCCGCGACATGTGTACTGAGAGGGGTAAGCACGGTTTGAGGTCCATGTGTGTGCGTAAGCGCTGGTTGTACACGAAGGAGCATAGTTTTTTTGGCTTCATTATGATAGTTTGCAGTAGTTCGTCTATATTTTTACTAAGTCTGTGGGATCAGCTGATATTTTTCGCGATTTCAGGGTTGGTCCCATAGTAAAAGTTATTTATACTGATAAGTACAATGACTCCTTAAGAGGTGTTCAGTTATTTTAATAACACGTTGTATTAGAGAGTTGTGTTCAGGGGTCTAGATCATACCACAGACCAGTTAGCCTCAAGACGCCGCTTAAACAAAGTTTTGCATATGAACACAGTCGTAAAATGTTTGCGGGGATCGGGGGCGGAAGGTGCGTTATGATTGGTTGGCTCAAAACTTCGGTGGTATGATTCCGTATGATTGGTGCCACTCGCTGACGGACTGACGTCCTGATTGGCGGCGGGGCGTATGATATGCAGTGCTACTGCATATGCGTTGTGACCGGAGGTGTCCAGCTAATCGGCGTCTAGAGGCTTACTGGTCTGTGGGATCATACAAATACAACATTGTTAAAACCTATCACAGAAACAAAACTTCCTTTATAAACCAAACCTTTTCAAAACCAATTACTTTCCAATAACACTTCAAAAACTTCGTCCAAAAATACAAAAAGATACCCCGCTCCAAAGTCACACGTATTCTCGAGATGCGGACTACCATTAATCAATCTATCGTTAGACGCTCCACGTTTTTACCCCGCGACAAGGTTACGTCACGAGGTCTTGAGATGTCCAAAAGTTTCTTTAGGAGAGGAACAACTTTGGCAGTGAGTTTGAGGAATGTAATATGGTCGCGTTGATCGTTATTTGGTTTCTGGGGAAAAAAAGCACCGAATATCTCTGTATATTTTCTTAAATAAAACGTCATTACATTAAATACTATTATTATTACTATTATTTACGTGGGCGCGAATCCTCCTTTTTTATGGCAAAGTATGAAACGAGCTAAATGTCCACCATTTCCACCTGATGTTAAGCGGTTACCTTTGCCCATAACAACTGCTATACCACCTAGGCTGTTGCCTAAATGGTACCGCAAGTCGGTTCACCAAACTGAGACTTAATGGTGCTCCCACGCTGCTGTTAAACATGTTTCCAAACAATAGTAAACATTTTGTTAGCAAACATTTGATCACAATGCGAAAATGTTTTCATGTTAGGTAATGTTCGTAAACACTTCTAAATAAAATTGTTAGTTAACAAAGTGTAACATATAAAATTTGTTATTATTTGTTCGTAAACATATCCAGGCGACAGCGGGGTATGCGGAGAGTGCTTCGGAACGTAAACATATCCAGGCGACAGCGGGGTATGCGGAGAGTGCTTCGGAACGTAAACATATCCAGGCGACAGCGGGGTATGCGGAGAGTTCTTCGGAACGTAAACCCAAACTGCGAGCCGATGTATTGTCATATTTTGACACACCCCACACACACCTTTCACTCATCCCTCTCTCACACAACTCACCCCCAATACACCACAAACGCCAAAACACATAATGCTTGTTTTGTAAATGTAGGGAAATTGTAACTGTCTCTCAAGATACAGGTTTTTTACTTAGTTTGAGAGACAGTAGACAATGTTGACTGTTTCTAAATTGCCTTATTAATTAGTTATTAAGATTTCTTAAGTAATTTGTATGGCCGTATTTTTAATAAATAATTTATTAATTATTATTATTAATTATTTTCAATTGTTATAAATGTTCGTAAACATTATCCATCAGTGTAGGAGCCCTCAAAACATCTAACGATTCCTAACATAATGTTACAATACCTAACATGTTAGTAAATGTATTAGTGTTAGAAAATGTTCATAAACATTTTTTAACAGCAGTGTGGGAGCACCTTTAAGATGGAAAGTCTCACGTGATTGTAATTTCCCGGTAACCGCACCCTTCACGCCGGAACACAGCAATGCAAGCATCACTGTTTGGTGGTAGAAATAAGTACGGTGGTAGAAAACCTTTATAAAAATTACGGGAGGATATGGCCGAGTCCGCCACCCGACCAGTAAAGGCCACTGACCGTGTCGCGCAGTGTTTCGCGCGTAACACCGAGGATGGTGCGGCCAACGCTAGGTCGTACGAGAAGGGGCTCGCCTACTAATGGCGAGCCGGGTCCTGTCGGGGGTGGTCAGCGGATGCAGAGTCTATCCCACGCCCCCGGCCACAGGTAGTTAGAGGAATTCCGTGGTGGTTTAAGTCGGTAAGAGTCCGATACTGGCTCCGCCTCCGCTTCATGAAGATTTCCACACGAAACAAAAAAGTAAATAAAATGCTACCAATTAGCTAGTTATTACCAGCCTTACCAGCCTATAGTTAGCAATTTCTAGCTCATTTGCTAGCACTCAAATAGCCCTCAACACACCCGAGGTTTTGTACACAATGGCCATTGTTAACGACACTTTAATGTCCATTGATGCTTTTGTAGCTACTATTACAATCCTTTTATACGTGAATACAGCTATGGACAGCAAAACAGCAAGTTTTAGAGTTAATACATTATTAGGCTACAGGAGGTCACAAATTAACAGACAAACATACATACATGCATACACATATCCACACTAATCCATAGTTAATATTATAAATGAGAAAGTAACTGTCTGTTACATACGACTAGAACTCTTAACCAATCGTAATGAAATTTGGCAAAGAGCTAGCCTAAAATCTCATCTTCCGTATCTCAGCATCGAATCCAAAAGTACCACTTCCAAAAATAGAAACAATTTCAGTCTAAAAACGTCTCCTAAAATCTAATTTTGGTAGAACCTGACAGCCTCACAAAGAAAACCAAAACTTTGACAAGCAATCACGTCTCTAAGTTTCCCGGTTTCCCGTTTCCCGTTCCCCGGATATTCAGCGTCGACTGCAAAAGCACCACTTACAAAAATATAAACAACTTCAGCCTAAAAATGTCTCCTAAAATCTCATCTTGATAGAACTGACAGGCTCGCAAAAAAATCAAGCGATTTAAGTTTCCTGGTTCCCCGTTTCTCTCCGAATATTTTAGCATCGACTGCAAAAGCACCACTTACAAAAATAGAAAAAAAATCTGCCTAAAAATGTCTCCTAAAATCACATCTAGATAGAACCTGACAGGCTCACAAAGAAAATAAAAACTATGAGAAGCGATTTAAGTTTCCTGGTTCCCCGTTTCTATCCGAATATTTCAGAATCGACTGCAAAAGCACCACTTTCAAAAATATAAACAATTTCAGCTAAAAAATGTCTAATAAAATATCATCTTGATAGAACCTGACAGGCTCAAAAAGAAAATCAAAACTATGAGAAGCGATTATGTCTCTAAGTTTCCTGGTTCCCCGTTTCCCCGCTCTCCGGATACTTCAGCATCGACTGCAAAAGCACCACTTACAAAAATAGAAACAATTTCAGCCTAAAAATGTCTCCTAAAGTCTCATCTTGATAGAACCTGACAGGCTCACAAAGAAAATCAAGACTATGAGAAGCGATTACGAAACTCAGAGAGTTTCCCGGTTCCCCGCTTCCCGGGGTATTCCAGCATCGACTTTAGTGTAAGGTTACAAAGGAGACATTATACTCTCGCTCGGGGCTTAAGTTATAGGAAATGGAGGTACTATTTTATTTTCTGTTTGTATGGCTCGATTTATTTGAGTTGAGACTGGGCTCAATGTATTGCATTGCGAGGAATCATAGCTCAATAATTTTCTATAGTACAGTCTGTTATCCATGTTCTATAACACAACATAACATAACATCACGCCTGTATTTCCCCGAAGGGGTAGGCAGAGGTGAATAGTACACCCACATTTCGCCAGTTATGTTATAGTCCCATGTAATAGGGGGCGGGCCTATTGCCATGTTCTATGTGTATCAATATAGCACACTGATACACATGCATCTTTTGATAAATTCCAGCAGAGATGTTTTACTGTTCTGTTCTTCCTTATAGGGACGTATACATACACATACAGGCAAACTATTAACGAAAATGTAATAAAAAATAAGTAGTTTAGTGATGATGACACGTGACGAGTTCACGACCTTGTGTACATATTGTGTACTACAGTGTGGTGTGTGTACCTGCGCCCTGCGCCACGTTTGTAATAGAACTTGCTTTCTCGCTCTGTCTTCGTGTCAACGCTCCATGCTCCATGAATTACAGAGGTAATAAATCATTTTCAATCTACAATTAATAATAAATTAATATTTAATTTGATTACGCGCAGTGTTGTACTGAACTCTGTCCTACTCAATCGTTTGCCATAATACATATATAATATACATACATACATATACAATATACATATTACAGATATAATAAATAATATTAATATCTATGTATCGTAGCCAGTCACACACACACACTATAATACGTTCGCATTGATCCTAAATCGTATTCAGGAACCTAAAAAAAAAATTAAAAAAAAAAAAAAAAAAAAAAAAAAAAAAACCTAACTATTGTATGAATTTGTAGATTTGCATGCTTCGTATTTAAACGTCGACCTATGTGTAATTTTAAGAATAATGTAAGTTTCTCATATAAGTGAACTGAATGTTCTTTTTGAGAATAAAGATTCTTTAAACCTTATTTTTACTGAAGAGTTTTTCCAAATGGGTTGTGTCCTTACGTATAAATATCGATTCTGCTACGCGATTCAGATCCACACGATAATCAGTTGTCGATCGGTTCGGTTTGTTATCTCGTTTCGTCTTATGATTCACGCAACGAGATAAAAAGGGATAACAAACCGAATTGGTCGACAACTGATTATCTTGTGGTTCTGAATCGGGGTGCTGATAACGTAGCTCACAGGAATAACAGGGTTTTTATTACATACTGTGTAAGACAGTGCATAATTGATGGAATTAGGTGCTATGTAATTTGAGGACAACCTTGTTTCCATTAACTGGACTCAACAGTACCGCAGTCATTAAAAGTATCCAACACTTCGATCAAATATACTGTAGATGCACGATCGCCGCTCAAAACCGGCACCATCAAAACTGTGCAATAATCAGTCGCGTACTTTCGCTCTCAGCCACTTCACGACTGTGCTAGCGGTGAGACGTTGTGACAGTAAAATTATTCATAAATGTGCCAAATTTCATAAATTAATCCTTTGGAAAATTAAAACGCTTCCGTTTTTGTCGTGTCTTTATGAGGACGAAAACATAGCACAAGTAACTGCTATCTCTATTAATACAACGTGTATCAGAAATGCGTGGTCATATATATATATATGAACTCATTCAGGGCATAGCATAGAACATAGAACAACTTTTACAATGGGACCAAACCAACCCTGAAATCGCGAAAAAAATATCAGTTGTTCCCTACTAAATCATCGATGTCGCTCGACAAAATGTAAGGATCTGTTGATATTTTTTTGCGATTTCGGGGTTGGTCCCATAGTAATAGTTGTTCGATAGGATCCCCAGAATAAGCTCTTCAAATATGACCACGCATTTCTGATACACATTGTATAGTAAAAAGTATTTTTTACTACCTACACAAAACAAATTAAAATACAACGCGCGTCGCTTAGAGCAAATGAAATTCGGGTGAGGTAGGTCGCATTGGCGGGAGGAGGTGAGTGGCCATTCTGTACGTAGTACTGTTATGTGTTCTGTGGCAATACGTCCTTTTTTACAAAATTAAATATCCTAATAACATTTCTCTTATAACTTGCACCAAATATACGACGTCATCTCCTAGTGTATTATATCACTACTTTTGGTTTAATACCGTCGATGCCGCGACGTGTCTCAAAGAAACTACTATCTATCAAATATCTGTGTGTTGTAGGTACTTGTACTATAAGTGATAATATTTGATGTAAGTGAAGCTTTAATAATCTGACGAGTGGCAAATAATAAATCAACGCTTTTTTCCTGCGGGTGAAAAGAAAAATGGCTAAGGCATGTAGATAGATAGATAGAATATGCTTTATTGTTGACCATGAAAATAGTAGTAAACATGAACAACGTATAAGTTATGGGTACGTACATCGGCGGTCTTATCGCTAAAAGCGATATCTTCCAGACAACCTTTGGATGGACAAAGAAGACGTAAGATCTAGTTCATGTATCAAAAGAAAAGGCTGCAGCGTTATCTTGTGTGAAACCAAAACACTATACATTTTTTTTTATTATAAATGTACCTAATCTGTCAAAAAGCTAATAACTCAGTGGACAGAATGTAGGCATGGATTGTTCAAAGAAAGCTGCCCATTAGAGATGTACCAAGTTCAGGTTTTACCGAGTAACCAAATACCGAGTTTAAGACGGTTTTATTTTCACCGAGCCGAATACTCGGCCGAGTTACTCGGTTTAGGTTTACGCAGGTTTGGCGCTAAAACACTTTTTTAAGTGATCATGATGCTCACCCGTCAGTCACATAATATTTGTCAATAAATAATACACCGCTTTGAGTGTAAAAACCTGACAATTACTAGTTATGGATTGTGGTTTGTTTGATCTATGAATGGACGTAAAATAACACTTTATTGTACGTTTGGGGATCGAGTTACCCACGTCCGTAGGAAAGTATTCCTTTTCCGAATCCCTAGACGTGATCCCTGGGTGGTGCAAATGAAGTGACATATTGGTGGTAGGCCACAGCCGACGGATTGCGACCACCCACCGGGCAAAGACGTGCCGCCAAGCGACCTAGTCGTGTTTCGGTACGATGCCCGGTGTAGCCGCTTGCGAGGATGGATCGAAATATTTCACTGCCATTCTCTCACCTTTGCTGGGCAAGCGTGAACCATCGTCGACCGCACCATCGCTTAACATCAGGTGAGGTGGCGATCAAACGTAAGCCCGTTAAGTATAAAAAAAAATACTAACCGAATACTCGGCATTTGAACCGGCTTATTCGGCCGAGTACGAGTAGTCAAAACCTGCTGAGTATACCGAGTACCGAGTAATAAGTGAGTACTCTGCCCATCTCTACTGCCCATGTTTTCGATACTAAAATCGTCCACTCATGTGTGCCAAAAACCATTTCCATTTATAACATGTCATCGCTCAATAATAAAACCCCTAATAAGAAAAACAGAATAAAAACCACCATGAAACATAAAAACGATCTATAGCATGCAAAATAAGCTGATAATTTTACTATCACGACAGTCTGACAAGAGCTGACAGCTTGATAAATAGCCCGAGATTAGGGGCGGCCGTAAGGTCGGCTTGAGGCCAACTCGGTACGGTCTTTGGAAATTTCATTACGGACTAAAGTGTAATTTTTTTGAAATATGGTGGAGTAGACGTTTTTTAGGCCTTGTTTTTGGCATGAATGTCAATTTATATCAGTGTGAACGATTTGTCTTTAATATATATAAATCTTTATCATTAATTTAGTCTCAGTTTAATAGTAGTCTGTTATTAGGGTTCCGTAACCAAAAGGTTCCGTGTGGTGCCGGACGTAAAGAATTGCACCACCCTATATCTTCTCATGGGTGTCGTAAAAGGCGACTAAGGGATTCACCAGAGGATGGGCAGCAGCGTTCTCTGAGTATTTAACCAACCAACTGCGATCTCCAACCCACCTGCCAAGCGTGGCGATTATGGCATATCCCCCCAATATATGATTGGGGGAGGCCTGTGTCCAGCAGTGGACGTCTTACGGCTGAAATGATGAACCAAAAGGTGCCAAACGGGACCCTATTACTCTCGCTGCGCTGTCCGTCCGTCTGTCTGTCTGTCACAGGGCTGTATCTTTTGAACGGTAATAGGTATCAGTTTGAAATTTTCTCACAATATGTGTTACTATGACTCCTATCACGACAATTAATAGCTCTCGTTCTGGGAAGTACTACCACCGTGCCTACTTCTCCGCCAAATAGTGATGCTTGCATTGCTGTGTTTCGGTCTGAAGGGTACGGGTGCCGGTGAAATTATAATCACATGAGACTTTCTATCTTCATGTCTCAGTTAAAACGACTCAGAAACTACTTGCGGTACCATTTAGGCAACAGCCTAGGTGGTATTGCAGTTTTTATGGGCAAAGGTAACCGCTTAACATCAGGTGGGCCTTTAGCTCGTTCCGCCATCCTATACTACAAAAAAAAAAAAAGTCTAAAACCAAAGGGGGTCCCCATATCCATATCAAATAAGAAAACCTCTTAAACCCTTAATGTATACTTATAGTAGAAAGTCTCAGCCCATCAATTGGGCCTATCGCATTTCAATGCTGTGTAAATGCTTCTCCCAAGGTACCACAATACTACTATGTCCGCTTGAAACCGTAGAAAGAAACAAAAGTGATTTTATATTAGCAGCCAAATCACTTTAGTACCATACTATCAAAGAAAACAGATAAATCATGTTTTTATAAATTAAAAGCTCGAAAACAATTTTTCAAACAAACTTAATTGTTCTTTTTGCACTACAAAAATAAACTCATACGCTACCCTTTATTAACCCCTAGTTTGAAAAAAATATACTCTTCGCAACTCCCAACACTAATAAAATAACCAAACAGAAAATAAAAAACATATTTCCTATATAACTAGGCTAGTGACGCGCAACACGTAATATTTATCGACAGTCGATGCTATTGTAACAACTAACAATAGAGCAGTGACATTTTTACGATGCCGAAGAACATACAAAGTATATTTTTGGCTTAAGAAACTTTTTGACTTTAATAAATATTGCTTTATGGGCTGAAAGACATTGTTGTTTCTAGATTAAAGTAGCATTTTCATTGTAGTATTATTATTTTATATAGTAAAACAACGCCTATACTGTCGAAAGGGTTATTCAGAACTGTATTATTGTATACCTATCATTTACTAGTCACAATATTGAGTCCCATAAAATACCAGGGCAAGCCTACTGTCCACAGAAATAGATAGAATGGCCAAGTGAGCAGGGCGCGTGTGCCAACACTCTGCACCATAGTACAGGGCATTTCAAAGCCTTTCTCAGTACGCCTCATGACTTGTTTCTATAAATACTGTACCAAAAATCCGCAAAAATGCCTTATTGTGCTGTTTCTAACTGCAAAAACAAAAGCTGTAAATTACATTTGACTAAGTAATTTTTTTTTAAATTAATGACGTCAATATGGGAGGCGTTGTTCGTTCGAAAGTTGCTACGCATGAATCGCAAGTAAAATTGTGATAATAACCATTCTATCTATTTCTATGCTACTGCCAATTTAATTGGACTGCTTTTAAGAATTTCCTGGCAAAACCTTATCTATATTTTTTTTCCCAAACCGGGAATTATGTGAAGAAATGAGTGAGCATCTAATATTACGTATCTATGAAACGATAAATATACAAATAGAATTATAAATGTAAAAACGTCGTATAATTACAAAAACAAATTCAAAACTATCGATTAAATATTGTAACTAGTGAGCGCAATCAGTTGGACTTTTATAATTGAAATTCCATTTCTCAGAAAACTCTGGACGATTCCTGGCGTTATAATTAAGGTTAGTTTTAATTTTTTTCAAAGTTTGTCCAAGTGTGTTTGGCTAAGTTCGTTAATTACAGCCAGTATTACGTTTTGAGTACTCACAGCTCAAAACTCGTTATTACTAAAATAATTCAAACACGGGTATAACTTTTAATACTCAACTGGGTAATATATATTTTCATACAAACCATAGTATCAAAGAGCTGTGAGCTTGTGACATAAAAATGCCATTAAGACAGTCATAATCATTCTTTTATCGTAATATTTTCACCACTTTCAAATTTTAATGTAACTACAATAATACTTTTTAAGTAGTCTCACATCGTAAGTCTATGAACACTACACGTGTAGTCCGAATTAATAGTTTCTAGATCCGTTTTAGTTTATTTATTTATTTATTTATAATTAGGAAAACCAACAGCTATATAAAAATTAATAAACAGCTAGCATAGGTTACATTAAGCCAATTACAGGTTTCCACGGATAGTAATAGGATAAATTAACACTGATTTTAACGATCACTAAAACTACAATTGATTAGAGTTGAAAAATATTACATAAAATACTTGAATTTTAATTATTCGGTCATCCTAAAGAAGTCAAGGTTTAGCATATTGCGTACCGTAGAGCTTTTTGAAGTAAATGGGTCAAATGAGAACTCTTTACAAAGTTCATTAAAGTCTTTGCTCGCCCGCACGATATATGAATTTTGCTTATAGTTCGTGGAGCAAAAGGGTAGTTTGACATAACTCAGCCATTTACATTTTTTTTAATAATATATATCTATTGTGTACCATCCCTAAACAACTACATACATACCTTCTTACGTACACAAGCAAAATACAAAAAAGATTGTATACATCTTTCCCCCTTTCGCGGAATCTATTCGATTTGTTTACCCAATAAATCCAAATAACAATAGTCGATACTTTCCCATCACTATGAACAAACATTATTATTCGTTACTATCTTGTTTATATGGATAATATTATTTATGTTGTATTATTGGAATCTTCCTTTTATAGAGGATCCTAGGGGTTATTGAAAATAATAGAATGTTTGTATGTATGTTTTTAAAACATTTTGTACTACAAACACAGTTGTTTTTTTGTCTTTGCATCACCCTGAAGTTGCCTGGTAGAGATGCCTTGTTGTTTATAAAGTATTAAAGACAAGACTAGTAGGTCATGTTGGGATATGATATGCCATAATCACCACGCTTGGCAGACGGGTTGGCGATTGCAGTTGTTTGGTTAAATACTCGGAGAACGCTGCTGCACATCCTCTGATAAATTCCTTAGTCGCCTTTTACGGCACCCGTGAGAACAACATGCAGAACGGCTGGCTGATGGGGCCGTAAAGTTCTGGAGTGGCGACCGCGTACTGGAAGGCGCAGCGTGGGTAGGCCCCCCACAAGGTGGACCGACTACCTAGTGAAGGTGCGGAAAGCGCAGCCCCCCTAGCCAAGTTGACAATCTACAATCGTCAACGCTAATAGAAAACAATCAAAATGTATGGGAATTACATATCTCAACGAATGACTTTTTCGTTGAGATTCGAGATCGATTGTAGATTGTCAACTTGGCTAGGGGGACAGGAGTGGTAGTTGTGGCGATCCTTGGGGGAGGCCTATGTCCAGAAATGGACGTTTTTGGCTGAAATGATGATGTTGATGACAGCACGATTTCTTGCATCGACTGGAATATTTGTCAAAAACACTGCCCAAATTGGGTTGGGTGGGCTAACCTAACCAAAGACCTGAGACTTGGCAACTCAACTAAAGAGGCAATAATAAAATTGAACTCACAAACAAAAGACAATCGCTTAGCTGTCGCGCGGTTTTCAAATCACATCTCTTTCCACAAATATTTCCAGTTTCCATTCTACATTTGCAAATGCTAGTTTTCCTACGACCTCTGCTTACCCTTTTCCAGTATAACCTTAAGCATACACAACATATTCCTCATATATTTTATATTCCATACACGGCTTCTTGCGGCAAGCTGCTCAATGCTCATATTAACGTCAATAATATGCATACAATGTTCCAGTCTTTTCTCGTTGGGAAAATACGACGTCGTATCTTCTGAGGCTCTCAGTCTTGTGGCCGGAATAGGCTATAACTTATAGTGTTAAAAGTAGGGAGGGTAGTGGGTAGGGTTTTTCAGGCCCCTGCTATACTTATAGTTACTATTGATTTACGAAAAACTACGTTACTCTTCAAGGCTCGAGTGAATAGGTATTTGCTGGGCAAGCGTGAACCATCGTCGACCGCACCATCGCTTAACATCGGGTGAGGTAGCGGTCAAACGCAAGACCGTTAAAAAAAACCTACTCTTTATTGTGCTCAAGAAAATCACAATTAATTTTTATAGTTTAGAAATGTTACGTAAAAAGCCTAGTTTAGCTTCACTAAAATAAAAATAAACAAAAAATGTATTATTATGTCAGCGGCTTCACTCGCTTATAATTCAGTTTATAGCAGAAAGATGTTCCTCGGCAACTATTTAGTATCTGGGGAAAGACTAACGTGAAGAACGGCTTCTCACCGCCCCCCGCCAATCTAAGATTCCTCGCCTGCGACCCGTATTCGTTCGCGGTTTGTCGGCAATTGGACTGCAAGATTGCAATGGATGTCAATCCCCAGTCGCTATACAAGCACGCCATCTCTGAGACCTACTGAGATTCAGCTTGGAACCCAGACGACACTACGAGCGGCGAGCATCCCTAACTTATACGTGTGTGTGCGTTCCTATCAGACGTAATCTTGTGTATGTAGGTGGTGCTAGCATTCATATTGTATTGAGTGTCCGTGAATTGTGGTCTAGGAATAAAAATTAGCCTATATTTTTTACCGACTTAAAAAATAAGGAGGTTCTCAATTCAAAATCGACTCAAAAAAGGAAGAGATTCTCAATTTGTCTGTATTTATGTTTTTTTATTTATGTTCGGATATAACACCAACATACATAGGTAAACTGAATAAGATGATTCTTTTTTTGTTTGAAAGAGGTTTCTCGCGAGATGGTCCCATATAATTTGGTGAAGATATGATGGAAATGGTGAAGTCGGTTATTTTTTTGTTAAAAAGTTTTAATTCGGGTTATGGTCTATCTGTGTACCAAATTTCATGCAAATCTGTTTAACCGTTTCAGCGTTTGAGTGGGTAACAAAAATCTAAATATATTCATAAACTTTCACATAGTAATATTAGTAGGATAGGACATTAAACCAGGCTTATCTGTGTCCAAAAATTTCATTGAAATCTGTTCAATCGTTTTAGCGTGATTGAAGGACAAACAAACTTCAATACTTTCGAATTTATAATATAAGTACGACACTAGAATTACTTCCTATTCCTATTTGGCGACGCCTAATTAATCAAATTACGAAATTAATCTTGTTCTAAGCCATCTTATAGTTTCCTTTGGTTGGGCAAAATGTCAAGGAGCAAATGTATTAATAGCAATGCTTGCGGCTTTGTCCGGGCAAAAAAGTTCTAGGATGGAAATGTCATGATTTCCGAATTTAATATGAATATGTTGCTTCTATTGGTTTCAGTCTTGACATCGCTGATGCTTTATTTTGCTAATATTAGTACTTTTTTTGTTGTTAGCCTGTACTGTCCCACTGCTGGGCAAAGGCTTCCCTCAATTCCTTCCATCTATCGCGGTTCTGTGCCGCCTCCTGCCAGCTGTCATCGAGAAAGACATCGAGCTCGTCTCTCCATCTCCTGCGTGGTCTGACGTGACTCCGTTTCGCTGTCTCAGGGCTCCAGTCCTGTGCTATACGGGCCCACAGCTCATTTGGCATACGGGAAACGTGTCCTGCCCAGTCCCACTTCAGTTGGGCGACCTTCTGACCCACGTCAACAATTTGCGTTTTGGAGCGCAGTATTGTGTTTCGAACACGGTCTGTTAATAGTACTATTAGTAGTTAAATATAGTTCTTGTTGTTAATCATATTAGATTCACATTATTTTGGTATTTTATTAAACTACTTGAGGGTATATTTGTCGCTATCGAGTGACACGCCGAGATGATAATAACAGTTGCATTCGGCGGGGACAATCACTTGAAATCGAGCGTTCGTAGAAGTCGGACATATTTATAATCTGACATAGTTATCCTCTTATTTTGGGCTTGCCATGTCTGACAAAAGATCAGTCGTACCACTGACATGAAGAAGAAGACCATTGGTGTGCGGTTGACTGTAAAAAATAAAGCTAGTTATACATGATAATTAACTAGGTTTTCGCGATCACTACACATTATGATAAAACAAGTTTAACAAGATTATATCGCGTATATTATTTAGATTTGTTTCCTGACGTTTCGAAAACTTTGCAGCGTTCGTAGTCACAGGTAAACATAGTGGTTATATTCTCTTTGGTCCCAAGAAGACTAAAATGACAAGCGTCTTTACAGATATTTCTAACAAATAATTTTATTATACCGTTCAATTTTTATTAATTAAAATCGTTTCAATGCACGCAGTAATCACTCACAATGTCATTGTCTTTTACAGTGTTGCGTGCTGTTTGGGACTTGATTATTTTTTAGAACTGGTTAGTTACACATGATTGAACACATTTCATTCATTCTAACATTTCGTCTGAACCGGTTTTTCATGTAGTCAGCCAAATCTCTAGATAACAATAAAATCTTTTCACCTTTCTGCTGACAATATTTGCAAAGATATATGAATAGACACGATGTGTTCACACTCCTTTGAACGGAGGCCGAATACTGATTCATGTAGGATATAAGCTGTACCTTTTGTAAAAGATAAAGGTCTTCTTTTTAGGGCATTAGGTGTGCGTCACGTTACATCCTACTATAAAAATAATAATAATTCATTTAATTTATCAACAAGGCCCATAAAAAATACATAAAACAATACACAATACATGCTGAAATTTGAGTCGCTTAAATCCCGAAAAGGGGTCATTGTACTCATCATTATGAAGAACTTTTACTATGCGACCAATCCTGAAATCGCGAAAAAATCGTTTGGCGCCGACTCATAATTTGTTATTTTTCGCTTTTCAGTATCTGATTTCGTCGGTTCAATTTTTTGTTAAAAAGTTTTTAGATATTTAGATTATAAACGTGAAAGTTTGTGAGGATGTATGGATGTTTGTTTGTTTGTTATATAATCTTGTTGTGCAATAAAGAGGATTTGTATTGTATTGTATTGTTACTCTTCCACGCAAAAACTACTGCATTGATTTTAATGAAATTTGGCATACAGCTAGAACAAAACCCGGATCAACATATAGGCTACTTCTTATCCCGGAAAGATGAACAGTTCCCGAGGGATACACGATAAACGACATTCATGCGGGCGAAGTCGCGGGCATAGGCTAGTCGGAAATATATCCTTTTGCGGTGCCTGGGACTCTCGACCATACACACCATAGACGCCTCGTAACAGGCGACTGATGTCTGTCAACACATCAGTGTAATAGGACTGATGTAGGTCGCCACTATTCGCCACTTGAAAACTTCAAATCAGTTTCGACCACTTATGTGAGCCGTCAAAACTGGCGAACTCTGGGCAGTCAGCCCCGCTATCAACCTGCTGACTGGCTAATCTTTTCCCCATGACACGTGCTATTATTATTATGTAGCTCATGTCGACACGAAGAAGAAGAAAACTGCCGCGTTAGTGATTAGCCAATAGCCGCCGTGGTAGCGCCAATCAGATTGCAGTACCCCGCCTCAGTTAGTTGACAAAATTTATTGTATTAACTGTATCTTCTACATGTGCATTTATTTGTGTGGGCTTGGGCGGTGTTGTATGTTGCATTCAAGTTTGACGACCTACTTATTTCGCGGAATTAACACTTCATATTTTGAATGGAATCATCTTAAAACGTTGCCCCACACAACGATATCTCCTGGTTCATTTCACTTACACAAACATCCAGAACCGGGAAAACTATAGATCATATAAAATTTTGTTACGTTCGGGAATCGAGCCTGGAACCCATATCACAGCAAGCTAAACACTTAGCCACTGCTCCAAACGTTTGTAAATAAAACTGCAACTTTTAATAGCTGCTGGAGCTGTCCATATTTAACATAAACTCAAAGCTTTAAATATACAACATGTAACAAAAACCCTGTTGTTCCTGTGAGCTACGTTATCAGAATCGATATTCATACGTAAGGACACAAGTCATTTGGAAAAACTCTTCAATGAAATTAATAATGATTTAATATTTAATTGTTTAAAAGGTTTATTTACTCACATCGAAATTAAAACATTAAATACATTATTTAAAAATAAAAAACCTTAAATAAAACTACACCTAAAGCTAAAAACTAAAAATCGGCCAAGAGCATGTCGGGCCATGCTCAGTATTATAGGGTTCCTTAAGTAGGTGTAATTACAAACGAATCAAATCGAATATTAATCATGGCTATTTTAGTTTTTGCAATAATCGGCAGCATTCGCGACTCAGAGCGTGTTGTTAGTAGCGCCATCTAGCGATAAATTCAAGAAGCCAAATTTAAGAACTGTGTCATGACAAAGTTACTTTTTGTGATTTTTTCAAATAGAAAGTAGCTAAAGGAGCATTATTTGCTCTGATTATTTTTCTCTAAGATCAATGACCTTTGAACTAGGACGTTTTAAGTATTTTTCAGTTTTCTCTCTATAACTCAAAAAATTATGATCACATTATACTCGAAATAATTTTAAAAGAGAGTTTTCACAAAGGTCTATCAATGTGGAAGATTATAACTTTCTACATTGCATAGTTTAGAAATGGCAGGGGGGGGGGACACATTGCAAGCCACTTTGGCGGGCTATATTTCGCAGATGGTACACCTGATAAAAAAGTGGTGTATTAAACATTACCTTCATTTTAGTAGACCTATTCAATGATATCCCACACGAGGGGGTGCAGCGAAAAAAATTTTTCCATCCCCATTTCACATGTATGGACGCCACCCCTAAAATACGTAAAAACGATTTTTTTATTCTTTTAAAATTGAGATCTATATGTAGATTATTTTTTAACAAAATTTCATTTACTTATGTTTATAACTGTAGAAGTTATTAAGCTGTAAAGGATTAGGACAGACGGACAGACGGACAGACGGACGGACATGACGAAACTATAAGGGTTCCTTGTAGGACTTCGGAAAAAAAGGAGTATCAAAATATCCCTCCGCGTCGCTTTCAACTGGTAACGTGCGCAGAAGACTGGCAGCATTGCCGCGTTGTATGGCAATGCTTAATCTTTGACCAAAGTAAAGGCCAGCCTTCTGGTCACGTGAAGTGTCGACTAACCACCTAGAAATATTTCTAAATAAAAGGTGGGCACTCGGACCCCACGACCCGAGGCAAACGCTCGAAAATATAATTGCTACTAACTAAGTTATTATATTTTCGCCGTTTGAGGTTCTCTGCAGCGGCAGCGGCAGCGCCAGCAAAGCTTGCCGAGCTAGGAAGATGGGATGGCGCAAGGGTGTCGACACACGTTGCGTCCCACACCAGAGACTTACCTATCTTCCATGGTAACAAAGACATACCATCTGGTCTCTTTCCATCGTCACGTGCCAAGCCGCTTGGTTCTAAAATAGCTGGAACGCCGGCGGTGACAAGAGCACGACGGATAATTTCGTTTATATTGGCGTGCCGTGCTATACGACCTGCACTTCTGCTGCAAGACAAGCCGTGGTGTCCGAGGCAGTCGACAGCTTCACCACAGTGGCACTATATTTAATTTGATTATTTTTATTGATATAGTCACTGAGTGAGTGAGTTTTGAGTGACATAATTACTTTCAATTTACAATCAATAATGATTTAATATTTAATTTGATTATTTTTATTGAAGAGTTTTTCCAAATGACTTGTGTCCTTACATATGAATATCGATTCTTATAACGTAGCTCACAGGAGCAACAGGGTTTTTGTTACATATTGTATACATATAATAATAATAATAATGTCCTCCCGGCCGAATTTCGGTCACGGCGGCCAATCTCAATGGAGACTAGCCATCTGCGCGGGACATATTATAGTGCACAAGTGTATGCGTAAACACAGGTGCACTCTATATTCCCTCACTCTCATATTCCGATGGGGCGGCAATTCGAAACGACCGGAGAGAGATCAGACGCAGGACCGACGGCTTTACGTGCTCTCCTAGGCACGAAGGGGTCTCGATGTGTAAAGAAACGGTCACCCATCCACAGACTGACCGCGGCTAGTGCAGCTTAACCTTGCAGATCGTACAATCCACACGTTTGCCACTTAGTCACGAGCCCCTTAATATTGTATATACAAACAGAGCAAAAAGCTAGACTATTTCCCCGAGAAAAAATGCCTCACTTTAGTATCTTTTAAGCTAATAAACACCCAGCCTTTCCTCTAAAAAGAGATAAATGAATAAAGAAAAGTCTCTCTCATAAATTCCTCGGACTAAATAAATCGACAGAGTAGTCTAAGTCAGGTAAAAAGTGAAGGGAAAAAGTAAAATATTATCGAGATACGGCCACTTTTTAGAGCTAGTGCTGGGAATCGATTATCGATAAAACCGACAAGGCCATTTTCCGCTAGGTTAGCGAAATACGTTGGGTATTCAATTGTTATTATGGAATTGATTTGTTCGACTACGAAGCTTTGAATGTATTAGACGGTTTAACGTTTGTTTTGCCGTGGATTTAAAATATTGGAATCGTATGGAAAATTTCGTTTGTGCTGTGTAATGGGGGATGGATTTAACAATAAGTTTGGTTACTGAGGTAATATAATAAAAATCTTTTGTAATTCATGAGTTTTTGTAGTTCAGAAATTTCCAAGGCATTGAACAAAGCAGAAGAGCTTTTGGCAGCAGAATTCAGCAGAGGACTAGAATAGATGAAGTTAAAGAATGCTTAGAATTCAGGTTAGTTCATGAATAAGGGAATACAGTCACATGCCAAATTTAAAGTTGCGTTTACGTACTATCTGATAACTTTGAAAAAAAAAGGCCGTGGCCATGGTAATTTATCATTAAAATTCAATTCCGTAAATCAAAACATGTTACTGTTCAATCGTCTTTGTTGGCAGATACCTAAATTCATTGTTAAAAAAGACAAAATGTTACTATTTTCCTACATTAAAGCGGACGGAGTCGCGGGCACTGCTTGTTAGTTAATAAAATATTATTTTTTTATTATCCAAATATAATCTAGAAGTCCTCTTTGTGAGTATAATTAAATAACAAAAATGATAAAATAAACTATTCATTTTCCTTTCTCACAATTGAAATACAAAATTATAAAAGAAAGGAATTTCATAAAGTTAAATAAAAAGGAAAACTAAGAGTTCAGATACTATGAGCCAAGGTAAAAGAACTTTTAATATAATACAGAGAAGTATTTTCTGTTCAGTTCTTAGAAATCTTTTCCACTTGAAGTGAACTTTTATATTTCTAAATACTTTTTTATTAATGAAGTTTTGGAAAGAATGATTCCTTTTTAAAAACTAGATACATCAACGTTTTAAAAAAATATTTATTTATTTAAACTTCATGCAACATGTGTACACAGGCGGACTTAATGCCTTAGGCATTCTCCTTCCATTCAACCTTCTGGTCAACCTTATTTAAATATTTATTTAACTATCGTCTAGAAACCTTCAAAAAACTAATTGACTATAGCTGTGGTGGTAATTTACAATAAGGCATGTAATTAGTTCAGACTCAACACAAACACAGCTATAATACTATAGTATGTACCACCCGGTTTCTGATCTTAAAATTCCAAGATAAATACAACAGTAACAATAGAGAGTTGTTTTGTATTTGCAGTTAATACCTATTTTTTACTTATAGGTGAAGCAAGAGAATGGTTATTAAACGCTTTGATCATAATGAAATTGTTTTGAAGAACGAAATAAAAAGACTACAAGGTCAAAAGGACCGTATGATTTAAGAAGGCTACAGACAAGCAATGATGCTTATAGGCAACAAAAATACTGTACTAGGTGGAAAATCTATCACAGTTTTCATTTTCACACATAAAAATAAAAAAATAAACTGTTTGATAAGAATCACTGAAAACCTCATAAGTCTGATCAATAAACTTATCTATCTGTGTTTACCCACAACAGTATGTCATATTTATAAACATGACAAAAGCACCTTACAACAAGCATCAATAGAAATATTGATGTAACACACACACAGCCACACACACCTCTGTCATTATTCCATAAACAAAACCTTTCCATTAATAGTCACTTCAAAACAACATAATAATATCCTATTGTCAAATACACCATCGAATATTCAATTATAGTTTTGTTAATGAATATTTACTTAGGTTCTAACAGAAATATCTCATTATGTTGGATTTCGGTCTGGTATAAACCCAATTACAGTTTGCAAACATTTCTATTGGTAATGGTACAAATTTCGGTCGATAATTTAGTTGGTACTATAGCAAAAATATCGATAATTATTACAAAGTGTGTGTGTTACAACACTAATTTTGTATTTAAAAAACGTAGGGAGTATAAAATATGAACTGTCATCGAGTATAAGACTGAACGTTTGTTCAGAAAAGAAAGCTTAAAATGTATATGTAATCATAAGGTTCCTTAAAGAGTAGCAAGTTTTTTATAGTAAGACCCATTTAGGCGAAAGTGATTTTAAATCCCCATGTAATAGGCAAACGAATAGGCGAAAGTCATTTGGTACAATTCTAAACCTTCTCGTCACTAGTTAAAAAATTTAAAGAAAATAAACCAAATTTTATTACTGTTCCTGTTAACCTGTAACATACCACTGCTGGCCAAGGGCTTTCCCTGATTCAAATTCTATTACTCCGGAGTAATGCGGTTTTTATTTTGTTTATCGATAAATACCACATCACTAGCGAGTGCAGTTAGTGAGGCCCATAAATCAGTTTCCGTCGCCTGTAGGCACGTCTTAATACAATTTTTATAAGTGACGGGTGCAAACAACGTGCAGCTGTCGATAAGATCTTGTCGATAGTTTAAGCGATATAATCTTGTTTTGTTTGTAACCAATTTCAAATAAGGATGTTCTGTATTCATTATTTTTAATGACTTTTTAGTAAATAGATGAAATTACTGGAGCAGATTTAGGTATTAAATATTTTGTGGGTGAAGATATCTTAAACACGTTTCAGCAGAGAAAATAACTTCTATCTGTAATCTTCAAAAAAAAAAACGATGTGATGTTTAGATAATATGTTTAAGGCTTGTGTAGATAGGCATGAATTTCTTTGGTAAATCTATAAAACCTCTCTATCTTTGAAACGGTCGTACACAATATTTTATAAGAATATGCTAAATAAAACGACGAAAACGTGACCTAGAAACCTTACACAACTAGCAATTTTATTTATCGATACTCGTTTTGATGAATATTCCTTTTTGTTCTTCACAACAAAATATGTAGTAATTCCGTAACAAAAAGCGTCCATTCCAAATTTATCGATAAAATCATCCCATCACTACACTTCAGCTTACATAAATCATGAGGACATACGCCCTATCTGTTGCCAGCTTAATACGATCCCCCAAATAGGGTGGGGGGGGGTGTTTTTTATAGGCAAAAAGCTGAGTTTGCCTCCGTATTGTATACTTTATATTGGGAATCTTTAAACGCTATTACTCAGCGGATTTTAAGAAAAATATAATGATAGATTTTTGTTTTGTTGTTATATTTTTTCGTTTTTTGTGTGACTTCAAAAGTTAGCTAAGTCTCTTATCTTGCTCTTATGTCTTGTGTCTAGATATAGTGTCTGGTAATATTTGCGATTTTGACTATCATTTTTCAAAATAAAATCCCTATCAAATGATTTTTTAACACGCATATATTAGCTTCACATCTAACTAACCGACTAAATTACTATGTAAACAAATCTAGGATGTCGATTTAAACCTAATTCTAATTTGTCGTATCGATTTGAATCTTTGCAAGTATATGTAATCTGGATGACAATACAATAAATTGGTACCATCAAGCTGATCTGATGATGGACTACAGTACAACCTCTAAAAGCATGTTGTTTAGTTTTATAAACTATTCATTTATTTATAATTTAATAGTATTTTTGAGTTTGTTTTTTGTAATGAAAAATTAAATGAAAGAATTTAGTGTGTAAATTGGATATTTAAATTACTTTTTCATGTCGTTTTTCTAAACTACATGTCATCGGCGTATGTTGGTGCGTTTAAGGCGCTACTAGCAGATAAGTGGCGGTCTCGCGAAAAAAAATCAGCTGACCTCTACATTTGTGTTCACATTAATCGACAAAATATAGGGTTCAGCTGATTTTTTTTTGCGATTTCTTGATTGCCCATTGTAAAAGTTGTTCATAATGATGAGTACAATGACCCCTTAAAAGGTTTAGTATAAACTAAGAATATGATTGTATAAACTTAACATAGTGCTACCAAACAGTTATCTAGATCGCAATATATAGGTATGAAAACTAATATCAGCAAGACATTTTCCGCTAGAAGTCATATCAAAAGCTCCCATGTTGATTTTCAGAACGGAAACGGGTTCGATGCTCGCGTCACTGAATTTTTCAGTGTGTTCACATAAATATTTATGTTATTCGTAGTTTCAGGCGGTTACCGAAAATGTTGTGAAAAAAAAACTGCGAAATAGAAGCCTGATTTTTTTGTGGTTTATATTTTTAGAAATATAGGGCAGTAACGAAATAAAATACGTGGCATAATAATATAATGACATTATACTGATAATGTGTGGAGCACATCATTTCATTCGTCAGTATTCATCGAGCGATCACCATGTCCGTGAACTTAGCAGAGCATTTCCCAGCAGATCAAAAATAAAAGGGAGTTCTCTTCGCATGCAGCTGAGTTCTATAGTTCCTGATACTTTTCAGGAATAGTTCTGGCATTTTACCTGAAAAAAATTCACATGAAAAAATTGATCTGCTAACTTCCCGTAGCAGAACATTTTCAGCAGATCAAAATTTAAAGTAAGTTATTTACGTATGCTTAAGTGTTCTATAGTTCCTGATACTTAATACTGATAGTTCTGTCGATTTAACCTGAAAAAAGTTGATTTTAAAATGATCTGCTGCGTCTGGAAGTTAGCAGATCATCTTTTTTTATAAATTAGGAAATTACTAAAAATGCTCTGAATTATGGTAAAATATGATTGAAATCACTATAGGAGGACAAAAATCTTCGGTTTAACGTAGAATACTGATATAGCGCTCTATGAGGTGAGGCTTAAAACCCTCCCAAAACTCAAGGCAACGTGACAGAAGATCAGGATAGAAAGGCAGAAATTACGAAAACCAATCCTGCAAATTTTTAATGTAAATTTGAGGCTAGAACTCTTCAGTTCTCCATAGACTATTGCTACGACTATAACGTAAAGCACAAAAAACACCTGGAACTCTGCTGATATGGTAGCAAATCAGTAGGGGCAAAGTTAAAATATCGAAAATACAGCATTTTCGGCAGCGTTTATAGCAGAATCCAAATAATTATACATTTCTTTTATTTTTATTTAATTTTAGGAGGCTAGAACTCTTTTGTTTTTAATAGCTTGGTAAACAAAGTGTCTGATAGAAGCAAAAATCTGCACAGAACTCACGCTAAAATACCAGCAGAGCATAGGGGAAAAGTTAAAAATGAAAAATGTTGTAATCTTGATTATTAATTTATTTTATGTCCGATATAACACCAGGACGCCAGAACTCTTCTATTTTTAATAGTTTAATAGCACAGCTGCCTGAAAGAATCCAAAATCTGCACAGAACTCACGCTAAAATACCAGCAGAGCATAGTGGAAAAGTAAAAAAAAAAACTATTTTTTTTTTATTCGGACTATTTTTTTTTTTGATGAATGACATAACTCTAGCAGGCTAGAACTCTTCTCTTTTTAATAGATAAGTAAAACAGGTGTCTAAAAGACAATAAAATCCGCACAGAACTCACGCTAAAATACCAGCAGAGCATAGTGGAAAAGTAAAAAAACTAAAATAATGTTATTCGGACTATTCATTTTTTTTGATGATTGTCATAACTCTAGCAGGCTAGAACTCTTCTGTTTTTGATAGCTTAGTAACAAAACTGTCTGATAGAAGCTTAAATCCGCACAGAACTCACGCTAAAATACCAGCAGAGCATAGGGGAAAAGTTAAAAAATTAAAAATGTTGTAATCTTGATTATTAATTTATGTTATGACTGATATTACTCCAGGAGGCTAGAACTCTTCTGTTTTGAGGTTTAAGACATTTATTCTCACAAAGAACTTACAGAGTTCACTTAACATGAGAAACTTAAAAATTGAAAATACAAAAAGTAGGTTAGTCGATGATCTTAAGAGCTAGTGTTAGTTTTGCCTTAATAGTATTATATAATTTGGATATAAAAAAAGAAGTAATTTAAATAAGTAGGTGTACTGATGACCGAACCGACATCCGACATCGCACACCTTAAAGTAAATCTAGGGTATCTATAGTATCTACATTCTATATATGAATTCTACGGGTTCATAATAATTTTTGTACAGGTGTTAAGCATGACTTAGGAGATATTCTTTTAATTTCTTCTTAAACATATTAATCGAAGTAATATCTATAATATTTCTGGGTATTTTATTAAATATTTGGGCCCCCTCATACATTAAATTTCTTTTACCATAATCCGTCCTTGGAAAAGGGAGATTTAGCATATATTTATTTCTTGTATGGTATCTGTGATTCTTTTTAGTAAATTGTATATTCGAATGAATTTTATTTGTTGTAATTTTTTTGATGAGAATGCATGTTTTATATTTGTATATTTGATTTATGTTGAAAAATTTAGTTTTGCTATAAAGTTCAATTGTAGGTGTAAGGTAATCATATTTGAATAGTGTTTTAATTGCTTTATTTTGTGCGATTTGTAATTTACTTAAATTGGTTTTTGCGGCACACCCCCAGACCTCGACTAGGTATTCAAGATGTGGTTTTATGAGTGCATTATAAATTGTGTGACAGACTGTAACGGGAATACATCCATTTGTTCTGCGAAGAGCGCCAGTCAGTGACACAATTTTGGACCTTACATGTTCAATATGTGCATTCCATGATAGCTTGCTATCCAATAGAAGTCCTAGATATTTTTCTTGGTAAGATTTCCTTATAATCTGATTGTTTAATTTGAGTGGAGTGAAGTCAGCAATTTTTTTATTTTTCGCACTAAATATCATATAAGATGTTTTAGATGTGTTTATTGTAAGGAGATTATGAGTGAACCAGTTCTCAAGTATTTTTAGATCACTTTTTTCAATAGTTTAATAACAAAGCTACCTGAAAGAATCCAAAATCAGCACAGAACTCACGCTAAAATACCAGCAGAGCATAGTGGAAAAGTAAAAACATCAAAAATACTGTTATTCAGACTATTTTTTTTTTTGATGATTGACATAACTCTAGCAGGCTAGAACTCTTCTGTTTTTAATAGATTAATAAAGCAGGTGTCTAAAAGACAGTAAAATCCGCACAGAACTCACGCTAAAATACTAGCAGAACGTAGTGGAAAAGTAAAAAAACTAAAATAATGTTATTCGGACTATTAATTTTTTTTGATGACTGACATAACTCTAGCAGGCTAGAACTCTTCTGTTTTTTAAAAAATTAGTAAAGCAGCTGTCTAAAAGACATTAAAATCCACACAGAACTCACGCTAAAATACCAGCAGAGCATAGTGGAAAAGTAAAAACATCAAAAATAATGTTATTCAGACTATTTTTTTTTTTTAATGAATGACTTAACTCGGAGGCTAGAACTCTTCTGTTTTTTATAGCATAGTAACAAAACTGTCTGATAGAAACTTAAATCCACACATAACTCACGCAAAAATACCAGCAGAGCGTAGGGGAAAAGTAAAATAATAAAAAATAAAAGTTATTCCGATTTTTTTTTTTGATGACTATAACTCTAGCAGACTAGAACTCTTCTGTTCTTGATAGATTGGTAACAAAACTGTCTGATAGAAGCTAAAATTTGCACAGAACTCACGAAAAATACCAGCAGAGCATAGTGGAAAAGTAAAAAAAATTAAAATTATCATATTCGGACTAATAATTTTTTTCATAACTGACATAACTCCAGGAGGCTAGAACGCTTCTGATTTTGTTAGCTTGGTAACAGAACTGTCTGATAGAAGCTAGTTTTCACAGAACTCACGCTAAAATACCAGCAGAGCATAGTAGAAAAGTAAAAACATCAACAAAAAAAAGTTATTCCGACTATTTTTTTTTTTGATGACTGACATAACTCTAGCAGGCTAGAACTCTTCTGTGCTTGATAGCTTGGTAATAGAACTGTCTGATAGAAGCTAAAATTTGCACAGAACTCACGTAAAAATACCAGCAGAGCATAGTAGAAAGTAAAAACATCAAAAATAAAGTTATTCCGACTATTAATTTTTTTTGGTGACTGAAATAACTCTAGCAGGTTAGAACTCTTCTGTTCTTGATAGCTTGGTAAAAAATCTGTCTGATAGAAGCTAAAATTTGTACAGAACTCACGCAAAAATACCAGCAGAAAATAGGGGAAAAGTAAAAAAATTAAAAATAAAAGTTATTCCGACTATTTTTTTTTTTTGATGACTGACATAACTCTGGCAGGCTAGAACTCTTCTGTTCTTGATAGCTTGGTAATAAAACTGTCTGATAGAAGCTAAAACTTGCACAGAACTCACGTAAAAATACCAGCAGAGCATAGTAGAACAGTAAAAACAGCAAAAATAATGTTATTCGGACAACTTTTTTTTTTCATGACTGACATAACTCTAGGAGGCTAGAACTCATCTGGTTTTGATAGCGTGGTAAAAGAACTATCTGAGAGAAGCTTAAATCTGCACAGAACTCACGGAAAAATACCAGCAGAGCATAGGGGAAAAGTAAAAACATCAAAAATAAAGTTATTCCATCTATTAATTTTTTTTGGTAACTGACGTAACTCTAGCAGGCTAGAACTCTTCTGTTCTTGATAGCTTGGTAAAAAGTCTGTCTGATAGAAGCTAAAATTTGCACAGAACTCACGTAAAAATACCAGCAGAGCATAGTAGAACAGTAAAAACAGCAAAAATAATGTAAATCGGACAACTTTTTTTTTTTCATGACTGACATAACTCTAGGAGGCTAGAACTCTTCTGGTTTTGATAGCGTGGTAACAGAACTATCTGAGAGAAGCTTAAATCCGCACAGAACTCACGGAAAAATACCAGCAGAGCATAGGGGAAAAGTAAAAACATCAAAAATAAAGTTATTCCATCTATTAATTTTTTTTGGTGACTGACGTAACTCTAGCAGGCTAGAACTCTTCTGTTTTTTATAGCTTGGTAAAAATACTTTCTGATAGAAGCTAAAATCTTTACAGAACTCACGGAAAAATACCAGCAGAGCATAGTGGAAAAGTAAAAACAGCAAAAATAATGTTATTCGGACAACTTTTTTTTTCATGACTGACATAACTCTAGGAGGCTAGAACTCTTCTGGTTTTGATAGCGTGGTAACAGAACTATCTGAGAGAAGCTTAAATCCGCACAGAACTCACGGAAAAATACCAGCAGAGCATAGGGGAAAAGTAAAAACATCAAAAATAAAGTTATTCCATCTATTAATTTTTTTTGGTGACTGACGTAACTCTAGCAGGCTAGAACTCTTCTGTTTTTTATAGCTTGGTAAAAATACTTTCTGATAGAAGCTAAAATCTTTACAGAACTTACGGAAAAATACCAGCAGAGCATAGTGGAAAAGTAAAAACATCAAAAATAAAGTTTTTCCAACTATTAATTTTTTTTGGTGACTGACGTAACTCTAGCAGGCTAGAACTCTTCTGTTTTTTATAGCTTGGTAAAATAATTTCTGATAGAAGCTACTACTTCAGTCATAAAAAAAATTAATAATCCGAATAAAAACATTTAAGATATTTTTTTTTAAACTATGCTCTGCTGGTATTTTTGCGTGAGTTCTGTAAAGATTTTAGCTTCTATCAGAAGTTATTGTACCAAGCTTTAAAAAACAGAAGAGTTCTAGCCTGCTAGAGTTACGTCAGTCACCAAAAAAAATTAATAGTTGGAATAACTTTATTTTTGATGTTTTTACTTTTCCACTATGCTCTGCTGGTATTTTTCCGTGAGTTCTGTAAAGATTTTAGCTTCTATCAGAAAGTATTTTTAGCAAGCTAGAAAAAACAGAAGAGTTCTAGCCTGCTAGAGTTACGTCATTCACCAAAAAAAATTAATAGATGGAATAACTTTATTTTTGATATTTTTACTTTTCCCCTATGCTCTGCTGGTATTTTTGCGTGAGTTCTGTGCAAATTTTAGCTTCTATCAGACAGATTTTTTACCAAGCTATCAAGAACAGAAGAGTTCTAGCCTCCTGGAGTTATGTCAGTCATAATATGAATTAATTGTCAAGATTACGTCATTTTTATTTTTTTTACTTTTCCACTATGCTCTGCTGGTATTTTTACGTGAGTTCTGTGCAAATTTTAGCTTCTATCAGACAGTTCTGTTACCATTCTATCAAAACCAGAAGAGTTCTAGCCTCCTAGAGTTATGTCAGTCATGAAAAAATAAAAGTTGTCCGAATAACATTATTTTTGCTGTTTTATACCGTTCTACTATGCTCTGCTGGTATTTTAGGGTGAGTTCTGTGAAAATGTTAGCTTCTGTCAGACAGAACTGTTACCAAGCTATCAAGAACAGAAGAGTTCTAGCCTGCTAGAGTTATTTCAGTCACCAAAAAAAATTTATAGTCGGAATAACTTTATTTGTGATGTTTTTACTTTCTACTATGCTTTGCTGGTAGTTTTACGTGAGTTCTGTGCAAATGTTAGCTTCTATCAGACAGTTCTATTAACAAGCTATCAAGAACAGAAGAGTTCTAGCCTGCTAGAGTTATGTCAGTCATCAAAAAAAAAAATAGTCGGAATAACTTTAATTTTTTATTTTTTTACTTTTCCCCTATGATCTGCCGGTATTTTTGCGTGAGTTCTGTGCAAATTTTAGCTTCTATCAGACAGTTTTTTTACCATGCTATCAAAAACAGAAGAGTTCTAGCCTGCTAGAGTTATGTCAGTCATCAAAAAAAAAAATTGTCGGAATAACTTTTTTTTTATTTTTTTTTACTATTCCCCTATGCTCTGCTGGTATTTTAGGGTGAGTTCTGTGAAAATTTTAGCTTCTGTCAGACAGTACTGTTACCATGCTATCAACAACAGAAGAGTTCTAGTCTGCTAGAGTTATGTTAGTCATCAAAAAAAATTAATAGTCGGAATAACTTTTTTTTGTTGATGTTTTTACTTTTCTACTATGCTCTGCTGGTATTTTAGGGTGAGTTCTGTGCAAATGTTAGATTCTATCAGACAGTTCTATTAACAAGCTATCAAAACCAGAAGAGTTCTAGCCTGCTAGAGTTACGTCAGTCATGAAAAAAATTAATAATCCGAATAAAAACATTTAAGTTTTCTTTTTTTTTAAACTATGCTCTTCTGGTATTTTTGCGTGAGTTCTTTAAAGATTTTAGATTCTATCAGAAAGTATTTTTACCAAACTATAAAAAACAGAAGAGTTCTAGCTTGCTAGAGTTACGTCAGTCACCAAAAAAAATTAATAGTTGGAATAACTTTATATTTGATGTTTTTACTTTTCCACTATGCTCTGCTGGTATTTTTCCGTGAGTTCTGTAAAGATTTTAGCTTCTATCAGAAAGTATTTTTTCCAAGCTATAAAAAACAGAAGAGTTCTAGCCTGCTAGAGTTATGTCAGTAACCAAAAAAAATTAATAGTTGGAATAACTTTATTTGTGATGTTTTTACTTTCTACTATGCTCTGCTGGTAGTTTTACGTGAGTTCTGTGCAAATGTTAGCTTCTATCAGACAGTTCGATTACCATGCTATCAAAAACAGAAGAGTTCTAGCCTGCTAGAGTTATTTCAGTCACCAAAAAAAATTAATAGTCGGAATAACTTTATTTTTGATGTTTTTACTTTCTACTATGCTCTGCTGGTAGTTTTACGTGAGTTCCGTGCAAATGTTAGCTTCTATCAGACTGTTCTATTACCAAGCTATCAAGAACAGAAGAGTTCTAACCTGCTAGAGTTATGTAAGTCATCAAAAAAAAAAATAGTCGGAATAACTTTAATTTTTAAATTTTTTACTTTTCCCCTATGCTCTGCTGGTATTTTTGCGTGAGTTCTGTGCGGATTCAAGCTTCTGTCAGATAGTTCTGTTACCACGCTATCAAAACCAGAAGAGTTCTAGCCTCCTAGAGTTATGTCAGTCATAAAAAAAAAAATAGTCCGAATAACAACATTTAAGATATCTTTTTCTATTCAACTATGCTCTGCTGGTATTTTAGGTTGAGTTCTGTGCAAAGTTTAGCTTTAATCAAAAAGTTCTGTTACCAATCTATCAAAAACAGAAGAGTTCTAGCCTGCTACAGTTATATCAGTCATCAAAAAAAATTAAGAGTCAGAATAACTTTTTTTTGTTGATGTTTTTACTTTTCTACTATGCTCTGCTGGTATTTTAGGGTGAGTTCTGTAAAGATTTTAGCTTCTATCAGAAATTATTTTACCAAGCTATAAAAAACAGAAGAGTTCTAGCCTGCTAGAGTTACGTCAGTCACCAAAAAAAATTAATAGTTGGAATAACTTTATTTTTGATGTTTTTACTTTTCCACTATGCTCTGCTGGTATTTTCTCGTGAGTTCTGTAAAGATTTTAGCTTCTATCAGAAAGTATTTGTACCAAGGTATAAAAAACAGAAGAGTTCTAGCCTGCTAGAGTTACGTCAGTCACCAAAAAAAATTAATAGATGGAATAACTTTATTTTTGATGTTTTTACTTTTCCCCTATGCTCTGCTGGTATTTTTCCGTGAGTTCTGTGTGGATTTAAGCTTCTCTCAGATAGTTCTGTTACCACGCTATCAAAACCAGAAGAGTTCTAGCCTCCTAGAGTTATGTCAGTCATGAAAAAAAAAAAGTTTTACGAATAACATAATTTTTGCTGTTTTTACTGTTCTACTATGCTCTGCTGGTATTTTTACGTGAGTTATGTGCAAATTTTAGCTTCTATCAGACAGTTTTTTTACCAAGCTATCAAGAACAGAAGAGTTCTAGCCTGCTAGAGTAATGTTAGTCATCAAAAAAATAAAATAGTTGGAATAACTTTTATTTTTAATTTTTTTACTTTTCCCCTATGCTCTGCTGGTATTTTTGCGTGAGTTCTGTGCAAATTTTAGCTTTTATCAGACAGTTCTGTTACCATTCTATCAAAACCAGAAGAGTTCTAGCCTCCTAGAGTTATGTCAGTCATGAAAAAATAAAAGTTGTCCGAATAACATTATTTTTGCTGTTTTTACCGTTCTACTATGCTCTGCTGGTATTTTTACGTGAGTTCTGTTTAAATTTTAGCTTCTATCAGACAGTTTTTTTACCAAGCTATCAAGAACAGAAGAGTTCTAGCCTCCTAGAGTTATGTCAGTTATGAAAAAAATTAATAGTTCGAATATGATAATTTTAGTTTTTTTTACTTTTCCACTATGCTCTGCTGGTATTTTTACGTGAGTTCTGTGCAAATTTTAGCTTCTATCAGACAGTTCTTTTACCAAGCTATCAAGAACAGAAGAGTTCTAGCCTGCTAGAGTAATGTCAGTCATGAAAAAAAAAAATAGTTGGAATAACTTAAATTTTTAATTTTTTTACATTTCCCCTATGCTCTGCTGGTATTTTTGCGTGAGTTCTGTGCAAATTTTAGCTTCTATCAGACAGATTTTTTACCAAGCTATCAAGAACAGAAGAGTTCTAGCCTCCTTGAGTTATATCAGTCATAATATGAATTAATAGTCAAGAGTACAACATTTTTAATTTTTTTACTTTTTCACTATGCTCTGCTGGTATTTTAACGTGAGTTCTGTGCAAATTTTAGCTTCTATCAGACAGTTCTATTACCAAGCTATCAAGAACAGAAGAGTTCTAGCCTACTAGAGTTATTTCAGTCATCAAAACAAATTAAAAGTCGGAATAACTTTTTTTTGTTGATGTTTTTACTTTTCTACTATGCTCTGCTGGTATTTTAGGGTGAGTTCTGTGCAAATTTTAGCTTCTATCAGACAGTTCTATTACCAAGCTATCAAGAACAGAAGAGTTCTAGCCTGCTAGAGTTATGTCAGTCATCAAAAAAAAAAAATTGTCGGAATAACTTTTATTTTTAATTTTTTTACTTTTCCCCTATGATCTGCTGGTATTTTTGCGTGAGTTCTGTGCGGATTTAAGCTTCTGTCAGATAGTTCTGTTAACACGCTATCAAAACCAGAAGAGTTCTAGTCTCCTAGAGTTATGTCAGTCATGAAAATATAATTGTCCGAATAACAACATTTAAGAAAAAAAAATCTATTCAACTATGCTCTGCTGGTATTTTAGGGTGAGTTCTGTGCGAAGTTAAGCTTTTATCAAACAGTTCTGTTACCAAGCTATCAAAACCAGAAGAGTTCTAGCCTGCTAGAGTTACGTCAGTCATGAAAAAAATTAGTAATCCGAATAACAACACTTAAGATTTTTTTTTTTTAAACTATGCTCTGCTGGTATTTTTGCGTGAGTTCTGTAAAGATTTTAGCTTCTATCAGAAAGTATTTTTACCAAGCTATAAAAAACAGAAGAGTTCTAGCCTGCTAGAGTTACGTCACGTCAGTCACCAAAAAAAATTAATAGTTGGAATAATTTTATATTTGATGTTTTTACTTTTCCATTATGCTCTGCTGGTATTTTTCCGTGAGTTCTGTAAAGATTTTAGCTTCTATCAGAAAGTATTTTTACCAGGCTAAAAAAACAGAAGAGTTCTAGCCTGCTAGAGTTATGTCAGTAACCAAAAAAAATTAATAGTCGGAATAACTTTATTTGTGATGTTTTTACTTTCTACTATGCTCTGCTGGTAGTTTTACGTGAGTTCTGTGCAAATGTTAGCTTCTATCAGACAGTTCTATTACCAAGCTATCAAGAACAGAAGAGTTCTAGCCTGCTAGAGTTATTTCAGTCACCAAAAAAAATTAATAGTCGGAATAACTTTATTTTTGATGTTTTTACTTTCTACTATGCTCTGCTGTTAGTTTTACGTGAGTTCTGTGCAAATGTTAAATTCTATCAGACAGTTCTATTACCAAGCTATCAAGAACAGAAGAGTTCTAGCCTGCTAGAGTTATGTCAGTCATCAAAAAAAAAATAGTCGGAATAACTTTAATTTTTAATTTTTTTACTTTTCCCCTATGCTCTGCTAGTATTTTTGCGTGAGTTCTGTGCGGATTTAAGCTTCTGTCAGATAGTTCTGTTACCACGCTATCAAAACCAGAAGAGTTCTAGCCTCCTAGAGTTATGTCAGTCATGAAAAAAAAATAGTCCGAATAACAACATTTAAGATATTTTTTTCTATTCAACTATGCTCTGCTGGTATTTTAGGTCGAGTTCTGTGCAAAGTTTAGCTTTAGTCTAACAGTTCTGTTACCAATCTATCAAAAACAGAAGAGTTCTAGCCTGCTAGAGTTACGTTATTCACCAAAAAAAATTAATAGATGGAATAACTTTATTTTTGATATTTTTACTTTTCCCCTATGCTCTGCTGGTATTTTTCCGTGAGTTCTGTGCGGATTTAAGCTTCTCTCAGATAGTTCTGTTTCCACGCTATCAAAACCGGAAGAGTTCTAGCCTCCTAGAGTTATGTCAGTCATGAAAAAAAAAAAGTTGTCCGAATAACATTATTTTTGCTGTTTTTACTGTTCTACTATGCTCTGCTGGTATTTTTACGTGAGTTCTGTGCAAATTTTAGCTTCTATCAGACAGTTTTTTTACCAAGCTATCAAGAACAGAAGAGTTCTAGCCTGCTAGAGTAATGTCAGTCATCAAAAAAAAAAAATAGTTGGAATAACTTTTATTTTTTATTTTTTTACTTTTCCCTTATGCTCTGCTGGTATTTTTGCGTGAGTTCTGTGCAAATTTTAGCTTCTATCAGAATGATTTTTTACCAAGCTATCAAGAACAGAAGAGTTCTAACCTGCTAGAGTTATTTCCGTCACCAAAAAAAATTAATAGTCGGAATAACTTTATTTTTGATGTTTTTACTTTCTACTATGCTCTGCTGGTATTTTTACGTAAGTTCTGTGCAAATTTTAGCTTCTATCAGACAGTTCTATTACCAAGCTATCAAGAACAGAAGAGTTCTAGCCTGCTAGTTATGTCAGTCATCAAAAAAAAAAATAGTCGGAATAACTTTATTTTTTATTTTTTTTACTTTTCCCCTATGCTCTGCTGGTAATTAAGGGTGAGTTCTGTGCAAATTTTAGCTTCTATCAGACAGTTCTGTTACCAAGCTATCAAAAACAGAAGAGTTCTAGCCTGCTAGAGTTATGTCAGTCATCAAAAAAAATTAATAGTCGGAATAACTTTTTTTTGTTGATGTTTTTACTTTTCTACTATGCTCTGCTGGTATTTTAGGGTGAGTTCTGTGAAAATTTGAGCTTCTATCAGACAGTTCTGTTACCAAGCTAACAAAATCAGAAGAGTTCTAGCCTCCTGGAGTAATGTCAGTTATGAAAAAAATTATTAGTCCGAATATGATAATTTTAAATTTTTTTACTTTTCCACTATGCTCTGCTGGTATTTTTCGTGAGTTCTGTACAAATTTTAGCTTCTATCAGACAGTTTTTTTACCAAGCTATCAAGAACAGGAGAGTTCAAGCCTGCCAGAGTTATGTCAGTCATCAAAAAAAAAAAAAGTCGGAATAACTTTTATTTTTAATTTTTTTACTTTTCCACTATGCTCTGCTGGTATTTTTACGTGAGTTCTGTGCAAATTTTAGCTTCTTTCAGACAGTTTTGTTACCAATCTATCAAGAACAGAAGAGTTCTAGTCTGCTAGAGTTATACAGTCATCAAAAAAAAATTGTCGGAATAACTTTTATTTTTAATTATTTTACTTTTCCCCTACGCTCTGCTGGTATTTTTGCGTGAGTTATGTGTGGATTTAAATTTCTATCAGACAGTTTTGTTACTATGCTATAAAAACAGAAGAGTTCTAGCCTCCTAGAATTATGTCATTCATAAAAAAAAAAATTGTCCGAATAACATTATTTTTGATGTTTTTACTTTTCCACTATGCTCTGCTGGTATTTTAGCGTGAGTTCTGTGAGGATTTTAATGTCTTTTAGACAGCTGCTTTACTAATCTTTTACAAAACAGAAGAGTTCTAGCCTGCTAGAGTTATGTCAGTCATCAAAAAAAATTAATAGTCCGAATAACATTATTTTAGTTTTTTTACTTTTCCACTATGTTCTGCTGGTATTTTAGCGTGAGTTCTGTGCGGATTTTACTGTCTTTTAGACACCTGCTTTACTAATCTATTAAAAACAGAAGAGTTCTAGCCTGCTAGAGTTATGTCAGTCATCAAAAAAAAAATAGTCCGAATAACATTTTTTTAGTTTTTTTTTTTACTTTTCCACTATGCTCTGCTGGTATTTTAGCGTGAGTTTTGTGTGTATTTTAATGTCTTTTAGACAGCTGCTTTACTAATCTTTTACAAAACAGAAGAGTTCTAGCCTGCTAGAGTTATGTCAGTCATAAAAAAAAAAAAGTCCGAATAACAGTATTTTTGATGTTTTTACTTTTCCACTATGCTCTGCTGGTATTTTAGCGTGAGTTCTGTGTGGATTTTAATGTCTTTTAGACAGCTGGTTTACTAATCTTTTACAAAACAGAAGAGTTCTAGCCTGCTAGAGTTATGTCAGTCATCAAAAAAAAATTAATAGTCCGAATAACATTATTTTAGTTTTTTTTACTTTTCCACTATGTTCTGCTGGTATTTTAGCGTGAGTTCTGTGCGGATTTTACTGTCTTTTAGACACCTGCTTTACTAATCTATTAAAAACAGAAGAGTTCTAGCCTGCTAGAGTTATGTCAGTCATCAAAAAAAAAAATAGTCCGAATAATTTTTTTTTAGTTTTTTTTTTTTACTTTTCCACTATGCTCTGCTGGTATTTTAGCGTGAGTTCTGTGCAGATTTTGGATTCTTTCAGCCAGCTGTGCTATTAAACTATTTAAAATAGAAGAGTTCTTGCGTCCTGGTGTTATATCGGACATAATATAAATTAATAATCAAGATTACAATATTTTTCATTTTTAACTTTTCCCCTATGCTCTGCTGGTATTTTAGCGTGAGTTCTGTGCAGATTTTTGCTTCTATCAGACACTTTGTTTACCAAGCTATTAAAAACAAAAGAGTTCTAACCTCCTAAAATTAAATAAAAATAAAAGAAATGTATATTTGGATTCTGCTATAAACGCTGCCGAAAATGCTGTATTTTCGATATTTTAACTTTGCCCCTACTGATTTGCTACCATATCAGCAGAGTTCCAGGTGTTTTTTGTGCTTTACGTTATAGTCGTAGCAATAGTCTATGGAGAACTGAAGAGTTCTAGCCTCAAATTTACATTAAAAATTTGCAGGATTGGTTTTCGTAATTTCTGCCTTTCTATCCTGATCTTCTGTCACGTTGCCTTGAGTTTTGGGAGGGTTTTAAGCCTCACCTCATAGAGCGCTATATCAGTATTCTACGTTAAACCGAAGATTTTTGTCCTCCTATAGTGATTTCAATCATATTTTACCATAATTCAGAGCATTTTTAGTAATTTCCTAATTTATAAAAAAAGATGATCTGCTAACTTCCAGACGCAGCAGATCATTTTAAAATCAACTTTTTTCAGGTTAAATCGACAGAACTATCAGTATTAAGTATCAGGAACTATAGAACACTTAAGCATACGTAAATAACTTACTTTAAATTTTGATCTGCTGAAAATGTTCTGCTACGGGAAGTTAGCAGATCATTTTTTCATGTGAATTTTTTTCAGGTAAAATGCCAGAACTATTCCTGAAAAGTATCAGGAACTATAGAACTCAGCTGCATGCGAAGAGAACTCCCTTTTATTTTTGATCTGCTGGGAAATGCTCTGCTAAGTTCACAGACATGCGATCACCGGGGATGTGCGAATTCTAGTCAACAGTGACCAGACCCAAATTACTTTTAGTAGTACTAGAGCTCCTTTGTGAAAGAGCCCGTCCGGGTAAGTACTACCACCGTACCCTACTTCTCCGCCAAATAGTGATGCTTGCATTGCTGTGTTTCGGTCTGAAGGGTACGGGTGCCGGTGAAATTAAAATCACATGAGACTTTCCATCTTCATGTCTCAGTTTGGCGAACCGACTTGCGGTACCATTGAGGCAACAGCCTAGGTGGTATTGCAGTTGTTATGGGCAAAGGTAGCCACTTAACATCAGGTGGGCCTTTAGCCCGTTTCGCCATCCTATACTATAAAAAAAACCATGCAATTTTTTTATTTTTATTATAGCAGTAACAAAATAAAATATGTAGCAGTTTAATTTCATGAGGGGCTCATGGCTAAGAAATAACCACGTGGATTGAATGACTTTCGAAGTTAAGCTGCGTTAGCCAAGTCAGCCCTAGGATATAAGTGCATTAAAAGAGCCTCCGCGAGTGACGATATTTAATTGATCGTCCGGCGCACCCTGAGCAGTCAGCCCCGCTACCAACCTGCTGACTGGCTAATCTTTACACCATGTCACATGACACATGTCGACACGACAGAAGAAGTAGGTGCCCACTTAACGCTGCGTCTTTCAAAAGAAAATCCAATTTCAGGCTGTGAATTTAAATTCATTTTCACCAAAAAAATCTAATTAAACTTAGTATAATTACGATGTTCGCTAATTACATTTCGTTTAATTCGATTTTATACAAAAGTTCAAAGTATCTTTGGTCTGCCCCAAGATTTTATTATAGAACCCTTTCTGTTTAAAGCAATGCTTCAAACGGTTTTTCATTACTTTAAATAACCAGCCCATTACTGTCCCATTGCTGGACATGGGCCTCTTCTCCGAATGAGAAAAAGTTTAAGCCTTAGTCCACCACACTGGCCTAGTGTAGGTTGGCGGACTACACACACCATCAAGAACTGTATGGAGCAATCTCAGGTGTGCAGTGTTTATGAAATTATTCTAAAATACATCAAACATGAGTTATCATTAAGTCTCACGTGATTGTAATTTCACCTCACCTCACGTAATTATAATTTCACCTCACCTCACGTGATTGTAATTTCACCTCACCTCACGTAATTATAATTTCACCTCACCTCACGTGATTGTTATTTCACCTCATCTCACGTGATTGTAATTTCGCCTCACCACACGTGAGTGTACCTACTTACATACACAAGGACACATCGAATTGATACTAACCTCCTCCTTTATGTTGAAGTCGGTTAAATATAAACATCACTTACCTATAAGCCATCCTAATCTGCTCTCCATTCTTGTACCAGATCAGCTGGGCTGGTGGGTTGCCCCCTCTGCTCCTGCAGACTAGTTCGAGGCTCTGTCCTCGACGGACTGTCTCCCCTTCAGCGTAGCCTTCGATGTAGGGAGCTCCAGGTGGATCTGTGGGAATACAACGCTGTTAGTAATTTGCTTGACTAGTTGTAAATAACCAGATATTTGAAGCTGACCCCTGCTGGAAGAGACTACATAAAGTTAAGACAGTACAAAGAGTGCGTTACGGTAGACAATTCATTAAAATCCTCCCTATTAAGCAGGATGCTATTTGTGACAAATAGCATCCTGCAAGTTATTGCGGGTAAAATGGATTCCGCAATAATGAAGGCTTTCATTCGGGTTCTGATTAAATAGTATTAACTGTCTGACCAGAGCTTGAATTAAGGTCTTAGGTCAGGTTGTCTAACCGTATACCTATGAAAATAATGTATATGAAAAACGCGCATTGAATAAAACTACCTACTACTAACATAGTTCTTTAAGAAAATTGTTACTAACATCTACGGAGATTCTCTGATTTAATAAATAAATTAAATTATAAGGACGAATCTGTAATGTAGGATTACAAAGTCTGCTACCGGTCGACCGCACGTCAGTGGTAACAGTTAGACATTGACAGCGCCTTTATTTCGTAAGCAGTAAGGGCGGTTTTCCAATTCAAGTATTACGATTGTCGTGCAAGACAATGACTCACTGACTGACGTGACTGTACAAGATGTCAATCCATGCATAGCGGCTCTGAAATTGTGTTAGCAATGGGTAGGAAATTTAGCAAGACATGAATATCTACTCATTTTGATGGTAAAATAGCCTAAAAATACTTTTTACAATAGGACAAAGTTTATAACTGACTGTATCAAATTCAAGTTAAGTCATAACCTGAAATAAATGCTATGGTAAACTTAGCTCTAAGGATAACCATGGTATTCCGTTTAGCTAACACATGGGGAAAAGAGTTATTCTCCTGTGAGTGTGACTGTCGTTCCGGTTCCAAAAAAATCACAGTGAAAAATCACAGTGAAAATTCAGTGATTTCGTCACGTCGATCACTCACAAAATATATCTACAACTTATGTTACTAATGGCTTAAAAAGTAGTTGGAAGTCACAATAATAATAATGAAGAACTTTGATAATGGAATATGATAAAAAAGGTATATTTGCTCTTACATGAGTTGAAGGAGTAAACAAATAACTGATAATGATTTATATAGAAAACAAGAAAGCCGTCATAGAGTACCGGCGAGTACAAAAGATGTAGCTGCCTCTTCGAATAAATATACACGCTGAAATTTGAATCGCTTATTTCCCGAAAAGGGGTCATTGTACTCAGCATTATGAATAACTTTTACTATGGGACCAAACCTGAAATCGCAAAAAAAAAAACAGGTGATCCCTACATTTTATCGATTTAAGTGAACACAAATGTAGGGACCAACTGATTTTTTTTTCAAGATTTCAGGGTTGGTCCCATAGTAAAAGTTGTTCATAATGATGAGCACAATGACCCTTTTCGGGAAATAAGCGATTCAAATTTCAGCGTGTATACAGAGGAGATTAAAAGTATACGCCAATATTTATTGGTGTTCTTGTGACTGTCGTAAGACTAAAGAATAATGATATACATGTATACTAATATTATAAAGAGGAAATATTCTTTTGTTTGTTTTTAATCGATAAACCCTGAAACAACTTAACCGATTGTCTATAATAGAGTATACGTTTCTCTAACCCTCCAGGGAATACAGATGTACAGATAACCTAGAACAAGATCCAACAAAACAAAATCAATCCTAACAGAATCCCGCAGAAACAAAGTAAAATATAATATGAAATTATTTCAGAGTAAAAATACGAATAACGCAGGTAAAAATACAAAATTGCAAAAGAGACAATGTAAGCAATAAACCTCGCCAGAAATTCTAGGTATTTCAGCAACAATAATAATTGTAACAAAGGAAAAGTCTAGATTTTAGTGTTTTTTATACAATTCTAATTAAATATGAGCTGGAAACTCGTATTCAGCGTTTTGTTAGACTGAACATATTTGATGAAGGTTGAAATAAATTTATATTTTACAAAAGGATATATTTTGTGATGTTAGGTACTAGAAAAGTTTTAATCAATGATATGTATGTAGCAGATTACATATAACAAAAGAAAACGACCAAAGAAATGAATCGTGTTAAAGATGATATGGATAGAAATAAAGTGAATACTAAGATGTCGGGTGATAAGGATGTATGAAAGAAAAAAAACATACAGTGCCGACACCAAATGAAATAAATTAATATTTAACAAAAGGATATATTTTGTGATGGTAGGTACTAGAAAAGTTTTAATCAATGATATGTATGTAGCAGATTACCTATAACAAAAGAAAACGACCAAAGAAATGAATCGTGTTAAAGATGATATGGATAGAAATAAAGTGAATACTAAGATGTCGGGTGATAAGGATGTATGAAAGAAAAAAAACATACAGTGCCGACACCAAATGAAATAAATTAATATTTTACAAAAGGATATATTTTGTGATGTTAGGTACTAGAAAAGTTTTAATCAATGATATGTATGTAGCAGATTACCTATAACAAAAGAAAACGACCAAAGAAATGAATCGTGTTAAAGGTGATATGGATAGAAATAAAGTGAATACTGAGATGTCGGGTGATAAGGATGTATGAAAGAAAAAAAACATGCAGTGCCGACACCTAATGATTATTGGGATAAGATCGGAATGACCGACGACCTGATGAAGGTCGCGAGAATCCGCTGGATGCGGTAAGCGCAGGACCGGTCGTTTTGGCGATGCTTGGGGGAGACCTATGTCCGTTATTTTATGATGATGATGAATAAGACAGTCGAAAATGTTTCCAAAGGAGACTGCTCAAAGAGAGTTAGGCTATTAGTTGCATCTCGACCGTATCATCAGTTAACTACAGGAAATTTACTCTGGATTATGTAACAAAAGCATTAATATAATAATTTGATAGTAGTTTTTAGTAATCAGACAATTTTTTTAGATATTATAAGACAATGTTTTTTTCATAACGTATATGGATTGGTTTAGTTAGTTATTACTCAAGCAAAAATAGATAATAGTGATATTCGTCTCAAAGTTAAGCTAAACAATAAAGCAATCAAAACCATTTATTTCGAAACAAAAGTTTTTTTATTACATTTGAACCCCCAATTGCTTAAGGCTATAATAAATATATGTGAAATTATAATTCAGCAGATTCATATCACATTTACAATGTTAAGAAACAATACACTTCCGGAGCAAATTGATACGAAATATTTTATTCAACAACGCATTACGAAAACACAAAAATAAGAGAAGCGAAAACTCAATGCTATCATCTTTCACTCTTCCTGACATGATGTGTATACAACTCTTTTGTTTAAAAAATCCCTTTTCGTTACAAAGATGCTGGGAAATGATCAAAAGAGAAAAAAAAAACTCATAAAGATTTTTTACCACAAAGGAACACTTTTCCGAACGACTGTACAGGAAAATTGCCTTCGACGAGAGTTCATTAACCCCAAAACGGGGTTCCGTAACGTTATTAATAAGGGTTCCTCAAGAAAAATATTAAAACGGTCACTGTCTTGGGGGTTCATATCATTTGTTTCTCAGATTAGACGGTAAATCATTTTGCTTTAAAAATATAAATTTACCCACTGACTGCGTTCGTATTTTTGGGTTGAATTTTGATCAATGACTTCGTGAGCTATGATTAATATTGTGTTTCAAGGTGGAATCTTTCCGTGGGAGTTAATAAAAGCTTTGTATTTAATGAATGAACCCCAGAATATTGATAAACAAATGCAACACGCCCATATTTCGCTCAAGGATTAATAAGTTTTCATAAAATACTATAAAAAACCCCAGGTGCTGCAAAAATAGAAAAAAAATAGAAAATTATAAGCATTTACTAAAGCTTGAAAATTCTAGCTGGGTATTGTTCTAGTAATTGAGATTTAAAGTAATTGAGTACTTCTATATTGCAGCAAAAATGAGGAAATAGAATCACAGCTGGATATAAGAGATTGAATTTTCAAACTAGGTAGTTTCATAAATTACTCCCTATTGCAACTATCAGCGATATTATTTTTAACTTCTTAGGTTTTCGCGATCACTAAACGTCAGGGAAACCAATTTAAATAATATACGCGATTTAATCCGGTTAAACCTTGTTTTATTATGATATTATTTTTATTTATTTATTTGTAAACGTATGAGTACAGGTCAACTTAAGTACTAGATTGAGTGACAGACACATCTGGAATTTTACGTGGGAGACAGAGCACGACCCAGTCCCAAGTTAGGAGAATTAACGTTTATTATTAGCAAATAGTGCCAACGCTATCATGATTAGAAAGAGTATCGAATAAAATTGCAATGCTATAAGATAAGCAACCTGAAGTGGTAATGGGTCGGCCATATTAGCAGAAGAACCGATAACCGCTGGGGTAGAAGTGTTCTTAAGTGGAGAGCGCGAATTGGCAAACGTAACGTAGGACTCTTTCAGGCTAGGTGGACGACATTTGCAAGGTGACTGATAGAAGCTGGATGAGCGTGGACGAGGTTCGATGCCGTTGACCTGCTACTGGAGAAGCTAAAAGTGTCCAGCAGTAGACTACTACAGGCTGATGCTCATGATAGCAATGCTTTCAAAACCCATCAGAATAATCCCGTAACTCCCTCTCATCATTCATTACTCACTGCATACAACGAACTCTTGGATTGTAATCCGAATTATGATCTGTTTGCGGATGATTGGAAGAAGATTCTGTTAGTATGCCTGAAGCATTGCGAGAGAGATTTATGAAAGATGTGTAATTCACTATGTATTTTATGTATCATTCCTCTATCTTTAATTACTGTAATTGGTTCAAGACCGTTGTAATTAAAGTAAAATAAATAAATAAATCATCTTCCTGCCCTGGTTCCAAATTACTTGTAGTCGGCGCAATACGTCTTCTTCTTCCATTTTCTTCCATCAGCCGTCATCTCATCATTTACTACCTTTTCATCGATATCATTCTTTACGCAATCCATCCATCTTTTCTTTGGTCTCCCTCTCTATCCATGCACATTCATATTCATCACTCTCTTAGTAGCATGCGTATCGTCCTTCCTCATCACATGCTCATACCAACCCAAACGATTTCCTTTCAACATTTCTATCATTGGCACCACTCTCAATCTCCCTCTAATATATTCATGTCTTACTTTATCCATTCTTGTCACTCCACACATCCATCTCAACATTCTCATCTCTGCTATATGCAGTCTCCTTTCATCCATCTTCTTTATGACCCAGCATTCTGATCCATACAGACCGACAGGTCTTATAACAGTTTTTTTTTTTGTAATATTCCTAACTCCCTCTAACAACATTAAAATCCTCATCATCATCCTCATCATCATTTCAGCCGAAAGATGTCCACTGCTGGACAAAGGCCTCCCCTAAGCATCGCCACAACAATCGATTCTTCGCTTCCCGCATCCAGCGGAATCCAGCGACCTTTTCCAGGTCGTCGGTCTACCTTGTTGGCAGCCTACCCACTCTGCGCCTTACTGTATGCGGTCCCCATTCCAGACCTTTTCGGCCCCGTCAGCCATCCGTTCTGCGAGCAATGTGCCCCGCTCGCTGCCACTTAAGTTTGGCAATTCTATAATCGGGTTATAACCACATTAAAATACTTTTACCCGAAAACATAAATAGCAAAGTCCACTTTTAAGCCCAAACATCTTATTACAACATAACTATTACCTTACCCTAAGGGTTAAAAGCGATTTATTTTTATCACGGAACCCTGATATTTAAGCTTGAATAGTTTTATACGTTCTCTCGATTGGAGGGGTCAATTCATGTGATATGAGCCATTGAGTATAATATTATGATGGGCCCCTGTTTAGTGTATGAGGTCCTTCTATAAGCTTTTGTTAGGTCGGCAGAATTCCAAGTCATTTGAAGAGGGAGTAGGTTTAATGGGAGTAGTGAATTGTGACTTGTGACACAATAATGGAAGATCTATATACAACATGGAGATGACAATACCACAGTAAATGAAAGAAAAACGGTTATTACTAGACTATAGAAAATTCAATAAACTAAATTTTTGAATAAAATAAATATTAAAATATTTAAATAATAAGTAACAACATTTGTAATCATCTGTAATAATTGAGAAAGAGAGCTTAAAATCATATGGATTCGCACAGGTCTTTGACATAACGATCTATGCTAGAAAAATGGGCCTACATTCAAAATTAATAAAATTAAAATAATTTTCTGTTGCTAAACTATTAACTGGATTTGATTGATGTTTTGTCTACAGTCAGAGAACGTGATACTCTGTTCGTGGTTTTATTTGTCATTTCCACTTTTGTATTATATGATAGTTTTGGGCATATTTAAAGGTTCGATTCCCAGCTCAGGGAAGACACTTTTGAAAATTTTTGAAAGCAGTAAAACTTGATTTAAAAAATAAAACGAAGTCTTCTTTAAGTAATATTTTCAATGTTTAAGGCAACGGAGCGGAGCCTCTCGACGTGTCGGTCTCGGCATGAATCTGGACAAGACTAAAGTCATGTTAAATATACATGTCATGCCGAGGCCAATATTCGTCGAAGGGTCGGCACTCGAAGTTGTAACGGAATACGTCTACCTAGGGCAGGCAATTCAGCTTGGTAGACACAACTTCGAGAAAGAAGCCAACAGAAGGATCCGTCTGGGCTGGGCAGCATTTGGCAAACTTCGCCGAGTCTTCTCGTCGCCTATACCGCAAAGTTTGAAGACAAAGGTCATCAACGGCGCAACTTGGGAGAGGCCTATGTCCAGCAGTGGACTGCGATAGGCTGAGTTGATTGAATGTTTAAGGTACTGTCCCTTCATGAAGCATAGCAATGGGACATCCTGTATAATGTATATATCCAACGTGTTGTTGAAATAACTGAAAATCTCTTAATGGGTCATTGTACTCATCAGTATGACCAACCCTGAAATCGCGAAATTAAATCAGCTGATTCCTACATTTTGTCGATTGATGTGAACACAAATATAGGGATCAGCTGATTTTTTTAAGAAGGCGTATTAAGCCGACCGATATTTAATTGATCGTCCGGCGCACTCTGGGCAGTCAGCCCCGCTATCAACCTGCTGACTGGCTAATCTTTTCCCACGACATGAGCTATTATTATTATGTAGCTCATGTCGACACGAAGAAGAGAAGAAGCCGACCCCAAGTAATTTTGGACCAGTGCAGGAGATGACGATGATGTTTTATCGAATATTCAAAAGCAAACTCCAAAAAGTATAGGTATATGCTTTAGCATTAATTCTTATAGTTCTTCCGTTCTGTCTACCCCAAAATCAAGGTTAACACGCATAATAACTTGCGTATATACCCAAGCCATGTCTCAACAAAGTGACAATTAAAAGGTGGTGACTCAGATTCTGTATCCCCTTCCACCCTATACCATTCCATTTGCCAGTAAGAGAATAATTAAGTTCAGCGAATAGGGCTGCTACTTTGTTTACAATTAAATTTTGTTAAAGAATAAGTAGAATTAAATCGCGGACGTTCTCAAAAAATGCCAGGTTCAGAGTACTCTAACAGTCAAAATAAATATCCAATCCATACACGATTTGCCCTACTACAGATAGGAATTTGACATAAGCTCCATACAAAATATGTCAAATTTCTATCTCTAGTAGGGTAAATCGTGGATAGATTGGATATTAATTTTGGCGGTAAGCCGACGAGCATTCGTGACGAGGTTAATGAACGTAGATGAAGCGAAAGAGGTGTGTCAGGATCGTAGCAGGTGGAAATCCATAGTCTCTGCCTACCCCAGTGGGAAACAGGCGTGATAATATGTATGGATGTATGTTTAAGTAGAAAAGGTAATAGTAGTTTTTTTTCTCTTACAAAAACGTTGCCCCAAACTAGGATTTCTCTTTTTTTAACATGCAATAGTACGCCACGGACTGCCCCCATGATCTAGATCTTACGTCTTCTTTGGTCTTCAAAGGTTGTCTGAAAGATATCGCTTAAAGCGATAAGACCACCTATGTACCCATAATTTACATGTTTATGTTTTCTGCTATTTTCAATTAAACAATGATGTACCTACAATCTATCTATCTGTACATCATCATTCATCATCATCATTTCAGCCAAAAGACGTCCACTGCTGAACATAGGACTCCCCCAAATAAGGCCTATGACATAATCGCCACGCTTGCCAGGCGGATTGGCGATCGCAATTGGTTGATTCAATACTCAGAGAACGCTCATATTGAACTATGTTTACGGGACTTGTCGCGCACAATTAAATCACATTTTGAGTAACCTCGGAGAACGCTGCTGCTCATCCTCTGTTGAATCCCATAATCGCCTTTTACGACACCCATGAGAAGAAATAGGGTGGTGCAATTCTGTGTGACCGGCACCACACGGAACACACGAAACTATCTGTACATACAATATAATAACTTGTACTGACTGATTTGAAAACCCAGAGCCTAAACTGCTGGGGCTAGAATCATATTTTGACAGTAGATAGAAATAAATAAATAAATATTTTTGGGATATTTTACACATCACCATCTAGTCCCAAACTAAGCAGAGCTTGTACTATGGGAACTAGACAATGGATTTAATACTTAAATACCTTTTTTTTTTGTAAATACATACTTGTAATACATAAGCAACACCCAGACCAACACAAACACTCATGTTCATCACACAAATATTTGTGTCCTGTGGGAATCGAACCCACGACCTCGTGATCAGCAGTCCGACACTCGAACTACTAGACCACAGAGGTTGTCATATCTTTTATAACTTAAACATTCAATAAGAATAGATTTTTGGAAATTTCACCCCTAAGCGGGTAAAATTGGGGTTAAAAGTTAGTATGAAAATCCGTCATTTTTGAAGTCGGATGTATAAAAAACACAATTGACATTTTGGTTGAAAATAAAGAAATACGTGTTTCAGTGTTCTTGATAATCAACCCTTAAGGGGTAAAATTGAGGGGACAGTTCGTTTGACATGTCGTGGGCGCACCGTATTGGATTCGTCTTCCAGTCTAACCAGATGCGGCTGAACATCAGTATTTTACACGGAGCGACTGCCATCAGCCCCCGCAACCCAGTCACTGGGCAATACCGACATTTGGAGGTTAGACCAGTTGTCAGACTTTCAGGCTCTGACTACCCGTAACGAAAGTCGGCGATATTCGCATGACAACCGGGGTCCGACAGCTTAACGTGCTCTCCGAGGCACGGAGGGTCTTGGTGTGTAACGAAACGGTCATGCACTCATCCACAGAATGACCGCGGCAAGTGCATCTTAACCTTGTAGATCATACAATCCGCGTGGTTGCTACTTAGCCACGAGCCCCCTTATTACTGAACGTGGTGATTATATTCTAATATAGATATGACGACCTCTGTGGTCTAGTGGTTCGAGTGTCGGACTGCTGATAACGAGGTCGTGGGTTCGATTCCCACAGGACACAAATATTTGTGTGATGAACATAAGTGTTTGTGTTGGTCTGGGTGTGTTGCTTATGTATTATAAGTATGTATTTACAAAAAAAAAGTATATACGTATTATATCCATTGTCTAGTACCCATACCACAAGCTCTGCTTAGTTTGGGACTAGATTGTGCTGTGTAAAAATGTCCCAAAGATATTTATATTTATTTATTAATATTTCATATAAGGACATAATGACACATTTTTTATTTTACTCGTTGTGCTATAAAATATGCATAGGTAGGGCACATTAAAATCAATTATACACATGGGTCCCAACTTATAGCAACTCAAAATTACTTTAACGTACAAACACCATATCATCCATACACATTACACAAACAAACCATCCCTGCACAATTACAAAACATCGTTTTAATTCGTTTAAAACTTCGCCAATACGCTAACCCTATTCGGATGGCAAATCTCGCGTAGTACTCGGTACGTGGGTACGCGGTACGCAAGTAATACGCATGTCAAGTCTAGCGTTTGTAATTAAGCGGGCATTGTAGCGAGAAACGACGAATTTGTTACTTGAGAGTCGCTATCACACCGAAGCGTAATCTTAATTATGTTACTGCGAAAAATGTTCGTGGCCAAGAGAGAAATGTTCACCGTGATGAGATGTAAAACTTTGAAGGATATAAATAACAACCTGTTTATTTGTTACTGTAACTCTGTTTCTGTTAGAATCTGATTCAAAATAAGAGAAGTTAAAACTACAAAAATATTTGTATTTCTACAAACTAACCTATAGAATATCTTTTTTTATGTTATATTTAGCCTGTTTACATTTATGATATCTGATGAAATCTAATCCTCTACTAATAGAGGATTAGATTTCATCAGATATCATATCTAAATACTCAAAAATACAAATTATGTGGATTATGGAATGAAGCAATTTTTTAAATATATATGTATTATATAGAAATAGCATTTTCTAAGCTACAGTAAAGAAGAGACGTTATTAGAACTACCAAATCAACTCATAGAATCATTGATCTAATGTTGTAAGCACAGAAGTTGATCTTTTGTGTTATTTTTAGCCTGTCAAGATATATGATATCTGATCCCTTAGTACTACACTCGCAAAAAACTAACAAAATATGTAGAAAGGACCTGAAAATTCTTTAAATTTTAATAGTTTTACTAGAGTAGACTAATCATTTTCTAAGCCACAGTAAAAAGTAAAATTTAGAAGTTTTTAAACTTTCGCGAATTTCACTCATATTGTTACGTTTACATATGTTTAACTAACCTCGACGTTTCGGTCAAGTAATGTTTGTTGTATTTTGATTTAAATGTGCGCAACAAGTCCCGTAAACATAGTTCAATACAGTAATCGCTATTAGCGATAAGACCGCCAATGTACCCTTATTTTACATGTTAGTCCTAAGTTTAATAATGTTATTGGTGTACAATAAAGAATATTCTATTCTATCTATCTAAAATTTAGTCCGTTCCTTCGTTCAATGTTTTTTTTTTCGATTCCAATGCTGCGACACTTATTGGTATTACAAAAAGATTCGATACTTTTGCAAGCTCGCATCGGTGTGACGCACTGCCAACCAAACGTAATGTTCCGCTGTAAAAACTTTAGTCATGTCGGCGTGTAAAACTTTTATTATAATTTGGAATAATTGTTCATACGAGCCCGTAATTTTGGAGAACATGTGTATTGTTAAGAGATTTAAGATTTAAGAAGCCCATATTCAACAATACGGCAATACAATACACACAATATAATACAATATGTTTGGGCTGATAAAACCGAAAAAATTATGTCTACTACACTTTTCCCGCAGCTTCGGCTGCGTATAATTCAGCTTGCCACTGGAAGACTTATCGGCGCATCCTTCGGCAACTGTTTATTTTCCTGGGATAAAAAATAACCTATATTTTAATTCGGTGTATGGTTTGTCTGTGGGCCAAATTTCTTCTAAATCCGTGTAGCCGTTTCAGCGTGATCGAGTAACAAACATGCAAACATCTTCACATACTTTCACGATTATAATATTAGGAAGTAGAATATTCACTTGATTATTACCAACTCCAAAAATCTCATGAAATTATGTAATCTCTGAATTATTTATACAACAGACAAAACATCGCACAAGAAACTTCATCAAAAATTACTCGTCCATAATCCTTTTTAATTACAAGTACAACAAGAAAGTAGGGAAATAATTACCAAAAATATTCTGTAAATTAAAAAGTATACTGTTATTGTACAAAATTACAATGGTATGGTTTCAACAGAGTTGAAAAAAATTGGAATTTTGTACTTTATTAGCTTAGGGCCATTTTACTCCACTGTCTATTCTCTTTGTATGAACCTCTTTTGTTTATGCGGCCATGTTTTTAATTTTTTAATAAATTTATGCTTTTTTTTTCTAAAAAATCTATGGTTAAAATACTTTACCCCCTAGGTAAAAGGCCTTTATTTTAGAGATGGGATGTGGTCGATGAAAATTATTTTGTTATATCGATGTTGTTGATTTGTATCCACAAAATTAACCTATGGAATGGCACGAGCAAAACTTAATGCAACAAATTATTTAACGCATAAAAAAACTGAACATGAAAAAAGGGGGGCTACATAAACAAAACGGACACAGCTTGTATCTGTGGCACTGATCCTCAATCAATGTCAAATCTGTTACTTTGCTCTCTTTGCCATTACACCTGCATATTGAGCGATCTTAACAAAGCCACAGACAATGTAGATGAATTGACCAATTTCTGAGCCGCAGCAGTATATGAATATTGTACGATCGACACGAAGAAGAATATAATTAAACCATTTTTTTATTTATGAAGAGGTGGACATTAATTATAGTTGAACGTAAACACCTCATAAACAGACCAAATTCTAAAAAAAACGGCCAATTGCGAGTCAGACTTACGCATTAACGTAACGTTCCGTACCACCCATCGACCTGATACCCTATAGAAACTGACTTAATTTACAAGAGATGATCAAAAGACATCAGCGCACCGTGCGTGAAATATGAATCTCTGCATCTCTTTCTTACGCAGGTACCACCACATATATCTATGTTTGCCATATTTTCAGTATTTGTTGCTAAACTACATAGTATGCACTATAATCACACCAAGTTTGACGCTGGTATGTATTACCGTTTTGAAGATACGAGTAGAGTAGGAACAAAAACGTTGAAAAAAAATGCATGTTTTTAGAGGTTTCTTGGGGACCCCCTTTGGTTTTCGACATTTTATATTTTTTATTTCATGTTAAGGGTCATAGTAACAGATATTCTGATAAAATTTCAACCGGCTACCTATTACCGTTCAAAAGATACAGCCCTGTGACAGACAGATGGCTGGATGGACGAACAGAAAGCGTAGCAAGAGTAATAGGCGTTTGGCACCCTTTGAGTACGGAACCCCCGGATATATTTTTGTAGTTATTTTATAGTAGTAGTATAGTATTTCATTTTATTATTAAATTAAAAATAAAATTAATTAATTAAAAATTAAACGGAGTATTCTGGGAATTAACCTTGTTGACCTGGTTAGGAATACAATCATCCGTTCCAGGACAAAAATAACTGATGTCACTCGGAAAGCTGCCACGCTGAAGTGGAACTGGGCTGGACACATCTGCCGCATGCCAGACGACCAATGGGCCAAACGTACGACCCAATGGGCCCCCACAAATGGCAAACGCCAACGCGGCAGGCCCAGACGGAGATGGCGGGATGAACTGGACAACTTTCAAAAAGACTGGTCCTTATTAGCCAGAGACAGAGAGAGGTGGAAGCAGAGTAGGGAGGCCTTTGCCCTGCAGTGGGACTGTACAGGCTCTTAATAATAATAAAATTATGTATCGAATTTGCACATCTGACAACCCCTTTTATTTCCAGTTCATTCTTGTCCATCCTAAAGTTGCCTGGAAGAAATCACTGATCGCGATAAGGCCGCCATTTGTACAATAGTTTAAATGCATATTCAATGTTATGTTTTTGATGGTGTACAATAAAGCATATATAAATAAATAATAAATAACCCTTGAAATATACAATACGTGCGACTAGAACATAACGTTTCAAAAGTGCCTGTAATTAGGTTTATTTGGAATAAAAAACATTTGATTTTGATTATCATAAAGTGCTCCCGGTATCAATAAGACCCAGATACTAAAACCTATAATTCTAACCTTGACCTTAATTAAACTAAAATTAAATTTTAAGATAAAGTTCAACCTAGGGATTTGATTTATTAACCAAAGCAGAGCTGGCCGGGCCATTTCATTCAACTAATCAAACTTTTTTCTCTCCCAATCAGTTTCTAAAACAAGGTTTTAAAAGAAACCGATGACCTTAAGATTAGATCCAACCTTTATCTAACGAAAGTTATTTGATTTATTAATTCTACCCTGTCCAGGGCCCAAAAGTATTTCCGACAACCATTATTTTTCAAGGGATTCCGCAAAGTAACGCCTTATTCAATAAATTAAGGTACCTCGGTTCAAGAAAATAAAATACTGAGCAACAAATTAAATTCCAAGTTTCAGTGAATCTTGTTACTTGCGGTAAGAAAAAAATGAGATTTTATTTCATTTAAGGATTGAGTTTTTTCGGGATATTGTATTACAGAAATGTTGACAAAAAATCTATGAAACGAAGTTTAACCGGATTAAATCGCGTATATTATTTAAATTGGTTTCGGAAAACCTAAGAAGTTATTATCTATGAAACGCTTGTACTGTATTTTATCAACATATTGCCACTTAAATTGAGCTTAAAGAAATCATAAGATTGCCTACAAGAAATCGCTGATCGCGATAAGGCCGCCATTTGTACAATAGTTTAAATGCATATTCAATGTAATGTATTTTATGGTGTACAATAAAGCATATATAAATAAATAAGTGTAAGCAAACACCGACCGAGTGGCGCCAAAATACTTGATTACTAAATATGTCGCTTCACCGCCACTCTGTCGGTGTGCGATAACCCTAAAGCGATAATTGTAGTAACTAGTTCAGGAGTCAGGACCAAAGAAATAGGCATAAGACATGTAACATATTATTATTATTGATATTCGTAATTTTTACCTCACAAAAATAAAAAGCAAATTAAACATAGTTTTTCTTAAATATTGATATTATTATGTGATATGAATATTATCAAAACTAGCACTTGGTGGCCTTAAAAACCAATATATACATACCTATATTGTTACGAAAAAGTGTTTTATTGAAATCAGTGGGTCATTAATCAAAAATAAATAAATTTGGTATCACCTTGTTCCACATAAAAATTGCGAGTCTTCTCAATCTAAAACCTAATTAAAATATCGATACCCACACTGTCCCAACACTACGCTATGTAAGCTGAGCATACGGGAAAGAAAACAAAGTGCTCAATGTAATTTTACGATGGAATTTAGCAAGCTCATAATGAAACGCTGTGTATATTAATAACGCATTATTATACATGAACTAAAATATGAATAATGTATGAGTAAAACGATTAATTAGGGTAAATATTTGTATTTTTAGACACCCTTTAAGAACATTTCGTACGTTAAACTTTGAAGTCGGTTTTCGAAGATGGTCAGCATTTTGTCCAGCAAGAATTAATTATTGTACTTATAGATATAATGTAATATAAACAGCTGCCGAATTGTGTAATGTTAAAATGGAATGTCATGTTCTGTGATTGTTTGATGAAAATACCGACATGTTAACAGTTGATTTGTAATTTTTTACAATGATCAATGACTAGCCTTTAACCAACCCGAAGGTTAACTCACAGATAAATAAACTTGAACAGAAAGCAAATAAGAAAATAATACCGAAATTAAATTTTAGCGTTGATTTTTATTTTATAAGATAACATCTGCAATATCTTTACTTTTTTCTTTCTTTTTTATCTTTTAGAAGAACTGGAGTGACCGACATAGCTTGTAGGATCAGTAAGCTGAAGTGGCAGTGGGCTGGCCATGTCTGTCGAAGGACCGATGGCCGCTGGAGCAGATGAGCCCTTGAGTGGAGACCGCGAATCGGCAAACGCAGCGTAGGGCGCCCCCCTGCCAGGTGGACCGACGACCTAAAGAACGTGGCTGGGGGGGGGACTGGATGCGGAAGGCTGAGGACCGAGCGTTGTGGCGCAACTTGGGAGAGGCCTATATCCAGCAGTGGACTGCGATAAGCTGAGTTGATGTTGATGAATATCTTTTAACCGTTATACGAACGAAACGAATAGCTGATTCAACCCCATAAAAATCCGCCGTCAACACTGAAAATATTTGCAACAAACAGAATCCAATCATAATTTCCAACAAATTACATTTTTGCAGGGTAGGTCGGGGTAAAGCAAACAGCCCACTCCAAACGCTACGACACGGTACCGACGCGGACACGGACTTAGGGGCATGAATTATTAATTTTCCATTTAAACCGGCACTGGCTATGTTTGCTTTGCTCCGATGTCCCCCTATTGACTTTATCGCTATTCGATGGTGGGGGAATTAATTGCGTAGCGTTCGGGAGTCGAGAATTTCGAGACTGATCAATTTCGATTGTAGCTTTTAGGCCTCAGAGTGGAGAGTTCGAGGGATTTTATTTTAAAAGTAAAAAAATGTTTTTTAAGAGTGAATTTTGAGATCAAGATATTGGTGAATTCAGTTCAGCTTTTAAGCTTTAAGATACGGAATTATTTAGCATAATAATGATAGGTTTTAAAAGTATTTTTTTTGTAAAAGATTAAATAGATTTGTGTGTTTGAGGCATCGACTATACAACCCAATTAATTAATAAATAAATAATAACTTCTTAGGTTTTCGCGATCACTACACATTATAATAAAACAAAGTTTAACCGGATTAAATCGCGTATATTATTTAAATTGGTTTCCCTGACGTTTCGAAAGCTTTGCAGCATTTCGTGGTCGCAGGTAGACTAAGATGACAAGCGTCTTTACAAATATTTCTAAATAATTATTTTAATCTACCGTACAATATTATTAATTAAAATCGTTTCGATGCACGCAGTAATCACTCACAATATCATCATCTTTTACAGTGTTGTGTGCTGTTAAATAAATAAATATTTTTTTATCCACAAAAAGTTTTACATCAAATATCTGTAAAGTCCCTGACTTCTGAGCTAGGTACAAACCTGTGTTACAGAAGTCAGTGTCTTCTCCCATTAGTTTAACACAAAAAGTGAATAATAATTACAGTTTATTAAATGTATTTGTGATGTGGACTATGTGTTGCGTTTGTGTGCGTGTGTGAGCGGTATTCGTGTTGGTGTGGTGTGGGTGAGCGTGAGTATGAATGTGGGTGAGTGTGGGTATGAATTGACCACTTATGTTGAATATAATGCGTACTATCATCAAAATCAATTCAGCCTATCTCAGTCCACTGCTGGACATAAGCCTTTCCAAGTTGCGCCTTCCGCATCCAGTCCCCCCAGCCTCCTTCTTCACGTCGTCGGTCCACCTGGCGGGGGGGCGCCCTACATTGCATTTACCGATTCGCGGTCTCCACTCAAGGTCTCGTCTGCTCCAGCGGCCTTCGATACGATCCTAAACGCTATGTTGGTCACTCCAGTACTTCTCTGCATACTATAAATTCTGTCAACTAGCTGAGGTACGAGGAAGCGAAGTACTGCAATCCTATTAGCGCTATCAAGGCGGCTATTGGTTATTTACTAATGCTGAAGTATTTATGGTTCTTATAAGTGGTCGAAACTGATTTGAAGTTTTTAAGTGGCGAATAGTGGCGACCTATATCAGATCTATCAGTCAGATATGTTGTCAGACATCGCTGCATTAGTCGCCTGTTATGAGGTGACCATTTGAGGTATCTATTCTGCAGTTTTGTGAGTAATCAAGGTGTGCTTGGTCGAAAAAATTGGTTAATATTTTCCTTATGCCACACAGCATTACATCAAAGTAGAGAGAATGCAGCGAAATACTCCGTGTAATTCTACCACAAATTCCAAACATTCGTACCGAGCAAAAGCAAAGCAAGAGGGACTTGGAATAGTTTTTTAAATAGTAAATCAGACAGTCTGTTTTCCTTAGAGTTGCACAATGGAGATATATATAAGAATTCCGCGAAGCAATTTCCGGTTCTAAAATTCGAAATTAAAGCTGCAAAAGAAAACTTACAATCTCTATTCCATTTTGGCCCAGCTTCTCTCTCTATTAAAATTCTGAGGAAATTTGGGTCGAAACTATTAAGAAAACATGTGCTCACTTGAGTTAGGTACTTTGAGCTGTTAATACATTTAATTTTTTAACTTGATATGTTTTATAAAACTTTTACAAGGTGTATAACTTAAGTACTGAAGCTCTGGCAGAAAAAATCCTGTATAGGACAGCTTGTATTGTAATAACAGACCAGTAAGACTCAACACACACTTGATGGATACCCCGTTCACCAAGCTTATGAACTAGTACTGCATAAGAGCCTAAATACTGCATAATAGCTGCCAATCGGTACGTCATTCCGTCAGCAAGATGCACTAATCATACCACCAAATTTTTGAACAGACCAATCATAACGCGCCGTCCCCTTGTCCCCGGCCAACATTTTACGATTGTGTTTTCATGTTAAACTTTGTTAACATAATACAATATTATAATTAATAATGAATATTCTATGTTATCTAAGCGATAAGACCGCCAATTGTTAGTACTGCGCTCATGTTTGTTATAACTATATTTTTATTTTTATGATGTGCAAACAATAAATTATACTCTATCTATCTATCTATCTATCTATCATCATCATCATCCTCCTGCCCTAATCCCAATTTATTTGGGGTCGGCGCAGCATGTTTTTTTCTTCCATACATCTCTAACAGCCGTCATCTCCGTGTTCACTTTCTTTCTATTCATATCATCTTTCACACAATCCATCCATATTTTCTTCGGTCTCCCTCTTTTCTTATAGCCATCAACATTCATACTTAAAACTTTCCTCGTAACATGCTCCTCATTCCTCCTCATCACATGTCCATCTATCTATCTATCTATCGATTATTTACATAATCATAGAAACTTAATAGTATTCAATTTCCATAAATATTTAATTCTGCCACAGTCAATACAAACGGACGCCATATAGTTTTCCAAACGGAAAACTAGATGGCGTTGCACGGTACAGTTATACAAATGTAAACCTTTAAGTGGTAGTCTCAATCGAAGGTTTAATAAATAATTCATGTACCTACGTCTTTCTCGTGTCGTTGGAAGTAAACAAACCTTACAACCTTGCGAGTTGTTCTTTGTAGAAATGTTGTTTTAAAGGTCTGCAGGTATCAAAATATTATGGTTTTAGTTTACGATGCATTTAGCGCAGTTTGTTGTTTTAGCAAAAAATATATTATAGATGCCACAAAAAAGGAGGATCTCCTTTAAGGTTTTTTTTTCTTAAGAAGTATTAAATCGTTTTGCTAAAAAGATAGATAGTTATTTTTGTAAACTATTTTTACTATTTTAACGCATGGGCGCAATTATATTACTATCTTTACTTTTATTTTCTAAACAAAACATAAAAATACAAATTATAATTTTGATCGGCCGACAGATGAAATAACATAATTTATTTTTGCAAATATATACAATTAGTAATGTAATTTTATGTAATTATAAATGTATACAACGTGTTTATCTTTCTTTACTTGCACATATTTTCCCTCCTAAGGTTGTCTGGAAGAAATCGCCTTGAGCGCTAAGACCGCCCATTGTACATGTGTTCTATATAAGTCATATATATTGCTATCTTCTTTTGTGTACAATAAAGAGTATTTGTATTTGTATGGCATTGTATTGTACAACGTATAAAAATTTTCAAGTACCTTGCAATGATTTCCAAGGTATTAAAAGTCGTCTAAAATAAATCGTCTTGTTTAACTGCATAGAAGTAACGAACTCAAAAACTAGATGGCGCTGCACAAACACAAGTAGTCTCAATCGAACGCTATATTAATAATTCATGTGTCGTCCTACAGTCGGGTCGTGTGGTTAAAATAAACCTTTCGCTTAGAACTGCTACGTTGGAGCTCAACTTTCGCATTGTTTTCGCTTATAAGGTACAGAAGAGGATGCGAAAATATACACAGTCACATGTCTTGCTTGTATTTTGGAATTTTGTGGGCTCGGCTTTGGGTCGACCTAGTGGTTGCTAATATATTTTAACCATGTTTTATTTAACTAACTTTCTTGTCTGTCTGTCTGTCTGTTCGGTACAAAATTTGAAAACGATTTAAAACCTAATTTTCCGATGAACTAGATATTTTAATATTAAACATAGATCAGAACTGGATGTCAACTTTCGTTTTTAAAACGTGGTATGTACTTAATATTAAATACCAACACATATTATGCGTCTCCTAATGATTTAGACAGAGTTAAATTACTTATGGATGGCACAAATTACTGCCATTTTTCTAGCATAGATCGTTAGGTCAAAGACCTGTACGAATCCATATGATTTTAAACTCTCTTTCTCAATTATTACACATGATTACACATTGTGTCACTTATTATTTCGATATTTTAATATTTATTTACCTACTATGTTAAAAAAAAAAATATTCGTGTGTTTAAAATGCTTCTATAGACTATTAATAACCAAGTTTTCATTTATTGTCGTATTGTCATCTCCACGTTGTATATATAATGTTTATCTATTTGAAAACATGTAGGTATCTAATGGGAGTAATAAGGATAATAATAACAGCCATCAGCAGATCTCCCGCGCAGATGATATTTCGATCACAATTGCATCAAATTGGGTCGGGCTCTCCTGCTGAGCGACAAACATATGAACTAAAGTTTACGACACGCATGTATTTCTTAAGGATAGGCAGAAGTATATTGCTATTACTGCTACGTCTTTAATGATAAATTGTAGGGTATCTCAAAGAAGTAAGGAGTAAAGCAATAAAAAAAATTACACCAAGGAGGTCACGCATAAAAGCACCAAAATTAACAAACAGTTATCATCATCATTTCAGCCGAAAGACGTCCACTGCTAGACATAGGCCTCCCCCAATTAAGGGGGATATGCCATAATCGCCACGCTTGGCAGGCGGGTTGGCGATCGCAGTTGGTTGGTTAAATGCTCAGAGAACGCTGCTGCCCATCCTCTGGTGAATCCTTTAGTCGCCTTTTACGACACCCTTGAGAAGAGATAAGGGTGGTGCAATTCTTTATGTCCGGCACCACACGGACATTTGACCAACAAACAGTGAATTTATCTAAAAGGTAAAAAACAGAAAAAAAAAAAAATTGGAATATACAACGTATAGATGAAAGAAAACAAGGTTATTACTAGTCTATAGAAGCATTTTAAACACATAAATAAGTTGCTTACAGAAAACGAAAAAAAAAAAAATTTACTCAATAAGTATTAAAATATTGAAAAAACAAGTAACGGCGTTCATACGTTTTTTAGGGTTCCGAAGTCCTACAAGGAACCCTTATAGTTTCGTCATGTCCGTCCGTCTGTCCGTCTGTCCGTCTGTCCTAATCCTTTACAGCTTAATAACTTCTACAGTTATAAACATAAGTAAATGAAATTTTGTTAAAAAATAGTCTACATATAGATCTCAATTTTAAAAGAATAAAAAAATCGTTTTTACGTATTTTAGGGGTGGCGTCCATACATGTGAAATGGGGATGCAAAATTTTTTTTCGCTGCACCCCCTCGTGTGGGGTATCATTGAATAGGTCTACTAAAATGATGGTAATGTTTCATACACCACTTTTTTATCAGGTGTACCATCTGCGAAATATAGCCCACCAAAGTGGCTTGCAATGTGTCCCCCCCCCTGCCATTTCTAAACTATCCAACGTAGAAACTTATAATCTTCCAAATTGATAGACCTTTGTAAAAACTCTCTTTTAAAATTATTTCGAGTATAATGTGATTACAATTTTTTGAGTTATGGAGAGAAAACTGAAAAATACTTAAAACGTCCTAGTTCAAAGGTCATTGACCGTAGAGAAAAATGGTCATAGCAAATAATGCTGCTTTAGCTACTTTCTATTTGAAAAAATCACAAAAGTAACTTTGCATGAAACACTTCTTAAATTTGGCTTCTTGAATTTATCGCTAGATGGCGCTACTAACAACACGCTCTAAGTCGCGAATGCTGCCGATTATTGCAAAAACTAAAATAGCCATGATTAATATTCTATTTGATTCGTTTGTAATTACACCTACTTAAGGAACCCTATAATACTGAGCATGGCCCGACATGCTCTTGGCCGGTTTTCTTTAGACGTATCACTAGCTAAATCACCAGTACTCACATAACACGCTAAGCTGCACAGTGCTTCTCATCGGACTGTCTCGCTGCAATGCTTCGTGTCTCGCTTCGCAAGTGAAGTCAGCGTAGTCATCGTCTGCTGTAGCCTTGAATTGGACCCTGTAGACAAAACATCAGGTTTGAAAATCAGTTGCTCTCAAGAATGATCCTGTAGAAAAGAGGATATTATCGTTTTTAAATGGTCAAAAAATAATTGCTGGCTGTTTACATCAGAAAAAAATCGATCAAGTGCGAATCAGACTCGCGCACAGAGACATGACATTTACCGCTGTACTACCAGCGGTAAATGTCATGTCTCTGCTCGCGCACTAAGGGTTCCGGTACCACCATTACATTATCTGTGGTACCACCCATCGATCTGATACTCTAAAGAACTAGACCAATGCAGCTAAAATAAACTTTTCTGGCTTCCAGAAAGCACATGTATACGAATTATATATATCTAAGCTCGCCTACTTAAACGACATCGCACAGCTGTCGGGAATAGCCCCATAGGATACGATACAGCGTAATAATATGACACGGCTGGCGAGTCGAGCAAAATAAAGACATACATTTGTATTCTTTGCCTAAAGAATTCAATTAAGAAGATCGAAAAGCATAGATTCTAAATCCTGCGAGGTAATTTAAAAAGATTAAAACACACTATTGTTATAAGACATGCGTCAAATATCTCAAGTCTCTAATAAAAAACCATCCAAGTGTGAGTCGGACTCCAGTAAGGGTTCCATATCACCCATCGACCTGATACCCCATAGAAACTGATTTAATTTAATGAGTTTATCAAAAGACATCAACGACGTACGCGAAATGTGAATTTTTGCATCTCTTTCTTACGTAGGTACCACCACATATGTCTATGTTTGCCCTATTTTAGTATTTGTTGCTAAACTACATAGTATAAACTATAATCAAACCAAGTTTGACGTTGGCATGTATTACCGTTTTGAAGATAGAGCAGGAACAAAAGCGATGAAAAAAATGCATGTTTTTGGAGGTTTCTTGTATGGGGACCCCCTTTTGTTTTAAACTTTTTTTTGTTTTTAGTATTTGTCGTGCTACTCTTTATAGTAACACATATTCTTTGAAAATTTCAATTGGTTATCTATTACCGTTACAAACATACAGCCCTGTGACAGACGGATGGACGGACGGACGGACGGACAGCGTAGCGACAGTAATAGGGTCCCGTTAGCACCCTTCGGGAACGAAACCCTAAAAAAACTAACGATACAAGAAAAAGATGTTTCGTCATCGTTTTATTTGCTAGGCCTATTGATGCGAGGGGAGGACAGCAGTACGTGGTGGTTGCGTGCTACTGTGGGGGAAACAATATTATTTTCCCGAGACGTGCCAAAGGCATAGCACTAGAGGGGCACCGGCGCGGTCCAATGGAGTTCCCGGAGCTCCTCTATTTTGTGCAGAGGATGGCCACCGTGTGGTTTTAGTCGGTAAGAGTCCGACATACCCCTCCGCCGTCCCCAGACGGAGGGTATCCATGAGGAATTCCACCCGAAAACAAAAACAAAAAAAAATTCATCCCCGTTTCACATGTATGGGCGCCACCCCTAAAATACGTAATCAAGATTTTTTTATTCTTTTAAAATTGAGATCTTTATCTAGACCATTTTTTAACAAAATTTAATTTACTTATTATAACTGTAGAAGTTATTAAGCTGTAAAGGATTAGGACAGACGGATAGACGGACAGACGGACGGACATGACGAAACTATAATGGTTCCTTGTAGGACTAAGGAACCCTAAAAAAGGACTACAAATGCGAAGTTATTATAAAAAAGCTATAATTAAGAAAAAAACCAAAGGAGGAAGGTGTGGTAAGTCCTAAAACTTTATTGTTTGTTCCAAATCACAGACAGTAAAAAATATTGACGTAGTGCTGCAAACAATCATAGTGAAGCCAAAAAAACCGTATTCCTTCGTGTACAGTGTACAACCAGCGCTCACGGTCACACCATACACCAGTGGCCTGATTCACAAACGTTCGAAAATTTCCGTTTCCGAGGTGAAATTTGACCGGTAAACGAAACAAAACGACCACTTCCTGCAACCACGAATGATGCAAAGCATTCGAAACATCAGGAAAAGCAATTTTAATAATAATACGCGATGTAATCCGGTAAAACTTGTTTTATTACGAAAAAAAAAAAACGATTTGAGAATCGAACGCATTCGGAAACGCTATTCATAGTTCTTTAATTTTACATCGAGTGCTTTCTGACAGCAAATGGCTCACGGGAGAGTTTCCATGAATTTCGCGTTGCGTTTCCGAATCCGTTCGGTTCTCAAATCGTTTTGTTTCTTACTAAAACAAATTTAACCGAATTACATCGTGTATTATTATTAAAATTGGTTTTCCTGACGTTTCGAATGCTTTGCAGCGTTCATGGTCGCAGGAAGTGGTCGTTTTGTTTTATTTGCCGGTCAAATTTCACTTCGGAAACGGAAATTTTTCGAACGTTTGTGAATCAGGCCACAGAAGGATATTTGCTTTAGCGATGCTTATCGTCCAGTAGCCGCGACATGTGATGTGTACTGAGAGAGGTAAGCACGGTTTTGAGGTGCATGTGTGTGCGTGAACGCTGGTTGTACACGAAGGAGCAGTTTTTTGGCTTCATTATGATTTTTCGCAGCACTTCGTCTAATTTTTTACTATGTTTGTGTTCCAAATATGATGTTTAAACTAGCTTGATGTTTTATTAGCATTGATTTCAATAATTTTTACCGTGAGATTCTTTGAATAAGTCAGCAAATTAATTCTGTACAGACATCTTACATGTAGTTGAGTTTCTAATTTTTCACGTAAGATGGCGAAGAGAATTTACACTCACTTTATTTTATTTATTTATGTACATACAACACATTTTACTATAGATAACATACAGAACAAACACTTGAGTACAAGCACTGTACTTACTTATTTATTTTATACTTTTGATAATCCCACCCACGAACCACGATCGGTTCCCATTCTTTTAGTCCATCCAAAGGTTGTCTGGAAGAGATTGTCTTGTGCGATAAGACCGCCCTTTGTACTTGTAAAATCTTTCTGTAAACTACTGTCGTTGTATTCGTTTGGTGTATGTACAGTAAATAATGTAATTAATCATCATTTCAGCCGAAAGACGTCCACTGCTGGACATAGGCCTCCCCCAAGCATCGCCACAACGACCGGTCCTGTGCCTTCCGCATCCAGCGGATTCCCGCGACCTTCACCAGGTCGTCGGTCCACCTTGTGGGGTGCCTACCCACGCTGCGCCTTCCAGTACGCGGTCACCACTCCAGAACTTTACTGCCCAATCGGCCATCCGTTCTGCGAGCAATGTGCCCCGCACACTGCCACTTAAATTTGGCAATTCTTCGGGCTATGTCGGGCTAAGTACAAAATAATATAATATAAAAAGGCGTGACGCCTAAGTCAAAGTATTCCTTCACACCGCTGTGCCTTCCGCATCCAGCTGAATCCGCTGAACGTAATTAATAAATAATAATTATCAGTAAACTGTTATGATACAGAAAAGAGTTACAAGTTAGGCATATTCTTACCAACTTAACATGTACAAACATAAAACTAGCATGTTGTTATTTATGAATATAAGGGTGTAAAATATATGTACGGAACCGTTACTATGAAACGTGACTTCAAGCAAGTTGGTACAGATTCATGTTGCTACAGTAAATTTTCTATGAATATTATATGTTTGAGAAAATTCTTAGCATATATTGAGAATGAAAAGTACATGGGTTTGAAGCTGTTAGCTTATATGTAGCAATATTGTATACATTGCCGCTTACATAACTATTCGCTGTTATACTAAGTTCTGTTTTTTATTTATTTATTAATAAATCAACCGAAAACCAAAAACCAGCGCTGCAACATTTCGGTGTTGTAGCATATGCTGAGATGGGGGCCTTTTTTAGTCTCATACAGGCATGTCAATTTTAAGTTTATTGTTAACGTTTTTTTTTTTGACGTCCACTGCAGCTGGACACACCTGTACCTACCGAGACTGAAATAAAAAATGTCTTTCTTTCTTTAAATATGGACGAAACCCAATAATGTAACAAAAACAAAGCATAATCCAACAGGGTCTTCGCTGCATTTTAATAATAATAATAAATAGTTTATTTATCAAAAAATTACAGAAGTTACAAGAAATATTAGAGTAATACAAAAAAGTAGAATACCGTTGGGTTACAATTCTTGTATGTTGCAAAATTTTTACAAAATTTTAATAACCCTGCCTCCTAAACTAGAGTATCTTAAGAGAAAGTTTTTACACATGAAATTCTTAGAATATGATTTAAAAACACAAGTGTACAATGTTTAGGTATTTTCAATATACTTTTGAGTTTGTTTGTGTATTATTTGTGATGTTTGTTTGTTTGTTTGATTTTTGTACGGTATTATTATTATTATTTTTTGGTGACAATTTATAAATAGAATAGTTATAACATAATAATTATTTGTTAGAAGATTGTATACCAGCTGATTTTAGAATTGTATGTAGGTGCTATCGGCAAATTTTTCGGTGAACCACCAATAAGTCTATTATCGCTTGCGCTGTGTTTGACGGCAGCCGTAGGTACGTGTAATATAGCAGGATTCGTTCAAGGGACTTTGTCGACAAAGTGTATCACCGAGAAGGACCGTGACTGTACATTGAAGTTTGTTGTTTTAATTCCCTTTTAGGCATAGTTTAATCAAAAGACAGATATGTCTTTTTAAAAAGCTTGAACTAGTTTTTGAGAACATTATAAACAAATTATGCACAACGTCCTATTATTATTTATTTGATTTCACAAGTGTATCAATCTATTATCAATGTATATGTTTTAATAGATCAAGTGTCAAACTATTAAGTAGTAAATACTAATCTATCTATCTAAACATATCTCAAACTCACACTAAAACATAGTCACCACAATCCTAAAAAAATCCTCAAAACATGAACCTATTGTGACCACGCATTTAATTTCAGACGGGGCATGTCCCGTAATTCCCTCGCTGTCACTTGCGCGACATTCAGGATCCGGTTTAATCCAGTTATATCGGGTTAAATCTGCAATAATGCGGAATTTATTTCGTTGCAGACTCTGTGACTTGGTTTAATTGTGGTACACATGTTTAAGAGAAATTGAATTAGTTGTACTGTCTTTTGGAGACGGATTTTGGGCTTAAACTTCTGTTGGAAGTTTTTAGCTGTGGCTTTGGTTTTATTTTTTGGATGATCTCGGTACTAGCAAGTGCAAATGTCGCTGTGAAAACCTAGGTTTGTTTTCCTAGTTGAGAAAAATATAGCATAATAAGATAAATACCTATAGCTGGATTTAGTTGTAAAAAAACCAGTTGTTGTTCTAGATTATTATTGGATCTTGTGGTTTATAAAAAATCTCTGGTCTGGTCTGTAAGACCATGACCTTGGTCAACATTATACCAACTTGATATCTTCATGACTTAACTGAGTATGATACAGTCAGTCATGTAACTGTAATAAATAATGATTGCTCAGTTACAAAATTTTCTGAATAAAAACTTTACAATTATTATTTTTGCTAATGCATAACGAGATAACTGCATGAAGTCTTTAATGAATTTGAAATTGCTAAAAAAACAATACCGTTACTGAACAAATTATTACCTTTTTTAAATTATTTATGTAATCATGTAATTATAAGGCTAGTTCAGAAACATCCAAATTGCAACACTCATAAGTTAACACCCTATATAACATTATAATAAAACAAAGTTTAACCGGATTAAATCGCGTATATTATTTAAATTGGATTCCCTGACGTTTCGAAAGCTTTGCAGCATTTCGTGGTCGCAGGTAGACTAAGATGACAAGCGTCTTTACAAATATTTCCATTTTTTTAAAGACGCTTGTCATCTTAGTCTACCTGCGACCACGAAATGCTGCAAAGCTTTCGAAACGTCAGGGAATCCAATTTAAATAATATACGCGATTTAATCCGGTTAAACTTTGTTTTATTATAATGTATAGTGATCGCGAAAACCTAAGAAGTTATTACCCTATATAACGTCAATTTCTGAACGTAAATCTCTTCATAGATAATAACAAGGAACGATCCTGGCATGATAATGTCATAATTGACAAGCTTGGCAAGCGTATTAGTAATAGTAGTTTGATGTCAATAATGTAGATTGTAGGGTATAACAATGGTCAATCTACTTGACCTACATCTAGAAACCAGTCGTTTTATTTACGAATTATAGTAATTTTACATATTATTATTGTATAACTTTTGATATGAAAAGAAGCGTAGTCAGTATAAAGACTTGAATATTTATACGACATTGAAGATGGGATTATACGATCTGCAAGGTTAAGCTGCACTTGCCGCGGTCAGTCTGTGGATGGGTGACCGTTTCGTTACACATCGAGACCCCTCCGTGCCTCGGAGAGCACGTTAAGCTGTCGGTCCCGGTTGTCATACGAATATCTATGGCAGTCGTTACGGGTAGTCAGAAGCCTGAAAGTCTGACAACTGGTCTAACCTCCGAATGTCAGTATTACCCAGTAACTGGGTTGCGGGGGTCTGATGGCAGTCGCTCCGTGTAAAATACTGATGTTCAGCCGCATCTGGCTAGACTGGAAGCCGACCCCAACATAATTGGGAAAAGGCTCGGAGGATGATGATGATTGAAGATCTTATAAAATACACATTGGAGATACAATCAAAATTCTGTCATGTGTGTCAGGCAAATAGTAATTTAAATACTATAGAATTAAAACGTTTGAATATATTAGAATTTACTAGGGCGAAGTTGTTTATCGCCAATCCCTCGGGACCTGTTCATTTTCCCGGATCAAAAGTAGCCTATATATTAATGCGAGTTATTTTCTATCTGTATGCGAGTTATATTTGGAATCCGCTGGATGCGGAAGGCACAGGACCGGTCGTTGTGGCGATGTTTGGGGGAGGCCTATGTCCAGCAGTGGACGTCTTTCGGCTGAAATGATGATGATGATGATGATGATGATTTTCTATCTGTATGCCAAATTTCGTTGAAATCGGTTCAGCCATTCTTGAGTTATAAATGGTGTAACTAACCCGACTATGATTTTTTAACCGACTTCAAAAAAAGGAGGAGGTTATGTATTCGACTGGTTTTTTTTGTATCTAGCTATACTAATATTATAAAAAGGAAAGATTTGTTTTCAAGTTTGTAATCGATAAACTCTGAAACTACAGAACCGATTTTAATAATTCTTTCACCATTAGAAAGCTACTTTATCCAGAAGTAACATAAGCTACATTTTATTTCTGTATGCGGGCGAAGTCACGGGCAAAGTCTAGTACTAGGTATTTACAAACATTTCACGCAAGCAGACTCAGCGGCGAAACTTTTACCCCATAAATTGCTCTGAATTTCCAATAATCTACCTGAAAATGTAAACCAAACTATAACATTTAAATTCTATGCAATTTATAAAAAGAAAACTATATTAGGTACACACCTAATTTCACTAACCATCCCTACACAAATAAAATACGGCAGATAAAACAAGGGCGTAGCTGCCAACGCTACGTTTGTCAAAAATTAAAGCAACAAAATTGCGTTAAACATTTTTTGACAGCCGGACATTGTCATGTATCATGATACATGCTCATGGCGGATATTTCCCGTTAACGTTTATACTGCAGATTTTTGTGATTATCTGGGAGCAAAGGAAACTTTACTGTGTTTTAACTGATCGTCATGAAATTTATTATTATTATTATCAATATGGTGCGCGGTGGCCGTTTTGCGCGGATGTGACGCATAGCTTACCACACTTCTTGGCTCTGTATCTGTATTTGTTCTGTGTTCTTTTTGTGGTAATTTTGTGCGTCACTTTTGACACAAATAATTTTTTTTCTTTCTTTCTTTCTTATCAGTAAGGAGAAGAAGTCAATTCAAGAAATGGTACTGTTTAGTGGATAAGGTTTTTTATTGGATAGCAGCTTGTTAATACTCTAATAATTGGTTTAAAGCCAAGAAATCTACTATTTCACTTAAATTAAAACTAACTATAAAAATCACTACAAGAACCTTTTGTCAATGTCAAACAAGAACACTATGCCAACTTCTAGAGTCCAACTATGGCCAAATCGCAGCTGGCGTAGCTTATAAAGGCTCGTGAGGTGAGGTGGCGTGCAGTGTTCCGTATGCACCACCGAGGAGGGTGCGGCCGTCGCTAGGCCGTAAGGGGAGAAGGGGCTCACCTGCTTGTGGCGGGCCGGGACCTTTGCGGGGCGGTTGTGTGAATACTCACGGGTTCCCACGTCCCCGGCTAAGGTAGTTGAAGGAACACGGTGGTGGTTTTAGTCGGTATGATTCCTACACTGGGTCCGCCTACCCCGGGCGGAGTGCGTCCATGGGGATTTTTCCAAGGCAAAAAAAAGAAAAAAGTGGGGGCTCTATAGTTCCCGGCACGAGACGTGAGCACAAATTGTACCTCCGTGGTAGTCTTTTTCGTCACCGTATTCTAGTATTCCGTTTTCTAAGTATATTAAATTACGCATTATCATATATTTAAGCCAATGCATGTGCCAGTTTCTGGTCTGTTGTACTGTGAACAGAGATTTGACCACTCACGTAGTGGAATCTGTGCTCACGACTCGTGCCGGCAACTATACTTACGTTTGACGATATTCGATTAATAGTACCATTCATCACACTATTTGCTACTTCGGTCAACCATCGTTTCCATATCGCATAGGATGATCATGTTTTAATATTTGTGTCTCTGATCTCTGTTGATGAAATTCATGCGAATATAATCCACAGTCTATATTTATTATTCTTTTATATGTGCCTATCTTTACTGTGTGGGTATTAATCGGAACGAAAGTTCGTACTGCGTTTGTCTTTCGTCAAACGCGAGTAGACCCCCCGGTGAGGTAGACCATTTAGGATCATAATAAAACCCCACAAATTCGCTCACAAAATCACACACACTACACATTTCTTGCTCCACATTGTAACTTGCTTAGGTGGGACTACGAGAAACCGACTCCGTAATAAATTCAGTGCATTTTATTAATTTTCAGCAACGTGACATTGCAGCTAGCACGGAAACTCGTAGTTTGTAGATGTTAAATAAACCAAAACGAAAACTCTTTTTCGGCGAACTGAATTCAAATGCGAGTTTAAAGTTATTAAACTAATTTTATGGTATTTATTACTCAATGACTATGGCGTATAAAAGCCTGGAATGGTAGTTTACTGATGATTAGCGATGGGCGTTTGTATCAAAAAAGCATTCGAATGAATCGATAATTATGATTACGCACATTCGAATATCGATTCATTCGTCTCCACGAAACATCATTCGAATGAAAACTGACATTCGAATAAAAACCGACGTTTATTTTAAACAAAACGACGCAAAGGCAAAGGGTGAGCGCGTAATGCTAGGGTACACTAGGACTGCAGCCGCGAAGATGCATTGATTCGATTCATTCGTTCATTGCGGTGCGGTGGACGGTGGAATTACCATATTAATAATACACGCGCGCTGCGTCTCCACGACCGATAACAGTCGACCAATATTCGAATAATTATGATTGTAATTCGAATTTATTCGAATAATCCTAACATTCGAAAGATTAGATTAATAAAATTGTGGTAATAATCACCCATGACACCCATCGCTACATTTTGTCGACAAAATCCCTTGAACGAATCCTGCTACATTACACGTACCTACGGCTGCCATCGAACGTTGAGTGCAAGCGAATTTAGCCTTAGAGGTGGTTCACCGGAAACATTTCTGACTGTAGGTACCTATGAAACAGCTCTGTTTTTTTTTCGCAATTTCAGGGTTGCTCCCATACTAAAAGTTGTTCATAATGATGAGTACAGTCACCACTTAAAAGGATCTCAGCTTATAATGCTACACCTTATACAATATACAAGGTGTTATTAAAAATACTGTAAACCTCGGGGTCATTGTACTCATCAGTACGAACAACTTTTACTAAATAATAGGACCAACCATGAAATCGTGGAAAAAAACAGCTGTTCCCTACATTTTGTCGACGTATGTGAACACAAATGTAGGGCACAGCTGTTTTATTTTTTGTTAAGAGGTTTAGCATTAACTAAGAATTAGGTTGTTCTTGAGCCCTTTAAAACCTCGAACAACATAATCTGTACACAAGAAAAGTGTGACAAACTAAATAAATAACTGTTATACTGTTACATTGTCATTCGTAGCGGGCATCAATTTAAAAGTTCTACAAACTTTTGTACTGTCATATGTCTGAGTACGGAGTTATTTTGAATGGAAGCGGTACATATTTTCATGTAACTACGTACTGTTTTGACTGTACTAGTAATTATAAAGAAAGAAAGAAAGATTTTATTTGGCACAGGACAGTGATAGCACAACAAATAACATTAAATAAAGTACTAAAATAGATATAAGTAAAACATGAAGTTGCTCCGGCATGCCCATGCCAAAAGGGTCACCAACTCAGCATGTGCTGGCGTTGAACGTCCAGCGCGTGTATTATGTTTTACTTCGTTGTGTAATTGTTTTTTTTTCTGGTAAATAGATACCATGACGATAAGGATTTGGAAACTAGCTATGCTTGGAGTCTTTCTGAAACTCTTAAGGATTGAATCCAGAACAAGGTGATCCAATAAAGAACGGAAGTTATCGACATATCCCAAAGGATCAGCAAGCTGAAGTAGCAGTGGGCCGGCCATATTAGCCGAAGAACCGATAACCGTTGGGAGAGAAGTGTATGATATTGTATATCAAGGTGTAATTGAAATAAATGAAAACCTTTTAAGGGCTCATTGTAGTCCTCATTATGAGCATCTATTGCTACAGGACCAATCCAGAAATCACGAAAAAAATACTGTGTTGCCTACATTTTGTTGAGTTATGCGAACAGAAATGTAAGGAGTAGCGGTTTTTTTTCGCGATTTCTGGATTAGTCCCATAGTAAAAGTTGTTCATAATGATGAGTACAATGACCCCTTTAGAGGTTTTCAGTTATTTCAATCACACCCTTGTATAATATTATTGAATATATTATAATCATAATTGAATAGTATTTGTGCTATTATGATATTCAATCAAAAACATTGAAACGTAGTTCCTTAATTTAAAAAAAAAATCTTCCGCTTGTAAAATTATTACCTAAAAACAGAGTTACAAACTCAGATATCTTAGTCATCGACATGAGATTTGTGGCCCTAAATATGGCCACGAAACAGTTAAAATCCTAAAATAAGGCCTACGTTGATCAGTGAATTATTGATATTATGATGCTGTGTCAAAACAAAATGGCTACCTACCTTTAACCACTTCCATTAAACCTATACACGAAACAATTACCAAAACATAATTTGCATGTTTGTCATGTTACAATTCTGTTTGACGAAACCTCTCGCTGAAAACATTTCAGTTTTAACAATTTTCATGAAAAGTTCTCATCGTTACCAGTTTGATATTTGTTGAAATGGTTTTTCATGTTGTTTCACGGAAATTAAGGATACAGTGGAAAGTACAAGTAAACTTTTAAAGGCTCCAACACAGCTGCGTTGATGTTGGTCGATATTATACAAAACAATACACAAAACTGACTGACTCGTTGGTCTAGTGGTTGCAAGCGCGACTGCTGAGCGTGGGGTACTTACTGGGTTCGATTCCCGGGTCGGGCAAAGTGTTATTGGGTTTTTTCATTAGGAAATTCTCAGTAGCAGCCCAGAGTCTGGATTTGTGCATTTTGTGCCCGGTCAATGGCAATAGGCTCGCCCCCTATTACATGGGACTATAACATAACTGGCGAAATGTGGGTGTACTATACACCTCTGCCTACCCCTTCGGGGAAATACAGGCGTGATGTTATGTTATGTTAATACACAAAAACAAATCATAGTGAAAGAAAGAAATATCAATTTATTTATTACTATGAAACAAGTTTAACGGTGGTCGCCTATACCGCAAAGTTTGAAGACAAAGGTCTACAACCAGTGCGTTCTGCCTGTCGTGACTTACGGTGCCGAGACGTGGAGACTGACAGCTGGCCTAGTCCACAAATTCAAAGTCGCTCAACGAGCTATGGAGCGAGCTATGCTTGGAGTTTCTTTGAAGGATAAAATCCGAAACGAGATTATCCGGAGAAAAACCGAAATGACCGACATAGCTTGTAGGATCAGTAAGCTGAAGTGGCAGTGGGCTGGCCATGTCTGTCGAAGGACCGATGACCGCTGGAGCAGATGAGTCCTTGAGTGGAGACCGCGAATCGGCAAACGCAGCGTAGGGCGCTGCCCCGCCAGGTGGACCGACGACCTGAAGAACGTGGCTGGGGGGGACTGGATGCGGAAGACAGAGGACCGAGTGTTGTGGCGCAACTTGGGAGAGGCCTATGTCCAGCAGTGGACTGCGGGCTTAGTTGATGAAGTTTAACGGGATTACATCGCGTATACAACAGGGATTTGACAATACGACAATAAATGAAAACACGGTTATTACTAGTCCATAGAAGCATTTTAAACACAATAAGTTATTTATCGAAAATTACAAAAAACAGTTTTTTGGACAATATAAATATGAAAACGCCGAAATAATAAGTAAAACCATTTGTAATCATCTGTAATCATTGCAAATGAGAATTTAAAATCATATGGACTCGCACAGGTCTTTGTCCTAAAGATCTTTGTCTACAAAAATGGTCCTACATTCAAAATTAATGACGACCTCTGTGGTCAAGTGGTCTGAGTGTTGGACTGCTGATAACGAGGTCGTGGGTTCGATTCCCACAGGACACAAATATTTGTGTGATGAACATAAGTGTTTGTGTTGGCTGGGTGTTGCTTATGTATTAAAAGTATGTATTTACAAAAAAAATGTATATAAGTATTACATCCATTGTCTAGTACCCATAATACAAGCTCTGCTTAGTTTGGGACTAGATGGTGCTTTGTAAAAATGTCCCAAAGATATTAATTAATTAATGAAATTAAAATAATTTCCTGTGGCTAAGCTATTAACGCAAAAGCGGAAAGCGCAGGACCGGTCGTTGTGGCGATGCTTTGGGGAGGCCTATGTCCAGCAGTGGACGTCTTTTGGCTGAAATGATGATGATGAACCTATTAACTGGATTTGATTGATTTTTTGTAAACGGCCAGAGAACGTGATACTCTGTACATGGTTTTATTTAATGTCATATTGTCATATCCACTTCGTAATATTTAAATTGGTTTTCCTGACGTTTCGAAAGCTTTGCAGCGTTCGCGGTCGCAGGAAGACTAAGATGACAAGCTATACAAAACAACGACGTAGACGTAGATGAAGCGAAAGAGGTGTGTCAGGATCGTAGCAGGTGGAAATCCATAGTCTCTGCCTACCCCAATGGGAAACAGGCGTGATAATATGTATGTATGTACGTATAAAACAAAGTCGGGTTAGTTACATCATTTATAACTCAAGAACGGCTGGACCGATTTTAATCAAATTTGGCATACAGATAGAACATAACCCGAGGGATTCGCGATAAAAAACATTCACGCGAGCGAAGTCGCGGGCATAGGCTAGAATAAATAAAAAGTTAAAAGGAGATTGGTGGTGGAATACGGCCTAAATACTACTATTCTGAGAAGAGGCTCGTGCCCAGCAGTGGGACAGTAATGGGCTTATAAATTATTCTAAGCCAAGAAAGGAGATACTCGTAACCTTTGCCAGTACCAACATATTCTTCTCCAAAACAGAATTAGCCGGGTAAATGACATTATAATTTCTACCCATAGGGTCTGAAATTACGCTAGAAAATTACGGTGCTAAACGCCATCATATCATGGCGGATAAACATTATATTAAAAGCAATGGTTCCGTAGGCAAAACTAATTTGTTCTACGACAATTGCTGTCAAAATTTGACAGAGGTCACGTTGGGGTACAGAGGGAATATTTTAATATTTCTTTATGAATATGGATAATATTAAATTTTTAATAAGGTTTTTTACTTTGTTTTTGACGGTATAAATGGCTTCTTTTAATATTTTTTGGACTTGTTGCCAAATAATTCATTAATGGAGGAAAATTAAGTTGTTTTACATTTATGATCGTAATTAGAGTAAATTAAGTTGTTTTACATTTATGATCGTAATTAGAGTAAATTAAGGGGCGTTTACATCTTGCTTGCAAATTGTATATTTTAGGAAGAAAAACAACACATTTCATCGTCGTTAGATAAATAGATATAGATATCATCATTATCATCATCATCATTTCAGCCGAAAGACGTCCACTGCTGGACATAGGCCTCCCCCAAGCATCGCCACAACGACCGGTCCTGCACCTTCTGCAACCAGCGGATTCCTGCGACCTTCACCAGGTCGTAGGTCCACCTTGTGGGGGGCACCCACGCTGCGCCTTCCAGTACGCGGTCGCCACTCCAGAACTTTACTGCCCCATCAGCCATCATTTCTGCGAGCTATGTGCCCCGCCCACTGCCACTTAAGCTTGGCAATAAAATAAAATAAAATATAAATAGATATACATAAGTGTTTGTGTTGGTCTGGGTGTTGCTTATGTATTATAAGCATGTAATTACAAAAAAAAGTATATAAGTATTATATCCATGTCTAGTCCCCATAGCACAAGCTCTGCTTAGTTTGGGACTAGATGGTGCTGTGTAAAAATGTCCCAAAAAATATTTATTTATTTATTCATATAGGTATAAATTCTACAATATGACTTTGCCCCACAAAACCGTGTTAACGGTTTGACTGTGGAAACGAGTCTCCGTATAATAATCGAACTATAAACCTCAGACCAAGTAAAAACTCATAAACTAACAATATGCGAACAATTTTCAAATCTAGCACTTATCTTAATACACTGAAAAAAATAAAACGAGACTTTTTACTGTTCTTGTACAGTAAAAAAAAAACGGTTCCGGCAACTTATTTTTATGTTAAAATAAATGATTACTGACTTTATTTTCACTGTTTTTCAGTTAGTTTTACTGTTTTTCAGTTTGTTTTACTTCATTGGACAATAGGCTCTATTTTTACTGACCAAAGCGGTGAATATTACTGAAACCTGATTGGGTTTACCGAATTTTTTTCAGTGTAATATTTTTTTAAGTTACGCTTAAAAATGCGTTTATTACTTTTGTTATGCCCTCCGGCAGACTATTACTACTTACTAAGCCAGCCAGGAGGGGTCTCGATGTGTAACGAAAATGGTCACCCATCTATGGAGTGACAGCGGCAAGTGTACCTTTACCTCGCAGATCATATAATCCACGTGATTGGTACTTAGCCACAAGCCCTTCAAGTCCGTACTGACCAGTAGCAATATTTTTCACTGAACCCGAGAATTTAAGTGGTTTTAAGGTATGCCTACCTAACTAGGTTCCCCAACCGGTTTCGCCTGACGTCATAACTATCAAGGAGTATTGCTAGGACAGCTTTTTGTGCCTCAAGTCCTTATTGCAACTAGTTGTCAATTACTTGTGACGAGTTGATGTTTTCCTGTCTGAAGCGGTTTTTGTTGAATCTTTAAAGGGTTATGTTGAGCGGTATTTGTGTTTTTCAGTTTGTAGGAATGCTTGTATAATTTAATGATTTCTTAGGTTTTCATGATCACATTTTTACACATTATAATAAAACATAACATAATCAAGTCCCAAACGGCACGCTACTCTGTAAAAGATAATGACATTATGAGTGATTACTGCGTGCATAGAAACGCTTTTAATTAATAAAAAATTGTACTGTAGATTAAAATGATTTTTAGAAATATCTGTAAAGACGCTTGTCATCTTGGTCTTCCTGCAACCACGAACGCTGCAAAGCTTTCGAAACGTCAGGAAAACCAATTAAAATAATATAAAAGAAAAAAGAAAGAAAAAGATTTTATTCTTGCGCTCCATTTGACGCACACAACCACCTAATACTACAATACTTATACATAATACTTTACAATTCCATGACAAATTAGTACAGTATATACGCGATGTTATCCGGTTAAACTTGTTCAAGTTTAATTAGTTCACGTTTTTTGACCAGCTACCAAATTCTGTCATAGTTAAGGTAGTAAAACATTGTGCTACAGCTAGGGTATACATATAATGTGACAGACATTTGCCGCATTTGACAGGCATTTTAAGGCTTAGACCGCTTAGAAAATTTCATACACGTTGTGCGGTTACCGCGCTAAGACTGAAAATACTCTCAGTCTTAGCGCGGTAACCGCATTTTTACTCTATAACAACGAATAATACAAAGACCTCTGTGGTCTAGTGGTTCGAGTGTCGGACTGTTGATCACGAGTTTTCGGGTTCGATTCCCACAGGTCACAAATATTTATGTGATGAACATAAGTGTTTGTGTTGGTCTGGGTGTTTCTTATGTATTATAAGTATGTATTTACAAAAAAAAAAAGTATATACGTATTATATCCATTGTCTAGTACCCATACCACAAGCTCTGCTTAGTTTGGGACTAGATGGTGCTGTGTAAAAATGTCCCAAAGATATTTATTTATTTATTTTATTTTTTACTTTTTAGTTAAGGTTTTTGAAGTCGGTTTTTTGTTTTGTTAAAAAGTTTTTATTTCATACTTTTTAGTTGAAAATTGCGAGGGTTGATTCATAAATGTTTATATAACCAATTTAAGAATTTTTTTTTTATTAACCTTTGCTATCCCACTGCTGGGCAAAGGTCTCGCTCATGTTCTTCCAAACGTCCAATCACTATCGTGAAAAAAAAACACGCATATCGGCCAAGAATTCTCAGAAAAACGAACCAATGAGCAGATCATCTAGATAGGCAAAGCTAAAATAAACTGATTTATTGAAGCTGGTTAAAAAACTACTCAACCTAAGTCAATAAAATTTATATGGGACAACCGCGCGGACTTTCTCTACCAAATAAAAAAACAACCACGTAAATCGGCCCACAAATCTCGGAGTAATCGGTGTACATAAATGAAAAAAAAAAAAAAAAAAACCCGCGGAATACATAACCTCCTCCTTTTTTTGAAGTCGGTTAAAAAAAAGAGTATACACGCTGAAATTTTAATCGCTTATTTCCCAAAAAGGGGTCATTATACTCATCATTATGAACAACTTTTACTATGGGACCAACCCTGATATCGCGGAAAAAAATCAGGTGGTCCCTACATTTGTGTTCACTTAAATCGATAAAATGTAGGGACCACCTGATTTTTTTTCCGCGATATCAGGGTTGGTCCCATTGTAAAAGTTGTTCATAATGATGAGTATAATGACCCCTTTTCGGGAAATAAGCGATTCAAATTTCAGCGTGTATAAGTATTATAAATCCATTGTCTAGTCCCCATAGTACAAGCTTTGCTCAGTTTGGGACTAGATGGCGCTGTGTAAAAATGTCCCAAAAATATTTAAATTTATTTATTTTGAAAAGATATAAATTGTGGAAAGAAAAAATCGCTCACGAGCAGGATTCGAACCTGCGACTCCTGGCTCAGTACGCCAGTGCTTTAGCCACTAAGCTACCGTGAACACTGCTCGTGGTATCGAAATTATCCTCCACTATACGTCTTTGGGTGACGTCAGCGATATCTTATTAAGAAACATTTTTCCTTAATCGACTCGACTAACTTTACAGTTAAATCAAAGTGTTTTTTTTTTCTTTCCACAATTTATATCTTTAGAATTCGCTTCGCATGCGTAAAATGCGTTAAAATAATAAAATAATTATTTATTTTGATTTCTATGGAGTAGGTAAACACAGACATGTGTCTCGCACTTGGCCGGTTACATTTTATTCCACATACCTTGATACTGTAGTGTACCTCGTAGCCTTGGGGTTGCCGTTGATGTTCTCCACATTTTTATATTCATCCTTTGACACTGTAACAAAAGAAAACATAATTATAGTTTGGCTACACACAAACTACACACACAGGACAGCACACACAAACAAAAAGACTGCACAGCTTACAAATAAAAAGTTCAAGTCATCGACTATACAACCCTAATAGACGCCTATTGTTGAATATAAAGCTAGGAACAAATTATTAGACGCAACTTACAGTCGTGACCGTCGGTCGCGGCTGATGCTTTATCTAGTCAATGAAGTTACACCTACATGTGCAAACTGTCAGCAATAAGTTGCGGACGTAACCTTGAGCGCTCGGACGTCTGACGAAAATCTGGCCCGCCGGATGTTTCAATAAGTCGCGGACGCCTCAGCCGCATGCCGCATGTGCACAGTGATCGGTCGCGTCCGAGCGGCTGTCAGTCGCCAGCTGTCACTAATGACGCAGGAGCTTTGACGTATATTGTATGTTTTTCCATGGTATAATAAGATGTTTCACCAGGTAGTCTCTTCCCGTGACAGCTAGGTCACGTGATTGCCTCCGTACTACGTCATCGGCCGTGGAGCCAATAGCGGGCTGTTAGCGTGACACTTGTCAGTTTGATGTGCTGCATTGAATTAAGAAACCTATGGAAGTGGCCCATTCTTCTATATCCACCTAGTTTATACAAATATCTATTAAATCGTTATTGAATTATGAAACTATTCTTTGTCTCTTGTTAACCAACGTGTTATGTCGTCTGGTGAAAGAGATCGCATGCTATTTGTATATTCTCTGTTTGGCAACATCTTTACGGGATGTCAAAATACCTGCGCCACGTGGCAACCCCACTTACCCCGCAATGTGGCCCATAGTACATGAGCTGTCAAGTAAACAAACTAGGGCTGTTGATATTTTTTAAATATCAGATTTTCGGTCTATCGATATTTTTAAATATACAATCGGAGTTCGATATAGTGAAAAAAAAAAAGGTATTTCGATATATTGGCCAAATTTCATGATTCTAGGTCAATGCGAAGTACCCTATAGGTTTTTTATGTGAGTTTGCGAGTATCAAAATGTGACATAGCCGTATGATTGCCTTGACCTAGAAGCTTGATTTTTTATGTCCTAGGGACAGCTGAACTTAGTATTTGATATAATTGCATTATTTATTACTACTTGAAAATGATTTTCATCAGTACACATCTCTGGTACGAAACACGAGCATCGATATCGATACTTTTTAGTTTTGATTACTTACTTCCCTAGCTATGGCCACCATAACGGTGGCCCGGATATTGTAGGTATACCACGCTTATTTCGTAGGTATTACTGGTCCATAGGTACAAGTCAATGATGTGCTGCGACTTTGTGAAAATAAATTACCCGAGTCAAATGCATTTTTACATTTACTTGCTTCTATTAAGAATCACTTTTGAACTAGTAATTTTATACAGTTTTCTTTAATAACTAATTATATGAATAACACGAGATAACAAATAGTTAGGCTAGTTAGGAATTTATTTTATATTCATTATGAACAAAAATCTCCTTAAATATATTGAAGATATCAATCAACGGCAACACTGATCGTGACGTAGCTTGGAGGCATCGCGCTATCATTGGGGGAAGAGAATACCTGGTGAAACATCTTATTATACCATGTGTTTTTCTTAGTATTTTGCTTTATTTTGTTGTTTAATGCATCTGAATAACGTACAAAAATGTTATTAAATAACCAGTCAGTACTTTATAATTTTCTTTTGGCATGATAATAACATGTAGAAGCTGCTATCAATTCAATCATTTTTCTTTGCTGAACGTCATAATGCGCTGGCTAAATTCCGTGTAAGACGGTGAAACGTCCGAGTCACGTGACTGAACACGGCGTCTGTCACGATTGTGATCTAGGCCTAGGGTTATAAACCGAAAGAAAACAGTCGAGAGCGTTTGTATGGAGAAAAGACCCCCGCATTTCTTTCTTAGTGAAAATTTTCGTTCATATTATATTGGTTCAACAGTTTTTCAGATTCATAGTTACAAACTCAGAAGCGAGAACTACGGGGCTTTGTTCATTGACCTGTCAAATAAACTGACAGACATAAAAAATAAGGGTTCTATTCACCGATATATATGTACTACGTACTAGATGTGCTGTTCAAAAGAACAACATGGTTACACAAAGTTGTGGTTCCGGAGCCACACTGTCATCTGTCATTAGTTCACTTGACAGCTGTCTCGCGAACACACGTACATTTTATCAACGGTTGCGTCAACTGAATTTGGAACATGTTGTTTATATGAGATCGCGTGTCTATATATTGACGTCGTTGGTTCTATTTAAACCATATTTGCTTCAGAACCCCAAAATCCATTAACATTTTAAAATAACAAGACAACAATGTTAAAACTAACTACTAAACTGTAAAGGCGATCCCAGACATTAACATAACTACATATTTTAAGCGAGCGCTTTATTCCGGCGTTGTAAAGGTGTGATCACACACTAGGGGGCGCTTGTACTTAATTTAAGCTATCTAGGCACTGACAGTAGCCCGCTGAGAGTGTAGGCGGCGCATGTTTTAGAATTAAAGTTTCGGATAGAATAGGGACTGCGTTTTGGTGGATGGCGTTATAAAAAGTTTGTTTGAGATAATTCCTACTCAGTTTTTTAGGGTTCCGTAGCCAAATGGCAAAAAACGGAACCCTTATGGATTCGTCATGTCTGTCTGTCTGTCTGTCTATCCGTCCGTATGTCACAGCCACTTTTTTCCGAAACTATAAGAACTATACTGTTGAAACTTGGTAAATAGATGTATTCTGTGAACCGCATTAAGATTTTCACACAAAAATAGAAAAAAACAATAAGTTTTGGGGGTTCCCCATACTTAGAACTGAAACTAAAAAAAAAAACATCAGACCCATACGTGTGGGGTATCTAAAGATAGGTCTTCAAAAATGATATTGAGGTTTCTAATATCATTTTTTTCTAAACTAAACAGTTTGCGCGAGAGACACTTCCAAACTGGTAAAATGTGTCCCCCCCCCCCCCCTGTAACTTCTAAAATAAGAGAATGATAAAACTAAAAAAATATATTCATTACCATGAAAACTTCCACCGAAAATTGGTTTGAACGAGAGCTAGTAAGTACTTTTTTTTAATACGTCATAAATCGTAAAACCGCAATTTACCAGCATTTATTATTAAAACATCGATCAAAGTTACAACAAACTACAAGAACTTTAATATTATGCTACTTGCTGCTACGGAACCCTTCATGGGCGAGTCCGACTCGCACTCGGCCGATTATATTTGTAGTGTGGAGGAACGAGGTATCGTGTTCCTCCAACTAAAGGGAGGATCCTCCGACTAGGCTGGATCCGCGCCTGGCGGGCTACCACAGAGTACATTGTAATATACTGAAATAGAGACCAATCTTCAACCACAAAACAGGTAACCGCTTACTAGCGCCATCTGATACTTTCAGTGTGAAACTATCACCTAATCTAAAAATAAATAATGCGAAAAGAGGAAACGTTTCGTGAGGATCGAACGCACGTCCTATTTTTATAAATCAGACCACAGGATCGTACTGCTACGAATACTAATTACTTACCTGCGAATTTTAGCACTATAATCAACCAGTCAAAACCAATAAAAGTAGAATACTTTATTATTCAAAAAACAAAAAAAATGGCTCTGAAATAGATACTTATTTAATAATGTAATATTTCGTGAAAAATCAGTACAATTATCTCGTAAAATTAAATCTTAATCTCTTTGGAGCAATTATCCAATATGGGGTCATGTAGCGACATCTATCGAATATTGAATAAACTATTACAATATCTCGTTTCTTAAATTTGTAAAACCTGCCATCTATTACTTTTAGTCCGTAACAGTAACAAATATAATGCTACTAAATTAAAAACTACCATCTTACCTGTTATCTACAAGCATTCGAAGTACTACGTTTTTTTGCAGCGTTGTAAAAGCTGTTGTACCCGATTATTTGTTCTAAGATTGAGCACCCTGCGGGCTACTGCCCAACGGTTGAAGTTGGGAGCTTGTATATATGCTAAGTTCGTGGCATTCTCTTCATGCGTGATTCAGGAAGTTCTCTTGTAGAATGATAGATGTCGCTACTTTCCTCTCGTGCGTGATTCAGGATTGCTGTCGTAATTGACTGCGTCAGTTTTAGTTCTCCATGTAGTAGATAGATGTCGCTACAGTAGTTTAAAAAAAAAAGCAGTGCAGCTGAATATAAGAATTTCAAGATAGTGATTATCATCTGTTAGATTTATGAAAAAACCGGCCAAGTGCGAGTCGGACTCACGCAGTAAGGGTTCCGTACCACCCATCGACCTGATACCCCATAGAAACTTATTTAATTTACGAGAGTTCATAAAAAAGACATCAACGCACCGTGTGCGAAATATGAATTTTTGCATCTCTTTCTTACGCAGGTACACATACATACCACATATGTCTATGTTTACCCTATTTTTATTAATTGTTACTAAATTACTTAGTGTGCACTATAATCAACATATAGGTACAATAGTAGTTTTAATTGGAAACAAATTTGTTCCCCGTGAACAAATTACTACCCATTCTCGCCGCGTGGGTAGTATTTAGAGGATTCTGAGATGATTATACGTCATTTTAACAGCGAATGTAACCGGAAATTTAGTATACGTGGCGACGATACTGGATTTGTTTACTTTAACAAAATACTCAAAAGCAGCAGCTATTTAACTCATACGTAACCAGCCTATTACTACATGCATAAAAATTAATATAGAAGCCAAGCCTTATACACAATTTAGCCGGCCGGTTCTTAGACACAGAAAATCGTACGTGAATCCGTCGGTGTACGTGACGCACAGATCGCCGCGCTATGTGTGAGTGTACCACAGCAGGTCGCTTGTATGTAGATTGCTTGCTGCTTGCTTGTATGCTTTCGTATGACTTTTTATTCATTTGGTATTATTACTGTTAAATTTCTGGGCCTCTTCTCAGAATGAGAAGGGTTCAAGCCTTGGTCCACCACGCTGGCCTACTGCGGGTTGACGGACTACACACACATCGAGAACTGTATGGAGAACTCAGGTGTGCAGGTTTCCTCACGACGTTTTTCTTCACCAAAAAGTAAGTTCTAATCAAATATTATTACATTATTAATTCTACATAGTTTATGAACAATCTATATACAAATATACAATATTTACAACACAAATATAAAATACAAGTACAAAATAAAATTATATAAAAAGGCGTGACGCCTAAGTCAAAGTATTCCTCCACACCGCTGTCATCTTGAAAAGTGCCCAGAAGACTGGCAGCGTTGCCATGTTGAATGGCAACGCTTATTCTTTGGCCAAAGAACAAACCAGCCCTCTGGTCACGCGAAGTGTTGACCAGCCTCTTAGCGATTTCCTTGAAAAGGATGCGCGCACTTGGACCCTAATCAAATTCTATTTCATATTTTTTTAATAAATCAAATAGTAAGTTGATCCGTGTATGTCTTGCGATTTGGAGATTTTGTCAAGTCTTTTCTTGAAGCAGATTATTGTAGGTGCTATTATCACACTTTCATGGAGTTTATTCCACTCTGTGACTACAAGATTTGGTAGGAAGTGGTAGAAGGGGTTTCCTTTAGACAACGTTCTCCATAATTTTAAAAGATGTCAACGTAGGATTTTTTTTCTAATTGAGAGTGTACAAATTCTTAATTCCGGGAAAATTTTAACAACCAGTGAGTATTTTATACTTCTCAATTATACTTCCACTCTGTCTACGCTTTGCAAGAGAAGTAAGGCCAAGGTCTTGTGTCTTATCTAGGTCTTATCTATATGAATTTGAAAAGGTGTGGACCGGGTTTCTTCGAGAACTCATACCTTCCCGTATGGAAGGCAAGCGTTGCACCGCTGGCACACCACGGACACTCAATACAATATAAATGCTAGCATAACCTACTTAAGGAAGACTACGTCTGCATACGAACACACAAACACGTGTAGGTTAGCGATGCTCGCCACTCGTAATGCCGACTGGGTTCCAAGCACTTCTCAGTAGTTCTCAGAGATGGCGTGCTTGTATAGCGACAGGCTCCTAGGCGACAGGCGATTGATATCCATTGCAATATTGCAGTCCAATTGGCATCAGACTACGGGTGCGTGCGGGGCGCGGAAGGAGCGAGGAATCTTAAATTGGCGGGTGCAGTGAGTGGCCGTTCTGTACGTTAGTAGTATCAGATATTCTGTGCCGCTGGGCTACCACATTTTTTATCCCATGTGTGTTCCCTTATAAAATAGTTTAAAATTAGGAATATCCCGCGCACCGTGTGTATACAGTAGCAATGACGTCATAACGTAGTAATGCGTCGCGATCTCTGGCGCGTGAATTTGTCGAAATGCCGCCATTTTGTGCAGAATAAAGTGCTCTGTTACGTTAATGTTCTGTTTATATGGTACGATGAGTATTAGTTGCTCATTGCATGTGGTAGTTGGAATTTGGATGAAGATTCCTCCCTTTCAACAACATACCTTGGGGGATTGGAGAATAAAATAGTTTTCATAGTTAGTCTTAACGTCAATTAAATGATGAAGCATAAGTATCTGGGTGTAATATTAGATGCACCCGTGTAAGCCCCTCATGGCCCTGCGTCATCATCATCATCATCATCATTTCAGCCGAAAGACGTCCATTATCTGCGTCACAAGATTATTCATGATGACACCAGTTGATATAATTGTTCAAAATTCTTACTCAAAAATCAAAAAGAAAATGAATTTGAAGTACCTACCTACTCATTATTATGACACTTGAATAACCACTACATCATCTACATAACCAAAGCTTTTTTTACAAAATTCCTTCCACCTCAACTTGACGAAACGCACTTGTACAATCCAAATTCCGGATCAGTGCCAAAAATAATTAATTCCCAATAAATCCCATCACTACTGAGTTCGAATCTCGAAAGCCAATTAAATTTCTCCGTTTTAAATCTGTCAACCCAGCTTCAGTGTGGTCGTAATGAAAATTTTCGGTCCAACTTATCGAAAGTCAACGACGTGTATTGGACAGATTCGCTTCGACGGTATTAAATTAGTGCGAATCTTCGGAAATTCTGGAGCATATTGAAAATTTTGAGGGTACTTCGTTTAGGTTTTCGTTTTCAATAGTTCTCGCTTTTAAATTGTAAAGTTTTGGGTTAATTGTGTTCGTCATCTTTGTACTTTCCAGGTTTATAGTAATTGCAGGTCAATTATTGGCACTGAAATGTATGTATGTTATAAGACAACGTAACGTCGTTGTCTTATGTTAAAGATGGTTTCATAATATTTCATGAACTTTGGAACCTAATACCATGATTAATAAACCATCAGTGTTTCTTAACTGCTGTTTTATCTTCCTCCCTTTGTGTATTATACCCAAAGACATTTCAATACTGAGTATAATACCTTTATGATTATACCGTAGAAACTGACCAAGTGCGAGTCGGATTCACGCATTAAGGGTTCTTTACCACCCATCAACATGATACTCCACATAAACTGATTTAATTTACGAGAATTCATCAAAAGACATCAATGCACCGTGCGCAAAATGTGAAGTTTTGCATCTCTTTCTTGCGCAAGTACCACCACATAAGTCTATGTTTTCCCTATTTTTAGTATTTGTTGCTAAACTACATAGTATGCACTATAATCAAACCAAGTTTGACGCTGGTATATATTACCGTTTTGATAATAGAGTAGGAACAAAAACGTTGAAAAAATTCAAGTTTTTCGAGGTTTCTTGTATGGGACCCCTTTTGGTTTTAAACTTTTTATTTTTAGTATTTGTCGTGCTAGGGATCATAGCAACACATTCTGAGAAAATTTCAACCAGTTACCTATTACCGTTCAAAAGATACAGCACTGTGATAGACTGACGGACGGACGGACAGCGTAGCGAGAGTAATAGGGTCCCGTTTGGCACTCTTTGGGTACGTAACCATAAAAACGAAGACAAATAACAACCTACAATACGCAGCTAAAGAATCTATATCCGAAACTACCTTATCATTCGGACATTGTACAAAAAAGTAATTTCCTCTCCCAGACATTTCAAATAGTGTCTTCACGTTTTTGTCTGCGATATAAGTATTAATAAGTCTCAATGAGTCTCTATCTGCCATAAGCCCGCTATTGCGGCGACCACAAAAACTCCTTTCTGCAATAAATAGGAGGTTTGAAAACCGCAAAACGCTCACAAATGTCTTCGTAGTGAGATTATTTTAAAAGCGGCAGCGTTTTTTGCAGATATTTTAAGAAACAATAAAATTCCGATGTTGGCAGTAAAGTAAATTCAATGAAGCTAAGCTGAGGAGCTAACTTATTAGAAGGAATAGGTTTAATTGCTTTGGTATTAATATTGGACTGCCTCGTTTGTCTAGTGGTCGCAACCGCGACTGCTGAGCCTGGGGTCCTTGGTTCGATTCACGGGTCGGGCAGTGTTATTGGGTTTTCTCATTAGGATGTACTCAGTAGCAGCCTGGAGCTCTGGATTTGTGCCCGGTTAATGGTAATAGGCTTGCCCCCTATTACATGGGACTTATAATATAACTGGCGAAATGTGGGTGTACTGTATACTTCTGCCTACCCTTTCGGGGAAATACAGGCGTGGTGTTACGTAATGTTTTTAATATTTCTGATATTAAGGATTCTAAACGATACTGAAAACAAGAATTATTACAAAAGTAATATCTCTTAATACTTCTATGCATATTTAGCATTGGCCCAAAGACAGCAAAGTTCAGCAGAAGTAGTTTCCCGTTTTATCCATGGTATGTTGTATTTATGTTGTCTCTTTCGCCTATACCTTGGGGTATAAGTTAACAAAACGAGCCTTCAGCATCGGCCCTTTGATGGTTTCTGTATCTCTGTTATTGTTACTATTATCTACATTACATATATTTTTTTATATTGAGATACACAATTATATACGTGTATGAATTGCCTGAAAGAAAATATCAAATAGTAGATTTTACTGAGTATTCGTTGTGTACTCAAATCTTTATTATTCTATCTTAGATAGGTTCTATCTTTTTCGGCGAATTTAATGTTTACATCAGGACTGCTTTGTCTATCTCCGAGAAAAACAGGATTGACATGAACTTCGTTTTCTTTTGGACTGTACTTTAACTTAGGCATTATTTACACCAACGTCAGAACCACAGAAATAGATAGATAGAATGGTTGTAACAACAATTTTCCATGCGATTCATGCGTGGCAACTTTCGGGTAAACCAAGCCAAATTTTTAATTATAAAAAATTAACTTTAATCAAATTAACTTTACAGCTTTTGTTTCTGCAGTTAGAAACAGCACAATAAGGCATTTTCGCGGGTTTTTGTTGCAGTATTTACAGAAACAAGTCATAAGGCGTACTGAGAAATGTTTTGAAATGCCCAGCACTATGGTGCAGAGTGTTGGCACGCGCACCGCGCCTCTTTTCCATTCTATCTATCTATTCTGTGGTCAGAATTAACTTTTTACTTTCTTTCTTTGCAAGTTTATCTTAGAATATTAGTATATTATACATAACCAAAATAAAAAGATAATTCCTCATAGCTTCAGAACTGTTACCGAGATGCATATATCATCTCTTCATCTTCTTCGTTTTTTTCTTGCATGTTTGACTGCAGTAGTAATCAAGTGAACATGATTAAATTGTCACTCAACGTAAAATTGTCACTCTCACTAAAATTACAAGCCACATTTTCTACACTACTTATCAATCATATAACTTTCTCTACGTCTGATATTATTTTCATGAAAACATTATGTTATTGTATCTCCAATTCTCCATATATTACGAGTATATTTGCTTCACTTTCCTCAATATATTATCTGACGCTTCCGTACGTCACATCCTTACTATAGCCACATTATCCGTATCAAGCCACGGATACCTCATGTTGCTATGGTTTCCTTATGCAGTCGAAATAAAAACAACATAATCTTGTCCTTGGCAAAGTCTTGGCTACTTCTTCTTTAGCAATGTAAACCATAATGTAAGGAATCATGTCAAAACATAAATTACTAGCAGTCCCTTCATGTCAAACAGTTTCTCATTCCATCCACCTATACCTCGGTCACTAACTGGACTTAACGCTCTCCTGGATTCAAAGCCAGATTTTGATCTATTTGCGGAGGAATGGAAGATGATACTATCGGAATGTTTGAAGTACTGTGAGAAGTTTCTGTGAAGAATTTATAATCAATTTATAAATAATTTATATATATATATATATATATTTTTTTTATTTTTTTTAACTCACGATAGTTATTATATAAGAATTTATAAATGTGTTTGAAAATTTCTGAATCATATTTGTGCTTAAATAGCGTAGGTGATAAATAAATAAAAGTATGGGCAAATCGATAGGCTTCACCAATAAAAATAAATAAAATAAATAAATATTTTTGGGACATTTTTACACATCATCTAGTCCCAAACTAAGCAAAGCTTGTGGTAACAATCACCAATCCAACTGCCAAGCATGGCAATCGGTAAAATATTTACCTTTCCTTGGGGGTAGTCGCATGAGGTAGTTCCAATGAAGGTCAAGTTGCGATAAATACTTTACTTCTGGTACCAGATACGTAAGAAACAATATAATATACTACTACATACGACTGACCTAACTGATTGGCTGCGGGGAGACAAATCAATGCATCAGCAGTGTCGCTACAATAGAGTTCATTTTTTTTAGTTTACAAACAAATAGGTATGATGCAAAAGATTTTTTATGGTTTAGGATGCCAAAAAGAGCTACAGGCCCATCTGATATAAAGCGGTTACCAATGCCCATAACAATACCTAAATGGCGTTCGTCAAATTGAAACATGTTGATGGAAAGTCTCATGGGATTATAATTTCACCGGCACCCGTACGCACGGCAACATATCAAGCTATATATTTCTAGTATAAGCTGACCTTTCATTATACGGAAAGCCTATACATTGCAAGGTCAGCTTATACTGGATACGTATAGCTTGATTCACATCCATACACAGCCGTGTGTGCAACGAGTGTCAGAACATATGAATGCAAGCATCACTGTTTGGCAACAGAACTAGGTACGGTGGTAGTACTTCCGGGACGAGCTCTTTTACAAAGAGCTCTACAGTACTACAAGATTCTAACTCGATATCAAATTCATAGTTACCATTTTATCATCTTAGAAAGGTAGAAAGCCCTTGAATAAATAAATTGTTTCGTCCCTATCAAATATTGATCAAATAAAAGATTCTCAGTATTACAATATCTGCTTTATATTTTCTGAGAATCTGAAATCTTATTGAAGTGGATACGTAAGGTACATCCATAATTGAGATATATTCTAAATTGTTGCCATTTCAGTTGGTACTAAATATTTAAGAGTGTTACGTAGAGCTTCTAGTTTTTTAACCTGAGGTTTGACGAGAATACCTGCTCTGTAGAGAAATACAAGCAGGGGTCTGACTGTCGACATCCCTATACAATATGTAACAAAAACCGTGTTGTTCGCCTGTGAGGTACGTTATCATAATCGATATTCATACGTAAGGACACAACTCATTTGGAAAAAACTCTTCAATAAAAATAATCTAATTAAATATTAAATCATTATTAATTGTAAATTGAAAGTGATTATATATATATCTCAAAACTCACTCACTCAGTTATTATATCAATAAAAATAATCAAATTTAATATGAAATCATTATTAATTGTAAAATGAAAGTGATATAATCACTTTTAATAATGATTTAATACTTAACTTGATTCTTTTTATTGAAGAGTTTTTCCAAATGATTTGTGTCCTTACGTATGAATATCGATTCTGATAACGTACCTCACAGGAACAACAGGGTTTTTGTTAATTGTATAATATGTGTAGTAAATTATACCATCATTGACACGATAAGAAGTTTTTAACAAGCGCTTTTGGGTCTGCTTCCAATGTTGCCAGATTCGGCTTGGTGACAGTATTTTACCACGATTTTATGACATCGACAACAATACAATACAGTACAAATCCTCTTTATTGCACAACAAGATTACATTAATTTCTTAAATAACTACTTATGCGCTAGTGTACAACTGGCGGTCTTATCGCTCCACGGCGATCTCTTCCAGACAACCATTGAATGGACTGGAATGTCATGGAAGAGACAAAGGGTAGTTACCGGTGCACTTAAATGATATCGGAAACTTAACAACTTGACAACCCAACTTTAGTTAATGGGGCTCTTGAAATTTTTGGTTCCAACTTATTTCTCAAAACTAACTATGCTCCTTCGTGTACAACCAGCGCTCACGCAAACACAAGAACCTAACACCGTGATATATTGAAAAATATATTCATTACCATGAAAACTTCCACCGAAAATTGGTTTGAACGAGAGCTAGTAAGTACTTTTTTTTAATACGTCATAAATCGTAAAACCGCAATTTACCAGCATTTATTATTAAAACATCGATCAAAGTTACAACAAACTACAAGAACTTTAATATTATGCTACTTGCTGCTACGGAACCCTTCATGGGCGAGTCCGACTCGCACTCGGCCGATTATATTTGTAGTGTGGAGGAACGAGGTATCGTGTTCCTCCAACTAAAGGGAGGATCCTCCGACTAGGCTGGATCCGCGCCTGGCGGGCTACCACAGAGTACATTGTAATATACTGAAATAGAGACCAATCTTCAACCACAAAACAGGTAACCGCTTACTAGCGCCATCTGATACTTTCAGTGTGAAACTATCACCTAATCTAAAAATAAATAATGCGAAAAGAGGAAACGTTTCGTGAGGATCGAACGCACGTCCTATTTTTATAAATCAGACCACAGGATCGTACTGCTACGAATACTAATTACTTACCTGCGAATTTTAGCACTATAATCAACCAGTCAAAACCAATAAAAGTAGAATACTTTATTATTCAAAAAACAAAAAAAATGGCTCTGAAATAGATACTTATTTAATAATGTAATATTTCGTGAAAAATCAGTACAATTATCTCGTAAAATTAAATCTTAATCTCTTTGGAGCAATTATCCAATATGGGGTCATGTAGCGACATCTATCGAATATTGAATAAACTATTACAATATCTCGTTTCTTAAATTTGTAAAACCTGCCATCTATTACTTTTAGTCCGTAACAGTAACAAATATAATGCTACTAAATTAAAAACTACCATCTTACCTGTTATCTACAAGCATTCGAAGTACTACGTTTTTTTGCAGCGTTGTAAAAGCTGTTGTACCCGATTATTTGTTCTAAGATTGAGCACCCTGCGGGCTACTGCCCAACGGTTGAAGTTGGGAGCTTGTATATATGCTAAGTTCGTGGCATTCTCTTCATGCGTGATTCAGGAAGTTCTCTTGTAGAATGATAGATGTCGCTACTTTCCTCTCGTGCGTGATTCAGGATTGCTGTCGTAATTGACTGCGTCAGTTTTAGTTCTCCATGTAGTAGATAGATGTCGCTACAGTAGTTTAAAAAAAAAAGCAGTGCAGCTGAATATAAGAATTTCAAGATAGTGATTATCATCTGTTAGATTTATGAAAAAACCGGCCAAGTGCGAGTCGGACTCACGCAGTAAGGGTTCCGTACCACCCATCGACCTGATACCCCATAGAAACTTATTTAATTTACGAGAGTTCATAAAAAAGACATCAACGCACCGTGTGCGAAATATGAATTTTTGCATCTCTTTCTTACGCAGGTACACATACATACCACATATGTCTATGTTTACCCTATTTTTATTAATTGTTACTAAATTACTTAGTGTGCACTATAATCAACATATAGGTACAATAGTAGTTTTAATTGGAAACAAATTTGTTCCCCGTGAACAAATTACTACCCATTCTCGCCGCGTGGGTAGTATTTAGAGGATTCTGAGATGATTATACGTCATTTTAACAGCGAATGTAACCGGAAATTTAGTATACGTGGCGACGATACTGGATTTGTTTACTTTAACAAAATACTCAAAAGCAGCAGCTATTTAACTCATACGTAACCAGCCTATTACTACATGCATAAAAATTAATATAGAAGCCAAGCCTTATACACAATTTAGCCGGCCGGTTCTTAGACACAGAAAATCGTACGTGAATCCGTCGGTGTACGTGACGCACAGATCGCCGCGCTATGTGTGAGTGTACCACAGCAGGTCGCTTGTATGTAGATTGCTTGCTGCTTGCTTGTATGCTTTCGTATGACTTTTTATTCATTTGGTATTATTACTGTTAAATTTCTGGGCCTCTTCTCAGAATGAGAAGGGTTCAAGCCTTGGTCCACCACGCTGGCCTACTGCGGGTTGACGGACTACACACACATCGAGAACTGTATGGAGAACTCAGGTGTGCAGGTTTCCTCACGACGTTTTTCTTCACCAAAAAGTAAGTTCTAATCAAATATTATTACATTATTAATTCTACATAGTTTATGAACAATCTATATACAAATATACAATATTTACAACACAAATATAAAATACAAGTACAAAATAAAATTATATAAAAAGGCGTGACGCCTAAGTCAAAGTATTCCTCCACACCGCTGTCATCTTGAAAAGTGCCCAGAAGACTGGCAGCGTTGCCATGTTGAATGGCAACGCTTATTCTTTGGCCAAAGAACAAACCAGCCCTCTGGTCACGCGAAGTGTTGACCAGCCTCTTAGCGATTTCCTTGAAAAGGATGCGCGCACTTGGACCCTAATCAAATTCTATTTCATATTTTTTTAATAAATCAAATAGTAAGTTGATCCGTGTATGTCTTGCGATTTGGAGATTTTGTCAAGTCTTTTCTTGAAGCAGATTATTGTAGGTGCTATTATCACACTTTCATGGAGTTTATTCCACTCTGTGACTACAAGATTTGGTAGGAAGTGGTAGAAGGGGTTTCCTTTAGACAACGTTCTCCATAATTTTAAAAGATGTCAACGTAGGATTTTTTTTCTAATTGAGAGTGTACAAATTCTTAATTCCGGGAAAATTTTAACAACCAGTGAGTATTTTATACTTCTCAATTATACTTCCACTCTGTCTACGCTTTGCAAGAGAAGTAAGGCCAAGGTCTTGTGTCTTATCTAGGTCTTATCTATATGAATTTGAAAAGGTGTGGACCGGGTTTCTTCGAGAACTCATACCTTCCCGTATGGAAGGCAAGCGTTGCACCGCTGGCACACCACGGACACTCAATACAATATAAATGCTAGCATAACCTACTTAAGGAAGACTACGTCTGCATACGAACACACAAACACGTGTAGGTTAGCGATGCTCGCCACTCGTAATGCCGACTGGGTTCCAAGCACTTCTCAGTAGTTCTCAGAGATGGCGTGCTTGTATAGCGACAGGCTCCTAGGCGACAGGCGATTGATATCCATTGCAATATTGCAGTCCAATTGGCATCAGACTACGGGTGCGTGCGGGGCGCGGAAGGAGCGAGGAATCTTAAATTGGCGGGTGCAGTGAGTGGCCGTTCTGTACGTTAGTAGTATCAGATATTCTGTGCCGCTGGGCTACCACATTTTTTATCCCATGTGTGTTCCCTTATAAAATAGTTTAAAATTAGGAATATCCCGCGCACCGTGTGTATACAGTAGCAATGACGTCATAACGTAGTAATGCGTCGCGATCTCTGGCGCGTGAATTTGTCGAAATGCCGCCATTTTGTGCAGAATAAAGTGCTCTGTTACGTTAATGTTCTGTTTATATGGTACGATGAGTATTAGTTGCTCATTGCATGTGGTAGTTGGAATTTGGATGAAGATTCCTCCCTTTCAACAACATACCTTGGGGGATTGGAGAATAAAATAGTTTTCATAGTTAGTCTTAACGTCAATTAAATGATGAAGCATAAGTATCTGGGTGTAATATTAGATGCACCCGTGTAAGCCCCTCATGGCCCTGCGTCATCATCATCATCATCATCATTTCAGCCGAAAGACGTCCATTATCTGCGTCACAAGATTATTCATGATGACACCAGTTGATATAATTGTTCAAAATTCTTACTCAAAAATCAAAAAGAAAATGAATTTGAAGTACCTACCTACTCATTATTATGACACTTGAATAACCACTACATCATCTACATAACCAAAGCTTTTTTTACAAAATTCCTTCCACCTCAACTTGACGAAACGCACTTGTACAATCCAAATTCCGGATCAGTGCCAAAAATAATTAATTCCCAATAAATCCCATCACTACTGAGTTCGAATCTCGAAAGCCAATTAAATTTCTCCGTTTTAAATCTGTCAACCCAGCTTCAGTGTGGTCGTAATGAAAATTTTCGGTCCAACTTATCGAAAGTCAACGACGTGTATTGGACAGATTCGCTTCGACGGTATTAAATTAGTGCGAATCTTCGGAAATTCTGGAGCATATTGAAAATTTTGAGGGTACTTCGTTTAGGTTTTCGTTTTCAATAGTTCTCGCTTTTAAATTGTAAAGTTTTGGGTTAATTGTGTTCGTCATCTTTGTACTTTCCAGGTTTATAGTAATTGCAGGTCAATTATTGGCACTGAAATGTATGTATGTTATAAGACAACGTAACGTCGTTGTCTTATGTTAAAGATGGTTTCATAATATTTCATGAACTTTGGAACCTAATACCATGATTAATAAACCATCAGTGTTTCTTAACTGCTGTTTTATCTTCCTCCCTTTGTGTATTATACCCAAAGACATTTCAATACTGAGTATAATACCTTTATGATTATACCGTAGAAACTGACCAAGTGCGAGTCGGATTCACGCATTAAGGGTTCTTTACCACCCATCAACATGATACTCCACATAAACTGATTTAATTTACGAGAATTCATCAAAAGACATCAATGCACCGTGCGCAAAATGTGAAGTTTTGCATCTCTTTCTTGCGCAAGTACCACCACATAAGTCTATGTTTTCCCTATTTTTAGTATTTGTTGCTAAACTACATAGTATGCACTATAATCAAACCAAGTTTGACGCTGGTATATATTACCGTTTTGATAATAGAGTAGGAACAAAAACGTTGAAAAAATTCAAGTTTTTCGAGGTTTCTTGTATGGGACCCCTTTTGGTTTTAAACTTTTTATTTTTAGTATTTGTCGTGCTAGGGATCATAGCAACACATTCTGAGAAAATTTCAACCAGTTACCTATTACCGTTCAAAAGATACAGCACTGTGATAGACTGACGGACGGACGGACAGCGTAGCGAGAGTAATAGGGTCCCGTTTGGCACTCTTTGGGTACGTAACCATAAAAACGAAGACAAATAACAACCTACAATACGCAGCTAAAGAATCTATATCCGAAACTACCTTATCATTCGGACATTGTACAAAAAAGTAATTTCCTCTCCCAGACATTTCAAATAGTGTCTTCACGTTTTTGTCTGCGATATAAGTATTAATAAGTCTCAATGAGTCTCTATCTGCCATAAGCCCGCTATTGCGGCGACCACAAAAACTCCTTTCTGCAATAAATAGGAGGTTTGAAAACCGCAAAACGCTCACAAATGTCTTCGTAGTGAGATTATTTTAAAAGCGGCAGCGTTTTTTGCAGATATTTTAAGAAACAATAAAATTCCGATGTTGGCAGTAAAGTAAATTCAATGAAGCTAAGCTGAGGAGCTAACTTATTAGAAGGAATAGGTTTAATTGCTTTGGTATTAATATTGGACTGCCTCGTTTGTCTAGTGGTCGCAACCGCGACTGCTGAGCCTGGGGTCCTTGGTTCGATTCACGGGTCGGGCAGTGTTATTGGGTTTTCTCATTAGGATGTACTCAGTAGCAGCCTGGAGCTCTGGATTTGTGCCCGGTTAATGGTAATAGGCTTGCCCCCTATTACATGGGACTTATAATATAACTGGCGAAATGTGGGTGTACTGTATACTTCTGCCTACCCTTTCGGGGAAATACAGGCGTGGTGTTACGTAATGTTTTTAATATTTCTGATATTAAGGATTCTAAACGATACTGAAAACAAGAATTATTACAAAAGTAATATCTCTTAATACTTCTATGCATATTTAGCATTGGCCCAAAGACAGCAAAGTTCAGCAGAAGTAGTTTCCCGTTTTATCCATGGTATGTTGTATTTATGTTGTCTCTTTCGCCTATACCTTGGGGTATAAGTTAACAAAACGAGCCTTCAGCATCGGCCCTTTGATGGTTTCTGTATCTCTGTTATTGTTACTATTATCTACATTACATATATTTTTTTATATTGAGATACACAATTATATACGTGTATGAATTGCCTGAAAGAAAATATCAAATAGTAGATTTTACTGAGTATTCGTTGTGTACTCAAATCTTTATTATTCTATCTTAGATAGGTTCTATCTTTTTCGGCGAATTTAATGTTTACATCAGGACTGCTTTGTCTATCTCCGAGAAAAACAGGATTGACATGAACTTCGTTTTCTTTTGGACTGTACTTTAACTTAGGCATTATTTACACCAACGTCAGAACCACAGAAATAGATAGATAGAATGGTTGTAACAACAATTTTCCATGCGATTCATGCGTGGCAACTTTCGGGTAAACCAAGCCAAATTTTTAATTATAAAAAATTAACTTTAATCAAATTAACTTTACAGCTTTTGTTTCTGCAGTTAGAAACAGCACAATAAGGCATTTTCGCGGGTTTTTGTTGCAGTATTTACAGAAACAAGTCATAAGGCGTACTGAGAAATGTTTTGAAATGCCCAGCACTATGGTGCAGAGTGTTGGCACGCGCACCGCGCCTCTTTTCCATTCTATCTATCTATTCTGTGGTCAGAATTAACTTTTTACTTTCTTTCTTTGCAAGTTTATCTTAGAATATTAGTATATTATACATAACCAAAATAAAAAGATAATTCCTCATAGCTTCAGAACTGTTACCGAGATGCATATATCATCTCTTCATCTTCTTCGTTTTTTTCTTGCATGTTTGACTGCAGTAGTAATCAAGTGAACATGATTAAATTGTCACTCAACGTAAAATTGTCACTCTCACTAAAATTACAAGCCACATTTTCTACACTACTTATCAATCATATAACTTTCTCTACGTCTGATATTATTTTCATGAAAACATTATGTTATTGTATCTCCAATTCTCCATATATTACGAGTATATTTGCTTCACTTTCCTCAATATATTATCTGACGCTTCCGTACGTCACATCCTTACTATAGCCACATTATCCGTATCAAGCCACGGATACCTCATGTTGCTATGGTTTCCTTATGCAGTCGAAATAAAAACAACATAATCTTGTCCTTGGCAAAGTCTTGGCTACTTCTTCTTTAGCAATGTAAACCATAATGTAAGGAATCATGTCAAAACATAAATTACTAGCAGTCCCTTCATGTCAAACAGTTTCTCATTCCATCCACCTATACCTCGGTCACTAACTGGACTTAACGCTCTCCTGGATTCAAAGCCAGATTTTGATCTATTTGCGGAGGAATGGAAGATGATACTATCGGAATGTTTGAAGTACTGTGAGAAGTTTCTGTGAAGAATTTATAATCAATTTATAAATAATTTATATATATATATATATATATTTTTTTTATTTTTTTTAACTCACGATAGTTATTATATAAGAATTTATAAATGTGTTTGAAAATTTCTGAATCATATTTGTGCTTAAATAGCGTAGGTGATAAATAAATAAAAGTATGGGCAAATCGATAGGCTTCACCAATAAAAATAAATAAAATAAATAAATATTTTTGGGACATTTTTACACATCATCTAGTCCCAAACTAAGCAAAGCTTGTGGTAACAATCACCAATCCAACTGCCAAGCATGGCAATCGGTAAAATATTTACCTTTCCTTGGGGGTAGTCGCATGAGGTAGTTCCAATGAAGGTCAAGTTGCGATAAATACTTTACTTCTGGTACCAGATACGTAAGAAACAATATAATATACTACTACATACGACTGACCTAACTGATTGGCTGCGGGGAGACAAATCAATGCATCAGCAGTGTCGCTACAATAGAGTTCATTTTTTTTAGTTTACAAACAAATAGGTATGATGCAAAAGATTTTTTATGGTTTAGGATGCCAAAAAGAGCTACAGGCCCATCTGATATAAAGCGGTTACCAATGCCCATAACAATACCTAAATGGCGTTCGTCAAATTGAAACATGTTGATGGAAAGTCTCATGGGATTATAATTTCACCGGCACCCGTACGCACGGCAACATATCAAGCTATATATTTCTAGTATAAGCTGACCTTTCATTATACGGAAAGCCTATACATTGCAAGGTCAGCTTATACTGGATACGTATAGCTTGATTCACATCCATACACAGCCGTGTGTGCAACGAGTGTCAGAACATATGAATGCAAGCATCACTGTTTGGCAACAGAACTAGGTACGGTGGTAGTACTTCCGGGACGAGCTCTTTTACAAAGAGCTCTACAGTACTACAAGATTCTAACTCGATATCAAATTCATAGTTACCATTTTATCATCTTAGAAAGGTAGAAAGCCCTTGAATAAATAAATTGTTTCGTCCCTATCAAATATTGATCAAATAAAAGATTCTCAGTATTACAATATCTGCTTTATATTTTCTGAGAATCTGAAATCTTATTGAAGTGGATACGTAAGGTACATCCATAATTGAGATATATTCTAAATTGTTGCCATTTCAGTTGGTACTAAATATTTAAGAGTGTTACGTAGAGCTTCTAGTTTTTTAACCTGAGGTTTGACGAGAATACCTGCTCTGTAGAGAAATACAAGCAGGGGTCTGACTGTCGACATCCCTATACAATATGTAACAAAAACCGTGTTGTTCGCCTGTGAGGTACGTTATCATAATCGATATTCATACGTAAGGACACAACTCATTTGGAAAAAACTCTTCAATAAAAATAATCTAATTAAATATTAAATCATTATTAATTGTAAATTGAAAGTGATTATATATATATCTCAAAACTCACTCACTCAGTTATTATATCAATAAAAATAATCAAATTTAATATGAAATCATTATTAATTGTAAAATGAAAGTGATATAATCACTTTTAATAATGATTTAATACTTAACTTGATTCTTTTTATTGAAGAGTTTTTCCAAATGATTTGTGTCCTTACGTATGAATATCGATTCTGATAACGTACCTCACAGGAACAACAGGGTTTTTGTTAATTGTATAATATGTGTAGTAAATTATACCATCATTGACACGATAAGAAGTTTTTAACAAGCGCTTTTGGGTCTGCTTCCAATGTTGCCAGATTCGGCTTGGTGACAGTATTTTACCACGATTTTATGACATCGACAACAATACAATACAGTACAAATCCTCTTTATTGCACAACAAGATTACATTAATTTCTTAAATAACTACTTATGCGCTAGTGTACAACTGGCGGTCTTATCGCTCCACGGCGATCTCTTCCAGACAACCATTGAATGGACTGGAATGTCATGGAAGAGACAAAGGGTAGTTACCGGTGCACTTAAATGATATCGGAAACTTAACAACTTGACAACCCAACTTTAGTTAATGGGGCTCTTGAAATTTTTGGTTCCAACTTATTTCTCAAAACTAACTATGCTCCTTCGTGTACAACCAGCGCTCACGCAAACACAAGAACCTAACACCGTGCTCTGTACACATGTCGCGACATCGTCCAGTAAGCATCGCGAAAGTAAATATCCTTCAGGTGCATGGTGTGTACGTGAGCGCTGGTTGTACCTACACGAAGGAGTATAGTATTTTTTGGCTTCACTATGATTGTTAAAGAAAAGAAAGAAAGAAAGAAAATGTACTTATTTGACACAACTGAGACACATAAAAAAAACCGGCCAAGTGCGAGTTGGACTCGCGCAGTAAGGGTTTCGTACCACCCATCGACATGATACCCCATAGAAACTGATTTAATTTACGAGAGTTCATCGAAAGACATCAACGCACACTGCGCGAAATATGAATTTTTGCATCTCTTTCCTACGCAGGTACCATCACATATGTCTATGTTTGTCCTATTTTTAGTATTTGTTACCAAACTACGTAATATGCACTATAATCTGACCAAGTTTGACGTGGGTATATATTACCATTTTGAAGATAGAGCTGGAACAAAAACGTTGAAAAAAATGCATATTTTTTGAGGTTTCTTGTATGGGGACCCCCTTTGATTTTTGTTTTTTTTTGTTTTTAGTATTTGTCGTGATACACTTAATAGCAACACATATTCTGAGAAAATTTCAACCGGTTAACTATTACCGTTTAAAAGATACAGCCCTGTGACAGACAGACAGACAGACGGACGGACGGAAAGCGTAGCGAGAGTAATAGGGTCCCGTTTGGCACCCTTCGGGTACGGAACCCTAAAAAAGCATTTATACATGAACAAGAAATAGATCTACAGACGAAGAAGTAATAATAGGCCCCTACCTACATCTTGTTTGCAGCACTTCTATATTTTTTACTATTTCTGTGACATGACGACGCATTTTCTGATATAGTATATAGAGGTATAATGTACCTATAATACATGGTTTGCAAAATCCCTTTTTTTCCACGTACTTCAACAAATTCCAACAGACTTTAACATAATCCAGAATCCACCAATATCCCTCCAATCGTAACTTCATAAAGCGAATAAGAAATCAAATTAAAAACTTCAACGATTTCCCGATGTCGACGAGGGAGGTTATTCAGATTTTTTCTCCAGTAACTCGGAATAGGGAACGTACTTTCGAAGGTCACGTCAATGTCACATGCTGTTATTACGGGCAATGCCGCGGGAAAGACCTATAGAGGCTGGATGCGGCAATTTTGTTTATTTCAAGGGGAATGTATTCTCCAATACCTCGGAATAGGGAACGTACTTTCGAAGGTCACGTCAATGTCACATGCTGTTATTACGGGCGATGCCGCGGGAAAGACCTATAGAGGCTGGATGCGGCAATTTTTTTTATTCCAAGGGGAATGTATTCTCCAATACCTCGGAATAGGGAACGTACTTTCGAATGTCACTTCAATGTCACATGCTGTTATTACGGGCGATGCCGCGGGAAAGACTTATAGAGGCTGGATGCGGCAATTTTTTTCATTTCAATGGGAATGTAGCAACCATGAATTTGTGGTCTAGCCCAACTGTCGAATGTCAACTGTAGCCCAACTACCCAAATGATGTATTCAGCGAGTAATATTTTTTTTACTGATGGGGGCGCCACATGGCTGCTATATTCCCCTTAAAGTAATCTATAACATACACCCGCATGCAAACAAAACTAAATAATACCAGAACTAATAAACAAACTAACACTAAAAATAATAAATTATGTAACACGACACAACATAAAATTAAATCTAAACTTAAAAAATAATTTATAGAGGAACTAAAAGTTGTAAATTTATATCATCAACTCAGCCTATCGCAGTCCACTGCTGGACATGGGCCTAGTGGCGTGCAGTGGCCTACTTCACTTGAATTTAATTTTGGTGTAAGTTATTGATTTTTGTATGTAGGAAGATTTATTCAGCATTAATAGGTTTATTAAAAGATAAAGAATCATCGTACTTTAAAAAAAATATAATAACATACACGACTGTTGAGTTTGAATGAGGAAGGCACTGATTATTGCCTAATTGCCTATATGCAATGCACGCCACTGCATGGGCCTCTCCCAAGTTGCAACACTCGGTCCTTTCGGTCACTCGGTTCTCGGTCGGTCGCTAAATTTATATCGCTAAGGAAAAAAATATGCGGTATTTTTGTAAGTAATTAAAAAAAAAATAGGGTATACGGTAATTTTTTGCAAGATGTCAGCGGGATGCGTCGCGTTCAGCCACCCACATCTTGTTGTAATGAATGTCGACGGACCAAGCGGTGTAGAGAAAAACCCAAACTGGTTTATGTTTTACGCTGTATCTACCAAATATACATGTTGAAATTTGAGTCGCTTAATTCCCGAAAAGGGGTCATTGTACTCATCATTATGAACAACTTTTACTATTGGACCAAACCTGTAAACGCGAAAAAAAAAATCCGGTGGTCCCTACATTTGTGTTAACTTAAATCAATAAAATGTAGGGACCACCTGATATTTTTTTCGCGATTTTATGGTTGGTCCCATAGTAAAAGTTTTTGGTAATGATAGTACAATGACCCTTTTTCGGGAAATAAGCGATTCAAATTTCAGCGTGTATATGTATTTTTTTGTGGAAAAAAATAAATGTGCGTTTGAATTCCGCGAGAAGTGTGTACGGAAGCCGAAAGTAGTGTTTTCGAAAACATTAGCAACAAAGTAGAAGCTTTTTTGGATTGTTAAAACTACTATGACTATAGTGGGCTTATAAGCATTAACCAACGCTGAAGCGTTGCCAGATTACTGTTCACCTGCCAAAGTCGTGATTTTTACCTATTCTAGTAAAAAATAGCGCGAGTCGTTTGAATAGATTTCAAATATTTTTATGGTAAAAGTATCAAAAGAGAAACTGCGAACATATTTCACTCACAACATGACATGTGTCTTGCGAGTGAAATATGTATATTCTGAGTTTAAATTGATATCTAAAGGCTTAAAAAGAGCATGGTTGTTGATAACTCGTGCGAAATATCATGGACATGTTATATTTTTGTATGATGAAACTACGAAACTGCTGTGAACCGAGAAGAGATTATATTTTTTATGAAAGAACATGAATTAAGGAGCTTTTGTATATATTTTTTTATTTTTTTAAAGCACACTTCTATTGTTTTTTAGTTATTATAATTCTAAAACTATAATTACAACCCAATGTAATTATTGATTCTTGCAACACTGTTCTGTTGGATGTAAAAAACCATGCCCCTTCGTGTACAACCAGCGCTCACGCACACATATGCACCTTAAACCGTGCTCACCACTCTCAGTACACATGTCGCGACATCGTCCAGTAATCATCGCGAAAGCAAATATCCTTCAGGTGCATGGTATGTGATTGCTGGTTGTGCACGAAGGAGTATATTATTTTTGGCTTCACTATGATTGCTCGCAGCACTTCGTCTATATTTTAACTATGATTGTGATCCTAAGTTAGATTAGTTTATAAACAATAATAAGCATCATTGAATACGTCTCAGTGTTACTGGAGTAAATGCAATATTTGCAGAAATATTAAAATAAAATGAAAAAATCGGAACATTTTTACACAGCACCATCTAGTCCCAAACTAAGCAGAGCTTGTGCTATGGGTACTAGACAATGGATATAATACTTATATACTTTTTTGTTGTTGTTGTAAATACATACTTATAATACATAAGAAAGACCCAGATCAACACAAACACTCATGTTCATCACACAAATATTTGTGTCCTGTGGGAATCGAACCTACGACCTCGTGATCAGCAGTCCGACCCTCGAACCACTAGACCACAGAAGACGGCATCATAATGTTTGCAATACGTCATCAGTTGGATGGAACACATTCACTCAAATCAACCTAGCACTCTCTTAAACAGGCCAGTCCAGTTGCTCTGTTTTTCCTCACACAAATACATAATACACAAATGTCTGGAATTTAAAAGATACTTTGATCCCTGAGTTTGTTTCAGTATTTCTTCTGAGGTAGTCAATTTTTTTTTTTTTTTTTTTCTACTATAAGATGGTGGATCGAGCTAAAGGCCCACCTGATGTTAAGCGATTACCTTTGCCCATAACAACTTAAATACCACCTAGGCTGTTGCCTAAATGGCATCGCAAGTCGGTTCGCCAACCTGAGACATGAAGATGGAAAGTCTCATGTGATTGTAATTTCACCGGCACCCGTACCCATCAGACCGAAACACAGCAATGCAAGCATCACTATTTGGCGGAGAATTAGATACGGTGGTAGTACTTCCCCGGACGAGTGCACATAGGAAACGCCGATGTCATCTAGTTTTTAAAATAACTGACATGTAAAAATGATTTTAACATCCAGTTTGCTAAATAAATGATTTCAATTTCACATTGAAACAACTGCGTTTATAACGTGTAAAGGTCACGCATGCGCGCTGCATCGACCTCTGACGTCAAGTGTTGCTGCAATGAGCTGCACCCAGTGACGTAGTAGAGTAATTTGTTATCCTGTTTTACCGACATATCAATCAATGACGCGCTACGTAGTTTAGGTCCAGTATCAAGAATAACTTTCTCATCCTTACAACGACTAATTTTTTTTTTTTCCTTATATCAAATGGGCTTAGGTTTGACCGCCACCTCACCAGACGTTAAGCGATGGTGCGGTCGACGATGATACACGCTTGCCCAGCAAAAACCTTATGCGTATACCATGGTTTCGTGATTATCACCTATTCATGAAGTTTCAGGAAATTTTCATTGATATAAATAACTTGTAGGTATGTACTGTTCTAGTTACAAAACGTAATAAACGGTTTTCCTGCCAATTTCAGTTTAGGATGGGAACTATGTCGCATCAATTAGTTATGCGATGTTTAGAAGAACAACATGGTTACACGAATTGTGGTCCCGAAACCACACTGTCATTAGTCCACTTGACAGCTGTCTCGCGAACACATCTACTGCTTATATTATTTGTTTTATCTAATCAATCAGTGAGTATTGTATGATTCTTTGGCGTAAATTTGCGTTGTGTTTTGTTAAGTAACCCACTATTTCACCGTAAAAATTATTAACAACGCCATAATTAGTCCATATAATACATTTTCATTCTATAGGCAAGTCCATTACGAAGCAAAGGCGGGAAAGTCTATTACGCAACTTCCCGCTTGTAATACGCAACTTCCCGCTTGTAATACGCAACTTCTACACATCCATACTAGATGGCGGCAGGTTGCGTCAACTGAATTTGGAACATGCTGCTTATACGAGATCGCGAGTCTATATATTGAAGTCGTTGGCCAAACAATATTAACATGGAAAATGGAACATATCTGCCGCACGTCAGACGACCACTGGGCCAAACTGACAACTCAATGGGTCCCTTTACACGGCAGACCTGAACGTGGCTGGCCCAGACGGAGATGGCGAGATGAGTTGGACTCCTTCCAAAAGGACTGGACTCTCAGACAGGGAGAAGTGGAAGGAGAGTAGGGAGGCCTTTGTCCTGCAGTGGGACACTTCTGGCTTATCATCATCATCATCCTCCGAGCCTTTTCCCAATTATATTGGGGTCGGCTTCCAGTCTAGCCAGAAGCGGCTGAACATCAGTATTTTACACGGAGCGACTGCCATCAGATCCCCGCAACCCTGGGTAATACTGACATTCGGAGATTAGACCAGTTGTCAGACTTTCAGGCTTCTGACTACCCGTAATGACTGCCATAGATATTCGTATTCGTATGACAACCAGGACCGACGGCTTATCGTGCTCTCCGAGGCACGGAGGGGTCTGGCAACGAAACGGTCACTCATCCACAGACTGACCGCGACAAGTGCAGCTTAACCTTGCAGATCGTACAATCCGCGCAGTCATTGCTTCACTACGAGCCCCTAAGTTCTGGCTTATAACAAATAACAAGCGGTCGAGTGGCTGTGTGGTCGAATGGTCGAGTGATCGAGTGATGGACTGTGTGAGTGTGGACTGGACTGGAATGGACGGGACTCGAATGAACTCGACTGGACGGTCTGAATGAAAGGCTGGATGGATGGAACTGGACTGGACTGGACTGGACTGAATTAACAGGATCCGTCACGTGGATTAGCAGAATTTAACGCGAGCGGAGTCGCGGGTAAAAACTAGTAATACATAATAATAATATTAACATGAGACCTAAAATGAGATGAAAACCTAAAACCTGCGTGATCGAATCAGAAATGAGGAGATTCGCAGGAGAACGAAAGTAACCGACATAGCCCGAAGAATTGCTAAACTTAAGTGGCAGTGGGCGGGGCACATTGCTCGCAGAACGGATGGCCGATGGGGCAGTAAAGTTCTGCAGTGGCGACCGCGTACTGGAAGGCGCAGCGTGGGTAGGCCCCCCACAAGGTGGACCGACGACCTGGTGAAGGTCGCGGGAATCCGCTGGATGCGGAAGGCATAGGACCGGTCGTTGTGGCGATGCTTGGGGGAGGCCTATGTCCAGCAGTGGACGTCTGACGCTGAAATGATGATGATGATGATGAGACCTAAAACCCTAACTAGCTGCGCTAATGACAGTTCTGCTAACCCATTTTAGTGACAGTTCAAAAAACACAATTTGTTTACACATCTAGGGATGTTACAAACTCGAAGCTCTAGTGATGCGACTAATGAATATCGACATCTAATATTTTATGCCGCGAAGCTCGCGGTTGCGTACAGTGACGGGCCTCGCTGTCGACTTTTTTTTTTCTATTAATATTTGTCAGTAAAGTTAGGCTTGACGTCACTTCATTTTATTCTGTTTAATATGCGAAAAATTTGAAATGGATTTTTGTATGGTACAATGGTTTCATGTTTTCGGAAGTGGTTTATAAGTCAAGATGGGCTAGAACAGGAAAGTGGGTGTCAAATGTCAATCTTCTTTATCCTAGCTTTTACAATTCAGTAAGTTGCTGAACTCCGTGTTCCTAAAGGAATTTGTGGTGAATTCATGAAATATTATTGATGTCAAAATCAATCAATCAACTCAGCCTATCGCAGTCGACTGCTGGACATAGGCCTCTCCCAAGTTGCACCACAACACTCGGTCCTCTGCCTTCCGCATCCAGTCCCCCCAGCCACGTTCTTTAGGTCGTCGGTCCACCTGGCAGGGGGGCGCGTTATTGATGTATTTTTAGAAAATTATTTATGTATTCTGTTTCGTTGGTGTTATTTAATTCTTAAATGCACAAAAGTGGCCAACGGCCAACTTAGGGCCACAATAATGTACATTGATCTCGTAACTAAACAATATAATTAGTTTCCTTACTTATTAATTTTGAAGTATGGGATAATAATTTGATACAATCAATCCCGTTACAAAGCAAATAAACGCGCTTTTTCGGTTCCTACTAAATCAAAACTTATTATATAACTTGTCCTAGTAACGTACCTATTCTTTCCACAGAAATAGTTTTTTATTTTAATAGACATAATTACAGGCACTTATGAATGGTCGATTCTAGTTGCTCGGTTCCAAATGGTTCCTATGGAGAAGATCCGGCAAGAATAAATAAATAAATAAATAAATATCTTCGGGACATTTTTATACAGCACCATCTAGTCCCAAACTAAGCAGAGCTTGTGGTATGGGTACTAGACAATGGATATAATACTTATATACTTTTTTTTTTTGTAAATACTTACTTATAATACATAAGAAACAACCAGACCAAAACAAACACTATGTTCATCACACAAATATTTGTGTCCTGTGGGAATCGAACCCACGACCATACACTACAGAAACTACATGTTAAATAATTAAAAATAAATAAAAATATAACATGGATACGATAAAAGCAACCTACGTACAATAAACATCAGTGGTAATTATCTCGTAACACGTCGAGACTTTAATCAAAACGCAAACTATCGATATCACCCCATCACTAGCCATCGAGTCTCGTTAGTAGTACACAGCAATTGTTTACTAATTGAAATCGAAAACTTGTTTAATTAATGATCGTACAGTCGCAGCGATGAGCCAATTAGTGTTGGGCCGACCAATTATCGAGTGTTTGGTTGTATTAACTAATATTAATTTCATGTGGTTGAGGGTAATTTTAAAGTTAAAGCCAAAAGGAAAGTGTGGAAAAAAAAAATAGATTTTACATTTCTGCTTTATTGTATGGTTGCTTTTTTGATCCTTAAGCCCAAAACAAACTATCGGACGTGACTTACAGTCGCGACCGACAGACACGACTTACTGTGGGCTTGCACCAAAAAACATTTAACATGTAATGTCTCGAAACTTGTCATATGAAACTAATGTCACAAATTGTTTTGTTGATTGTTACGTTCGCACTGCAGAAAACTGGGTAAATTCTTTGACAGAGATCAAGATTTGTTGTTGGCTGTGTTTGCACTGACTAAAAACTTATACATTGACATGTTCGTCTGTAGATTTGTCACGGCTGACGTTCGCACTGATGCTTAATCATGTCTCGCAACTTGTATGAATCTCGTTTTTTGTGTTTTCCAATGAGGTCGGTAAACATGTTTGGCCGAAAGCATATACTTTGAAGTGTATCGAAATTTATTGTGAAACATGTCAATAGACTATGAAATGTCAAACAAGTTTCGTTTCAACAAGTTGTGTGCTAATGCGAACGCGATTCGATACATGGACAGAAAACTGACTTTTCAACATGTTTTTATGTGAATGTTTCGTCAGTGCAAACTCACAGTTAGTCTGCACATCGCGAAAGACTTAAGGAAACATCATCATTAGAAAATGTCATTTAGTTTATTACACTGAACAAAAATACAGTTGACTAGTTTAACAACTTCAAAAATGCCCAAATTATAATTAGTAGAAACCAATTTTTTGTTAAAATAGCTAAACTGCTTTGACATCCCAAACTAGTTAGCTACTATAGTAGCGTCAGTTTATTAGTCGCCTTTTTAGGGTTCCGAAGTCCTACAAGGAACCCTTATAGTTTCGTCATGTCCGTCCGTCTGTCCGTCTGTCCGTCTGTCCGACTGTCCGTCTATCCATCTGTCCGTCTGTCCTAATCCTTTACAGCTTAATAACTTCTACAGTTATAAACATAAGTAAATGAAATTTTGTCAAAAAATAGTCTACATATAGATCTCAATTTTAAAAGAATAAAAAAATCGTTTTTCCGTATTTTAGGGGTGGCGTCCATACATGTGAAATGGGGAAACAAAATTTTTTTTCGCTGCACCCCCTCGTGTGGGATATCATTGAATAGGTCTACTTTAATGAAGGTAATGTTTGATACACCACTTTTTTATCAGGTGTACCATCTGCGAAATATAGCCCGCCAAAGTGGCTTGCAATGTGTCCCCCCCCCTGCCATTTCTAAACTATGCAATGTAGAAACTTATAATCTTCCACATTGATAGTCCTTTGTGAAAACTCTCTTTTAAAATTATTTCGAGTATAATGTGATTATAATTTTTTGAGTTATAGAGAGAAAACTGAAAAATACTTAAAACGTCCTAGTTCAAAGGTCATTGACCTTAGAGAAAAATGATGTTAGCAAATAATGCTCCTTTAGTTACTTTCTATTTGAAAAAATCACAAAAAGTAACTTTGTGTTATGTTGAACACACTTCTTCAATTTGGCTTCTTGAATTTATCGCTAGATGGCGCTACTAACAACACGCTCTGAGTCGCGAATGCTGCCGATTATTGCAAAAACTAAAATAGCCATGATTAATATTCGATTTGATTCGTTTGTAATTACACCTACTTAAGGAACCCTATAATACTGAGCATGGCCCGACATGCTCTTGGCCGGTTTTTATGTTACTAGCAGCTAAAACTTGTGCTACAAAAATTTTTTTTTTCAGTGTAGCGCTTGATATAATTCGTTGCATATAATTTCGTAGAGCGGTCGAAACGCGGCGTATGAGGCGCGCGCCCGCCTCGTGGAGCGGTCGAAACGCGGCGTATGAGGCGCGCGCCCGCCTCGTGGAGCGGTCGAAACGCGGCGTATGAGGCGCGCGCCCGCCTCGTGGAGCGGTCGAAACGCGGCGTAGGAGGCGCGCGCCCGCCTCGTGGAGCGGTCGAAACGCGGCGTAGGAGGCGCGCGCCCGCCTCGTGCCTCGGGCACTTGTTGTAACTTCAGCCTTACGACACACCACGGACACATAACATAACATTACGCCTGTATTTCCCCGAAGGAGTAGGCAGAGGTGTATAGTCATAATCATAATCATAAATTTTATTTATAAACGTATGAGTACAGGTCAACTTAAGTACTAGATTGAGCGACAGATACATCTGGAATTTTACGTGGGAGACAGAGCAAGACCCAGTCCCGAGCTAGGAGTCAACCTGTGTTACGGGTGCTAGGTGATTGCTCCGTCGCCGCACTAATAACTTGTTTACATCAATCGTAGCAAAAAGTTGCAGTTGAATGACTGGATTCCCAATGTAGGCATGCCTGTATATAGGGAATCAGTTCACAAATTACACAGAAACGCAAAGACCTACTGTTAAACAGGTCTTCCTAAAAAGTGGTAAAAAACTAACTAATTATATGCCACATTCACATCAGGTGAAAGTGTGTGTGAGTTCACCCACATTTTGCCACTTATATTTAAAGTCCCATGTAATAGGGGGCGAGCCTATTGCCATTAACCGGGTACTCTACCTCGGACACTATACAATATAAACGCTAGCACCACCTACATACACAAAATTACGTCTGTATACGAACGCAAACACGTGTAGGTTAGGGATCGCTTCTCAGTAGTTCTCAGAGTAGGCGTGCTTGTATAGCGACTGGCGATTCACATGCATTGCAATATTGCAGACCAAAATTACCGTCGAACTACAGGAGTGTGCGGGGCGCGGGTGAGGAATCAAACTTGGCGAGAAGTGGTGAGTGGCCGTTTTGTACGTTAGTACTATCAGATATTCTGTGACTATGATAAAATGCTATAAAAGCAGTTTTCTAACAAGTATTAAATAATAGCTGCTTACCTTTATCTCCCTTGAGCTCCACATTGCCCCTGAACCACACGATCTTGGCTGCAGGCTTGGCGTTCTTTACGAGACACTCCAAGGACACTTCCTCCCCCTCTTTTACTTCCAACTTCGAGTTGGGAGGGTGGCTCGCGATCTCCACTGCGTTTGGGGGTGCTGTGAACAAAGGAAAATTGAATTGATATTGATTTTGAGATAATATTTCTATCATATACTATTTAAATTGCTTGCTTTTCTTGAAAGGTAAGGTTGAAACTCCAACAGTTTGGGTTGAAGGTATAATAAGATCCTGTATCTGCCGAGGGTTACAGTCAAATTCGAAGCGAATCCCACGCCCCAGGCCAAAGTTCAAGACGGCCCATAAACAAAGTTTTGCATTAGAACAAAGTCGTAAAAAGTATGCAGGGACCGGGGGGCGGACGGCGCGTTATGATTGGTCGGCTCAAAAGTTCGGTGGTATGATTCCGTTTGATTGGTGCCGATCGCTGACGGACTGACGTCCTGATTGGCGGCGGGGCGTATGATGTGCATTGCTACTGCATATGCGTGGTGACCGGCTAATCGAAGTCTAAAGGCTTACTGATCTGTATACAAGGAAGACTGTGGTGGTTTTATTAGGTGAGAGTATGAAATAACCATCTTTTATCCACGGCATTTAGAAGTAGCAAGAAGAAGAAAATCGCATAATAATTATGACCATAATGAATCAATTACATGTGTTATTTCTAATACTATTTTGACTAGGTATGATAAAGATAATTTATTTGTAAAACATGAGTATACAGAACAAAATATATAGGTATTGCATGTGGGATATTGTAAGATTTGGCGCCACTGCTAGGTAGGTATGTGGGTATGTGATATTTATCGTGTAATCAATGAGAAAATTGATTGAGTAATAAAATATAATGACATCTAATTCCTGTACCTTATGCATGTTTTTTTTTTCAAGTTAACTTGAAGATTCTATTGTATGCCTTATGTGGTAAATTGTGATGACCAAAAATTGTTATTGTAAGATCTTTTATGTACCACAATTAATGCAATAAAGTTTGTTTCTATTTCTATTTATAATATAAAAATATATTACGTTAAAAATAACACTTCTAAGAAGGAAATTGAAACCGCAAAGAAGTAAAGAACAGTATAAAGAGAATGCTTTGTCAATGTGTAACTAAAGAGTGTGAAAATACAATTTTAAGTTTATATTCCATTTCTAGAAGTAGGACGCACACGTCTTGCAATTTTATTTATGTTTAGTTTTGTATGCAATGAAAGAGAAATTGTATATTTTCCTACTGTTTGTTGTATAATATACTGTGATCACCAATGACGTTTCATAAATAGACGCGCCATACACCTATATGTTTTACACTATAAAACAGCGCAAGTATTACTATAGCTCCATACCAGTACAAACAATTATACAGTGAGCGAAGAAAGGGAAGGAAAAAAAAAACAACCATACGGAGTGCTTAATGTTAAAAAGAGATAATATACTATTATAAGCTGCTGCATGCTCATTGGCGTGAGCGTGTAAGACGTAGAAATCACAATACAGGTCAAATAATAATATTTTTAATTCTTAAAAATATTCTTTTAGTATTTCGGAACTGTAGATAGTGATTGAATTAATAAAACCATAATTTGAAAAAAATCGCACATTGTCTATAAACACAGGACGGCATTTTTTTTTCACAAAATGTTGCAAGAAAAGAAAAACGCGTAATAGTAACGTGTAGCCACAACGCCGAATGGTGCGTGACTAACGGCCAAAATTAATAACCGATCTATCCACAATTTGTCCAGTAGGACAAAGAAAAGAGAGACAAAATAGGAGAGAAGAGAGAAAAAGAGAGATAAGAGTAAGAAAGGGAAAGAAATTTGACATGATTTTGAATTTTCTAGTAGGAGATAGAAATTTGACATAAAATGTTTGCAGCTTATGTCAAATTCTATCTCCAGTATTCTAGTCCAATCGTGGATGGATCAGTTATTAATTTTGGCCTTTAGAGTTTTGCTTTAATATTGCCAATATAAAGAGCTGGTAACGCATCTATTACTTTTAAATATCATTGGTGATTACTACATATTATCTTTATCACATTGTGGGCTGGGTATGAACTCAGACTCAGACCTACCTGCGTGGAAGGCAGATAAAATAATTATTAACCACTCCGCCACGAACTCCCCCTTTTTCCAATGTTGTCGAAAAACACCAATAAATATTACTTCATCCTTTTCCTACCTGACATTATCAACCCGTGACAATATTTAATTAATTCAAAAACCATAAATTATTATTAATTATCACAATTTTAGGGTGGGTATTAAAAACCGAACATCGTAAATTAAAATATAATCCTCAGAGATTCAGTCATTATTTTTGCCAAAAAAATATAGCAACCAGCCTGTCATTTGAAAATGAAAATATAAATTCAAGGTTGTATTTTATGGGGAAAATTCTCAGAAAACTGTAACGTTATTGCTTAAAATATACGACTGTGTCATCGTACAAAATAAATATAAAATATATATAAAAATCTTAAAATTGGGAAATATTAAAAATAAATCATTATGCATGGTTTCACTTTTTTTTTTTGAAAAATGGTGTTTAAAATGTATTGTGATTAATTTAGTTGTAAATCGAGACCCCTCCGTACCTTGGAGCAGTTTATTAAGCTTACGGTCTCGGTTGCCATACCTTTGGCAGTAGTCACGGGTAGCCAGAAGCCCGAAAATCCGACAACTGGTCTAACTTTGCGGCCGATGTGGTTGCCGCACGGGGAGAAGGGGCTCGCATACTAGTGGCAAGCCGGGACCTGCTGGGGATGGTTGGGTGGATACAGGAGTTTCCCACGCCCCCGGCCAAGGTTAAAGGACAACGTGGTGGTTTTTAGTCGGTAGGAGTCCGACACTGGCTCCGCTTTCCCCGGGCGGAGTGCGTCAATGAGGATTTTCAGTACGACAAAAAGGATGTTGGTACTACACATGGCGCATGACTGTCAATGACTTTTTCCTCGCTTTGTTACTTCTTCACTTCTTCTTCTATCGTGTCGACATGAGCTACATAATGATAATAGCTCATGCCGTGGGGAAAAGATTAGCCAGTCAGCAGGTTGGTAGCGGGGCTGATTGCCCAGGGTGCGCCTGACGATCAATTAAATATCGTCACTCATGGAGGCTCTTTTAATGCACCCCACTACTTCTTCACTAACGGCCAATATTAATATCCAATCTATCCACGATTTGCCCTACTAGAGATAGGAATTTGACATAAGCTGCATACAAAATATGTCTAATTTCTATCTCTAGTAGGGTAAATCGTGGATAGATTGGATATTAATTATGGCCGTTAATCTATTTCTTGTACATACATGTATACATGCTGAAATTTGAGTCGCGTGAGTTTGTTTGGAATTAATTCCCGAAAAGGGGTCATTGTACTCATCATTATGAACAACTTTTACAATGGGACCAACCCTGAAATCGCGAAAAATCAGTTGGTCCCTACATTTGTGTTCACTAAAAATCAATAAAATGTAGGGACCATCTGATTTTTTTTTCGCTATTTCAGGGTTGGTCCCATAGTAAAAGTTGTTCATAATGATGAGTACAATGACCCCTTTTCGGGAAATAAGCCGTTCAAATTTTAGCGTGTATAATTCTTTTGTATGTGTCTCAGTTGTGTCAGTATTTTTTTTCTCTCTTTCTTTTTTATCCATAGAACTCTAAATAATAAGGTTATAGAAATATTATCCACTAACTTTTACTACGGAAAACCGGGAACCGGGAACGCATGTCGCCGGTTTTCCACTACCAACACATAAATACGCAATCACGCCCACCATGTTTCTAGCATTCAATGGTAAATAAATTATCTAAGAAAAATTCCGCCACTAGATATACTGCAAAATACAATTTTTGTGACCCTGCGTCCAAAACGGCACTGATGATCAAGCAAACGGTTCGCGCACTGGTGTCCTACGAGACACCTGTACGCGGCGACAAGTTCACGCACCTTCGCCACTTCTATTACCTTTATTTAGATTTCTTTCGTACTTTTTTTATAGTATAGGATCGCGAAACGAGCTAAAGGTCCACCTGATGTTAAGCGGTTACCTTTGTCCATAACAACTTCAATACCACCTAGGCTGTTGCCTAAATGGTACCGCAAGTCGGTTCGCCAAACTGAGACATGAAGATGAAAGACTCATGTGATTGTAATTTCACCGGCACCCGTACACTTCAGACCGAAACACAGCAATGCAAGCATCACTATTTGGCGGCGAAGTAGGTACGGTGGTAGTAGTTCCCCGGACGAGCTCTTTCACAAAGGAGCTCTACTACTACTACTACTCCAGTAACTGGGTTGCGGGGTCTGATGGCAGTCACTCCGTGTGCAATATTGGTGTTCAGCCGCATCTGGTTACATTAGGAGCCGATCCCAATAGAAATAGGAAAAAGCTCGCGGAAGAAATTATTTTTAAGTGATGGGAATTTTCCTTTCTCGATATACCTATGCCACGGTATACCTAATACAGTCAAACCTGGATGAGCGAGAGTTCAAGGGACCGGAATCTTTTTCTCGCTCATAGAGGTTTTTCACTTAACCAAGTTTCTCACTTATAGAGGTGCAGGAGCGGTTTGTCTTACTTACAGAGGTAACTAAATAGCTGTAGACACTTTCTTTGCAATTGATACATATCAACTGGAATAAGTTTGACAAAAAGGTCAGTGCAGATGCACATTTGGCCATTCTAAAAGAATGTGGTGCATAAACAATGACCTGGGTGGGACACAAAGACGTTCGATTTGTTGTTCTTTTTTGTTAGTTAGGCGAACCATATGTGTGTTAGTTCCACGAAATTTAGAAAGTGTCATAACAGATAATAAATACGCTCAACTCTCACTTATAGAGGTATTGGGCATGGCAGTCTCAGTTATAGAGGTCTTGACGTGAAAACCGACTCTCTCATATAGAGGTTTCTTCTAGGCTTAAAATGACGGGACCTGGCAATTACTCTCACTTGTAGAGTTTTCTCGTTTATCCAGTTCTCACTCACCCAGGTTTGACTGTAGTATTATCGTACGGCCACCCACAACCTGCACCCACCCGCGGTTTGCCGGCAATTGGACTGCAATATTGCAATGGATGTCAATTGCCAGTCACTACACAAGCACGCCATCTCTGAGAACTACTGAGAAGCGCTTGGAACCCAGTCAGCATTACGAGCGGTGAGCATCCCTAACCAAAACGTGTGTGTGCGTTCGTATACAGACGTAATCTTGTGTATGTAGGTGGTGCTAGCATTTATATTGTATTGAGTGGCCGAGGTGTGCCTATGCGGAGTGAATTACATCAAAGTCAAAATGTTATCTTCTCAACTTTCACGTTATCTTTTTCACACTTGAGGTTCTACGTGAAGTTGTTGAATATTGTAATGTAATCATAGCCAAACTCTTAGTGGAACCTGCCACAAACATTTATAAGTACAGAGAGATGGGTTCAGTTCAATGTATAAGCTGAAGCGATTGTGAAATTAATTGATGTATGTTTAGCAGCCAAGTGGCGCCCCATTAGTATGAAAATTATTACTAGCTGAATACATAATTTATCGAAAATTCGTTCTAACGATTGAAGTACAGGGGGCCTAGTACGAGTTTGACACTTTATAATACTTTCATAGTTTTCGTCGATTTTCATTCATAAACTACTAGTTCCTCCTCGTATCCGCCAGGGGCGCTACTGATTAATGAATGAAAGTCGTCGAATTCGATGGAAGTATCGGTAAGTGTCAAACTCGTACTAGGCCTACAGGTACTGTAGCTTAATCAGAAACTATTTACTCTGTATATTATACTTCGCTGTAGTTGTAGATACAAAAAGTGCGAAAAACAGTCACTTTTGGCGTTTTTTCTATATACAACTACAGCGAAGGGGGCGGTGAGTGGCCGTTCTGTACGATAGTACGGTCGACCGCACTATAGTGGTAACAGTTTGACATTGACAGCGCCTTTATTTCGTAAGCAGTAAGGGTGGTTTTCTAATTCAATTGTTTCAACTGTCATGCAGTCGACTGTACCATTAGATATTGAACTAAGTTTACGGGAACATTCATAGCCATAGCCAAACATTTGCTCGATTCAGGACCAAACCATTGGATTGAGCTACACGACCCGAAAATCCTCTCCACTGATCGTCATTACTATCCCAGAATTGTAGGAGAAGCGATTGAGATAAAGAAATATAAAAATTTCAATCGGGAAGATGGATATAGGTTGTCCTCCTCGTGGAATCCGGTAATCGAGAAGTGTTCGCGTCGTGGTATGTCTACATGTATGTCCGCCGAAACTGTCAGCATTGTGTGTCGTGATTCAGCATATCTTGTTAAGGACAGCGACGTTACGAAAAACCAACCGCGGGTAGTTCGAGAAAACAACCGCCGCTCAAGATGATGACACCCACATACTTCAGTCTGCTCGTGACCACGGCCAATGCAACTTGAACGAAACGTCGAGGTTAGTCAAAATGTTTGTTATGTTTTGATTTATTTGTGCGCGACAAGTCCCGTAAACTTAGTTCAATATGAGTAAAATTCGCAAAAGTTTAAAAACTTCTATTGTACCATTAGATATTCTGTGCTATAGCCCAGCCTCCCACAACCCACGAAAACACTCGAAACATAAAGCCCGCTCCACACTTATAGCTTGCGGTCAGTAACCGGATATTGCTGTCTGACAAGCGACGCTCAACACAAAGGTGGGAACCCTGCTTTGTTGCGGTCTATATGGCACTTTGTGTTGCCAGAAAAAATAAACTGGAACTGTATTTTAATGAGTAGTCTTAATATGGTTGGCGTGGTCTTCCCTGCAAGATATAATGATATTCTCCTTACAGCAGACAACCAATACCTTGAGTTAGAGTTCAATATAAAAAAAGAAAATATGATGATTATTTTGAAGGATAGTTTATCATTGAGAGGATACGATGACAGTCATTTGAGAATTAATTATGTATGTTAGCGCATAAATTAAAATTTTTTTTTTTTTTTTTTTTTTTGGGACATTTTTACACAGCACTATTTAGTCCCAAACTAAGCAAAGCTTGTACTATGGGTACTAGACAATGGATATAATACTTACAGTTACATACTTTTTTTTGTTGTAAATACATACTTATAATACACAAGAAACACACCCAGACCAACACAAACACTTATGTTCATCACACAAATATTTGTGTCCTGTGGGAATCGAACCCACAACCTCATGATCAGCAGTCTGACACTCGAACCACTAGACCACAGAGGTCCACTAAGGTAGGAGGTAAATTAAATTATTTGTTTAACACTTGCAACCTTATTTATTTCAACGAATCAGTTTTTATGCATAAAATGAGTCCCTTAGGCCCGGACTCCAGCAAAACGGAGACGTTTGAAGCGGAGAGGAGATGTGTTGTAAGCGACCAAAAAATAAATAAATAAATATTTTGGGACATTTTACACAGCACCATCCAGTCCCAAACTAAGCAGAGCTTGTACTATGGGTACTAGAATTTATTAATAGAATTTAGTTATGTACACATCTCGTCTCCGCTTTGCTTCAGTGGATACGGTTGAGCAGATACGAGAGGAGATGTGTATATGTTATGATCAAAAAAGATGTGAGCTGTGCCTCGCAAGCAGGCGGCGACGCACAGCGTGGATGAGAGATGTGTGCGACGTGCGGTGAGCGTGGCAGAACCCACCAGCCGCGCCCGAAAAAAATATCAACAACAACGCAGCTCGCAGCTCCGCTCTAGCCAGTACACATCTCTGCTCCGGTCTAACCAGTACGCATCTCTGCACAGCTTCGGTGGATACACCCTAGCTGCTAAGCATCTCCTCTACGCATCACACATCTCCGCTTTGGTGGAGTCCGGGCCTTATGGTTGAATTAGCTACTAGCCGGTCACTTCTCCACACAAACGTTAGGCGTTAGGGCACCTCCTCTTTGTATTTACATAAAAAATGCTATGCAATAGCTTTACCGCGGCAGTCTCCGAGTGCCACACGCTTTTATTTATTATTTTATATTTTTTAAATTTATTTATTCGAGTAACATAGACTCATAGTTTTAGGAACAGATTGCTTAGAAACTATGTTACTATGTACATTTTTGTTACCGTTCCCGAGAACACTACCGCAAGGTCACAGGTCCAGCTGAAACCTTGCAGCAGTGGTTCAGAAACACACAGTCTAGCCTGCTAGCTAGCGTCATTAGGATGCTGTTGTTGCTGGCCCGAACCCTACGGACCAGGGATGCACATTGGTTCCGCATGACTGCATAGAAGCAGTCTGTGCGTCTCACTCTACGCGTCTTCTGCGGGTAAGCGGAGGGCGAAATAGCATGCTTTTAAGCCGCGCCTACCGATGAGTTCGAGCCACCTAACTCCGCCTATAGCAGTCTACTGCTGGACATATATTAAGATCTAACTGAGGTCCATTTTAAGGGCTAATAGTACTTATCATAACGATCAACTTTTGCTATGGGATAGCAATTTGCAACCATTGGATATTATAATAAAAAAAAGTTTCATCATCATCATCATCATCATTTCAGGCGAAAGACGTCCACTGCTGGACATAGGCCTCCCCCAAGCATCGCCACAACGACCGGTCCTGTGCATTCCGCATCCAGCGGATTCCCGCGACCTTCACCAGGTCGTCGGTCCACCTTGTGGGGGGCCTACCCACGCTGCGCCTTCCAGTACGCGGTCGCCACTCCAGAACTTTACTGCCCCATCGGCCATCCGTTCTGCGAGCAATGTGCCCCGCCCACTGCCACTTAAGTTTGGCAATTCTTCGGGCTATGTCGGTTACTTTCGTTCTCCTGCGAATCTCCTCATTTCTGATTCGATCACGCAGGGACACTCCGAGCATAGCCCTCTCCATTGCCCTTTGAGTGACTTTGAGCCTTCTTATCAAAAGTTTAACCGGATTAAATCGCGTATATTATTTAAATTGCTTTTCCTGACGTTTCGAAAGCTTTGCAGCATTTCAAAGAATGCTATTGTGAGTGATTACTGCGTGCATCGAAACGATTTTAATTAATAATATTGTACGGTAGATTAAAATAGTTTTTTTAGAAATCTGTAATGACGATTTAGTCTACCTGCGACCACGAAATGCTGCAAAGCTTTCGAAACGTCAGGAAAACCAATTTAAATAATATACGCGATTTAATCCGGTTAAACTTTTGTGGTAACTAAACGCAAGAGCAGAGCAAAGACAAAACGTTTTTCCCCAGCACGGGGGGGGCTGTCAGTGGTCTGTGAGTTGTACAATAAAATATAAAAAACGAGGACTGTAATAGATATAGCTTGGTTTAATAAATGTGGAAAACTTTAATCAATAGTTTCTCATTCGTTAGTAACCCATATCATACAGTGATAAGGATCACAACAGTGGCGACGAGATTGTTACGAACCTACGGCTTGTGCTAAGGTGTGAATTTCGGTTTGAGGTTACGTTGTATTGAACATACACATGCCGTCAAATGCGTAGTTAGATCAATGGAAGAATTAAGAAACAAATTACAAAGTGGAAAAACCGCCTGGTTACAAGAAGTACCAAAAGAATTGTTATTAAAATTGGTGGAAGAACTTAAATTACCGTCTAGTTCAAATACAAGTTTGGAAGAATTACGAAAATTATTACGTGAATACGTAAAATCATTGGAGATAAAAAGAGGGGAGATGGATACTAATCAACGAAATATTTTGTTACCATCAAGTTTGGAGAACTTCAATGGAAATAATAATTGGTATAGTTACGAAGAGCAACTCAATTGCTACCTATTACTACATGATATTCCAGAAACAAATAAAGTGCCACTATTATTAACAAAATTAAGCAGTTCTGTTTATGACAATTTATCAGGGTTATGTTCCCCTGTTTCACCACTAAAATATAGTTATGAGGAATTGTGTCAAAAACTTCAAGAGTTTTATCATCCTAAAACCAATGTTGCTATGTACAGGGCAAAATTCAAAGACAGAAATCAAGAAGAAACTGAGTCGGTTAAAGAATATTTGTTGGCATTAAGGAAAATGACAAAGGATTGTCAGTTCAAAGAGAATATAGAGGAGCACTTAAAGGAAAGGTTGCTGAATGGTGTACATAGTGAAACTATACGATATGAATTATTGAAAGTAGCAGACAAATCACTCAAAGAGTTATCAACTGTGGCTGAAACAGCAGAAATGGCTTTTAAATTAGCACACAAGGAAAACACAAAAGCTGTAGAAATGTTTGCACTGAAATCAACAAATTCAAAAAGAAATGATCAGCAGCTAAACAGACAACAAAACAATAAATGTTTTTGTTGTGGAAAATTAGGACACATGCGGGAACAGTGTAGATTAAAAAAAAAGTACTGTAGTGAATGTGGAAGACAGGGACATATATTCAGGGCATGTATCAAGAAGACCCTTAAAATTAAAACAGTGGCCCTGGAACAGGAAAATGATAACCAAGTAGAACGGTTAAGTGCGGATAGTAATTATAGAGAAGATGATTCTTATCAAGTATTGAATATTGAATGTAAGTTGTTTCAAAAAGTATCATCAATGTTTTTAAAACTAATAATTGAAGGAACACCATTTGATTTTGAAGTGGACACGGGGTCTGATATAACAACAATAAATGAAAAAGATAAAAATAAATACCTCTGTAAAATAAATATGCAAGAATGTAATTTAAACATGATTAATTTCAACCAGTCCATTTCAAAACCAATTGGGATTTTACAAAACCTTAAAGTAAAATATGGCGAAGTGGAATGTGATAGTTTAACTTTAGTGGTGGTACCTGATGGACAGCCAAGAGTCATTGGTAAAAATTGGTTACAGCAATTGAAATTATGGCCTTTACATTTAAAACAGAAAATTAATACTTTTATGTCAACACCATTAAAAGATGAATATATCAAGCAAATAAAAAAAGATTATCCTACGGTGTTTCAGCCAGGCTGGGGTAATTTTAAAAAAGGATGTGTGACATTAAAATTATATCCAAATACTAAACCGAAATTTTTGCCAGCAAGAAGTGTGCCTTTTGCATTAAAGTCAAAAGTAGAATCAGAAATCAATCGATTATTACAAAACAAACGCATAGCACCAATAGAGTTTAGTGATTGGGGCACCCCAGTTGTGCCAGTATTAAAAGGTGATGGCTCCGTTAGACTTTGTGGGGATTACAAGGTAACTATAAACCCAAATTTAGAAATTGATCATTTTCCACTTCCAACCATTAACCAAATATTAGCAAACTTTGAAGGAAACAAGTTCTTCTGTGAGTTAGACTTGAAAGAAGCATATTTACAGGCACCTTTAGATGAGGAATCACAAAAATTAACAACAATAGTCACTGAAAAGGGTATCTACAAATACCTATACTTACCATACGGAGTTAGCACAGGGCCTGGTTCTTTCCAGCGATTAATCATGCAATTACTATCAGGATTAGGAGGTGTCAAAGCTTATATCGATAATGTTTTTATTGCAGGAAAAACTATTGAAGAAGTAAACATAAGATTAAGATCTGTCTTGGAACGTTTCAGTGAAGCTGAATTAAAATTAAAAATAGATAAGTGTAAATTTTTTGAGCAACAATTGATTGTTTTTGGATATCATGTTTCAAACGAAGGAATCAAAGTAGTAAGAGAAAATATTGAGCCTTTATTAAAAACACCCCGGCCTAAAAACATAAAAATGCTACGTTCTTTTCTTGGAAAAATAAATTATTATAATAGATTTTTAAAAGACATGGCTACTATATTAAGACCCTTGTACAACTGTTTAAAAAATTATAAACTTCTTTGGACACCAGAATGTGATATGGCATTTAATAAAATTAAAGAAGCTTTGACAAAAACTACCACTTTGTCACATTATAATAATGAACTGCCAGTCATATTAAGTTGTGATGCATCTGAATATGGAGTGGCAGCGGTATTGTCTATGAAAACCGAAAATGGTATCGTGAAACCTGTAGCTTATGCAAGCAAAAAACTAACAGAAACTCAAATAAAGTACCCAACCATTAAAAAGAAGCATATGCTATAATTTTCGGGATCACAAAATTTTATGAATACTTATTTGGGCGAATTTTTGAATTGGAAACGGATAATGCAGCATTAGTCAGTATATTTGGTCCAAAAAGAGGGATTCCTAAAATGGCTTGTAAAAGATTACAGCATTGGGCAATATTTTTGTCAGGGTTCAACTACACTATTCGCCATATAAATACAGATAAAAATCCGGCAGACTATTTATCACGAAATCCTGTAGAAGACAAAAATAATTTTAGTCATCCTCTATTAGATAATAGTGAGTTAAGTATGATAAATTTTTTGTCATTGTCAAACTTTGAAAATATTAATTGGAAAGATGTTGAACAAGAAACAAAAAAAAGTGTATCATTAACAACTATCATGAGATATTGTGTTGATGGATGGCCAGATAAAGAAAGACTAAACGAAGCTATAAAACCATTTTATGATAGGAAAATTGAATTGAGTATTGATCAAGGGTGTTTACTGTTGGGAATGAGAGTTGTAATTCCAGAAAGTTTACAGAATATTGTTATGAATGAATTACATGCGAGTCACTTGGGCATTAACCGAATGAAACAGATTGCGCGGTCTTACTTTTGGTGGCCATCAATCGATAAAGATATCACAGAAATAACAAACACATGTAAAATTTGCTTAGAAAACAGAAACAATCCACAAAAGGTGCCATTAACGCCATGGCCTTCAGCTCAAGCAGTTTGGGAGCGTATACATGCGGATTTTTTGGGTCCTTTCTGTGGAAAAATGTTTTTAGTAATTATTGATAGTTACTCAAAGTGGCCGGAAGCTTATGTAATGTCAAATATTACGGCAACTAAGACTATAAGTATTTTTAAGAATTTGTATTCTAGATTCGGATTTCCTCTCCATTTAGTGGTGGATAATGGGACTACTTGGACCAGTCAAGAATTTAAAGATTTTTGTATGTTAACAGGGGTAAAAATAAGTTACACTCCACCATATTATCCAGCCACAAATGGAGCAGCCGAACGTTTTGTGCAAACATTTAAAGCTCATATAAAAAAAATCGTAGATAGTGAACATAGTTTAGAATATGCAATGAATATGTTTTTGTTAGATTATCGTTCAAGTATAAATGGAACCACAGGTGTCAGTCCTGCTAAGCTGGTATACCAAAAGGAGTTACGAACTAGATTTTCACTGCTTAGGCCACAACCAGTAACTTCAAGGCTTCATGTAAACAATGACAAAATGAGAGAATATGGTAAAGGAAGCCGTAACATCTCTTTCTCTGTAGGGGAGAAAGTAATGATTAGAGACTATAGAAATAAAAAAACAAAATGGATTTTAGCAGAGGTAAAAGACTGTTTGACACCTGGGGTTACATATGTGGTAAATGTGGACGGAAGGGCAGTTAAACGCCACATTAACCAAATAATCAAATGTAATTTATAATTTCTCTAAATTTTGTAAGGTGAGGTGTAACTTTTAAAAGTAAAGTTGATAAGTGTTATTATTTTGTATAACGGTTTTTTTTGTGCTGGGGGAGAGTGTGGTAACTAAACGCAAGAGCAGAGCAAAGACAAAACGTTTTTCCCCAGCACGGGGGGGGCTGTCAGTGGTCTGTGAGTTGTACAATAAAATATAAAAAACGAGGACTGTAATAGATATAGCTTGGTTTAATAAATGTGGAAAACTTTAATCAATAGTTTCTCATTCGTTAGTAACCCATATCATACAGTGATAAGGATCACAACAACTTTGTTTTATTATAATGTGTACTGATCGCGAAAACCTAAGAAGTTATTAACCATTGGATATTTATGTGATGAACATTAACAGCCTTACTAATAAAAATATTTAACACAACTGATTAACAACTGTATACTTATACATTGTATAAGCTATGGATAAGAGTTACACACTCCCTTTACTAATAATCAGTGAGCAGGCATTGTATAGTTATAAATTGGTTATAACAAAAACCACTGGCAACTTTCTTCGGAAACGTTTTGAAACTCGATTACAAAATTGAAGAGACTTTGTGACAAGTGTGTAAAAAGCGTATATTTTTTTTTTGTGATTAATAACATTAACATGGTGGCCGATTTATTGTTTTCTAATATATCTATAAATAAGTTTTATGTTTTCCTTACAATAAAAACAGAAAATTATTTTAACTTTTAAGTTTATGAACGCACCTTTCAACTGAGTTTCAAACATTGTCTAACGCTCCGACACAATACATGTGTTAGTTTACAACAAAGAGATTTTTTTATGCTAGTTTGTGGGGCAGGGATCTTACCTAATTGTGAATAGCCATAATTACCTAACGATTAAATAAGTACATTACGATTTTGATGTTTAGGCTAAGTTTCTGGTGAATAAATAATTTACTTACTTATTATGCTTGTTTTTTTTGATAACATTGTTAGAACTGTGTGAAATCAAATAATGGCGAATAATAATGGGAATATTGCATTTATTTTACTGAATCTATTTCATGCGAAAGTCTGATTGTCTGATAGCCTGACATTCGAAACGAATTTTGGTAACGGTTTATTTAATTTTCTTGCTTTTTCTGTTCATCATGATCCATTTTATCAAAAAATTCGAAATAATGTAAGATATACGCTTGTTATACAAGGGTCGGGGACTGAATAACGGTTGCGTAATATCTCATACAATTTTGACACCCATTATAACAGATGTATACAACTAAACTGCCAAAAATCTTTTATTGGTAATGAAAGCGTTATAACTCTGGTATACATCGTAGGTAAATCTTTATTAGTAAGGCTGTAAGTGTTTGTCTGGGTTATTCTTATGTATTATAAGCACGAATAAAAATATAGAAGTATTATTTATCAACTGTCTACTAACCATAGCATAAGCTCTGTTGAGTTTGGAAAATGGTGCTGAGTTAAAATAACCCAAGATTAAAAAAAAAAAATCGCGAAAAAGGCAGCTGTACTATACATTTTGTTGGGTGACATCAATGACTTTGTCTCACGTCCAATTTTAAAGTAATTTTCTGTTTTGACTTATAATATAAAACGTTACATACCCGTTTATTAACTTTATAAGATCAAAATAAATATTCTCTGTGTATTGAAATTTATACTTTTAATAACATGTCAGTTACACGTGTAACCATCCTTAGTTTCGCTAAATTATTTATAAAATGTTTTGAAGTTACTTTAATAATAACGTGATTTGAGTATGAAACGGTTTAAAAATGCGAAAATTTGTGTAAATGAAATTTCTTGTATAAACACTTTTATAGACATAAAAACACTAGCAAAGCCGAGCATCAAATAGTATAAATATACGTGGGACACTCAGAAAGTTTTGCGAAACTAAAAAAAATTGTTCTATACGTACATATATTTTTATCAAATCTTTTCAAAGTACTTTCCACCAGCCTCTATACAAAGATTCATGCGCCTAAACCAGTTTTCAAAACACTTTTTCCAGTCCGCCGCAGACACCTCGTTTACAGCCTGCTCGAACGCAGCCAGCGCATCTTCCGGCGACGAAAATTGTATCCCTTTGAGCTGATTTTTTATTTTTGGGAATAAAAAGAAGTCACACGGTGCTAGATCAGGGCTGTAAGGAGGGTGACCCAGGAGTTTGACTGGCGTGCTGTCCAGGAAGTCCCTCGTTTTGAGTGCGGTGTGCGCAGGTGCATTGTCGTGGTGGAGCAGTAGCCCGCGGAGCCCTGTGTTTGGTCGCTTGTTGCTTATAACAGAGAAAACTTCTGGCAAACATTTGGTAGTATACCATTCGGCATTAATGCTTCTTTGATCCCGTAAGGGAATTGATACCAAGTGGCCAGTCAAATTAAAAAAGCTAGCGATCAAAATCTTACCCCCGCTTCTAGATCGCTTCACTTTGGTAGGCGTTGGCTCATTTTGAAACACCCAAACAGTCGACTGGCGCTTGGTTTCTGGGTCGTATTGATAAATCCAGGACTCATCACCTGTAACGATGTCGTAAACACGCCGAGACGAGCCTGCTTCAAATTTGTTAAGCATATCACGGCACCATTCCACCCGGGCCTGCTTCTGAGCATCGGTGAGGTTGTGCGGCACCCAGCGTGATACTATCCTCCTCACGCGAAGATGGCTGTGTAGAATCTCGTGAACGCTTCCCGATCCAATCTTCAATATGTGTTGAATCTCCTGATATGTAATTCGCCTATTGTCTTGGATTAAATTTTTCACTGCTAGCACGTTTTCTTCGGTAACAGCCGTCAAAGGGCGACCGCTTCTTTCGTCATCCCCCAAAGTTGGTCGACCGCGCTTGAATTCGTTATACCAACGATACACGGTTGCCTTGGAAGGGCCTTCATCCATGAATGCCATTTGAAGTCTATCGTACGATTCATCCGGTTTCAGGCGACACTTGAAATCGTATAAAATCATAGCTCTAAAATGTTCCCGGCGCAGATCCATATTTCAGTGAGACACAATACTTTGAATTAACTCGCAAAAAATGTGGAGGGAAATTTTGAAATTAGAACTTACTTATTTTTACTTATAAATAATCATATTTTCGAAAAACATTATAACTGGCCAGTCTCCCATATATAAAAACTTTTTTTCGCAATACTTTCTGAGGGGCCTGGTAGGTAGGTACAATATTAATTTTACTTAATTAACCACACACCACCCTAACTTATTTGGTCTCAATATCAGCAAAAATAGACAAAGCAGTGGAAAAATAACTACCTACATTATAAGTCTATAAACGTCTTCACAAAACATCCTATCAATACCCCATGAACGGGGAGTTTCTTTGTAAGGCAAAATGGCTTCCGTTGCCATAGCAACCGGGGATACGGGAAGATTCTCACAATAAAATATGGATTAGATTATAGTAGGATATTGCGAGGAATTTCGAGACTTTAATATGTTATTCATTTTGTTGTGTGTGGTAACAAATATACTGGATGAGTATTAAAATTGTACTTTCAAACTACTAGTTACGGGATTCCCAATAACCGGATTCCCAATAAGACGCCCACTGCTGGAAATAGGCATAGTTTAAATGCATTTTTTACGTAATTTATTTTATTTATTATTTAATTCTTTATGCACAACTGGGTACAAAGGCGGTCTTAACGCCATAGGCGTTCTCTACCAGACAACCTTAGGGTAATGGAGAGACAAAGAATAAGGTAGATGCACCAGTAAAGTAGTAAAATATGTTTCATACTACGGACTTATAATAACATATAATAAAAATAGATAAATACCTATGTACATTATACATATAATAAAATATACATATTATACATACATATTTTATGGTGTACAATAAAGCATATACATATAAATAAACAGGCCTCCCCAAACATCGCCACACCGATAAAATCGCGAAAAAAAATCAGCTGACCCCTACATTTTGTCGATTTATATGAACACAAATGTAGGGATCAGCTGATATTTTTTTCGCGATTTCAGGGTTTGTTCCATAGTAAAAGATGTTCATACTGATGAGTACAACGACCCCTTAAGGGGAAGTGGCAACCAAGTGGCGCCACCATCACTAAAAAAAAATAGTCGCTGAATACGTCATTGATCGAAAATTAGTTTTTAACTATTGAAGTACAGGTACTGTAGTTTAATCAGAAACTATGAACTGTGTAAAATATAGTTCACTGTTGTTGTAGTTGGAAAACGGGCTCGTGGCTAAGTAGTAAGCATGTGGATTGTACGATCTGCAAGGTTAAGCTGCACTAGCCGTGGTCAGTCTGTGGATGGGTGACCGTTTCGTTACACATCGAGACCCCTTCATGCCTCGGAGAGCACGTAAAGTCGTCTGTCCTGCGCCTGATCTCTCTCCGGTCGTGTCGAATTGCCGTCCCATCGGATTATGAGAGTGAGGGAATAGAGAGTGCACCTGTGTTTGCGCACACACCTGTGCACTATAATATGTCCCGTGCAGAGGCTAGTCTCCATTGAGATTGGCCGCCGTGACTGAAATTCGGCTGGGAGGACATTATTATTACATGGAAAAAGTGCCAAAACTGGCAGTTTTTCGCACTTTTTCTATCTACAACTACAGAGAAGTATAATTTACAGAGTTAATAGTTTCTGATTAAACTAAAGTACCTGTACTTAACTTAACATAACATCACGCCTGTATTTCCCCGAAGGGGTAGGCAGAGGTGTATAGTACACCCACATTTCGCCAGTTATGTTATAGTCCCATGTAATAGGGGGCGAGCCTATTGCCATTGACCGGGCACAAATCCAGACACCGGGCTGCTACTGAGAATTTCCTGATGAAAAAACCCAATAACACTTTGCCCGTTGTATATGCCTATTTGAAATAAAAACTTTAGACATAGAATGAAAAAAATACTCGCCTAATTCTCTCAGTACTAACCAAAAAGATCTTAATTGTTCCCTTTTCGCCCCATAAAAAGTATTTAATAAAACCATCAGCTGATACCTCATTAGGAATTAAGATGTTCGCCAAACCGACGACTGTTTCCTAATTTCTGGAATTCCCCATCATTTATTCTGAGCATCCCTCGAAGTTTGTGAAGAAAGAAAGAAAAAGGGTCTAACGAATATACAGTTTGCGAGTTAGTTTAGTTAGTCAATGTTTAGACGAAAGTTGAATGGTAAACAGTTAAGTAGGTATAACATTAGTGATGAAGGGTGTTCTCACAGAAATAGATAGAATGGAAAAGTGGGCAGGCCGCGCGTGCCAACACTCAAAAGTGGGCAGGCCGCGCGTGCCAACACTCAAAAGTGGGCAGTTCGAGCAAGTCTTTTGAAAAAAATATTAATACAGAAGACTGTACATATTTTTTTCAAATTCCCTTGTGAACCAAAACAAAACAAATGAGTTAACATCTTTAACCAAAACAAAACCAAAAATTCAACTTCTTAAGAAGTCTTGTTTCGTTAAAATATATTTAAATTATTCCGTAATCCAATTCTGAAGGAGCTTCCAGGGAACCCTAAAAATGAAAAAAAAAACAAAAGGGTTCCGCCGATCGTAATGTGCCAGGTTAATAATGCAATTAGAAGCGCCGCTTGTAAGGTTAGGAAGGGAGCATAGGTATAAGCGGTAGCGGCGAGGAATAAGCGTTTAATATATGTACATATTATTTAGCATTAAAGCTGTCGATTGCAAAAGCGTTTTTGTTTTTTCACCCCACATAGGAATGAATTGGAAGAGTAATATTATTTAATATTAGAAAAACTATGAGTTAAATGCTAGAACCAGTGAATTCATGACATTTTACTAACATATTAACATAATGTATTGATTATAAAAAAACATGAATGCATCAGGGATTTGTTTTAGCGTTCTAGTGGAAGTTCTCATGAATACAATCCGTTTAGGGGAGGTTAACTTAAACCGAAGGCCATTCTCATCATCAACAAACTTTTGTGGATTTGTTATTGTTTGCTCATAAGGTGTACCATTGCTACATGTTGTTGAAAACCAGCGTTGTGGCTTTGCTTCTTGCATGAGCCACAGCAATATGCTGAGCAATTGCCGATTTGCGCGGGTGTCCCATGCATATATTCCCAAACCATTTTCTTTTTTGTATATTTTTGTAACTTTTGTTAATTTTGGAGCTTCTGTGCGTCACATCCTTGGCGAAAGCAGTTTTATTCTAATTATATTTATTTATAATTTATGTACACACAACAACATATGAAAGGAGACAGCATTAAAAGTATGTAAAGGTTTATTTTAATATTCAGCTCCTAATATCCTTGAAACCCACAAAATCTCCACCTATTTTCTCGTCTATTTCATATCCGCTACCCGGTTCCACTAAGCTCACACCCGCTTACTAAAAGCCACTTCTGACCGTGGGAAAATGTAATTATTGACTTTTTCAACTTCCTTCCCCCTAGACGGCTGGCGAAAGTAGATAAGACGGGCCTAATTAAAACCCGGCTGTGTAGTTCTTTTAGAGACTTTGATGTGCTTGGGAAGAAAGGACTTTGACCTTGTATGGAAAGATATATGATAACATACACCTAGAACTCTGAAAGACGAAGGCAAGTACGTTTAGTGGCAGTAGCTGAGTGATGGGCTGATGAGCTATGGATCAAGCATCATCTTCCTGCCTTGGTTCCAAGTACCTTGGTGGTGGTGAAATATGTATTCTTCTTCAATAGGGAAGGTGACTATTTTATTTTTATTAGTTATTATAAGAAATCTCAACGAAAGTAACCGACATAGCCCGAAGAATTGCCAAACTTAAGTGGCAGTGGGCGGGGCACATTGCTCGCAGAACGGATGGCCGATAGGGCAGTAAAGCTCTGGAGTGGCGACCGCGTACTGGAAGGCGCAGCGTGGGTAGACCCCCCACAAGGTGGACCGACGACATGGTGAAGGTCGCGGGAATCCGCTGGATGCGGAAGGCACAGGACCGGTCGTTGTGGCGATGTTTGGGGGAGGCCTATGTCCAGCAGTGGACGTCTTTCGGCTGAAATGATGATGATGATGATGATAAGAAATCTCGAAACATTTTTAAGAAAATTAAGCAAAAACCAAGATTTTTTTAAATAAAATGTCCAAGTTAGAAGCGATTTAAATTTGTTCACTAGACAGAGACAGCACTATCAAAGTATGACGTCATTGTTCAAAACCCTTAAGCCCAAAACAAACTATCCTACCCATTCTAACAATAAGACTATGAGTCGCGACCGATAGCGCGTCTAGGTCGCGACTTACACTCAGTCAGTATAGTGACGTCTGTGGTCTAGTGGTTCGAGTGTCGGACTGCTGATCACGAGGTCGTGGGTTCGATTCCCACAGGACACAAATATTTGTGTGATGAACATAAGTGTTTGCGTTGGTCTGGGTGTTTCTAATGTATAATAAGTATGTATTTAAAAAAAAAAGTATATAAGTATTATATCCATTGTCTAGTACCCATAGAACAAGCTCTGCTTAGTTTGGGACTAGATGGTGTTGTGTAAAAATGTCCCAAAAGTATTTATTTATTTTATTATTATATAGTTCCAAATCCTGCTCGTGAGCGATTTGTTCTTTAAATCGTTAGATTTCGCTTCGCATGCGTAAATGCGTTAAAAATAATAAAATAATAATAATTAACTGTCACAAATTTAGGGTGGGTATTAAAAACCGAACATCGTAAATTAAAATATAATCCTCAGGGATGTCGAGATTCGGTAATAAATTTTTGTCAAAAAAAATGCTATTGCTGTATTTCGGTCTGAAGGGTACGGGTGCCGGTGAAATTACAATCACATGAGACTTTCCATCTTCATGTCTCAGTTTGGCGAACTGACTTGCGGTACCATTTAGGCAACAGCTTAACAACTGCAATACCACCTGTATTGCAGTTGTTATGGGCAAAGGTAACCGCTTAACATCAGGTGGGCCTTTAGCTCGTTTCGCCATCCTACAATATAATAAAACTTTTTAACAAAAAATTGATGAACCGACGAAAACAGAAACTGAAAAGCGAAAAATAAAATGAAACTTTTAGTCTTTTCCTAAATAAACTAATGTAAATAACTAATTATGAGTCGGCGCCAAACAAACAAGCAAAGTGCGTGCAAGTTGCAAGTGGTCGAGCGGAGAACGCATTTTTGGAATGTTATTGTTTATCATTGAAAATTTCATGTTTTTTTTATTTTTTTATTGTCAAAGTCAAAGTCAAAGTATTTATTTTGCGTAAAATAGGTTGGTTACAAGATTTTATTCAATTATGAAAAACATAATAATGCTCTCTATTTTGCTAACATACATTAACATGCAAAATTAAGGAAATCATTTACACCATAAAAGCAGTTATTTAGTAGCCATACCTTTAATTTTTTGCTCATTAGCTGTATGGGGCCTTCTTTAAATCTCTTTGGAATCTTATTAAAAACTTTTATACACATGCCATAGCAGCTCTTTTGCAATAAGGAAGTCTTTGGACAAAATCCCATAACAAGGTTTTTAGACGACCTTGTGTTTCTAGGATACACATCAGCGGTAGTTTTAAATAAATGAGGATATTGTTTTACAAACTTAAATATTTCGAGGATATACATTCCTGGAAGAGTAAGTAAGTAAGTTAAGAGGAAGTATTCCTAGCTTAACAAATAATGGCTTACATGTGTCATACGGTCCTTTACAACAAATTGCTCTTACACATTTTTTTTGAGCTATGAATGCTCTCTTAACGTCTGTGCTGTTACCCCACAGTAGAAGACCATAGTTGAGGTTTGAGGCAACATAACCATAATAGGCACTTAGCGTTACGTATTAGTAGTAGGTATGTAATTTAATGATTTTCGTTGATTGTTTGTTTGGCGCCGACTCATAATTAGTTATTTACATTAGTTAGGAGAATAGTTATTAAGACTAAAAAGCTTCATTTTATTTTTCGCTTTTCAGTTTCTGTTTTCGTCGGTTAAATTTTTTGTTAAAAAGTTTTTTTTTTTTTTTTGTGGCTACCTAACTCCAGGTCTCCATTATGTTATAGCACAGATACACACATTATCACGCCTGTTTCCCATTGGGGTAGGTAGAGATCATGGATTTCCACCTGCTAGAACTACATTTATTTGTTCCAAGTTTCAATAGAATCGGTTAACAGGTAAGAATTCAGTGGGTGAATTAGCACACATCCCCTGTTTTCCTACCCTTAGGGGTGGATTTTGATTTTGAAATTTAAATGGGACCAACTTCGAGATATACCCTATCCATAAAAAAAAAACATTAAAATCGGACTACTCTGTAAAAAGTTATGCGTGATCATACGTACAAAAAAAATAAAAAAAGATACACGTCGAATTTTTTCGTCGGTTAGAAAAAGGCTCCACTAAACTAAAGACCAACGGCCAAATAAGGACAATAGAGGCTTGACCTACACTTAGGCACCTCATTTGGAGCTGTATTTGCCCTCACACCACTATTTGAGGACCCATTGTGTTACTTGATTGCGGGCCTCGGCTTTGGTTCCTGTTGTTTATTAGTCTTTTAGAAACCTACGCGGAGTAAATTATTTTTTGGTAGAAGTAGGTAGGTATTCTTCCTCGTCAGCCATGTTCAAGATGAGAATTTTTAGCTTTCAAAAATTTTGCAATGAACCTTTTGGAGGTTATAAAGTAACTGTTTTTTGTGAATTATTCATTATCATCCAATAAAGGTCACGGTTGAGTATGGGTCAGCTTGGTAATTGTTATAATCTGATATATTGTCTTCCTTGACTACACCTCTGCATAACTTAACAATAACCTTCAAAGACTTGGCTTGAGGGTTTATCTATGTGTTCTCTACGGTTTTCAGAAAATGACATGTTAAGTGCAGATACTACGCAAGTTACAGCAAGTCCCACGAAACCATTTCAGAAAACAACTTATTCTGATTCCCGGATTCTTGTAAGCCTTTTAGAGTTTACAATATTCTTTTTGAAGCGAAATAGTGTGCTTTTACGTAGTAATTTTAGAGGGAAAATTGAGTGAATTGCTATTCCTCAGGGCTGGGAAAGTCAAACGACAGTGCTCGGTGCAAAAACTAAGAGATGCTCTGTAGATGCTATAACACTTCATTTGTTAATGAACTCAGGACTAGTTCTTTGAACCCATGCAGACTTGAAAGAGTACAAACGCTATATTGAAGTGTATAAAAAAATGTCTTTCTGTTGATAAAGAAGTTACACTACGTTTAATTACGTATAATTAAAAAACAATGGTAAAGAATTGAGAAAATAATGTCTGAAGTAAATACCGTAAAATGCACTAACTTTGCCCACAAGGCCTATTTTGCCTAGTTGTTTTTTGAATAAACTATAATAGCTATGATTTCCGTAATAGGGTGTTTTAAAACTGTGATATCGGCAACTTTTGGTCAGTGCGTGAAAAAATTACGTAAATGCCACAGGCAAAGTTGGGCTTGTGGGCAAAGTCGAGGCATTTTAAGGTACTGAAATACTAATCTTTTCTTTTTCAGAATTACTCCTAAAAATTTGCATTAGCGTTATAATTTTTTTATGGGAGATAATTATTGCGTGGCTGGATTAAGTCAAAACTAGGTATAAAAAATCTTTAAAGCAATTTATGAATCAAGTGTTTTTGTATTTTTGGAAAATTAAACTCAACGGGGATAAAAATATGTGTTAAATTTTTTATGAAAAAAAAAATCCCGGGGTCCCGCTTGACACAAAAATTTATTAACAATACAGTAATACGTCTTTTCTTTTCCCAAAATTACGACGGAGAACACTACACGGGGCAAGTTAAAACTTTTTACGCGGGCAAAGTCGCAAGAGCACTGCTAGTATTATTATATAAGTAATATGGAAACCTGTACCATGCCACACAAATATTAGCCAAAAAGTCAATCCCAAATTCCTCAAAATCGCCACTTTCGCTCTTTCCCCTTTTAATAAAACATGGCGAATCCGCTATCAAAATTTGGGACAGAAAACATAGCTCGGGGCTTTTAATAAACAACGGGGCATATATTGACACGCCTCAAAGGCGCAGTAGTACTGTGAGTTTCAAATGAGTACGTCCGTACGTCCGTGAAACACAAAGGATGAGAGGTCAAAAAAAGGAAAATTTTCACCGCGAGTTTTTGTATATGTATTTTTTCAAGTTTACTTTTTTGATGGTGTTTTTGATTGAGTATGTTTTGATTGGAATTCCTTTTGATAGAGAATCGTTTAAATCAAGGGTTCCCAAATTTTATTCTACCACGCTCCCCTACTACTTAAAATTAAAATGATGCACCCCCCGCCCACTGCCGCAATTTTATAGTTCTTACAAATATCTTGTGTCCGTCTTTTAAGGGCTCGCTTGCCATTTACATGTCATCACCCAGGGAGGCGCGCCCCACACTTTGGGAACCACTGGCTTAGATGTAATATTTTGAAAATAACAGTGACGTATTTCGAAAGCCTCGAAACTAGAAACTGCCTCGTTGGTCTAGTGGTCGCAAGCGCGACTGCTGATCATGGGGTCCTGGGTTCGATTCCCGGGTCGGGCAAAGTGTTATTGGGTTTTTTTCTTTAGGACATTCTCAGTAGCAGCCCGGAGACTAGATTTGTGCCCGGTTAATAGCAATAGGCTCGCCCTCTATAACATGGGACTATAACATAACTGGCGAAATGGATTGTACTATACACCTCTGCCTACCCCTTCGGGGAAAATACAGGCGTGATGTTATGTTATGTTGTATTTCGAAAGACGAGGTAAACCGTCAGAGAATCAAAATTGTCGACATAACCTACAGGATTAGCAAGCTGAAGTGGCAGTGGGCCTGCCCCATTAGCCGAAGAACCGATGGCCGTTAGGGTTGATGGGTTCTTGAGTGCAGACCGCGAATCGGTAAACGTAGGGTAGGACGCCCTCAGGCTCAGTGGAGCGATGATATTGGCAAGATGGCTGGTAGCAAATGGATGCGAGTAGCCGAGGATCGATGTCAGTTGCGTGCCATTGGAGAGGCCTAAATCCAGCAGTGGACTTATTAGGCTGGTGAAGATGATGATTTCAAAAGGCTGATAACTTACGGTTCCGAGACGTGGACACTGACAGTTGTGCTAGTCCACAAATTCAAAGTCGCTGAGCAAACTATGGAGCGAGTTATGCTTGGAGATTCTTTAAAATCTGTAATGAGTTTATCCGAAGAAGAACCGGAGTGACTGACATAGCTTGTAGGATCAGTAACCTGAAGTGGCAGTGAGCTGGCCAAGCCTGTTGAAGGCACCGATGGCCATTGGAGCAGACGAGTCTGAGTGGAAACCACGAATTGGAAAACGCAGCGTAGATCGCTTCCCAGCTAGGTGAACCAACGACCTGAAGAACGTGGCTGGGGGGGACTGGATGCGGAAGGCAGAGGACCGAGTGTTGTGGCGCAACTTGAGAGAGGCCTATGTCTAGTAGTGGACTGTGATACGCTGAGTTGATTCCGAAAGGTTAAAATCAATGTGCTACTAGAATTGATTCAGATAGATCTAAATTGGTAAGGACTTCTCAGGACATGATCATCCTACTTTTTTTGGGTTTATTGTACAGGATACACCACACATTCTTTAGTAGATATTATACAACCTGTTGATCTGTATTCGTGCCATATTTAAAGAGGTGACTATACCACTGATACTGAACACGAATCAATAAAAAAATCAATACAAATATAAAACATTTTCATTTAAATACCTATTTGTAAACAATAAATTCCCTCCGTGTTTTGCGTGCAAAACCACCAAAAAAAATTGCATTGCAGGTATTTCCACCCTTTGACAATGCCGCCGATGACTTATTTTCAGAGTCGTTCGGGATTTATTCTTAAACCCTCGCTATGTTTCCAAGTGACAATTTGGGTATTAAATAATCGTAGAATTAGACGCTCAAGCGGCGAAAATATGATAACATAATAAGTAATCATATTTTCGAGCCGTTTGGGGTTGAAACACTCGGATCGTGGGGTCCGAGTGCTCGTCTCTTATTCAAAGCCATCTCCAGGCGGTTGGTCGACACTTCACGTGACCAGAATGCTGGCCTTTTCTTTGGTCAAAGAATAAGCATTGCCATACAACGTGGCAATGCTGCCGGTATTCTGGGCACGCTTCCGGTAGAAAGCGATGCGGGGGATTTTTTGGATTTTTTGTAGCTTTTAGTTTTGTTTTATTTATTTTGTTTATTCTTAAGTAAGTTGTGTATATAGTTGTGTATTATTATGGTAACTTAATAAATTTTAAAGGTGCAAAAAAAAAAAAAAATACCTGGAATTTGTTAAGTATTTTTAAAATGACTATATTTATCATTTGCTCTAGAAATATGGCACAGTTACAGATCAACAACTTGTGTTATTATACGACTTACTGGACTGCTTGCTCTTGAATTGCTATTTCATGTATGATGCCACGAAGGAAATTAAATCCATACAAGACAACTTCAAATCACGCACAGTCATTAAAATCTGCCTTTTCCATTCCAGTAAAAAAGATCAAAGTCAACTTTTGAACGCCACCTTATGAACTGTCTACAGTGTCATTTTTAATTTTCTCAATTAACATTTACAGAGTTTCTTTGAAGAAATGTCTTTGACTTTCTAAAGTAATTTCTGCTACTTAATGAAGCGTGTAGAATAAAACTCTGCGTGCTTGTGAATTTAATTTTATTATTTTAAACCACACACTTGCCTTGCCTGAATGCAAAACGGAAATCGAAGACAATATTATAAACAGTGTTCCAAGACACCTAAAATATATAGTGTTGCAAGTTAATTTTACAGACTAATTAGTCGATATTACTAACATAGTGCTTTATTGATTTATATGTTGAATTTACTTTAACATAGTTGGGGCCGGCAAGGTAGTCCAACAATTAAACTGCAAAATGCAATTATTACTAACAAATTTGAAATATTATACTTATTTCTTCTAATATATTATTAAATTATTTCTAAATTTAAAGTGAATGTTGAAGTAACATTTGTTAAAGAAACTTAAGTATATAATTAATTCAAAACCATGCCCTTTAATGGCTTATGTGACTATCATTATCACTGTTTAAACTTTGCCCTACGAATGAAATCATTCTTGGGATCGGTGCAAAACCACAAAGCTTAAAGAGAGAATATACTCTACATCATCTTATATACTAAAACCACATACCTACATAGGCAATGGGCAGAGTTTTCTTAAAGACCGAGTGTAGATTTTACTACCAATTTTACAGTCTGCTACCCTAACTTTACCGTCAGGGCCAGTATAAATTTTTACAATTCTGGCCATAGGCCATGATAATGGAGGCACATTATCTTGTCTTACAATAACTAAATCTCCTACATTTAAATTGGATTGTGTCTGATGCCACTTTGGCCTATTTTGTAACTGTGTTAGATAGTCTCTCGACCAAACCTTCCAAAAATCCTGTTTTATTTTTGAACACATGTTCCAAAACTTAAGTCGGTCCATAGAGACCCCTGAAAAATCTAGTTCTGGATAGGAAGTCAAGGCACTACCTATTAAAAAGTGGCCAGGTGTTAAAAAACTAATGTCTGAAATGTCCGAGCTTATAGGCATTAGGGGCCGAGAGTTGAGCACAGCTTCAATCTCTGTTATGACGGTATATAGACCTTCAAACGTCAGACACAAATTACCAATAATCCTTTTAAAGTGGTGCTTAAAGCTTTTTACGCCTGCTTCCCACAGGCCTCCGAATTCAGGAGAATAACTTGGAATGAAGTTAAATTTTATCAAATTTGTAGTACAAAAATGTTCTACACAATCCCTGTGAGCCTTTGAAGAAAACAAATCATACAGCTTTCTTAATTGATTAGAGGCTCCTTTAAATGTTTTTGCATTATCACAATAAACCTGATGAGGCATACCGCGCCTTGCAATAAATCTCTTGAGACATGCCAAAAAACTCTCAGTGGTGAGATCGCTCACAAGCTCTATATGAACTGCTTTGACAACAAAACAAACAAACAGCGCGACATAGCATTTACTTACAAGAGGTCTCCTAATCCTCGCAGACTTCATACTGAATGGACCGCAGAAATCTACACCTACGACCTCAAATGGTCTTGCTGCTGTAATCCTTTGTTTAGGCAGAGAGCCCATCAGTTGCCCAGCCGCTGCAGCTTTTAACCGTGCACACTTCATACACTTGATAACCACCTTTTTTACCTCCCGATGGCCACTGATAAGCCAATAATTCTGAGATAGAGAACTCAATAAAAGTTTAGGTCCCGCGTGCAGCAGACGCAAATGTTCCCTGTTAATTAGTAATGTTGTGACATGACATGATTTCGGCATTATAATTGGGTGCATCTTGTTATAAGGAATATTATCTGCATTTTGTAAACGGCCACCAACTCGGAGTACACTCTCCTTGTCCAAAAATGGATGCAGGTTTGATATACTAGACCTAAACTTAATGACCTTATCATTTAATATTGAAGCTATTTCCCTTGAAAAGTATTTTCTCTGGGTACATTTTATAATAGCTAATAAAGCTCTTTGCAACTCTTTGGGTGTAAGACTACCAGTAATTTTGTCATTTGACTTTAAAGTGTTATCTTTAAATCTGAATATGTATGCTATTATTCTTTGCAATTTATTTAAATCACAGAAAGTTGTCAACAAATCATAAAAGTCTGATTGGTCGATGCTGCATGAGTTTACCGCAGTTAATGCTGACACAGGTGGAGCTGCAATAGGCAATATGCAATCTGCAACCGGCAAATGCACATATTCTTTACTCGATAGTTCTTTGGGACCATGCCACCATAGATTATTGTATTGCAATTTCTGTGGGTCAACTCCCCGAGAAAGTAGATCAGCAGGATTATCTGAGCTTCGCACATACGACCATTCAGCTTCAGCAGTTAGATCATTTATTTGTTTGACTCTATTAACAACATATGGATTGGACTTAATATTGTTAGACTTGATCCATGCCAAAACAATTTGAGAATCACTGTACAGATGTACCTTAGTTGGGAATCGCGACGATAAAACTTTATTCACTCTATGAGTTAGCTGAGCTAACAATAGGGAACTATTGAGTTCAAGCTTGGGAATAGTCAACACTTTATTTAATGGAGCAAGACGAGACTTGGAGCATAATAAATTCACAGTGACTGACCCATCTCTATTTAATATTCTAAGATATAGACAGCAACCAAATGCTTTTTGTGATGCATCTGCATACCCTAGCAGCTCTATAGATGCTGTGTCACGAGAATTTACACAACGCATGACAGTGATAGTGCCCATTGTATTTAAGCTAAATAAAAACTTGTGCCAAATGTCTAATAAGTTCTGGGGCAATATAGTGTCCCAGCCTACATTAACTGACCATAATTGCTGCATAAAAAGTTTTGCAACAACAATAATAGGCCCTATGAGGCCAAGCGGATCAAACATTTTTCCAACAAAGCTAAGCACTTGTCTCTTGGTATAAGTGTCATTTTTATATGGTGGACTTTCAAAACTAAACTGATCTTTAGTAACATTGTATTTTAAGCCCAATGTTTTAACAATGTTATTTTTATTAAATTCAATGTCATCATTGAAATATTTGTGTTCAATAGGAACATCATCCAGCACCTGAGAAACATTCGAGCACCATTTGTGCAAATTAAAATTTCCTAATTTCAAAAGTTCTATTAGTTGCACCTTGAGATCATGCAGGGACTCTACATTGTCAGAGCCACATATTACGTCATCAACATAAGTACTTGAGAACATAGCCTCTGCTGCAAGCGGATACTTTTTATCATACCTATGGGCCAACTCTATAAGGCATCGGGTGGCTACAAAGGTAGATGCTTTTAAACCATATGTAACTGTCTGCAGTTGTAAACAACTGATGGGCATACTCGGGTTATCTCTCCAGAGTATATTCTGTAAGCATGCTTGCTCAGGATTTATCCTTACGCAACGAAACATCTTTGAAACATCGCAAATTAATGTGAAAATGTACGTACGATACCGGAGCAGGATATCAAAAAGCTCACTTTGTACCACTGGTCCATTCAACATGACTTCATTAAGGGAGACTCCACTTTTTGACTTCATGCTACCATCAAAGACCACACGCAGTTTGGTTGTTCTGCTATCTTCGTTAATCACACTGTGATGAGCTAGAAAATAAACATGTCCATTAGTAACTTCATAATCACCAATGTCAACTTTTATCGCATGTCCCAAGGCAACATATTCTTCAATGAATTTTTTATACTTTTCTAGGTACAATGGATTTCTTTTAAATTTCTTTTCCAGAGTCAAAAATCTTTGGAGGGCGACTGAAAAGGAATCTCCAAGCTGCAGTTGCTCTAAGTCACAGATAAGTGGCATATTAACTTGAAATACATTATTTTCAATTTTAACTGAATTTTGAAAACAAACTTCAGCCTTTAAGTACTCACTACACAACTTGTCAGCTGGCTCAGGAACCTTTTCAGTGAGCCAAAATTGCTCCATGACATTTTCTAATTTCTGAGAATCACAAATAGCCAAATTTGAAACTAAATTAGTGTTTATAACATTACAATGTTTTATATCAATGCTACCCCCAACAACATACCCAAACAAAGTTCTCTGCAGAACAGGGCCATTTGGAATTTTTATATGTCCATCTAATAAGATGTTAAAGTATATGTCGGCACCTAAAAGCAAAGAAATTTCTCCTGGCAGATTGAAATTATCATCAGACAAAATAATATTTTTAGGTAGATTAAATTTCGAAATATCAATATATTGTTGGGGCAATTTGGCAGTTATGGAATTCACAACATGACATTTTGCATTAAATTGAGTTTTTGACACTGGGGAATGTAATGTAATATTAACAAAATTATTGATTTTGCTATTTGTAATACCAATAATATAAGCGTCTTCATGTATAGGCTTTAATCCCAAAGACTTCACAAGAGAGTGTGTGATGAGGGAGACTTGACAACCCGAGTCAAGTAGCGCTCTTACATAGACTGCATGGCCTGCAATATTAAATAATTTTACCTTCACAGTTGGCAATAAAACATTGTTGCCCAATTTACTGGAATGTAATGAGATAGCCTCCTGTCCCTCAATATCTGTGCCTACATGCAGAAGAGTATTGTGCTTCTCCTTACACACTTGACATGTAAAATGAAATTGACATTTACCGTTATGTGAATTTAGGCATGTAGAACATAGTTTGTTTATAGAAACAAATTTTTGACGGTCTTCAACCGAAGCCGTTTTGAAGGACGGGCAACTATATAATTTATGGTTATTACCCTTACAAAATTTACAAGATTTTGTATTATTGGAAGTAGCAACATTGGTTACCTTATTGGGGCGCTTATAGGTGGCTTCATAAACTCCACTGTCCTCAAGCGCCATAGCACGCTTTTCAAGGAACGCCATAAATTCTTCCATTGTAGGTAACACCTCAGGGTTCCTATCAAGTTGATAGGCCCGATTAGTAAACATATCAAGTTTCCTAGAAAAAATTGAAATAAGTAGCATATCCCAATCCTTTATGGGTTGCTGTAAATTTTTTAAAGCATATAGTTGTTGCTTTATTTCTGAAATAAATGACCTTATAGAGGCCGCAGTACTCCGCTGCATTGTAGGCAAGTCTAAAAGTACATGTATGTGATTTATTATTAATCTAGCTTTGTTGTCAAAGCGTTTTTTAAGTAATATCAAGGCCTCTTGATAAGACTGATTGACAAGAGGTAAGTTAATAATTTCAGCAAGAGCATCCTCACTTAAGTATTTTCTTAAATAAAATAACCTTTGAACATCTGAAAGTTCCTTGTTGTTATGTATGACAGCAGTAAAAAGATCTATAAAAGGTGTATACTTAGTAAAATCTTTGCCACTAAAGACCGGTAAGTCAATGTTTGGTAATTTTGATGATTTACTTTTACATTGGGAAACGTCAGATGCACTAAAGCCAGTCAGACATTGGTTAATTTTAGACATAATTGAAAAATATTGTTCTTCTAAGACAGCAACATCTTCACTATCTTTGTTATCTATTGACAAAATACTTATTTGGACCCTCTCATAGTCTCTGAAAGCATCAATTAATCTTTCCTTGCGAGTTTGAAGAACTCCAGGCGATACACTTACAAGATTTAACGGGTCGTTAACAAAGTTCTCGACGCGTGTTATCGTACCTTTTAGCTGTCCGCGCTTAAGACGCAGCGTCTTAAGATCTTCCATATTTATTTTAAATAACACTAGATTAAACCAACAGCACAAAATTAACTTTCGGAATCCTGGAATTTGTTATTGTTTGAAGACTGAAGTGAAGTTTTCAACAAACGAATGACAGAAGACAGCAGATGTCAACGTCACTAAGGGTGCGTTCAGTATTATCGCCCGACGACACTTTGTACAGGTTGGCCACCCTTCCAGAGAGAATGGCTGTAGATTCTTTTGCCGCTTGTTCGACTGCAATAGTGCCAACTTCACAACACCAAAACTTTTTTCACCGCCACCCTCAAGATTCGCACTTCATAGCAATGCGAACAAAGAAACGATGAAAATGATGCAATATCTTCTAGAATTGTGGACTGTATTTCGAAATAAATAGCTTTTCTTCGTGCTTCTTTGAGCCTAAGTGCGAAAATATAGACTTCGCACGAAGACTTGCCCGGGCCGGGTCGACGCACACGCGACACAAATACCTTAAAACCACGGTGAATACACGAAAAACAGCTTGAATGGAACACTTTGGCTCGTAGGACCACTTGCACATGTAGAATAAAACTCTGCGTGCTTGTGAATTTAATTTTATTATTTTAAACCACACACTTGCCTTGCCTGAATGCAAAACGGAAATCGAAGACAATATTATAAACAGTGTTCCAAGACACCTAAAATATATAGTGTTGCAAGTTAATTTTACAGACTAATTAGTCGATATTACTAACATAGTGCTTTATTGATTTATATGTTGAATTTACTTTAACAAAGCGAGAAAGTAATATAAGTTGCAGGGACATAAAGACTTCAATATTGATGGATGTCAAACACAGTCAATTTCTATAACTAACTGCGACCTTTTTGGAACTATCACATAGTTAACAAGAATAGCTGCTAAATTGCTTAACTCACTCGCATTCGCAATCATATAAATAAATAAATAAATAAATTTATTTGGGATATTTTTACACAGCACCATCTAGTCCCAAACTAAGCAGAGCTTGTGCTATGGTTACTAGATAATGGCTATGATACTTACATACTTTTTTTTTGTAAATACATTCTACATATACATCACACAAAAATATTTGTGTCCTGACTCATGTGAGAATTGAACCCACGACCTCGTGATCAGCAGTCCGAACCTCAAACCGTTACACCACAGACGTCGTCAAAATATCAGTCAGTATCAGTTCTAATGTTTATTACACCGTATACTATTCACCACGTAATGGATATTGCTGTACTAGCTTTTACCCGCGACTCCGTCCGCATGCGTCCTCTTTTTTCCCCACGGATTAAATAAAACAAGTGGAACTGCCTTTACGATTACTTAATACGGAAAAATCACGCATTGATAATTGAAATAGTACATTAAAATACGCAAAAAACAATTATTGTAACGGGTCTATTTATTAAAATTCAAATTGAGCGTAAACATTACATCATGTTTATTTTTTATTCAGCCGTATTAAAAGTTGTTAAAATTTAAATTATTTTATAATAAAACAAAGTTTAACCGGATTATATCGCGTATATTATTTAAATTGGTATTCTGGTAATTGGTAACTTTGTTTTATTATAATGTGTAGTGATCGCGGAAACCTAAGAAATTATTAATTTATTTTATTGAAATAATTATATCGAAATTGAACACATAATGGTGATAATTATGATACACCACTATGTGAATCATTTTACGTTCATTCATTTTAATTGCTTAACCGTGTTACGCATGCGGTAGCCGCTGCACACACTTTAACTTGGTTTTCTATTCTGTGGTCGAATTAATGTAATTTGTGTTATTATAAATTATTTAATTATGCCTTCTCATAAAGACACAACCAGCCATGAACAATATGAATTATTATTATATTACTTATTAATTTTTTATCGTTATTTACCAACATCACGCCGCACTGATCCACGCTATTGTGTCGACGCCGGCTGTCGCTGAAAACCAGCGCTGTGTCTTTGCTCCGTGCATGAGGCACAGCAATATGCTGAGCGGAGGCCAATTTGCGCGGATGTGACGCATATCTTACCACAATTCTTGACTTTGTACCTGTATTTGTTCTGTGTTCTTGATTTTTTTTGGTAATTTTGTGCGTCACTTTTGAAGCAAATAAATATTATTTCTTTCTTTTTCTTTTTCAATAAGCATAGCAGCAAAAAGCGTAGACAGGTATATATCTTATACATGATCAACTAACTCGGGCATCGGACCTTTTTCCCCCATTCGGTCCAGCACACTTTCTTATTCCCATCGAAAAATACGTACGTAGTACAAAATATGATCTCCCCAACTACACAGGAAGTTCTGAGATAAAAATCTGTATTGATAGAACCCCTGCATTGGTATAAGTGCCAACATTTAAGATTGGACTGATATTTCGTGCTTTGTTAAAACTTGAATACGACAAACTTAATAGAGTTGAAAAGGGTATTTTTAGAATTAAAATACGAAGTTTGGGGGAGCCAGAATATTAGACGTTATGGCCAGTTTATTTCAAGGCTCAAATGCGGTTTGTGGAAACCAAATTACGGGACGTTAAGCTTGTTTTTTTTTTTTTTTTTTTTTTTCAATTTTTTGGGCCAAAATCAAACTCATCTTCCATCTTCAATCAAAATCTTATTTTTTTCAATCATTTTATTTTAGAAAACTTGAGACGTGATTAAGGAACTATTTGACACAGACCAAGAAAGTAATAATAATGTCCTCCCGGCCGAATTTCGGTCACGGCAGCTAATCTCAACGGAGACTAGCCATCTGCGCGGGACATACAACGTGTTGATCTGTATTCGTGCCATATTTAAGGAGGTGGCTTTACCACTGATACTGAACACGAATCAATAAAAAATCAATACCAAATTTTTTTTTTTGTTTTTTATAAATACCTGTTTGTAAACAAACAAATTCCCTCCTTGTGTCGCGTGTGACACAAAAACGATGGGTGCGAAACCACCAAAACAATTTGCAGGTATTTCCAACCTTTGACAATGCCACCGATGACTTATTTTCAGAGTCGTTCGGGATTTAGTCTCAAACCCTCGCTATGTTTCTAAGTGAAAATTTGGGTATTAAATAATCGTAGAATTTTTCAAGTATTTTTAGATGACTAAGCTCATTATTTATCATTCGCTCTATAAATATGGTACGGTTACAAATCAAAATCTTGTATTTTAGTGCACAAGTGTGCGCAAATACAGGCGCACTCTCTATTCCCTCTAGTCTTTTAGTCCGATGGGATGGCAATTCGACACGACTGGAGGGAGATCAGGCGCAGGACCGACAGCTATTTACGTGCTCTCCGAGGCACGGGGGTAATTACCGCTAAAAACCTGACTTCAGGGTACTGAGAAATTTTATTGACCAAACACTTTTAGCCCGACCCGGGAATCGAACCCAGGACCCCACGTTTAGTAGTAGCGCTTGCGACCACTAGACCAACGAGGCAGCCAAGACAGTACAGCCTAACAAAAGATGAATTGATGAGATTCAGCTGTTTAAACGAAAAGGTTTAGAGGAAATTATTATAAGGAAACCTAGGTCTCAAATTCATGATTATAGGTGTCGATTCTCTTGTTCACGGACTTAACTTATTTTAAACTATCGCTCTCTTTTACTAATAGTATATACAAGAAAGGGATGACAACCATTTTAGAACTGTCGAATTAGTTTACGTGTTACATTTCTTAGTATTTTAGTGGGCACGTTCCGAGAACACGACTAAACTTGTATGGAAATCTAAATTCCGACTAATTTGACAGTTCCATAAAGAATTGTTGCCATCCCTTTATCGTATCTACTATTAGTAAAAGAGAGCTATAGTTTTAAATAATTTGAATTCTTGAACAAGAGAATCGACACCAAAGAAAGAAAGAAAAATGATTTATTGCCACAACAAGACGACATGCGGTAGATGCACATAAAAAATAACATAATTAGGTACATTTCTTGAATCATTTTATCAATGTTTGATACCTACTTTGCATGTCGTAGCTGCGGCAAAGAGGTCGACACTCAGCATGATGCTGTGTTGTAACGTGAGTCACAACACAGCGCTGATTTTCAGTGTCAACCCCAAGTGATGATGAGCGGGTGCCAAGCCATACCCAAAACAAATAAAGCAATAATTACCAGCTGCACCAGTGGCTGCTTTTACAGTTATGGTATGATTTCAGATAGCGAATATCAGCTGAAGAAATCGGAGCTTGGTGAATAAATGACCTTTTCTAGAAAGAACAAACACTACTAAATCAGAGAACTGCTACTATCGAAACGATATTTCTGAATGAGTTTCAAAGAATTCTCATCTTGATCTCCAAACAAATTCTCATCCAACTTCGGAAACTGCTCGAAACTGCAAACAGAACCTTAAAGAAGACGCGTATATATTGTAATTTTTATCAAGAAATTCTACACTACCAGTCAAGGAGACCATTTTCACAGAACCCTGTGCCAAAACCCAAGATATGCATCAATGAAACAAAGATACTTGGCATGGAACCAAGGCGGATTGTTTAATTTTTAGTTTTACTGTACCCTCGCTTGGCTTGGTTCACAGGAACTATCGATTTCTTTGAGTTATGTGTCCTGGATGGTCATACTTGCTTAGCTATGTGGGACAAAGCGAATGAAGATGAATGTGGTGATGGCAATGCTGTTAGAACAGTTATGTTTTATATCTATCGATCTTGAACAGAATATACAACATGTTGATCAGTATTCGTGCCATACGTGGGACACTCGGAAAGTTTTACGAAACTAAAAAAAATTGTTCTATACGTACATATATTTTTATCAAATCTTTTCAAAGTACTTTCCACCAGCCTCTATACAAAGATTCATGCGCCTAAACCAGTTTTCAAAACACTTTTTCCAGTCCGCCGCAGACACCTCGTTTACAGCCTGCTCGAACGCAGCCAGCGCATCTTCCGGCGACGAAAATTGTATCCCTTTGAGCTGATTTTTTATTTTTGGGAATAAAAAGAAGTCACACGGTGCTAGATCAGGGCTGTAAGGAGGGTGACCCAGGAGTTTGACTGGCGTGCTGTCCAGGAAGTCCCTCGTTTTGAGTGCGGTGTGCGCAGGTGCATTGTCGTGGTGGAGCAGTAGCCCGCGGAGCCCTGTGTTTGGTCGCTTGTTGCTTATAACAGAGAAAACTTCTGGCAAAAATTTGGTAGTATACCATTCGGCATTAATGCTTCTTTGATCCCGTAAGGGAATTGATACCAAGTGGCCAGTCAAATAAAAAAAGCTAGCGATCAAAATCTTACCCCCGCTTCTAGATCGCTTCACTTTGGTAGGCGTTGGCTCATTTTGAAACACCCAAACAGTCGACTGGCGCTTGGTTTCTGGGTCGTATTGATAAATCCAGGACTCATTACCTGTAACGATGTCGTAAACACGCCGAGACGAGCCTGCTTCAAATTTGTTAAGCATATCACGGCACCATTCCACCCGGGCCTGCTTCTGAGCATCGGTGAGGTTGTGCGGCACCCAGCGTGATACTATCCTCCTCACGCGAAGATGGATGTGTAGAATCTCGTGAACGCTTCCCGATCCAATCTTCAATATGTGTTGAATCTCCTGATATGTAATTCGCCTATTGTCTTGGATTAAATTTTTCACTGCTAGCACGTTTTCTTCGGTAACAGCCGTCAAAGGGCGACCGCTTCTTTCGTCATCCCCCAAAGTTGGTCGACCGCGCTTGAATTCGTTATACCAACGATACACGGTTGCCTTGGAAGGGCCTTCATCCATGAATGCCATTTGAAGGCTATCGTACGATTCATCCGGTTTCAGGCGACACTTGAAATCGTATAAAATCATAGCTCTAAAATGTTCCCGGCGCAGATCCATATTTCAGTGAGACACAATACTTTGAATTAACTCGCAAAAAATGTGGAGGGAAATTTTGAAATTGGAACTTACTTATTTTTACTTATAAATAATCATATTTTCGAAAAACATTATAACTGGCCAGTCTCCCATATATAAAAACTTTTTTTCGCAATACTTTCTGAGGGGCCTGGTATTTAAGGAGGTGACTATATCACTGATACTGAACACGAATCAATAAAAAAGTCGATACAATTTTTTAATTTTTTGTTAAATATATATTTGTAAATAAACAAATTCCCCCCGTGTGTCGGGTGCGACACCACCAAAACAATTTGCAGGTATTTCCACCCTTTGACAATGCCGCCGATGACTTATTTTCCGAGTCGTTTGGGATTTATTCTCGAACCCTCGCTATGTTCTAGGTGAAAATGTAGGTATTAAATAATCGTAGATTTTTTCAAGTATTTTTAGGTGACTAAGCACATTATTTATCATCAGATCTAGAAATATGGCACGATTACAGATCAACACCTTGTATAAAACAAAGTCGGGTTAGTTACACCATTTATAACTCAAGAACGGCTCGACCGATTTTAATTAAATTTGGCACACAGATAGAACATAACCCGGATTAATATATAGGCTACTTTTTATCCCGGGAAAATGAACAATTCTTGAGGGATGCGCGATTAACGACATTCACGCGAACGAAGTCGCGGGCATAGGCTAGTTATTACTAACACAGTTTACTACGAATTAATTTATTAATTTATTGTAATAGTTACTGAAACACATCAATTGTGCACTGAACCCGGAAACCGCAGCATGTGCAACAACATCCAATAAAATATGACCCCGTCAATTTCTGTCACATTATCCTCTACAAAATTAATAGACATTAATGATTTCACAATCGTCATCGTCAATAAAAACGACAGTCATTACTTAATGACTTATGAGCTATGCATTTTAATATTTTGAGCGTAACGAAACTGACAATGCAGTGGTAATAAATTAAATAAATTTAATTTTTCATGGTTTTTTTATGGATAGTTATTTTGTAATTAATGGCGTCTGGTCTTTCACTTGTCACTTTAAACTGTGTGTGACTGTATAACTAAAAATAGTATAAAATAATTTAAGAAGTTTGTGTTGAAAATAAGTAAGTAGCTTAGCTTTTACCGTTAAAACATTCTTGAAAAATAATGGTTTTATACGTTTTCAAAATATCTACAAAGTGTAATTAACCTTTAGTTTAAATCCATTATTAGGATTATTCTGTCATTTAAATTCTGGGAAATAACGAATAATTTATATAACAAATACAAATAAAACAACTGGTATTAACTAGCATTCGCACGCGATTTTGTTCGCGTATATTTTGAAATGTCATCAAACTCTTTTGTAAAAATTTCAATTGACTAGATGAAAAGACGAATAGACGGCGTAGGCAGACTAATACCCTTTGGAACCATAAAAGTAATATAGGTATATACGATGTCTGTGGTCTAGTGGTTCGAGTGTCGGACTGCTGATCACAAAGTTGTGGGTTTGATTCCCACATGACACAAATATTTGTGTGATGAACATAAGTGTTTGTGTTGGTCTGGGTATTTCTTATGTATTAAAAGTATGTATTTACAAAAAAAAAAGTATATAAGTATTATATCCATTGACCAGTACCCATAGTACAAGCTCTGTTTAGTTTGGGACTAGATGGTGCTGTGTAAAAATTTCCCAAAAGTATTTATTATATTTTATTTATTTATAAACCCTTCTTAAACGAAACGTAATAATAAGCAAATCGAGTCCACAAAACATAAGTTATTCATCAATTCCATTAGTACCAAATCTTCTTAATCGTTTCAGCATGACATCAAATGATTTGCTCATTGACAGAAAACCAAACTTCCTTCCAAATAACTTTTAATTAGATTCGATTCAAAAATTTTACGAATTCTAAAAAACTTTTCGGGGAGTGCAATGTTTTGCTAATTATGATGGAAAATGAATGTTAATTACAATTTGTTCAAAGGTGTTTCTTTGAAGATTCTCGTAAATAAGGGTCATTAAAGACTTGTACTGGAAACAATTTTTAATTGATTCTTGGAAGCACCTACAGCTTACTTAAGGGGAATGTAACATCCAAGTGGCGCCCCATCACAAAAAAAATTTTACTCGCTGAATACATCATTTATCGAAAATCCTTTTTTGACAATTGAAGTACAAGTATTGTAGATTAATTAGAAACCACTAACTCTGTAAATTATAGTTCGCTGTAGTTGTAGATACAAAACATGCGAAAAACGGCCACCATTGGCTTTTTTGTATCTACAACTACAGCGAACTATAATTTACAGAGTTGATAGTTTCTAATTAAACTATATTTTTGATTTTCGATAAAACTTTTTAAACTTTCGCGACTTTCACTCATATTGAACTATGTTTAATCAAAATATAACACACATTTTGACTAACCTCGACGTGCTGCTCGTGACCACGGCCAATGCAACTTGACCGAAACGTCGAGGTCGAGGTTAGTCAAAATGTGAGTTATATTTTGATTTAATTGTGCGCGACAAGTCCCGTATACATAGTTCAATATGATTTTCGATAAATTAAGTACTCAGCGAGTAATAATTTTTTACTGATGGGGGTGCCACTTGGCGACTACATTCCCCTTAATGAAATAAACTTCGTATAAATATCATTTAGAGTTTATATAGCTTTGATGCCACCTAGATTCTACAGTATAGAGACTAGGTGGCATCGAGACTATTATAACATTTCATTACTGTAATCACCAATTAGTGGCATGTGTGTCTCTTGTATTACGATCAAAATATAATCGTTAAAGTACTACTAACTATTAATTGACACGCCGAGACGAGCCTGCTTCAAATTTGTTAAGCATATCACGGCACCATTCCACCCGGGCCTGCTTCTGAGCATCGGTGAGGTTGTGCGGCACCCAGCGTGATACTATCCTCCTCACGCGAAGATGGCTGTGTAGAATCTCGTGAACGCTTCCCGATCCAATCTTCAATATGTGTTGAATCTCCTGATATGTAATTCGCCTATTGTCTTGGATTAAATTTTTCACTGCTAGCACGTTTTCTTCGGTAACAGCCGTCAAAGGGCGACCGCTTCTTTCGTCATCCCCCAAAGTTGGTCGACCGCGCTTGAATTCGTTATACCAACGATACACGGTTGCCTTGGAAGGGCCTTCATCCATGAATGCCATTTGAAGTCTATCGTACGATTCATCCGGTTTCAGGCGACACTTGAAATCGTATAAAATCATAGCTCTAAAATGTTCCCGGCGCAGATCCATATTTCAGTGAGACACAATACTTTGAATTAACTCGCAAAAAATGTGGAGGGAAATTTTGAAATTGGAACTTACTTATTTTTACTTATAAATAATCATATTTTCGAAAAACATTATAACTGGCCAGTCTCCCATATATAAAAACTTTTTTTCGCAATACTTTCTGAGGGGCCTGGTATTTAAGGAGGTGACTATATCACTGATACTGAACACGAATCAATAAAAAAGTCGATACAATTTTTTAATTTTTTGTTAAATATATATTTGTAAACAAACAAATTCCCCCCGTGTGTCGGGTGCGACACCACCAAAACAATTTGCAGGTATTTCCACCCTTTGACAATGCCGCCGATGACTTATTTTCCGAGTCGTTTGGGATTTATTCTCGAACCCTCGCTATGTTCTAGGTGAAAATGTAGGTATTAAATAATCGTAGATTTTTTCAAGTATTTTTAGGTGACTAAGCACATTATTTATCATCAGATCTAGAAATATGGCACGATTACAGATCAACACCTTGTATAAAACAAAGTCGGGTTAGTTACACCATTTATAACTCAAGAACGGCTCGACCGATTTTAATTAAATTTGGCACACAGATAGAACATAACCCGGATTAATATATAGGCTACTTTTTATCCCGGGAAAATGAACAATTCTTGAGGGATGCGCGATTAACGACATTCACGCGAACGAAGTCGCGGGCATAGGCTAGTTATTACTAACACAGTTTACTACGAATTAATTTATTAATTTATTGTAATAGTTACTGAAACACATCAATTGTGCACTGAACCCGGAAACCGCAGCATGTGCAACAACATCCAATAAAATATGACCCCGTCAATTTCTGTCACATTATCCTCTACAAAATTAATAGACATTAATGATTTCACAATCGTCATCGTCAATAAAAACGACAGTCATTACTTAATGACTTATGAGCTATGCATTTTAATATTTTGAGCGTAACGAAACTGACAATGCAGTGGTAATAAATTAAATAAATTTAATTTTTCATGGTTTTTTTATGGATAGTTATTTTGTAATTAATGGCGTCTGGTCTTTCACTTGTCACTTTAAACTGTGTGTGACTGTATAACTAAAAATAGTATAAAATAATTTAAGAAGTTTGTGTTGAAAATAAGTAAGTAGCTTAGCTTTTACCGTTAAAACATTCTTGAAAAATAATGGTTTTATACGTTTTCAAAATATCTACAAAGTGTAATTAACCTTTAGTTTAAATCCATTATTAGGATTATTCTGTCATTTAAATTCTGGGAAATAACGAATAATTTATAAAACAAATACAAATAAAACAACTGGTATTAACTAGCATTCGCACGCGATTTTGTTCGCGTATATTTTGAAATGTCATCAAACTCTTTTGTAAAAATTTCAATTGACTAGATGAAAAGACGAATAGACGGCGTAGGCAGACTAATACCCTTTGGAACCATAAAAGTAATATAGGTATATACGATGTCTGTGGTCTAGTGGTTCGAGTGTCGGACTGCTGATCACAAAGTTGTGGGTTTGATTCCCACATGACACAAATATTTGTGTGATGAACATAAGTGTTTGTGTTGGTCTGGGTATTTCTTATGTATTAAAAGTATGTATTTACAAAAAAAAAAGTATATAAGTATTATATCCATTGACCAGTACCCATAGTACAAGCTCTGTTTAGTTTGGGACTAGATGGTGCTGTGTAAAAATTTCCCAAAAGTATTTATTATATTTTATTTATTTATAAACCCTTCTTAAACGAAACGTAATAATAAGCAAATCGAGTCCACAAAACATAAGTTATTCATCAATTCCATTAGTACCAAATCTTCTTAATCGTTTCAGCATGACATCAAATGATTTGCTCATTGACAGAAAACCAAACTTCCTTCCAAATAACTTTTAATTAGATTCGATTCAAAAATTTTACGAATTCTAAAAAACTTTTCGGGGAGTGCAATGTTTTGCTAATTATGATGGAAAATGAATGTTAATTACAATTTGTTCAAAGGTGTTTCTTTGAAGATTCTCGTAAATAAGGGTCATTAAAGACTTGTACTGGAAACAATTTTTAATTGATTCTTGGAAGCACCTACAGCTTACTTAAGGGGAATGTAACATCCAAGTGGCGCCCCATCACAAAAAAAATTTTACTCGCTGAATACATCATTTATCGAAAATCCTTTTTTGACAATTGAAGTACAAGTATTGTAGATTAATTAGAAACCATTAACTCTGTAAATTATAGTTCGCTGTAGTTGTAGATACAAAACATGCGAAAAACGGCCACCATTGGCTTTTTTGTATCTACAACTACAGCGAACTATAATTTACAGAGTTGATAGTTTCTAATTAAACTATATTTTTGATTTTCGATAAAACTTTTTAAACTTTCGCGACTTTCACTCATATTGAACTATGTTTAATCAAAATATAACACACATTTTGACTAACCTCGACGTGCTGCTCGTGACCACGGCCAATGCAACTTGACCGAAACGTCGAGGTCGAGGTTAGTCAAAATGTGAGTTATATTTTGATTTAATTGTGCGCGACAAGTCCCGTATACATAGTTCAATATGATTTTCGATAAATTAAGTACTCAGCGAGTAATAATTTTTTACTGATGGGGGTGCCACTTGGCGACTACATTCCCCTTAATGAAATGAACTTCGTATAAATATCATTTAGAGTTTATATAGCTTTGATGCCACCTAGATTCTACAGTATAGAGACTAGGTGGCATCGAGACTATTATAACATTTCATTACTGTAATCACCAATTAGTGGCATGTGTGTCTCTTGTATTACGATCAAAATATAATCGTTAAAGTACTACTAACTATTAATTGGACAATCATTCTCTTAAGATTTGACCAACCGCGTTGCTTAAGGCCACTTGGTTTGTATCTTAATAGGTAGCAGAATTGAGAGACATCCCACGAATTCAAAAGCAAAGCGACGCCATTTCGTTTAAAAAAAAATATGATAAAAATCTATGCTAGTTAGAAACAACGGTCTATTTTTCCTGTAATATTTACATAAACTTGTATCACCTGCAATTATTTCAATATTTTCGCTTAACAATTTTCGGAGATAAGAATACTGGTATTTTTTTTTGTAATTTTTTATCATAAGTCGAAAAGTACGCAGCATAAAAAAAACTGTTTTTGAATGTGCAAATAAAGTCCTTTCCTTCATATGATACCCATTTGAACTAGTAGCTCCACTTTGAAATTTCGACTTCTTATTTCCGCCCCTTTAGCAACGAAAAAAAAACTTTTTCATTTGTAATAAGAATGGGTAAGCTGAAGTGGCAGTGGGCTGGCCATGTCTGTCGAAGGACCGATGGCCGTTGGAGCAGACGAGTCCTTGAGTGGAGACCGCGTATCAGCAAACACAGCGTAGGGCGCCCCCCTGCCAGGTGGACCGACGACCTAAATAACGTGGCTGGGGGGGACTGGATGCGGAAGGCAGAGGACCGAGCGTTGTGGCGCAACTTGGGAGAGGCCTATGTCCAGCAGTGGACTGCGATAGGCTGAGTTGATGTTGATGAAGCAATATTTAAATCTGTTTTAAATTCCAGACCGATAGAATTAGTGGCTGTTGAAATATTCCGCTGTGACAGATGAACGGACAGACGGACGGACGTACGGAGTCGCACTACAAGGGTTCCTTTTTTAATTTTTTGGTACAGAACCTTAAAATTGTATCTGTGAACGCACCCACAGAACAGAAGAAATTCGAAGACAGGAAATAAAGTCGACAACAAATGTGTACGCAACCTAACACCCCAATAATTGAACCAAATCTCCAAAAATCGGGATCAAAAGTTCACGACATGAGATTTTTCATTTCCTCTTCTAAGTTATGATATTAACAAATCATATATACTTCGTGCCTATCCGTTGGTCGTCCGTATTTGCTGGCGTTTCTCCAAAACTGGCCATAACGAACGCATCCTGACTGCATTTGGTTGTGGTGTTTTACATAAGCGGAAGCGAGTTATGTTTTAGTTTGCTGTAGGTAAATCATTTTGATGAATGAATTTTTTTTTAACGATTTAAATTGTGGAAGGAAAAAATCGCTCACGAGCAGGATTCAAACCTGTGACTCCTGGCTCAGTACGCCAGTGTTTTAGCTACTAAGCTACCGTGAACACTGCTCGTGGTATCGAAATTCTCATCCACTTGGTACGTCTTTGGGTGACGTCAGCGATATCTTATTAAGAAACAGTGTTTCTTAACCGACTCAACTAACTTTGCAGTTATTATAATTTGGATAAGTTATAAAAAATATTTACAAACTACAAAATAAAATGATACAATATTTACAAAGTACAAAATAAAATGATACAAAAAAGCGCGCCTAGGCGTCAAAATATTCCTCGACACCGCTGTCATCTGGCATAGTACCCAGAAGACGGCAGCGTTGCCACGTTGAATGGCAACGCTTATTCTTTGACCAAAGAACAAGCCAGCCCTCTGGTCACGTGAAGTGTCGACCAGCCTCTTAGAGATTTCCTTAAAAAAGGATCGCGCTCTCGGACCCCATGAGCCGAGAATTTCGACCCCAAACGGCACAAAGTCATAGTTACCTGATAGGTTACTATATTTGCGCCGCTGGAGGGCCTCCGCAGATGCAGCGGCAGCGCCAGCACAACCAGCCGAGCTAGAAAGATGTGAAGGAGCAAGGGTGTCGACGCACGTTGCGTCCCACACCAGAGGCCTACCCATCTTCCAAGGCAATAACGACATGCCATCTGGTCTCTTCCCATCGTCTCGCACCAAGCCGTTGGGTTTTAAAACAGCTGGTACGCCAGCGGTGGCAAGAACACGACGAATAATGTCATTAATGCTAGCGTGTCGTGTTAAGCGGCCCGCGCTCCTGCAACAGGACAGGCCATGGTGTCCTAGACTGTCGACAAGTTCACCGCAATGGCACCGGTATGGAGCAACACAAGTTGCGCCCAAGCGTAGGCAGTTAATCCAAAATCGTATAGATATGCCTACCCTTACATTTACGCATGCAAAGCGAAATATAACTGGCGTACTGAGCCAGGAGTCGCAGGTTCGAATCCTGCTCGTGAGCGATTTTTTCTTTCCACAATTTAAATCGTTAGATTTCGCTTCGCATGCGTAAATGCGTTAAAAATAATAAAGTGTTTTTTTGTGTTTGTACAAAAGATTGAAATAGTATCTATTGTTGTTTATATCTAGAGTATTGTTGTGTTCTTAGGTCAATTGTTTGGCCATTATTTTAACTGTTAATTTAGATAATTCCTATATTCTTTCACTTTTTTTTTTTGCAGTTACAGAATTGCATGTACATTCGACCGCATGTCAGTGGTTACACTTGAATTGCGAAAAACACCCTTACTGCTTACGAAATAAAGACGCTTTCAAGGTTAAACAAATACCACAGATACGTTAGGAGTAAGTTGTATTATAGTTATATATTAAAATTGTATATTATTGTTATTGTGTGCTTCTGCCTGTAGTCAATAAACCATTTTTCTTTCTTTTTTTAGACGTTCGGTTGACTGTACTACTGTTGTTTACGTCTCAGTTTTATTTCTCCGTATTTTTTTACTTGTTTTGTGACTACAATATTTAATAATCTGAATTCATACAAAGCTTTTCAGTAAAGATTACTAAGTTTTTTAGTAAGTATATAGAAAGCTATCTTTATTTATTTGGCTATTCAATAATGAGTACATTGATACATAAAATATTAACACATTTCAAACTTAATCAAAGTGCCCCATTACTTAAAAAAGAGCACGACATCTATATTAAGCGCAGATAATATGATTACAAGAAATTAATTATTTGTATAAAACAACAAACTTACAGTAATTCCAATAGAGTTAAACATTTAAAAGTACCTGTTTATCTTCTTAAAATGTTCAAGCAAGTTAAATAAATTCACAGTAAACTTGAGTACTGAGATTAAATTAAAAAACCTATTTGTGTTTGTTTCTGCCACAGTATTTTATCTCACGAACATCAATGTAATAACAACACGCATTCATCTTATCTCTTGCACCATCGTAACTTGACCTACGCCAAGTAATTTATATACTGTGGCGCGCCCTGTCTGAAGCAGACGTTAGCCCCAAATAATTGGACGATCAGCTATAAGACACATGTCGTTTTATATAATATTCGTTAACAAGACATTTCATTGTATGAAGATTGTTAGTACTATAGCAGAAAATGTCAAAGATTTATTGACATTGATGTATTGGATCGATCAATTTATATCAATAAAGTAAATTCATGTAAAAATTAAAATAGGAGTTATCAATGTACATCAAGGAAAGAAAAAATCAAAATCATCAAATCATCAAGGAAGGAAGGAAGGGAATCACAAATCTAATCTAAAATCTAAGGAAATAACTATCTCGAATCTAAGGGATTCACCAAAGGATGGGCAGCAGCGTTCTCTGAGTATTTAACCAACCAACTTCGATCGCCAACTCGCCTGCCAAGCGTGGCGATTATGGCATATCTAGCCATCTGGGGAGGCCTTTGTCCAGCAGTGGACTTCTTTTGGCTGAAATGATGATGACGATGATGATGATGAATGTACATCAATTCATCAATCAACATCGGAAATCCACATAGACGCAATCCGTCTGGGGAAGCGGAAGCCAGTGACTGACTCTTCCGACTTACACCACCACGGTGTTCCTCTAATATTGGTCAGGGGCGTGGGATAGACTGCATTTGCCAACCAGCCCCGACAGGTCTTGGGTTGCCACTAGTAGGCTAGCCCTTTCTGCCTGTATGACATCAAAATCGGCCGCATCTTCCTCTTGACTGCGCGCAGTGTTCGGGACTTGGCTAGTCAGGCGGCAGACTGTTCTGGGTCCCCTGCTCAGAGGTCAATCTATAGGGTGGCTGTATTTTAGCATATATATAGCCCTTCTGCGGCGTCCGGTCCGAGTACAATGCACATTAAGCTGTCCCTGCAGCACTGCTAAATGGCGATGATGCTTTCACTACGCCATAACTATAGCCATAGCTCGATATACTGGCTAAGTCACGAAATCACGCAGAAGCGAAATGCGAAACAAGGTATCAATAAAAAGCTTGATACAATTTGATTTGGTCTAGTGATAGTCAGTTACGTGACACTGTCAAACGTATGGTCCTTTATACAATTTCCAGGTAAGGCAAAGTGTTATTCATCATCATTTGAGCCGAAAGACGTACACTGCTGGACATAGGCCTCCCTGCGCCTCCCGCATCCAGCGGATTCCCGTGACCTTCACCAGGTCGTCGGTCCATATTGTGTGGAGTCTACCCACGCTGCGCCTTCCAGTACGCAGTCGCCACTCCAGAACTTAACGGCCCCATTGGCCATCGATTCTGCGAGCAATGTACCCCACCCACTGCCACTTACGTTTGGTAATTCTTCGGGCTATGTCAGTTACCTTCGTTCTCCTGACAAGATGCTTCTTATGACAAGATGCTTGCTCCATATTTCATGGTAGAGAAGAGTGGTAGGAGAGAGAAGGTACCGTAATTTTCTAACCCTTTTGATTAATACAAACGTGAATTTTAATCAATTTGCTTTCTTTTTATTAGTTTTAGTAGTACTGAGGAGTGACGTCTTTAAGATGATAATGTTCAGTCCTAGAATCGCTGTAAGCTTTTTGCTTGTGGCGTGTAAGCTAAGTAATTTATATAATGTGGCATGCCTGACTGCGGCGGACGTCCAGCCTCAAATAGGACGATCTGCTGGAAAATATTTGTGTTGCTTGACAATATATTTATTTTATAGATAAGACTTTCTACGTTATAAGAGATTTTCTAGCCTTCACATTTAAGGTAAGGGAGATGAAACGTTTCTTTCAAGCTGATGATATTAGTTCTTCTCCATCATCATATCTGCATCATGTCCACTGCTAGGTATTTCAATGACTACTACATTTCTGTTCTTATCATAATCATAGCACTTGCCAAACTGATTGCTGATCGATGTGTACTAATGAGAGTTTAAAAGAAGCATCAGTGATGCAAAAATTTAGTTGCAGTAGATTAACACGGTCATGTGATGCAAAGAAATGAGGACCATGTGACGAGAAAAGTTCTAGTTTAAAGTTTTGACGGCTATAACAATAGAGGCAGACCAAAGAAAAGATAGTGTAGGAGTGGACGTTTCAAAGAAAAGCGCTTAAAAAAGTCTATTTAAAAAAAAAGCCTTTAAGCACGCTTAGTGATTAAAGCAGATTTCGTTTAGACTTTTTCGTAAACCAAACTAATGCTTTCAATAGTACGATTGAAATTTTACCTTATTTCTATCATCATATGACCCAATTTCAAAGTTGACGGGTGGTTTGATAACCGGCAGAATTAAATTTTATTCGTTTACGTAAAATTTGCTTCAAGAAAGCACTTTTTTTTGTTGATTATTTTCGTATCGTTTAAACGTATTTGACCTTTATTGATTTGCTTTCGCTTTGCTTTGGCACTTAGTTTATCTTTTGTTGTCAACGAGCGAATGCGTTTTTGAATGTTCTCAGTAATTACGCGACGATTGTATTTTGTTTGTATAGTCTTCAATGAATTTTGTAATAAGAATAGTGTAATGTAGATGAAGAAAAGTAAATTTTTTTAGAAGTGAAAAACAAAAGCGTCAAAAGCGTAAAAAAATTCGTTGGCAGAAAAAAGCACGTCGTTTAAAAACGCTTACGATTTTAATTCGTTTTTCCCAACTTTAATAAAGTGTAAGATAATATGGATAGAAAGAAAGTGAACACTGAGATTACGACTGATAGAGATTGTATGGAAGAAAAAGACATGCTGCGCCGACACCAAATACATTAGGATAAGGGCAGGAGGATGATGATGTAGTAATGTTCATCTATCTATACACTGTATAATTACTTGTTCCGACTGACTGATTTATCAAATCAGAGCCTAAACCGCTGGGGCTAGAAACATGAAAGTTGTAGATACAGTAGATATCTTTATTAACGTAGGCAACCACTAAGGAAGGATTTTTAGAAATTCTACTCATAAGGAGGTAAAATAGAGGTAGAAAGTTAGTATGAAAATTACTCATTTTTGAAGTCAGATACATTATAAAAAACGGAATTTAGCTTTTTGGTTGAAAATAAAGAAATACGTGTTTCAGTGTTTTTGGAAAATCATCCCTTACGGGGTAAAATTCGAGTTGAGAGTTTGTATGAAATGTCGTGGGTGCATCCACAAAGGTTTTTGACACAGAAATAGATAGAATGGACAATGTAATCACAATTTTACTTGCGATTCCGAACAAAATACGCCTTACATTTTGACGGCATTATTAAAAAAAAAAAAAAAACGAATGTACTTTACAGCTTTTGTTTGTGCAGTTAGAAACAGCACAATAAGGCATTTTTGCGGGTTTTTGTTACTGTATTTATAGAAACAAGTCATAAGGCGTGCTGAGAAAGGCTTTGAGATATCCTTCGCTATGGTGCATGGTGCTGCCACGCGCGCCCTGCCCACATGGCCATTCTCTCTATTTCTGTGGTTTTTGACATTAAAATTGGACATTGCAACGCATGTTAGCACAGCTAGTATTAAAATAAATAGTTAGTCGCTTTTTGCCACACATTTATGGGTGAACAGAATGCAACTGAAAGCCAAGTACGACGTCACTATCAGAAAAGCTCAATTTTCAATTAATAAAAAAGGTTAAATCAAAGTACACAATTTCTCAAAAAGCAACCTTATTAAAAATTTCGACCCCACTGAACAATGTCAACCATTTAAAAAAAAATTAAAAAGTTAATAATTGAATGACAACAATAATTCAAGAGTCGCCCCAGTAATTAAAAATGCTGGCATTAAGCAATCAGGAACAAAGAGGGGGAATAAAGGGGTTGAATAAAGGCAAGCACACACTGAGCAATTAGTAGAAGCGTGCCAAATGTCGCATTCAATGCTCAATGGCTTTATTTTATAGGAGACAGCGAGTCTGGGGTTGCCTTTAGAGGATTGAATGATGTGTGAATTTAATGCCCTTTTCTTTCACACAATGGCTTATGTTAGAATTCAGTTCATTGATGATTTTGATAAAATACTTTGGTGGGGATTGTAACTAGTTTTGCCTATATTTTCCGTGACGTCCCGTATTTCAGGCGTAATTTTCAATGTCCCTAATTTCAACTGGTGCGCAACAAATGTACAATTAATTTTCAACTATGATTATAATATAATAATAAATCGTTTATTTCAGGAAATCCCATAGAAAGTTTTACATATTTTTACTTAACCTAATGTTCGCACACATAATCAAATATCACAAATTAAAATAACATCTGTTATCACACCTTTCAAAATAAAATAAAATTATGTAAAATAAAATAAAAATAAAAATCAATTAAAACAAAATTAAAATTAAAAAATTAAAATTACAAAATTAAAATTACAATTACAGTCAGGTGGAGGGACTCAACTCCAACCTGAACTGATCACCTTATAACTGCATTGGTTTTAGAAATATGTAAAATCGAACAAAATCATGCTAAAATATCTACTATGAAAGAACCTACTACTACACAAGTATGTTCTTTCATCGTAGTAAAATATCAACGTACATCAACACAAAAAATACGTTGTTTTTTTTTGTTACAGGAAAAAAACTGAAAACACGTTTTTTGCCAAATTGAGCATTTGTCTCTTACAGTTTGAAAAAAAAATCTGACAACCCTAATAGGTAGTAACCAAAAGATACAGTGGATTACTGTGGATATCGTACCGACTTTTTTCCATTTAGGGCATAATTTGAAGTATATCGACAGAGAAAGGCAGAATTGGTCGGTCATGCATTACATAAATAAATAATGTCATTAGATTACATGTAATCTATACTTCTATACTATATATAATAATAATAATATATATAATATATAATAATATATAATATATATATATATAATAATATATATTAATATTATAAAGAGGAAAGATTTGATTGTTTGTTTGTTTGTTTGCATTGAATAGGCTCCGAAACTACTAAACCGATTTGAAAAATTCTTGCACCGTTGGGAAGCTACACTATCTCCGAGTGACATAGGCTATATTATATTTTCAAAAAAATTAGGGATCCTTACTAAAACTCCAATTATGTAACCCAAGGTGTAACAAAATACCTAAAAAATTCCTTACATCGCGTGCGCTGCTAAAACTATTGATGATAGAACAAAATAATGTACTACGACTTTGCAGAACACATCATTATCTACAAACACTGTCGCGACAGCATATGTCTAACTATAATAGTTATGTCACAATAAGATTTCTTTAATAAAAAAAAAAAATTGTAATGCCGCCACTAGAAAAGGCTCTTTATTTGTACCTTGGTATTAATCCTTATCAAAATAAATTACTTTATATTCAAGACTGGTTCAATACTTTTAAAGAAATTTTTGAATTATTCAATTCAGACATTCCATTCGAAAGATATCACGAGTTCAAAAATGTAAGTAGTAGAAAAAAGTCGCGTGGTCGCCGTTCACTCCGCTCGGCTAACTATGCGATGTAGGCGTCACTGGGGTACGGGAGGGGAGTTAATTCACAGACACTTCTATACCACGAAGTCCCGCAATACTACACATTTTTTTTAGCCGTGGGGAAATCCTCATGGAAGTACTCTGTCCGGGGTAGGCAAAGCCAGTGTCAGACTTTTACCGACTAAAACCACCACGGTGTTCCTTCAACTACCTTAGCCGGGGGCGTGGGAACCCGTGAGTATTCAAACAACCAACCCCGACAGCCTAACGTTGGGAACACTGCACGCCACCTTACCTCACGGGCCTTTACCAGCTACGCAAGCTGCGCCAACAACGCCAGCTACGCCAGCTGCGTCAGCTACGCCAACTGTGCCATCTACGCCAGCTGTGCCAGCTACGTCAGCTACGCCTGCTGCTGGTCGGGCAGCAGACTACCCTCAGTCTGCTGCTCGCAGGCCCCATCCTCCCATAATTTTTTTACACAGGTTTTCTTCCTCGCGGTCCGGGCGGTGAAGCCAAGACCCTCGGTCCCAAGAGGCGCGAGAACACTACTCAGCAGGCACTCCCGGGGTTACAAGATCGACGGGGGCAGGGAAGGACAGTCCCCCCGCTGCCTGCCGAGTGGCAGGGTGAGTGCACACCGGGCCCGCCTCTGCTCCTCCACTGCTGGGATTAGAGGGACACGTGGAACAACTCCCCATTGGCCCTCATGGGGCCTCCCGTACCAGAATATCCGCCACAGGCAATAAGATCCCCCAAAGGTTAATAATATAATATAATGCCGTCCTCTCCAGACGTGTCCAGAGGGACAAGCAGCCGACAGACACACGTAAAGGTTTTCTGGCCAGCACCCCCGCAATACTACACATGGGCCATCTTTATAATGTACTCTTTTTTAGTAACCCGACGCAAAAAGAAGGGTGCTGTGTGTGAGTGTGTATGTGTTAAATTTTTTTTAGAAATATTTGTTAAATACCCGTGCGAAGCCGGGACGGGCCGCTAGTAATTAATAATTATAATTGAATGTAATTTTATTGAAGGTCAATTTAATTATGTAATTAAAATTTTATGTTTTAATGTATAATTCTTTAAATGAAAATGTATTAACCATTTATTAATGTATTTACTAAAACGACTGGATCTCTGTTATCTTATAAATAAATAAATTAAATTAATTAACCCAACGTCACATTTTTGCCCCTGAGAGTGCGTAGAAACATAAGTAATTTTGTCAATTCCAGCTACGGCTATTTTAAGCTATTTTAAGGTGTCAAAAATTTCAAATTGATCACTTAAAATAAAGGTAATTATTGATTGATTTGTCATTTTTACAAATCAATTGTATCTGGAATTAAAAAAGCACATTTTACGGAACGCCCTACGGAATCTTTACATGGGTACTTTTTCCACATTTCACACATTTCACACCCTTACCACACCTCGGCCACTCAATACAATATAAATGCTAGCACCACCTATGTAAGCGACGCATTGTATTTTGTATATCCGAACCTTAAATAATAAATCATTATTTGTAACCGGCAACATATTTGTTAAAAAACTGGCAACCCTTTTTTCTTTGTGGATACTTCCTGTTCCTTTGTAGCTCTGTGTAAAAATATAGTGTCAATTATAGTATTTTTGATGTATTGTAACCTAAAACTAAGTAGTGGAGAAATCCTTGTTTTTCTTTGCCATCAGCAATTAAAAAGTTTTGTCAAATCAAGCGTTTTCTTTTCTGCATTCTTCAAGCAGTACCTGACCGCTACAACCTACATACACAAGATTACGTATGTATACGAACGCACACGCACGTGTAGGTTAGGGATGCTCGCCGCTCGTAATGCCGACTAGGTTCCAAGCGTTTCTCTGTAGTTCTCAGAGATGGCGTGCTTGTATAGCGACAGGCGATTGACATTCATTGCAATATTGCAGTCATATTGCCGTCAGACTGCGGGTACGTACCCGCATTAAGATTCCTCACCGGCAAGGATGAGGAATCTTAAATTGGCAGGGGGCGGTGAGTAGCTGTTGTGTTCGTTAGTACTATTAGCTAATTCTGTGCCATTACATACAAACGCACCGGTTTCGATAATAATATCATGTCACTGATTGTTCACGAACCTACTAACGTCATCTGTTGGCAAAAGGCACGCAACTTTGGACGTCACTAACGTGAAGAATGCAGCGATCTGCAGCGACATCGGTCGGCGTAGAAGCGTGCCAACTTCATACTCATTACTTTAAGAAATTTTGCTTGTCATGAAAACGTATTAGCTGTTTTGAAAATTAACATTAAAAAGAGACCTTACAGCCGTCTGCCGCATAGCAGAAGATTTTCATTTCTCCTGAACAATCAAGCCGCAACACTGACATTTTCAAGAAAATCGCTTCCGAAGCAATGTAAAAATATGTTCGTATTTCATAGACTTATAAATTTAAAATACCGCAGTGTCTCAAGACGAAAGTCTTTGACCAGTGTGTGTTGCCAGTAATTACTTACGGTACTGAAACGTGGTCGCTCACAATGGGCCTGATAAGAAGGCTCAAAGTCACTCAAAGGGCAATGGAGAGGGCTATGCTCGGAGTGTCCCTGCGTGATCGAATCAGAAATGAGGAGATTCGCAGGAGAACGAAAGTAAACGACATAGCCCGAAGAATTGCCAAACTTAAATGGCAGTGGGCGGGGCACATTGCTCGCAGAACGGATGGCCGATGGGGCAGTAAAGTTCTGGAGTGGCGACCGCGTACTGGAAGGCGCAGCGTGGGTAGGCCCCCCACAAAGTGGACCAACGACCTGGTGAAGGTCGCGGGAATCCGCTGGATGCGGAAGGCACAGGACCGGTCGTTGTGGCGATGCTTGGGGGAGGCCTATGGCCAGCAGTGGACGTCTTTCGGCTGAAATGAATGAATGAATAAATTTAAATGAGGCCTATGTCCAGCAGTGGACGTCTTTCGGCTGAAATGATGATGATGATGATGATAAATTTAAAAATATGGTCATATTTCATAGACTTATATATTACTGAAATCATTGTCGTATTTGCTTAGATTTGAGCCAACTCTAACGTAGAACAGTAGTCGGTGAGATGCGTTTGATAAAATTGGTTCTCCACTATGGTTTCATCCAAAAGAACCGAGTTTACATTCATTAGCAAACCCAGAAACCATTCAATCAGCGTTCAAAATAATTTTCATTAAATAATTAATCAATTAACAATATTGATTTATACACCACCCCACTTCAAACTTGGACCACATACGCTGACAAACTTAGTTTTACACTCCACATAATCTCTACTACTTTGAAATAAGATCCATTTTCGTTTAACATAGGTCAGGTTATTGTACATCATTTGTTTTGTGAAGCAATAGGATTCAATACGTGCAATGTAAACGCCATATGTTCTGTGATGACGATTTCATTGGTGGAATCAATCCCACACTTGGCAATTAAGGGTTAGAACATTAGTGTTGAAAAAGCCGTGTTTGTTTTTTGTTTTATAGGAATAAAATTCAATGAAGGTCTCAAAAGGAAAGGATAAAAGACGATGAAGTTTCTATTTTTATTACGGTAAGTTTCTGCAGCGCGTCGGGTATATTCGCAGACGCGCAGGTCGACGGATTTCATGCGATCATTCGTAAAAGGTGCGCGTCACTGCTAGGCCGCTGGCGCGGCAGCTCCAACACCATCCTGGTCGCGCTGGCTGATAGGTGGGACAGCCCGATGTTCGCCCACTGGATGCGACTCCATAATCAGTAGTGGGCGAACCTAGGGTAAAGTTGCCATCATATTAAAATTATTATATTAATTATTGTTATTGTTTTATGATTGTTTTTATTTTTTTATGTGTATATTATTTATTGTGGTTGTGATTTATTTTATTTTATTTGTAAATTGTTCGATTGGTTTATGGGTCTACTAGATGCCCGAAATAAAGAATTTTTAATTTTTTAATTTAATTTAATTTTTTTAGACATGCAAAGCGGGCTTCATGGAAGAGAAGAAGCTGGGGTGTGTGGGAAGGGGTAGGCACAGGTGCAATAGTACACCCACATTTCGCCAGTTAAGTTATAGTCCCATGTAATAGGGGGCGAGCCTATTGCCATTGACCGGGCACAAATCCAGACACCGGGCTGCTACTGAGAATTTCCAAATAGAAAAACCCAATAACAATTTGCCCGACCCGGGAATCGAACCCAGGACCCCACGCTCAGCAGTTGTGCTTGCAACCACTAACCAATGAGGCAGGTGGGAATTTTACCGAAGTCACATATCCTATGTGGTCATCTTCAGCCCAATGGAATCTTTAGTACAAAAGCATACCTAGTATACCTGTCCCTTGTATGTGTGATGAAATCAAATCATCATCTTAACGATATACAGAATGCTACTACAAAATCACCTGACATAATAATGGTCTTTTTCGATACCCACAGAAAGGTAATGGTTTTTTTCTTGCTGGAAAACATACCTAATTGAATAAACAGTAACAAACTGTTTAGGTGCAAAAACATACACAGTTACAATATAGTGGCTCAAAAGGCACACAAATAACACGCAGTCAGTTACAGGATGCCTTCTACAACGTTCAAACCTTTGACGTACTCGACTTTGACGAATAATAGACACTATTCGTTTTGCTTCCACTCTGAGTGACCAAGCATAAAAACTCCACGATTTTTCATTCGTAAAGTGTTGCCCGTATAAAAAATCCATGTGCAGCATTGGCGATTGTTACTCCCAAACTCATACACATGTTTAATATACCTTTGTCTGAACAACCCTCTAGGGGTCTCCAGTTCTTTTTCAATTTCTTCTATAGACTGTTTCGATCACAATTTCTGTTGACGACTACTCAATTCCCTGAAGGGTTGATAGGGATGCGAAATTTTTCGAAAAGTCCGGGATTTTGGGCAGAGCCCCGGGTTTTATGGGGTAATTTTGATTGCTGTAATCGAATTATCTAAACTGGTTTGTGGACAGTTAAAAAAAAAAATCGTAATTAATTTTTGGTAGTTTTGATGTTAATACTGGGATGTTATGGAATTGGAAAGCAAAAGCCAGCAAGCCGGGATTAAAATATTGATAATAGTATTAAAATATTACTTTCGAGTCGCTGTCAGATTTGGTATCCATTTATGTTTATTTATTTGATTGGTTTCGTGCTTTATCAAAAACATTCACGATGACAGGAATAACGTATTAAGTCGTAACTTTAAAAAGTGTTTACCTACTTCATTTACATTGTCTCTTCCATAAAACATTTTATTATAATATGATTGACTCTTAAACCAGTTCACGTTCATCTTTATATCAGTTCGATGTTAAAAGCTCCATTAAGATTATCTCAAACTTCTTACAAAGCTTGGCTTTTCTGTAAGCCTGATGCATTGATATAGCAACATTTCGTCAAAGAGTGACTGCTGCTTGAAAGCCTTTTTTTTACTCTACTATTTCGTGTCTACCGGACCAATTCTCAAATGAATTGCAAATACGAGATATCCCGCAAAAAACCGCGGGATTATAAGTTAAACTAACATCACTAGTACTACAGATTTCAGCTCTTCGGCTGTATCAACGGTTTCAGTAAATTGATATGTTTCAGTTACATTTTGTTTATTTCCACCCGATATTGAAATTGAAATAAAAAAATATATTCAATGCTTCAGCAGATTATTTTTGGGAAAGCCATATCAAGCATGATTATCTTTTTGATCGAATCAGCATTTTGCAATAACAAGACAAATAAGTTAAATTCTTTGTTTATTCAATTCTTATAAAACTATCCTATAGACAGGAAGGTTTTAAGCTAGCTTTTAACAAAATCAATTCCTCTAAAATACCTGTAAAGCTCATTCACTCAATGAAAAGTACCTTTTCTATCCGATCATCACTGAAAACTACCCTTAAAATTCCAATTAATATCACAATCAAATTGGTAGGCGTTCGACTGTGACCGAATAAAATTTATTCGACCAATAAATTACTTAGATAACAATTCTCTCTGTTTGTTTAATTTTATTCGGAATAATTCGAATAATTTAGGTTGGAAGGTTTGTAACATCATGTATATGAAGGGGAAATAATTGACGGACAAATTAAGAGCTGTCTTTTGTAGTGACTTATTGTATATATATTAAATATATATTAAATATATATTAAATATTACACAAGATACCAATATATTAAGCTGTTTTTTAGTTTTTTGTTTTTGTTATTTATATCTCATTGACCATTAAATTCATCCTGAACCGTGTCAACTACGTCTTCTGGACAGAAAGAGACTAGACCCCACGACACAGGGAATCCTAGTGTGAGGTGTAGGGCTTCAACCAATGTTATGTATATTTTTTGGCACAATAAAGATTTTTATTTTATTTTATAAATAAAGATTTGGTTTATTTGAGGTTTGCATCAAAAATGGTTATGAAATAAATCAGTTGGTCCCTACATTTTATCGATTTAAGTGAACACAAATGTAGGGACCAACTGATTTTTTTTTCGCGATTTCAGGTTTGGTCCCATAGTAAAAGTTGTTCATAATGATGAGTACAATGACCCCTTTTCGGGAAAGAAGCGATTAAAATTTCAGCATGTATATCATTACAAAAAACCTGAGAAATTATTATAAAACTTTTTGGTATCATTGGATTTAAAGAAAGGGAAGAGTTCAGCTCCCCAATTAGAACATTTTCGATAAAAATTGTCGACCGATTCGGTTTGTTATCTCGTTTCATCTATGATTCACGCAACGAGAGAAAAAGAGATAACAAACCGAATCGGTCGACAGCTGCATAAAGAAGGTGTTCTCAATCGGTGAGCTGGTCCTCGTTCAATTCCCGGGTTGAGCAAAATACTTCTGAAATTTCCTGGGAGAAATTCTCAATAGCTAATCAGGGTAAATAGACGTAATTATTAGTGTCGTGCCGGATCATTCAAAATGTTTATCTGCGGATACGGATACGGATAATTAGTGTCTAAATCTGCGGATACGGATAAGGACCTCAGCTTTCGTAGTATTTTGTACTCTGTCGGCGCCGGTGCGCGTGACCTTGGACCGACAGTTGACTCTTTGTGTTACTGACTTGCACTGCGCGTGTTTTTGTTTATAGTTTAGGTTAGGATAGTATAAATAAATAAATATCTTTGGGACATTTTTACACAGCACCATCTAGTCCCAAACTAAGCAGAGCCTGTGCTATGGGTACTAGACAATGGATATAATACTTAAATACTACAGTTATAGTTTACTTTTTGTTTTTGGAGACGTTATAAGTTAAATAAAAATAATAATATGTGATTATTAGAAATAAAAAGTAATTTGATTTTAAGTTATCAGTATTACATTGCTACCTTTCTTTAAAATTTCATATACGTAATGAAATTTATTAATGTAAAAGATCCGTTCAAGATTAATGAAAATTAATAACGTAAAAGATCCATTCAAGATCCGTCAAAACGTAACGGATACGGATACAGATCTTATTTTTACCTCGGATATCCTCGGATACAAATACAGTTACGGATATCCGGCACATCACTAGTAATTGTACTTGGCTAGTGACTTATCCGACTTCCGAAAAACTAATAATTAAGAAAGTGCGTTTGTTGGATTGTCTTCTTTCAAGCAACAACGGAGCTGCTGTTAGACATGATTTTCTGCATGGATATATTTTATGAGTCGGAGAGTTGCATAAGCTACAAACAAGTTTTTTTTTTCTAAAATTTGCTCCGTCGGACATACGACATTGTACATAGAAGTTTCCTGAAATAATATTACAAATATTACCCTCATTTGTGCTTCGCCGCAGTTGGGTAAGTAAAGAACCACGTGAACGAGCTACGGGTAAAAGATATTAACGTACTTTAAAAACCATATTAGTTAAGCCATCATTGGCAAAATGTGAAAGAACAATGGTTCCTACGCCATTGCTTATCCTTTCGGAGTATTTAATCATAATAATAATAAAACCAGAAGCTGAAGACAGACGCAACAATTAGGAAATCTATTGAGTTTTCAAATAGATGCTTTTGCCATAATTATCTCTTAATCAACCCTCGCAATACCCATAGAAAAAGGCAAAGATGTCTGTTTTGCACCAAGAATCTGTCCTACAGATTATCCTTCAAAAGGATGGTGTGATATTTTGTCCCGGAAAACAAGAAATTTTCCAAGATGCCTCACACAAATTCATTTGTACCGCAGCCCCATTTGATAATAATTACAAGAAGGAAATGTATACATTTTCACGGTACCATTGTTTCAAGTCATCACGCAAAATAATTACAGAAGGCTCAGGAAGAATGCGCGATAAGACCAGAAATTACACTACGGTAAAATGAATTTTGTAAATTGAATTGACGAACTTTGCAGGCGCAGATTGCACGCGCTTTTGGTTTTTTGTTTGGCATTCCAATGTTCAAAATTAAACTTCTGTAACTTTCTTTTTTATGTCCGCCAGTGAAAGATAAAAAATAATTACGTTTCAACATCGCCGGTCATGACAAAAGCCTAATATTCTTTTATTAACTACGCTGGAAAGGAAAAAAAAAGGATTTTTATGTATTTTATTTTCTTTTCTTTTTTCACCTCGCTTTGCTAATTGGGCTCTTTTTCTATAAGTAAATTGAATCAGAATTGCAGAGTTGGTCGGTTAACTTTGTAAAAGGTTAACATAAAAGGCTTTCATTATAACCCTAAACATTTAACGGGGTAAAAATTATCAACCTTTGGACATTTACTACAAAAATTATTCTAATAGTATTTGTTTTCGATTGCATAAACCTTTATTCCCTTATAACATGTCATTGCATGTAATATTACGGGCCATGCATTGGACATTCATGACTATGTGACGTTAGTCATCATCATCATCATGATTTCAGCTGAAAGACGTCCACTGCTGGACATAGGCCTCCCCAAGCATCGCCACAACGACCGGTCCTGCGTTTCCCGCATCCAGCGGATTCCCGCGACCTTCACCAGGTCGTCGGTTCACCTTGTCCGGCCTACCCACGCTGCGCCTTCCAGTACGCGGTCGCCACTCCAGAACTTTACTGCCCCATCGGCCATCCGTTCTGCGAGCAACGTGCCCCGCCCACTGCCACTTACGTTTGGCAATTCTTCGGGCTATGTCGGTTACCTTCTCCTACGAATCTCCTCATTTCTGATTCGATCACGCAGGGACACTCCGAGCATAGCCCTCTCCATTGCCCTTTGAGTGACTTTGAGCCTTCTTATCAGGCTCATTGTAAGCGACCACGTTTCAGTGCCGAAAGTAATTACTGGCAACACACACTGGTCAAAGACTTTCGTCTTGAGACACTGCGGTATTTTGGATGAGAAGATATTGCGTAGCTTCCCGATCGATGCCCAAACGAGTCGGTTGGTCTGGGTGTTTCTTATGTAAGTATGGATTTACAAAAAAAAAAAGTAGTATAAGTATTATATTATCCATTATCTAGTACTCATAGCTGCTTAGTTTGTGTAAAATGTCCCAAATGCTTTCATAAAGATTCTTAGTAACGTAAATAAAAATAAGATTGTTAGTAATTTATAAAGATTGTTAATAACTGACTACCATGGCAACATAAAGGAGTAAAGTTAAAGTTTGCAACTAGGATCTTGAATTGATTTCTCAAAGTTGCGAAGGTCCGTCTATTTGTTATTCCTTTCCAAAGTGGCCTTTTGTGTTATAATGTACTGGTCTGTGGTTATAATATACCTATCGATAACATTTTCAAATACAGTACCTACTTCCTGACAAGAAACTTACTACCTCACGAAGGCTTACAATCGGCATTCCCATTTGCCATTAACCTTAAACTTTGAGACAGTTAAAATAATCCACATAATATAGTAACCTAACTACATTATTTCCCCAAAGATAACTCGCACACAAAGATATTTTATTTCGAAGATAGGGTTGTCTACACGAAAAGAAAGGAGGAAAAACTGTCGACGAAAAGAAAATTGTAATAAATTGCTTGGGTGGATGTAGAAGTTATATTTTTTGTGTAATTATGTTATTTTTGCCATTTCCATGCTATTTTTGTACGGTAACTAATAAATGAAGGGCTATGCTATAATGTTTATGGTGCGGGAAGTTTGGCTCTTCTTTCATCAATTTTCTTTTATAATATCGTACCTATCATAGTCGAAATGGCAGAAAACAAAAAAAAAGTACTTGCCACAAACCAATAAACACACAGTAAAACAAGAATAATTGTCAGCTAGTTAGTACAGTCTAACAAAGCAATTAGTATACAGGGTCACCAGATATAGATGAAGATTTCTCAGGAAATTATTATAGAATAGATTGATTAGTGTGGTGTAACGAGAATGGATAGGATAAGGAATGAATATGTAAGAGGGAGTCTGAAAGTAGCGCCAGTGACAGAGATGTTAAGTAGCAATAGACTGTCATGGTATGGACATGTGATGAGGAGGAATGAGGAGAATGTTACGAGGAAAGTTTTAAGTATGAATGTTGATGGCTATAAGAAAAGAGGGAGACCGAAGAAAATATGGATGGATTGTGTGAAAGATGATATGAATAGAAAGAAAGTGAACACGGAGATGACGGCTGATAGAGAGATGTATGGAAGAAAAAAACATGCTGCGCCGACCCCAAATAAATTGGGATAAGGGCAGGAGGATGATGATGAGTTTGATTAGGGTTTTGTATAAATACAGTTTCACTTTGTCCGTTATTAAAATGATATTTCACTCGAAAACATCCATAATCTTGTGAGAAAACTTCATTTATATATCTCTACCCTGTATACTAATTGCTTTGTTAGACTGTACCTACCTGAAGCTGGTTTTCAATTGTACCTATGTGAACACACTGAAATCAGTTTTATGAAAGTACATCAAAAATTGGATACAGAGAATTTCCCCGCAAATTAAAAGATTTTGGGGGGTAACTTATACTATAGGGTATAGGGTAGGTTACATTAGAAAAAATTAAACGGGAGAGAAATATTGTTAAAAATTCCTAACTTAATGACTGTAAACTTAAATTGGATTCGGTAACCATGCCTTTTTCTTACCTAATACAGATATTCTGTTCGTCATAGACGCGATTAAAAGTATTCAGACAAACAAGTCATAATAATGACAAAAAATATAACATAGATAATCTTTTATAGCAATTTCTTCTTTCTCCGATCTGTTTTTTTTCAAGTTTTTTATGTTGAGATCGGCTTCAAGTCTAACCAAATGCGGCTGAACATAAATATTTTACACGCTACGACAGCCATCAGACCCTGCAACCCAGTTACTGGGTAATATCCATCCTAAGGTTAAACCAGTACAGACTTTCGGGCTTCTGACTACCCGTAACAACTGCCATGAATATTCGTATGGCAACAGGGACCGATAGCTTAACATGCTCTTCGAAGCACGGAGGGATCTCGATGTGCAACGAAACGGTCACCCATCCAAGGACTGACCGCGGCTAACGCAGTCCAACTTCGCAGATATTGCAACCCATGTGATTATTTCTTGGCCACGAGGTCCTCAATCTTATAAAACAATTTTAATTCAGCCAAACATCGCAACTTTTTGGCAGCCCTAAGACTATGGAATATTTCTGTAGCAATTTATATGCCCTGCCCCTCCTTATTTTCATTCTGCAGTGTAATATATTGTCGTCTATCTTCGCGCTTTATCATTCAACTGTAAGAAGCGAGTGAGCGTGGAATGAGCGGAGCGTGGAATGAGCGGAGCAAATCTGAGAATGATGTGGCGATATTTCTAAAATGGATGAGTGAAAATCTCTTGTTTTTTCTCCGCCAGAAGACTCATTTTCTTCTCCACGCTTCTGGCTCCATGGATTTAAATAACACTCTAAGGGTAGGACAGAGTCTGACCACGTGAAGTCGGGGTGAGCTGAGTTTTTTTAACACTTAGTTCCACCACCGCAGACAAAGGTAAACGTAGCCAAACAGTTATTCATAAATGTATCATTAGGGACAAAATACAGATAATCTAAGTTTTGTAAAAAAGGCTACTTTTAAAAGTAGTTAGGTACTTATAAATCATTGTTTTTGCATTGCATTGGCAAAACCATCGCATGCCACAATATTTTTTGGTAATTCTTTTACAGTTCAGGCTGCTCGCCTGTGGAATGCTTTGCCAAAGTGAGGCGTGCTCAATATTTGCCTATATTTATAAAAGCTGGTAAAAGATAACTACCTATCCTTATGGTAATTTCCGGCCATGAGGATTTCCACCAGAAAACAAAAAAAAGTACATTGTGTAATATTTAGACATATTATATTGTATTTATTACGTTTATTGTATCTCATATTTATGTAGTTGTGTTATAGATACATACATACACACATATTATCACGCCTGTTTCCCATTGTGGTAGGCAGAGACTATGGATTTCCACCTGCTACGATCCTGACACACCTCTTTCGCTTCATCTACGTCCATTATTAACTTCGTCATGCATGCTCGTCGGTTTAGAGAACTCTTAACCTGGCATTTTTTGAGAACATCCGCGATTTGATCGCGATTCGTTCGCCAAGGTCGTCCCCTTCCAACTCTTCCATCTACACTCGCTTCGTATACTTGTTTCATCAATCTCCTCTCGTCCATCCTCTCTATATGTCCAAACCATCTTAACATACCTTTCTCAATCTTTGTCACTACATCTTCTTTCACTCCACAACGCTCCCTTATCACGATATTCCTTACTTCATCTCTCAAAGTTACACCACACATCAAAGCTCTCATTTCTACTGCATTTATTCTGCTTTCATGTTTCTTCTGCCATACCCAACTTTCACTACTTTCGAGTTATAGATATACAGTGTAAACTCTATAGTATAACGACACGAAAGCTTGTCAAAATACTATTTTGCTAATTGAATACTTTTCCAAACAAATTGTTGTAGAACGTTGGTTTGTGAAATGATACGTTTATGAATAATTGTTTGCGAAATGTATGTTTGTGAAAAGATTTTTTTGCGAAACTGCGGGCACCCACTACTTTACTCTACTACAAAATTACCCTACTACTACATAGACCTGTTACTATATTAACCTAGCTTAACAACCATATAATTATGTTTATGCGAATAACTAAAGCGAAAAGAGCCTTTACCTTCCATCACTTTCAAAAAATTTACAGCAACTATCAACACAACATACAGCCTCCATCTCTGCTTACCCAACTACATACTACCCCATACTACAGATCCTGTCAGGTCCTAAGTGAATCAATTTATCACAAGTGATAAAACGTCTCGAGATATGATGCTAACATTTATAAACAGGAGTGAAAAAGAAGATTTTGAGGTACTGTATTTGCTGGTGTTTTATATGACTAACTGTGGTTTCTTGTAAATTGTATTTTTTTTGGTATGAATTAAAATTAAATTAAATATTCTTTTTTCAGGTATCTAGGAGTAGGACCCATGTGTTCAAAAAAACTTAACAAACAATTCACCCGTGTTAAACACTATACTTTTCATTTCGAATATAAGGAAAGTAAAAAATAGTAGTTTTTCTAAAATACATACCTATTTTCTTGTCTGTTCGCCACTTCATAAAATCAATGTATGTATTTAAGTATCGTTCCTTTGAAATTTCAGGCTAAAGATTTTCGATCACTGTATTTGCCTCGTCTTTATCCGAACCTGGGTTCAACATTTCAGAATCACTCATTTTTAATCAAATATTAGTTTATAAAACCGAGATTTCGAATTTCGGTACAGACAGAGTTAGTATCTCACCAAATTATACTTAGTCTTTTTTAAATTTTAAATATGGAACACACCGCGTCACCGCTGGCGCGGCGGGCCGTCCGTCAGGTATTTTTTTAATTCACACTGGCTGTTTACATACTCAAAAGACAGCAGCTTTTTTTTATTTTATTTTAATCGATATTTTTCTTAACAATGTAAAAAAAAATCTTTTTTTTAAATTCATTCCCGCCCTAGGGAGGGAAGCAATTACTATGAGTCTTTCCTGCCCTAGAGAGGGAAGCAGCGTTTTCCACCCGCTACTCAGATCAAACAAACACTACTTTCCGAGTATGAGAAATGAAAAATATATATCTGGTGTGTTAAAATGCTGTCTAAATTAAAGTGGGCTTAGGAAAAAATCAAGTGCTTCAATCTTTTCTGAGCGAGATTCCGTCCGCCTTTTGTTATTCGTCCGAGGCATAAACGCTTAAACGAACGGAAATTTATTCTACCATAGGCAGTCCACCACATTATTTGGCATAAAAATTACCCAAAGATATTCAAATAATCAAGCTCTTAAATTGGACCAATTATACACACGTAAGCCACGAAAAGCTTTGCTCTGAAGATCTCCAATTCATTTGAGACAAAATAAAAAGTTACAATGAACAAAATGTACCCTCATATTTTATTACGGCGAAATGTATTTCTAAATATATCTAAGCCACATATTGAAAGAAACATCCCAGAAGAAAATATTTCTTTAATATATTAGTGATAATATTGACAAGTTCGTGACCTTTTGGTGGGACGTGGGAGGGACAACCTCGAAGAATTATTTGACAGGTAGATAGGTATTTTAAGTTGAGGAAACTTTGAATTTAACGCTATCTTTTATCCTCACTGATCAGAGGGGGTCATAGGTAATTAAGTAGCGAGAAAAGCGACACTTGTTAAGTTTATCGATGATAACAAAAGTCATGAATTCGATTCTCGAGTTGAAATGGGAAAATCGATTTCTCATTAACAAAATGCTGCAGTCGAAATAAAAAACCGAGTCCTAGACGCTATTTTCATCATTTTCACATACCATATCGATGGTCTAGAAGACAGAATAGAATAGAAATCATGTATTTGCATATGATTTTGGGTAAAGTACATAAGATGGATTATTATTTAAGGCGTACTAATATTAAGTAGATTAGTCCTTACTTTAAGACAGACAAATGGGCTAGGTACAAAAAAAGTAAATAAATAGGCTATTATGGCTACAATGGGCTAGGTGCAATAAATTATTTAGTATGGAGTATTGAAAGTGTGTTTGAACATTTTAATGTCAAAATGGTACCATATTATACAAAAGTACTCTGTGATGGTACCTATACCTTGGGCATGCACATTTGGTACATATGACATTAAAAAGTATTTTTTTTGTATAGCTGGCTACATGTCATTGGTAACACTTAACTACGAAAACCACCCTTAAACGACGTAAAAGATATAAAAAAATACATCATCTTACTGCCCTGGTCTCAAATTTCTTGTTATCGGCGCAATATGTCTTCTTCAGTCGTCATCCCATCATTTACACCCTTTTCATCCATATCATTCTTCACGCAGTCCATCCATCTTTCTTTGGTCTCCCTCCCCCTATCCATCCATGAACATTCATATTCCTAACTCTCTTAGTAACATGCATTTCATCTCTCCTCATCACATGCCCATACCAACCCAAACGATTTACTTTCAATATTTTTAATACTGGCGCCACTTTCAAACTCCCTCGTCCTTTCTCTTAAAAACGAAGTAAAAGGTCACAAATTTTTTTTTCAGTCATACATTTTTCTACCTAATGCCAAGATTCTCTCTGGGGAGGACAGAAGTACGTGGTGGTCGCGTGCTACTGTAGGGGAAATAATATTGTTTTCCCGGGACGTGCCAAAGGCATAGCACTAGAGGGGCACCGGCGCGGTCCAATGGAGTTCCCGGAGCTCCTCTAATTTGTGCAGAGGATGGCCACCATGTGGTTTAGTCGTTAAGAGTCCGACATACCCCACCGCCATCCCCAGTCAGAGGGTATCCATGAGGATTTCCAACCGACAACAAAAAAAAAACGAAAAAAAAAGGCTCTTAAAACCTATCATGACATAAAAACAATTATTTCCACAATTTTAAACTACTATAACTACTAGTCTATTTCCGCGACTTACCTCGGAACTGTCTATCTTCCCGCAATCAAAAGTAGCATATATTTAACCCCGGTTATGTTCTATTTGTGTGCCAAATTTCATCCAAATCCCTGCAGCCATTTCAGCATAGTTAAAGGACAAACACATTAACAATGCCCATACTTTTGTATTCATAATATTAGTAAGAAAACCACTTTCCATCACTCTTTTATAAAATCGCCACAAAACCTCTAAACTAACTACAATTTAACCAGAAAACGCGGAGATAACTCGTCCCAGAGTTAAATTCTCTACATTGGAGTTAATTCAAGTTTGCCAGATAAATTTCTGGTAAAACTTTTGGAATATATCGTGGCCTTCAATCGGTTCGAAGCGAAGTTAATTTGGTTGGATTCGGGTGACTATGAGACTTGATATTGATAAGACTGTCCTTGTGAACAGAAGGTACATTTTGTCTGAGTTAAGGCCAAGAAAATTATGAGATCATAAAATGAGTATTTTAGAATGCTTTCGACTTAAGAAACAGCTTTAGTCGTGCGTTTGTGAAAATTACGTACAATTTTACGTGTGTTCCAATTGACAACAAAGGGTTGTTCTAATAAGAACAAGCTGTGACGGCCTAGCAGTTGAGCGCTTGCCTTCCATGCTGAGTTCGAACCCGGCCCGCACCACTGACTTTTCGAATTCGTGTATAAATATATATTAATATATATTTCAGAATTGCTTTAACAGTGAAGGAAAACATCGTCAAGAAAACCGCAAACCTGAGAGTGCTCCATACAGCTTTCGATGGTATGTGTAGTCCACCAACTTGTACTAGGCCAGCGAGGTGGACTTAGGCCTTAACCTTCTCATTCTGAGAAGAGGCTCGTGCCCAGCAGTGAGACAGTAATGGGCTGATGATGGTGATGATGAATAAAGACAAACCACGGGAAGTGGTAACCTACTGGGCGCTAATAACAACTAACAATGATTAAAAATTAATTGATCAAGGTAAAAATTACAATATTTCTTGAGCGGTCTGTAAGAAGCTCATGTGCAGTATTGACGTGCATAGTTTCATAGTTCATGCTTGTTTATTCATACCGCAAAGGTATTTGTTGTCAAAATGGTGATCATTACAAGAAATACTCAAGAAAACACGTTCTACCATAAAACGTAACTTTTTTCGTTGAATTAAATAATCACATGCAATTATTATCAGGACTTTCCTACCAACATCCAAAACATACCCACCGTACTAAAACTTCTATCTCAAGGCGTACGATTCAAACGTTTTGGAAAATCTTCGCCGACTTCAATGGCGATTGGGTCTTCATTAATTAATTGGGCAAACTTCTCAAATAGGCTAGTTTTTGGGGATGATGCTTATCAACGCTCAATTTGAGTAGTTAAAGACGGTTTGTAAGGGCCCCAATGAGATTCGGATCGGAGTTACAATTGGCACGCGCAGATGTTGAAATTGTTGAATTGGAGGCTTTGAATCTGATGTCTGAAGTCGATAAACTGTTAAGTTATCAGCAGTAAAAGCCTAGTAGTTGAACGCTTGCCTACCACGCAGGGAGTTAGGAGAATGCAAAGCCTATCCTACGCCCCCAGACAAAGGTAGTTAAAGGAATACCGTGGAAGTTTTACCCGGTAAGATTCGGACACGTGCTCCGCCTTCCCCGGACAGAGTGCGTCCGACATGAGAATTTCCCCAAGAAAAAATTAAGGGTGCCAATTAGGCCACCAGACCAGTCAGGATTCGATAGTACTCCTAAGAGGACTCCAAAAAACTTCCAACAGTGTGTGTAGTTACTGTTACAAGATCGTGGATCAGCCAACCCAGAGAGCACTTCTTATCAGCGGAAGGAACGAATGAAGTCACTATGTCTTGTATTTAGAGTCAATTATTATACTTTCAATTCATCATATTTATATCAAGCAAATTAAATTATTTAATAAATATTGTCACTAGCCAACTTGATCTTATTATATAATGTTAGCCTAATTATCAATTTACTTAACGATGTATCGATTAAAAGTTTAATCAAGTTGGCAACACTAGATTCCTAGAAAATATAAAATAACGTGTAACTGTCATTTTGCCGGCTGTTTGTAGTGAAACTTGGAATAAACAACATGTCTTGACACTTCGTGTTACAGCATTCATCACCTACGCCCAGGTTCAGGAGAACCCGCACACCATGGTTCACTTCCAGCACCCCCTTCGTAACATTACCGCAGTATAACCAATACCGGGAACAATGAACGTTGATAAAATGCACTTTTTCGAGGTTTCTTAGATGGAGGGTTTTGGTTTAGACTTTTATTTTTATTTCTCATGACAGAAGTGCAGCAGTGATAACGGTAAGGTTGAACGCTTGCCTTCCATGCAAGAGGGTGTGAGTTCGATCCCGGCCCGCACCTCTGACTTTTCGAATTCATGTGCGGATTTATATTCGATTATCACTTGCTTTAACGGTGAAGGAAAACATCGTGAGGAAACCTGCACACCTGAGAGTGCTCCATACAGTTCTCAATAGTGTGTGTAGTCCGCCAACCCGCACTAAGCCAGCGTGGTGGACTAAGGCCACCACGCTGCCTTCTCGTACTGATAAGAGGCCCGTGTCCAGCAGTAGGTCAGTAATGGCCTGTTTATGTTATGTTATGTTTGACAGCGATTATAAGTACCACGTATTTTGTAAAAAAATTAACTGGCTCCCTATTATAGTAAAAAATATACAGCCCTGTGAAAAATAGACGGACGGTAACTACACTTATTCAATTGCTCGATTCAGCTTTTGTCCATAGAAAACACCATTTTGTATGAATATCGTACGCATCCGTGAAACTGAATGTCGCTCTTTCGATATATTTTTCGAAATCTTTTAGAAATTGCAAATTGATACGGAATAAAATCAGAAAGAGGCAACCATTATCACTAGTCGGCAACCGGAGTGATTTATAGGAACCGAACGGTGAATATATTAGGGTGGTTGCAACGACCCCGCAATGTATGTGCGGATATCTTATTGGAATCTAAAATGTTTAGAAATACCCACTTATGGGGTTTATGGGACCGGCTGGTGATTTCGTTTTTATTAGATGGATTTGAGGGTTAAAATGTGTTAGAAATATTTTATAATAAAACAAAGTTTAACCGGATTAAATATTTAAATAAAAATAAATAAATAAATAAAAATATTTTACTGAACTATTTTGGTTTTACACGTAATATTGAATTAGTTGTTTATTTTGTGTCTGGATTGGTCTAAATATAGTTTTGTTTATAATTTTATGGTTAGCTACATCTCTAATCCAAATATGAAATTCCATTTGACACAATTATAGAATGTATCTGATTTGGCAAAACTAAACAAAAGTTGTTTACGGCAGTAAATCACTATTTAAAAAACTAAAATCAACACAAAATCATCACATGTCATCAATATATACATCAGCTGTCATCCGGGACTTCGCATTTGGAAAAAGGCAAAATTTGTAACTGTGATAGAACTTTGACCTGTCGATCAAAATTGTGTCGACAACAACGACGTCAATATATACACGCGATCTCATATAAGCAGCATGTTCCAAATTCAGTTGACGCAACCGTTGATAAAAGTTACGTGTGTTCGCGAGACAGCTGTCAAGTGAACTAATGACAGATGACAGTGTGGCTCCGGAACCACAACTTCGTGTAACCATGTTGTTCTTTTGAACAGCACATCTAGTACGTAGTACATATATATCGATGGTCGACAATGTATCAAAATATTTGATACATTATGTAAGTAAATGTTTTTTATCCATATTATCATTTTAACTTTCAAAACTCCAACTTTACTGACTTATCTCGAAAATTTCTAATATCTGGTGCGAAATCCACTTAAAATGATGAATAGGCCGATAGGTAATGGGCTAAGTTACCAAGTTATCTCAACTAATAACTCAACTAACATATTTTTATAACTCGCAAATCTTTTAAATTAAAATTTGTTATGACGCGAACAACTTGGCAAAAATAAAACAGAAGGTTTATTGACAACATTTTTTTAAACAACATGGGATTTATTTACCTATTTATTTATTATTCCTCCTTACATCTATCTTTACAGGTCCCAGGTACCTTATGCGATAATGTGGATATCAACTATAATAAGATATTACAGAATACAATCCCAGAATTACAATAAAACTTTTTAACAAAAAATTGAACAGACGAAAACAGAAACTGAAAAGCGAAAAATAACTAATTATGAGTCGGCGCCAAACAAACTTTTAACAAGCAAAGTGCGTGCAAGTTGCAAGTGGCCGAGCAGAGAACGCATTTTTGGAAAGTTAATTCAATTCAATTCAATATATTTATTTGCTAGAATATGGTACATAAATAGGTGTTACAAAATTTTTGTGTTCTAACATATCCTGTACGTATGACGTGCAAACATACTTGGGGTGCTTATGCACCAAATTTCTATTATTAGAAATTTTAAAATAGTAAATAGTTATTGTTTATCGTTGTCAATTTCATGTTGTATTTGATGTTACGTTGTTTTTATTATTTATTTAAAGTAATTTAATGATCTTCGTTGATTGTTTGTTTGGCACCGACTCATAATTAGTTATTTTTCGCTTTTCAGTTTCTGTTTTCGTCGGTTCAATTTTTTGTTAAAAAGTTTTATTTTAATTTTTTTTGTGGCTAATATCTAACTCCAAGTCTCCATTAAGTTGAAGTGTCTAGAACTACATTTATGTGTACCAAGTATCAACAGAATCGGTTAACAAGTAAGAATTCAGTGGGTGACCAAGCACTCATCCCCTGTTTTCCTACACTTAGGGGTGGATTTTGATTTTGAAATTTAAATTGGACCAACTTCGACTCCATTAAAAAAGAATCATCAAAATCGGACCACTCTGTAAAAAGTTATGCGTGGTCATACATAAAAAAAAAAAAAATATATTCGCGTCGAATTGAGAACCTCCTCCTTTTTTTCCGTCGGTTTTTTTTTTTTTTTTTTTTTTTATGATAAATAGATCTGCTCTTGACCGCAATCTAGACAGCTTTGTCAGGATGTGGTCGACGATGGAGCGAGCAAACCTATTAGGTGCCGATTCACTCCAGCTTTAAAGGCGTTAGGGTTATAAGTGCCCGGAAATACAGATGCCGGCAGTGAATTCCACAACTTGGCTGTGCGCATTATGAAAGAGTTCTCAAAGCGCTTGGTCCTGATAGGAGGGATTTCTACCAAATAATAAGAAATAAAAAATATTTTCGGTTAATAAAAAGTACTTGCATGGTAAGTAACCATACTAACTAAACAAATAACAACTAAAAATACCAATATATACGTGGGACACTCAGAAAGTTTTGCGAAACTAAAAAAAATTGTTCTATACGTACATATATTTTTATCAAATCTTTTCAAAGTACTTTCCACCAGCCTCTATACAAAGATTCATGCGCCTAAACCAGTTTTCAAAACACTTTTTCCAGTCCGCCGCAGACACCTCGTTTACAGCCTGCTCGAACGCAGCCAGCGCATCTTCCGGCGACGAAAATTGTATCCCTTTGAGCTGATTTTTTATTTTTGGGAATAAAAAGAAGTCACACGGTGCTAGATCAGAGCTGTAAGGAGGGTGACCCAGGAGTTTGACTGGCGTGCTGTCCAGGAAGTCCCTCGTTTTGAGTGCGGTGTGCGCAGGTGCATTGTCGTGGTGGAGCAGTAGCCCGCGGAGCCCTGTGTTTGGTCGCTTGTTGCTTATAACAGAGAAAACTTCTGGCAAACATTTGGTAGTATACCATTCGGCATTAATGCTTCTTTGATCCCGTAAGGGAATTGATACCAAGTGGCCAGTCAAATTAAAAAAGCTAGCGATCAAAATCTTACCCCCGCTTCTAGATCGCTTCACTTTGGTAGGCGTTGGCTCATTTTGAAACACCCAAACAGTCGACTGGCGCTTGGTTTCTGGGTCGTATTGATAAATCCAGGACTCATCACCTGTAACGATGTCGTAAACACGCCGAGACGAGCCTGCTTCAAATTTGTTAAGCATATCACGGCACCATTCCACCCGGGCCTGCTTCTGAGCATCGGTGAGGTTGTGCGGCACCCAGCGTGATACTATCCTCCTCACGCGAAGATGGCTGTGTAGAATCTCGTGAACGCTTCCCGATCCAATCTTCAATATGTGTTGAATCTCCTGATATGTAATTCGCCTATTGTCTTGGATTAAATTTTTCACTGCTAGCACGTTTTCTTCGGTAACAGCCGTCAAAGGGCGACCGCTTCTTTCGTCATCCCCCAAAGTTGGTCGACCGCGCTTGAATTCGTTATACCAACGATACACGGTTGCCTTGGAAGGGCCTTCATCCATGAATGCCATTTGAAGTCTATCGTACGATTCATCCGGTTTCAGGCGACACTTGAAATCGTATAAAATCATAGCTCTAAAATGTTCCCGGCGCAGATCCATATTTCAGTGAGACACAATACTTTGAATTAACTCGCAAAAAATGTGGAGGGAAATTTTGAAATTGGAACTTACTTATTTTTACTTATAAATAATCATATTTTCGAAAAACATTATAACTGGCCAGTCTCCCATATATAAAAACTTTTTTTCGCAATACTTTCTGAGGGGCCTGGTACATCTAACTTATATATAACTAACTACGTTTAATTCTCAGTAGCAGCCCGGAGTATGGATTTGTGCCCTGTTAATGGCAATAGGCTCGCCTCCTATTACATGGGACTATAACATAACTGGCGAAATGTGGGTGTACTATTAACCTCTGCCTACCCCTTCGGGGATATACAAGCGTGATGTTATGTTATTATATATGTATATTATTTAGATTTCTATGACTAAACTCTTAATAGAAAACTTTATGGAACCCTTTAAGTTATACAGGGTTCCTGACGATGTTGTCCTTCACCATTAAAGCAATTGATAATCTCCTATCTCTGCGTCTTTTCCAATTGATGTTGAGGTCAGCTTCCAGTCTAACAAGATGCGGCTGAACATCAGTATTTTACACGGCGCGACTGCCATCAGACTCCAGCAACCCAGTTACTGGGTAATACCTACATCCTAAGGTTAAAAATTTATGAGATTTTCGGGCTTCCGACTACCCGTTCGACTGCCACAGATATTCTTGTGGCAACTGGGACCGACAGCTTTACGTGCTTTTCGAGGCACGGCATCAGACCCCTGTCTTTATGTGCAATGAAACTGTCACCCATCCAATAATTGACCGTGGTTAGCGCAGCTTAACCTCACTGGTCTTGCAATCCATACGGTTATTATTTAGCCACGAGCCCCTCATAATCACAATCTAATCTGATAATCATATTTCACAATCCAAAATAAAACTGCGGTCTAGTTTTTTCGTTGCGGTCCCGCACCGCACCGATGCGTGTTCGCCCTAAAGTGGATGTAACTTTATAACTGGAGTAAGAGAATGATTTATTGGCGTACCCTCAGGCACGAAGCATGAAATCTTTTTGATAAAGGTACAATGGGTATCTTAGGAATGGTGGAATCGAAACTTGAGGCGGCATTTATTATTTGATAAGTATATACGTTTGGAATATTTTTCTATGATATGCAAGAGATTTTCCTTGTTTTTCTTTCAAACATCAACGAAATACGGAGAAAATTGAATTTGTAATTTCTGGAAGTATCTTAAAATATTGAATTTCTGTGTTACCTGTTACTGCTTATCTTTATGTATTTCAAATCTTCAGTAAGGATGAGGTACTTACCTGAAAAAAAAAGGAAACGTAATTAAATTTTTGTTCACGAGGTCTAAAACAAAATACAATATAGAGACACAAAATAATACTCATTTTGTTTGATATGTTAAGAAGAAAAGAAAGAAAGAAAGAAAAAATATTTATTTGCTTCAAACACACAGAACAAATACAGGCACAGAGCCAAGAAGTGTGGTAAGATATGCGTCACATCCGCGCAAAACGGCCACCGCTCAGCATATTGCTGTGCCTCATGCACGGAGCAAAGACACAGCGCTGGTTTTCAGCGACAGCCGGCGTCGACACAAAACGTAGATCAGTGCGGCGTGATGTTGGTAAATAACGATAAAAAATAAATAAGTAAGATTCAAACCATTGGATTGAGCTACACGACCCGAAAATCCTTTCCACTGATCGTCATTACTATCCCAGAATTGTACGAGAAGCGATTGAGATAAAGAAATATAAAAATTTCAATCGGGAAGATGGATATAGGTTGTCCTCGTGGAATCCGGTAATCGAGAAGTGTTCGCGTCGTGGTATGTCTACATGTATGTCCGCCGAAACTGTCAGCATTGTGTGTCGTGATTCAGCATATGTTGTTACGGACAGCGACGTTACGAAAAACCAACCGCGGGTAGTTCGAGAAAACAACCGCCGCTCAAGACGATGACACCCACATACTTCAGTCTGCTCGTGACCACGGCCAATGCAACTTGACCGAAACGTCGAGGTTAGTCAAAATGCTTGTTATATTTTGATTTAATTGTGCGCGACAAGTCCCGTAAACTTAGTTCAATATAAGTAAGATTAAATACAATACGAGATAAAATGAGATAAAATGTTCAGTCAAAGTACAGCTACGTTCAAAATTCAAAGGAAATAATCCTACAGCCTACACCATACCTATTATAGTTGAAATATTATCACCATAAAAAAAAAACATCTTACTTTAATCTACCCTAATCTTTTCTTCATTCCCGACTTCAAATAAAAAGTAAAAGTCGCTCCAGGAAACATAATAAAAAATTAAAAATTCACCAAAAAGAAAGTTAAATAAAGGTAACGCCACACTTGGGCTCAACTTAATAAAATCCGTGTTACATGTCTGCTTTTAAATGCTCTTCAGAATTTACTAAGTTGGCCTACAGTGTTTAAACTTTGGACATTAATCCACTTGGAACGGTTTAAGTTTGGTACAACTAAAATAATGTGCAGACGCCTTCGGAATATTTTTATTTATTTAATTAGAAAATTTGCTTCTGGTACAAATAGGGACATTTAATGTAGTTATTTTATTATTTTTAACGCATTTTACGCATGCGAAGCGAAATCTAAAGATTTAAATTGTGGAAAGAAAAAATCGCTCACGAGCAGGATTCGACCTGCGACTCCTGGCTCAGTACGCCAGTGCTTTAGCCACTAAGCTACCGTGATTAAGTATCAACTCAGCCTATCACAGTCCACTGCTGGACATAGGCCTCTCCCAAGTTGCGCCACAACGCTCGGTCCTCTGCCTTCCGCATCCAGTCCCCCCCAGCCACGTTCTTTTAGGTCGTCGGTCCACCTGGCAGGGACCCCCCTGCGGCCTACGCTGCGTTTGCCGATTCGCGGTCTCCACTCAAGGACTCGTCTGCTCCAGCGGCCATCGGTCCTTCGACAGACATGGCCAGCCCACTGCCACTTCAGCTTACTGATCCTACAAGCTATGTCGGTCACTCCGGTTCTTCTCCGGATAATCTCGTTACGGAGTTTATCCTTTAAAGAAACTCCAAGCATAGCTCGCTCCATAGCTCGTTGAGCGACTTTGAATTTGTGTATTAAGGTGAATGCTACAGGGTAGCCCGGGAAATTCAAAATTTCTTGCGTTTTTTGCAAATTGTAGTTGTATTTCGCCTTGTGTATAATTCGAAATATGATTTGCGGTAGTAACAACAATATATCTACTGAATAATACTCATAAAAAATATTGACCTAGCTCTATATGCTGTACAAGCTTGATTATATCAATTTACGATCAAATTATCGATTATCGAGCTTCTAGAGCTTATAAAGCTAGGTTTATATTTTTTACAAATATTATTCAGTAGATATATTGTTATTACTACCGCAAATCGTATTTTGATTGATATACAACTCAAAACAGAGCCACAATTAGCAAAAAACGCAAGAAATTTTGAATTTCGCCTACTCGCTACCCTGAAGCATTCAACTTAAGTAAATAGAATAAAATTAATATCATAGCAACATGATTAAGTCATGTCGAAATGGGAATAAGAATTATTATCTGATTGTTAGTTGTATCTATGTATCACTGTATTGCAGAATGCCAGACATTTCCCAAGAGGGTTGTCTGTAACCACAGAATGCTGCAAGCTGCCTTTACCTTTATCCTGAGAAGTACCACTTTCGTTTCTTTTCATTCATGTATCTATTCAAAGGCACGCACGCTGGAAGCGATTCTTCATCTTTTACAAAAGAACAAACTACTGATTGTAAGTTTTCTTCATTTTTTAAGCAAAGGAAACATGAAAATTAATAACAAAATACTAACCTACATAAGACTAGGATATTTAAGAACCATCTCCGGAACCCTTTACGACATCATCTTTGTAATAAAAAGAAAATAAAAATGGAGTTGTAAATTTTTTATCGCTTCGCGCTCGCGGTTCGAACAATTAAATAATAAATTTATGTTTCGCGAAGAATTATATGTTTTGATAACGATTTTATACTTGGATGCGAATGAGGAGAAAAAGGGATAATGTGCAGCAGGCGCATGCTGGCGTAGCTGGCGCAGTTGGCGTAGCTGACACAGCAGGCGTAGCTGGCACAACAGCTGGCGTAGTTGGCGCAGCTGGCATAGCTGGTAAAGGCCCTTGAGGTGAGGTGGCGTGCAGTGTTCCGTGTGCACCGCCTAGGAGGGTGCGGCCGACGTTAGGCCGCACGGGGCGAAGGAGCTGGCCTGCTTGTGGCGGGCCAGGACCTGTCGGAGGTGGTTGTGTGAATACTCACGGGTTCTCACGCCCCCGACTAAGGTAGTTGAAGGAACACCGTGGTAGTTTTAGTCAGTAAGAGTCCGACACTGGCTCCGCCTACCCCGGGCGGAGTACGTCCATGAGGATTTCCCCAGGGCCAAAAAAAAAAGGTACACCTATAAAAGACGAATGCAGGTCAAGCAGGACGTTTACTTATAACGCGAAGCATTATTTAAGTCAAGTTATGACGGAGAAGTAAAACAAAAACTTTTGTCCTTTTTAAGGGATGATAAAGAATCACGCAATTCACTGTAGTTTCTGTAAAGTGACGGCGATAATAAACAATTAGATCACTCTATTAAGTATGTACTCTATGCCTTAGGGTACAGTAAAATGCCCTAATTTTGCCCACAAGCCCAGCCCTACTTTGCCTAAGGCATTAACGTAATTTTTACACGCACTGACACTTTATAACTGAACCAAATGTTAGCGTTGTCATAGTTTTCAAAGCTCCTCAAGTACGGAAATCATAGCTATTATAGTTTACTCAAAAAATAACTAGGCAAAGTAGGGCTTGTAGGCCAAGTAAGGGCAGTTTACGGTACTAGTTTTTTACACTATAACTAGAGTATCATCATCATCATCATTTCAGCCCAAAGACGTCCACTGCTGGACACAGGCCTCCTCCAAGCATCGCCACAACGACCGGTCCTGCGCCTTCCGCATCCAGCGGATACCCACGACCAGGTCGTCGGTCCACCTTGTGGGGGGCCTACCCACGCTGCGCCTTCCAGTACGCGGAACAGATAAACGCAAAAACGGAAAGCAGTAACTAGAGTATTACTTAAATAAAATGATTTGTTTTAAACGTAGTTTTTTTTTTATATTATTTTTGGTGTAACTTCTGAGAAGAAATTGTCGTAAACTCAGGGTTCAAAGCATTTTTTAAAGCCCAGACATTTTTCTTGTTTTTAGTGTGGACAATGCAGAATGAAGCACTGCTAGTCATGAGCCATTCTATTACCCACCAGAATTAAAGAAAATAAACATATTATTATATAAAAATAATATCAAGAAAATTCCTACGCCCTTAACACTTCTCTTGCCGACCGTACTCGTCTCGCAAAAGTTTCCACACAGTAAAATTTATTGTTCCTATAATAAATCTTAAATATAAAATGTAAAGGCTCCTCCAGTGAGACAGGCGGGTGAATTTTATCACTTTTGTTACAGCTTTTCGGCTGTTATTAAAACTATTTTCAGCCATTAATGTTAAGGAAACAGTTTTGGGTGGAAGCATACGGGGTTTTACGATCGTGTCGGTGCATTTCACGGACTTTTGGTAAAGAAGGCTTTTGGCTTTTCTTCATGTCTCACTTTGGCGAACCGACTTGCGGTACCATTTAGGCAACAGCCTAGGTTGTATTGCAGTTGTTGGGCAAAGGTAACCGCTTAACATCAGGTGGGCCTTTTGCTCGTTTCGCCATCATAGGATGATAGTATAGACTATAAAAAAAAAAGTTGATGTAGTAGTAGACTGAATACGGCGTTCACTGACGAGATTTTTTAACAGACTCGTGTGAAACGACTTTTGAAGATTCTACCGAAACGACCAATAAAGAGTCGTAGATACATTTTGTCATAATTATTACATTTGTGGGTTCGATCCCTACAAGTTTTTTTGAGTCTGAGTAATTGTGCTCGATGGACATTGCTTAAAGCTCTACAAAAATATTTGGCTTAAAAACGCAACATATAGTATAATCACAGTCTAAGTAACTCTAGCTCTGCTCTTGCGCTGTGGTATACAGCGTCTTCGCGGGATTGCAGCCGCGAATGTGGAGCGGGCATAGGATAAATCCTAAATAAATAATAATAATCCTAATAAATGTCTGTATACTATAAGGTCCTTCATTATTAATCCGAAATATTTGAATCAACTCATCATTATAAACAACGTTTACCATGGGACCAACCCTGAAATCGCGAAATAAAATCTGGTGGTCCCTAAATTTGATCGATTTGTGAACACAAATGTAGGAACCAACTGATTTTTTTTCGCGATTTCAGGATTGGTCCCATAGTAAATGTTATTTGTTATGATGAGTAGATTATCCACTTTTTTATGGTGTAAAATGGACTACATTCTTCAAATATTTCGGATTATGTAGGACCTTATATGCATCTACTATGGAAATATTACTGTGGGTATCACACAAGGTCATTATTTATTTCACAAAAACTTTCGGTACAGACGGATAGAGTCATAATTCATCATCATCATCATCATCATCATCATCTGATGTGTGTCACAAAATCATATATCAAAGTCGTATAGATGTGCCTACCCCTACTATTTTTTTTTTGACCTTGAATTAACTGCAAAGTTGGTCGAGTCGGTTAAAGAACACTGTTTCTTAATAAAATGTCGCTGACGTCAACCAAAGACGTAGTAAGTGGAGGATAATTTCGATACCACGAGCAGTGTTCACGGTAGCATAGTAGCTAAAGCACTGGCGTCCTGAGCCAGGAGTCGCAGGTTCGAATCCTACTTGTGAGCGATTTTTTCATTCCACAATGTAAATGACGTGGACAGTTGGGCTAGTCCAAAAATTCAAAGTCGCTCAGAAATAGCTCGCTTGGAGTTTCTTTGAAGGATAACATCCGTAACGAGATTATCTAGAGAAGAACCGGAGTGACCGACATAGCTTGTAGGATAAGTAAGCTGAAGTGGCAGAGGGCTGGCCATGTCTGTCGAAGGACCGATGGCCGCTGGAGCAGACGAGTCCTTGAGTGGAGACCGCGAATCGGCAAATGCAGCGTGCGCAGGTGGACCGACGACCTGAAGAACGTGGCTGGGGGGACTGGATACGGAAGGCAGAGAACCGAGTGCTGTGGCGCAACTTGGGAGAGGCCTATGTCCAGCAGTGGACTGCGATAGGCTGAGTTGATGATGCGTAAATGCGTTAAAAATAATAAAATTAGATGAATGTGTTAATGATTTATTGTAATTAATATTTGCAATTAAATGTAAATAATGATTTTACATTAATAATTAATAACTTTATGTACCCACATTTTGCAAATGAATCAATCAATCAATCTTAACCAGAATGTACCTTCCACTAGTTACCTTGTGAAATATTAAACCTAATCTATTAAAGTTGACGGAAACAACTAGCTGTTTGCTTGAATTCCCGCTTGTTAGTCCAATTCCTGGTTCCAAGTTTGTTTGTCTTCCTGCTAGGTCCTTTGTGACATGGATTAATGATTCATGTAGTATTGCAGCAGGAAAGCGGTTATTTGAACAAAAGGGTCGATAGTCAATATTTTGTTACAGACTATTTGTAGTGTGTGCCTTGTTGAATGTATTTTTAGTTGTGGTCTCTATAAAAGAAAACGAATATACAGTATGTAACAAAAACCCTGTTGTTCTTGTGAGCTACGTTATCAGAATCGATATTCATACGTAAGGACACAACTCATTTGGAAAAACAAATGCACTAAAAATAATCAAATTAAATATTAAATCAATTAATAATGATTTAATATTTAAGTTTTTTATTTTTATTGATATAATTACTGAGTGAGTGAGTTTTAAGTGATATATCATCATCATCCTCCTGCCCTTATCCCAATTTATTTGGGGTCGGCGCAGCATGTATTTTTCTTCCATACATCTCTATCAGCCGTCATCTCCGTTTTCACTTTCTTTCTATTCATATCATCTTTCACATAATCCATCCATGTTTTCTTCGGTCTGCCTCTTTTCTTATAGCCATCCACATTCATACTTAAAACTTTCCTCGTAACATGCTCCTCATTCCTCCTCATCACATGTCCATGACCATGACCATGACAGTCTGTTGCTACTTAACTTCTCTGTCACTGGCGCTACTTTCAGACTCCCTCTTACATACTCATTCCTTATCCTATCCATCCTCGTTATACCACACATTCCTTTCAACATTCTCATCTCAGCTGCATGCACTTGCCTTTCATTAATTCCTTTTAAGTGATATAATCACTTTCAATTTACAATTAATAATGATTCAATATTTAATTTGATTATTTTCATTAAAGAGTTTATCCAAATGACTTGTGTCCTTTATGTATGAATATCGATTCTGATAACGTAGCTCACAGGAACAACAGGGTTTTTGTTACATAATGTATTAACATTCTAGTTTGCAAGAAATCGAATAGATAGATCATCTTTATAGTCATTTCCAATCATCCGTCAACCACACAGCCCAACTATAAAGTGTAATTAAAATAAATGAAAACCTCTTAAGGGGTAATTGTACTCATCAGTATGAAAAACTTTTACTACAGGACCAACCCTGAAATCACGAAAAAAAACAGCTGTTCCCTACATTCCCTACAGCCGCGTACAGGTGTCTTTTAGGACACCAGTGCGGGAACCGTTTAATTGATCAACACTGCTGTATAGGACGCAGAGTCACTAAAATTTAATTTTGCAGCATATCTGGCAGCGGATTTTTGTTTTGGATTCATTTTAATAAATAAAAAAGACGTGGGCACTCGGAGACTGCCGCGGTAAAGCTATTGCATAGCATTTTTTATCTAAATACAAAGAGGAGGTGCCCTAACGCCGGAACTCTAAGCAGGCATGAGTCAGCAGATTGCGGGGCGAAGAGGGGGATTACGCATGCGCAGTAACGCCGATACAACCAATGCCACCTAGAGGCGATTTGCAGAACTAAAGACACAAGCGTGATATTTCAAAAAGTCATTAAAAGTTCTGCTATTCATCGATATATGGCAAAACTAAAAAGTATCACCGCTATGGCGGTCGGAGTGGGGGTTGTTAGGTTATTTTCGTTACGGAATTTCTGGATTCGGTCTCCACGCTCAAGGCCCGCGATAGAAGCTATGCAATAGCTTAAGCGCAGTAATGCCGATACAACCAATGCCACCTAGAGGCGATTTGCAGAACTAAAGAGACAAGCGTGATATTTCAAAGTCATTAAAAGTTCTGCTATTCATAGATAGATGGCAAAACTAAAAAGTATCACCGCTGGGCTTTTTTTTTTTTTTTTCAGAGCACCATATAGTCCCAAACTAAGCAGAGCTTGTACTATGGGTACTAGACAATGGATATAATACTTATATACTTTGTATTTAATGCTAGAAATATGGTGCGCGTGATTGCGTATTTACGTGTTGGTAGCGGAAAACCGCTGACATGCGTTCCCGTTGTAAAAGTAAGTAGATAACATTTCTATTACCTTTTTATGTAGATTTCTGTAGTTTTACCCTTTTATAGGTTTTTAGTTATTTCAAAAAAACGTTGTATAGGCAGCAATTAGTTCAAAATACTTAATGAAAATGAATCTTGGACCTTACGAGGCTCTTATAATAGGTAAGGTGACTATTTTTTTTATAAGTTTTATTAGAAAACTCGAAACATTAAAAAAAAAAATAAGCAACAGTTTAAAAACCAATAAAATATTTGATAAAATGTCCATGTTATAAGCGATTTGATTTGAGGCAGCGCTATTAAAGAATGACGTCATTGTACAAAACTTTCATAGTAACTTTACATCTCTCTGAGCAATGCCCGTTTCGCACGACAAGGACAGAAGATGCCCATCCAAAAACTTAAAACGATTGTATCTCTTTCATTTGTTCATGGATTTTGTTTATTCTTTTTACAATGTTGTTCTTTCTGTATCTTCTTTAAAATAATATAAAAAAAAATTAATTTTTAAAAGTAGTTAACTACTGGTTTGTGTCATTTAAAAACTATGAATCCATAAATCTATTTCATCAGCCTTATCAATCTTGTCATAACATATCACTTTTTCCTTCCTGCCAGATATTTTTTCTTAAACCATACAAGAGAAAAAAAATCCTTAAAAAAAACCGATCAAATTCTCGAAGATACCCGTAAACCAATAATAATTATTATTCCACTCTTGTACGATATCTTGGGAGAAAAGCATTGAAAGTTGGGAAAGGAAAAAAAAGGAAAGTTTTCTAAACAAACAGCCAAGTTGAAGATTGATGACTTCACCTCCGAGGAGGGTACATGCAGAAAAGTTTGGAGGACACTGACAGTTGGTAAGAACAGCCAACATGTTGGCCGAAATTTTGATTACAATGCAATTTTTGGGTGGGTTGGGTAGGTCTATATTTTTTACTATGTCTATGAGGTATGCATGGAGTTTCTTGCCAGTTTTTCGCCATAGTACGTACTTTTACATGCCATGTAAATGCTATGTACTTTATATTATTATATTTAAATATATTATGTACGAAACGTACAGTCGACTGCATGACAGTGGTAACACTTTAATTCGAAAACCGACCTTACGGCTTACGAAATAAAGATGCTGCTAATGTCAAAGCGTTACCACCGACGTGCGGTCGACCGTACCTTCTTTTACACCGTAACTACCCACGATCTGTTCCCATTCTTCTAGTCCATCCAAAGGTTGTCTGACAGAGATTGCCTTGTGCGATAAGACCGTCCATTGTACTTACATAATCTATCTGTAAACTACTGTCTTCATTTTCATTTGGTGTATGTACAACAAAGAACATTATAAATAAATATTACAAACCGTGAGCCTAACGTTACACACGGTACTCGCAATATAACTTGGCCGAAGTCAACGACCGTGAGCAGGAATCGAACTTGTGAATTTCTGGTTCAGTACATCAGTTATTTAATCAACCGAGCACAGCGACCATACACACCTCATAACAGGCGACCGATGTCTGCAACACATCTATGAAATTTCACTGATGTAGGTCGCCACTATTGGCCGCTTGAAATCTTCAAATCAGTTTCGACCACTTAGGTACATGAGCTGTCAAAAACTGCTGCGTTAGTGATTCAAAATCAAAATCAAATGGTTTTTATTTCAAATAAACCTAAATATAGGCACTTTTGAAACGTCAGGCTCTAGTTGTACGGTTCCAAATTGTGGGTCCTATCGAGAAGAACCGGCAAGAAACTCCATGGATAAACTCTTTTAAAAATAGGTTATTGTTTATTACATGAAATTTATTCAAATAATGTGAGTATAATGTAGGTTAATGCCAGAAATAAACAAGTTTAAAAGTGAGAATATTGGCCAATAGATTAGCCAATACTCCAATAGCCGCCCTGGTAGGGCCAATCGGATTGCAATGGGCCTCAGCTAGAGGCAGAATTTATCGTACGCATTATATTCAACATTAGGCGTCTATTTTGCTGTATGGTCGTTGGCCGGAGTGAAGTTAGGTACTGCGCATGTTTTGGGTCTCCCGCCTCCAACTGACACCGATAAAATGATTACTGTTACGGTTTTGTGATAACTTCAATCCGGCCAGCTTAGATTGCGCGTACAATAAGTGCCTGTAATAAGGAATATTTGAAACAAAAAGAAAAAATTGGAGACATATTTAAATTAGCTCGAAGCAATTTTCCCTGCACAAATTAGGAACAAAAAGATTTTAGTTTTTAGATAAAAAAACATCTTGCCGACAAATTATATTGATTTTCTGGGTATAAGCAGTGGTTTATTTTCGCAAGAACGACGTAATATGCTTATAATAATGCTAATAAACATACAACGATACTATCCTATATCTTCTCATGGGTGTCGTAAAAGGCGACTAAGGGATTCACCAGAGGATGGGCAGCAGCGTTCTCTGAGTATTTAAACAACCAACTGCGATCGCCAACCCGCCTGCCAAGCGTGGCGATTATGGCATATCCCCCCATCTTTGGGGGAGGCCTTTGTCCAGCAGTGGACGTTTTTCGGCTGAAATGATGAATATTACCGTAGTATGCAAATTTTATAAATCAAGGTTATTCTTAAACACTGAATTATATGCTGTAAGTATAATGATGTCTCCATGCAATAGGTATTACAATTAATCAGAATTTTCTAAAGTAGGTAAACATCTGCTTATCATATGAATAGCACATATCATGTTTCGTGATTATGGGCCTTAATGTTTTAAATATACAGTTAAGTTTTCTTTGAAACTCGTACAAAAATTGTTTTGTAATAATTTTAATGTTTTTAAACTATTCATGGTCACTAAAACTTATATTATTACATGTCACGGAATATTTACCATGCCTTCTTCTTCTGTCGTGTCGACATGAGCAACATCATGATAATAGCTCATGTCGTGGTGTAAAGATTAGCCAGTCAGCAGGTTGGTAGCGCGGCTAGTAAGCCCAGTAGTGGCCAGTGGGCATGCCCAGAGTGCACCGGACGATCAATTAAATATCGACATTCGTGGAGGCTCTTTCAATGCACCCCAAATTACCATGTAAACCCGCCCAACGCACAAAACGAAAAAACCAGCCAAGTGCGAGTCGGACTCGCGCAGTAAGGGTTCCGTACCACCCATCGACCCTTGATACCCCAGAGAAACAGATTTAATTTACGAAAGTTTATCAAAAAACATCAACGAACGTACGCGAAATGTGCATTTTTGTATCTCTTTCTTACGTAGTAGCAGCCCGGATTCTGGATTTGTGCCCGGTTAATGGCAATAGGCTCGCCCCCTATTACATAGGACTATAGCATAACTGGCGAAATGTGGGTGTACTATACACCTCTGCCTACTCCTTCGGGAATACAGGCGTGATGTTATGTTATGTTTGTTCTTACGTAGGTACCAAAACATATGTCTATGTTTGCTATGTTTTTAGTATTTGTTGCTAAACTACAGACCAAGTTTGACGCTATGTATTATCGTTTTGAATATAGAGCACGAACATAAAAGTAAAAAAAATGCATGTTTTTCGAGGTTTCTTGTATGGAGACCCCATTTGGTTTTTAGTATTTGTCGTGATAGGCACCATAGTAACACATATTCTGTGAAAATTTCAACTGGTTATCTATTACCGTTACAAAGATACAGCCAGCCCTGTGACAGACAAACAGACAAACGGACGGACAGCGTAGCGAGAGTAATAGGGTCCCGTTAGCACCCTTTGGGTAAGGAACCCTAAAAAGGAAGAGGGTAGATTTGCTGATATACTTACTAACATCTACCCGCAAAATTTAGTGAACCCGTGACCATGGTGCTTGTAACAGCACCGAAATATCAGGAACTCGTAATGTAGGTAGAATTAATAAAGGAGATAAATAATAATGAGGCTAAAAAAAAAAAAAAAAAAAAAGAAAAAAAAAAAAAAAACACAATTTCAATAAAAGCCCACTCTTGTGCCTCACTTTCTCATATTAATTGTCAATGTCCTTCACTCACCGCAGTGGAACAAATTAAATATCTTGGAGTGATCCTGGACAAACACCTCAAATTCAAACCTCATATTAACACGTTATCTGGCCGCGTACGTAAGCTAATATACATTTTCAAGACTCTGCGACAGGTAGCAAACCCATTAATCATCCGAAATGTATATTTTTCTCTGTGCCAGTCAATCGTAACCTACTGCATCTCATGCTGGGGTGGAGCAGCAAAGACCGTACTTATGCCACTAGAGATCGCCCACAGAGCTATACTAAAAGTCGCAACGTTCAGACCCATATTATTTCCGACAAATGAACTTTATAATACATGCAAGGTAATGAATGTAAGGCAACAATTTATTTTACATATAGTCCTTCTACAACACCAAAAAACACCATTCCGACAAATCACAAAACGCCGTAAGGACCTAATCTGTACAATTCCTCCTGCTCGCACATCTTTTATAAAGAAATTCTCATTATATCTTGGCCCTTCGCTATACAATAAAATTAATGCAAAATTCCCAATCTATAGTTCAACATACTTTAACTGTAAAAAAACTGTCCGCTCATACCTTCAATCCCTTAACTATGACGAAACTGAAGAGTACCTGAATAAGTGAACACACACACAGACCCCACACACACGCTTATGTAACTCCTAACAAAAACTCAAACGCACTACACAAATTTGCACACTTACTCATTTAACGCACATACACACACACGACCCACCCCCTCATACCTCCACACTCACACTAACACACAATGCCTATCAATTTTAGAAACGATTGTACTTACCTTTTGTTTGCTTGTTTTTATTTTTCTTTTTATTATTATTTATAAACTCGGAATGTATAACATGTGCTATAATCCTTCCATATCGATAGGGGATCGGAACTGTCTCTCCTAAACACAGGTTACTTTGTTGCCTATCTAGGAGAACAGTACTCTACCCTTTAACTAGATTAAATAAGTACTTAAATTGTAAGCCTGTGCTAAAATCCTTCCATATAATCTAGTCCAAGTTTAACAAATAAAAATATTTATATTTATATTTATTTTATATTTATAATGAGGCTCTCGCTAGGTGGCGGAGATAAGGGCCAGATTCAGAAGGCAGGTCTTCTGAGGAATTAGGTACCTGCAATGATATTTAAAAGTACAGATATGCTACTGAACTCGCAATCTGAAGACTCGAAAACGTCCTAACAAAAACATTTTACAATTCCATACAAATTTAATTTATATAACAAATTATCAATAAAATTGAGATTTAGAAAATTAGTTATTATTAATACAAATCGAATTTCAATTTTTTAATAATTTCATATCTATCATTGCTATGGAACCTATCATTTATTAGTATGTTGCTGTGCCCTTACCGGGTTTCATGTTGAAACCATATAAGTACCTACAGGACTTATAAATGTAACACCTATGTACACATGAATGTAATAAAAGTTTTGAGTTTGAGTTTGAGGTTAATTAGGACGTTTTTCTATTAATCCGCGTCAAGTAAAGCACTGAGCGTAACCGGTGACAAAAAAAAAACGAAAATGCCGTCGTGTGTGTACAGAGAGTATTCCAATTATGACACGAAAGTAATTTGAAGTAATCAACTTACTTACTTTTTACTAGTTTATGTGTATTTTGCTGCCGCTGCGTACGGAACATTTTTTTCGCCGGTTTTGTTAGGGTATGACATATCTATATTTTAAAATATCATTGGGTACCTGTCTCTGGACCCACCGGTAGCGTGGACCTTGATTTAGTATATTTTTATATGTTTTTATTTATTGATAAAAAAAAGACGAAACTCTAAGCAGGCATGAGTCACCAGATTGCGGGGCGAAGAGGGGGATTACGCATGCGCAGTAACGCCGATACAACCAATGCCACCTAGAGGCGATTTGCAGAACTAAAGAGACAAGCGTGATATTTCAAAAAGTCATTAAAAGTTCTGCTATTCATAGATAGATGGCACAACTAAAAAGTATCACCGCTGTGCCGGTCGGAGTGGCGGGTGTTAGGTTATTTTCGTTACAGAATTTCTGGATTCGGTCTCCACGCTCAAGGCCCGCGATAGAAGCTATGCAATAGGTTAAAAAATACGTTTAAATACTTAATTGCACGAAGGAGATAATAATCAAATTATTAATTGTATTTCATAAGAATAGTCTATCCATCTGAGCGCCGAAAATCCGCCACAAAATTTGACAGTGTGTAACGTAAAAATTTAAGAAGAAATCTAACCGAAGATTTGTGTGAAACTTGGGCCCTCACAAATACTTTGTATCAACGAAGAGAATACCGATCAATCAATATGTACGGCTTTTGTTGAACTTCTTAAATAATATGTCACAAGTTTTAACTCGGATTTCTGGTGAAAAGACAAAAACTCCGCGACAGTTTGACATTATGAGTTTATTTTTAGGATCAATTTCTTTTTGGAAATTCATTGAAAGATTAACGTATGAAAAACCGGCCAAGTGCGAGTTGGACTCGTGCATTAAGGGTTCCCCGTACCCCCAAAGCATGGAGTTGCTTTGTATATATTATTATCTTGTTAAATCATTGGAAAAATTATAAGGAATAAATATTTGTGACTAACATAGATCAGAATCTAACAAATCACCAAAGTTGATGTAATAATCGGATGATTTATTTGATTTATTAGAATCTTTCTTGTCGAAGGCCTGGAAATAATCTTTGACGGATTGTAGTTGTCACAGACTTTTTCAATCTCATTAGTTTGAATGTGAAACTCAGACGGCATTCGCTACCAGTATAATAAAAATGTCCTCCCGGCAGTCCCGGCCGATTTTCGGTCACAGCGTCAATCTCAACGGAGACTACCCATCTGCTCAGGCAGCATTCTAAAAGCGATTGCTGAGCGCCCAGACAGCCCTATATTTGGGTGGCCTTAAGGAGAATGCTACAGGGAATCTCACGAAATTCAAAATTCCTTGCGTTTTTTTGCAAATTGTAGCTCTATTTCGCGTTGTATATCGGTCGAAATATAACTCGCGGCAGTAATAACAATATATCTACTGAATAATACTCATAAAAAATATTAACCTAGCTGTATAAACTGTACAAGCTCGAATTTACGAGCAAATTACCGATTTTCGAGCTTGTACAGCTTATTGACGTAGGTTTATATTTTTCAGTAGATATATTGTTATTATTACCGCGAATAATTTTTTTATTGATATACAACGCGAAATAAAGCTACAATTTGCAAAAAAACGCAAGAAGAAATTTTGCATTTCGCGGGCTACCCTAACGCATTCTACTTAATTATAGTGCTATCTAATAAAATTAATACGTAGAAACTTTATTTTACTAACATAGCTATAAGATTAGGTACTAACTAAAGTATGGATATCTTAAGTCTGAAATAAATGAATAATAATATAATGTCCAAGACATTGCTTGCGCAAACACAGGTGCACTCTATATTCCCATACTCTCATAATCAGATAGGACGGTAATCCAAGACGACTGGACAGAGATCAGGGATTAGTATAAATACTATGAAAGAAAAAGAAAAAAAGAAAAAAAAATTGTCTCGTTACAGGCGAGAGAAAAAAAATAACACACTACAACACAGACATAGTAAAAAATATAGACGAAGTGCTGCGAACAATCATAGTAACGCCAAAAAAACCTACGCTCCTTCGTGAACAACCAGCGCTCACGCTCACACCATGCACCTGAAGGACATTTGCATTCGCGATGCTTACTGGATGATGCCGCGACATGTGTACCGAGAGGGGTGAGCACGGTTTCAGGCGCACGAGTATGCGTGAGCGCTGGTTGTACACGAAGGAGCATCGTTTTTTTTGGCTTCACTAGATGGTTCACAGCACTTTGTCTATATTTTTTACTATGTCTGTGATTAACAATAAATTATTTTATTATTTTTAACGCACTTACGCATACGAAGCGAAATCTAACGATTTAAATTGTGGAAAGAAAAAATCTGCTCGTGAGCGATTTTAGATAAATAATACTATTAAATTTAAAATAACATGCCTGTAAAGGACTAAAAAAGGCCCCCATCTCAGCATATGCTACAACATCGAAATGTTGCAGCGCTGGTTTTCGGATGGGTCCTGATAGTGAGGCCACGGGTAGATACGAAGGAACCCTAATGACAACTACCAATCACTATCTATATAGCTAAGTGTAGTCAAAAATATTCATTTGAATCACAGTTGTGTTAGGAAGACCTTTGCCATGAAGGTTATAAGCATTTTCTTATTGTATTTCATAAGTGAGTGTGTTATTACTATAATATTTTTGAAATTATTAAAATTTGTGATTTATAATAAAACAAATATTATACAGTACGAGTCTTTATAAAGTGCAAATATAAAATTTGGTGAAAACAAGACGTAATTTCATCATCATTGCCTGTTTTAACCGACTTCAAAAAAAGGAGGATGTTATGTATTCCGCGGGTTTTATGTATGTACACCGATTACTCCGAGATTTGTGAGCCGATTTACGAGGTTGTTTTTTTATTTGGTAGAGAAAGTCCGCGCGGTGGTCCCATATAAATTTTATTGACTTAGGGTGAGTAGTTTTTTAACTAGCTTCAATAAATCAGTTAATTTTAGCTTCGCCTATCTAGATGATCTGCTCATTGGTTCGTTTTTCTGAGAATTCTTGGCCGATATGCGTGTTTTTTTTTCACGATAGTGATTGGACGTTTGGAAGAACATGAGCGAGACCTTTGCCCAGCAGTGGGACAGCAAAGGTTAGTAAAAAAAATATTCTCAAATTGGTTATATAAACATTTATGAATCAACCCTCAACTAAAAAGTATGAAATAAAAACTTTTTAACAAAAAATAAAACTGACTTCAAAAATCTTAACTAAAAAGTAAAAATAATCATTGTATGTATTTTAAAATCTTAACAAAAACAACATTTTGAAGGCTTATTTTTTGTTAAAAAGTTTTTATTTACAATAATTTCTGTTTTTGTTTTAACGTGATCAACGACTATACAGCCCGATAGACGCCTAATGTTGAATATAATGCGTGCAATAAATTCTGCCGCAAGCTGAGGTCCAATCCGATTGGCCCTACCAAGGCGGCTATTGGCTAATCACTAACGCGGCAGTTTTGACGGCTCATGTAAGTGGTCGAAACTTATTTGAAGATTTCAACTGGCGAATAGTGGCGACCTACATTAGTAAAATTTCATGTATGTGTTGCAGACATCGGTCACCTGTTATGAGGCGCCTATAAGCTGATGGTCGTTGAACATGATAGAGTAATTGGTAAAAAAATTGCAACAGTTAGTTATTCTTCTGTAGTGTCGAGATCAGCTACATAATAGCTAGATAATAGCTCATGTCATTGTGTAAAGATCAGCCAGTCAGCAGGTTGGTAGCGGGGCTGACAGCCCAGGGTGCGCCTGACAATCAATTAAATATCACCACTCGTGGAGGCTTGTTCAATGCAACCGTCACCCGTTTTATTGCTATTAAAAAAAAGTTCACGTTCATAAAACCATGAAAAAAAAATGTTATTATTTTTCGCGTCGATAAAATGATGTCTAGTTTCACCCAATTTCGTATATATACACTTTATAAAGACTCGCACTAAATAATGTGTAGTGATCACGCAAACCTGAGGCATTATTATTAATGTTTTTTTAAAGGGGCTTGTAGTTAAGTGATAACCTTAAACGAATAAAAAACCAGCCAAGAGCATGTCGGGCCATGCTCAGTATTATAGGGTTCCTTAAGTAGGTGTTACAAACAAATCAAATCGAATATTAATCACGGCTATTTTAGTTTTTGCAATAGACGGCAGCATTGGCGACTCAGAGAGTGATGTCAGTAGGCGCTAGATGGCACTATACAGTGCCAAATGTAATACACGGCACTTGACGGCAGCATTGGCGACCCAGAGAGTGTTGTACGACGCCGCTAGATGGCGCCAAATTTAAGAAGTGTGTCGTCAACATAACACAAAGTTACTTTTTGTGATTTTTTCAAATAGAAAGTAGCTAAAGGAGCATTATTTGCTATGAGCATTTTTCTCTAAGGTCAATGACCTTTGAACTAGGACGTTTTAAGTATTTTTCAGTTTTCTGTCTATAACTCAAAAAATTATAATCACATTATACTCGAAATAATTTTAAAAGAGAGTTTTCACAAAGGTCTATCAATGTGGAAGATTATAAGTTTCTACGTTGCATAGTTTAGAAATGGCAGGGGGGGGGACACATTGCAAGCCACTTTGGCGGGCTATATTTCGCAGATGGTACACCTGATAAAAAAGTGTTGTATGAAACATTCCTTCATTTTAGTAGACCTATTCAATGATACCCCACACGAGGGGGTGCAGCGAAAAAATTTTTTTTTTCCCCATTTCACATATAAGGGCGCCACCCCTAAAGAACGTAAAAACTATTTTTTTATTCTTTTAAAATTGAGATCTATATGCAGACTATTTTTAACAAAATTTCATTTACTTATGTTTATAACTGTAGAAGTTATTAAGCTGTAAAGGATTAGGACAGACGGACAGACGGATAGACGGACGGACATGACGAAACTATAAGGGTTCCTTGTAGGACTTCGGAACCCTAAAAAAAGGCGGACGGAATCTCGCTAAACAAAAAGTGAAGCTTCCTTAGTAAGACGGCTCGCTTAAAATAACGGGCTGGCACGCACACTCTAACACCCTTCACACCCATAGTAACACAAAAAGCCGCGATAACGTAATAAATCTCGTGTGACGGTAGTCATTGTCATAGTGGCACAAATAAAATAACAATATATATCTGGTGTGTTAAAATTCTGTCGAAATTATAGTGGGTTTAGGAAAAAAACGAAGTGCTTCAATCTTTTCTTAGCGAGATTCCGTCCGTCATTTTTTATTCGCCCGAGGTGATAACCAAGATATCGCAAGATCTGTGATACAAGCAATCTAGTCGTGATCAGTTAAAAGATAAGATAAGATTTTTTTCGTGAAAGTACACAGTATACAATTTCCTTAATCTAAAGGTGGTTTCAAACCGGCGAGGCGAGGATTGGATGGGATGGGCGTGAATTGAAATCTCGCTGACCATGCGCGGTCTTGCGCCGACCTGGCGCAAGACCGCGCCTGCTCGCTATGTACCATTTTGCAATTTAATAAAATATACTCTATTCATGCAGCAATAAAGTTTTATTTGTACCAACAAATATTTCAATTCTCGCCTCGCACATCCTCGCCTATCCAGACCTTTCACACCAAAGATGGGCGTGACGTGAATTGATTTTTTTCTATACAAATTTCAATTCTCGCTCGGCCCATCCACCTTAAGAGTTAATTTCTGTATAAATGAACATAGTTTAAAATTACAACCATCTAAACTAGGCCGAACCTGTACCTTAGACGTTAGTTTATTTCTTCCCATGCCACTTGAAAACACACATGTAAATGTTTTATGTGCACCACAATTATCTTTGCCGCGCACTTTTTGAATTTGGAACATCTTAGTGTTCAGCGCCAAAGAAATCGAACGCAAATATTGTTTGAATAAAGACTGGCTGGTACGACGGCCCATAGTCACGCCGCCGCCGCACGGTGGGACAGAAACGGGCTCACTGTCTCAAAAATGTGTATTTCTTTTGTCTTAAGTGATAACAACTTGAAATTTTTTACATTATGTAATTTAATGTATTGGCTTTCTAATGAAATGAGTTTTAATTAATTTAATTCTAAACTTTATTAAATAAAAGTATTTAAAAATAGAAATTTCGAAAATATTATACTAAAAAAACTATGAAATAATTATTATTTATAAAGTCAACAATAGACTTTTTTACTAATCAAATAATAGTATATTATTTATTATAACATTTACTTTCAGACAAATCCAAGAGCATTTTGGCTTCACCAAACGATTCCTTGTCTTAGTAAAGGTTGGTGTTCTTAGGCTTGAAATAAATGGATCTGATGTAAATAATAATGAATGTAGAACAACTTTCATTAGTTGCTGAACGAGAACACTTCCTGGAATGATGTATCCTGCTTCTTGTGCATCTTCAGACAATTGGCCTATTGGTAAAATTGCGAAATGTCTTATAACACTTTGCCCATGAATAAGGATTTTATGTAGAGAGGATGATATATATTATATATATTGTATTTTATTATTATTATGGCATATGTATATATATATATTATAATACCAATTATATTTTTTTACAAATATTTGAGCAGTATCCATTGCGTACTGACCGAATTTTGTAGCATTTATTGCGATTCCAGATGACATTGTTTGTAGTTATACTTATAGCCGTTTATCAATTTAATATGACTACAAGTTCCTACCAAAAAATTTATTGTTTTGTTTTATCATGGTTTTAATGATCAAACCTCATGAACATTTATGTCCATTTTAGGAATACTATCAGAAAATAATAATATAATGCCAAAATTTTAAATATTACTTTGAGAGATATTTTTGTGTCTAATAAAAAAAAGGCAAAAAAGGAGCAAATTTTTTTTGTTTCTTTGTAAATTAGAGTAATCAAATATTTTAATAAGATAAGTAACAAAGCAGCGGCAAACAGCGCTAAACTTCAAAAGTCTATTTGAATATCATGAAATACACGTAAAAAAAGAGGCACATTAAAACGAGAATAACATCTTTCTTGAAGTATAAATTATTGTGTTTGTATTTTTTATAATGACGTCAAGTTTTGCGCTTTCCAAAAATGTATAACACATATAAAGTTCTGAATGAAAGTTTTCTAGGAAATTCATTTGAAATGTCTGTATAAATATTTCATTAGAATCAATATTCTGCCTCTATGCACTTGTGCAAATCATTTTACAGAGGCGGTTACAAAAAAAAAAAAAAAAAAAATTATCTGTTCATTAAACTATTGATTTTCATCAAAAGAACTCGGGAAAACCCATTTTCGCAAAAATCATTTTTGAGATGGTTTTGTATGGAGGGTTACCACTGTGCGCCGCCGCCGCCGGCTGAATAAAAAAAAAAGAAATCAAATTAAAAACGCGCGAACTACATACCGCGTTTTAGTCGTTTTTTCACGGATTGTTAGAAATTCATGGTTTTGTTTTGAAAAATGAATTCTTCAGGTGACAGTGAAAGCATAGAATTAACTCCTGAAAGTATTAAAACTGACGCAAGAATTGTGATGGATAATCTATTACCTGCAAAATCATGGGAGAAATATATGAAAGCCTATGGCAGCGGTTCTCAAACTTTTTTGGTCACGGAACCCTTTTGACAAGCAAAATACTTGACGGAACCCTACAATAAAACAATAGTTTTTAAAAGTGTATTCTTTATTATATAAGCATAATAAAAGTACAATGTAACAGTTACTAATTATTACTTACTTTAACCACATGCCAAGTACAATAATAGAAGATATTAAAAATGAAAAAATCTTAACTAATGGGAGGTATGAAACTGTTTTTTATTTTTCATCAATTGGTTGATATCAGGTTTGATAGAAGACATTTGAAGTCTCATATCAGGTTCGGCGTCCAGTCTATTGCGATATTTTGTTTTCGTGGCTGCATAGGTTGAGAATCCTGTTTCGCACAAATATGTTGTTGGGAACGGGAGAAGAATATTCAGAGCCATTCTGCCAAGCATTGGATATTCATCACGGATTCTGCACCAAAAATCGTTGAGAGGCGTCGTTTTGAACAGTGACTCCATACTTGTGTCTGATGACATTTCTAAAAGAGATTCATATATCTCGTTTGACATATTTTCGGGCTTTTGCAAGTTGGGTAAAAAAGGATTATGAATCCATGAATTCAGCTTCATTTTTGTATTATGTTCTTCGGGAAAATACTTTACAAAAGATGCGCGCATCGAAGTGAGATATTGGACCAATTCTTCAAACACATCATCTTGAAACATTTCCGAGTCGTTATCGCTAACAAACTCACTGAGTGACGTAAAGCTTTCTATTTCTCTCTTACCAACGCAAATAATCCAAAAATCTAATTTTCTTTTGAAGGCAGTTATTTTGTTATAGGCCTGGAACACTGTTGTCTGTTTACCTTGCAATGATAAATTCAATTCGTTCAGTTTTTGAAAGATATCCGCCATAAAAGACAATCGGAACAACCATGTTTTATCATACAAACGGTCTTTCAAATTAAAAGAAACTGTATCTGCTGAAAGAAACATTTGTAACTCGGCTCTAAGTTCAAATAGCCTTATTAAAGTTTTACCCCGAGACAGCCATCGCACTTCTGTATGGAGCAGCAGTGTTTTATGTTTGCTGCCATAATCTTCACACAATAATGAGAACAATCGGGATTGTAGTGGTCGTGATTTGATAAAATTAATTATTTTTACCGCTTCATCCATAACTAATTTTAGATTTGACGGCATTTGCTTCATCGCAAGTGCTTGTCTATGCAGAATACAATGGCTGGAACTACAATTAGGCGCTTTACTTTTTATTCGTGATACTGCTCCTGCTGTTTTACCTGTCATCGCCTTGGCCCCATCTGTACAAAATTAAATGTCAATGCAATCGTTCCAACTAAGATTATTTTCTTTAAAAAATATGTTTATTTTATTAAAAAATTCTTCCCCGGTAGTGTTTGTGGGCAGCGGTGAACACATAAGCATGTCTTCTTCAAAAGAACGTTCATATGGATATCTCACGATAACCAGCAAGATAGCCAGACCAGTGACATCAGTTGACTCATCCATTTGCAAGGCGAATCGTGTGTTTTGTAGACGTGCAACTAGTTCTTGTTTGACGTAGCTTGCCAGATCATGGATTCGCCGTGAAACAGTATCGTTTGATAGCGGTACAGTAGAAAGATGCTTTGCAGATTTTTCATCGAGCATACATTTTGTTATGTCTAACACACATGGCTTTATTAAATTCTCAGCGATAGTGTGCGCTTCACCTGCTTGTGCAATGCGATAGCTAACTAAATATGATGCCTCCGTGGCCTTTTCATTGATAGTTTGTGTTACATGCATCATATTTTTTTGACTTTCCAATAACTGTTCTTTTTTACGAACAAAAAATTATTTATTCTTGTCTTTAGACTCGGGGTGTACAGTTTCTAAATGTCTGCGTAATTTGGCAGGTGCCATGGAACTATTAGGAAGCAGTTTACTACATATCAAGCAGAGAGGTGAGCCGTTGGAATCAACAAATCCGAAACTGATATATGATTCATCATACTTCCTTTTTTTCGTCTTTGAAACCGTGGAGCTTGACGTCGTGGCATCATCGTCTGGATCGGTAATTGCTGTATTCTCCACGCGTACTGCTTTTGAACATTCAGCGTCATTAGAAGATGTCGTTGCAACACGTTTAACACCTTTAAGCCAACGTTCCATTCCTCTTTATTAATAATGTTACACGTCAGGATGGTAGGGTCAAAATAATGCACAATCGTTACTGCGTTTATGAGACAAAGTTTAGTCCAAAGAAGAAATGTACAAAACTGATACAATCAGAATACAGCGGGCAGTAGAACTTACAAGAAGGCAGCAGGCTAGCCAGCTTGTAAGTAGGTAGGTACGAACTTATCGCTCCGAACGCTAATCGTCAACTGACTGACGAGGCGCGACTTTTTTTATATAATAGCGCTTTTATACTTAGTCCTAGACTCGAACTCGAACATTCTCAAAAATACTCGAGTCGGCGCCTTTGATAAACAAAAAGCGGAAATAAAAATATAAATACAAAAAAATGCGTTGTAAACAATCTCGACTTTATGCTTTTGAAGATAGAGCCGAAAGTCGCTTGTTCACAACTATAGCGTCTAATTCAGAGGCGGCTTTTATCAAAGGGACTGCGCGCTCACAAGTATACGCGCGGCGGGCGGATTCAAAACGTTCGACCAGTGACCAGAGAGAGGTGTTTTGTTTTATTTTTCTAAATTCTTGCGGAACCCCTACAGGGATATCGCGGAACCCTAGGGTTCCGCAGAACACACTTAGAGTACCGCTGGCCTATGGTAATTTTATTGAATGGAGAAATGCAAGAGGCGCCAAGAATTTTCATAATTGCGATAATGTCTCAAATGTAAATATAAGTTTTTTAGTTGTTTTATTATTACATACTAATTAATTTCACTTTAGTTGTTACTCTATGTTTTATTAAATAATAATATTACAATAAAATATGAGGCACCTTTTATTTTCTCATAGACAGTTTGCATTTTTTAAATTATGCAATCGAGGTTTTTAAGAACACTTACATAAATTAACACCTAATTTATGTAAGTGTTATTAAAAAACTCGATAGCATAATTTTTTATCTTTTATTAGATTCAAAATATTTATCATTATAAAGGCTAAATGCGTATTTTGTGGTCATGTGTAACAAAAATGGCAGTATTACCAAAGATCATTGGGAGGCCTTTTTTAGGGTTCCGAAGTCCTACAAGGAACCCTTATAGTTTCGTCATGTCCGTCCGTCTGTCCGTCTGTCCGTCTGTCCGTCTATCCGTCTGTCCGTCTGTCCGTCTGTCCTAATCCTTTACAGCTTAATAACTTCTACAGTTATAAACATAAGTAAATGAAATCTTGTTAAAAAATAGTCTGCTTATAGATCTCAATTTTAAAAGAATAAAAAAATAGTTTTTACGTTCTTTAGGGGTGGCACCCATACATGTGAAATGGGGAAAAAAAAATTTTTTTCGCTGCACCCCCTTGTGTGGGGTATCATTGAATAGGTCTACTAAAATAAGGGTAATGTTTCATACACCACTTTTTTATCAGGTGTACCAACTGCGAAATATAGCCCGCCAAAGTGGCTTGCAATGTGTCCCCCCCCTGCCATTTCTAAACTATACAACGTAGAAACTTATAATCTTCCACATTGATAGACCTTTGTGAAAACTCTCTTCTAAAATTATTTCAAGTATAATGTGATTATAATTTTTTGAGTTATAGACAGAAAACTGAAAAATACTTAAAACGTCCTAGTTCAAAGGTCATTGACCTTAGAGAAAAATGATCATAGCAAATAATGCTCCTTTAGCTACTTTCTATTTGAAAAAATCACAAAAAGTAACTTTGTGTTATGTTGACGACACACTTCTTAAATTTGGCGCCATCTAGCGGCGTCGTACAACACTCTCTGGGTCGCCAATGCTGGCGTCAAGTGCCGTGTATTACATTTGGCACTGTATGGCGCCATCTAGCGGCTACTGACATCACTCTCTGAGTCGCCAATGCTGCAGTCTATTGCAAAAACTAAAATAGCCGTGATTAATATTCGATTTGATTTGTTTGTAACACCTACTTAAGGAACCCTATAATACTGAGCATGGCCCGACATGCTCTTGGCCGGTTTTCAACAGTGAAGTTTGACTTGTTATAAATCAATATTTTTTCAGGTGTAAATTCAGCAGAAACTTTGCAAGATAAAGATATCACTACGATAGATATTGTACTAAGAGGCCTAAATAACCAATTTTGGAGTGAAGACGAAAGACCATGTTTAGACCAAACATTATTAATTTTGAACAATGTACGGAATTATACTGTTTGGGCAGTTTGGAGTGAGTATTAAATTATAATGCGCGCCAATTTTTATAGCGGCTGTGAAGTTAGCGTTGCGCAGTGCCCACCATACGTCAAAGTATTTTTTTTCGAATAAGTATTTATATGCACTTTCAAAACGTTAATTAGGAATCTAGTTGCACGGTTCTTAAATGTTGGTGCTATGGAGAAGAGCCGACAAGAAACTCCATGGATATATACCAGGCCCCTCAGAAAGTATTGCGAAAAAAAGTTTTTATATATGGGAGACTGGCCAGTTATAATGTTTTTCGAAAATATGATTATTTATAAGTAAAAATAAGTAAGTTCCAATTTCAAAATTTCCCTCCACATTTTTTGCGAGTTAATTCAAAGTATTGTGTCTCACTGAAATATGGATCTGCGCCGGGAACATTTTAGAGCTATGATTTTATACGATTTCAAGTGTCGCCTGAAACCGGATGAATCGTACGATAGACTTCAAATGGCATTCATGGATGAAGGCCCTTCCAAGGCAACCGTGTATCGTTGGTATAACGAATTCAAGCGCGGTCGACCAACTTTGGGGGATGACGAAAGAAGCGGTCGCCCTTTGACGGCTGTTACCGAAGAAAACGTGCTAGCAGTGAAAAATTTAATCCAAGACAATAGGCGAATTACATATCAGGAGATTCAACACATATTGAAGATTGGATCGGGAAGCGTTCACGAGATTCTACACAGCCATCTTCGCGTGAGGAGGATAGTATCACGCTGGGTGCCGCACAACCTCACCGATGCTCAGAAGCAGGCCCGGGTGGAATGGTGCCGTGATATGCTTAACAAATTTGAAGCAGGCTCGTCTCGGCGTGTTTACGACATCGTTACAGGTGATGAGTCCTGGATTTATCAATACGACCCAGAAACCAAGCGCCAGTCGACTGTTTGGGTGTTTCAAAATGAGCCAACGCCTACCAAAGTGAAGCGATCTAGAAGCGGGGGTAAGATTTTGATCGCTAGCTTTTTTAATTTGACTGGCCACTTGGTATCAATTCCCTTACGGGATCAAAGAAGCATTAATGCCGAATGGTATACTACCAAATGTTTGCCAGAAGTTTTCTCTGTTATAAGCAACAAGCGACCAAACACAGGGCTCCGCGGGCTACTGCTCCACCACGACAATGCACCTGCGCACACCGCACTCAAAACGAGGGACTTCCTGGACAGCACGCCAGTCAAACTCCTGGGTCACCCTCCTTACAGCCCTGATCTAGCACCGTGTGACTTCTTTTTATTCATAAAATAAAAAATCAGCTCAAAGGGATACAATTTTCGTCGCCGGAAGATGCGCTCGCTGCGTTCGAGCAGGCTGTAAACGAGGTGTCTGCGGCGGACTGGAAAAAGTGTTTTGAAAACTGGTTTAGGCGCATGAATCTTTGTATAGAGGCTGGTGGAAAGTACTTTGAAAAGATTTGATAAAAATATATGTACGTATAGAACAATTTTTTTTAGTTTCGCAAAACTTTCTGAGTGTCCCACGTACTCTTTTCAAATAACCAGTATTTACCCCTATTGACACCTGCGCACTTTAAATTGTGCTATAGGGTGGCTATAGGCATACTACTCGTTTTTACAGCCGCCATAAAGTATGGTGCATACTATAATAAAATAAACGAAAGTTATGAAAATAGTTTCTTTTGGATCCCCAGGAAAATCAATTGATATGGTTTTTACACAGACATAGTAAAAAATATAAACAAATAAAACCAATTCGCGAAAGAAAATAAATATCCTTCAGGTGCATGGTGTATGCGTGAGCGCTGGTTGTACACGAAAACGCAGTTATTTTTTGGGCTTCACTATGATTGTTGGCAGCACTTCATCTATATTTGTTACTATGTCTGTGGGTTTTTATAACGTGTTTGAAAAAAAAGCCAGGCTTCAAATACTTTAAGCCGACGAGCATGCAAAAATGAATGTAGATGAAGCAAGAGTTGTGTCAGGATCATAGCTAGTGGAAATTCATAATAGTCTCTGCCCACCCCAATGTAAAAAAAGATTGATTATTCATTGATTTGATTATTTTTCGATTGATTTATTATTCTTTTTTTATTATTATTATAGGAAATTCTCAGTAGCAGCCCGGAGTATGGATTTGTGCCCGATTAATGGCAATAGGCTCGCCCCCTATTACATGGGACTATAACATAACTGGCGAAATGTTGGTGTACTATACACCTCTGCCTACCCCTTCGGGGAAACACAGGCGTTATGTTATTAGTATGTATATACCGGGGTTCCGTGTGGTGCCGGACGTAAAATATTGCACCATCCTATACCTTCTCATGGGTGTCATAAAAGACAACTAAGGGATTCACCAGAGAATGGGCAGCAGTGTTCTCTGAGTATTTAAGCAACCAACTGCGATCGCCAAGCGTGGCGATTATAGCATATCCCCCTCTTTTGGGGGAGGCCTATGACCAGCAGTGGACGTCTTTCGGCTGAAATGATGATGATGATGATGATGACAGGTTTTAAGTAACCTAATTTTACTGCTACACTATAATATACACCTTTAATAACTCACACTAATTCCAAAATATTCCAGTCTGGAATTCAATGCACCATCCAGTTGGAACTCTCTATGGATCTGAATACAGTTTGGGTAACTACGACCAGTGTCTACACGCTCCCTCTACGTCTGCTGACCCAAAAATCGTCACTCAGTACTGCCTGGCTGATGTTAGGTTGACTGACAAGAAGTTCGAGGGTGATGATCGAAATGTGCTGGGATCTACGGAAAACTATGTCGCTGTGAGTACAATACAAATTGAACCGAAAACCGAGATCGAATTAGCGAATCGTCAAACGCAGCGTAGGGTGCCACCAGCCAGGTGGACCGACTACCTTATTCAAGTAGCTGGGGGGAACTGGATGCGGAAGGCAGAGGAACGAGCACAGAAATAGAGTAGAATGGTTATAATCACAATTTTACTTGCGATTCATGCGTGGCAACTTTTGAACAAAATACGCCTTACAGATTGACGTCATTCATCATCATCATTTAAGCCGAAAGACGTCCACTGCTGGACATAGGCCTTCCCCAATCATCGCCACAGCGACCGATCCTGCGCCTTCCGCATCCAGCAGATTCCCGCGACCTTCACCAGGTCGTCGGTCCACCTTGTGGGGGACCTACCCACGCTGCGCCTTCCAGTACGCGGTCGCCACTCCGAAACTTTACTGCCCCATCGGCAATCTGTTCCGTTTTGTTGACGTCATTAATGTTTAAAAATTAACTTTAATCAAATATACTTTACAGCTTTAGTTTCTGCAGTTAGAAACAGCACAATAAGGCATTTTTGCAGGTTTTTGTTACAGTATTGGACAGCAGTGGACTGTGATAGGCTGAGTTGGTGCTTATGATGAATATACAACGTGTTATTGAAATAAGTAAAAACGTCTTAAGGGGTCATTGTACTTATCAGTATGAACAACTTTTACTATGTAGGTATGTATGTATTTCCAAAAAAAGTATATACTCGTATGTATTATCCATATTTGCACTACTGAAATGTCGAATAAATAAATTAATATTTTTGGGACATTTTTACACAGCACCATCTAGTCCCAAACTAAACAGAGCTTGTGCTATGGGTACTAGACAATGGATAAGAAACACCCAGACTAACACAAACACTTACGTTCATCACACAAATATTTGTGTCCTGTGGGAATCGACCCCATGACCTCGTGATCAGCAGTCCGATCCTCGAACCACTAGACCACAGACGTCGTCGAATGTAGTGATACCCAATTTTAACTTTAGACGAACTCAATGTTACCTATGTTCTTGCAAATAAATATATCATTCATTCATTCATTGTTACATACCTAAAGCACAAGCTCGGCGTAGTTTGGGACGAGATGGTGCTGTGTAAATGTATCTATTTATTTATTTATGGGACCAACCCTGAAATCGCGAAAAAAATCAGCTGTTCCCCTACATTTAATAATAATAAATATCTTTAGGACATTTTTACACAGCACCATCTAGTCCCAAACTAAGCAGAGCTTGTGCTATGGGTACTAGACAATGGATAAAATACTTATATACTTTTTTTTTTGTAAATACATACTTATAATACATAAGCAACACCCAGACCAACACAAACACTTATTGTTCATCACACAAATATTTGTGTCCTGTGGGAATCGAACCCACGACCCCGTGATCAGCAGTCCGACACTCGAACCACTAGACCACAGACGTCGTAAAATTTTAAGGGTTAACCTTTTATGATTTAAACTATTTATTTTGACACACACACATAAAATATATAGATAGAATAGATAGATGGGCCATTCCAAAGTGACGGGTGGGACGTCTGTTCTTGTGTTCACATAAATCGATAAAATGTAGGGGAAAGCTGATTTTTTGAGATATATATTTTTTTAAGAAGAGTACAATGACCCCTGAAGAGATTTTTCAGTTATTTCAATAACACGTTGTATAGTGCCAAAACACGTAACGAAAAGATTTTTTCTTAAATCAAACCGAATCAAAGGCACCTACTTCCTAAGCTGTTTCACAATTATTTTTTTATCATGTTTAAAGTCTGTTGTCACTTTTTTTAAAGATTATTTTGATCTAATAAGAAGCTACTGCCACGTTAAAAATATGTTAATAAAACCTCATCATCATCATCATCCTCCGAGCCTTTTCCCAATTATATTGGGGTCGGCTTCCAGTCTAGCCAGATGCGGCTGAACATCAGTATTTTACACGGAGCAACTGCCATCAGACCCCCGCAACCCAGTAACTGGGTAATACTGACATTCGAAGGTTAGACCAGTTGTCAGACTTTCAGGCTTCTGACTACCCGTAACGACTGCCATAGATATTCGTATGACAACCGGGACCGACAGGTTAGCGTGCTCTCCGAGGCACGGAGGGGTCTCGATGTGTAACGAAACGGTCACCCATCCACAGACTGACCGCGGCAAGTGCAGCTTAACCTTGAAGATCGTAAAATCCGCGCAGTCGTTGCATCGCTTGTTAATAAAACCTCATTTTAATATTTGTAGATCAAAACTAAAATAGGCAGGAACCTAAACAAAGCGTCATGGGGAACATGCCTACCATCAGTCTGCAAGCCTGATTCTATCGCCAAGATCCTAAAGACATTATACATGGCGAACCCCCTGACTCCATCAGAACCTGAGATTACTGTGGACTACTGTCAGGTAGCTGGAGCGAAGATGGAATACAGCTTTGGATACTATGCTTTCATGTAAGTTAACTTCTTAGTTCTCGACAAAGATAAGCTAAATCTAATAATGTCTTAGGTTTTCGCGATCACTACACATTATAATAAAACAAGTTTAACCGGATTACATCGCGTATATCGCGTGTATCCTAGGGCACGCAATTCAGCTTGGTAGACACAACTTTGAGAAAGAAGCCGACAGAAGGATCCGTCTGGGCTGGGCAGCATTTGGCAAACTTCGCCGAGTCTTCTCGTCGCCTATACCGCAAAGTTTGAAGACAAAGGTCTTCAACCAGTGCGTCCTGCCTGTCATGACTTACGGTGCCAAGACGTGGACACTGACAGTTGGGCTAGTACACAAATTTAAAGTTGCTCAGCGAGCTATGGAGTGAGCTATGCTTGGAGTTTCTTTGAAGGATAAAATCCGTAATGAGATTATCCGGAGAAGAACCGGAGTGACCGACATAGCTTGTAGGATCAGTAAGCTGAAGTGGCAGTGGGCTGGCCATGTTTGTCGAAGGACCGATGGCCGCTGGAGCAGACGAGTCCTTGAGTGGAGACCGCGAATCGGCAAACGCAGCGTAGGGCGCCCGCCTGCCAGGTGGACCGACGACCTAAAGAACGTGGCTGGGGGGGACTGGATGCGGAAGACAGAGGACCCAGCGTTGTGGCGCAACTTGGGAGAGGCCTATGTCCAGCAGTGGACTGCGATAGGCTGAGTTTAATTTGGTTTTCCTGACGTATCGAAAGCTTTGCAGCGTTCGTGGTCGCAGGAAGACTAAGATGGCAAGCGTCTTTACAAACCAAGCTAAGCAAGCAAGCAAATCATTTTTTTCAACGTGTTTGTTCCTGCTCTGCTGGTGTGTATTACTCTTCAAAACAGTAATACACACCAGCATCAAACTTGGTCTGATTATAGTGCATACTATGTAGTTTATCAACATATACTAAAAACAGGGCAAACATAGAAATATGTGGTGGTACCTACGTAAGAAAAAAAATCACATTTCGCGTACGTTCGTTGATGCCTTGATAAACCTCGTAAATTAAATCAGTTTCTACGGGGTGGCGGGTCAATGGGTGGTACGGAACTCTTACTGCACGAGTCCGACTCGCGCTTGGCCGGTTTTATTTACATATTTGGAACGAGAATCAATTACTGAATATCCTACTTCATCACGTCCCTCGTTCAACAAGTGAACCTGTATAATATTTAAAGTTTTACTTAATGTTTTTGCTTCTTCATGTTTTTCTAATATATACTTATATATTTTGTCTTTCAGAACATTAATAACGTCATTAGTAGCTGTATCAATACTTTCGACTTATTACCTTTGGAATTCAGATACAAAAACTGGAGGTAAGTTACAAGTCTAGTTTTTCTTTCCACAGTTTCTATCTTTAAATTTCACTCCGCATGCGTTAATGAGTTAAAATTATTCAGTTACAAGTCAACAGGAAAAGTAACGCTTCATTCTTCTCGATTTTCATGAGCTCAACTCTCAATGTTTTGCTACCAGTGAAGTATACAGCGTGTATCATAGAAATCAAATCACAGAAAAAGATAGATAGAATGGTTGTAATCACAATTTTACTTGCGATTCATGCGTGGCAACTTTCGAACAAACTAGGTACGCCTCCTATATCAATTGACATCATTAATTTTTTTAAATTAACTTTAATCAAATGTACTTTACAGCTTTTGTTTCTGCAGTTAGGAAACAGCGCAATAAGGCATTTTTGCGCGTTTTTGTTACAGTGTTTACAGAAAAAAGTCCTTAGGCGTACTGAGAAAGGCTTTGAAATGACCTGCACTCTGGCGCAGAGTGTTGGCACGCGCGCCCCGCGCACTTTTCCATTTTATCTATCTATTTTTGTGAGTCAAATAATACTTGAGGATTCATCAATAAGAACAACTTATAGTATAGAAGCTGCAAAAAAAAAACAGCTGTATATTTTGTCAACTAATTTGGTTTATTTCATAACATAGCATGGCAAAATGAGCTAAAGGTCCACGTCATGTTTTTTTTTTTTTTTTATAACATAGGAGGGCAAACGATCATGCGGGTCACCTGATGGTAAGCAATCTCTGCAGCCCATGGACATCCGCAACACCAGGGGAGTCGCCGATGCGTCGCCGACCTTTTAAAAAGACGTATGATCTTTTCTTGTAGGCTCCCATGTCGAATTTGTTCGGGAAATCCGCTGACGGAAGTTGGTTCCACAGTTTTGCTGTACGAGGCAAAAAGTGGCGTGTGAAACGTACTGTAGTTGACCACCAGTCATCAGCATGTTTATCGGTTAACTTTGCTCATAACAACTGGATACCACCTAGGTTGTTGCCTAAATGGTATTGTAAATCGGAAGATGGAAATGTTTCATGAAGATGTTGTAATATAAAAATAGGTTTACATCTCAGATATTTTGTTTCACTCGCTCCAATGGAATTTTATGTATCTATCCTTTATATTTTTAAATTCACGTTTGGCTACATAGATTTCAAAAGATTTTACTCTCACAAACCTGCCATAGATAACAATGTAAGAATAGCTAAGAAATAGCTGAGACTGACGTAAGGTTGACATCACAGACCTTTTGACATGAACTTTGTTTCTGACACAGACCAGGAAGCCTCTAGACGCCGATTATCCAGAGACCCCCGGTCACCACGCATATGCAGCACTGCATATCATACGCCCCGTCGCCAATCAGGACGTCAGTCCGTCAGCGAGTGGCACCAATCATACCATCGAAATTTTGAGCCGACTAATCAAAACGCGCCGTCCGCCCCCCGGTCCCCGCCAACATTTTACGACTATGTTCTCATGCAAAACCCTTTTTTTATAGTATGACGAAACGAGCTAAAGGCCCACCTGATGTTAAGCAGTTACCTTTGTCCATGACAACTGCAATACCACCTAGGCTGCTACCTAAATGGTACCGCAAGTCGGTTCGCCAAACTGAGACATGAAGATGGAAAGTCTCATGTGATTGTAATTTCACCGGCACCCGACTTTTATGCGACGCTCAGCCAACACCTGGCTAAGACTACTCTTTGACAGTCTTACGTTCATGTCCCTGAATATAAGCCTTATACTCTTTTTGGTATCTAAAACTTATATCGTACTACTTCCAGCAATACACAGCATAGCAAACTCGTTCTCAATCAAACGAAACTGGACGTCATTGACGAAGAAATCAGATAGAGAGATAGGTTCCCTGAACCTATTGAAAGTGATCCTAACATCGTTTAATGTATTGTGCCACACAGCTCTTTTTGAAGTCATGGGACCTGTCAGTGATGGGCAGAAGTTTGATGAGGTACGTGCTAGTATTTGTGGTTAGAGGTATCATGTTTCTTCAAGACAAAGGGAGGACCAGCCAACCACACTGGCTTTTATTGCCTGGCGGGCTGCGGCCCAATGGCTGGCCCAATGTTTGTATACAACGTGGATATGACAATACGACAACAAATGAAAACACAACATTTTTACTATTCTATACACGCTGAAATTTGAATCGCTTATTTCCCGAAAAGGGGTCATTATACTCATCATTATGAACAACTTTTACTATGGGACCAACCCTAAAATCGCAAACAACATTTTATCGATTTAAGTGAATACAAATGTACAAACGATTTCAGGGTTGGTCCCATAGTAAAAGTTGTTCATAATGATGAGTACAATGACCCCTTTTCGGGAAATAAGCGACTCAAATTTCAGCATGTAGAAGTATTATTTAGTAACTATGTAGTTTAAACACATAAATAAGTTGCTCGAAAATAAAAATAATTTTTTTTTTGACAAAATAAACATTAAATCATCGAAATAATAAGTAACACCATTTGTAGTCAGTCATCTGTAATAATGCGTTGTGGCGCAACTTGGGAGAGGCCTATGTCCAGCAGTGGACTGCGATAGGCTGAGTTGATTGATTGATTGATTGATCTGTAATAATTGAAAATGAGATTTTAAAATCGTATGGACTCGCGCAGGTCTTTGACGCAACGTTTTTTGGTTAGATAAATGGCCCTACATTCAAAATTAATGACATTAATTTTATTTCTATTTTTATATACTGGGTGTAAGGGGAACGCTTCCTAAAACGAAGATAGGTGCTGGTGATAACTGATACGAAACCTTCTTCCTTTAGATTTTTTCATACATATTTTTTTGCATTTTTCATACATAACCAGCTTTGGGCAGTTAAATAAAACATACATAATGAAAAATGCAAAAAATATATGAAAAAATCAACAAAAAAAATCGCATTATTTTTCGTGGTTTCGTATCAGTAATCACCAGCACTATCACCCATCTTCGTCTTTGGAAGCGTTTCCCTGACACCCTGTATAATATTATTTATTGACAAGAAGTTATACAGCAATTTTTTTACATTTTAATTGGCTATGTTTTGGTAGTACAAAAAATATGAAGCATCTGTAGCCAAACTAGACAAAGCCTGTATTTCGGCTATCAGCGCTAATCCCCTCGAATTATACAACATTATCGTAGCCATTGAAATTAATATTATACTGTTACTTCATTTAAATTTCCTGTGGCTAAGCTAAGGGTTTGATTGATTTTTTTGTACGCGGTCAGTGGACGTTATACTTTGTACGTGGTTTTATTTTATGTTGTATTGTCATATCCAATCTGTATAATTTGTATACAAAGTATAATTGAAATGACTGGAAACCTCTTAAGGGGTCATTGTTCTCTTTAGTACGAACAACTTTTCCTATGGGATCAATTCAGAAAACGCAAAAAAAACAGCTGTCGACTAAATTTTGTCGAGTTATGCGAACATAAATGTATGTTGTAGTAGTTTTATACAGATTTCAGGGTTGGTCTTATAGCAAAAGTTGCTCATAATGATGAGTACAATGATCCCTTAAGAGGTTTAGTATAAACTCCGAATAAAGTTAAACAACCTGTTATTGAAATAACAAAAACTAAACAAACACAAATCCCTGCGTGATCGAATCAGAAATGAGGAGATTCGCAGGAGAACGAAAGTAACCGACATAGCCCGAAGAATTGCCAAACTTAAGTGGCAGTGGGCGGGGCACATTGCTCGCAGAACGGATGGCCGATGGGGCAGTAAAGTTCTGGAGTGGCGACCGCGTACTGGAAGGCGCAGCGTGGGTAGGCCCCCCACAAGGTGGACCGACGACCTGGTGAAGGTCGCGGGAATCCGCTGGATGCGGAAGGCACAGGACCGGTCGTTGTGGCGATGCTTGGGGGAGGCCTATGTCCAGCAGTGGACGTCTTTCGGCTGAAATGATGATGATGATGATGAAATCGACAAATGTAGGGATCAGCTGTTTTTTTTTTCGCAATTTTTAAATTGGTCCCATAGTAAAAGTTGTTCATACTGATGATTAGTACAATTACTGCTGCTGTACTGAACGTACCCTTCTAAGGCCAACTTGAATTTGCTACACTCTGTATGTGACTACTGCGGTTCAAAGCGTAATTATTCTTGGAAGCGTTTACAGACAAAAATAGAGGAAAAAATTCATTAATGAATGACGTCATGGTATCGAAAAGCTTAACGAGGGCCGAATTGCACAGATATGACGAATATTTTCGAACGCTTTGATTTTTTTTACTTTAATTGTCGTATACGAAATACAAAGTCAAAATGACACAAACAGGTTCACGACAGGTTTTTTTTTATATTGGGGAAAAGGATATGTACATTTCTGAAAAATTGACTTTAAGTCCGGTCAATAATAGTGAATAATTGTGCTGCCAAGAACAACCAAATAATTATTAAATAACTTGCTTTCGACAGAACGAGTTATCTTAAGCTGTTTTGTTAAGACAGCTAGTTGACTAATATTTGAGAAATTATACGTGTTATTGGAATAACTCAATACTCAGACACCTCAACTAGTTTTTAGGGTTCCGTACCCGAAGGGTGACAAACGGGACCCTATTACTCTCGCTACGCTGTCCGTCCGTCCGTCCGTCCGTCTGTCTGTCACAGGGCTGTATCTTTTGAACAGTAATAGGTAACTGGTTGAAATTTTCTCAGAATATGTGTTGATATGAGGTGTATCACGACAAATACTAAAAACAAAAAAAAGTCTAAAAACAAAGGGGGTCCCCATACAAGAAACCTCAAAAAATATGCATTTTTTTCAACGTTTTTGTTCCTGCTCTATCTTCAAAATGGTTATATATACCAGCGTCAAACTTGGTCAGATTATAGTGTATATTATGTAGTTTAGCAACAAATACTAAAAATAAGACAAACATAGACATATGTGGTGGTACCTCGTAAGAAAGACATGCAAAAATTCATATTTCGCGCATTGTACGTTGATGTCTTTTGATAAACTCTCGTAAATTAAACCAGTTTTTATGGGGTATCAGGTCGTTGAAGGTACGGAACCCTTACTGCGCGAGTCCGACTCGCACTTGGCCAGTTTTTTATTATAATAAATTGTTTTATTATAATAAATGAAAAATAATTATAAATTTACATTTATTATTATAGAAGATAATATTTTAGTTATCATGGTTACTCTAATCGATTCATAGCGCTAGATTAATTCACGAACGGGCGACGCTCTCGATGCTACTGTATCGGGAGGTTAATAACCTCTTAAAATTAAATTTTTTTTTTATAGTTTTAGGAAAAAAAAAACCATCACACTTTTTTACTGGGTCTCGCTCGCCATTGTGCTCAGTGCCGCATCGTCGTATGAAACTTTTAGACTCGGCATGGTATGAAAATATTTTTTTGGTAAAAATTAACCTATGTTAATGTACTGTAATGGATTCTACTCTCGATTTTGAACAAACTGATTTCAGGTTTTGAGTTAATTCAATAACATGTATAGGTCAAGAAACGATAAAAGGAGTGGCTGGTGAAGACTGGTTCACAAAGGCAAACAATAAAGACTTGGAGAAAAATGGAGGAAGCCTTGACTCGTTGAGAGGTCCTTATAAATGTCCAAAAATTATCTACACCAAATATAAAAGATAATAAAATTATCTATTTTAAAATAACACGGCTAAATTTATTAATATAATAGAAAAAAAAATGTAAATAATAATATTTATAAATATTTAAATTGTGGAAAGAAAAAATCGCTCACGAGCAGGATTCGAACCTGCGACCTGCTTCCTGGCTCAGTACGCCAGTGCTTTAGCCACTAAGCTACCGTGAACACTGCTCGTGGTATCGAAATTATCCTCCACTATACGTCTTTGGGTGACGTCAAAAAAGAAAAAAAAACTGACACGTACGTACGTGCGTACGTACTGAGCCAGGAGTCGCAGGTTCGAATCCTGCTCGTGAGCGATTTTTTCTTTCCACAATTTAAATCATTAGATTTCGCTTCGCATGCTTAAATGCGTTAAAAATAATAAAATAATAATATTTATGTAAATAATATAATATTATTGTCCTGTTTTATTCGGAATTAGAAAAGCAGTACCGAAATCACTCGTATTCTTAGAAGATTCTTCAAAAAAAGAGACTCATCATTCCAGACGAAGAAAAACAGAAAGCCCTTAGTTTCTATGAAAGGGATGATATAAGTTGGGCAGCGCGTAGGCGAAAAGACATAATGTCCATTAAAAAACAAAAGACTAACTCGTACCCATGTTACCAAAAGGCACAAGGATTATGTCAGTAGCTGAAGCATTTGCCTTTTTAAATTCTTTATTCATTTCTATGCATCTGGTTTTAAAATGAGCAAAAGTATGTTCTATGAAATCAGGCTGGTGCATGTCCGACCAATGTCAAAAATGCCAAACAACACACAACTAAACTGTTTTTTTTTAATTATCTTGTTTTTAGTAAGATACTTTAATTAAAAATATATAAAATATGCACGTCAAACTAGTGGTGTGCATTTTATTCTTGATTTCGCAAGCGAAGTCATCAACTCAGACAGGGTGATGTCTTCGGTGTCCCACCAGTCACACTTGAAAAAATTCAATTATGGGGTGTAAATTATGTAATTTAGTTTTTTCTTTTATTAGTTTCATTTGAAACTAATGTCAGGGCTTCATATGGTTATCGTTTTAAAGCTAATGCATCAATGGTTATGGAGAAATTACTTAAAGTTTGAGCAAAAAGGAGTTACAATGTCCCACCCGTCACTTTGGAATGGCCCATCTATCTATTCTATCTATATATTTTATGTGTGTGTGTCAAAATAAATAGTTTAAATCATAAAAGGTTAACCCTTAAAATTTTACGACGTCTGTGGTCTAGTCGTTCGAGGAACGGACTGCTGATCACGAGGTCGTGGGTTCGATTCCTACAGGACACAAATATTTTTGTGATGAACATAAATGGTTGTGTTGGTCTGGTCGTTTCTTATGTATTATAAGTTTGTGTTTACAAAAAAAAAGTAAACAAGTATTATAAACATTGTCTAGTACCCATAGCACAAGCTCTGCTTACTTTGGGACTAGATGGTGCTGTGTAAAAATGTCCCAAAAATATTTATTTATTTATTTTTTGCCGAACATTAATGAAGTCCTTTCCCGAAAATAAATATTCCATGTTAATCTATTTCAGATGCTGTTAGAAGTTAATAGTCCCATAAAGAATGCTGTGAAACATGTAGATTTACCAATCGACAGCTTTCTCGTAATGTCTGGACTGCTTCTCGTCATAGGCTTAATGGAGGGTAAAAAGAAACCACTAGTTGCTTTGGTTAACAGATATTTTAGGTAAGTAGGTATGCTATAATTCTCAATTTTTTTTATAGTGAAAACTTTTTTAGCCGCTTTGAGCGATTTTTGGTAGGGGCAAAACTTATGAGTTCGCGTCACCCTACGTCACCGACATGCGACATGCTAATTAATGTGACAGTTTTTTGAAGTGAAAACTTCTTTAGGCGCGTTGAGCAATTTTTGGTAAGGGCAAAACTTATGAGTTCGCCATGCAGTGTCGGGCGTTAGGGACACAATTATAACACAAGTTACTTGTAATAACGTCTATAATGTTCTGCCCACTTACTAGCTAATTAATAATATATATGAAGAAGGTGCGTCACACACTACAGCGTCACCCTACGTCACCGATATGCGACATGCTAATATGATAGTTTTTTGAAGTGACAACTTCTATAGCCGCGTTGAGCAATTTTTGGTAAGGGCAAAACTTATGAGTTCGCCATGCAGTGTCGGGCGTTAGGGACACAATTATAACACAAGTTACTTGTAATAACGTCTATAATGTTCTGCCCACTTACTAGCTAATTAATAATATATATGAAGAAGGTGCGTCACACACTACAGCGTCACCCTACGTCACCGATATGCGACATGCTAATATGATAGTTTTTTGAAGTGACAACTTCTATAGCCGCGTTGAGCTATTTTTGGTAAGGGCAAAACTTATGAGTTCGCCATGCAGTGTCGGGCGTTAGGGACACAATTATAACACAAGTTACTTGTAATAACGTCTATAATGTTCTGCCCACTTACTAGCTAATTAATAATATATATGAAGAAGGTGCGTCACACACTACAGCGTCACCCTACGTCACCGATATGCGACATGCTAATATGATAGTTTTTTGAAGTGACAACTTCTATAGCCGCGTTGAGCAATTTTTGGTAGGGGCAAAACTTATGAGTTCGCGTCACCCTACGTAACCGACATGCTATGTGAAAACCAGACTTAAATTACAATTTAGTTATTATGAAATTTTAATTATTCATAACATAAAAAAATTTAAATATAAAAAACACAGATTGATGAACGTGATTTTATCACTCAAAACTCACTCACTCAGTGATTATATCAATTAAAATAATCAAATTAAATATTAAATCATTATTAATTGTAAATTGAAAGTGATATAATCACTTTTAATAATGATTTAATTTGACTATTTTTATTGGAGAGTTTTTCCAAATGACTTTTGTCCTTACGTATGAGTATCGATTCTGATAACGTACCTCACAGGAACATGTGTACATTCGTCATAATTTCCAATTTACACTTTACCCAAGCGCACTTTGATCGTGTCAACGCGACTTTAATAACTGTCATTTCAAATATTTACGTCATATGACAAATATGTGCAAATATGTATGGAATGACAGTTCTTAAATCTAGATTCTTGCTTGAGCAACATTCTGGAATAAAAACCTTGATCTCCACGCCAAGGAATCTGACATTACACGGCATGACGCATTTTATTTTAATTTTTCTGTTTTCTCGCAGTAATGTGCGTCATAATGAAGTCGCAAAATAAATATATTTTTTCTTTATTTCCTTGTAGGCTTATAGCGTCGTTTGCACTAGTAATGTTCTACGTGGCATCAGTATCAATTTATATGGAAGATGGTCCAATTTGGCAGAGGTTTGCTGGAAGGGAACAAAAGGCTTGTTCCGAGAGCTGGTGGTTAGGACTTCTGATGATGAATAACTACGTTAACAGCGATAATATTGTAAGTATGTAAGATCATTTAAGAGATAGGTCATTCAGTGTAATTATAAACCCTCCCTGGGTTTATAATTACACTGAATGACCGAGCAAATGTTCGATACCGATAGATGTACCCCAAATCATTCAAATCTGTAGCCTCCAGGAGTCATCATCCGCCGAGCGTTTTCCCAACTATGCTGGGGTCGGTTTCCAGTCTAACCAGATGCGGCTGAACATCAGTATTTTACATGAATCGACTGCCATCAGCCCGGCAACCCAGCTACTAGGTCATACCGACATTCGGAGGTTAGACCAGTGGCCTGATTCACAAACAATCGAAATTTTTTCGTTTCCAAAGCGAAATTTGACTGGCAAATGAAACAAAACGAACACTTCCTGCAACCACGAACTCTGCAAACCATTCGAAACGTCAGGAAAACCAATTTTAATAATAATACACAATGTAATCCACATAAAATTGTTTTATTAAGGAACAAAACGATTTGAGAACCGAATGGATTCGGAAACGCAACGCGAAATTTACGGAAACTCTTCCGAGAGTAATTTGCTGTCGCAAAGCTCTCGATGTAAAATTAAAGAACTATGAATAGCGTTTCCGAATCCGTTCGATTCTCAAATCGTTTTGTTTCGTAATAAAACAAGTTTAACTGTAACTTTTCGAACGTTTGTGAATCAGGCCACTGTTGTCATACTTTGCTTAATCAACAAAATGTAGGGATCAGCTGTTTTTTTTCGCGATTTCAGAGTTGGTTCCATAGTAAAAGTCGTTCAAAATGATGAGGACAATGACCTCCTTAAGAGGTTCTGTATAAACTAAGAATAAAGTTACGTACACAATTAATTCTGTCAACTAGCTGAGGTATGAAGAATCGGGTTACTGCAATCCGATTGGCCCTACCAAGTCGGGTTTTCACTAACGCGGAAGTATTTATGGCTCACAAAGGTCACGGAAGAGGTCAGGACATACATCTGTCGCCTATTATGAGGCATCTATGGACTGTATGGCCGATGGTTACAATAAATACATAGATTATTTAAAAAAAAAAATGATCGGAGCATCTGACCCTTTTTCTTTCTCTGATAATAAATCCCATGGCTGCTAAAAAGCGGTCTTATCTTTTCTAGAATCCCGCAGTACCATGCAATATCATTCAGAAACTTTCCATCCTAAATTTATTTTTAACTGTCATTTCCAGTGTATCCTGGTAAGTTGGTACATCCCCTGTGACTACCAACTAGCAGTCATGGGAACCATCTTGTATTTGATATGGCAGAAGAACAAGACAACAGCTAAAATTGTAACCACAATCACAGTGATAGCATCTGTATTACTGCCTGGAATTGTTACCTATTGGAGAAGGTTACCTGGATCGCTGATATTTCATGATATTGAGTAAGTTATGATGAAAGACTGATAAAAGGAGATTGCATGTAGCTGAGATGAGAATGTTGAGATGAGCTTTGACAACTCTTTCATAATGTGCACAGCCATGTTGTGAAATTCACTGCCGTCATCTGTATTTCCGAGCACTTAAAACCCGTTAGGGTTTTAAGTCTTTGAAGCTGGAGTGAATCAGCACCTAATAGGTTTGCTCGCTCCATCGTAGACCACATCTAGACAAAGCTGTCTAGATTGCGGTCTAGTGCAGATCTATATTTCATGAAAAAAAATGGATGTGTTGAGTGACAAGAATCGATAAAGTAAGAAATAAATATATGTATTAGAGGAAGCTTGAAAGTGGCGCCAGTGATAGAAAAGTTGGAAGGAAATCCTTTGTGTTGGTATGAACATGTGATGAGGATGGATGAAACGCACTTAACGAAGTGAGTGATGAATATGAATATTCATGGATGGAGACGGAGACCAAAACCAAGATGGATGGATTGGCTGAAGTATAATATGTATGGAAAAGGAGTAAATGATGAGATGACGGCTGATAGAGACTAAAAGTAATTTTGAACCAGAGCAGGAAGATGTTGAATGATGAAAGATAATATTGTTTTACTATGAATAAACTGAATTATGATACTTTGAATAGATTAGCTCTGCTCAATTTACTAAAGATATTATTGTTGTGGGGGGCCTACCCACGCTGCGCCTTCCAGTACGCGGCCAAACAAGGTGGACCGACGACCTGGTGAAGGTCGCGGGAATCCGCTGGATGCGGAAGACGCAGGACCGGCCGTTGTGGCGATACTTGGGGGAGGCCTATGTCCAGCAGTGGACGTCTTTCGGCAGAAATGATGATGATGATGATGATTATTGTTGGCTCAGGTGATAGCAAGATTAGCTGGACACATACATAAATGTCTGGCCACAAATTGTCAAAGATCGCCAAAAGTGAAAAATAAAGACAGGACTATGCCTTGCAGTGGTATAAAACAGGTTCATAAAAAAAAGAATTGGATACATGCAACATGTAATGTGAGTGGATCTTCTGCTTTCTTCTCATAAGCAAGCTACATTGATGAACATAAAAAACTACTGATGATAATAGTGATATCACATAACTCCTCCTCCTCTTAAAACAATTTTAAGTCATAATAACGGAAGTCATAATAAATCGATCATTCAAAGAATAAAATCCAAAAATAAAATTTTGTTTTAGACAATAAGGCATTTTCTCAAGAGAATCTTTTTTTTCCTTCACCTACACACTCTTTGACCTCAGTAAGTGTAATGTTCAGAGAAAACAAAAAACCTATATTTTTCTTTTAGACAAATCCGCGATTTTAGAAGGAATGAAGTATACTTGGACACCTACATTCGGAGTCACAATCGCGCTGCACCATACCTTTTGGGCATGGCCATGGGATACATCGTGTCTGTTTACAAGCCTGATAAATATAGGAATTTTATTTCTAAGGTCAGTATTTTATATTAAGGAACTGGGAAGTAAATCTGTATTATTACACGTCTGGGAAAAACACGCTTTTTTTAAATCTATGTATAAATTTTTAATAAAAACGGCCTAAAAGTGTGATAAAATTGAGTCAGAAGAAAAATATTAATGGATGGTATTCAGTTTTTTGTTTCACTGTCAAATTAAATTTTGTGTTATAACACCGTTGCTTGCTAGTGATTAAATTTTATTGTATTTCATGTATGCTACTATTTGCTTACAGAAAGTACACATAAGTAGTATATACAATTTATTTTGAATTATGTCTGTTTAACCTTGAGATTTTGTTGACCTTGTTTACTGTTATAGTGTGCGACTGAAACTTCAGGACTTCCCAAAACTTCATAACTATTAATTTTTTCACCATCTTTGTTCCAGAAAATATCATTCCTGTTATTCGCTGCAGCTAACATAATTCATATGAGAATTATATCATCGCCATTGTCATGGGTTACATTGGAATACGACCATTTGAGTTCAGCTGCATTTGTTGTATATAGTAGAAACATTTGGGCGCTATTTACGTGTGTAAAGATTGGCGTTGTGGAGTATGGCGATGTTGGTAAGACTGTTTTGCATTTATCTAAAATTATGTATCTAAAGAAAATTTAATTATATTTAAGAAACACTTTCAATGTCTATCCTTTTCAGGAGTGTATAATACAGACAACCCTAATGAGGCTTACGATTACTTTATAGATCACTTTTGTTTATTATATGATCTGTGTTTTCCAAATAAATTAGTCAGTGTGAAATCAGATAAAAAAATCAAGTGGATATCACATGGCAAAAAAATTTGCACTAGAAATCAAAGGAAATTACTTTGGAAATTCAGGCTGACACCAACACATGAAAATAAAAATAAATTCAAAACATATTCACAAAAATAAAATAAAATAATAAGACTTACTCAAAAAGCACAAAATAACTTCTACATAAATAATTCACAAAACAAATCAAAAGCGGCTTGGCAGATCATAAATAATACCAAACAGTTAAAAGAACCTATTTGTCAAATAAACAAACAAAATTAAATAATCAAGAACCCTCAAGTAATTGCTGAATCCTTCAATGACTTCTTTGTTGACCAAGCACAACATATAACTTTTAACAAATCAGATGAAATTATCAGCATAGTAAGCAACCCGCATTCAATGTTCATGTCGCCAGTAATCCCACAAGATCATCATCATCATCATTTCAGCCGAAAGACGTCCACTGCTGGACATAGGCCTCCCCCAAGCATCGCCACAACGACCGGTCCTGTGCCTTCCGCATCCAGCGGATTCCCGCGACCTTCACCAGGTCGTCGGTCCACCTTGTGGGGGGCCTACCCACGCTGCGCCTTCCAGTACGCGGTCGCCACTCCAGAACTTTACTGCCCCATCGGCCATCCGTTCTGCGAGCAATGTGCCCCGCCCACTGCCACTTAAGTTTGGCAATTCTTCGGGCTATGTCGGTTACTTTCGTTCTCCTGCGAATCTCCTCATTTCTGATTCGATCACGCAGGGACACTCCGAGCATAGCCCTCTCCATTGCCCTTTGAGTGACTTTGAGCCTTCTTATCAGGCCCATTGTGAGCGACCACGTTTCAGTACCGTAAGTAATTACTGGCAACACACACTGGTCAAAGACTTTCGTCTTGAGACACTGCGGTATTTTGGACGAGAAGATATTGCGTAGCTTCCCGAACGCTGCCCAACCGAGTCGGATTCGACGATTGACCTCTTTCTCGAAGTTGGACTTACCTAGCTGGACAGAAGATCCACAAGATATAATCAGAGTAATCAAAACATTAAAAAATAAAAAAAGTTTTGGTCATGATGGCGTATCAACTGATGTAGTAAAGTTTGTTTCTAATATTATTGCCACGCCTTTAAGTCACATAATAAATGTAAGTATAAGTTCTGGCATATTCCACGATCGGACCGTTCACATTAGCCGAAGAACCGATGGCCGTTGGGGCAGACGTGTTCTTGAGTGGAGACCGCGAATCGGTAAACGTAGGGTAGGACGCACTCAGGCTCGGTGAAGCGATGATGATGGCAAGGTAGCTGGTAGCAACTGGATACGAAAGACCGAGGATCGATGTCAGTAGCGTGCCACTGGAGATGCCTATGTCCAACAGTGGACTAATATAGGCTGATGATGATGTTGATCCCTGTGAAGGAACAAGGTATCATATTCCTCCAACCAAAAGGAGGATCCTCCGACCAGGCTGGGTCTGCGTCTGGCAGGCTACTGCCCAACGGTTGATGTTGGGCGCTTGTATATGTATAAGCTAAGTTCGTGTCATACTCTGCGTGCGTGATACAGGAAGTTCTCATGTAGCGGGATAGATGTTGCTACATTACTTTCGTGTGTGATTCAGGATTGCTGTCGTCATTGACTACGTTAGTGTTAATTCCCATATAGCAGGATAGATGTCGCTACATCCCTATTAATATAATTATTGTTATTAATTATATATTGCAACTGCTTAGCCTATCAAACCAAATATTATAAGCCTTACTTATCATTATTTCTTATTGCTATTAATTTTCAATGTTTTGTTTTCAGGTGGTCTTCGCGAAGTGTCAAATTGGCATGGTTTTACTATACTCAGTCGTCTAGCCTATGGAATATATTTAACACACTCAATAGTGCTAAACCAAAATTTGCACTCGAGGAAGAATTTACAACAATTCGATTTGTTATACTTGGTCAGTATTGCAGCGAAGTCATAATCCTCCTGCCCTTATCCCAATTTATTTGGGGTCGGCGCAGCATTGTTTGTTTCTTCCACACATCTCTATCAGCCGTCATCTCCGTGTTCACTTTCTTTCTATTCATATCATCTTTCAAACAATCCATGTACGTTTTCTTCGGTCTGCCTCTTTTCTTATCGCCATCAACATTCATTCTTAAAACTTTCCTCGTAACATGCTCCTCATTCCTCCTCATCACATGTCCATACCATGACAGTCTGTTGCTACTTAACTTCTTTGTCACTGGCGCTTCTTTCAGACTCCCTCTTACATTCTCAGCGAAGTAGCCACTTTAATTAACTTTCAATTCCACTTTGAATACGTCGTAGAGTGGACGTCACGAGCCAGGACTCTTTCGAATCCTGCTCGTGAAGGAATTTTTCTTTCCAAAATGTATATCTTCAGATTTCATGCCGCCTGCATTCATGCGTTAAAGTAATAGAATAATTATGAGTTTTCGAACTGACATGGTCACATATACTAAGATTACTAGATATCACGGACTATTTACCATGTAAAGAACGAAAGAAAGAAAAATGGTTTATTGTCCCAGTACATAACATTTTTCGAGTTCCCAATATTTGAACACACTTTTTGAGTGCCGAGATGTCGGGAAGTAAATATCCCGTGATATCTAATATTAAATAGGATAATTAGTTCAGGCCTTCGTCCACCATGCTGGCCTGGTACTAGGCCGTCGAGAACTGTATGGAGCACTCTTAGGTATGCAGGTTTCCTCACGATATTTTCCTTCACTATTAACGCAAATGATAATCAATTTCTGAACCACACATTAATTCAGAGCTGAATCGAATCTTTGTTCCTCCTGCATGGAAGGCCAGCTTTTAACCGTAGGGAAGACACCGGGTCGCGTTATATGCCCGCCGGCTAGCGTACTCCCTAGAGTACAAGTATTAGTGGGGCGTCCTCAACTCTCGGTACACGTACCTACAGAAGGTATATTTCCGCTTGCAGCCTACAGCTTACAGCTTCCTGGGATTAATTATTAAAATTTTGAAGGCTATTATAGCGTAGGTATTTCAGTTTTTGTATGGGAGTGATGTATCTGTTACTTAGTAACTATTTTCTAATCTGTGGCTTGACTATCATTGCATGTCTTTATTATATTTTTATATATATCTTGAGTTCAGTAGCTTAGGTACAAGTACCTTTTAAATGGTCAAAATAATGAATAAATATAACTTTCAGGGTATACACTGTTTTGGAGTTTTGCTAACATCTGCACTGCTAGCCACTCTTCTATGGCTGTTCGTAGAAGCCCCCTTGAATAATATCGTCAACCTATTTATTAATAGTGGGTAAGTAAAATATAATAATAGCGTCACAATAATGGATGATATTGAACCAAATGCTGAAATTTTAATGGCTTCTTCCCGAAAAGGGGTAATTGTACTCATCATTAGTAACAACTTTTACTAAGGGACCAACCCTGAAATCGCGAAAAAAAAACAGGTAGTCCCTACATTTTATCGATTTAAGTGAACAAAACACATTGCTCGCAGAACGGATGGCCGATGGGGCAGTAAAGTTCTGGAGTGGCGACCGCGTACTGGAAGGCGCAGCGTGGGTAGGCCCCCCACAAGGTGGACCGACGACCTGGTGAAGGTCGCGGGAATCCGCTGGATGCGGAAGGCACAGGACCGGTCGTTGTGGCGATGTTTGGGGGAGGCCTATGTCCAGCAGTGGACGTCTTTCGGCTGAAATGATGAAGTGAACAAAAATGTAAGGACCAAATGATTTTTTTTTCGCGATTTCAGGGTTGTTCCCATAGTAAAAGTTGTTCATAATGATCTGTACTATGACCCCTTTTCGGGAAAGGAGACATTAAAATTTCAGCATTTCGCACAAAAATATAGTAGTAGTATGCATATAGTTCAATACGTGGGACACTCAGAAAGTTTTGCGAAACTAAAAAAAATTGTTCTATACGTACATATATTTTTATCAAATCTTTTCAAAGTACTTTCCACCAGCCTCTATACAAAGATTCATGCGCCTAAACCAGTTTTCAAAACACTTTTTCCAGTCCGCCGCAGACACCTCGTTTACAGCCTGCTCGAACGCAGCCAGCGCATCTTCCGGCGACGAAAATTGTATCCCTTTGAGCTGATTTTTTATTTTTGGGAATAAAAAGAAGTCACACGGTGCTAGATCAGGGCTGTAAGGAGGGTGACCCAGGAGTTTGACTGGCGTGCTGTCCAGGAAGTCCCTCGTTTTGAGTGCGGTGTGCGCAGGTGCATTGTCGTGGTGGAGCAGTAGCCCGCGGAGCCCTGTGTTTGGTCGCTTGTTGCTTATAACAGAGAAAACTTCTGGCAAACATTTGGTAGTATACCATTCGGCATTAATGCTTCTTTGATCCCGTAAGGGAATTGATACCAAGTGGCCAGTCAAATTAAAAAAGCTAGCGATCAAAATCTTACCCCCGCTTCTAGATCGCTTCACTTTGGTAGGCGTTGGCTCATTTTGAAACACCCAAACAGTCGACTGGCGCTTGGTTTCTGGGTCGTATTGATAAATCCAGGACTCATCACCTGTAACGATGTCGTAAACACGCCGAGACGAGCCTGCTTCAAATTTGTTAAGCATACCACGGCACCATTCCACCCGGGCCTGCTTCTGAGCATCGGTGAGGTTGTGCGGCACCCAGCGTGATACTATCCTCCTCACGCGAAGATGGCTGTGTAGAATCTCGTGAACGCTTCCCGATCCAATCTTCAATATGTGTTGAATCTCCTGATATGTAATTCGCCTATTGTCTTGGATTAAATTTTTCACTGCTAGCACGTTTTCTTCGGTAACAGCCGTCAAAGGGCGACCGCTTCTTTCGTCATCCCCCAAAGTTGGTCGACCGCGCTTGAATTCGTTATACCAACGATACACGGTTGCCTTGGAAGGGCCTTCATCCATGAATGCCATTTGAAGTCTATCGTACGATTCATCCGGTTTCAGGCGACACTTGAAATCGTATAAAATCATAGCTCTAAAATGTTCCCGGCGCAGATCCATATTTCAGTGAGACACAATACTTTGAATTAACTCGCAAAAAAATGTGGAGGGAAATTTTGAAATTGGAACTTACTTATTTTTACTTATAAATAATCATATTTTCGAAAAACATTATAACTGGCCAGTCTCCCATATATAAAAACTTTTTTTCGCAATACTTTCTGAGGGGCCTGGTATGAGTGAAATTCGCGCATGTTTAAAATCAAATCAAATCAAATCATTAAAACATAAAAACTTATAATGGATGATGTAAATAAGTGAACGCTTTTTTAGGGTTCCGAAGTCCTACAAGGAACCCTTATAGTTTCGTCATGTCCGTCCGTCTGTCCGTCTGTCCTAATCCTTTACAGCTTAATAACTTCTACAGTTATAAACATAAGTAAATGAAATTTTGTTAAAAAATAGTCTACATATAGATCTCAATTTTAAAAGAATAAAAGAATCGTTTTTCCGTATTTGAGGGATGGCGTCCATACATGTGAAATGGAGAAAAAATAATTTTTTTCGCTGCACCCCCTCGTGTGGGATATCATTGAATAGGTCTACTAAAATGAAGGTAATGTTTGATACACCACTTTTTATCAGGTGTACCATCTGCGAAATATAGCCCGCCAAAGTGGCTTGCAATGTGTCCCCCCCCCCTGCCATTTCTAAACTATGCAATGTAGAAACTTATAATCTTCCACATTGATAGACCTTTGTGAAAACTCTCTTTTAAAATTATTTCGAGTATAATGTGATTATAATTTTTTGAGTTATAGAGAGAAAACTGAAAAATACTTAAAACGTCCTAGTTCAAAGGTCATTGACCTTAGACAAAAATTATCATAGCAAATAATGCTCCTTTAGCTACTTTCTATTTGAAAAAATCACAAAAATTTACTTTGAAATGACACGCTTCTTCAATTTGGCTTCTTGAATTTATCGCTAGATGGCGCTACTAACAACACGCTCTGAGTCGCGAAAGCTGCCGATTATTGCAAAAACTAAAATAGCCATGATTAATATTCGATTTGATTCGTTTGTAATTACACCTACTTAAGGAACCCTATAATACTGAGCATGGCCCGACATGCTCTTGGCCGGTTTTTTATTGTAGAGGAAGGCGAAACGAGCTAAAGGCCCACCTGATGTTAAGCGGTTACCTTTGCCCATAACAACTGCAATACCGCCCAGGCTATTGCCTAAATGGTACCGCAAGTTGGTTCGCCAAACTGAGACATGAAGATGGAAAGTCTCATGTGATTGTAATTTGATTGAAAGAAAAAAAGAGTTTTTTCTTAACTTGAAATAAAATTTATCATACAATTTAAAGGGCTCGTTGCTAAGAAATAACCACGTGGATTGTCAGAACTGAGAGGTTAAGCTACGCTAGCCACGGTCAGTCCTTAGATTTATACATTAAAAAAACATAATCATCAACATTTCAGCCGAAAGAAGTCCACTGCTGGACATAAGCCTCCCGCAAGCATCGACACAATGACCGGTCCTGCGTTTCTCGTATCCAACGGATTCCCGCGACCTTCACCAGGTCGTCGGTCCACCTTGTTGTTGGCCTACCCACGCTGCGCCTTCCAGTTCGCGGTCGCCACTCCAGAACTGTACGGCTCCATCGGCCATCCGTTCTGCAAGCAATGTGCCCCGCCCACTGCCCATAAGTTTGGCAATTTTTCGGGCTATGTCGGTTACCTTTATTATCCTGCGAATCTCCTAATTTCTGATTCGATCACGCAGGGACACTCCGAGCATAGCCCTCTCCATTGACCTTTGAGTGACTTTGAGCCTTCTTATCAGGCCCATTGTGAGCAACCAGATCTCAGTGCCGTAAGTAATTACTGGCAACAAACATCGGTCAAAGACTTTCGTCTTGAGACAGAGCGGTTTCACTTGGTTTTTATAAATATAAATAATAATCAAAAATTTAATATATTACATGTAGGCAAACTTACTACTCTGGTCTATGAAAAAGCGAAGGCAAAGGATAAAGACAATTAAAAAAGTAATCAATAAATAAAGCAGTTCATTCGATAGACTATAAATAAAATTGTGTAACATTTGTACCTAAGTAAATAAATAAATAAATAATAAATATTTTCGGGACATTTTTACACAGCACCATCTAGTCCCAAACTAAGCAGAGCTTGTGCTATGGGTACTAGACAATGAATATAATACTTATATACTTTTATTTTTTTGTAAATACATACTTATAATACATACTTATAACGTGGCTAGGGGGGACTGGATGCGGAAGGCAGAGGACCGAGTGTTGTGGCGCAACTTGGGAGAGGCCTATGTCCAGCAGTGGACTGCGATAAGCTGAGTTGATGTATACATAAGAAACACAAAGACCAACACAAACATTTATGTTCATCACACAAATATTTGTGTCCTGTGGGAATCGAACCCCTAGACCACAGACGTAAAATTTGGCCTTATTTTTCTTGTTTTTACAGGTCAAAAGACAAATCAAAGATCAAAGAAGCTGAAGATTTAATATCAACAACAGATTTAAAACAAAACAAATACAATGCTGGTAAATTAAAAGGATTGTGAGAACAAGACGAAGATTGTCAGCTGTTTTATTTATAAAAATCGTATTAAATTGAAAAATAAAGTAAAAACAATGAAAATTATAATGTCACTGACTCCTTGTTCTTAGGGTTTCGTAGTTCCTACAAGAAACCCTTATAGTTTCGTCATGTCCGTCCGTCCGTCCGTCTGTCATTATCCTTTTACAGCTCAATAACTTCTACAGTTATAAACGTAACTACATGTCATTTTGCTCAAAAATAGTTTAGATATGCTCGTCCGGGGAAGTACTACCACCGTACATATTTCTCCACCATATCTTAACTATTATAAAATTGTAAACGTCTGTTTGTTTGTTTGTTTGTTCCAGCATCACGCTAAAACTACTGGACCGATTTTGATGTTTTTTTTTTTGTTTGAAAGCTGATGATCTGACTTAAGAACTGGTATGGGTTTTGAGAAAGAAAGAAAGAAAGAAAAAAAGAAAAAAAAAATCGTGGGTTGCGTACTCACCCGACAGATCGAAGCTTCTATGCATTTGCACGAGCGGATAGTAATGTACGATGTAGTGGAGTGGAGTAGAGTGGACAGGGGATGGGACTGGGGATGGGACTCGGGACGGGACAGGGGACGGGACTGGGGACGGGACAGTGGACGGGACAGGGGACGGAACATGGGATGGGAAATGGGACGGGACATGAGACGGGACATGGGACAGGACAGTGGGACGGCACATGGGACTGGACATAGGATGGGACATGGGACAGGACATGGGACATGGGACGGGACGATAGTGATTTAGTGATATAGTGCGATAGTGGGTCAGTGGGACAGTGGGATAGTGGGCCGTGGGACAGTGGGACAGTAGGAGAGTGGCAGTGGGACGGTGGGCCGGTGGGACAGTGGGGTAGAGGGGCAGCGGGGCAATGGGTCAGTGGGGCAGTGGGATAGTAGGGCAGTGGGGTAGCGGGGTAGCGGGGCAGTGTGGCAGTGGGGTTGTGGGTCAGCGAGGCAGCGGGACAGTGGGGCAGCGGGGTGGGGCAGCGGGGCGGCGAGGCAGTGGGCAGCGGGGCAGCGTGCCAGTGGGGCAGAAGGTCAGTGGGGTGCCGGGGTAGCGTGCCGGCGGGGCAGCGGGGCAGTGGGGTACCGGGGCAGCGGGGCAGTGGGGTAGTGGGGCAGTGGGGCAGTGGGGCAGTGGCGTAGCGGGGCAGTGGGGTAGCGGGGCAGTGGGGCAGCGGTGCAGTGCGGCAGCGGTGCAGTGCGGCAGCGGCGCAGTGTGGCATCGGGGCAGCGGGGCAGCGAGGCTGTGGGGCAGCGGGGCAGTGGGGTACCGGGACGTCGGGGCAGTGGAGCAATGGGATAGTGGGGCAGCGGGGCGGTGGAATAGCGGGGCAGCGGGGCTGTGGGGCAGCGGGCAGCTGGGCAGCGGGGCAGTGGGGCAGCGGGGCAGTGGGGTAGCGGGGCGGCGGGGCAGTAGGGGAGTGGGGCAGCGGGGCAGCGTGTCGGCGGGGCAGCGGGGCAGCGGGGCAGTGGGGCTTGGGGCAGCGGGGCAGCGGGGCAGTGGGGCCTTGGGTCAGCGGGGCAGCGGGACAGTGGGACAGTGGACTGGACTGGACTGGCTGACGTGGGTTAGCAGAATTTAACGCGAGCGGAGCCGCGGGTAAAAGCTAGTATATAATAATGATGCTTGCATTGCTGTGTTTCGGTCTGAAGGGTACGGGTGCCGGTGAAATTACAATCACATGAGACTTTCCAGCTTCATATCTCAGTTTGGCGAACCGACTTGCGGTACCATTTAGGCAACAGCCTAGGTGGTATTGCAGTTGTTATGGGCAAAGGTAACCGCTAAACATCAGGTGGGCCTTTAGCTCGTTTCGCCATTCTATATTATAAAAAAAAAAAGTACTTTTTAGTTATAACATTTTGGATATTTTCAGGGTAATATTTTAAAAAGAAATTTAATTATTAGTGATTCCAGACCATTAAATATTTCCCCTTTTTCCATGTATATCATGGCGAACGAGCTAAAGGCCCACCTGATGTTAAGCGGTTACCTTTGCCCATAACAACTGCAATACCACCTAGGCTGTTGTCTAAATTATACCACAAGTTACGATTGCCAGACTGAGACATAAAGATATACCCTCAGTGTCTGGAAGGCTGATCAATTTGATCTGTTGTCAAATTTCATGTAAGCCCCTGCGATTGGCCGGCAAAAATGTTAACAACCAATCACAACGCTTGACATGAGATTTGACAGCTGATTAGTAAATTTTTGCGTTGACCAGCCTTTCGGAAACTGGGGGGTTTCGTCTCATGTGATTTGTTAATTCGCCGGCATATAAAATATCCCATTTTCGACCGGCATCCCTACGTTATATTTAAACAAAAATGTTTTGTTAATATAATTATTAAATATGAACTTTCAAGGAATTTCTAAGCAAGGATGCCTCCGTAAACCGCGAAATAAAGTTCGAGATGTTATTATAATTAAGACTATAATTCACTTCCTCGTACTTATTATCCCTAATTAGTAAGATTGAGCTAAATTAAACTTCGTAAATTTATTATTAGGCATACTTAATATGTTTAGGTTACTAAATAAAGACCATCTTGAATTTTATTTTTAAGTTTTTTTTTTTTTTTTTTTTTAACTTTAACGAAGACAGATGACCGAGTGTTGTGGTGCAACTTGGGAGAGGCCTATGTCCAGCAGTGGACTGCGATAGGCTGAGTTGATGATGATGAATGCACGTGTTAGCTGCGTGCTGCTGTTTTGGAAACTCAGCGAGGGTATTACCCATGAGGGTTTCCACGCGAAAACAAGAAAAAGGTTGCTACTTGCTCAGACATAACTTGGTGACCAGTTGGCCTTAAAGGTTGCTGGTACTTATAGCTCAGTCTTCCTTTTTTATATACCAGCAGTAGGTATATTATTTGTTAATGCTTGTACATATATTTGTAATTAACGTGTCCGTAACCTGTTTGAGTAACAATAAACGCATTATTATTATTATTATTCATCAGAATCTTGCTCGGCAATATAATCTTGTGGAATCTGAGGTACCGTACCTGTTTTGGCTATAAATAAATTATTTTATAATTATTTTATTATTGTTAACGCATTTACGCATGCGAAGCGAAATCTAAAGATTAAAACTGTGGAAAAAAAAATACTTACGAGCTGGATTCGAACCTGCGACTCCTGGCTCAGTACGCCAGTGCTTTAGCCACTAAGCTACCGTGAACACTGCTCGTGGTATCGAAATTATCCTTCACTATGGTACGTCTTTGGGTGACGTCAGCGATACATTATTAAGAAACAGTGTTTCTTAACCGACTCGACTAACTTTGCAGTTAATTCCAAGTCGTATAGATATGCCGTATACTCGAAGGTTCGAATCCTGCTCGAGAGCGATTTTTTCTTTCCACAATTTAAATCGTTAGATTTCGCTTCGCATGCGTAAATGCTTTAAGAATAAGAATAATTTATTACGCAAAAAATACTGGTCCAGACAGATAGATAAAGAGTCACAGTTAGTTTCCACATATTTTGTTAAAAATAATAAAATAATTAGTAAGTATTTGTAAACCCATTAGCGAGGATATCACCACCTGAAGTACGACGAGAAGTGAAGAAGAAGAAGACGCCTGCTCCATAGAAAACTAAAAGCAGGAATCTTCACAAAGCTTCCTGCGTGGATGAACAAGGTTGACTGCAGCTGGGGTAGCTCCTACATACAGACTGAAGTCGTTAAGACGTGGCGCAGAGGCACAAGCGGACGTACTGGAGCAGTGGACGGAGAGGCTGGAGACGCCCAATGCCGGGCGCTGGACCGTGGGGGCTATCTAGCCTATTCTCGAGGAGTGGGTGCGGAGGCGACACGGGACGTTGTCCTTCCGTCTGGTGCATGTTTTGTCGGGGCATGATTGCTTCGGCAAATACCTGCACAAAGTGGCGAGACGGGAGGCTAGTCCCGTGTGTCACCAGTGCGGCTGTAGTGAGGACACGGCCATTCATACCCTTGCATACTGTCCTGCTTGGGTGATGCAGCGCCGTGCTCTCACTGCAGCAATCGGGGGAGACCTTTCGCTGCCAGCCGTGGTTAAGGCTATGGCTGACAGTGTGGAGGCGTGGGAGGCGGTCGCATCCATCTGTGAGGAGGTTATCTCGCAGAAGGAAGCGGCGGAGCGGGTCAGGGAAGGAGACTCCGTCTTAGATCCAATCCGCCGCAGGAGGACGGGTCGGCGCAGATGGCTTTAAGACTGATACCGCCCTAACAGAGGCCATCGGGCGATAGACTGGCGTCATTACAGGAAAAATGGGCCGCGCTGGATGGGTCGCGAATGCCATGTATTGCAGTTCTCGTGGCTCATCTACCAAAGCGAGAGTAGGTACACGGCGGAGTTTTTAGTGGATGCAAACCCCACATAACCACGCAAAAAAAAAAGCTTCATACAGACAAGGCATACTATCGCGGAAAGAACCGTCAACTTAAGAGGAAATGCGGGTGGTCTTTTCTCCGCTCTAGACTGTTTTCTTTCTGGTTTATAACCATAGGGATTGGATTTTTTATAGTAAAATAAATATCAACTTTTTCGATGTCGCTATGTTTTCGTTTTTGTTGATAAATATTTACACAGCAACATCTAGTCCCAAACTAAGCAGAGCTTGTACTATGGGTACTAGACATTGGATTTAATACTTATATACTTTTTCTGTTGTGAATACAGTTAAACCTGGGTGAGTGAGAACTGGATAAACGAGAAAACTCTACAAGTGGAAGTAATTGCCAGGTCCCGTCATTTTAAGCTTCGAAAACCTCTACAAGCGAGAAACAGAAACGTCTATATGAGAGAGTCCGTTTTCACGTCTGGACCTCTATAGCTGAGACTGCCATGCCCTATACCTTTTTAAGCGAGAGTTGAGCGTATTTGTTATCTGTTATGACACTTTTTAAAATTCGTGGAACTAACGCACATATGGTTCGCCTAACTAACAAAAAAAAAAACAACAAATCGAGCGTCTTTGTGTCCCACCCAGGTCATTGTTTTTGCACCGCATTCTTTGAGAATGGCCAAATGTGCATCTGCACCGACCTTTTTGTCAAACGTATTACAGTTAATATGTATCAATTGCAAAGAAAATTTCTACAGCTATTTAGTTACCTCTGTAAGTAAGAAAAACCGCTCCTGCACCTCTATAAGTGAGAAACTTGGTTAAGTGAAAAACCTCCATGAGCGAGAAAAAGATTCCGGTCCCTTGAACTCTCGCTCATCCAGGTTTGACTGTACATACTTAAAAAAAGAAGAAAGAAAATCCCAGACCAACACAAACACTTATGTTCATCACACAAATATTTGTGTCCTGTGGGAATCGAACCCACGACCTCATAATCAGCCGTCGGACACTCGAACCACTAGACTACAGACGTCGGAGACGTAGAATTACTTCTAGAAGCCATCAAAAATTCTCAAAATTGCCTATTTAGATCGCTGTCTACAGATTCCTGGTGTATGAATTTGATACTAAGATAAATTAATTAATTTAATTTAATTTTAATTTATTTAATTTATTCAATTTTATTGTAATTTTAGTTAATTTAATTTAATTCATTTAGTTTGATAATTGGTTTTAATGTTATCGTTCAATTTGTAATTTAATCTATGCTGATGTAAATTTTTTAATAAAAAATTTCGTACTAACATAGTATTTTAAGTATTACTAACACTATTGTGGACTGAAGTTGTCTGATTAAATAAATAAATAATAATAATAATAATAACAACAAGGCAACACTGCTCCGTCAACAAGGCATCTCTTACTAAACGCTGTATTAATTCTAAAATAAGCACGAAATAGCAGAAAAACCTCTTCAAATATCAGCACTCATCAAATAAACAACAACAAAAAAAGTATATAATAACAATAAACAAAGTGATAACCCATTATTTCAAGAAAAACCAATAAATTACTAAGATGACAGTGACACACACAAATATGACAGTGCAAAAATCGGAAAAAAAATCACAATAACAACAATGAAACCAAAGAAAAAAACAAGATGACCACAAAATGTTGACAAGATCTCGCGCCAGAGCCCAATTGACACGCCCACCACCTTCGGCTTCATCGCTCAGCTCCGCCTCGCAGCCGCTGGAACCCGCTTCAATCGTAAGTGGTGTGACACCGGCCGCTGCAGTTGCGTCGAGCTCGAGCGATGAATATTTCTCACCACCGTCGTCACCACCAGCAGCACGACGGCGAGGAAGAGGCCGACCGCCGGCCAGCCTGGGACCTCGAGGCCCACCGGCCTCTGACAGGGTCCCCGCTCCCGGCGGAAGTGTGCAGCGCATGCGATGGACGTATGCAATGAACGAAAACGTCATGCGCGCATACTTTGGGGCTACAGAGGGAGGAACTAATCTGACCGCGTACCGTGGCCGGATGCTCTCTTTGTTTCAGGCTCTTGAACCGGCTGTTAATGTCTCGGCGCAACGATTGTCGGATCAGGTGCGTGTCATTCAACGGGATCATAGGTTGGATGATACTGCACTTGATCGGCTACGCTCTGAAATGCAGAGTAGCCATGTCATCCCTCCCACGCCGCAGCTCTCGACGCGGCCACAAGTAACCCCTGTAAATGCGTTGGGGTCTAATCAAGTTGACGAAGAGGAGGAGGACACAGCTATATCTGCAGATACCCAGTATAATGACATATTGAGAAGTACTTTGGAGGATGCACTTCGAGAATACCGATCGATACCGCCTGAACAAAGGCCACGGTTGCCGCGTTTGCCTATGCACAACCGTAATAGAGCGCTGGTATGTGCCCTGGACTCGCAATTATCAAATTTATTTGAAAATAGCGAAGATCTCCAAGATACGCACTCAATCCTGTACTGTGCGGCTGCCGCGGCATGTCGTGTAGCTCATATCAAATTTCCAAATACTGACAGAGCTGCACGACCTAAATCAGCCGTACCAGCTTGGCAGTGCAGGATTGAGCGGCGTATCAGCGAGCCAGGGTGCTTATCGGTAAGCTCACCTGCTTCAGGGAGGGCAATAGACGACCAAGAGTGATGCGCTTTGTGAGACGAGCGTTCTCTGGGACTGATGTCAGTCCTGGAGAATACTTATCTCGTGTCACAGAGCGCATCGACTTCCTGAAGCAGAAAGTTTGTGCATGGGCTAACCGTATCCGCAGATACAGACGACGTGTGGATCGTTATACTCAGAACTGCATGTTCCAAAGCGACCAAAGGTGGGTTTATAGAACCTGGGAACGACCTGACCAAGGTGTGGGTGACGTGCACCTACCGGATAATGATGCCATGAGTGCATTCTGGTACAATATCTGGTCGGTGCCTGTTGCTCATACCGAGGGTGGCTGGATGCAGGAGATCCAGCAGGCATGTGAGCCAATCAATGAAATGGAGGAGATTATCATCACTCCCCAAGACGTAGCCAGTGCAGTCCGACCAATACCCAATTGGAAATCCCCGGGCCCGGACGGACTGCACAACTTCTGGTTGAAATGGTTGCGCAGCTCACATGCCTGCTTGGCCTCACAATTCCAGTCATCTTTAGAGTCTGGGTCGTTACCACAATTCTTAACAACAGGAGTAACCCACCTGCTCTACAAATCAGGTAGTACCACGGAACCCAAAAATTATAGACCGATCACGTGTTTGCCGACGGTCTATAAACTTCTTACGTCCATTTTAAGGGCAAAACTTAGTCATCACGTTGGAAGTAATTCCATCATGTCTGCTACTCAAAATGGATGTAAGAACGGGTCTCGTGGTACCAAAGAGCTACTTCTCATTGACATGACCATTAACCAACAGGTTCGTCGATCCCGAAGGGATCTGTCGACATGTTGGATAGATTACAAGAAGGCCTACGACTCAGTGCCACATACATGGCTCATGAGGGTGCTGGAGTTGTACAAAGTTAATACAACTCTACGCGCCTTCCTGAGGTCATGTATGGGGCAATGGAGAACAGTCCTTCGCTATCCAGCGTGTCGGCAGCCACAAGGTAACGGAGAACCGATAAAGATCGAGCGGGGAATATTCCAGGGTGACAGTCTGAGTCCCCTGTGGTTTTGCTTGGCCCTGAATCCTCTTAGTACTTTGCTGGAGGAGTCGGGGCTTGGCTACCGGTTGAGAAGAGGAGGTCAAGTAATATCTCACTTGCTCTATATGGATGACCTTAAATTGTTTGCCCCCACCGACTTGCAACTGATGGAGCTACTAAGGGTAACTGAAAACTTTAGTAATTCTATTAGGATGGAATTCGGTGTGGACAAATGTGCAGTCATGCATGTAAAGCATGGTGAGATTGTGGAATCCGAGGGTGTTCAACTCTCGGATTCTACACATCTTGGGTCCCTCTCCCCAACCGACACCTACAAATACTTGGGTATGGCGGAGGCGTTAGGCATCAACCAGGCCGACATGATGCAATCGTTGCAGGAGCGCTTCTTTGGCCGCCTGAAAAAGGTTCTCAATAGTCTTTTATCAGGCGGAAACAAGGTGCGCGCCTTTAACGGTTGGGTCATGCCAGTCTTGATGTACTCCTTCGGTATACTCAAGTGGACTCAGACGGGTCTTGACGCCCTGGATCGGAAAGTCCGCACACTACTGACGGCATATCGTATGCATCACCCACGGTCATCGGTGATGAGGCTGTACATCCCGCGGAAGTGTGGGGGTCGTGGCTTTTTAAATGCTAAGACCCTCCACAACCGTGAGGTGTGCAGTCTAAGGGAATATTTCCTTCACTTGGACGTGGGTATGCACCGAGATGTTGTTGCAGTGGACAAGGGACTCACCCCGCTCTCTTTGGCTAAAGAGAACTGGCGCAAACCTGTGGTACTGGATACCAATGACCGCAGGGAGGTATGGCAGAGCAAGGAGCTTCACGGACGCTTCTACCGGGCTCTTCATGGGCCCGATGTAGATTTTAAAGCGTCCGTATCCTGGCTGCGTTTCGGTGACCTCTTCGGAGAGACCGAAGGCTTTGTTTGTGCGATTATGGACGAAGTTATCATGACGAACAACTACCGGAAATATATTGTAAAGGACGGCACAGTTGACATATGTCGGGCATGCCACTGTCCCGGGGAATCCATCCGACATATTATTTCTGGTTGTTCTCGTCTTGCTAACGGCGAGTACTTGCACAGACACAACCTGGTGGCCAGGATTATACACCAGCAACTTGCCTTGAAATACAGCCTTGTGGATACAGAAGTACCATACTACAGGTATGTGCCCGACCCAGTTCTCGAAAATGGTCATGTCACATTATACTGGGATCGGTCTATCATCACTGATAGGACTATTGTACACAATAAGCCTGATATAGTGATGATAGATCGATCGGAGCGCCGCACGATGATTGTTGATGTCATCGTCCCGCATGACGGGAATCTCGTGAAGGCCGAAAAAGATAAAGAAATAAAATATCTTGACTTGGCACACGAGGTTGTCGACATGTGGGATGTTGACTCAGCAGTCATCGTGCCGATTGTCGTTACGGCCAATGGCATAATGGCAAAGAGCCTCGACCAACACCTACAGAGGCTCTCATTAGGCAGCTGGGTCAAGGGCTTGATTCAGAAAGCGGTTCTTCTGGACACGGCGCGTATCGTGAGGAAGTTCCTCTCTCTGAGGCCCTGACCGCCGGTAGCTTGGACCTTGTTCCCGATGCCGGTGGGCTACTATTTTTTATATTTTTAAATGTTTTTTGTTTTTGTTTAATAAAATATTTAAAAATGTAATTAATAAGTTTATGAAATGAATAAATGGAATAATAATAAATAAATAAAAATGCGCAGTATCAGTATCTTTGTTCAAGTTATTTGCCAGCCACTATACCCTATTGCCAATGATATTTAAATATCATTGCCTGTTGCTAATCCGTTAAATTATAACTTTTCATAAAATCCGTCAACAATATATCCGTAAAATAATGTGCCACTATACCTTCTATGAAGAATAGCAAATCAAATACAATTACTTATTCGCCACAAGATATGGTGTACAAAGATATTAAAATTAATTACAAGTCCGACACGGCAATGACAATCATTAATTGAAATCAAGTTTTAATTCAATGAATTGAAAAATATGCGGTTTAAATAACAAGCCTATTAATTTTAATTATTATAATAATTATGATGTTATCTCTCTAGTTAATTATTAACAGGGACGTTAGCATTAAAAGGCATAACAAACAAACGGTTAAATACCATGACTAGTAGACCATGAGTCATTCATCAAATTCAAATATCAACACCATACATAACATCACAACACAACCAACCACAGACCAGTAAGCCTAGACGTCAATTAGCCGGACACCCCCGGTCACCAAGCATATGCAGTAGCACTGCATATCATACGCCCCGCCGCCAATCAGGACGTCAGTCTGTTAGCGAGCGGCACCAATCATACGGAATCATCCCATCGAACTTTTGAGCCGGCCAATCACAACGCGCCGTCCGCCCCCCGGTCCCCGCCAACATTTTACGACTGTGTTTTAATGCAAAACTTTGTCTATGCGGCGTCTTGAGGCTTACTGGTCTGTGCAACCAACAAATACAATGTTAACATCATCATACACACAAGTATATAAGTATTATATCCATTGTCTAGTACCCATAGCACAAGCTCTGTTTAGTTTGGGACTAGATGGTGCTGTGTAAAAAATGTCCCAAAAGATATTTATATTTATTTATAAATGTATGTACACAACAACACATGAAAGGAGACAGCATCAAAAGTATTAAGAACAAAGGTACTGCTTATTTCAATGAAAGTTCTACCAGCAGACCTGCGAGAGGAGAAATAAGTAAGAAATGTAGACAACAGTACATAACATAACATAACATCACGCCTGTATTTCCCCGAATGGGTAGGCAGAGGTGTAATAGTACACCCACATTTCGCCAGTTATGTTATAGTCCCATTTAATAGGGGGCGAGCCTATTGCCATTGACCGGGCACAAATCCAGACTCCAGGCTGCTACTGAGAATTTCCTAATGAAAAAACCCAACAACAACAGACAACAGTATGGGACAATAAATTTGATTATTAACAAAAATGTTTTTTTTATATATCTTATCTTTTATAAGAGATTAATGTTTTCCAGAACAAAAACTACCTTTAAATAGCTGTCTTTGATTAAGGCAAAAAAAAGTTGGACCATGAAATGGGCGGGCATTATCCATAATATTATTTTTTGACCTCTTGGTGGACTAAGGCCTTAGCCTTCTCATGCTGAGAAGAGGCCCGTGCCCAGCAGTGGGACAGTAATGGGCTGGTTGTGTGTGTTGTGTTGTGTGACCTCATGAGCAGTTGACAAAATTCGATTCTCATATTTTGCAAACTCAATTCCATCCAGATCTTCCTCTATCTAAAAATGTAAAATCGCAGTTTTTTTTTCACCAAAATCGAAGATCGACTCGTTTGTCTAATTTTCTTTATACCTTAATAATTTCGGGTTTGACCCTCCAGCTCCACTTAAAAAAATCAGCCTGTATTATTAGGTAGGTAATTAAGTTTCTTAAAACGGAATCAATATATTCGTATAATTAATTAATTAGGTAGGCAACGAAAAAAAAATTGACATTTGCTAGACTTATTTACGTCTAGGAAAAAATAACACGACGATGGGAATTGAGGCCGCAGAAATTTGCCCATAACTGTAAAACTTGTAATTTATTAATCAAAAAAATGTTTCTTGATTTAATCTTAAAACAAGTTTAGAGTTCAATACCATTGTTAGTTTAAAATCCCGGGTGATTGTTTATATACGAAGGAGTAATTCTCCTACATTTAGTTCGGCGGTAAATGCGTATGTGAAATGACGTGTTAAGTAATAATACTGTGCAAAATGCAAGTGTCGTGTGTTTTGGTTCATTTTCTCCTGACCTGTTTTTTCTGTAAGTATTTTTTTTTGCTTTTATGTTTTGATGGACTGTTCAATAAATAAATATTTGTCCAAAAGTCCAAAAAACTAAGCAGAGCTTGTGCTATGGGTACTAGACAATGGATATTATACTTATATACTTTTTTTTTGTAAATACATACTTATAATACATAAGAAACACCCAGACCAACACAAACACAATATGTGTAAGTACATGTAGTGAAATTGAGGTGATTGGAAAAAAATTTCGTTGATAAAAGTGATTTTTTTGGAATATTTTAATCATCATCAACTCAGCCTATCGCAGTCCACTGCTGGACATAGGCCTCTCCCAAGTTGCGCCACAACGCTCGGTCCTCTGCCTTCCGCATCCAGTCCCCCCCAGCCACGTTCTTTAGGTCGTCGGTCCACCTGGCTTTTAATCATGGCTAAGTATAATAAAGAAAGAAAGAATGACGCACAAAATTACCAAAAATTAAAAAAAAAAATTACATAACAAAAAAAGGTACCTACCAAGAATCAAGAAGTGTAGTAAGATATCCCTCACATCCGCGTAAAATAACAACAACATAACATGACGCCTGTATTTCCCCGAAGGGGTAGGCAGAGGTGTATAACACGGAAAAACGGATAGGTATATTTCATTAATTTAGACAACACAAACACTTATGTTCATCACATAAATATTTGTGTCCTGTGGGAATCGAACCCACGACCTCGTGATGAGCAGTCCGTCACTCGAACCACTAGACCACAGACGTCGTCAAACAAACTTCCCATACAATGGTTTTGTCTCGATATACTTAATAATTGCATTGTAAGAATTTTTTTTTAGTGAATGCTGTGTTTAATTTCCTGCATTCGTAATTCTTGCGTATGGCCATGAAATCTGTCGCATTCTTGATATAATTTAAGAATAAAAAGTTCCTTTTCTGTTTATCGTCAATACACAACATTATAATAAAATTTTAATTTTAACAAAATAAACGACAAAATAGAAGAAGAAAGATAGGCAGAAGGATAGGTTTCGAGGCTTGGTCCTGTAATCGGACTGACATAGTGGCGTTTTCATACAAAGACTTTAACACTTCGATGTACCGATAGTCAATTTGGCACCGTTGAAGAGACTGTAGTACCGCCCAAGTCTCGATCGAATCGAAGGCTTTCTCGTAGTCTACAAACGCTAAACAAAGGGGCAAGTTATACTCTTCGGTCTTCTGTATAACCTGCTGCAGGGCTGCTGCTGCGTGATCGAATCAGAAATGAGGAGATTCGCAGGAGAACGAAAGTAACCGACATAGCCCGAAGAATTGCTAAACTTAAGTGGCAGTGGGCGGGGCACATTGCTCGCAGAACGGATGGCCGATGGGGCAGTAAAATTCTGGAGTGGCGACCGCGTACTGGAAGGCGCAGCGTGGGTAGGCTCCCCACAAGGTGGACCGACGACCTGGTGAAGGTCGCGGGAATCCGCTGGATGCGGAAGGCACAGGACCGGTCGTTGTGGCGATGCTTGGGGGAGGCCTATGTCCAGCAGTGGACGTCTTTCGGCTGAAATGATGATGATGATGAAACGACAAAAAGTGATGCTTGCATTGCTTTGTTGCGGTGTGAAGGATACGGTGCCGTTAAAACTACAATCACATGAGATTTTCCATCTTCATGTCTAAAGAACAATGTCCAGTTTTGAACTGCTAGGCAAAGGCTAGGTTTTAGTGATATAATATATCTCAAAAAATTGCTAATTTCGAGTTGATTTCAAAACACTTAATAGAATTTTAAATAGAAGCCTAGAAAAAATTAAATTGAAGTTTGAAAATATCAACTTCTGATACTCTTTATTTCTAAGCGATCAGCTGAGTAACTGAACGTTCAAAGTACGCTCCGTGCGTCATCGGGTGACATAACTGAACACACCCAATAAATGATCGAAACGAAACATTATTAATTTAGAGATAATCTCCCATCGCTAGCTTGTAGTTGCGTCTATAACGTACCTAGTGACTATATTCTCTTTCGTCGAGTCATGATTTCTTCTTCAAGAAGGTTCGTTACGATATATGCATGGCCCTAGCATAATATTCATAAAATATGCCCAGGTGTAACCCTGACATAACCTACCTACAATTTTTTCATACTTAGCCTCAAAAATTATTTTGTTATAACAACTTTCATTGGCTTCCCAGAAAAAAAATTAGATCATTGTCTGTAGTAGAAATGAAGGGTACTATTCAAAACCAATTATCGGAAGAACCCAGCAAAATAAAAAGTTGAGTGACACGTCAACGCATGTATGGGGAATGGATATTGTTCTTTAGTGAACGCGATTAGCTATAGCATTGGCAACAGCCTAGGTGGTATTGCAGTTGTTATGGGCAAAAGTGACCGCTTAACATTAGGTGGGCCTGTAGATTGTTTTGCCATCCTATCTCATAAAAAAAAACACAAACGTTTCATACATAGGGAATTAGTGATGTTAGTTACTTTTATCCCGAAAAAATGCACGGTTCCTGTGAGATTAAGATACACGGGAGCGAAGCTGCAATTAAAAGGTGTATTAATTACCATCATTATCCAAAGCCTTCAATATTCCACTGTCAGGCCGCGGGTTCGAAGCCAGCGGCGGCCAGCGATGGCGGGGCGATGGTCGACACACTAAGGGAATTTCCACAGTGGCTGAAAATCGATCTTCATAGACTTGGGAACCAACTTTGAAAACAACATAACATAACATAACATCACGCCTGTATTTCCCCGAAGGGGTAGGCAGAGGTGTATAGTAGTATAGTACACCCACATTTCGCCAGTTATGTTGTAAGTCCCATGTAATAGGGGGTGAGCCTATTGCCATTAACCGGGCAAAAATCCAGACTCCGGGCTGCTACTGAGAATTTCCTAATGAAATAACCCAATAACACTTTGCCCGACCCGGGAATCGAACCCAGGACCTCACGCTCAGCAGTCGCGCTTGCAACCACTAGACCAACGAGGCGAACTTTGAAAAGGTTATATTTTTTTCATAAATTGGTTAAGTTAACGTATATTAATAAATTTAATGGCTTTTCAGTACTTTAGGAACGTTTTTGTTAACTTTATAGAACTCGATAGAAAAAATTGTATGGAAAATTATATCATCATCATTTCAGCCGAAAGACGTCCACTGCTGGACAAGAAATTAGAGGCAGTCTCAAGAGAGTCGAGTGATATATCTTCTTCTTATCTTCTTCATATATATAAATCTCGTGTCACAATGTTTGTCCTCAATGGACTCCTAAACCACTTAACCGATTATAATAAAATTCGCACACCATGTGGAGTTCGATCCAACTTGAGAGATAGGATAGTTTAAATCTCAAATTATAGTCGCAATTTTAATTTATTGCTAATTATTTGTCTGTTATTATTTGACAGTCACAATTATCTGTTAACTCCAAATGATTCTAACAGATGTCGATACCTTTCGACTGGGTTGAGTAAGTAATGAATAGATGGCGCTGCTATGGTAAATCTACGAACGTGTCATATAAGCTACATTTTAACAGCATAATTACCACGTGTTGTTGACGCTATAAAATTAATTAAATTTATTTTGTAGTGAACGAAATACCGTATAATTGAATAGTACAAAGGCACTGCTTATTTCTATAAGAAATTTCTTCCAGCAGACCTGCGAGAGGTAAATTTGATCTCCAAAACTGATAGATGATAGATTTTAATGATATTTTTTGTGTAGGTACGTTCGAGTCCGGGTCCCTGCAGGGTTTGAATTAACAAATGGACCCGGTAGGTGGCGCTGCAGTCGTTGTGTCACCAAATTTGATTTGCTGAACAATTGATAACATGGGACGGGACATGGGACGGACGGGACAGGACATGTGACATGGGGGACGGGATATGGGACGGGACGGGACATGTGACATGGGGGACGGGACATGGGACGGGACGGGACATGGGAAGGGACATGGGCCGGGACAGGACATGGGACATGAGACGGGACGGGACGGGACATGTGACATGGGGGACGGGACATGGGACGAGACGGGACTTGAGAAGGGACATGGGCCGGGACGGGACATGGTACATGAGACGGGACATTGGACATGGGACGGGATGGGACATTTAACATGGGACTGGACTGGACTGGACGGTCCGAATAAAAAGATGGATGGATGGATGGATGGAACTGGACTGGACTGGACTGAATTAACAGGATCCGTCACGTGGGTTAGCAGAATTTAACGCGAGTGAAGCCGCGAATATTTATTTCTTCTGTCCATCTGATTGTCGCCTAACTCCTCCTAAACAGCTGAACCGATTTGGATGAATTTTTTTGTGAATATTTCAATGGTTTCCTGGATGGTGTGAAAACACAATTGGATCCGGTAGGTGGCCCTTCTGTCTGTATGTCACTGATCTTCTCCTAAATGGCAGGGACGATTTTAATTATATGTGGCGCTGCTTTTCCGGGCAGGACGACGTCTGCCGGGTCCGCTAGTTGTTTTATATAATTCTTTATTATATTTTTTTCGATTGAATTCTATAAAGTTTAAAAAGGTTCCTAAAGTACTGAAAAGGCATTAAATTGATTAATATACGTTAGCTAAACACATTTATGCAAAAAAAAATGTTTTATGTTGTTTCCTAAGTCTATGAATATCGATTATCAGCCCACAGTGCGTCGCTCCGCGTGCCCGCAGCCTTAGTATGATGCCATTTGTTTTGGTCAAGACAATGATAAGACCTGCTGTCTTATAGAGATCTGAATCCTGGGCCACACAAAGAATGAATGAAAGGCATGCAAATGACATGAGAATGTTAAAAGGAATGTGTGGTGCAACGAAAATACATAGGAAAATGAATGACTATGATGGAATAAGTTTGAAAATAGTGAAAGAAAAGTTAAAGATCATAAGACATAGAGTGATAGCCGAAGTTAAAGCACAAAAACAATCGATGTGTGCAAGCGGCACGTCAAATTTTCGCCAACAAACACATAGGCGCGCGTAAGCTCTACAGAACGGAGCCCTTTCTGGCTCCAATTTAACTGCGTCAAATTGTGCGCGCGGACTTAGCTTCTATGTATAATTATTCTAAGGGACTAATAGATTGTCACGGTATAGACATGTCAAGATTGTGATGTGGTAGAATTATTTTAATATAACAATAACAAAACTTTGTATTCCATAAAATAAACTTTGCGCTACATTATAAAATTTCACTGAGAACACTAGTATACCCTATGGTGGGGTCTAGTCTCTTCCAAAGTCAACAAGTTACTTAGGAAGACTAAGAGTAAACTATAAGGTAAACTATAAAAAAAACCGGCAAAGTGCGAGTCATACTCACACAGTAAAGGTTCCGTACCACCCTTGTACCTGATACTTCATAGAAACTGATTTAATTTAAGAGAGTTAATCAAAATACATCAACGCACCGTGCGCGAATTATGAATTTTTGCATCTCTTTCTTACGCAGGTACCACCACATATGTTTATGTTTGTCCTATTTTAGTATTTGTTGCTAAACTACAGAGTATGTAGGATAATCAGACCGACTTTGAAGCTTGTGTGTATTACCACTTTGAAGCTAGAGCATGAAGAAAAAACGTTGAAAAAATGCATGTGTTTCGAGGTTTCTTGTATGGGGAGGGACCCCCTTTTAAATTCAGACTTTTTTTAGTTTTTAGTATTTGTCGTGATAGGCACCATAGCAACACATATTCTGTGAAAAATTCAACTGGTTATCTATTACCGTTACAAAGATACAGCCCATGTCCGTCTGTCTGTCACAGACGGACGGAAGATAATGCCTCGATCCTGTACCATTCAAGTATAAATTTGATTCGCGTTTTTTACAATATCATCATAAGTTTATTAAACACAAGGTACCTATATATATAATATTGTTTACAATGGAAGTCAGATTCTCATAAAAATCGGACGACCGATCTGGCCTTGGAGTGTGGACCAAGAAACTGGACTGCGTAATTCCAATGAGTCTTGCACCTTAAAATAAGGCGAATGATAAGGTTGTAGCTATAAATAAACTGTTCATTTATATTAAATTTATTGATACAATCAAGCTCAAATCGATAGTGAGAGAACCAGAAAAATCAGAGCCCGTATGGTACGAATCTTAAGTACTAAGCCATTTTAGCTTATAATGGTTTGTCACCATTGATATACATAATCAGCCCATTACTGTCCCACTGCTGGGCACGGGCCTCTTCTCAGTATGAGAACCATTGATATACCGTACCAAAAAAAAAAAAAAAAATTGAAATATAAAGAAATTGAATTAAATTGTATTTAAAGCAGAGTTAAATGGACACAACATAATACGTGCTTTGATTGACACGTACCCATCTCTAACACTTAAAATTTGATAGTAGTGCAACAGTAACAGGTAAACAGACTTGCGAAAGCACGTGCAAAGCATTGTCTATTTATCTCGGCCTTTGTATTAAATTTTTTAACCGACGAAAAAAAAAAAAAAGGAGGTTCTCAATTCGACGCGTATTTTTTTTTATGTATACCACGCATAACTTTTTACAGAGTAGTCTGATTTTAATGATTCTTTTTTTAATGGATAGCGTATATCTTGAAATTGGTCCCATATAAATTTCAAAACCAAAATCCACCCTTATGGGTAGGAAAACATGATGGGGATGAGTGTTTGTCCACCCACTGAATTCTTACCTGTTAACCGATTCAGTTGAAACTTGGCACACATAAATATAGTTCTAGACATTACAACATAATGGAGACCTAGAGTTACATTTTAGCTACAAAAAAAGTAAAAATTAAACTTTTTAACAAAAAATTTAACCAATGAAAACAGAAAATGAAAAGCGAAAAATAAAATGAAGCTTTTTATTCTTAATAACTATTCTCCCAACTAAACTAATGTAAATAACTAATTATGAGTCGGCGCCAAACAAATAATCAACGAAAATTATTAAATCATTAAATTACTTACTACTAATAAAAACAAAATAACATCAAATACAACATGAAATTTTCAACGATAAACAATATCTTTCCATAAATGCGTTCCCCGCTAGACCACTTGCAACTCGCACGCACATTGCTTGTTTGTTTAGCGCCGACTCATAATTAGTTATTAACATTAATTTAGTTTTTATTTTTCGCTTTTCAGTTTCTGTTTTCGTCGGTTAAATTTTTTGTTAAAAAGTTTTTTTAAACCTTATTTGCACATGCATAAAAATGTTTATTTAGGATTGTATAATTATGCCGTTAACGTCAGATAATGTTATAAAACCAAATAATATTAGTCATCCTTGATAGTACCTGCCCTGTGATTCCCGGTAAATAAGTCAACACCATTTAAAAAGAGGCGTTAAAGGGAACTACAAGATGTAAGAAAACGGGAAGTTGTGTCCAGATTTCTGCTTGACACACAAGATGATGAACGATAGAAGATTGACGAAACAAGTATACGAAGCGAGAGTGGATGGAAGAGTTGGAGGAGGCCGACCTCGGCTAACTTACCGCAACCATATCGCAGACGTTTTCAAAAATGCCCAAGTTACGAGCACTCTAAAAACCAACGAGCACGTTAATGAACGTAGATGAAGCGAAAGAAGTGTGTCAGGATCGTATCGGGTGGAAATTCGTAGTCACCTACCTACCTCACAGGAAACAGGCGTAATATTATGTATGCATATATTTACACGAAGTAACCGACAAAGCCCGAAGAATTGCCAAACTTATGTGGCAGTGGGTGGGGCACATTGCTCGCAGATCGGATGTCCGATGGGGTCATAAAGTTCTGGAGTGGCGACCGCGTACCGGAAGGCGCAGCGTGGGTAGGCCCCCACAAGGTGGAGCGACGACCTAGTGAAGGTCGCGGGAATCCGCCGGATGCGGAAGGACTAGTCGTTGTGGCGATGCTTGGGGGAGGCCTATGTCCAGCAGTGGACGTCTTTCGGCTGAAATGATGATGATGATGATGTGCAATAAGACAAGTATGGTGATTATAGTACAATCATCACTGACCAGATTGAGAGGATCGTGTTTAGAAGGAGACATTATATTTAGTTACAACAACAACTATCAATACATATAAAAAGTCCCGACTCACTCATCAACACCAAACCCTTGGACTTCAAAAGCTGAAGTTTTGGACAGAGGTTCCCTTTATGATGTAGACAAGGAATACATTTTGAAAATTTCTACGAGATAGGGAATGAAGAAGTCGCGTGCGGGCGGAGTTGCGGGAAAAAGCTAGTACAATGATAATGATAAAACTATATTTAAATTAACATTTTCAGGTTTAACAGCAGCAGAATATTTCACAAAAAGCAGAACAAGAGAAGTAGATTTAGTTATAGAAGGATTAGAAGACCAAGAATGGGTTCAAGATGAGAAACAATGTTTGGACGAAACATTATTTATATTAAACAATGTACGGAATTACACTGTTTGGGCAGTTTGGAGTAAGTATCAAAAATACATACCTAACAATACCAGCTTAAAATTGTATGATGATAGGGCAAAAGCCTCTTCTTATTTGGAGAAGAAACAAGCATTAACGAGAAAATTTGCTTACAACGTGATGATCTTGAAAAATTTACTATCGTTTACGTCACGATATTTTCCTGAACTGTAGGTAATTTAGATTCCGTTAACGATATATTAGGGCATTTTAAAAGTGGCATTAGTAAATGCCAATTGTTTTGATCCTGAAACCAGTTTCATAGTAAATGGATCCATTCAGGGTCACCGAGATTTCTTCTGAAACATAATTATATTATCTTACATAAAAAAATCGGATTGAATGCGTATAATCTGCAGATTAAGAGCTAGCAATTAGTATTATTCTTTTATAACTATAATAATCGAAACTGAACAGCACGTTTTGTCTAGCGGCTGAGATATATGTTGCTGCGCTACCCGATTACCGCAAATATATGTATGTGAAACAGAGAGTTATTTTGCCTTTTAGTATGGAACCCATTAAAGATTTGTTAGAAAACGCACCCATGATCAGGAGAGATCGTCATGGAATTCTTCATGTTACATATTCTGCTAGAAAGTATTTCATTATGTGCTGCATTTTTCAGTATGGAACTCTATGCATCATCCAGTTGGCAGCTTCTATGGTTCCAGATATAGTTTAGGCAACTACGATCAATGTCTTCAAGCACCTTCCAATTATGCTGATCCCAAAATCGTAACTCAGTATTGTCTTACTGATGTAAAGTTGACAGATACAGAAGTAAAGAAATATGGTAGTGCTAATGTCTTTGGGTCATCGGAAGAGTATTTGAATGTGAGTAACTTAAAACTATTGTTCTCTTATAGAAGTAGTAGTAATAAATGCTAAATTAAATAAATAAATAAATATCTTTGGGATATTTTTACACAGCACCATCTAGTCCCAAACTAAGCAGAGCTTGTGGTATGAGTACTAGACAATGGATATAATACTTATATACTTTATAAAATTATCGAACTGAATCTATTTAGGACTTAGTCACGGTGACTGATAATCTAAACGTACCTAAAAATCATAACTCAAGGAATAATTGTTATACTACAAGTATCAGTGTCACTGAAAAAATAATGAACATACCAATTAAAACTATTAACATTAAATTGTGTGTAGTAGCTTCAAGTAAAATTAATAGAAATAACAGAGATTTTGTTAAAGTAAATGAGAGCCAAATATCCTTGTCAATGGTTTGCGGCTTATAATGTACTTCTGCTAATAAAACGAAAGGTCAAAAAAAATCATAACCTAACGTTTGAGGTAAAACCAAATCAGTTTTAATGTTTGAAGATAGCAAACTCAAACTAATTAATTAATCAGTTTTTCTTGGTGTTACTATTTATTGCGTGTGGTGCCAGACATAAAGAATTGCACCACCCTATCTCTTCTCATGGGTGTCGTAAAAGGCGATTAAGGGATTCACCAGAGCATGGGCAGCAGCGTTCTCTGAGTATTTAACCAACCAACTGCGATCGCCAACCCTCCCAACATGATTGGGCACCCCCAATAGGCCACCGCCTATGTCCACTAGTGGACGTCTTTCAGCTGAAATGAAGATGATGAATGATGACTGTTTATTCCCAATTACGATGGGGAGCTCGCAACTCAGCCCTGTCTAGTAGGCTATGTTCTGCTGCGCAGTTAGGAAAATTAGGGAACTCACAGATATAGCTACAGCTAGACTAGTGTACTTTACCTACTTCCACTGTTTATCGGCCGATGTGGATACAATTTTCATCATGTTTTATTGACTTGATATAATAGTGATTACACATTATTGATTATTAACATAGTATTTCAAGACAGTATTATTAATCAAAATACCTGTAAATGTGAGCATAATGCAGCTATTTTGGCATAGAGTGTCGGATCATTGGGTCCCCTTCTTATTATTATAATTGCTCGAGCCTAAATATATCTTTGTTAATCACCAATATCACTTCAGTGAATTTCTCTTACTTAACTATATCTCAAAAATTGTTTAACATTGTACCATTAATATTATTATTTGTAAAGAGTATATCCATGAAGTTTCTTTTCGGCTCTTCTCCATCCTTCTCCAACCAGATTCTTAAGAAACGTTTTGAAAGTGCATGCAAGTGCTTAATAAACACTTTTGATTTTGAAGTCATTTAACTTCATTCATAAGTTGCCTACACACAATTTGAGAGAATGATCTTGTCTAAGTCAAAATATTTATTGAATCTTCTTTATTAATTTGCAGGTAAAATCCAAGGAAGGCAGAAAGTCTGATACAATAACTTGGGGTGCATGCCTGCCTGCATCATGCAAACATCAATCAGTCTCCAAGATTATGAAGGCCGTCTACTTGGTGAATCCAATAACTCCATTGGATCCTGTTATCACTGTGGATTATTGTCACACAGCTGGTGTGGAAACTGAATACAGCTTTAAATTTTATGTTTTCACGTGAGTCTTCATTATAATTTACTATGTTTTCACACCAAATTTTACGACGAAGCCCATTGATAAACTGTTTTTTTTTATATCTTGATTGCGTTCTACATCTTCCGTAGTGAAGTTATTCGATCCTATATTATTATTATTTTGGTCATCTTATGTTTTGCTTTCATTATTATTATCTTCGGCTTGAGTCTACCTACTGTTAAATTTAGGTATGATTGCTATAACATTATTTATATAGAAATTGAATTTATATAATTTTTCAGAATTACTATGGCAGCATTAGTCATCGCTGCAGTTGCATCAACATTCTACCTCAAATATGACAATACAGATTCAAGACGTAAGTTTTCTTTAAGCATTCTAATATTTTTACTCAAGATCCTTTACAAAATATTGTCGAAAATTTTAGAACATTCGTGGTGATCATACCACATGCTAACGATATAAAAAGCTTGTTCAGTTTATCTAGGTCATAAAGACCATGTTTATTATATAAAAATGTGGCTTTCAGCCTTCTGAGACTAAACTCCCTAGCTGCGTTATAGCGCTATTACAAAAAATACTACATAAATCTATTTCCGAATCGGTATTAATTAGACGTTATTTTTATTACTTCTAGTTAGAAGAATAGCTTACTCCTTCAGCATCACACGCAACTGGTCTTCATTCATTCGTATCTCGGATGATGAGATTTCAGTCCTCAGCTTTACGAAGACCATAGTATTAATCTTCATTACCTGCGTCCACGTTTTTGTGTTTGTCGCCGCAGGAGCTCTTAGTAATGGCAGTGATTATGATCAAGTAAGTATCTAGGCATCTATCTATATTTGTATTTTTTTGTTTGATGCTCTTCTGTAAATTTTAGATTTTGTTTTTAGTTTTATTTTAGGTGAAGTAGTGTTATTGTTGACGATTATGTATACCTAGGACAAACTGTCCAGCTAGGTAAGTCCAACTTCGAGAAAGAGGTCAATCGTCGAATCCGACTCGGTTGGGCAGCGTTCGGGAAGCTACGCAATATCTTCTCGTCCAAAATGCCGCAGTGTCTCAAGACGAAAGTCTTTGACCTGTGTGTGTTGCCAGTAATTACTTACGGTACTGAAACGTGGTCGCTCACAATGGACCTGATAAGAAAGCTCAATCACTCAAAGGGCAATGGAGAGGGCTATGCTCGGAGTGTCCCTGCGTGATCGAATCAGAAATGAGGAGATTCGCAGGAGAACGAAAGTAACCGACATAGCCCGAAGAAATGCCAAACTTAAGTGGCAGTGGGCGGGGCACATTGCTCGCAGAACGGATGGCCGATGGGGCAGTATAGTTCTGGAGTGGCGACCGCGTACTGGAAGGTGCAGCGTGGGTAGGCCCCCCACAAGGTGGACCGACGACCTGGTGAAGGTCGCGGGAATCCGCTGGATGCGGAAGGCACAGGACCGGTCGTTGTGGCGATGCTTGGGGGAGGCCTATGTCCAGCAGTGGACGTCTTTCGGCTGAAATGATGATGATGATGATGAAGTAGTGTTATTTGACTAGGTATTTTTTTTGTAATAAATTATTTGTTATCTAAATATTATTATTAATTTGTAATCACGGCTGTTGTGATGTTTTATAATTGTATAGATATATTTTTATCTCCAATAAACTATACAATAATAGATCACCATGTAGATGATGATGATGATGATGATGATTATCAAGTATGTACCTAGGTGTCTCTATTTGTATTTTTTGATGTTTAATAATTCTGTTTTGGACTTCACTTGACGCCAGGACAATTTAATATTTTTCACGGACTAAAGTTTTTTTATTAGGAATATAGTTTCTTTGAGATAAATATAAATACCCACTAACCACTAACTAACTAACTATACTTAACCTAAAATAAAAGTAAAAACTAGAGCTAAAATTTACAGAAGAGCAACAAAAAAATATTCCCCCATATTGCTGTCAATTGGCAACGTGCCCAACTGGCAATATTGCCACATTGTATGGCAATCCTTATTCTTTGGCCAAAGTAAATTTCAGCCTTCAGGCCTCGGGATTTGTCGACAAATCGCCTGAAAATAAAAGGCGAGCACTCGGATACCACGATCCGAGGGGTTTAAATCCCAAAAAAATTGAAAATAAATAAATAGTTATTTTTTTTTTATTATATTTAATATAAATGAAATATAATTCTCATTAAGCTATTATATTTTCGCCTATTCTGGGTCTTTCATTTTTATTGAGTTAGGAAGATGCGATGAGTGTCGCGTACATTTCATCCCACAACAGAGGCCTAACTATCTTCCATGGAAATAAAGACATTCCATCTGGTCTTTTGATATCGTCATTTGCCAAGGTTCTAAATTAGTTGGAACACAGAACTGGTGACAAGAGCACGATGAATAATGTCAAAAATAGTAGCGTAACATGCTATACGGCCTGCACTTCTGCTGCGAGATATGCCGTTATTACACATTCGTATGACAATAAGTTGTTTTGCAGGAATTAGAAAAAAATTGGTAGTAATTTTGTTGCCAAGATTATTTCTCAGTGCCGTCTTTTTATCTTTTTATTTTTAAGTACTTGTGAGGGAAAACCAAGTTCAAAATTAATTCCTATCATTGTTTTAGCTGATCAGTGTTAAAAACAGCACATTAGGTAACATAGTCCAGCATGTAGATCTGCCAGCAGTGGAGAACTTCTTTGTCATATCAGGACTACTCCTCATGAAAGGACTGATGGAGAAGAAGAGAAACCCAATCATCAATTTGATTCAACGTTATTTTAGGTAAGTTTTTGTATGAAAGTCATTACGCCTTATTTCTCTAAACTATAAGCAGATGCAAGCTGCCAAGCTTAAGTGGAACTGGGCCGGTCACATCTGCCGAATGCCGGAGGAGCTATGGGCGAAAACAACCACACAGTGGGTTCCAGACAGCAGCAAACGACAACGCAGCAGGCCCAGAAAGAGATGGCGGGACGAACTTGACTCCTATCTTAAGGATTGGCCTCACACGGCAAAAGACAGGGACAAGTGGAAAAACCGGCCAAGAGCATGTCGGGCCATGCTCAGTATTATAGGGTTCCTTAAGTAGGTCTAATTACAAACGAATCAAATCGAATATTAATCATTGCTATTTTAGTTTTTGCAAACAGCGCCACCTAGCGCTAAATTTATGAAGCTAAATTTAAGAAGTGTGTTTCTTTTTGTGATTTTTTTAAATAGAAAGTAACTAAAGGAGCATTATTTGCTAAGATCATTTTTCTCTAAGGTCAATGACCTATGAACTAGGACGTCTTAAGTATTTTTCAGTTTTCTCACTATAACTCAAAAAATTATAATCACATTATACTCGAAATAATTTTAAAAGAGAGTTTTTATAAAGGTCTATCAATGTTGAAGACTATAAGTTTCTACGTTGCATAGTTTAGAAATGGCAGGAGGGGGGACACATTGCAAGCCACTTTGGCGAACTGTATTTCGCAGATGGTATAACTGATAAAAAAGTTGTGTATAAAACATTACTTTCATTTTAGTAGACCTATTCAACGATACCCCACACGAGGGGGTTCAGCGAAAAAAATATTTTCATCCCCATTTCACATGTATGGGCGCCACCCCTAAAATACGTAATCAAGATTTTTTTATTCTTTTAAAATTGAGATCTATATCTATTCCATTTTTTGTCAAAATTTCATTTATTTATGTTTATAACTGTAGAAGTTATTAAGCGGTAAAGGATTAGGACAGACGGACAGACGGACAGACGGACAGACGGACGGACATGACGAAACTATAAGGGTTCCTTGTAGGACTACGGAACCCTAAAAAGGGAACGGAGGTCTTTGCCCTGCAGTGGGACAATACAGGCTGATAATAATAATAATAATAAGCAGATGACTACTATTGTTTGATTTTAATTTGACGAATATTAATAATACTCGTAATAATAAAGCGACGGGAGATTGTGGAATCCGTGGTATGTAGTATTCAGCTCTAGGTTTCAATACAATGTAGATCCCTTTCTCTAACTGAGACCAACAAACACTTGAGTAGCAATGATTATATATTTATTTCACCATCCCGCATGACGGGTATTTTGTAAAAGCAGAGAAGGATATAAAACTACAATAAGACCTTAACTTGGCACACGAGGTTGTCGACACGTGAAATGTTGACTCACCAATCATTGTGCCGATAGTTGTTATGACCAATTGTTTAATGGCCAAGAGTTTCGAACAACACCTTAAGAGGTTCTCGTTGGGCAGCTGGAACAAGGGCCTCATGCATTGTCAGGTAATTCCTGAGCCCCTGACCAGCTTAGAACTTGTTTTTAATGCCGGTGGGCTAATTATTTTATACTTTAAATAATTGTTATGCCACCATTACAGCCGAAAGATGTCCACAGCTGGACGTAAGATTTTTATATAAATATTTAAAAAAAATAACTGTAAATAACTAAATTAATGGAATAATAATACTGTCAAAACAAATAATACATCTGTAATCTGTAACTGATGTAATAGTAATAAAAAAATAAATTATTTTCCAGATTAATAGGATCCTTCGCCGTATTAATATTCTATACAAGTGCGGTATCAGAATATACTGGCGATGGTCCTCTTTGGCCAATATTCGTTAGAAGAGAGCAGAAACCGTGCACTAAAAACTGGCTGATTGGTCTACTGATGCTCAATAATTATGTGGAGACTGATAATATTGTAAGTATGTATTTTAAGCAATGTTATAATTTAAACATTTATTTAATATACAAGATTTTGATCTGTTACCGTGCCATATTTCTAGAGCAAATGATAAATAATGTGTTTTGGCATCTAAAAATGCTTAATCAATTCTATGGTTATTTAATAACCAAATTTTCACTTAGAAACATAGCGAGGTTTTGAGAATGTATCCCAAACGACTTTGAAAATAAGCCACCGGCGGCATTGTCAAAGGGCGGAAAACTTCTGCCCATTTTTTTTGTGGTTTCGCAAACATTGTTTTTGTGTCGCGCGCGACACTCAGGCGGATTTGTTTGTTTACAAATAGGTTTTATTTTATTTTAATTATTCTTGTTCAGAATCAGTGGTAGTCACCTCCTTAAATATGGCACGAGTACATATCAACATGTTGTATTGCCGGAAGATCACTAGATTGCATTTTGGTGTTACAAAATACTTAAAGTAAGAAGTTTAATTACATCCTACAATAGAGAATACAAATAGAATAAATTCAATTAATTTGATACCAATTAAAGATTTGATATAGTTAAACATAGTACACAAACAAACAACAATAACAACAAGGGTAAAAAAACAACAGATCATAGAAAAGATTTTGTAGTTAATGACAATGAAGATGAAATAAATGCTAATAAAGAAATTGCGAATATGAATCATCATGGATTAAGGATTGATACGTACCAATCCGTTATACATTTGCTAAAGATCAATCTATAATTAGTACAACCTATGGATAGTTTTCCGGGCACAGAAATAGATAGAATGGCCAAGAGTGCAGGGCGCGCGTGCCAACACTCTGCACCATAGTACAGTGCATTTCAAAGCCTTTCTCAGTACGCCTTATGACTTGTTTATGTAAATACTGTAACAAAAACCCGCGAAAATGCCCTATTGTGCTCTTTCTAACTGCAGAAACAAAATCTTTAAAGTACATTTGATTTAAGTAATTTAAAAAAAAATAATGACGTCAATATAATAATCCTAATATGGATAACTTATCTGAAATAAATATTTTTTTATTTTTATTTTTTTTTAATATGGGACACGTAGTTTGTTTGAAAGTTGCCACGCATGAATCGCAAGTAAAATTGTGATTACAACCATTCTATCTATTTCTGGGGTTCCGGGTCTAGATGTGTGTGCGTGTGAGTTGTTTTTCCAATTAAAGAAACTTGGTCATTTTATTCATATTAACTTCTTTAATTTAATTCTGAATGTTTTTTTTTTTCTTAGCGACTGTAGATGGTTTCATATTTTATTTTATTTATTTTATCTCAATTTTCCATGATGTTTATTCGTTGGAATTTTAACAAACCATCCTAGACTTTTTCTTTAAAATGATTATTAATGAGTGCTATTTCAATTTATTAACAGTGTCAACAAGTATCCTGGTATATCCCATGCGATTACCATTTAGCAGTCTTGGGAACTGCCCTCTTCTGTCTATGGCAATGGAACAGACGTATTGGCCAAATTACTACAACTATAGCTGTGATATTCTCTCTGGTGGGGACGGGTATTACTACTTACTGGAAAGGATTGCCAGGGATACTTATGTACGATATTGAGTAAGTTCCTTGTTTCCTAATTATTTTTTTGTCTTGAAGTAATAATAAATATAGTAGCATAGTTGCTACGACATTGTTTTCTGATTCACGTTCAACATGTCATTTCGTATACAACCTAATTCTTCTTCATCATCATCATCATCATTTCAGCTGAAAGACGTCTTCTGCTAGACATAGGCGTCCCCCAAGCAGTTTGGAGGAATATGCCATAATCGCTACGCTTGGCAGGCGGGTTGGCGATCGCAGTTCAAAGTCAAAGTCAAAGTCAAATAATTTATTTCAATTATACCATTTAACAGGCACTTTTGAAAGTCGACAGTGAAAAGTAAATTGTAAATTGCCCATTCCAAAATGTAAATTCCTATGAAGAAGAATGGACAGAAGAAACTCCATGCTTAATCTTGTATTAATCGTTCAACAATGTTTTGTATAGATATAAATTGTGGAAAGAAAAAATCGCTCACGAGCAGGATTCGAACCTGCGACTCCTGGCTCAGTACGCCAGTGCTTTAGCCACTAAGCTACCGTGAACACTGCTCGTGGTATCGAAATTATCCTCCACTATACGTCTTTGGGTGACGTCAGCGATATCTTATTAAGAAACATTGTTCCTTAACCGACTCGACTAACTTTACAGTTAAATCAAAGTCGTATAGATATGCCTACCCTTACTAATTATTTTATTATTTTAACGCATTTTACGCATGCGAAGCGAATTCTAAACATATAAATTGTGGAAAGAAAAAATCGCTCACGAGCAGGATTCGAACCTGCGACTCCTGGCTCAGTACGCCAGTGCTTTAGCCACTAAGCTACCGTGAACACTGCTCGTGGTATCGAAATTATCCTCCACTATACGTCTTAGTCGCAGGTTCGAATCCTGCTCGTGAGCGATTTTTTCTTTCCACAATTTATATCTTTAGAATTCGCTTCGCATGCGTAAAATGCGTTAAAATAATAAAATAATGTTTTGTATACTTAAATTAAATCTATTAACTTAATATTTTGATAGTTTTGTTCTAATTTGTACTGAATATTTGTCATTTTTAATAATCTTTGACCTTGAATTGTCTAAAATCTTATTTAATTTTTGTATAGTAATCTAATTATGTAGTAACAAAAACATTCAAATAAAAAAATAAAAAAAAAAATAAAAAAAATTTTCATGAATAAATAATAATAATACATAATAACAGCATATTACAAATTTAGCCACTGCAAGTAATTATAATGATGGTTACATGATGCTCAAATTTTCAAATTGTAGCCGTAGACGGTATTTCAAATAGGATCGAGGAGGTTGGTTTGTTATATACTCAGAGAACGCTGCTGCCCATCCTCTGGTAAATCCTTTAGTCGCCTTACGACACCCGTGAGAAGAGAAATGGTGGTGCTATTCCTTGTCCGGCACCACACGGAACCTTATTATGATTTTGTACTAAACCATTGTATTATGAACAACTTTTACTATGGGACCAACCCTCAAATTGCGTACATATATCGACAAAGTATAGGGAACAACAAATTTCTTTTTCAAAAATTCAGGATTGGTCCCATAGTAAAACTTGTTCATAATAAGAGGTTTAGTATAAACTAGGAATAAGGTTGTATGATCAAAAATTTCCTCACAAAACACGGCATAAAAGTTCGTATATAATAAAAAATCTAACAGTTTGGGGCGGATCTTGACATGAAAAATTCTTCTCAGTTAACTGTCTCGCCAGGATTCTTTGCTATGGTAGATTATCCTAAAATCATTGAAGAATTAGTATATTTTCATCCACGTATGAAGGTTTCTTCCAAAATACACAAAAAGACGTGGTTGGTTACAGGAGAATTTTAATCTTTTGAACTTTATAAATTCACAAATTTTCACGCTATTTATTTATTTTATGATTTGGTTTGAGTTTGACTTTAAAAAAATCTTCTCTTTATTTTCTGTGTCCCTTTTCTCTATTGTCGAAATATGTTTAGATAATTATTATGATCCAATATTATTTTACATCACAAACAGTTGCCTACGTGTGCTAGGGTAAAATTCCATTCAATAATTAAAGCTTGCACATTGCTCGCAGAACGGATGGCCGATGGGGCAGTAAAGTTCTGGAGTGGCGACCGCGTACTGGAAGGCGCAGCGTGGGTAGGCCCCCACAAGGTGGACCGACGACCTGGTGAAGGTCGCGGGAATCCGCTGGATGCGGAAGGCACAGGACCGGTCGTTGTGGCGATGCTTGGGGGAGGCCTATGTCCAGCAGTGGACGTCTTTCGGCTGAAATGATGATGATGAATTAAAGCTTATTTTCTTCATCATCATCATCCTCCTGCCCTTATCCTAATTTATTTGGGGTCACCGCAGCATTTCTTTTTCTTCCATACATCTATATCAGCCGTCATCTCCGTGTTCGCTTTCTTTTTATCCATATCATCGTATTTTTTCTTATTTATAATAATTTTAATGTTTTGCAATAAGTATTCTAAATCACTATTTGCCATTTGCTTTCTCTTTAACATGTATCTCTCTAACACCTAACTATAATGCTCCTACTTTACCTCAAATTCCATGTTTTTCAGGAAACTCATCCACGTCAGAGACAACATTGTATACACTGATACCTACATGCGCAGCCACCATAGAGCTGGCTCCTACTTCCTCGGAATGGCCATGGGGTATATCATGACGGTGTACAGACCTGCTAAGTACAGAGGAGTTATATCTAAGGTGAGATTCGAAGTTAACCTGATAAAAGATCTTTTCAAGATCTACCAAGGTTATGTGATACTATTTTTCAAATCCAAAAAGCAAACAATAACAATTGTTCAGGCATATTTTACACTTCGTTTTAACAAGATTTTTAATTGAGTTTCCTCTATAAAGGTCTAACCTCTATGTCAAACTCATGATCGGTTTAATCGAATAGACAGTTTAAAAATTGAATAAAAGTAACTGTGTGTGTATAACAGCCAGGTATTATCTAGGCTATTTGCTTCTGATGATGGACTGATGAAAGGACCCCTCCCTCTCTCACTAAAGCGAAAGCTCATGGACATGTGCATCCTCCCCACCCTCACCTATGGAGCGCAAACATGGTCACAGACAAAGCGTCGATAGTCCGCACTTGGAGTTTGTCAGCGAGCAATGAAACGCAATATCCTAGGAGTTAGACTTACTGATCGTGTAAGAAACTCTATACTGCGTTCCAAAACACAAATTTCTGATGTAGGCCAAACAGCTGCCAAGCTTAAGTGGAACTGAGCTGGTCACATCTGCCGCATGCCGGAGGAGCTATGGGCGAAAACAACCACACAGTAGGTTCCAGACAGCAGCAAACGACAACGCGGCAGGCCCAGAAGGAGATGGCGGGACGAACTTGACTCCTACCTGAAGGATTGGCCCCAGAAGGCAAAAGACAGGGACAAGTGGAAAAAGGGAAAGGAGGCTTTTGCCCTGCAGTGGGACACTACAGGCTGATAATAATAATAATTTGCTTCTACAAAATTTTACACCACTACTCTTTAAGCGCCTTATGAAAAGTAACTAGTATTTTTTTACAATTACTCCAGTCCATTTCCAATGGGTCTATCTTATATTTTTTTTCTATATTCCAGGAATGTTCCTACCTAGGTCTTGCAGCAGCTTTCATGCTCGGTCTCAAAGTTTTATCAGCAGCGCCAGCATGGTGCCTTGGGGAATACAACGCTTGGAACGCAGCCGTGTACGCAACGCTCAACAGAAACATATGGGCTTTTGCAACCTGTATTTGTATTGGCATATCTGAATATGGGGATGTTCGTAAGTTGATTTTTAGATTACCTAAATAATATATTTGTAATATCTTTTATCGTGTTTTTGTTTAAAGGCTTTTACAGGTATGATTATTGCTGCACTTTGTTAATCGCGTAGTAAATGCCTGATCAATTTCTCCTTTCATTATTGTTACTTTGTTTCTGAATAACTCATTCAGTCATCTAGAATCTTACAATCTAGAATTAAATGAATAGATGAATAAATATTTTAAAATAAAATATTACATTCTAAGATTATAACTATTGATGGATTTATTCGATTTATCTGAAACAATATTTATTAAATCTCGTATTTTTTTGGCGTGCACTATACTCTACAAAAAGTTTCATACTTACAATGTTTCAATATATATTAATTAATTTAATAAATACAATAAAACAGCGTCTAATAAACCACTGAAAAACAATATCAGTCGCTTTTACGAACCGACATAGCGGCGAGTTAGAAAAGAAAATAAAAGAACCAGAATGTTTGCCCGCCAGCCAATTGTTATATCATTTATAGAAGCAGAAATTTGTTTTAACATAACACACATAACATCACGCCTGTATTTCCCCGAAGGGGTAGGCAGAGGTGTATAGTACACCCACATTTCGCCAGTTATGTTATAAGTCCCATGTAATAGGGGGCGAGCCTATTGCCATTAACCGGGCACAAATCCAGACTCCGGGCTGCTACTGAGAATTTCCTAATGAAAAAACCCAATAACACTTTGCCCGACCCGGGAATCGAACCCAGGACCCCATGCTCAGCAGTCGCGCTTGCGACCACTAGACCAACGAGGCAGTGAAATTTGTTTTATTCTTTTAAATCTATGGTATTTCGTAATCAAAGTAGGAATGGAAAAGTTATTTCGAATGAAACTGCTGAAAAGGGATTTAAAGCCTGATGAAATGAGGTATATCATAAACATTTTAATAGACACACATAATTATTTCTGAAATTAATTTATGGAAATGACAAGTTATAATGAATTTTTGAGATGGTTCGAATTTCATTCGTACTCTTAGGCATGTTTTGACATGAATTATTTACAGCTTTTATGGTTTAAAACCCAAAAACATGCGCAGATTAATTATTGACGACCTCTGTGGTCTAGTGGTTCGAATGTCAGACTGCTGATCACAAGGTCGTGGGTTCGATTCCCACAGGACACAAATATTTGTGTGATGAACATGAGTGTTTCTGTTGGTCTGGTGGTTTCTTATGTATTATAAGTATGTATTTACAAAAAAAAAGTACCTATATAAGTATTATCTCTTCTCATGGGTGTCGTAAAAGGCGACTAAGGGATTCACCAGAAGATGGGCAGCAGCGTTCTCTGAGTACTTAACCAACCAACTGCGATCGCCAACCCGTCTGCCAAGCGTGGCGATTATGGCATATCCCCCCCTTAATTGGGGGAGGCCTATGTCCAGTAGTGGACGTCTTTCGGCTGAAATGATAAGTATTATATCCATTGTCTAGTACCCATAGCACAAGCTCTGCTTAGTTTGGGACTAGATGGTGATGTGTAAAATGTCCCAAAAATATTTATTTACTTATTTATTGAAATCGTGTTTCTGTAAAAAGTCATTGCTGGTATTTGTATGGCTGACAACATTGTTGTTCTAATCTGGATAATCGGCTGGTGAGATTCGAATTTGTAATTGTACTCATGATATGGTACAATTTCTAGTTTTGGGGAAATCTGTTCTTGTTTTATTTCTAAATTCCTACTTAATATTTTACTTTCCATGTCAGCTTATCTAATAGGAGATACAGTTAAAAATAAACAGCATCTTCTCTTTAACCAACTTTGATATCCGCTAGATGATTATAAACTTATTCCATTTCTTTTTCTCTGATATTATAAATCTTAATTCCGAGTGAAACATGGAAAGAAATACCAGGAAATATGAGACTATCTTCCTTTTAATCCCTCTAACTAAATATCCCCTGCTTGGGGCATGTTCCTTTTTTTTCTAATTTCCCGAGAGGACCCTTAGTTTTCCGCCGTCAAAAATACCGGTATTATATTTTCATCTTCGTTCCAAGATATGTCAGTTACAGCTTCATCAAAATCTACTCATCTGTTCTATTATAGCGATGAAATAAATATTCGGTGAAAAATGTAACTGGTATTTTCTGGTCTTGTTGTAGAACCAAGACGGTTGCGTGTTTTGAGGTCATATGTTTGTTTGTAATGTTGATAACTAAGTATCTTTTTATTTTTCTGTTAGTAGTTTGTCGTTGAGTTATTGTACCAATCACAATAGACCTTAATAAGGAAATCTATTAACTGTTTATCATTTTATATCCTCTATATATCTATCTATTGAATGATTTTTGCGCATCTCTTTGATAATACAGCAGTATAATGCATATATACATACCAGGCCCCTCAGAAAGTATTGCGAAAAAAAGTTTTTATATATGGGAGACTGGCCAGTTATAATGTTTTTCGAAAATATGATTATTTATAAGTAAAAATAAGTAAGTTCCAATTTCAAAATTTCCCTCCACATTTTTTGCGAGTTAATTCAAAGTATTGTGTCTCACTGAAATATGGATCTGCGCCGGGAACATTTTAGAGCTATGATTTTATACGATTTCAAGTGTCGCCTGAAACCGGATGAATCGTACGATAGACTTCAAATGGCATTCATGGATGAAGGCCCTTCCAAGGCAACCGTGTATCGTTGGTATAACGAATTCAAGCGCGGTCGACCAACTTTGGGGGATGACGAAAGAAGCGGTCGCCCTTTGACGGCTGTTACCGAAGAAAACGTGCTAGCAGTGAAAAATTTAATCCAAGACAATAGGCGAATTACATATCAGGAGATTCAACACATATTGAAGATTGGATCGGGAAGCGTTCACGAGATTCTACACAGCCATCTTCGCGTGAGGAGGATAGTATCACGCTGGGTGCCGCACAACCTCACCGATGCTCAGAAGCAGGCCCGGGTGGAATGGTGCCGTGATATGCTTAACAAATTTGAAGCAGGCTCGTCTCGGCGTGTTTACGACATCGTTACAGGTGATGAGTCCTGGATTTATCAATACGACCCAGAAACCAAGCGCCAGTCGACTGTTTGGGTGTTTCAAAATGAGCCAACGCCTACCAAAGTGAAGCGATCTAGAAGCGGGGGTAAGATTTTGATCGCTAGCTTTTTTAATTTGACTGGCCACTTGGTATCAATTCCCTTACGGGATCAAAGAAGCATTAATGCCGAATGGTATACTACCAAATGTTTGCCAGAAGTTTTCTCTGTTATAAGCAACAAGCGACCAAACACAGGGCTCCGCGGGCTACTGCTCCACCACGACAATGCACCTGCGCACACCGCACTCAAAACGAGGGACTTCCTGGACAGCACGCCAGTCAAACTCCTGGGTCACCCTCCTTACAGCCCTGATCTAGCACCGTGTGACTTCTTTTTATTCCCAAAAATAAAAAATCAGCTCAAAGGGATACAATTTTCGTCGCCGGAAGATGCGCTGGCTGCGTTCGAGCAGGCTGTAAACGAGGTGTCTGCGGCGGACTGGAAAAAGTGTTTTGAAAACTGGTTTAGGCGCATGAATCTTTGTATAGAGGCTGGTGGAAAGTACTTTGAAAAGATTTGATAAAAATATATGTACGTATAGAACAATTTTTTTTAGTTTCGCAAAACTTTCTGAGTGTCCCACGTACATACGCATTTCTGATGACAATACAAGTAATCTCGTTTACTAATTTCTTATTTGTTACATTTAAAACATTTTTATGCACGTTAAGTATTTAAAAACATTTAAAAGTAAAAAGGAAATGGATTCCACATGAATCGGGAGCTGGGTCTGAGCTCCCGGTGATTTGGACCCCATAGACAGGAACTTCCTCTCAATACGTGCCGTGTTGAGAACTGCCTTCTGAATCTGTATACAACACTGTTTTTAATCACCAGAAAAAATGTAAGGGTAGTCTCTGCACATGATTATGTACAACTTTAGTTCCAATAATAAAACTTTTTCATAATGATGAGCAGGTGATTTTAAAGTAGGGGTGTATCTTTAAGCCTTTTTAAGTTATTTTTTATTATTGTTTCAGAAACTCTAAGAAACATCATGGCGTGGCCTCCCTTCACAATCCTCAGTCGCTTGGCATACGGGGTCTACATCACGCATTCGCTAATACTTGAAAGGAACATCTTCTCACAGCGGAGTCCTATATATTACGACATGTTTAACATGGTAAGGATTTATGATCTCCTAGTACTTGTATACATCTTATTTTGTTGGAATTATTTTGCAGAACGTAAATAGTTTTGTAATTTTGCTTCTTATACTTATATTATTGTAAGATTATTTATATATATATTTATGATACCTCAATCAACTCAGCCTATCGCAGTCCACTGCTGGACATAGGCCTCTCCCAAGTTGCGCCACAACGCTCGGTCCTCTGCCTTCAGCATCCAGTCCCCCCCAGCCACGTTCTTTAGGTCGTCGGTCCACCTGGCAGGGGGGCGCCCTACGCTGCGTTTGCCGATTTGCGGTCTCCACTCAAGGACTCGTCTACTCCAACGGCCATCGGTCCTTCGACAGACATGGCCAGCCCACTGCCACTTCAGCTTACTGATCCTACAAGCTATGTCGGTCACTCCGGTTCTTCTCCGGATAATCTCGTTACGGATTTTATCCTTCAAAGAAACTCCAAGCATAGCTCGCTCCATAGCTCGCTGAGCGACTTTGAATTTGTGGACAAGCCCAACTGTCAGTGTCCACGTCTCGGCACCGTAAGTCATGACTGGCAGGACGCACTGGTTGAAGACCTTATGATACCTAAATATGTGTAATATATTTTGTGCTATTTATTTATTTTAGTTTAGTAGTACGCCACGGACTTCCCCCATTATCTAGATCTTACGTCTTCTTTGTCCATCCAAAGGTTGTCTGCAAGATATCGCTTTTAGCGATAAGACCCACTAGTAATTTATACGTTGTTTCTGTTTACTACTATTTTCATGGTGTAGAGTAAAGTATATTCTATCTATCTATCTATCTATCATCATCATCATCGTCATCATCATCCTGCCCTTGTTCCAATATATCCATGGTATAAAATAATTTGATGAAAACTATTTTTTTATATACCACGTTTTTGAAATGAAAGCTAGTTAATGTTGTACTGTCATCCAGTCTTGAGCTATAATAAAAAACAGAAACTACATCCCTTATAATCTTTTTAGTAGCACTGAAAACTTCTTCGACTCTGTTTGAAATTTCAAGTCTCTAGCTAATCGGGAAGTTAATATAAAATCGATTGCAAATTTTGTATCAAACAGACAAACACACAGGAAAAAGAGTTATTGAAAGCGTGGTAATTAATTACGATGATAAAACTGTAGTTTTACGAAGCTCTTCAATTTTAGATGCTATATAAGCTTAACAAAGGGGCTCGTAGCTAAGCAAAGACTGCGCGGATTGTACGATCTGCAAGGTTAAGCTGCACTTGCCGCGGTCAGTCGGTGGATGGGTGACCGTTTCGAAACACCTCGAAACCCCTCCGTGCCTCGGAGAGCACGTTAAGCTGTCGGTCCCGGTTGTCATACGAATATCTATGACAGTCGTTACGGGTAGTCAGAAGCCTGAAAGTCTGAAAACTGGTCTAACCTCCGAATATCAGTATTACCCAGTAACTGGGTTGCGGGGGTCTGATGGCAGTCGCTCCGTGTAAAATACTGATGTTCAGCCGCATCTGGCTAGACTGGAAGCCGACCCCAATATAATTGGGAAAAGGCTCGGAGGATGATGATATAAGCTTAACATGAAGAAATTCTCTCATCCAACATAAGCTACCCAAAACTTGAAGACCTCAAATTCCAAACACACACTGGCCAAGCTTCTATAAACAATCTGCCTTCCCCCAATACTCGAAAGCTTGAACATACAAACTTCGTAATTAAATTTCAGATAATACACGGTCTAGGAGTACTTTCGATGTCAGCAGTACTCGCAATCCTGCTTTGGCTCTTCGTGGAATCGCCTCTAAGCAACTTGACCAATCTTGTATTGAATCCTGTGTAAGTATTTGAGAGTAGTAATAGAATATGGTTTCAAGATATATTTGTTGGTATCAGTGGCGTGCATTGGCCTGCTTCACTTGAATTTAATTGTAATGTAAGTTATTGATTTTTAGGAAGATTAATTTAGCATTAATAGGTCTATTTTAAGATAAATAATCATCGTACTCTGAAAAAAAGATAATAACTTACACCAGTATTGAATTTGAATGAGGAAAGCAGTAGGTATTGCCTAATTGCCTATATGCAATGCACGCCACTGGTTGGTATGTATAAAATAAATGAGGATACAAAGGAATTTTAAGAACATTAATGGGATTATGTGTTGTCTAAGTAGTTTTTGGGATATATCAGATCTTCTCATCTTTAGATGGTCAGTTACTAAAGGATAACCTCAATAATGAATATACCTAGGCATCAGAAAACACTGGATTTGGCAATATAACCGTTAATTACAAATAGTCATTGGGTGGCTCATATTCAGAAGTAGATATCACTAACGCGTTGAAAATGAAATAGTAAAAACAATGAGTAGCAAAAATCTAAGAAAAGTACGCCTCTGCCGTCCCAATGTTAAAGTTTTCCACTTTTCAAAATCTTCAACCAGCAAAACTCAAATAACTAGCAATACCAAACAAGCATACCCACATGATTTTATTTCGTTTTTAAACAAACTGTTTCCTTTGCCTTTTCAGAAAGAAACAAACGTCGAATGGAATTGAAAACAAAAAGGAAATCAACGGACATACCAAAATTATAGACTTGAAGTATACAAAGGCATTGTGATACAGAAGAATCTTTTGATCTTGTTAATGAAGTAGACCTTGTTTTCGATGTAGGTTTAACCATTTTAGATGCTGCTATCTAAGGTATAAAATTTAACGAAAGATTAAGCATTAAACTAATGTAATTCTAGCGATATTCTGATTGGATGGATACAAACACTAAGTAGATATGTTAGAGTTTCAGTGTTTTTAGGAAAGATTTTTGTTTGAATCAGGGTGGTCAAAATACTTTTTTAAACTATGTGATTGATAGAATTTCTTAACTAGTTCTACTAAGTATGTAAGATAAACAATAAGTTTGATGTAACCTTCTCTCTTCTCATGGGTGTCGTAAAAGGCGACTAAGGGATTCACCAGAGGATGGGCAGCAGCGTTCTCTGAGTATTTAAACAACCAACTGCGATCGCCAACCCGTCTGCCAAGCGTGGCGATTATGGCATATCCCCCCCTCATTTTGGGGGAGGCCTTTGTCCAGCAGTGGACGTCTTTCGGCTGAAATAATGATGATGATGTAATCGCTGGCTGCTGTACTAAGTGAAATATTTTTCATAGCGCCTAAACAAAACGATTAAGCAAACAGTGTTTTGTTTGCGATAAAAATTATATACCTACATTTTTGGCAGGTTACATCGGCCGAAGTAAATATGAAAAGGTAGTGAGCCATTGTACTAATATTTAGTAAATAAACTCATACTACAGGCTCGTAAACTGTTTTCAAATGTTATACCAATGTACATTAAAACATGTTCTATTGAAAATTATTCACGTTTGTTGTATAAAATATTAATTATAAGCGCCTCATAAAATAAAATTTTTATTTCAAATAGGTACAGTACGAGCTCTTAATGAAATGTCGAGAATTTAATTGAACTGTTCCAAAATAAACATTGTGTTACAATCTGGTATTGTTACAATCTTGTGATTAAAGTTTAGTGAGCAAAAATGTAAGTTAATGTGTTGAATATAAATATAATAATAGTAATATTCCTTAAAATTTCATTTACCCATTTGTAAATAAGGAAGTAGTTAACCATATGCTATTTAAGTTTTAATCCACTAACAAATATGTTATACGCGAGCGATGAATTAACAAACTGTAATATAACTCACACAACGTTCAAACTTTTAAGCCCAATGCGATCCTTATTTATGTGGCTTCAATGAGCTTTCCTATACTTAAACCTACCATCCTATATACTCAAGTATCAATATAGTTTATCAACCAACGCAGCGATGTCATATGAAATTGTCAATTTGTAATAGTAGGCTTCGATTCGCTTTTCGCTGCTATATTACAGTACTTGTTGCCTAGGCTTAAAGATTTTGCATTGGCTTTTTAACCCTCTGCGACTGAGGTGGTAGTCTGTCAGACACCGTCAATCAAATAAAACGGTGCCATTTCACTACACGGCGTGATATAGTTCTGTCATGCTGAGTACCTACCTGGAACTGTTTGCAGCAGTAGCTAGTGATGCGGAATCAAAGATGTGGTGCACAGGTTTGGAAATATGAGGTGCGGGTGTCCCAGAGACGTAACTACAGCAACAAAACCTGATTGTGGTAGACATAAAAAAAATATAATGACGAGTTAGGTAGTCATTTTTGAGACTGATTTGTGCCTAAACATATCATTACAATGTGTTGATTTATTATTATTATTGTTTTTGAGTACAATGGTAAAACAAAAGTTTGAATAAGTTTACAACAAAATGTCGAATATTTTGATCGAAATAGACTGCTGGTGGCTTTGGTACAAGTCGGACCAGAGCAGTTTAAACTTTATTTTCTATATCATAAATTTTTTTGTCAATACCATTCCCATTTATTTAATTCTGTAAATTATGAATCATATTTTCACTATACAAAGTAATAATTATAATTTTATCATAAGTATTAATTTTATAGGTCATTTAAAATGACGTCTGCCAGACTCCACATTAGTAGAATGTTACCAATGAAGTCACCTCAGTTGCAGAGGGTTAAACTACAATGCATCTGAATGTAATTAGTATAAGAAAATAAGTGTACATATACTCAACAGCGCATGAGGAGACAATTGCCGTTGCCATGGTAACAAGCTTCCACCCTCTTGTGCTCACCCCATGTATGTAAAGCTAATTTCCAACAACATACAAGCGATATCACAATGTTTATTCAGTCGTGACCGTTATAACGAAACCTGACAAATGTTTATATAGAATTCAATTCAACCTGATTCGATTCCACGACTGTTATTGGATTTAAAAGTAGGTACAAGGGATATTAATCCGGTCACGAATGTTGGGGATTACTAGAATTCAATACGAGTTTTATTGGTGTCACTGGCAGGTCTTCTGGCTATGGTCGGATGTCATTGTGATGAGGTAGTTGATTTTTCCCGTAAGTGATGAGAAAAAATTGAGAACATATGTGAAAACACACTGAAAGCAATGAAAAAATTTATATAATCGTTTCAAAGTTAACGTTTTATAAACTAGATACCTATTCCTTAAGCTAGAAGCACTGTAAGTGTTGCTAACCAAGAGGTCTATAGTCAAAAGACTCAAAAGAATGTAAATTCGAAATCGATTTTTGTAAACATATCGATTAAAGTGGGTAGGCCCTCCACAGGGTAGACCGACGACCTGACAAGGTCGCAGGAATCCGCTGGATGCGGGAAGCGTAGGTCTGGTCGGCTCGGCGATGCTTAGGGGAGGCCTATATCCAGCAGTGGACGTTTTCCGACTAAAAAGATGATGATCAATAAAAATGGTAACTACAAGGTATAATTGAAATAACTTCAAACCAAGGGGTCATTGTACCAATCATTATGAACTTTTACTATGGGACCAAGCCAGAAATAACGAAAATAAAATCAGCTGCTCCAAACATTTATGTTCGCATAACTCAACAAAATTTAGGCAGCAGCTGTCTTTTTCTCGTGACATCTGGATTGGTCTGGTAATGATGAGTACAATGAGCCCTTAAGACGATTTCAGTTATTACAATTACACCTTGTATATTTTGAGTGTGTGGAATCGGCATTAGATTATTACCAAAGACAACTGTTACAACATAAAAGGAAAAAAATCTAAAGATAAAAGAGTTCTATATTACGTGCTTATCCAACAAAAGATAAACACAATCACTAGAAAACACTACAATTACTTTCTAGATATCTAGAACAATACTAAAACTTATCTTTTCCGAGAACAATTTAACTTACATAGATGATATTGTAGTTTTATGTAACAACCTAGAGGAGGAGTGCTCCAGGAATATGTGATTGCTTTCAGAGATTAGTTTCCAGAATTAGGTAGTACAGTAATTTTAGTATGCATTGGATTTGGAGCTGATATGGTTAACGATTATATTACTCGTGTATATCGATTTATTGGTGTAAGCGTGTTATGATCTCGTACCAGAGAAGCAGTGTATATTGAGGTAATAGGTCTGATTTCTAGGTTCATTAGTGTTTGGGAATTTGTTGAAATAAAAACTCAAACGTAGCCTACCAACCTCGGGCAATCTTTTTACCTTAAAATGATGATAACGTTCTTCTTCCATCCTCTTCAATTATTACATCCTTCAATATCTTTCAGAAAACTGTGATTTTGAATAATTTGATATTTTATCACTGTATTAAAAGTTATCGAGTTAAGTAAAAGTTAACTGTAGGTATATGAAGATAGATTATATCAAGAATCTCCATTGTTGGTTACAGTCCTTATATTAGTTAAGCCTACACACAAAGATAATGGAGGAACATTAAATGTCTCGCTAAAACATATTATTATTCTAAGAAAGTAACTGGAATCTTATTTCATTTAAAATCTACCTAGGTGCGTTGATTATACTCAGTTATTATAATTATGTGGAGGACATCAGCCCTACTAGAATCCCTTAATGAACTTTCTCGGGGGTATAACGATAATCAACAAGGTTGACTGGCAGATTGGATTACATTATGTAATTAGTACATAAATGAATACTACTAAGGTATCCACTTAATGTAGTTACTATTCCAAAATCAGTTATACATTTATTATGACTTACACACAGACATAGTAAAAAATATAGACAAAATGCCGCGAACAATCTAGTGAAGCCAAAAAAAACTATGCTCCTTCGTGTACAACCATCAACCCACGCACACACATCAACATGTACATACCTCAAACCGTGCTCACCCCTCTCAGTACACACGTTGCGACATCGTCCAGTAAGCATCGCGAAAGCAAATATCCTTCAGGTGCATGGTGTGTGCGTGAGCGCTGGTTGTACATGAAGGAGCATAGATTTTTTTGGCTTCACTATGATTGTTCGCATCACTTTGTCTATATTACATTATCAATTGTGGAAAGCGTAGGACCGGTCATTGTGGCGATGCTTAAGAGAGGCCTATGTCCGGCAGTGGACGTCTTTCGGCTGAAATGATGATGACATTATCTATTGTAGTCAAAATAATTTATACCTGATTTTGGAATAGTACAAAGTACGTTAAGACTTGCTTACATGCTTTAGAACGGCTCGTGACTAAGTATTGACTGCGTTGATTGTAAGATCTACGAGGTTAAGCTGCACTAACCGCGGCCAGTCCTCGGATGGGTGACTGTTTCGTTGCACATCGAGACCCCTCCTTGCCTCGGAGAGCACCGTCAACTGTCAGTCCCGGTTGTCATACGAATATATATGGCAGTCATTACGGGTAGTCAGAAACCCGAAAATCTGACAGCTGGTTTCACCCTAGCCAGTAACTGGGTTACGGAGATCTGATGTCAGTCGCTCCATGTAAAATATTGATGTTCAGTCGCATCTGGTTAGACTGGAAGCCGACCCCAACATGATTAAGAGAGATTCGGCGAAAGATGTGTTATTTTGTTTATACTTTAACTTAAATGGTAACTAAAACAACAATACTACATTTACAACACTATAACAATTTAAACTTAAGCAATAGAGATGTCTTAAGACTTAATCCTTTACTAATTAAGTCTAGAATAGTTAATAGCACCGTGAACTATCTAGAATTCTAGAATAGTTATTTGTACTTCATCACATAGAGAAAGGATTTCTCGCGTATTACCTAAAATAATGAAAAACGGAACGGCAGGCTTTGCCCAGCAGTGGGACAATATAGGAAATTACAATCACATGAGACTTTCCATCTTCATGTCTCAGTTTGGCGAACCGACTTGCGGTATCATTTAGGCAACAGCCTAGGTGGTATTGAAGTTGTCATGGGCAAAGGTAGCCGCTTAACATCAGGTGGGCTTTCGGCTCGTTTCGCCATCATATATTATAAAAAAAAAAAAAAAAAAAAAAACTGGAAGAATACAAAATAAATAAAAATATCAACCTACATCTCCTATGACGTTCCAAGCAATGCCTTTAAGGCATTATTCTCTAATATTTAAATCTTATTATGCGTGGCACCTGCCACCGTGGACCGACGACCTGAAGAAGGTGGCTCGGGGAGACTGAATATGGAAGACCAGGTGTTGTGGCGTAACTTGGAAGAGGCTTATGTCCAGTAGTGGACTGCGATAGGCTGAGTTGATGATAATGATGATTATGCGTTCCTAAACCAAAATTGCAGACATAGGTGACACGGCTACTAAGTTAAAATGGAACTGGACTGGCCACATCTGCTGCATGGAGGCTATGGGAAAACTCACAATAGAGTGGATCCCAAACAGCTGTAAACTAAAACGTGGTTGTCCTAGGAGATGGAGAAATGATCTGGACTCCTACTTAAAGGATTGGCCACAAATTGCCATAGACCGCAAAAAGTGGAAAAAGGAAGGGAGATATTTGGCCTACAGTAAGTCGAAACAGACACATAAAAAACATTATGACCATGATATTATTGCCATTCTCAGTAAGCGAATTATTAACTACAATATCTATTGTAATATGGCTTTTAACATTAAACTTGTCTCCTTTACAACCCTGTCTACTAAATTCAAATTCGCAGTCTCCTGATAAATCCTAATTTCTCCTAAAATATACAGGTACAAATTATTCCTCCGTACTACTCCGTCCTCATTATATCCCTAGATTAGATAAAGCCGCGAGCACACTGGCTCTTTGTCACGCTGACGGGAGCTGTCACGTCACGGTATTGGAATATTCCGAGTTGTTGTTAATTAACGTTCATGTAGATACAGCCTAATTAACTGTTCTAAGGCTTGTGTGAGATGAGTTATTTGAGCTTCTTTTAAGGCTTGCAAAGTTTAAATTGTTTGGGGAAGAGTGTGAGGGAAATTTTTATTCGAGACTATGATCTAATCTTATGTTCATATAAAAAAACAAACATTCTTTTTACATTGTTTGATGAAAATAAAAGGTTGTAGGTAGGCAAACGTCTTCACTTTTTCTTCTTTCGTTATAATTATCAGCCTGTAATTGTCTACTTTTTTTAGAACATAGGGTGGCAAACTAGCAAGCGGGTCACCTGATGATAGGTAATCTCCGCCTTCCGCCTCCGCCATCTCATGGAAATCCGCAACACCAGGGGAGTTTCCAATACGTTGACGACCTATTAAAGGCACGCGTCCTCCTATCCGTATCATGCCCATCGGACAGATCACAATGTATTAAAAAATGCGAATGACGGTCATCGGCATCCGAATGTCTATATTGAAAATCAGATTGCTCAAAGAAATTCGTCGGCAATCCGTACGCTGCGGATAGGTGGACACACTATGCTATATGGATTAATTTAATGCGATACACACATTGCGTACGTTACCGATAGGTGTAGACGCGAGCCTCAAAAATAATCAAGTTATTGTTTGCATAAAGGCTCGGGAAAACCGTGATTAAACTTTTATCCCTTCATAAACAAGTACAATAAACTATTTGATGGGAATATCACCATAACCACTACCGACACTTAGAAAATCTAATTTTTTTATTTTTGATACGTATTTCTTTGCTCACCAACATCCTCCTACCCTCCCTCCTCCTCCTCCCAATATACAGCAGCATGTATTTTTCTTTCATACATCTCAATCAGCCGTCATCTCAGTATTCACTTTCTTTCTATAAATATCATCTTTCACACAATCCAGTAAAATTTTATTTCTTCTGCCCCTTTTCATACAGCAATCCACATTCGTCATGTTTCTGTGTTATCTGTATTAATTCTTACAGCGGCAACATTTCCTATCAAACATGGCAATAATGTAAAAGGGTTTACGAAGCAAGAAACTGCTCATTTGTCCTACTTTGTAACACAATTACATGTTTCTACACAACAAACTCCATAGCGACACCCTCAATTTCCCCCATGTCTAATTCCCTAACAATTTATGAAATAAAAACTTCTTGATTGTTCCAAAACTGTCACGTATTATGAGAAACGGGATCTCCCTCATTTGTCCCATTCATCATTGTACTTTAAGCTTTACCACAAGAATGAGAACAGAAGGACAAGTGCATATAGGACGTGTTAATGAAATCACTCACATGTATTTTTAGTAGTAGTATAACTCCTTGTGAAGGAGCTCGTCCGTTCTGCCGCCAAACAGTGATGCTTGCATTGCTGTGTTCCAGTGTGAAGGGTACGGGTGTCGGTGAAATTACAATCACATGAGACTTTCCATCTACGTATCTCAATTTGGCAAACCGACTTGACATTTAGGCAACAACCTAGGTGGTATTGCAGTTGTTATGGGCAAAGGTAACCGCTTAACATCAAGTAGGCCTTTAGCTCGTTTTGCCATCCTGTAACATATGTACAAAAAATACAAGTCTGTGAATCAGGCTGTGGGTTAGAACAGTCCGTAGCCTAATGACTACTGGGCTGCTAAGCAATAGAATATGATAAAATAATGAATAAGTAGCTTAAAAAAAATACTGTGCTTTGTAAATTATTTCCAGCCACCACCCTCGGCTCTCAAATTAATATTTTTCACAGTTGTTATGGTTGACAAATCTCTGAGAAAGAGTAATCAGTTAAAAGGCAGCCTTGGGTAATATTTGGCTACATTTAAAACGCCGTGGTTAAAAGGAACGGCTTAAAACCATTGCAATGACAAAGACATGACGTGATCGTGAAACTTTTTTGTTTTGTGCAGCATTGGTCTGAGTTCTCGCTGACTGTAAGGAATGGTCCTTCTGTTTTAAGTGATTGTAGTCTAAGCCTTACTTTATTACATGCTACGTATGTTTTCTGTTATGAGCGTTATTAATAGCTCTATGGGGAGGGCTATATTATGCGGGGTAGGCAGAATTCCAGGCACCTGTTGAAGGGAGATACGATCTTTGGTGTAAAAATGGTTGTAATAATTGAATGTAGGCTTTAGGGTCTGCAGTAGAGCAGGTTTTCATTAAGTTATCTTATTTCAGTGCTTGATATTTTTTTTGTTAAAATGTATGGTGACTAAGCTTTGTTAATTGGAACAAATTTTTATTGAGTTTCTTTATCTCACATCAAAAATGATTAATCTAGAGTTTCGTTCAGGTTACCTTAGAATTAGAAAGAAAGAAAGCATAAGTAAATTATTGATTATGGCTAAAAGCTGTTTATCTATTCATAATGTACTTTTGTTTATCTCTTTATTTTTCCGGAATTTTCTTTTTTCAAAACAAGGCCATGTCAATCACATTAAGAAATAGCATTGAGAAGTACATTCTTTTAAGGAAAAAATATCTCAATTCTAAAAATAATTATTAAGATGACTTGACATTTTCTTTTAACATCAGATATTTTAAGACAACATTTGTAATTAACAAGTTTGTAAAAAGATGTTATAATTGACTTTTAAAAAACAGTTCTAAAAATATTACAGTCGTTAATGCTCCATGACGTTAAAGGAAATACAAATAATTACAAGTCCTAAGTATAAAACCAGGAAAATTTTCCCTGACAAATGAAATTACCCTTAGGTTAAGGAAGATTTTTTGTTTAAACTGTTGTGTTTAACTTAATCTCGAGCGCAGTCAAAGTGTAGTTTTTTTAAAGAGAATTTTTTTTTTTTTTAAGGAAAGAAAGGGAAGCGCCTATCAAGCGTTTTCCGATTTTGATTCCTAAATAAAGCACAAAAAAATGTTGAGGTAGTTCTCCGTATCAGTTAGGTTGGGAAACATTTGGAATAGTGTTCGATATATGCACTATCCTCAGACCAATAGAATAAGATAGACGGAGCGCATAGAACTAGTAACTGAAGCCAGAAAAAGGAAGAAAGGAAAAGAAGTGTTTGCGAGCCGCGATCGGGAGCGTGCGTACAAGAATAAATTAAATCATTTATTTTCAGACCGTGGTCCATTATTGTTAGTACAACTTAAGAACTATGTTAGTAAAAGAGAGACACTTAGGTACATATAAATATAAACATAATTAGTATCAATTTAATAAATCGTGGAGACGGATGTAATCAGCGATACATATGATATAAAACAATATCGCTGATCACACTCATCTCTCCGTATGCAGCCGAATAGCCCGCAACAAAATTGGGCAATCTATTCGGCCTGCCACAACGCTAAGGATACTGTTGGTGCTGCCATGGACACTGCTTAGCATCGAGGCCGCTCGTTTTCTAAGGATGGCATGAAAGCCATCAGTCCGAGCCTCAGCAAACATGCCTTACGCGCTGCAGTACCTTGGCAGCCCCAACAACATCCTAAAAGCGTTCTGTTATACTGCACGCGCAGGGCATTGATTGTCTTCTGCGTATAGCTCACCCACAGACTGCACGTGTAAAAAGACTGGCACAACGCCTTGAATAGATGATGATGATAAAGGTGACGATGCTTCTTTTCGGACATCGTCTTAATGACTTCATCAAAAAATCTAGACTTGTTCTAAAAATAACATAAGTTTTCAACATTCACGGACAGATTTTGGAATGCGGCCACGCCATTCGCACTGTTGGATGCATCATCAGTGGCACCCTTAAGATTGACGGTTCTAATCGGGGCTCGCGAACAATGTGGGCGGCATAGAAGGTACTCCTTTCATCATCATCATAATTTCAGCCGAAAGACGTCCACTACTGGACATAGGCATCCCCAAGCAGTTTGGGGGGATATGCCATAATCGCCACGCTTGGCAGGCGGGTTGGCGATCGCAGTTGGTTGGGTAAATACTCAGATAACGCTGCTGATGCTCTGGTGAATCCCTTAGTCACCATTTACGACACCCATGAGAAGATATAGGGTGGTACAATTCTTTACGTCCGGCACCACACGGAAAAGTATTCCTTTCGGTATTTTTTTTTACTGGAAGGTGTGACTAAAAGTGACTGATGCTGATGCCACTAAAAGAACCTCCACGAGTGACGATATTTAATTGATCGTCCGGCGCACCCTGGGCATTCAGCCCCCCTACCAACCTGCTGACTGGCTAATCTTTTCCCCACGGCATGAGCTGTTATCATTATATATCTCATGTCGACATGATAGAAGAAGAAGATAAGTCACTAGTTCTACGCACTCCGTCTATCTTATTATTTTGGTCTCAGACTCACTCTTATATCCTAAATAACGAACTATTGTACGCCAGTAGTTACAACTCCGGCTAACAACTCAGATACACAAACATGACGTCATAATTACGATCTTGTCTGGTTAAGATGTAAATAATAATAATATTACGCTATAAGTAACAGAAGGATAATGAGATATGGCCTTGTAGGGTTGTTTGTCAATAATATTAGTTACAAAGTTAGCTATATACTGGATATTCGAATTACATTAAATTACTAATTAGTTAAGCCGTCTAGACCTCTTCTTTGAATACCACAACACAACGAATTAATGAATTTAAGATAATTGTTAATGCTATAATAAATTTTTATAACAAATTTTTGCATTTCAAGAACTGTTCAAACATGTTGGACTTATTTATTATTTGAGAACTTTTTTACAGTGTTTTATGAGCAAAATAAATGATTATGATTACGAAAGCAGCGAAAACTGCAAACTGTGAAGATTGCCACAATGCAGTGAAAACTGCCACAATGCAGTCAAAACTGCTACAATACGAACGCAGCCAAGACTGTCACAATGCAGCAAAGATTGCCACAATCACAACACTTTATAAAATAATAGATATTTTGTCAATTTATGTGAACACAAATGTAAGGATCAGCTGTTTTTTTTGCGATTTCTGTTTTGGTCCAATAGTAAAAGTTGTTCATACTGATGAGTACAATGACACCTGAAGAGGTTTTCAGTTATTTCAATAACACGTTGTATTGTTATTGACAGATGTTACCATACTTGTTTAAAACAGACAGAATCTTGTAGGGATCATTTCATAGAACTTAAAATCTTAACGGTCCCATCTCTGTATAGTCTAGTCTTATTGAGTAGCTTAGTTAAAAATTTGCATAAATATGAGTCTGTAACGGAAAGACAGATTAGAGAAAGTTCACGTAGGAAAGATCTACCTTACATTATACATCCTAAACTTAATGTGGTGCAACATAGTCCTAGAGTGCAATCGGTTACTTTATACAACAAGTTGCCAACAGAATTTAAAAGCATCTACAGTACAAATCTATTTAAAAATTTAAAAGCATCTACAATACAAATCTATTTAAAAATAAATTAAAAACATACTTATTGAGGAAGGGCTATTATAGTGTTGATGCTAATGAGCAAATGCTAAGATATTTTATTAGATTATTTATTTTGTGATATTTGACATAGAAATGTTTATGCATGTAAATGGTTCTTTTCATTTGTGTTTGAATTAATTAATTGAATTTGACATGTACCTGATCTATTTTTAATTATAATGTTTTATGTAGATCACTGGTTTATGTTTTTGGAAAAATATTATTGCATTTAGTAATGTTATTGTGTAGCTTGTTTACAGATTATGTTTAATTTCGACACAAATGTATTTTGTTATGAAATAAATCACTTATGACTTACTATTCCTCTCAGCACCTTTTGTGAAAAATTACTTGACAAAACCTAATTAATAATAATTTATTCGTTGATTGAATTAATATGGTTTCATTCAAATTGCTTTTATTTTAACGATTTAAATTTTGTAAAGAAAAAATCGCTCACGAGCAGGATTCGAACCTGCGATGGGTTTTTTCAGTAAGAAATTCTCAGTAGCAGCCCGGAGTCTGGATTTGTGTCCGGTTAGTGGCAATAGGCTCGCCCCTATTACATGGGACTTAAACATAACTGGCGAAATGTGGGTGTACTATACACCTCAGCCTACCCCTTCGGGAAAATACATTCGTGATGTCATGTTATGTTGTTTTATTATTTTTAACGCATTTACGCATGCGAAGCGAAATCTAACGACAAAAAAAATAAATTACTTCAACCCACCCAGAGCTTCTGCGTGTCCAAGTAAAATCAAGCGTGAATATTTTCTCACATATCAGTTGATCAACATATTTTCGGCACAACATCCATCCTACTCGAGTTATCTGGTAACCAGTATCAGTTTCTATTATAATTAAATAAGATATGGTATGGTACAAAACATAGGAGGAAGCGATTTGCCTAGAACGCTATCATCCTCCGAGCCTTTTCCCAATTATATTGGGGTCGGCTTCCAGTCTAGCCAGATGCGGCTGAACATCAGTATTTTACACGGAGCGACTGCCATCAGACCCCCGCAACCCAGCTACTGGGTAATACTGACATTCGGAGGTTAGACCAGTTTTCAGACTTTCAGGCTTCTGACTACCCGTAACGACTGCCATAGATATTCGTATGACAACCGGGACCGACAGCTTAACGTACTCTCCGAGGCAGAACGCTATAAGGACCAATTTTAATGGAAAATACAGTGCTAAGTGAGTTGCCTTTATCTACACGTTTGTGAAATATATTTGTTTAAAAAAAACATAAAATCCTGGCTTCACACTCACTTGTATTGTGGAAGCATTTCCAGACATATTTCATTGAAGCTACGATTGGCGGAGTGACTGATGAGCGATTGGCTTGTACGCTAAGGGTCGCTTGTTTGATTCCCGCACGAAACAAATATTTGTGTCATCCACTGATTATTGTTTTGGTTCTAGGTGTTTGTGCATGTGACATTTGTGTTTGTGAACGCACCCATTATACATGAAAAATCCTATTGTGGTGTATTTTTTATTAAAAAAACAAACATACGCAAGTACCTAAGCCCAGAAAAATTATACCTGTCTTTATGGGCAAAAAATAATTATCCTATGCGAAAATAAAACCTGGGACACATTGCGAAGCAGCAATTTTAGTAATGCAGTGGGCAATCGTTTCATCGAAACGGGATTCAACAAAACACTTTTCACTGACAACTGTTCATCGAACGCTTTGTTGATCTATGTAACATTAGGTGCATAGCACATTTCACCGACGCACGTTTTATCGATTTTTCTCATAGAAGTACATTCGTCGGAATTTTATTTATTGTTCCAGAACAATAAAAGCCTATTATTTTTAATTCCGTTTTTAAGACGCTGTAATTTTAACACTTGGAATTCATCTCAAGGGTAGCTAATTTATTAGTACACCACACCCTGTTAAATAGTGACTTATTTATTTGAAATGGGAGTGTCCCTATATTGTGTTCTAGTAATTAAATGTAGATTGATATAATTAGGTATGTTTATGTATAAGGAAGATGGGTCCACGACATGTTGACATGGACAGTCACGTTCCGAAAAGAAGATTCAGAAAAAGATAGTGTTATGGGGCATCATACAGCAGTAGGTAAAAAACCGGCCAAGTTCGAGTCGAACTCGCGCAGTAAGGGTTCCGTACCTCTCAACGACCGGATACCCCATAAAAACTGATTTAATTTACGAGAGTTTATCAAAAGACATCAACGTACAGTGCGCGAAATATAAATTTTTGCATGTCTTTCTTACGCAGGTACCACCACATATGTCTATGGTTGTCTTATTTTTAGTATTTGTTGCTAAATAACATAATATGCACTATAATTTGACAAAGTTTGACCCTGGTATATATTACAGTTTTGAAGATAGAGCAGAAACAAAATCGTCGAAAAAATGCATGGTTTTTGAAGTTTCTTGTATGGGGACCCCCTTTGGTATTAGACTTTTTTTTGTTTTTAGTATTTGACGTGATACACCTCATAGCAACACATATTCTGAGAAAATAATTTCAACCAGTTATCTATTACCGTTCAAAAGATACATCCCTGTGACAGACAGACAGACGGACGGACGGACGGACAGCGTAGCGAGAGTAATAGGGTTCCGTTTGGCACCCTTCGGGTACGGAAACCTAATAATAGGGTCCCGTTTGGCACCCTTCGGGTACGGAACCCTAAAAATTATGGCAATAATTCCTTTTAACATCATCATCATTTCAGCCGAAAGACGTCCACTGCTAGACATAGGCCGCCCCCAAGCCATGTTGAGGGGATATGCCACAATCACCACGCTTGGCAGGCGGGTTGGCGATCGCAGTTGTTTGGTTAAATACTCAGAGAACGCTGCTGCCCATCCTATGGTGAATCCTTTAGTCGCCTTTTACGACACCTACGAGAAGAGATAGGGTGGTGCAATTCTTTATGTCCGGCACCACACGGAACAAACAATAATTCCTTTAGGACCTATTAATAGTACGGTAGGTGTTTTTTTGCAATTATTGTTATGTGCTTTTTATGAGTTGAACTGTAGGAATCCTACTAATATTATGAATGCAAAAGTATGGATGTTTGTTTGTCCTTCACTGACGCCGAAACGGCTCAACGGATTTGGATGAAATTTGGCACACAAATAGACCATAAACCGGATCAACATGTAGGCTACTTTTTATTCCGGGAAGATAAACAGCACCCGAGGGATCTGCGATAGTTACGTTACGTTTATGTGATGAACCGAATTATACGCGAGCAAAGCAGCGGGCATTGGATAGCAATTCCATGATTCATAAATGTCATTAGTTTTTATTTTATTTTACTGTCATAACTTTTTCTTTATCATATTTTTGGAATATTATAATTTCAAAGACAAAACGTATTGAAACGTAAGTGCTTTCAAGGCTACAGGATGATTAGACAAATAACGTCCAAAAACCCGAAAATTGACAAGCGACGCGACCGCCCTACACGAGCGAAAAATACTCTACAAAGTAAACATTTTCATTTTTTTAACGAAAAAACAGCGAGAGGGGGACCTCTCTTATCTCGCGAGATAAGCGTGACAGAGACCCGACGTGACAAAAAAAAAGTGACAAAAAAATAGAGTCACGTCACGAAAATGAATCCAACATAATGTTTTTCGGCCGAGTGTAAGTACTTTAATATTAATGTCACACTGCTTTTAGCTGACTGTAGTGCCGTGTAAAAATGTTTTTGTTGTTTTTTTTTGGGGAATTAATTAGAGCGTATCTTGACTGGCGTAGGATCGCGCTAAGTGCTAATGGATAGATGCTCCATTTTTGTCCTAATCTGTTTTGGTTTCGGCATAGTATAGTAGTATAGTATAACGGGCTGGTTTCCGCAACTCCACGTCCAAGCGTCTATTTTGCGTACGGTGGTTTCGGCATAACGGTTAAGTTAGTTTTGGTATCGGTATTGGTCATAAAATTTGAAAGCAGTTGGGAATTTGGTCATAATTAACGATCCATCAAATTCTCATATTTTATGCTTAAAATCCAAAGGGTTGGTAAAATCTTCCGTTGCATAAAAGTTAAAAGTTGCTTTCGTATCGGGAAGGTGTTCAGGGAGACAAGTCTGCTCTGGACCGTGCCTTACAAGAGTAGCACAACACATTCCCCCCTTAATTTTGCAGAACATGGCCACCAGGGAGGTTTTAGTGTGGTAAAAATCCCACACAACCCAGCTTTTCCCCACGAAGCCGGTAGTCTTTTGAAGGTTTCCTCCACGAAATAAAAAAAAAAGGTCAGTAAATCTGCTGGTTGCTCAATTTACATTAACGAGACCATTGCTGTCCCAGCACTGCTAAGACTCTCGTCAGAATAAGAAAAATATATGTATATTTTCTCTTCTTTAATATAGGCCTTAGTTCATTGCGCCGGCCTGGTTAGGAGACTACACACACCATTAAGAACTTTTTGGTGCCCTCTCAGGGATGCATGTTGTCTGAAGTGATGGTAAAAATCTGATCCAAGATACACCAATACACCTCTTTCGAATCTTTAGTAAGAAAAACCGAAGTTATTTTCTTCATCAAATATAACCTCACATCAACATCAGATTCCTTAACACAACCTTACGATCAAGCACTGGACTTCAAAAGCGGGTAGCGTTCCAAACTTGTGCTATCGGTGAAGTTACACAAACATGCATTAATTGCTGGCTAACATGGCGGTTTAATTAAATGTTCTAAAGTGATTGTAGTGGTTAGTGTTGGGCTATCAAATATTATCGGCTAAGTTGAGGATATCGGTATCTGGTTTCGGCAGAGAACTGTTCACCGCGTCTCTAACTGTGGGTATCGTGTAAGTCAAGTAAGGGATGTCGTCAATAGAATATCCAGAAGTATCCTCTTGTCTACTAATAACTAAAAACTGCTATTACCGATCCGACAAGAATGGTAATTATAGCCAAAGAACAAATAAGATTAGGTTTTCAAACGTAGTTGTAAAAAAGGTGACTGTGCATTGAGAATATCCAGCACTATCTTTGATTGTTTCTTCTTCTTATCGAGTCTATGACAAATTTTGTCAAATTTTGATGGCCCAATGGCCCAATGTTCCGCAACGCGCACTTGGTTTGGTTGGCGATTATTAGCCCCTCACGCGTGCAGATGACGGCATGCGGTACAAGCTAGGTGAGCCATTGTTTGAGCTCACACTTGTGTTCTAATAACATAAAACTGCAATAACCTTACTTCCCTCAAACATGGTGATTATGGCGATTTTAATCGTACATTAGCGATAGAGTAATATTCACGCCGATATGAGAGCAGCCGGCAGCGCAGCCAGGAGTAGCTTCATAACGCAACATTTTAAACTCCGCACGGCAAAAAAGATATGTTCACATGCCGTCGATTGGTGTATTTGCTTGCCGAGCGAAGCGCTACCACCTCGGTGTGATTTAAGTTTTAAAGCCTAATATAATGATGAAAGTGACATGGAACCTAGACATAGCTCAAAGTAAAGGGTAAATATGACTTCAACAAGCAGGGGTAAAGTACACCTCAACCTTAGGGAATTACAGCCATGATATAAGTAACTTTACTCCATTTATTAGAACTAAGCAATTAAGTTCCAATAATAGAAACCCTTTTACCCTATTGTGATTATAATATTCTTTGTTATATATTACATTGTACGGGGTTACGCCCTCGGGATTAATGTTAGATAATAGTGAAGCGAAAATTTGGTACCGAATCTGATATCATGATTTTTTCGTAGGCCGAAATCTTGATGCCGAAAGTCGAACTGAACATTTGACTGCTAAACAAAAACTAATGTTTTACAAAGCTTGTGTTCAAGAATAGGGAGGACTTTGCCCTGCAGTGGGACGGTATTAAACTCTTAATAACTTATTAATGTTTTTCTACTTCAGGTGAGGTGGCGGTCAAACGCAAGCCCATTTAGGATTTTAAAAAAACACTTTCTTAAGAAAATCAGAAAGGCTTGCTACTATTTTACTGGATTTAAAACTTTTCAATTTGATTATCAATATTGTCAACGCTTACATTGTAATATTTAAAGTATAAAAACATCGTACTTTACAATTTTATTTAAAAAAATTGTAATTTAGAAAGAGGCCAATATTTAAGCACGATGTTTAGCTTTAGCAATAAAATTATTTTAGGTTAGTAATGAAAGCATATGTAAAAAACTAATAACATAACAAGATAGTATGGTGATTATGATGACTTTATTCATCATAATCATATTTCATTTTTTTAGCATCTTAAACGTGAACAATATTAGTTAATACCTACAAACCAAAAATATGGGTAAAAAGCAGTAAACCAATGTCCTATCTAGGACATACCTATTAAACCAATACAACCAATCATTCATCACCATTCGATATAACACATTTGAAACCGTATTTCATGAAAGCCGAGAGCCGAGACCACATATACGATCCATCACTAGCAGACACAGTTTATATCAAATGAAAAGGGTTGGCATAGGCTTCGGGGCCCGTCACTACTCATTGCTGTTGATATTTTGATCCTAACATTTTGGATTTAAACAGCCTTTTGGTATAGTCTCGGTACAGTATAAAGGGGAATAAAAGATAATAGTTCATAGTTATTTATTGATAATAGTAATTATTATAAGTCACATTAATAATATGCTAGCATATCTTTTTCAGTTGGTATTTTTCTTATTTATGTGTGGTTTGTCTAATCTAAAACTGCGCTGCCCTCCACAATATGTATAATAAAATAATGTCAGTACCGTATGAAAATTTGAGTGGAGATGCGCAAATTTGTATTAGACTCAGTAGCAGCAGAGCTCCTTTGTGGAAGAGCTCACCCGGGGAAGTACTACCACCGTACTTACTTCTCCGCCAAACAGTGATGCTTGCATTGCTGTGTTTCGGTCTGAAGGGCACGGGTGCTGGTGAAATTACAATCACATGAGACTTTCTATGTTCATGTCTCAGTTTGGCGAACGGACTTGCGGTACCATTTAGGCAACAGTCTAGGTGGTATTGCAGTTGTTATGGGCAAAGGTAACCGCTTAACATCATGTGGGCCTTTAGCTCGATTCGCCTTCCTATACTATAAAAAAAAGATCTATACGTGACGAAATACCACATAAGATGGGAGTATGAAAAAGTTTCATCATCATAATTTCAGACGAAAAACGTCCACTGCTGGACATAGGCCTCTCTCGAGCATTGGCACAACGATCGATCCTGCGCTTTCCAATTGGAAAAAGTCTCTTAACAATAACAAATTTCTACCTATCCCTATAAACACACAGGCTTTATGTTATATAACATCATAATAAATATACCAATCAAATAAACGACACTTTAAAATAAAAACGCAATAACAAACCATTGTATCGTCATAACCATAACTTTTACAATAACCCTGCAAAATGTCATAAAAACCCAACTAACTTTGTTAACCCCGCTTTTTAACCTGTCTGTAATCCTAACGTACGGTCCCAGGGGTATATTTGACCCTTAAACTGTGGGGTTACTAAAAGACTTGTTTCAACTCGTTTTGGTGGTTAGAACAAGTATCAAGCTGTTTTTATTGAGCTGAGCTGATAAGACTTATGTGGATTTAATATCCGTATAGGTACGTCTACTTGACCTACGGTTCCGTGTGGTGCCGGACGTAAAGAATTGCATCATCATTACATCTTCTCATGGGTGTCGTAAAAGGCGACTAAGGGATTCACCAGAGGATGGGCAGCAGCGTTCTCTGAGTATTTAACCAACCAACTGCGATCGCCAACCCGCCTGGCAAGCTTGGCGATTACGGCATATCCCCCCCAAAGCTTGGAGGAGGCCTATGTATAGCAGTGGATGTCTTTTGGCTGAAATGATGATTATGATGATGATGACTTGACCTCACCTGTAAAAACTGATTATAAATAACTAGTTGAAGCCCCCGGCTTCGCTCTCATGGTACCTTTTCGACAGAAAGTTTCTGCGTATTAATCCAGGACATGGTTTATCTGTGTGCTGAATTTAATTTAAATTCGTTTAGCCATTTCAGCGTCATTAGAGGACAAACAAACAAGCATCTATAATCCCCAATATAATATTAATAGGAAAAAAAACAGCTTTAATTCCCCAAGTAAAACGAACGAAATTGCATAACAATAAAAATAACCCTACGGATAATGTTACATAAAAATCCAAATGATAACACAATATCCTATCGACACTTGAAATCCAACTCACTTCATTGACTTTAAAAGGCGTATAGTTCGCCTAACTATAACAATAAACTTCAACCATATTCTGGAAATCTTTGAAACGATAGAATTAAATGGAATCACTATGACGACACGCTCTTTAGGCAAGCAACTGGGCGCACAAAATGGCGGATTGAGACCAGCAAGTTTTATGATTCATAAGGTTATAGGAATCATTTAGGAATTCACTAACAAGTTCCTTAATAGATTTATGAAACAGGATTTTCTCTCGTGTGATAATAGCGAGAGTGAATGTAGTGAAAAATCAGTGAAGCAAGGTTGGGTAGTGAGAGTGTGTGTGGTTAAAAATCAGTGAAGCAAGGTTGTTTAGTGAGTGTGTGTGTGGTGAAAAATCAGAGAAGCAAGGTTGGGTAGTGAGAGTGTGTGGTGAAAAATCAGTAAAGCAAGATTGGGTAGGGAGTGTGTGTGGTGAAAAATCATTAAATCAAGGTTGGTTAGTGAGTGTGTGTGGTGAAAAATCAGCAAAGCAAGGTTGGGTAGTGAGAGTGGGTATGGTGAAAAATCAGTGAAGCATGGTTGGGTAGTGAGGCTGACTTCTCAGAGTGAGCAGGAAGTATTTTAATATCGTCAAGAGTTATGCTTTACTGATTACCGCTAGGTTAAGAGACTATGCTTATTATATATCTTAGAGGCCTATTACGATATTTTTCAGATTTCTCAAGAACTTGGTGGTCTGCAACGACAGTCCAAGAAGCTAGGCAATTGCTCTGACTGGAACTCAAACCCAAAACAGCTGAGAAAATGTTGTGACAATTCTTCATCATTTCTTGTCCTCCCAAGCTTCCTTAAAAAAGGTATCGAAGCGAAGCTTCTATAGCATCTTTGCGCGCTCGGCCGCCACCAGGGAGTAAGACGAGAAAAAAGTGACCGTTAACTCGTACGCATGTTCTATCCGCGCCTGCAAATGCATAGAAGCTTCGCTGCTGTAAACGCCACTCGTTTTTTTTTATACAACACTACGATTGGATTTCAGTCAAGGCTATCCATAACTAAGCAGATCACAACAAAATTAATAACTTCCTAATAAAAATCCTATTTATAATAATATTTCGTAAAAACTATTGCATGTCAAACAGCTTCTATGGCAGTTAACATGGCGATCATAATCGATTATGTTCAGATTTCAATTCCACCGCATCGAGTGAATCAATTAGTAATCGTTTTAACTGTAACAGTTAGCACGCGTTCATCTTTAGTAACACCATGGTTTCAATTGGTTATTTTTATCGGAAGACCAGAATTGTAAAGCAAAAAGGGAATGATAGATATTTAGGTCTACCAAAATATTAGCCACACCTCGGACAATACAATATTAACGCTAACACCACCTACATACACAAGATTACGTCTGTATACGAACGCACACACACGTGTAGGTTAGGGATGTTCGCCGCTCGTAATGACGACTGGGTTTCAAGTTCTTCTCAGTAGTTCTCAGAGATGGCGTGCTTGTATAGCGACTGGCATTGACATTGGTGCGTGCGGGGCGCGGGCGAGGAATCTTAAATTGGCGGGGGCGGTGTGTGGCTGTTCTGTACGTTAGTAATATTAGATATTCTGTGTTTTAGAATGGCATACAAGGCCAATTCAAACTGAGCCTTGGCTAAGACATGTTCCCGTTTGTCTTGCTCTAGTACTTTGATAGGTGAGGCATGGGCTTTGCCACGGGAGAGCAGGGAGGGTCATCTCCCCCCACCCTTAGAGACTCGAACTTCTAAGATTTTAATAATAAAGTAGTCGAATAATTCACAAAAAACCCAAGAAGTTTATGTTCTATTTAAGATATTTATTGCTTGTAGTAAACACAGACATAGCAAAAAATATAGACAATATATCAACTTTTAATGATTTCGCATACAAAAAAAACGCACAAGACTTAGTTTTGCCGCAAAGTAGATGATGCAGACCCTGGGGTAGTGGTGTCAGCCTCAGCGGACAGAAGCGTCGATCGCTTTAAAGCGCTCGAAAAGCTGACTTATCATTTTGCAATGCATGATAAAGCGCGCTAAATCCTTCCGAATATTCGATTCGGTAAACTATTAAATGAACACTCAGACCAATATTCGTATTCGGTAAAAGCCAGCTCGGCCCATCTCTACTTGAAATAATCTGATTTGAGCCAATACCCAATAGCCCAATACACACCCCATTGGCCTAACTACATTCGAACTCCAGCCTCCCCAACACTTGCTGCAAACTTTGCAGACGTTAGATCAAATATTGATACAGCGACAAAAAATCTTGCCCTTCTGATTGACTTGGCACAAGACTGTTGATTTAAGCTTTGATTTTCAATGTTATTGTTGTTCCAATGGGATGAAGGTTGGAGGGTGAAGGGAGATCGAACTTAAGTTGTTCGGATCACTATCACGCTTGCATTCACTGAAGAAATAAGCAGAAGTATCTTGCTATTACATAATACAGATTGCAAGAGTCCGTCTTTTATCATCATACTTTTTTATAATATATAGGATGGTAAAAGGTGCTCGTAGCGAAGCAACGACTGCGCGGATTGTACGATCTGCAAGGTTAAGCTGCACTTGCCGCGGTCAGTCTGTGGATAGGTGACCGTTTCGTTACACCTCGAAACCCCTCCGTGCCTCAGAGAGCACGTTAAGCTGTCGGTCTCGGTTGTCATACGAATATCTATGGCAGTCGTTACGGGTAGTCAGAAGCCTGAAAGTCTGACAACTGGTCTAACCTCCGAATGTCAGTATTACCCAGTAACTCGGTTGCGGGGGTCTGATGGCAGTCGCTCCGTGTAAAATACTGATGTTCAGCTGCATCTGGCTAGACTGGAAGCCGACCCCAATATATTTGGAAAAGGCTCGGAGGATGATAGGATGGAAAAACGAGCTAAATGCCCACCTGATGTGAAGTGGTTATTATTATTATTATTATTTTTGGGAATAGAGGTAAGGCTCTGCAAGCCCTTTATGTCACTGCAACCTAAAAGATCTATTGTAACGCCTGTAATAGTAGACTACAGCACCTCCCCAAGCCGCAAGTCAGCCATAAAGTTGACTATTGTCTTGGGATTTGCGGATTTGATCTCATCAGCTGAGAATGTGTGGCCTCCAAGATGCTGATTTCTAATGTGGTGCACTGCATCACATTCGCATAGGATATGAATGGGCATTTCATGCTTTTCGCGACAAAATCTGCAGACTGTAGTATCAGTGAGGTCCATCATGTGTAGATGTTTGTTCAGTTTGCAGTGCCCTGTAATGGATCTAGTCAGGATCCTTATGTGGTTCCTGTTAAGTGAAAGCATTTGCTCCGTAAATATCCTGATGTTAAGCGGTTACCTTTGCCCATAACAACAACAAACAATGATAATAATCACATGAGACTTTTCATCTTCATGTCTCGTATCAACTTAGCCTATCGCAGTTCACTGCTGGTCATAGGCCTCTCCCAAGTTGCGCCACAACACTCGGTCCTCTGCCTTCCGCATCCAGTCCCCCCCAGCCACGTTCTTCAGATCGTCGGTCCACCTGGCAGAAGGCGCACTTGGCCGACTTTTAACAATACATATCCCAATATAATGTACAAAGACCTTATCGAAATCTAATAAGATTTTGGTTGAAGCGATAATCAAACACAGGACAACACATTCGGCAACTACGCCACAACCACTACACCAACGAGATGGCACTTCGTTTCAAAACAGTTTTTTAAAGAATAAAAGGCAATAGCAGATTTGACTCCGTAATCCTTAGAGCAACAGTCAACGCTCTGCCACTCCAGTTTAAACAACAGATTAAAAATTAGCATCCTCAAACAGATATAAAAGGTAACTACATCAGAAAATATGTTAGAAATTTCAGCCTGAAAACTCCGAAATTTCCTACGGAAAAGTCGTCAGGAATTACATAATAATTGGTCCTGTATCTGGCAATAGGGGAAAATAAATTTACGCATTGAAGAAAAGAGATACAAATATACATAAATGTTAAAGAGAGAAAAGGACAGACAGAGGGTAGGTTTCAAATTGTCGCCATTGCAATATTCGAGATTAAAAGTAACGCTTCGCTTGGCAACAGAATTCCGTCGGACAGTCGCGGACAGAAGTGCTCTTTTTTTCGCGACGTAATTTTTTTTCCGGCTTTTTATTATTTTTCCGCGTAGGTAATTGGTTTTTTTCGGGATGTGTACAGTTTGTGATGGCTTGTTAAACTATTTTATTGTTACCTGAATGAGCATACGGCTGGCATACGATGCCAAATTAAAGAGGTCCTTATTAACTTTGTATTGTTTAAATTGTTAATGCCCCTTTACTTTTTTTAATAGAGATTAAATAGTTAACTATAAAACTGAATAGTTATGTTTGCTATTCCAGTTTTAAAGTGTAAGTAGTTAGTATTTAGTGGCCAAAATTCATAAATATCATACCCCATTTTACTACATGAGAAGATTCGCAGGAGAACGAAGATAACCTATATAACCCGAATAATTGCCAAACTTAAGTGGCAGTGTGGGGGGCACATTGCTGCAGAACAGATGGCCTGGGGCCGAAATGTTCTGGAGTGGCGACCACAAGGTGGACCGACGACCTGGTGAAGGTCGCGGGAATACGCTGGATGCGGAAATCGCCGCACCGATCATTGTGGCGATGCTTGGGGGAGGCCTTTGTCCATCAGTAGACGTCTTTCGGCTGAAATGATGATGATGATTGTACTAAATATTGAATTATATAAATCATTTTTTGAAAACTCAAAACTGTGTAACGTGCTCTTCAACAATTTTCCTGGACCGTGTCCAGAATCATTTAATCAAAATTAATTAGACACACATTAATTAATTTATAAACAAAGTGCCATTTTATTGAGACATTGATAATTGGGTTGTTTTTGACATTATATCGGAACAATCTCCTACAGATATAACGAAAAAAAAATAGGTTATAGTAGGTTATATTAAAGAAGTAATAAATTTTTACCTTTCCTTTGTAATATCAGTTAGCAAAGGACTACGTAAGAAATTTATAAAAAGATAGAATACAGATCTCTCGCAGGAATATTATTTTTACACAGTAAAGATCTGTGTTATATACAGAAGTTGTTGTTCCATCCAGATTATATAATGTTACAATCATGGACAAATAAAAAAAGCGGATGGAATCTCGCTAAGCAATAATGAACATCCATAGTAAGGGCTCGCTTAAAAGTACGTTCTGGCACGCACACATTCACACCCATAGTGAGACAAAAAGCCGCGATTACGCAACAAATCTCGTGTGACGGTAACGGTACACTGTCGTAGTATCACAAATAAAATACCAATATATATCTCTGTGGGAGTTAAAATGCTGTCGAAATTATAGTGGGTTTAGGAAAACATGAAGCGCTTCAATCGTTTCTTAGCGAGATTCCGTCCGCCTTTTTTTTTCTTCCGAGGTTACATTAAACAGGGTCTTACTACAATATACAGGGACCAAAGTCGTTGCGCTGTTTGTCATACTTACCCTACATATAAGACACCTAAATATAATAATGTTTACGGAACAAGGACGTGGGAATACATGCTGCCATCAATACTGAATGGTCTACCTATCGAAACCTACAACTCAATAAATGCAAAAAACTGTAAAAAAAGTACTAAAAAAACATTTCCTTTCTTATAATTAATTTTATACTCGTGGGTACCTATATATAACTTTTGATTGTTATGCACCGAGATGATGTGTCTGTATACCACTGTTAAACCCGCGATGGTTTGTGTGGTATATACCTGTTATCAATATGTAACACTAATTGATTTAATTAATAAAAAAATAAAAATAAAAACTTTATAGAGCTTGTTCGCAAAATAGGAACACAAAGATCTTTACACGAGGCATTTTATTTTCTATATTAATATTCTCGGTATTCCACCTGCTTCAAATGAACTAATTAAATATACAAGCACCGTTTCACCCGATATCACCCCCTATCACCCCGGAAACGTGTAGTTAACCCTCTATCAATGTCTTTTGTAATATGTTGAACGTCAGTTCTAAACCAATGATTGAGGTAACATTTGACGTGGCCCATGTTATTGTGACATAAATGGTCCATTGTTTGACGTTTCAAGGAAATATGGGTAGTAGATTGACTGTCTGTTACATTTATTATTAGCGCGAAATAGGTAGTTATTATACAAGCTGTTAATCTGTAACCATGCCATATTTATAGAGCAAATTATATGAAATGTTCTCGATCATCTAAAAATACGTAACCAAGTTTACGATTATTTAATAACCAATTTTTCACTTTGAAACATTAGCGAGGGTTTGAGGTTAATCGCGAACGACTCTGAGAATCAGTCACCGACGGCATTGTAAAAAGGGGGGAAAAAGCTGCCTGATATTTTTGGTCGTTTTGTTCGCATCGTTTTTGTTTCGCGGGCAACACACGAGGGAATTTGTTTTAAAAGAAAAACATATTTATTTGTTTGCTTACAAATAGGTATTTAAAACAATGTTTTTTTTTTTTGCTATCGATTTTTTCATCGATTTCTGTTCAGTATCAGTGGTATACCTACATAAATATGGCATAAATACAGATCAATATCTTGTATAGTTTTTAAAACGCCACAGAAAAGTGTTACCTTACGTTTTAACTTGTCTGAATTCTGCTTTAAAATGAAGTACTTACCTGAAACAAAAAAAGTAAAATAAATACATGTTAACAGAGTACTAAACGAAAATTTTGCAATAATTAAATTATTTCGTAGTTCATTTAAACAACATACATACAGTAGTACACATTTTATATGGCCCTCCGATGTACCTGCTCAGAGAACTAATGTGAATTAACTTCCATGATTTGTTACATAGTTAGTAAGACAGTTAGTTAGTTACAAGTGAAGCTAATATAAGCGTGTTCATTAAAAACCCACACGCAAAATAGTACCTATCAGAAAAACGACAAAAATATTGCAATTGACTTTTCTCCCCGAATATACTAACAAGCAGCCCAGATACATGCTCGACCATACCGCTACGCTACCCTCAAACAGACACGCAGCCATTTTCAGGCCACCACCTGAATTTCAGGCGTCTGTGGCAATTTTCTTTTGCAGGAATATTTTCGCGTGAAAAATGACCTTTTTGGGGCGACGGCTGTAAGTGTCTTTATTCTTTATGTTGTGTGGTATGAGGGTAAGCAGCTATCTAGGTAGGCAGGATTTTATTTTTTGTTCGGACTATTTTTCATGAATAAATCTCTCCGTTTGTTCGCTTGATGCTTATAAACTACTAAGCCGTAATTTAGAGAACATAATGATTCATACATAGTTATACAACATGTAACAAAAACCCTGTCGTTCCTGTGAGCTACGTTATCAGAATCGATATTCATACGTAAGGACACAACTCATTTGGAAAAACTCTTCAATAAAAATAATCATATTAAATATTTAAACATTACTAAAAGTGATTATATCACTTTCAATTTACAATAAATAATGATTTAATATTTAATTTGATTATTTTTATTAATATAATCACCGAGTGAGTGAGTTTTGAGTGATATAATCACTTTCAATTTACAATTAATAATGATTTAATATATAGTTTTATTATTTTTATTGAAGGGTTTTTCCAAATGAGTTGTGTTCTTACGTATGAATATCGATTCTGATAACGTACCTCACAGGAACAACAGGGTTTTTGTTACATTTTGTATAATTTTCCGAGCGAAGCCAGGACGGGGCGCTTGTACTAAAAATAATTCTGTTTTTACGTTGCTTATACTATTGTAACGTGTTATAGTGGAAAATGAGTATATAGTTCATAATGATTCCTGCACAAGAGATGACCTATTCGCCACCACTGAAAACGCCATTGAAGTGGCCACGTTCTACTAAAAAAATATTTATCTAGTACCTATATTACAAGCTCTGCTTAGTTTGGGACTAGATGGTACAGAGTAAAATGTTCCAAAAACATTTATTATTATTATTATTTAAACACATTATTTATACTTATTTTATGTTATAGTTATACTTATTTGATTCCCACAGGACACAAATATTTGTGTGATGAAAATAAGTGTTTGTGTCGGTCTGCTGTTTCTTATGTATTATAAGTATATATTTACAAAAAAAAAAAATATAAGTATTATATCCATTGTCTAGTACCCATAGTACAAGTTCTGCTTAGTTTGGGACTAGATGGTGCTGTGTAACAATGGCCAAAAAGATTTTTTTTTTTTAAATTGAACCCTTGACACGATAAGAAAAAGATAATGATTCCATAACAATTTTGAATATACTGTATAAAAATAATTGGTTTAGTTAGAAATATTAAAATTACCAGCCTGAAAAGCTAGTTTTTTTTTTATCAAATCTCATTTTAACAAAATAGTAACGACCAATCACATTCTAGACAAAATTATTGTCAACAGATCAATTAGAAAGATTTAAGTAGTGGAAAGAAAAAATCGCTCACGAGCAGGATTCGAACTTGCGACTCCTGGCTCCAATCCTGCTCATGAGCGATTTTTTCTTTCCACTATTTAAATCTTTAGATGTCGCTTCGCATTCGTTAAAAATAATAAAATAATTAGATCAATTATTTTTATATTTTGTGCCTTTCAGAAACCGGGAAAATACAAAAAACCTGAAACCCAGCTTCACTCGATATAGACGCAAAAAAGAGATTGGCCTATTTTTTATCTGGACCACAATTTTATATACACAGTTAACATCTACAATGTTACAGCACTACAAAAGGAAATAGTGGTGGTAAACACAAATCAATCTCACTACCGCCCAGAGAATCAACATAAAAATAAGACTACCCTCCTCTATATTTCTCGCACACAATAGCATATATACTAATAATAATAAGTCACCGATCAACCGTGTATATAGGGGTACGGTCTAGCCCCTTTTTCGGTAAGGATGTGGGTAGAACGGTAGGGTAATAACTTTCTGTTTTGACAATGTTTTGCTACTTACACAACGTATTATTCAAATAACTGAAAACCTCTTAAGGGGTCATTGAACTAATCAGTATGAACAACTTTTACTATAGGAGCAACCCTGAAATCGATATAAATAACTCAGGTGCTTCCTACATTTTGTCGATTTATACAGGATTTTTTTTTAACTAGTGCGCATAAATCAGCTAAATATGGACACAATCTGTTCTTAATAACATCAATGAAAGCGCGCGACGGCTGGCTCACGCGGCCGTCCGGGAGGGGGTTGTACCCCCGATGCAAACCCGATGTTATTACGAACAATTTATGTCCATATTTAGCTGATTTTAAGACGGATAAAAATAAAAATAAAGTATTGAACAAATAATGGAAATGTGTTCTATTACTCACACTGAATCACCAAAAAAAAAATGCGCACTGGTTACTGGTGATTTTCTCGCGTGTCAGCGGGCCGAATCGAGTAATCGAGAAGTGTTCGCGTCGTGGTTTGTCTACATGTATGTCCGCCGAAACTGTCAGCATTGTGTGTCGTTATTCAGCATACAGTGTTACGGACAGCTACGTTACGAAAAAAATAAAATTTACAAAAAATTTATTTACATTTTTTTAGTTTTGTCATGTTTTATTTATCATACTATTAATGTTTTTTTTGAAAAGTCAAATTCATTTTTAACTTTGAATATTTTGTTGTTTTTTAACATTTTTCATTCCAAATTACGTTTAAACATATAAGTTGTATATATTTTTGTAAAGCATTTATAAAACCCTTTATTTTGATACCCCACTCGATAGTTTTTGACGAAAAAATAAAATTTTTGAAGATGTAATTTGGCGCCAAAAAGCGGCCATTTAATTTTTTTAAATTTTGATGTACCCTGTGTCACTCTCAGAATTAAGACAAAACTAACGACACCTCTCAATCTCAAATCCATCAAGCCGTTCAGGCCACAGAGCGTGCCAAAGAAATATACATACATACATACACTCGAAAAACATAACCCTCCTTCTGGCGCAGTCGGGTAAAAACCAACCGCGGGTAGTTCGAGAAAACACCCGCCGCGCAAGACGATGACACCCGCATACTTCAGTCTGCTCGTGACCACGGCCAATGCAACTTGGCCGAAACGTCGAGGTTAGTCAAAATGTTTGTTTTGTTTTGATTTTATTGTGCGCAAAAAGTCCCGTAAATATAGTTCAATAGAAAAAGTTGATATTTATTTAACTGTAAAAAATCATTGCTTTATGGTTATAAACCAAAAAGAAAACAGTCGAGATCGTCTGTATGGAAAAAAGACCACCCGAATTTCTTCTTAAAGACTGCAATTTCGTTGCTAGAATCGTGACTCGTGGAAAAACAGACGAACGACAGGTCGTGTACAGCTTGTCGCTACCGCAAAACATGTCGTGTCTCGTGTCGTCGATAAACGCCCTTGTTAGCCTAGGTTCACACGGCATTGTACTGCACTTTTTTGCGGTATGCGATTTTAACGGACAAACAGCAGAATGTTCACACGATAGATTTCCATTCGCGTAAAAGAGGAATAGCCGCGGTATTCATACAACAGTCACCCCGAGTAGACGTCTGTGATGGATCCACGCTTTGTTGTTCTTTTATATTCGAAATCTGGATTGAATACCGTTATTATTTCTTTCCAAGCCGCTTGAGTAGCAACGCAATTTTTATATAAATCCATAGTTTTGTCCCACAAAACGGGCTTCTGTTCCACCAAATAAATCAATATCATTGTCTATAAAGACTCGTCCGCCATTTTGTGATTTAGCATGTGAACTCTTTCCAAAAGATGCTGCACCGCTGGACGCTAGACGCCGTTTGTTCGGTAGCTATTCGATAAAAAGCGTGTGATATCGGGCAGTGTGAAAGAGATCGTGATACTAAATGCGATACTGTAAACCGAATACGTTAAAAGTTCATTCGGTTTGCTCACAGACCATTAAGCCTCAAGACGCCACATAAACAAAGTTTTGCATGAGAACACAGTCGTAAAATGTTGGCGGGGACCGGGGGGCGGACGGAGCGTTATGATTGGTCGGCTCAAATGTTCGGTGATATGATTGGTGGCTGGGCGTAAGATATGCAGTGCTACTGCATATGCTTTGTGACCGGGGGTATCCGGCTAATAGGCGTCTAGAGGCTTACTGGTCCGTGGGTTTGCTTAACAAGTCCGTTGAGTATTCGATAAACACTATAAAGCTGTGTACGTTTTTTGCAGTACAAACAACGTGTAAACGGTTCTATACTCAATGTATGTGCCACTATGTATTCGGTAAGATGTATCCTTCAAAAACGTGTGGTGTAAATGCCGTCTGAACGGTGTTTAACTATACGTTGGGCATGAACCGTCCCAAAATGTTACAGTACCTAAGTTTGACGTTTAAATTCTGACAGAGGCCTTTGTAAATATTAGTCCCAAGAGCAATGTTTCAAGCGGTTTATTAATATGTGCTCTAAAAGCAGCACCGTTCATTTTTCCCCAGAGCGTTGTTAGATGTGACTGATAAATGTATCAAATGGATAAGCAAAAACAAAATTAGTTTATCACTGTCCCACTGGGCTCTGGCCTCTCCTTAGAAAGAAGATGATTTAGGCCTTAGTCTACCATGCTGGTTTGGTGTAGATTGGCGGACTATAGTACAGTCGACTGCATGACAGTGGTAACACTTCAATTCGAAAACCGCCCTTACTACTTACGAAATAAAGGTGCTGCTAATGTCAAAGTGTTACCACCGACGTGCAGTCGACCGTACATATAAAAAGCAGCAATTTTTTCGCGATTTCAGTGTTGCTCCCGTAGTAAAAATTACTCCATTAAAATAAATAAACAAGTAAAATCACTACATTACTCTCGTCATCGCTAACGTCTCTGTTAATTTCCCTGTAGCGAGATAGATGTCGCTACGTATATCGAGAGCTTAACAACCATGTTTTAATATCCTTTCTCAGAGCTTTTCCTCCTTCCTTCCAGTCTAACCAGATGCGGCTGAACATCAGTATTTTACACGGAGCGACTGCCATCAGACCCCCGCAACCCAGTTACTGGGTAATACCGACATCCTACGGTCAGACCAGTTGGCAAACTATCGGCCTTCTGATCTTTTACCTGTAACGACTGCCACAGATATTCGTGTATGTATAACCGTGTCATATTTTCTATTAATATTTCAAAAACGAAAACAACAGTACAATCCCGAACAAAACACATTCTAATAACAATAAATAAACTCGCATCACACTAACTTCGTCACCAATCGGCTAGATTCGGCAATTTTCGTTCACCATTCGTTAAGTCGACACAATACAGTCTGTTACAGCCGAAAAGGCCTACAGAAATACCTTTTTTCCTTTTTTACGGAACGATATTGTCCACTTTGTCGTTATAAATGGGCTGAGTGTGTAATCTTTATTACTTTTGCGTAAACAGAGTTATCTTTTACGGTTAGTTTTTCTTTTTGTTGCTGTAATCATTGGACATTGAATAGTTGGGTTGGGGACGCGAAATACGAGCGCTCGTTGTAAAAAATGGCTGCTTATAAATTGCACGAATGTTTGTTTCTAATAAAAAAGGATTTGGTCAGTTCCAGTGTGATTTTTGTTGAGTTGGCAGTGGTGGATACTGGTTGAATACATTTTTGTGGAGTACAGATGCTGCAAAAAGAAAATGTGTTACTTTAGTATTTGAACAACGATGACAATACGTCGAAACCTAAAACTAAAAATAAATAAAAGCACTTATAAATAATAGCGTTAACCATAAGTAATATCAATCAGTTTTCTTTCACAACTTTTAAGAAATTTAAAGTTTTACTCAAAAACTTTGACATCGACTGTACCAAAACGAATCTTAAATATTTCATAAATCAAAAAATATGCTTCGAAACTTGATCTTAACTCAAACTTTCTGAAAGAGTAACTACTCGCAATCCACTTAAAAAGTAAAAGATAGTTTCGTAAAACTCTCTTTTTTTGTCCCAAATAAGATTTTCATAAAAAAAATCTTCTGTAAAAGTACGAACACTTAACTTTAATGAAATACGAAAAATAATGGTTTAAGTACAGAAAAAAGTTGTGGAACTATTTTATTTCGAAATAAGGGGATTATGGCATATGTAGGTTAAGAGAGATAGAACACGCTTTCGCTTAAGAGGTCCTGAATTCGATCCCGGTTATGAGCCAAATGTGTTTAGGATTTTCTTCAAGAAAATTCTCATTTTATAGCCAGCTAAAATTGTGATACATGTTGGTAGGTTAGGTATAAATTGATTTAACGGTATTTTATTATAAAGATGCTCATAGTGTCTGAAACAAAAAATCTAAACGTCGACGTTGGCTGTCGTTGAAAACCAGCGCTGTGGCTTTGCTCCGTGCATGAGGCACAGCAATATGCTGAGCGGTGGCCGTTATCCGCTGATGTGACGCATAATCTTACCACACTTCTTGGCTCTGTACCTGTATTTGTTCTGTGTTCTTTAATTTTTTGGTAATTTTGTGCGTCACTTGCGAAGCAAATTAAGATTTTTTCGTTCTATCTTTCTTTTCTTTCTAAATAATCTATAAATATAAAAATGGGGATTCATTTATTTCCCTTGGTGACGGCATCACGCGTGAACGGCTGGACCGATTTCGCTAATTCTTTTTTGTTGTGTTTTTTATTGCCAGGAGAAGTTTCTTATGAAAGAAAACATTAAGAAAATTTCGCGGAAAATTAGAAAATTTAAGAATACTTAACCACCATATTCAATTTTCTAATGATTTTCTAATGTAACCTTATGGCGTTTGACATAACATTGACAGAAATCGTGCTGCAAATAAAAAAAAGCAATGTAAAAAAAACTGAATATCGTTTAAAACAAATGCTTCGGTCGGAGTTATATTCATAAAATACATCACTACATAGTATGAAACATGGTATAATAAGATGTTTCACCAGGTATTCTCTTCCCGCAATGACAGCGCGATGCCTCCAAGCTGCGTCACGATCAGTACTGCCATTGATTGATCTCTTCAATATACTTAGGAGATTTTTGTTCATAATGAATATAAAATATATTCCTAACTAGCCTAACTATTTGTTATCTCGTGTTATTCATCTAATTAGTTAATAAAGGAAACTGTATTAAATTACTAGTTAAAAAGTGATTCTTTATAGAAGAAAGTAAATGAAAAAATGCATTTTGCTCGGGTAATTTATTTTCACAATGTGGCAGCACATCAAACTGACAAGTGTCACGCTAACAGCCCGCTATTGGCTCCACGGCCGATGACGTAGTACGGAGGCAATCACGTGACCTAGCTGTCACAGGAAGAGACTACCTGGTGTTATTATACCATGGTATGAAACAAAGTCGCTTCCCGCTATTTGTCTCTATGTATGCTTAGATCTTTAAAACTACGCAACGGTTTTTGATGCGGTTTTTTTAAATAGATAGAGTGATTAAAGAGGAAGGTTTATATGTACATTCTGTAATATATTTAGTAGCAGCATTACACCCGTGCGAAGCCGGGGCGGGTCGCTAGTAAGGTAATAGAAGTGGTTAAAGCGCGTGAACTTGTCGCCGCGTGCAGGTGTCTCATAGGACACCAGTACGCGTAGTTTGCTTGATCATCAGTGCTCTTTTGCACGCGGATTCACTAAAATTGTATTTTTCAGTATATCTAATAGCGGAATTGTTTTTAACGTAACATTACGCCTGTATTTCTCCGAAGGCAGAAGTGTAATAGTTCCGGTAGGCAGAAGTGTAATAGTACACCCACATTTCGCCAGTTATAGTCCCATGTAATAGGGGGCGAGCCTATTGCCATTGACCGGGCACAAATTTAGACTCCGGGCTGCTACGGAGAATTTCCTAATGAAAAAACCCAATAACACTTTGCCCGACGTGGGAATCGAGCTCAGAACCACGCTCAGCAGTCGCGCTTGCAACCACTAGACCAACGAGGCAGTCGATTTTGTGTCCAATAAATGTGTTTCTTTCTTTATTTTTCTTTCACCCCCATTATAAATAAATAAATAAAATTCTTTATTGCAGGCACGCAGACCCATGTAAAAATTAAAATTAAAATATGATGACCTTTTTTTTCTCAGTGGTGAAATCTTTATGGACGCACTCCTCCCGGGGTAGGCGGAGCCAGTGTCGGACTCTAACTGACTAAAACCACCACGGTGTTCCTTCAACTACGTTAGCCGGGGGCGTGGGAACCCGTGAGTATTCACACAACCACCCCCGTCAGGTGCCGGCCCGCCACAAGCAGGCGAGCCCCTTCTCCCCGTGCGGCTTAATGACGGCCGCACCCTCCTCTGTGGCGCACACGACACCTCACCTCACGGGCTTTTACCAACTACGCCAGCTGCTGGTCGGGCAGCAGACTACCCCGAGTCTGCTGCTCGCAGGCCCATCCTCCTGTATTTTTTATAGAGGTGTTCTTCCTCGCGGTGCGGGCGGTAAAGCCAAGACCCTCGGTCCCAATAGGCGCGAGAACACTACTCAGCAGGCACTCCTGGGATTACGAGACCGACGGGGGCAGGGAAGGACAGTCCCCCCGCTGCCTGCCCAGTGGCAGGGTGAGTGCACACCGGGCCCACCGCTGCTCGTCCACAGTGCCCTCTGCTTTCTCAGAGGGACACGCGGAGCAACTTCCCATTGACCCACATCGGGCCCCTCCCGTGCCAGAATATTCGCCACAGGCAATAAAATCCCCCGAAGGTTAATCCCTCGAAAGGATTTTATTGCCCGTGCCCAGGATGCATCGGCCAAACAACTGCCGTTCCGTCCAGACGTGTTCAGAAGGACAAGCAGCCGTCAGGCACACATGGAGGTTTTCTGGGCCAGCACCCCCCGTTATGATGACCTTATTTTACCCCACCTTACCCAGCTTCAATCTATTAGTAAGCACATTACCCTCCTTCCAGCCATAACCAAGGAGATGTGAACGATGCACTTAGTGTATTTTCCAATATCGTTTGATGTCAACCGCTAAAACCGTGTCTTCTATCTCTGGCAGTTAGTTTTTATAGTTATTACGTGACGAGATGCTTCTGTGGCATAGAAAGCAGTTGGAAAGTAACAGCAATATGGAGAATTATTGAGTATATGCGACAGTTTGCACCACAGAATATAGAATACAGGGAGAAGGTGCATACACAGTGATTGTACAACTTGCTGTTGTTCCTCGTGCTCGTGTACAAATAAATAATAATAATTCATACGGCTACCGCACACATGGCACAATTAAGCGCAGATGCGCAATATAAACTTTAACGTGCTTAGTTTCCCGCTGCAACACGATGACGTCTCTAATGCTTATTTGAAATACTAGATTATACCTTATTATGTAATTTTAATAAAAAATTTGGGGGAATCCTATGTCCAAAAGTGGACGTCTTTCGGCTGAAATGATGATGATGATAATGATGTCATTTTAACGTAAAATGATAGCAGAACGAAAAATTATTCTCATAGAGGTATTTTAAATAACCGCTATGTGTAAAATCATGACTTACGGTGCCGAGACGTGGACACTGACAGTTGGGCTAGTCCACAAATTCAAAGTCGCTCAGCGAGCTATGGAGCGAGCTATGCTTGGAGTTTCTTTGAAGGATAAAATCCGTAACGAGATTATCCGGAGTGACCGACATAGCTTGTAGGATCAGTAAGCTGAAGTGGCAGTGGGCTGGCCATGTCTGTCGAAGGACCGATAGCCGTTGGAGCAGACGAGTCCTTGAGTGGAGACCGCGAATCGGCAAACGCAGCGTAGGGCGCCCTCCTGCCAGGTGGACCGACGACCTAAAGAACGTGGCTGGGGGGGACTGGATGCGGAAGGCAGAGGACCGAGCGTTGTGGCGCAACTTGGGAGAGGCCTTTGTCCAGCAGTGGACTGCGATAGGCTGAGTTGATTGATGTGTAAAATCAATATTTTCACATCAATATGTATTTCAATAAAACTATTTTAATTTTAACAATCTGTATTAATATTTAAAAAAATTTAAAGCATTATATAACTGCTAAGCCCCATTTGAACTTTAAATAGACCTAATCTCATAATTGTTTATTGTGTATTTTTACGGCCAAAATTAATATCCAATCTATCCACGATTTGCCCTACTAGAGATAGGAATTTGACATAAGTTCCATACAAAATATGTCAAATTTCTATCTCTAGTAGGGTAAATCGTGGATAGATTGGATATTAATTTTGGCCGTTAATGTACTATTTCAATTGTCAATCTGTGATTTTGGGGACACTTTTTCCCAAACTAAGTAGTCGTAATGCCACTTCCCCTTGTTTGCTATATTCCGTGGTTTGCACTGTAACTAGGTCATTATACAATCCCCCACCGCCAAATGCTGGCGGGGAATCTTCGGGATCGTGGATACCAAGAGGCGTTCACTAAGTGACCCTGGGGAGGAAAGCAACTCGAGGTAGTCACGTGCTGCTATTGGGAAAACCGTGTTTTTTCCCTGGGACGTGCCAAAGGCGTAGCACTGGAGGGGCACAAACAGCCTTACTTTCGCATTTATAATATTAGTATGATTAAAATAATTCAATAATTTTACACCCCATTTTATTTCTGTAACCAACGACCCTAACCGTACCCTACAGTTTACCTACCAACCCTATAACAAAAAGGTATAAACACGTGTAACTCATTCCGCCACAATACCTGTGTTGAAAAATGTACCTGACAACCATAATACTTTCGCATTTATAATATTAGTAGGATTTCAATTAGTTAATAATTTTACATTCTATTTTATTTCGAACCAATTTTTACTCACCGACCCTACCGTTAGTCCGTTGCCCTACAGTTTACGTACCAACCCTATAACAAAAAGGTATAAACACGTGTAACTCATTCCGCCACAATACCTGTGCTGACAAATGTACCCCATTACAACCCCAGAATCCTCTTAGCGGGCATAAATAAAAATAATTCAATGTAGCCATAGAAATATTTGCGGTTTCGTTATAGGCAATTTGAAAAACATATGGGTTTAATTAACAGGGAACTGATGTGTTTTGTTTTTAGATTTAATAGGAATGTAAATTCATGTTTCGGTAAAGTTTTTTTTATTTACAAAATTGTTTGTTAACCGACTTCAAAAAACCGGCCAAGAGCATGTCGGGCCATGCTCAGTAAGTAACTCCTTAAGTAGGTGTTACAAACAAATCAAATCGAATATTGATCATGCCTATTTTAGTTTTTGCAATAGACGGCAGCATTGGCGACTCAGAGAGTGTTGTCAGTAGCCGCTAGATGGCGCTATACAGTGCCAAATGCAGTAAACGGCACTTGACAGCAGCATTGTTGACTCAGAGAGTGTTGTTAGACGCCGCTAGATGGCGCCAATTTTAAGAAGTGTGTCGTCAACATAACACAAAGTTACTTTTTGTGATTTTTTCAAATAGAAAGTAGCTAAAGGAGCATTATTTGCTGTGATCATTTTTCTCTTAGGTCAATGACCTTTGAACTAGGACGTTTTAAGTATTTTTCAGTTTTCTCTCTATAACTCAAAAAAATATGATCACAATATGCTCGAAATAATTTTAAAAGAGAGTTTTTACAAAGGTCTATCAATGTGGAAGATTGTAAGTTTCTACATTGCATAGTTTAGAAATGACAGGGGGGGGACACATTGCAAGCCACTTTGGCAGGCTATATTTCGCAGATGGTACACCTGATAAAAAAGTGATGTATGAAACATTACCTTCATTTTAGTAGACCTATTCAATGATACCCCACAAGAGGGGGTGCAGTGAAAAAAAAATGTTCATCCCCATTTCACATGTATGGGCGCCACCCCTAAAATACGTAATCATGATATTTTTATTCTTTTAAAATTGAGATCTATATCTATTCTATTTTTTAACAAAATTTCATTTACTTATGTTTATAACTGTAGAAGTTATTAAGCTGTAAAGGATTAGGACAGACGGACGGACATGACGAAACTATAAGGGTTCCTTGTAGGACTACGGAACCCTAAAAAGGAGGAGGTTCTCAAGGATATACTTCCAGATTGGTCCCATTTTTATCAAAATCCAATTCTAATAATGGGATCCATGTGAAATTGAGGGAACTCCTCAAGTATTATAGGCATACATATAGCGATTTCGGTATTTTCATGAACAAGTCAAGTATTTGCATTCAGAAAGTATAATTTGTTGAAGATCTTATGAAGATCTTCAGAGATAAAGACGGGAACTCTTCAATGGATGACAGCAAATCATCCGGAATTGCAGAAATCGCTTGTCTTTCTATTGTTAATGTCACTCAAAATAGAAAAATAAAATAATTTAAAAAAAGAAAACCGACTTAAAAAAGAATAAAATAATAAAATTTGTGTGATACAGTAAACAGTTTAGGAACTCGGCGCCAATTATTCTTAAATCAAACCGAATCAAAGGCACTTTTTTTTTTTTTTTCTTATATATGAGGAGGAAACCTTCAAAAGGCTGCCGGCCTCATGGAGGACAGAGGCCGGGGTGTGTGGGATTTTTACCCACTAAAACCCCCCCGGTAGCCATCTTCACAATAAGGGGGACTCCGGGAAAATAATAAGCCTCCGGAGCCCATCCTGTGCTACGCCTATTAGGCACGTCTCAAGGGATACTTTATTGTCTCCCCTTACACTTTCCCGATTGGATTGGTACACGGCGGCCCGAGACTACTTCGTGCCATCGGCATCCCTGAGGTCATTTTACTGGACACACAGAGCCTCCACTCTGTGCGTCGTGACCTCAAAGGCTCCCCATTCTCCAGTCGGGTATCGATAGGGTGGGGAGTGTACCTTATAGCCCTATTAGGCTAGGTGCCGGAGAGGTTGCCTCTCCGGCGTCGCCTTCTCCGAGCAGGATCGGCCCTCTCTCGATCCCGCTCCGCAGTCTCCTTCTGGACCATAATGGTCTCGCAAAAGGAGGCTACTTCCCTCCAATTTGTCGTCTCTGCCAGCATTGCTGATACTACCGCTGACAGAGAGAGATCTTGCCCAATTTGATCGACCAGGACCCGCCGCTCAGAGTTCCATGCAGGACACTCTGCGAGTGTGTGTTGGGCGGTATCTTGGTCGCCTCCACAATGGTGGCAATTCGGCACCTACTTCATTAACTGTTTCACACATATTTTATTATTTTTGAAGTCGGTTTTTTTTTTGTTTTTTTAGAGAAACGTTGCCTAACTTCTGAATTTTTCGTAGGATGGCGAAACGAGATAAAGGCCCACCTGATGTTGAGCGGTTACCTTTGCCCATAACAACTGCAATACTACCTAGGTTGTTGCCTAACTGGTACTGCAAATCGCATTCGCCAAACTGAGACATGAAGATGGAAAGTCTCATGTGATTGTAATGTCCCCGGCACCCGTACCACGAGCACCGGAACACAGCAATGCAAGCATCAATGTTTGGCGGCAGAAGTAGGTTCGGTGGTAGTACTTCTCCGGACGAGCTCCTTCACAAGAAGCTCTTCTACTAAATGCTTTTACAAACAAAACTTGGTTATGCACAAACGCCTATCATTTCAGCCGAAAGACTTCAATTCAATTTTATTTTTATTTTTTTTGACCGTTCGTTTTGGCGATGCTTGGGGGAGGCCTATGTCCAGCAGTGGACGTCTTTCGGCTGAAATGATGATGATGATGATGAATTTATTTTGCGAAAATGGGTACAAAAATCAGATGGTAATTTAAAAAGAAGTAGGTAACATATGCCATATTCTGCTCTTAAGTATGCGAAATTTAATATAAATACATTAATTAAAGTTGCAATGTCATAATTATAACTAATACTAAAAATAAACAAAATAATTAATATCAGTCTCATATTGTCATATTAAATTACACATGTATATTAAATTATACTACTACTTACTCCGCTGGCTACTTACACAGCGACCCAAAATGTGTCTTGGCCTCCGAAACGAGAGAACGCCACTTGCCGCGATCTTTGGCAGTATTTCGCCAATCACTGGCTCTGATCTCCAGAAGATCGCCTTCCACCGCATCGCTCCAGCGATATCTAGGGCGACCGACCGGGCGTCGCCCTTATTATATATATTATATTATCGAATGGTCAAATTCTCTCGTCTAAATATTCCTTAACACTATAGTAGGCCTTCTGTATCAAATACCCTTTGACCTTACATTTAAATAATGACATGCTTTGAATGTTTATAATTGCATTAGGTAATTTGTTGTATAACTTGGGAGCCATGCAGAACACACTTTCACGTCCATAATCGCCACGCTTGGCAGGTGGGTTGACTATCGCAGTTGGTTGGTTAAATACTCAGAGAACGCTGCTGCCCATCGTCTGGTGAATCCCTTAGTCGCCTTTTACGACACCCATGAGAAGATATAAGGGTGGTGCTATTCTTTATGTCCGGCACCACACGGGACAAACGCCTAGACTCAGAACAAATATCTGTAGGACTACAAATTTTTGCATCGAGCGGTAATCGAACCAGTGACCCATAGCGCAGCAATCTATTGCTCAGGCACTAAACCAAACTTGCCGCCAAAGTAATTTTCTGTCTGTTTGTTCGTACATGAGAGCGCATGAGCACCTGAAAGAAATTTGTTTTTGGCGATGCTTACTGGACGATGCCGCGACATGTGTACTGAGATCGGTGAGCACGGTTTGATGTGCATGTGTGTGCGTGAGCGCTGGTTTTGGTTTTTACACGGAGGAGCACGGTATTCTTGGCTTCACTATGATTGCTTTAGTCTATATTTTTACTATGTCTGTGGCAACGAATTACATGAAGCGCTGTCGATCGTCGAACAATTTTCTTAGCATCCGTGCACGCGTCGTATCGGGCGCGCGCCCTGTACGTAACTACTCCCTTATAATAAAATAAAATAAAAAGCATACAAGCTAAATTTTAATATTTTTTTTCCTGAAAAGTGGTCAATGTACTAATCATTATGAACAACTTTTACTGTGGGACCTACATTGAAAAAGCGAAAAAATAAATCAGCTGGTCCCAACATTTTATCTTTTTACGTGAACACAAATGTAGGGACCAGCTGTTTTTTTCTCGCGATTTCAGGGTAGGCCCTATACTAAAAGTTGTTCATAATGCTGAGTACAATGAGCCCTTTTCAGGAAAACAACCATTAAAATTTCAGCGTGCATACCAAAAGGTATAATTTAACCCTTAGCCTTCAACTCTACCCACCCCGAAAGCCCAATAAAAACACAAAATTGAAAGAAATTATCCTTTTCACTTCGGCCCATGTAATTTCGTTAATACTACCTTTGGGACAATAAAGTTGTAAAATAAAAAATAACCGTCATCTTCATTTTATTCCGTGTAATAAAAATAACCCTATCTCACCGGCTTTGTGTGACGTGCGAGTTTTTTGTGCGAAATTTTAGGGTAACGTGGGATTTAATGTGTTGATAAAAAGATTAAGTAAGCGAGCTTTTATTTAAACATGTCAACGTTCAATCCTGAATTAGAGTATTTCAAAGACCTAGATATAACCAGTCAGAGGGGAAATTGGCTTGTGAAAAACGGCGCCCATCTTTGTGTGACGTGCGAGCTTTTTGTGCGAAATTTTAAGGTAACGTGAGATTTAATAGATAGATAGATAGAAACAATATACTTTATTCTACACCATGAAAATAGTAGTAAACAGGAACAACGTATAAATTATGGGTACATGGGCGGTCTTATCGCTAAAAGCGATATCTTCCAGACAACCTTTGCATGGACAAAGAAGACGTAAGATCTAGATAATGGGGGCAGTCCGTGGCGTACTACTAAACTAAAATAAATAAATAGCACAAAATATATTACACATATAGGTATCATAAACATATATAATATATATATAAATAATCTTACAATTTAGAATAGAGATTGGATACATAGGCAATACCTTAATAAATTACAATCTATTTGGAAAGGTAGTATTCTTTAACTAATTTTTTAAATGAAAACAGTGACTGAGCTCGCCGTATAGACACAGTAGGTAACTCATTCCACAGACGCACAGCCTGAACAGTAAAAGATTTTTCATAAAATTTTGTAGAATGCATTGGCATCAAAAGCCCCAAGTTTTCCGATGATCTTAAGTATCGTGTATGTGTGTCATGAAGGAACTTGAAACGTTCTTTGAGATAAAGGGGGGTCTTGGGATTATAAGAATATTTGTTTTCGCGATGCTTACTGGACGATGTCGCGACATGTGTACTGAGAGCGGTGAGCATGGTTTGAGGTGCTTGTGTGTGCGTGAGCGCTGGTTTGTTGGCTTCACTATGATTGTTCGCAGCACTTCGTCTATATTTTTTACTATGTCTGTGATCTATAACTACAGCGAACTATATTTTACAGAGATAATAATTTCTGAATAAACCAGAGTATTTCAATTCTGTGCAACAGATTTTCGATAAATGAAGTTTTTTATTTTTTTTAATATGTATAGATCTGCTCTTGACCACAATCTAGAAAGCTTTGTCAGGATGTAGTCGACGATGGAGCGAGCAAACCTATTAGGTGCCGATTCACTCCAGCTTTAAAGGCGTTAGAGTTATAAGTGCCCGGAAATACAGATGCCGGCAGTGAATTCCACAACTTGACTGTGCGCATTATGAAAGAGTTCTCAAAGCGCTTGGTCCTGATAGTAGGGATTTCCACCAAATGTGGATGATATCCTGCAGTGCGTCGTGTAGTCCTATGAAAGAAAGGAAATGGCGGAATAAGCTCATGGAGCTCTTGCGCACACTCTCCAAAGTACAGCCTGTAGAACACCGACAAACAAGCAACTGTGCGTCTATGGGCTAAGCTTTGTAGCTTAGATTTTGCTAACAGTTCATCAGTTTTGATGTCCTCAGCGACTAGTAATTTTTTTACCACTGGGGGCGCCACTTGGCTGAGGGTAGTCCCTGAACCACGCCTTGCAGGACTGGTGTAAAAGGGGGTGCTTTTACACAATCAAATTCTAACTAAGGACCTTACAATAGGTAACCGCATTTGCAACCACTAAGCCAAAGTTGTGGTATAACAAAAAGACGAGCAGTATATAAACTGAAAACCTCTTAAATGGTCATTGTACCATTGTACCTGAAATCGCGACCTGTTCCCCACATTTTATCAATTCATGTAGGGATCTTTTTTTTTCGCGATATCAGGTAAGTCCTTACTATGGGACTTACATGAAATCGCGAAAAAAAATTGAAGTTGTTCATACTGATGAGTACAATGACCCCTTAAAAGGTTTTCAGTTATTTCAATAACATGTTGTAGAATGTTGGAAAAATACTAAAATTAATAAATAGTTATTTATCATAACATAATTTAGAAGAACCGGAGTGACCGACATAGCTTGTAGGATCAGTAAGCTGAAGTGGCAGTGGGCTGGCCATGTCTGTCGAAGGACCGATGGCCGCTGGAGCAGACGAGTCCTTGAGTGGAGACCGCGAATCGGCAAACGCAGCGTAGGGCGCCCCCCTGCCAGGTGGACCGACGACTTAAAGAACGTGGCTGGGGGGGACTGGATGCGGAAGGCAGAGGACCGAGCGTTGTGGCGCAACTTGGGAGAGGCCTATGTCCAGCAGTGGACTGCGATAGGCTGAGTTGGTTGATTGATAACATAATTTCGACTATCGAACCATTAGCTAAAATATCATTACTCACACACGCAATTTTTTTCGGAAAATTTCGCAGCTTTCCCCCTGAAATTCGTTCTTATACAGTTTTTTCGCCCCATCCCTTTAGACCGTGATGAATGACATACGCTCAATGTGTAGTCTAAAAATTTGCATAGGCATGTTTGTTCCGCACGGATATATTGCCATTTTACCTGGGTAATGGGAAGTTTTTCTTTTCCCGCGCTTTTTAGGGTTATCCTTCTTTATAGAGTTGAATTTGCAGTAGGGATAAATATAATTGGATTATTTTGTTTGCTGTTGAGGGCCTTGTTTGTAAATGATATGAAAGTAACTGAGGATTTAAAGGTCTAAAGTTTGATTCTAACTAAACTTTAAACATGTTAGGTTAGGTAATAAGATAAAGGTTTATTTTCTCACCATAGTACATTAAATTATACATAATGGAAAGTACAAGGTAACATTTACAGTAGCGGGAGACTGGTGCCTAAACTAGGCATAAACCTATATTTCTGGACACAAGGTCTCCAACCCTTGGGTAAGAATTAATTTTTATTATATTTATAGTACTCATACATTATAATTGTTATTGTTTGTATGTGCATGTGTGTATATTTGTGTGTATATACATAAGTAGTAAAACAACTTTCGTCATCATCATTTCAGCTGAAAGACGTCCACTGCTGGACATAGGCCTCCCCCAAGCATCGCCACAACGACCGGTCCTGCGCCTTCCGCATCCAGCGGATTCCCGCGACCTTCACCAGGTCACTCAAGGTCAATGGAGAGGGCTATGAAAAAATCTTCCTTAACCTAAGGGTAATTTTATTTGTCAGGGAAAATTTTCCTGGTTTTCTACTTATTTATAATTATTTGTATTTCCTTTTACGTCATGGAGCATTAACGATTGTAAGTATTTTTAGAACTGTTTCTTAAAAGTCAATTTTAACATCTTTTTACTAACTTGTTAATTACAAATGTTGTCTTAAAATGTCTGATGTTAAAAGAAAATGTCAAGTCACCTTAATAATTATTTTAGAATTGAGATATTTTTTCCTTAAAAGAATGTACTTCTCAATGCCATTTCTTAGTGTGACTGACATGGCTTTGTTTTGAACCACCTTAAAACAAGTTCAAAAAATAATATTAATAATATAAATATAATATTACATAAATGTGTATTATTAAAATTGGTTTTTCTGACGTTTCGAATGCTTTACAGCGTTCGTTGTTGCAGGAAGACTAATAAAGAAATTCAAAACAAATTGAGTTTGATAAGCAGCGATGGGCGATGTCAAAATATTGTTGTGTAAGCAAGCAAACACAAGTCACTATTGAAGAAAAAACTAAAAGAAAATCTTAAAATAATTTTGCCCTACAAAGGAATTGCAACCAGACTATACAGGGTGTCAGGGAAACGCTTCCGAAAACGAAGATAGGTGATAGTGCTGGTGATTACTGATACGAAACTAAGAAAAAAAATGCGTTTTTTTTTTTTTTTTTTTGCATTTTTCATTATGTATGAGTTTTATTTAACTGCCCAAAGCTGGTTATGTATGAAAAAGGCAAAAAAATATATTTGAAAAAATCTAAAAAAAGAATCGCATTTTTTTTTCGTGGTTTCGTATCAGCACCTATCTTCGTTTTCGGAAGCGTTCCCCTTACACCCAGTATAGTCTGGTTGCATTTCCTTGATTGATGATGTTGATAAGCATGAGGAAATTAGAAATGCATGACATTCAAACGACCTACAAGAACATATCTCAAAAACCTATAAGCATGCATATACTCATAAAAAACGTCATACATCCATTCCCCCTTTTACAACCCCAATTCATAAAAAAATACGAAACAGAAAATTGAATTTTGAAAAAAGAAATTACGTTACACCAATTTTTTTTACGACAGCGGAAAACGAATAAGTACCTACAATAATTATAATTCAAAAACCGACCAAAAAATGGAATTGAGGAAATGATCGTGTCAAGTAAGAAACCCTGATATGAATTATTACTTTAAGCGCGGGGACCATATTGTCGGTAAAAGCGTGAATTGAAAATTTTATTCTTCGAATTACTGAAAAGGAATGAATGGTTTTTTTCAGGTTGGTTCGGGGTGATTTTGGTGATTGATGATTCACAAACTTGTCAGTTAGTATATAACATAACATAACATCACGCCTGTATTTCCCCGAAGGGGTAGGCAGAGGTGCATAGTACACCCACATTTCGCCAGTTATGTTATAGTCCCATGTAATAGGGGGCGAGCCTATTGCCACTGACCGGGCACAAATCCAGACTCCGGGCTGCTACTGAAAATTTCCTAATGAAAAAACCCAATAACACTTTGCCCGACCCGGGAATCGAACCCAGGACCTCACGCTCAGCAGTCGCGCTTGCAACCACTAGACCAACGAGGCAATAGTAGTAGTAGTTAGTATATAATTCTTTAATAATAATTACCGTATAGCCCATAAACATAGTATTGACTAGTGAACATTATACTGAACCACTCTAGTTTATTTAAACTTTGATGCATATAAAACAGAAGTATCTACATGATAAGGCGGTTTAATCCGCCAGTAGATTAAGTTAGTCGCCATATTATAACATTATACCAGTCAAGGGCAACTTTGAGGTCACAGCTCATTAGAGCCACCCGGCACCCGACCAGCACCGCCTCATCGTTTTGCGTCCACTGGTTGTCGACAGGTGGTCCACGGGTGGACGCCGTGTTGTCACCAGTGAACGTCGCGTGGTCAACCAGTGAACCTCGCGTGGTCAACGAGTGAACGTCGCGTGGTTAACGAATGGACATCGCGTGGTCCACGAATTTCCGAGTGGTCTTTATAGATACGTTCGAAAGAACGGCTTGAGCGGCACATCACCGACGCATTGTGACGACCTCTGTGGTCTAGTGGTTCGAGTGTTGGACTGCTGATAACGAGGTTGTGGGTTCGATTCCCACAGGACTCTAATATTTGTGTGATGAACATAAGTGTTTGTGTTGGTCTGGGTGTTGCTTACGTATTATAAGTATGTATTTACAAAAAAAAAGTATATAAGTATTATATCCATTGTCTAGTACCCATAGCAGAAGCTCTGCTTAGTTTGGGACTAGATGGTGCTGTGTAAAAAATGTCCCAAAAGATATTTATTTATTTTATTTATTTATTGTCCTCGCGTGAACCAGTCGCGGGCAGCGCGCGCTCCACTCGGGACTCGTGTGTTGGCAAGCATGCGAGCAGCGAGTTGTCACCGAGTGGTCCACTCACCGTCCGTGCGTGGACAGCTTACGACCAAAGCGATCCGGTGACGCTACAGAGTTGAGGTAGTGAGTGCATATCCATAGAAGTCCATATAAAGAATACTAACCGCACGAGGTGAAGCGATGCGGGTCGGGTGCTGGGTGGCTCTAATGAGCTGTAACCTTAAAAGCATGTGCCATCGTCGACCGCACCATCAGGTGAGGTGGCGGTCAAATGCAAGCACATAATGAATAAAAAAAGTCAACCTTCGGGTTAAATAGCCATCCATGTAAAGTTCATCTTAAAACATATTTTAAACATTTACCAAAAACAAGTACCTACTTAAACAGAATTTTTTAAACGCAATTTTAATCTGTGCCAACTTTGCCAGCAAAACATCAAACGCCCAACACTTTAATGCAAAAATTGAGCTAAAAAGAATAAAACCGTCTTGAACCTTTGAATAAGAAAAGAGGGAGAATCCGGGAGATAAATTTAATGTATCTGAGTGCTAGCCAGTAAATCCCGAAGGAGGCTGTATAGCGAATTGAACAATCATAACGTTTGAAACCTCTTTACAAAGTGTTGCCAGATTATTCCTGTGTTGCCGTTTTAAATAGAAATGCTTTTGGTGACAAGTAGGATCAAGGTGTAAAGTTCAAACGAAAAAAAGGAACGGTGTCATGTTGATTTTTAAAGCTACATTTTATCTCATTTTGAATTGTAGCTTCAAAATAAGATAAAATGACTACGAAACAATAAAATGTTTCATTATAATGTATGTAATGCATGTTTTCCGTAAACTTGATTTGTAAGCCACATTTTTGTCTCGTTTTAAGGGCTTCCGTACCCAAAGGGTGCCAAACGGGACCCTATTACTCTCGCTACGCTGTCCGTTCGTCCATCCGTCCGTCTCTCTGTCACAGGGCTGTATCTTTAGAACGGTAATAGGTTACCGATTGAAATTTTCTCAGAATATGTGTTAATATAGTGACTATCACGACGAATACTAAAAATAAAATTAAATTAAAACCAAACGTGGTCCCCATTCCCCATACAAGAAACTTCGAAAACATGCCATTTTATCAACGTTTTGTTCCTGCTCTATCTTCAAAACGGTAATAGATACCAGCGTCAAACTTGGTCTGATTATAGTGCATACTATGTAGTTTAGCAACAAATACAAAAAAATACCTGGAGGTACCTGCGTAAGAAATAGATGCAATAATTCATATTTCACGCACCGAACGTTGATGTCTGTCTTGAAGACAAGCGCGACTGCTAAGCGTGGGGACCTGGGTTCGATTCCCGGGTCAAGCAGTGTTATTTGGTTTTTTCAATAGGAAATTCTCAGTAACAGCCCGTAGTCTAGATTTGTGCCTGATCAATGGCAATAGGATCGCTTCCTATTACATGGGACTTCGTAACATAACTGGCGAAATGTGGGGGTACTATTGACACCTCTGCCTACCTATTCGAGGGAATACAGGCGTGATGTTAAGTTACAATACAAGATAGCAGTACATTCTACAGCCACAACGACGAAAATAGAAATATATTGTACTACTTCCTTATCAAATGCCATTTAGTTCAAGGAAGGAATACTCCAAGCGTGTATCTATGAGAATATATTCTTTAAGATATTTCAAAAATGTTAAATATATTACCAGTTGTATCTAGGAATTTATGTAACCTAAAATGTAGTGGTCGATAAAAATGTTTGAGTTAAATATGATGTAGTCATAGAAAAGGATAGAATCTTTATTTAAATAAATAATAAATAAAATTTATTGACACCAAAAAATTATTCCGTTACAGACATGGTTATATGACTTCATCATCCTCCGAGCCTTTTCCCAATTATATTGGGGTCGGCTTCCAGTCTAGCCAGATGCGGCTGAACACCAGTATTTTACACGGAGCGACTGCCATCAGACCCCCGCAACCCAGTTACTGGGTAATACTGACATTCGGAGGTTAGACCAGTTGTCAGACTTTCAGGCTTCTGACTACCCGTAACGACTACCATAGATATTCGTATGACAACCGGGACCGACAGCTTAACGTGCTCTCCGAGGCACGAAGGGGTCTCGATGTGTAACGAAACGGTCACCCATCCACAGACTGACCGCGGCAAGTGCAGCTTAACCTTGCAGATCGTACAATCCGCGCAGTCGTTGCATCGCTATGAGCCCCTCACATGGTTATATGACTTATAAGATAAAAAGCTAATAGGAAAAACAATGCAACATGGGAGCATCTGCAGCCGAACTAGGTGAAAAACCTGTATCTCGGCATACATGTATTATTGGTGTGATTTTGATACAGAAGGTCTTAATTATAACGTAGGTAAGTTATCATCATCATCCTAGCCCGGTATCACCCACCGCTGGGTATAGGCCTCCCTTAGTTTTTGCCAGCCTCTTCGATCTTGTGCGTCCCTCATCCAAGTGTTTCCTGCGGCTTTGGCGATATCATCAACCCAGCGCGCCTTCGGACGGCCCGGGTTTCTCCGACCTGACCTTGGCCACCACTCGGTCAACGCTTTACTCCATCGGCCATCTCTACGCCGAGCCAGATGTCCCGCCCAACTCCACTTTAGCTTAATTGCCCTATCACCGACGTCATAGACTTTCGTCCGACGACGGATCTCGGTGTTTCGGACTCGGTCGAGAAGATTTATGCCGAGCATAGCACGCTCCATGGCCCGTTGTACCACTCGCACTCGGTGGACAGGCACATACATCTTTTATGATCCACAAAATCTGCCAGTTGGCTTACACTCCTGCATTATAATTATTCAAATTTAACAAAGTCATAATCAATGTCAATTTTAAATAATAATAATTATAAGTAAATAAAAAAAATCTAATCAAATTAAATCTCAAAGTTTACATACTTACTAATTAAATAATTAGTTTATATATTATTATTTATTAATATAATACTATGGTGTTTTAGATATTGTATGGAAAAGCGAGTAATAGTCGGCACTCACCATCGACCATACACCCCTTAGACGCCTCATAACAGGCGACCGATGTCTGTAACACATCTATGAAATTTCACTAATGTAGGTCGCCACTATTAGCCACTTGAAAACTTCATATCAGTTTCGACCACTTATGTTACACGCGTGTGTAGTAGTGGGCAGAATCTAGTGAAAAATATTGATAGGTACAAGTGAGCTAAGATGTTCATTATACTCGAGCGCTACGTGCAAACTACATTACTAACGCACGAAATGACGTCATAAATCTTGAACATCTATCAATATTTTTCGCAGCTAACTAGCTAGCTAGTTTTTGTCAAACGTTAGGCCACAACCACAAGGTCAACAAGACCCGTCCCAATTACCGGCCCATACTCATATCGGCCGCGACCCCGTAACCTCGAGAAAGATACCTACACCCGAGCCCGTGTCCTCGCGCTCCCTGTGGGGCGCTGAGACGACCATGAGAGGAACCGTTGGTCCACAGCCCGCTAGGCAATAAGACCCTGTTTGGAGGTTTATTTATTATATTCTTTATTGTACATACACGAAACAAAAACAAAGAAAGTAGTTTACAGATAGATTATGTAAGTACAATGGGCGGTCTTGTCGCACAAGGCAATCTCTTCCAGACAACTTTTGGATGGACTAAAAGAACTCTCTTTGTGCTGGAGGAACATATACTCGTTCCTCCTTTATTTCTTCTCTTTTCTTTCTAAGGCCCTTCTCGCTTTGAGAACAGCACAGTATGCGGCATAATCCGCCCCTTTAGGAAAAATTCCCAGGTCAAGAGCACTCAAAGGCGCTTCTAGTAGGCTCCAGGAAAATATTAACAAAAGAAGCGCTTTCACTTCAAATTTAAATGCTTTTTAATTCAAATGAACCTAATTACAGGCACTTTTGAAAAGTCAGGCTTTAGTTGCACGGTTCCAAATTGTGGGTCCTATGGAGAAGAACTCGCAAGAAACTCCATGGACCACTCCACTTAACAGAAATCACATAAGGATCCTGGCTAGACCCTTACAGGGCACTGCAAAGTGAAAAAAATATCTACACAGGATGGTCCACACTGATACCAAAGTTAGCAGATTTTGTCGCGAAAAGGATGAAACGCCCATTCATATCCTATGCGAATGTGATACAGTGCACCACATTAGAAGTTAGCAACTTGGAGGCCACACAATCTCAGCTGATGAGATCAAATCCTCAAACCCCAAGACAATAGTCAACCTTATTGTTGGCCTTCGGCATGGGGAAGTGTTGTAGTCTACCATTAGAGGCGTTACAACAGATCTTTTAGGTCGCAGTGACATATGGGGCTTGCAAAGACCATACCTCTTTTTTTTTCAAAATAATAATAATAGTCTTTCTCTATTTTGCATATGCTAAAAAATCTACCACGACTATTACTAGGGCCATCATTAGTGAGAGAAAAATCCAAATTAAAATCCGGAAAGAAATTCCCCGGGGAAGTGGAACGGGATTCGTTGGCGGGGCTGTTTCACCAAAATATTGCAACTTGCAACCCAAGAGATTTTTAAGCTAAAGTGAATAGACTAGTAATTAAAAAAGCTACATTTCAGAGCAAGCACCATCGGCATCGCTTAACATCTGGTAAGGTGACGGTCAAAAAAATAAAAAGATAAAATAATTCGCAAAGTCAGACCAGTATCGATACATCCAGCGATAGGAAAAGTGTTCTTTGTTCAGAAAAAAAAAAACTGGCATGATAAGGAAGGACCGACGACCTGATAAAAGTAGCTGGTGGGGACTAGATGTGGAAGGCAGAGGACCGAGTGTTGTGGCGCAATTTGGGAGAGGCCTATGTCCAGCAGCGGACTGCGAAAGGCTGAGTTGATAAGGAAAGTCTACAATTGCTTTATTTCAGGCATCTTCCCATAAGTTGTTAGTGATGAGTTACTAACAGATTGTGCTTATCTACTACTATTATAAAATTGTTAAATGTCAGTTGTCTGTTTGTTTGTTTGTTTGTTTGTTTGTTTGTTCCAGCATCACTATAAAACTACTAGATCGACTTTGTTGAAAGGGTTTGTGACTAAAAACTTATGATTTGACTTAAAAACTGGTATGTATTTTACCTCGCTACGATGACGGGAACCGGTGATTTTTAATTATATTTTTCTACAACATTTTGCATACATTAAGGCGCTCATATCCAGCTGTCATTCGCACGCATGCGCTCTAGCGCGCGCCTCCATAGAGAAAATACGGCTGCTAAAGAAATAGCATAAAAAACTTTTTGGTCGGGCCGAATTATACAGAGTTGAAAAAAAAATCCTCGTAAATATAAATCAAATTCAATTCAAAATTCTTTATTGGAACAAACTGATTTACATATTTTGTGTACGTTAACAGCTGCATTAGTTCAGAGAACTGTGTCGCAGTTATTAGCGCCCACCTCAAAGAGTGGAGATGACAGTATCCAACATTACCTATATCAAAAACAAATATCAACAATAACGGTATAGGTAGGTAAGTATAGGTATTATCTTAAATTTATTTTAATTATATATACCTATATATATATATATTCTATTTTTATTTAATAATGTTAAGTGTGTTCGGATATTGTGTTTTGTGTCATTGTAAGTTTTGTGGTGTGTAAGTTTTTGTGTGCGTGTGGTGTACTCGGAAGGAAGGAAAATGCCGATACTTATGTTATAAGATTTTCCAACTCTTCATAAGTTAGTGAACTGAGCCATTGGTGAGTGACAGTTTTACATTCCCGTCGTATAAGAGAATAAATATTAAGGATTTTGTTTGTTTTGTTATATAAAGTGGAGCTTATGAAATGATATTGCCGTTTTACTATTACAATAGTAGATAGTTCTACCTGACACACTCTATCTGATCTGCGTTTCTGTCTACTGAGATTAAGGTCAAAAGAAAGTTCGGAATGCTTGCGTAAAATTGTGTTTAGAAGAAAAACCTGTCTAACCGTGGGTAATTTGCAAAGGGTATACAGTTCTTGGGTAGGAAAACGAATGGGTTTATGTGTCATAACCTTAAGGACCGCCCTCTGTGCCCTTTCTAGACGAAGCATCAAACACTTACCAGAACTACCCCAAGCTGTAATACAGTAGTTTACAATCGAGTACGCCAGTGCGTAGTAGACTGTTTTTAGTGTGGGAAAATCGGCAGATGATCTTAGGTTCTTAAACACATATATCAATTTTCTAACCCGCGAGACTAGTGACCCAATATGCTCTTTCCATGACATTGTACTGTCGATGATTACACCGAGATATTTTATATTATTTGTGCGCGAAATTTTATCACATCTGCAGTCAGTACTAGCAATAGGGCATTTGTGTGCAGTTAGGGTGAAAGGAGAAACTGGCTGTGATGCTTTACTTGGCGCAAACGTAATGAATTTGGTTTTATCCAGATTCAGAGTCAGCAGGTTGTTTGTTAGCCAGTCCATAACCATCTGCAAGGCAGACTCAGCATGGGTGCGGGTTTCACGCCAATCCTTACCATGAACGAGTACTGTTGTGTCATCCGCGTATATTATAATTTTGGAGTTGGTTAGGGGCAATCTGCAAAGGTCATTGATATATAATAGGAACAGGGTAGGTCCAAGGACACTACCCTGTGGCACCCCGTAGCTTAGACTCTCTTCCTTGCTCATATAGTGGCCTAGTTTAACTGTTTGAGAACGATCACTTAAGTAGCTTTCAAAAATATCGAGAGGTAGCCCTCTGATGCCAATTTTCTGGAGTTTCATGAGCAAGAGTGGGACAGAGACAGTGTCAAAAGCTTTAGACAAATCAAGGAAAATGCCTATAGTTTTAAGTTTATTGTTTAGGTTCCTTGCAACAGTACCGGTTAATTCTAAAACAGCGTCCTCAGTACTTTTCCCAGATCTGAATCCGTATTGGTTCTCAGCTAAAATATTTTTCGAGTTAATATAATTCAGAAGTCTTCTATTCAATATTTTTTCTAGAATCTTGGATAAAATCGTTAAAACAGATATTGGTCTGTAATTGCCGACACTATCCCTGTCACCACTCTTATATATGGGGTGAACAAGGGCCCTTTTAAAGACCGTAGGGAAGATGCCTGTCGCTAGAGCGAGGTTAAACACATGGCAAATTATTGGTACAAGGATATGCCTAGCAGATCTAATCAGGGCAGATGGTATGCCATCCCAACCCACTGCAGTATTTACTTTGAGACCCAGAATTATTCGGTCAATCTCTTCATTGTCAGTGCTAAAGATAGCCATTGAGTCAAGGCTAGTAGCACTAAGTACGTCAGGGCTAAGATCAGTTTGAGAGTACCGAGGCGTAATTTTTGAAGCCAAATTTTTCCCCACATTTGCAAAGTAATCGTTCACAATATCAAGAGACTGCGATGGATCAACAGTCAAGGATAAAAGCTCACTAGCAGATGATTTGCTGTTATGAAGGTTAGATATGGTTTTAATAAGGTTCCAGGTAGCCTTTGGATTTTTACGGTGTTTCTGAAATTCTGTGCGTTCGTATTGTCTTTTTAATTTTTTGAGTAAGTTGTTACAAAAATTCCTATATCGCGTGTAAATCAGTTTTAAAACGTCGTTATCGGGATCTCTTTTTGTTTTACGGCACATTTTATCACGGTTACGAATGCACCTTAGAAGGCCAGGTGTTATCCACGGTTTAATTATCCTATTTCTACTCGATGCAACAGATGTAGTAGAATTATTATTAACTACCTTTGAGATAATATTAACTAATTCAGTAGCAGCTTCATCTGCATCATTTCCACAAGTAGTAACTGGTGAGAAGTCTGTATTTGAGAGTTCCGCTACGCAGGTATCGATATCAACATGACGGGAGGTTTTAGGGGTTCTAGGAACATTAAATTGAAGCTTGCAAAATACTATAACCGGAGCGTGATCTGTAATAAAAGAGTCAACAACTAATGTGATAGCAGGCTTATTAGACTTGATGATCGCATGATCTAAGCAGCGGTTGTTACGGGTACAAAAAACATGACCAGGTAGCATACCGTGTGATGCAACTGTATTTAAATATAAATCAGAATTTGTGTCCTTATTATTAAATCGTCGTATGTGGGTGGTGCCATCTTGGAAATGCAGTCTTTTGAGCCAACCGAAAATCAGAATCTTTCGTCATACAGACAAGGACTGGAAGCTACCTCTAAATTGCGATTTCTCTAATTTTTTGTATGAAAACCAATAAAATTTAGAAGTACCTAAACGTTGTTATATTGTATCCATCTTAATATACGAATAAGCATAAAGTTATCTTGGTGTAACTAAAAAAATACTATTTTCAGTCTACTATTTTTAATTACCTTCTTCATCTTATATATTATCTTAACTATTATAATCTTATAACTATTATAAAAATGTAAACGTCTGTTTGTTTGTTTGTTCCAGCATCACGCTAAAACTACTGGACCGATTTTGATGATTTTTTTTTTGTTTGAAAGCTGATGATCTGACTTAAAAACTGGTATGGGTTTTGAGAAAGAAAGAAAGAAAGAAAAAAAGAAAAAAAAAATCGTGGGTTGCGTACTCACCCGACAGATCGAAGCTTCTATGCATTTGCACGAGCGGATAGTAATGTACGATGGAGTGGAGTGGAGTGGACAGGGGATGGGACTGGGGATGGGACTGGGGACGGGACAGGGGACGGGACTGGGGACGGGACTGGGGATGGGACTGGGGACGGGACAGGGGACGGGACTGGGGACGGGACAGTGGACTGGACAGGGGACGGAACATGGGACGGGAAATGGGACGGGACATGAGACGGGACATGGGACAGGACAGTGGGACGGCACATGGGACTGGACATAGGATGGGACATGGGACAGGACATGGGACATGGGACGGGACGATAGTGATATAGTGAGATAGTGGGACAGTGGGACAGTGGGCCGTGGGACAGTGAGATAGTGGGACAGTGGGACAGTAGGACAGTGGCAGTGGGACGGTGGGACAGTGGGGCAGTGGGGTTGTGGGGCAGCGGGGCAGCGGGGCAGCGGGGCAGCGGGGCAGCGGTGCTGTGGGCCAGTGGGGCAGTGGGATAGTGGGGCAGTGGGGTAGCGGGGTAGTGGGTCAGTGGGGCAGTGGGGTTGTGGGGCAGCGGGGCAGCGAGGCAGCGGGACAGTGGGGCAGCGGGGCAGCGGGGCGGGGTAGCGGGGCAGCGAGGCTGTGGGGCAGCGAGGCAGTGGGGCAGCGGGGCTGCGTGCCAGCGGGGCAGTAGGGTACCGGCGCAGCGGGGCAGTGGGGCAGTGGGATAGTGGGGCAGCGGGGCATTGGTTTAGCGGGGCAGCGGGGCAGTGGGGCAGCGGGGCAGCGGGGCAGTGCAGTGGAGCAGTGGGATAGTGGGGCAGCGGGGCAGCGGGGCAGCGGGCCAGTGGGGCAGTGGGGCTGCGGCGCAGCGGGGTAGTTGGTGATTGGGGCAGCAGGGCAGGAAGTGGTGCAGTGGGATAGTGGGGCAGCGGGGCATCGGGGCAGTGGGGCAGCGGGGCAGAAGGGCAGCCGGGCAGCGAGGCAGTGGGGCAGCGGGGCAGTGGGTTACCAGGGCAGCGGGGCAGTGGGGCATTGGGATACCTCCACCACGTGTCTTTGAATGGGACAGTCCAGTCTTTCAACAATCATTTTCAGGATGCTGTTCCGAGTGTTACGTAAGCGCTGCAGTAAGGAAGTCGCTTTCTTACGCATGATGGCGTGAAAGACATCTGTGTGAGCTTCAGCAAACATTCCCAACGCCACGGAAGCAGCAACAGCATCCTGAAGGCGTTGTTGTATTAAATAAATAAATAATTAATGTGTTTAAATTGTATGAATTTAATATTACTCAGTTACCTTCTTTTCTTGCTTCTGGCTTTATATAGTTTGTAAGATACCATTTAGAGGCTCAGTAGAGGTAACGAGTCATAAGTCAGACTTATTTTTGAATAGAAATAAATAAGAGACTTCTTTTATAACATTATAGCTTTGTCTATGATTATGCACTTGTTTAAGTACTATAGTAAAACTAAAAAAGCGAAATAAAACACCAGTCAAAAGTGGAATGCGGGTACTACCCATTTTGTTGAAGCGCTTTCTAAAAAATGAATTCTAGAGTGTTTCTTATTCTCGAGACTTGTGCACTATTCCACTGGGAAATCTTTTACCTGTCCTGTCCTGTTAATGTTCAGTTTAGTTCGTTTTCTGTTAAGTTTACCTCCGAAAAGTTAAGCTCGTATGCCCATTGTTTGTCTTTCTAGCCACATTGCTATGCGAATGAATTTCTAATGCATGTTGCAAATATGTGGCAATAGCGAAAATTGACCCGACCTCTATCCCGAAGCTACAATTCATAAACAATATCGCTACCGATACTATTCTATCGTTAAAGTCATCCAGCTGACGTGAACGTGCGCACTTAGAAGATAAGTCAGTAATATTTACATTATAGATAAATGCATACCATGTCATTATGTCCGTGTGGTGCCGGACTTAAAGAATAGCACCACCCTTATCTCTTCTCATGGGTGTCGTAAAAGGCGACTAAGGGATTCACCAGAGGATCGGCAGCAGCGTTTTCTGAGTATTTAACCAACCAACTGCGATCGCCAACCCGCCTGCCAAGCGTGGCGATTATGGCATATCCCCCCCTTAATTGGGGGAGGCCTATGTCCAGTAGTGGACGTCTTTCGGCTGAATTGATGAAAATTGATGATGTCATTATGTAAGTCATTCTGTAAGCCTAATTAATTAAGTACCGAATATTGACATTTTATTATTTAATATTTCTATTATGTACCCCAACTGTCCCCAAGTATGTTTGCACGTCATACGTGACAGGATATGTTAGGACAATTAATTTATGTAACATGTATATTATATACCATATTCCAGCAAATAAATAATTTTAATTAGATTTTTCATAATACAGGGGTTGCTATGCAATGAGATTGCCATCAACGTGGCCATTACCACGATACGCCAGCGATAATATTTCACACGATTGCCGGGTCAATTTTATACACGATTGTCGTTGACACATCATCATGATAGAATGACAGAATGCATTAGGAAAGAGGGGTCAACGTCCGCTATTGCCATGCTATCCTGCACGAACTATAGCATACATTTATCATGCCTGTTTCCCATTGGTGTAGGAAGACTGGATTTCTATCCGCTATGATCCTGACCCAGCTCTTTCGCTTCATCATGTCCAATAGCTACTTCATGCATGTTCGTCGGTTTAATCAATAGAATAATATTGTTTTGATAAATGGGGGGGATTCACTCACATTATTGGAATTCGTTTATTGTATTGATTTTTTTGAACCGTTCAAATCCAACCCAATAAAGATTAGTGTGTAGTGTTTGTTTATCAAAACAATAACACTTTCTGAGCTGAATATGTACCAGGGCAACAAAATCAATAAGAGTTAGGAGTTCATTCAAAGACTTATAACAATATAAAACTTTTTAACAAAACATTGAACCGACGAAGACAGAAACTGAAAAGCGAAAAATAAAATGAAGCTTTTTAGTCTTAATAACTATTCTCCTAACTAAACTAATGTTAACAACTAATTATGAGTCGGCGCCAAACAAACAAGCAAAGTGCGAGTGTCGAGCGGAGAACGCATTTTTGGAAAGTTATTGTTTTTCGTTGAAAATTTCACGTTTTACTATCGTATTATTTCTTTAAAGTAATTTAACGATCTTCGTTTTTTTTATCGTCGGTTGTTTGTTTGGCGCCGACTCATAATTAGTTATTAACATTAGTTTAGTTAGGAGAATAGTTATTAAGACAAAAAGCTTCATTTTATTTTTAGCTTTTCAGTTTCTGTTTTCGTTGGTTAAATTTTTTGGTAAAAAGTTTTATTTTTACTTTTTTTGTGGCTAAACTCCAAGTCCAGATCTCCATAAATAATGTTGTGGTGTCTAGAACTACATTTATGTGTGCCAAGTTTCAACAGAATCGGTTAACAGGTAAGAATTCAGTGGGTGAACAAGCACTCATCCCCTGTTTTCCTACCCTTAGTGGTGGATTTTGGTTTTTAAATTTAAATGGGACCAACTTCGAGATACACCCTATCCATTAATAAAATAATCGTAAAAATCGGACTACTCTGTAAAAAGTTATGCGTGGTCATACATAAAAAAAATAAAAATATATTCGAGTCGAATTTAGAACGTCCTCCTTTTTTTTGTCGGTTAATAAAATCATTACTATTTTCGCAACAAACACTCTTCTGTTTTACCTCGAAACGTACTAGGATGACAGCAGCGCTAGGAACCTTCAAGGAGTTGCTTTTATTAATGTTAAGTAAGAAGTAAGTCAGCGGGGAAATCTTGCAAAACGTTGGTTCCTTCTTTCAGTGTTTAATGCTTAAATATGTAATAGTATGCGGAGGGCTCGTGGCTGTCATAACCACGTGTATCGCAAAATCTGTGAGGTTAAGCTGCACTAGCTTCGGTCAATCCTTGGATGGGTTACCGTTTCATTGCACATCGAGACCTCTCCGTGCCTCGGAGAGCACGTTAGGCTGCCGGTTGTCATACGAATATCTATCTATATAATTAAATTAAATTACCCAGTAACTGGGTTGCAGGGGTCTGATGGCAGTCGCTCCGTGTAAAATACTGATGTTCAGCCGCAACTGGTTAGACTGGAAGCCGACCCCAACATAATTGGGAAAAGGCTCGGAGGATGATGATGATGTCAGGAGGAGATTATATATTTCGCTTGTATGTATGTATAAGTCGCTCTTTGAAACCATCTTAAACATTATGAGGTCCCATTAATACTCAAGTACTACAGTTAGGTTACGGAATATGAAACGGTCTCATGGGAAAATATGAAGAACAATGAAGGCATTGACTGCTTGAGACTTGAACGTGTATCTTTAAGATACTCGGTGATACAATCTCAAGTGTATTAATTGATTTTGTGACGGGTTATAGTCATCAAAGACGAGTTACGTTTAGGAACATTCAGGGTGTAAAAGGATACGTCTCCATATGTCTTTACATGAGAACATTTTAATCATATCTGGACAAGTTTGATGTGATTGAGGCATCAAAAACACGACAACAACATCTAGACAAAATTCACAAATGGATGTCCAGTTGGCGTATCAAGGCTAGTGCTTCAAAATCAAACCACATTACATTTACACTGAGACATGGAGATTGTCCTACAGTCAAACTAGGCGAAGATACACTCCCACACCAGACTGTTGTGAAGTATCTTGGATTTCATCTTGACCGCAGACAAACATGGAAATACCATATCCAAAAAAAACGTGATGAATTAAACCACAGATTTCGTTCAATGCAATGGCTACTGGGTAGAAAATCTAAACATTCACTAAATAACAAAGTACCGATATATAAAGCAATTCTTAAACCAGTATGGACCTATGGTATACAAATCTGGGGCTCAGCAAAAACCAGCAATATAGAAATCTTGCAAAGATTCCAAAACAGTGTTTTAAGGACAATTACAAATCCACCATGGTTCACAAAATGCGCTGAAATGCATGAGTACTTGGAAATGCCTTCTGTAAAAGAGGAAGTCGATCACATAATCAAGTCCTACAAAGAGAGGATTTCAACACACAAAAACCAGCTTGCCAAAGTCTTGAGTGATCCATTGCCTAAACGACGGCTTAGGCGACAACACATCTGGGACTCCTTGCCTATGCAACCATAGGACCGTATAGTTGTCTAACATGAGGGCAACTCAACACTGGTTGGGTATGCCTTACACACAACACCCCATAAAACGTCTGCTTATGGTCGACAGACCGATCGCAGGACAGAGCTTTCAATACCAAAAAAAAAAAAACTGGACTAGTTTGATGTATCAATGCGAGCGATTGGATTTCTGCATTGACCAGCTACTGAATTGTATAACACACTCGTAATCGACAACCTTTCAATATTCGTTCATGTTCAAATCATTTATTGCATACTAGGTATGTTGCTCAGGCTCCGTATGTTTTGGTAAATCCGTCTTATCGACAACTATGCCATAATTTTAGTATTTATTACACATATAATACACCACGCAATGAAATCTCAAGAAGATTCCAATCTAGAATCATGATTTATAAACAGATTTCCAAGATTGAACGATATGCAATTCAGTTCTTTGTTCTCGTTTGTCTTTGCTGTTCAAGAAACAACACAATAACATTTAACCTTACCAGGGGATTTGAATACAGGGCCTTCCCTTGCGATGTCAGTCGCCAGATCACTTAACAGTTTTTTAAACTTACTTTTCTTCCTCAGATCCTTTTACTCAATCATGTTGGCGTCGGCTTCCAGTCTAAACAGATGCGCCTGAAGATCAGTATTTTACACGGAACGACTGCCATCAGACCCCCGCAACCCAGTTACTGGGTAATACCGACAGTCTTAGATTAGACCAGTTGTCAGACTTCCGTGATCCCGACTACCCGAGACGACAGTCATAGATATTCGTATGGAAACATGATCTCTGCGGCACGCAGGGGTCTCTTTAAGCAACAAAACGATCATGCATCCAAAGACTGAACATGGCGACAGCGTACCCTCGCAATTCTTTAAATGTACGTGGTTATTACTTAACCCGTCAGTGTTTCAACTTACGACCTACATAAAAATAAACAGTGTTTGTGAATCAGACCACAGGTATCTAAAAGCCACTAAAAAGCCAATATTAGAAGCGAATCGATTCTCAATCGATTTAGAAGCACTAAGTATTGAGTATCACTTCTAGTTAAGCCGATTGCTAACTAAAGGTTAAATGCAAATCATGTTGCAAGCTTAACCTTTCGATTTAAATCGTTTATTCATATTTACTAGCTTTTGCTGTTAAATTAAAAGGGTAAATGATTAGCTAGAACTTATGGATATTTTAAGGACTTGAATGGTGTATGTAGTTTTAAGTGGTAACGATTACGTAGATGTTATTAGATAGATAGATAGATAGAATATTCTTTATTGTACACCAATAACATTATTAAACTTAGGACTAACATGTAAAATAAGGGTACATTGGCGGTCTTATCGCTAATAGCGATATCTTCCAGACAACCTTTGGATGGACAAGGAAGACGTGAAAAATAGATGGGGGCAGTATGTGGTGCACTTATTAGCACAGGCAGATAAAGAGCCTTTATAGGATGAACCATAGATAAATAAAACAAAGGAGATGTGCCAAATAGGAACGCTTAACGCTTCAATGTGCGCAAAATGATCACAACGTCAACGGAATGCCCACACATTGAAACACTGTATGCCCTGCCTATTTTCCGCATGTGTACAATTAGTAAGTTTACTAATGTTGCTAAGCTTGTAAGGTGTGTGAGAGAAAATATGTGTATGCGCCGTACTTGTTGTTTTTGTACCTTTGTTTTTTTATGACACATAGATCTACTCTTGACAGCTTTGTCAAGATATGGTCGAAGATGGAGCGAGCAAACTTATTAGGTGCCGATCCCCTTCAGCTTTAAAAGAAATGTTTCTAAAATAAGTAGGAGAAAATCGGCGACACCTGAACACGCGCAGATATACATTGAATGCATATCTCCCTTGTTTATTAGTTTATGAAATCTATGGGTTGACGCTTGCCTTCCATGCAGCAAGATATGAGTTATAACCTTGCCCACACCTCTGTCTTTTAGGAATTCAGATCAGAATTTGATTATCACTTGCTTTAACGGTGAAGGAAAACATCGTGAGGAAACCTGTACACCTAAGATATATATGGTTCTTGAGGGTGTGAAGTCCGTCAGCCTGCAGTAGGCCAGCGTAGGCCAGCGAATATCTAATAGTACTAACGTACAGTCGAATGTCAAGGTGTTAGCACCGACGTGCAGTCGACCGTTTCTGTACGGCCACTCACCGCCCTCCGCTAATTTAAGATTCCTCGCCCGCGCCCTGCAAGCACCTGCAGTTTGATGGAAATTAGAGTGCAAGATTGTAATGGATGTCAATTGCCAGTCGCTATACAAGCACGCCATCTCTGAGAAGAGTGGCGAGCATCCGTAACCTACACGTGTGTGTGCGTTCGTATACAGACATAGTATTGTGTATGTAGGTGGTGCTAGCATTTATATTGTATTGAGTGACTAAGGTGTGACTAAGGCCTGAAACCTTCTTGTTCTAAGAAGTGGCACGTTTCCAGCAGTGGAACAGTAATGGGCTGGTTATGATATCAACTGGCGCAAACACACTTTCAGACCTTTTACTAACATGATTCTAAGGTTACATAAAAGTTTTCTCGTACATTTGACTGTCGCATTTTCTCGCGACACAAGTAAATAATGTATCTTCCATATCTCTTAGAACATTAATCTTTAGACTACGAAGACGGGTTTATTTACATTTTGAAGATGGTTTAGTGGAGGTAGGCAGAGGAATAGGTGGAGAGATACGTCAGTAACAAATGTGGTATTTATGTAAGGTGGAGATGACAGTACGACATAAAATAAAACCACGCTTATCGATAGTATATACAACGTATGATTGAAATAACTGAAAACCTCTTAAGGGGTCATTGTACTAGAATTTATTAGAATGAACAACTTTCACTATAGGACCTATACAGAAATAGCGAAAAAAACAGCTGTTGCCTACATTATGTCGAGTTATGCGAATATGAGAGTTCAGATTTGGTCCCATAGTTGTCCATACTGATGAGTACAATGACCCCCTAAGAGGTTTTAGTTATTTTAATTAAACGTTGTAGAAGCATTTTAATAAACCCATCAATAAATTATAATAAAACAAAGTTTAACCGGATTAAATCACGTATTGGTTTCCCTGACCACCACCTGGAAAAACACCTGGTGGCTACCACCTGTTTGGAACCCAGTCCTAAAAATAATCAAGTCCCAAACAGCACATAAAACTGTAAAAGATAATGATATTGTGACACAAATACAAAATAAATAAAATGAAAATATTATCCTGTAGCTATTTTCATTCCGATTTTACACATTATTATAGATAAACTGCGATTTGTTTAACAAAATAATCAGATTTCCGGGTGTAACTTTTTTTAAAATCGTTCATTGCATCATTTCATTTTTCATTTAGTCATAAGTCACCTTCATCTGTAATAATACCATATTCTAGTAAATAACTACTTTGATTTATTGATTGATTGATTGCTTTCTTAGATTACAAAATCGATGATTCTCCCTATCATACATAATGAAAATCCTTTAAAATAATCATAATAATAATTTCTACAGTTTGTTTCAGTGTGAAAATCTAACGTAGCTGCGTAGGTAACACAAAAACACAGTAAATATACAACATTTTTTCGCACTATCTCGGGAGCAACACATAACATATCTCTCGTGACACATTCGCTACAATTTACTGCCCTGTTACCATTATTAGTTGGTTTGGCCACCAAATAAGATAGTGAAAAGAAAAATATACAACGCGTAACAGAATAAACGTAAGTCCTGAAAGTAGCTTCAAGTAGCTTGTACAAAATCAAAAGGAGAATCGATTGATACGGTTTTTATTCCATATTACATTTTAGTACTAGAGTAGACATTACGAACAAAAAATATCGCACAACTTGCAGGCCGCGTGAGGCGAGCGTGGCTAAGCGAGTGACAGTGCAGGAGCTCTAAAACGTGCTAGAAACATTTTGTTCGAGGTGTCCTCTCTAGTACGTAGTACATATTACCTCGGTAAATTTTTACCAATTTTTTTTTCGGGCCGGATTTGTCAGTGTCGAATTGTCTGGGTCGACTTGTCCAGGTTGAGTTGTCAGGGTCGAATTGTCATGGGTTTGAGTTGTCATGGAGTTGAATTGACGGGGTTGAATTGTCGGGGTCGGGTTGTCTCCAGGGGTCGAGTTGTCGTAGATTCTCTGTCATAAAAAAAAATGCGCCTACCGTCTTACAGAAAGACATCCACTGTTGGACATAGGCCTCCCCCAAGCATCGCCACAACGACCGGTCCTGCGCTTTCCGCATCCAGTGGATTCCCGTGACCTTCACCAGGGCGTCGGTCCACCTTGTGGGACGCCTACTCAGGCTGCGCCTTCCAGTACGCGGTCGCCACTCCAGAACTTTACTGCCCCATCGGCCATCCGTTCTGCGAGTAATGTGCCCCGCCCACTGGCACTTTAGTTCGGGAATTCTTCGGACTATATCGGTTAGTTTCGTTCTCCTGCGAATCTCCTAATTTCTGATTCGATCACGCAGGGTTACTCCGAACATAGCCCTCTCCATTGCCCTTTTTATACCATGTTACATTTTTACTCATTTTCTTTCATTCGTTCATTAGTAAAAAATTTCATTAGTAAAAAACATAAATAAATACGTTTTTTTACTTTTATCCATCCAAAAATTCGTATTCAATCAAAAGAAATAAATGTCCACTACACAAAAAATATTATTATAAAAAAAACCGGCCAAAAGCATGTCGGGCCATGCTCAGTATTATAGGGTTCCTTAAGTAGGCGTAATTACAAACGAATCAAATCGAATATGAATCATGGCTGTTTTAGTTTTTGCAATAATCGGCAGCATTCGCGGTTCAGAGCGTGTTGTTAGTAGCGCCATCTAGCGATAAATTCAAGAAGCCAAATTTAAGAAGTGTGTCATGTCAAAGTTACTTTTTGTGATTTTTTGATGACAATGACCTTTGACCTTTCGTTTTAAGTATTTTTCAGTTTTCTCTCTATAACTCAAAAAATTATAATCTTATTCATATTCTTTATTGTACACACAGATATACATTTATATTACAGTAGGAAAGTTTATGTACATCGGCGAGCTTAACTCAGAACTGAGTTTTCTAACAGCAAACCTTAGAGCGATAGAGAGATGTTGAATGTAGAGGACAGAAACAAGTGTACAACAAAAAATAAACCTACTTTATTTACTTACAGTACTAGCTAATAATAATATAAATAATATATAGATACTTAAGTATATATAATAGATACATAAGAATATATAATAGATACATAAGAATATATACATTCATATATATATATATATATATATAGATATATAATACATAACATGTAATATAACTCATGTTGAGAGGAAATGCTCCTTAATTCTTCTCTTGAAGACATTCAGTGACGGGCTATCGCGCAGAGAGTGTGGGAGAGAATTCCACAGACGCACTGCACGTATGGTGAAAGAACCATCGTAACGGCTAGTTGTGTGATGGGGTTTACGGAGGAGAAGGGAAGAAGATGAGCAGCAAGGTATAATCACATTATACTCGAAATAGTTTTCATAAAGGTCTATCAATGTGGAAGATTATAAGTTTCTACGTTGCATAGTTAAGAAATGGCAGGGGGGGGACACATTGCAAGCCACTTTGGTGGGCTATATTTCGCAGATGGTACACCTGATAAAAAGTGATGTATGAAAAATTACCTTCATTTTAGTAGACCTATTCAATGATACCCCACAAGAGGGGGTGCAGTGAAAACAATATTTTTCATCCCCATTTCACATGTATGGATGCCACCCCTAAAATACGTAAAAACTATTTTTTTATTCTTTTAAAATTGAGATCTGTATGCAGACAATTTTTTAACAAAATTTCATTTACTTATGTTTATAACTGTAGAAGTTATTAAGCTGTAAAGGATTAGGACAGACGGACAGACGGACGGACATGACGACACTATAAGGGTTCCTTGTAGGACTACGGAACCCTAAAAAGGACAAAAAATTCTGGTTGTGTCAAATAAAATGAGCGTGCCCACTAAACTGCTTATTCAGCGGAACTCAATTAAACTTTGTAAAGTATTCAAAGATAAATTAATTATAACAGAGACTACTTTATGAAGAATAATTAATTTTAACATAAAGGGCGAAGAAGGTATTTATCATAAGTCTAACAAGACAAGTCTTTCTTAGTTCAACTAAAATTTGTAATGAAGTGGTTTGCTTAGTAATAAACACTCTACTTAAGAGGAATGTAATGTCCTCCCGGCCGAATTTCGGTCACGGCGGCCAATCTCAATGGAGACTAGCCATCTGCGCGGGACATATTATAGTGCACATGCACAAGTGTGTGCGCAAACACAGGTGCACTCTCTATTAAGGGGAATGTAGTAGCCAGTGGCAAGTAATTTTTTTTTTACCGATGGGGGCATCAGTAAAAAAAATATTACTTGCTGAATATATTATTTATCGAAAATCCTTTTTTTACGATTGAAGTGTACCTGTAGGTACTGTAGTTTAATCAGAAACTATGAACTCTGTAAATTATAGTTCGCTGTAGTTGTAGTACAAAATTATAGTTCGCTGTAGTTGTAGTACAAAATAAGCGAGAAACGGCCACTTTTGGCACTTTTTGTATCTACAACTACAGCGAACTATAATTTACAGAGTTGATAGTTACTAATTAAACTACAGTACCTGTACTTCAATCGTTAAAAAAGGATTTTTGATAAATGATGTGTTCAGCGAGTAATAATTTTTTTTACTGATGGGGGCGCCACTTGGCTATTACATTCCCCTTAAAGGAAATTTCCGCATTTTTGTATGGAAGTTGGTTTTCTATTCCGAGATAATTCTAACCAGGACCAAACTACACTAATGTAAAAGTGGGAAAAATAAGAATCTTGGAACAACTGAAAAATTTATTTCAGACCCCTCCATTTTAAAGGAAAGCAAGAAGTTATGTAATGATCGTAGATATATTTTATTGGCGGATGGCAACACAAAAAACTACACAAACATTGTATTATCTGTCAGATTCAGTTGTCAAGTGTCAATATCTGCTGTCATTTGCAAGGTTGTCTGTCAATTTTGATACATGACAGCCAGATTACACAATGACAACTGTCAATTCTGAATTTTTTTCTTATTGTTTCGGTGCATTCGTTTTAAAATTCTTCTGATTCAAAAAGGTGTGTTCATTTTAGGCGTAAATTCTTACTAAAATTAAAAATGTTTTCTCAAAATTGGAGGTCTTTAAAAACCTATGGTTTGTGGTTTGTTTGGTTTGGTTTAATAATGCTAGTTTTGAAGACCTCTGTCCAAATATATTTAACTCAAGCGGGTTAGAATTTTTGTTAATTAAAAAACCGTTTCTGGTCATCTCTTTTTTTGCCAACCAGACTGGTAATTAGTTATCATGTTTAGAATAATAAGGCTTAGAACCGCAGTAGTCGCACGCGAAGTGAAGCAAATACAAGCTAGCCTAAAAAGGCTACGTTCAGTACAGCTTACACTTAGGTCATTAATGTCACCAATAAACGGCAATCTGAAACATCTACTGACAGGAGATAAGATTTAAGGCAAACGTTCAAAATACTGGGTGTCAGGTAAACGCTCCCGAAACTGAAAAGCTACTATTATACTGCCTAAACACAATCGAATACCAATAACCATTAGCCTTATACTCATTGTTTTAGTGATTTGGTATTTCGCAAACCAGCAATGTAAAGCGTACAAAACTCGGGATCAATGCCGCGCGAATCTAACCTACCTACGCTCGCTACGACACGGACTGCGTATGCGAGCGGATGTCGTACACCCCTAGCGCCAGCTGATATTTTATTTGAATTACATTGCGAACTTAAAAAAATTAAGAAATAAAATAAGGTGTTTTTGCAAAAAAGTTTTATTTAACTGCCCTAGCTGGTTATGTATGTAAAATCATAAAAAAAATATGAAAAAAACTAAAAAAATAATTGCATATTTTTTGTGGTTTCGTATCAGTAATCACCAGCACTATCACCTATTTTCGTTTTCGGAAGCGTTTCCCTAACACCCAGTATAGTTCCAAACTTATCTCAATAATTTGGAACTATATTCTGAACGATTTTTAATTAAATAGAAAATTGGCCTTCTGATTGCAGCTCGCGAACACTGTTGGCAGAATAGTAGTCTAAGGCCCGTATTACAGAACGTTCCTCAAGCTTTGGTCACTTTTTAAAACTAGTTTTGAGTTGGGATTTTATTTTAAAACATTTCTCAAGCAACGTTTCATTGATCACAGTTCTGCTGAGTTTAGCTTTATTCTACTCTGTCACCTGCGTTTGAGCAGATATTTGATCTGTAAGAAAGAAAGAAAAACTGTAATCACACAAGTGTGCTCGAGACCACGGTTGAGTAGTGATTTCTTTCCTATTTCAGGTTATATTAGTGTGTTATGTTGTTGCATTGAAGTTTATAATTACCGTATTGGAATAAGACCGATGCTCAAGTAACGATTCTATCCTTAAGTAGTGATCAGTTGGTTGAATATCAAAGTGTACTTGAGGAAAGTCCTGTAACACGGGCCTTGGTCAGTTAGTCTGAGTCCGTATCACAAAATAAAACCAAGATCAACTTTACCTCTAAACCATTTCCTTATCTCCATTCAGTTTCAACTAAAAAGCTCTTCCACGGACTGCAACGTACTTATAACTTCAAAAACGAGGACGTCCAAACAGGTTAATTCAAAACTTTTGGTCCTGAATAAACTTGCTGGAACTTTCCATGTTAGACTATTGAGGAGAGACTTTTTCTAACGTAAAAAGTTTAAAACCTACACCTTAAACTGGAGACTTCGTGAAATGCTTGCAGCAGCTTTTATTATATGTTTATTTTGTTATTTAAGTGAGACGGATGGAAGTCTTTTTGGGGATCAAGGATTTTAACTAAACAAAAATAACATTGTATATAAACGTCCTCACGAATACTCAAGATATGCGACAAATCAGGGGCAATCGGCAATGGGCAACACTGGTTCAACTTATTTACTCTTCGATCAAATATACTATAGATGCACGATCGCCGCTCGAAAAAGGCAGCATCAATACTGTGCAATATTCAATCGCATGCACAGTTTCACTCTCAGTAGCTTCACGACCGCGCTAGCAGTGAGACGTTTCACGGTGTAGAAAAAATATGTAACTACTATAACTATAATTCAAATGGGCAAGCAAAGGATGGAGTGTCGTGCATGTCTTTTTTATATTTTTATATCAAATCAAATTATTTAACACAACATCACGCCTGTTTATCCCCGAAGGGGTAGGCAGAGGTGTATAGTACACCCACATCATCATCATCATCAAATTATGTAATTGTTAGAATATGGTCCATGATATAATGTCATAATATGTCGTTAATCATTTCAGCCGAAAGACGTCCTCTGCTGGACATAGGCCTCCCCCAAGCATATGTTGGGGGCATATGCCATAATCGCCACGCTTAGGAGGCGGGTTGGCGATCGCAATTAGTTGGTTAAATACTAAGAGAACGCTGCTGCCCATCCTCTGATGAATCCCTTAGTCGCCTTTTACGACACCCATGAGAAGATACAATTCTTTACGTCCGCCACCACACGGAATAATCTCGCAATAATATGTCGTTGTCGTAAACATGATTATTACTAGTACATTTTATTGCGCAGACGTTTTTTGGGTTTGATTTTGTACAAGAACGTGCATCTATAGTATATTTTATCAACATATTTACTGCACAAAGACCAAAAACACCGAACATAAATCCTTCATTACAAGTTATAATATACACAAAACCTCTTTAAACTACCAAATAACCAAACAAAATATGATTCAGTAGGTAACTAAAGCTACACAACTTTTAAATAAACGGTTATATACTGAAGTAACTATTATAGTTGAAACACTCATGTTCACTGTTAATTTAAACTTAGTTCTAGCCGTATTGAAGTTAGAAACAATTTAGACTCACTCAACTTATTCCTGTGTCGTGTAACTTGAGTTATCTTCAGGGTATTTCAGTGTGAGGTAGGTAGAAATCTAAGTTATGTGAACAATTTGGTTTGAGCCTTAGAGCAATTTCGTTCAACTTTTTGTTACAACTTAGAGCAATAGATAGAGATAGAATGATTGTAATCACAATTTTACTTGCGATTTATGCGTGGCAACTTTCGAACAAACTACGCCTTACTTACTTAATCTTCTTCTTCTTCTTAATGACGTCATTAACTTTTAAGAATTAACTTTAATCAAATGTACTTTACAGTTTCTGTTTCTGCAGTTAGAAACAGCATAATAAGGCATTTCTGCGGGTTTTTGTTACAGTATTTACAGAAACAAGTCATAAGGCGTACTGAGCAAGGCTTTGAAATGCACTGCACTATGGTGCAGAGTGTTGGCAGCGCGCCCTGCCCACTTTTCCATTCTATTTCTGTGGCTTAAAGATTCTCACTGAGGGATTTTGTTAGGAATATAAAATGCAGTGTCTATAGCATAATCTAGCATCAAAACGCGTTTGTCGCCTGAACCTTGCTATCCTTAATCTATTGTTATAACATCACCTAAATTTAATAATAGTAATAATTGATGACGAGAATCTCGTGAAGACCGGATAAGATAGAGAAATCTGATATCTTGACTTGGCACACGAGGTTGTCGACATGTGGGATGTGGACTCAGCAGTCATTGTACCGATAGTCATCACGGCCAATGGCTTAATAGCCAAGAGCCTCGACCAACACCTAAGTTGGGCGGCTGAATCAAGGGTTAGATGCAGAAGGTAGTAGTACTCCTTGAAACGGCACGCATTGTGAGGAGGTTCCTTTCTCTGGAGCCCTGACCCCCGGTAGCTTGGACCCTGTTCCCGATGCCAGTGGGCTACTATTTTTTATACTGTTAAATGTTTTTTCATAAATTTAATATTTAATAAAACCGGCCAAGAGCATGTCGGGCCATGCTCAGTATTATAGGGTTCCTTAAGTAGGTGTCAACAAACAAATCAAATCGAATATTAATCATGGCTATTTTAGTTTTTGCAATAGACGACAGCATTGGTGACTCAGAGAGTATTGTTAGTAGCCACTAGATGGCGCTGTATAGTGCCAAATTTAAGAAGTGTGTCAAGTCATCCTAACACAAAGTTACTTTTTGTGATTGTTATAAATATAAAGTAGCTAAAAGAGCATTATTTGCTAGGATCATTTTTCTCTAAGGTCATTGACCTTTGAACTAGGACGTTTTAAGTATTATTCAGTTTTCTCACTATAACTCAAAAATGTATAATCACATTATACTTGAAATAATTTTAAAAGAGAGTTTTTATAAAGGTCTATCAATGTGGAAGACTATAAGTTTCTACGTTGCATAGTTTATGTATTTCGCAGATGGTATACCTGATAAAAAAGTTATGTATGAAACATTACCTTCATTTTAGTAGACCTATTCAATGATACCCCACACGAGGGGGTGTAGCGAAAAAAAAATGTTCATCCCCATTTCACATGTATAGGGGCCACCCCTAAAATATGTTATCAAGATTTTTTTATTCTTATAAAATTGAGAAAAAATTAATTAATAAATTAATTAATTTTATTAATTTCTTATATCTAAACCATTTTTTTACAAAATTTCATTTACTTATGTCTATAACTGTAGAAGTTATTAAGCTGTAAAGGATTAGGACAGACGGACAGACGGACAGACATGACGAACTATAAGGGTTCCTTGTAAGACTACGGAACCCTAAAAAAGGTACTTTGCATGTCGTAGCTGCGGCAAAGAAGTTGACACTCAGCATGCTGGACTACCCACAGTTGCTGGTTTTGCACTTTATTATGTACTCAAAATAACTAAGTAGACAAACATTTCACATGGAACAAACACTCAGATCCTACAGATGTCATATCTATTTAAATAATAAATAATAATATTTCTATTTTATTTAAATATCTAAAAAAATACACAAAAAGACAAAAAGAGGAGAGTAAGCTCTTGGTAACAGAGAGGAGGATCTTACGTAAGATCTTGGGCCCTGTGCAGAGAGCGGATGGTACCTGGCGGATCAGGAAGAACGCTGAGATAGAAGAGCTCGTGGCTGAACCAAATGTGATAGGAGAGGCAAAAGCTCACAGACTCCGTTGGCTTGGTCACGTGGAGAGAATGGGAGAAGATCGAGATGCGAAGAGAGCCTATCTGGGCCGACCAAAAGGGCGACGCCCGGTCGGTCGCCCTAGATATCTCTGGAGCGATGCGGTGGAAGGCGATCTTCTGGAGATCAGAGCCAGTGATTGGCGAAATACTGCCAAAGATCGCGGCAAGTGGCGTTCTCTCGTTTCGGAGGCCAAGACACATTTTGGGTCGCTGTGCCAGCGGAGTAAGTAAGTAAGTATGTAAAAAAATATGTACTATCCAACTTGAAACACACACCACATAACAAACAAAACCATAAAAATTCTTCTTTAAACAGAACAGAACATTAACATCTAAAATACAGCTTGAAAACAAGGCAGCAAAATTCTTAAAAATACCTGGCTCAGCCAAGAACGTCTAGCAGAGAAATATAAACAAAATGTTCTACAATAAGTACGTACACTGAAACTACTTTTAAAGTCATATGCAGTCTCGAAGACGTTCGGTCGAGAGAACAAGACGGTTCGAATAAAAACTTTCGTGCGAAAGCAAGTACGGAATTTTTGATAGTACTGGCTTCTTGTTTTTGAATACTGATATAAAAGTTACGGCATTTGGGGCAGTGGCTGGGGCAATGACTGCTGCTGTAAGGGTTCAATTCCCGCACGGAACAAACAGAAGACGTACAATTATTAGTTGAGGTCCTTTAAAGGGGTAAATAATTATCATCAACTCGGCGTATCGCAGTCAGTCGCAGCAACTTCATGTTTTTCTTATATCTTTAGTATTTTTATTAATGTTATTGTTGTGCGGTCCGGTCACTGTTCTGTGCCAAATAAAAGTTTTTCTTTCTTTCTTTCAGTCCACTGCTGGACAAATCCGAGCAACCATCTTCAGGTCGTCGGTCCAACGCTGCGTTTACCGATTTGCGGTCTCCACTCAAGGACTCGTCTCCTCCAGCAACAGTCGGTATATAAGTAAAAGTAAAGTAATAGTTGAATAAACACCTAACTACGAACGAAAACGGTCCTTAACAACCGAATCGGTCAGGCACAGAGCGCGAGCACGTCTCGGGACCGATAGAGGCGGCAATTATATTCTCCAATACCTAATGAGCTCACGCGGCCTTGCGATAAAGTGTTCTTAACTATTCTGTTGACACTATAGATTTAAAAACATCTACAAAACACACAGCCTGTTTTATCCCCCTACAAAGGCCAGCTTATCAATATTTTAGTCAAGCTTATGTGAAAACGTTGCGTCCGCCCTTCGGATTGCAAATTTTATGTCTCTACGAGATTGCTTGAATACTACGTATATTTACGTGAGCAACCGAGATAGATGTATGTAGCAGAAAGAGATAGATGTACGTATGCGGTAGAATTGTTTCCGCGGAATCTGTAGTGTTAAGCTGGTTTAGATTTGCGGTAACCATGGCAACGGAATAACTGAGGAAGGGAGATCCTTTCTGAAAGACTCTCAGAGTAAAAATGGAATTCAGACGAAAGATTGCTGTTTGTCGTTTGATTTTCTTTATTACCAATGGGTACAGAGAAAGTAAGGAATTAAGAAAACGGGTGGGCAGCATTTTCAACATGCGACATTTAGCGGTAGATGTTCACAGTTTATGATAAACTAGTACTTGACCGCGGCTTCGCCCTCGTGTTGTTAGGTTTATCTACAGACATAGTGAAAAATATGACAGAGAAGTTAAGTAGCAACAGACTATCATGGTATGGACATGTGATGAGGAGGAATGAGGAGCATGTTACGAGGAAAGTTTTAAGTATGAATGTTGATGGCTATAAGAAAAGAGGGAGACCGAAGAAAATATGGATGGATTGTGTGAAAGATGATATGAATAGAAAGAAAGTGAACACGGAGATGACGGCAGATAGAGATGTATGGAAGAAAAAAACATACTGCGCCGACCCCAAATAAATTGGGATAAGGGCAGGAGGATGATGATAGTGAAAAATATAGACGTAGTGATACAGTGAACAAACCACAGCATGCACCTGAAGGATCTTTGTTTTGCGATGCTTACTGGACTATGGCTGTAGCTGGGGGGGATTGGATGCGGAAGGCAGAGGACCGAGTGTTGTGGCGCAACTTGGGAGAGGCCTAAGTCCAGCAGTGGACTGCGATAGGCTGAGTTGACTGGACGATGCCGCAACATGTGAACTGAGAGTGTGAACACGGTTTGAGGTGCATGTGTGTGCTTGAGCGCTGGTTTGTTCACCGCGGAGCACAGTTTTGTTGGCTTCACTATGATTGTTCGCAGCATTTCGTCTATATTTTTACTGTCTGTGGGTTAATCAAATAAAAACCTTATCGCGCATCCCTTGAAACTGTTAGCTGAAAAGATATCTTCTGATATTTTCTGCAGAAGTATAGTGTTTGTTTGTTTGTTCTTCAATCACGCTGAAACGGCTGACGGACTTTTTATCCCGGGATCAAAAGATGCCGTTAATCCGGGTTTTGATATATCTGTGTGTCAAATTTCATCCAAATCCATTCAGCCGTTTCAGCGTGATTGAAGAACAAACAAACACTATACTTCTGCATTTATAATGTAAGTAGGATGACACGTTTCACATTTTTTGCATTTTCATGATCAACAGTTACTAGACATCCATAGGTTATGTCATGACAAATTGTCTTGAAGTATTCACTTGGATGTATAAAATTAACAGATTAAATTAGCTCAGTTCAGACTTTTTGTATCATAAAATCTGCGATAAATGTAAAAATACGAAACCAATCTGCTTTTTCAAATCAAAATGAAATTTGACACGGAATATTTAAAGAGCCACAATATTCAAGCAGACAAAATTCAGGCAGAAAGTTAATAAAATATTTACAAAAATATATAAATAAGTTGAGGTCGAATGCAATAAAAATGAACGGTGACGCGTTGACAGGGTTGGATGTCGTTTTAATATTACACGGTATGTTTATTGGCATAGCGCGACGAGGGTTAAGTTGACGGTTTTACGGAATTTAACATAAGTTTTACTAAGTATACGGGTGCCGGTAAAATTACAATCACATGACCAATGATATTTAATAATATAGATATGCCATACCGTTCCAAAACAAAAGAAAAAAATGTTCCGTACGAAGCGACAGCACAATACACTTAAACTAGTACAAAATAAGTAAGTTTGTTACTTTTATTTATTTATTTAACAGCTACCTACTGTACTTACAGTTGCCCAACACGTACAGTAGGCAAAGTTATAATTTAGGTACATATATAATTCTTATAAGTCTTCTTGTGATTTTTTGTGTAATAGCGGCTGTTAGACATACTATCATTGTGAATGTGTGCGTACCCGCCCGTACTTTCAAGCGATCCGACTTACTATTGGCTGCTTCACTTATTGTTTTGCGAGATTCCGTCCACCTTTTTTTATTCGTCCATGATTAGTAGGATATTTTTTTATTACTCCTTACCATATTCTAGATACAACTTCGTACTACTCAAGCCATTAATTACAAAAACTATATAAAAAATTGAAACTATGTCCTTCGAGGCTAACAATGGTTCTGCAAGGCCATTCTATGCTGAACTCCATGCCAAGAACCACAATAAAAACTATCAAGTTATTTGCCAAAAAGCATTACAGAAACATGTTTCTTTTAAAACATAAACCGCGAGGGAATGACTTATTTTAATCTCTTTGCTAGTGTTGTACCGTTTCATAGTCTTTAAAATGAGTGTCCATGTTTAGTTAAAACTTTTTTGTTTTTTTTTTGTTTTATTAGTAGTTCTTATTGGTATACATTGAATTTTGGAAATAAAGCTGGAAAGAAAAATCCAAAACGATTACAAAAAATTAATAAAAGTCTTCAAAAGAATCGTTAGCTCGATTAGGAAGCTAAAACTGTTTTTTGTACGGGTTCCGTACCCAAAGGGTGCCAAACGGGACCGACTTACTCTCGCTACGCTGTCCAACACACACGAACACTACACACGCACACACACCCCATATACGTAAACCTTCTCTTTACCATATACAGACAATACTTTTTTTGCCCAATTTGTTTTTTTTTTACCTTGATTTTATCATTGCATGATTTTCTTTTTCTTTTGTTGTTATTTTTAAGGGAAACACACTGGCTCCTGTAATACAGTAATTATACTAGCGCAGGAGTCAGGGAATTCTATAAAATGTACAAAGTAATATGTCAATAAAGAGCCTCCACGAGTGACGATATTTAATTGATCGTCCGGCGCACCCTGGGCAGTCAGCCCCGCTACCAACTTGCTGACTGGCTAATCTTTTCCCCACGACATGAGCTATTATCATTATGTAGCTCGTGTCGACACGAAGAAGAAGAATAAAGATTATGAATTATTATGAATTAAACTATTACACATAAAAGCAAACAATAAACAAACAACAAAACATGAAACATGAAAGCAGAATAAATGCAGTAGAAATGAGAGCTTTGAGAAGTATGTGTGGTGTAACTTTGAGAGATAAAGTAAGGAATAACACGATAAGGGAGCGTTGTGGAGTGAAAGAAGATGTAGTGACAAAGATTGAGAAAGGTATGTTAAGATGGTTTGGACATATAGAGAGGATGGACGAGAGGAGATTGACGAAACAAGTATACGAAGCGAGTGTGGATGGAAGAGTTGGAAGGGGACGACCTCGGCGAACGTATCGCGATCAAATCGCGGATGTTCTCAAAAAATGCCAGGTTAAGAGTTCTCTAAACCGACGAGCATGCATGACGAGGTTAATGGACGTAGATGAAGCGAAAGAGGTGTGTCAGGATCGTAGCAGGTGGAAATCCATAATCTCTGCCTACCCCAATGGGAAACAGGCGTGATAATATGTATGTATGTATGAATTACACACACTAACTCAATTCAGCTAAAATTCAATAAATTCTACCATTGATAATAATTATTCATTTTACAACCCTTATCAGAATCACGTTCTTTCTTAACGCTATCGCCAAAGAGGACAAGCTATAATATAAAATTCTTATCTTCTGTCTCTTTAACGATCAATTAACAATGTTATAACCCTGCGAATGACGGCGAGGGGTCTAAATGACAACGAGGGGTCTGAATGACTCCGAATTCGAAGCATTAGGTGTAATTTCGTAGTAGTACGTGTTACGTACTTTTTTGGCGTACGTGCGGATTGGTAGTGTAAACTAGATTTTACTGGGGGCTCGCTTGTTTAAATACGGGAGACTTTTCTGTTGCGAATTTTTTACCTAGAAAGATGTTGTTTTTAGAAGACAGTGATGAAAGGCACTACACAAGCATTTCAGCATATTTTTTTGGTTGTTTATTCAAAGCCCGCTTGAGGCGTTTCACGTTGGACAGTCATCTTTATCATGTTTTAGCACTTAAAGATTTTAGGTGAAATTGAAAAATATATTCTTCAGAATAACATTAAGACGCTGACAACACCTAAAACATCAGACATCTGCGGTCACTGTCGTTTTGTACAGAACAGAAAGAGAGGTAACGAGCGGAGGGACGTCGGGTGCGTCGCTCAACTTGAATGAAAATTAACAATATATTTTTTTAATAAAAAACTAAAAGCTTATTTGAAAAACAGAAACAACAAATGTTTAGATTATTGTTTTTCTCAAATGTTTTCTTAATTTTATTTATAATATTTAGTAAATAATAGAGATTGTTTGCTTTAAAGCTATTTTAAGAGGTTAGTTTACAATTCTTTTCTATCGAGAAAACTTCAAGAAAACGTGTTTTGGGCACAATACAGTTTCAGAAAATACGATCAAGATTAACATATATTTTTTTCACTGCCACAAACTGAATAAATACAGCTAAAAATGTTTTTAAAAGAAGCCTATTTGGGGTGTTTGGCTGTTGTCAGCGTCTTAACAGCATTTGAAGCACATTAGCGAGCATGTGAGAACGCGATAATATCGAACAATATTAGCGCACGGAATTTTCTTAAAACATGTTTCAAGAAACACATATTTTTGAAAAAACCTTACAGGTATGTGTACATTTTTTTTGTTGTTTAAAATCTCCACTACATGCGCAAGGTTTCTTATTTGATGTTTTCTCTACTTTTACAATTTATTAAATTAAATTAATTAAAAATCTTTTATTTCAGACTGTAAGTCCATTTGGTTAGTATACAAACAACTTAGAAACTTTTTTTTTTATGAGTACATTAAGAACGACCAAAGTTCGTAAAAAATTGTGCGAAAAAGCTGATTTTTGAAGGCTTGTACAGAAATTGAATCCAAAAAAAAACTAGTTATGTTTCAATAAAATTCTAGATATAGGGCACAAGATACCTTTTTGATTAAAACATACAGGATTATTTTTTTACAATGCCATAATCACGTACGAGCGTTTATATGGAAAGAATGACGAGTTGGCCGGTCTTAATATATAATAGTCCCCAAAAAATTTACTACAAAAACACTTAAGACAAAAGGGGCCTTTCTCCCACACGTATACATTTAAAACTGATCCCAATAAACGCTGAAATTACGTATAATTTTCACCTTTTTCACTAAAGGATGCCAATAAAATGTTACTTTACATAATTATATTTTTGGGACCCGTCATGCATGTAGGGTCTAAGAAATATCGCAGGTCCAACGATTGGTTATTGGGCATAGAACCGGCGAATTTGAATAAAAGGACGCCATAAAATAGTCGTGGGCTATTATTGTGACTGGGGGTCTTAGGGTGGCGGGGGTACCTATCGATAGTTGAAATAATATTATTGAGCATTTTAAGGGTTAAGTTAAAAGATATATTTATTTAATGCGTCTTTTGTGGAGATTCAATAAATAATATTTACTAAAATAAATTTTTATTGACGTCTGTGGTCTAGTGGTTTGAGGGTCAGACTGCTGATCACGTGGTCGTGGGTTCGATTCCCGCAGGACACAAACATTTGTGTGATGAACATTAGTGTTTGTGTTGGTCTGGGTGTTTCTTTTAAGTATGTATTTACAAAAAAACCGGCCAAGTGTGAGTCGGACTCACGCAGTAAGGGTTCCGTACCACCCATCGACCTGATACCCCATAGAAACTGATTTAATTTACGAGAGTTTTTCAAAAGACATCAACGACGTATAGTTGCCGGCACGAGTCGTGAGCACAGATTCCACTGCGTAAGTGGTCGAATCTCTGTTCACAGTACAACAAATCAGAAACAGCAACTTGCATTGGCTTAATTACATGATAATGCATAATTGAATATATGTAGAAAACGGAATACTAGAATACAGTGACGACAGAGTCTACTACGCTGGTACAATTTGTGCTCACGTCTCGTGTCGGGAACTATACGCGAAATGTGTATTTTTTCATCTCTTTCTTCCGTAGGTACCACCGTCACATATGTCTATGTTTCTCCTGTTTTTAGTATTTGTTGCTAAACTAGATAGTATGCACTATAATCAAACCAAGTTTGACGCTGGTATGTATTACCGTTTTGAAGATAGAACAGGAACAAAAACGTTGAAAAAAATTCAGTTCAGTCGTGTAAAAATACGTATAAATCTCATTATTCATTATTTATTATTCATGTAACCGTGAAGTAATTAAAATGTGTTATTGTAACCAGGGAAGGAACGGACTCCTGAGATACAGGCTAACACCCTAGTTCAGGAGGCAGAGTTTCACTGTAATAGTGTCACTTACTGAGTTTTTAATAAATAAATAACATGGTGGTGAAAATCTGATGAAGATCTACGGAGAAAAAAAGAAGGGAACTCTTTAATGGATGACAGCAAATCATCGGGGATTGCAGCCATAGTTTGTCTTTCTATTGTTAATGCCACTAAAAATTTAAAAATTGTTATATTGTTAATTGTTAAAATAAACTTTAAAAAAGTAACGTCCACATCAGAGGAAGCTACAAAGTTGCACCCATTACTGAGAAGGTCAAAGAGCGACGCCTTCGATGGTATGGACATGTGTTCCGCCGCCCAGAAGACCACATGGTACGAGCAGCCCTTGACCTGCAAACGACGACGCGACGCCGTGGAAGACCCCCCGCCACCTGGCTGTCGTCAGTCCAGAGGGACTTGAAGGAGAGCGAGATCGAAGCCGCGACTGCGCGGGATAGAAATAAATGGAGAAGGCAGACAAGGAGAGCCGACCCCAGATAATGGGATAAGGCTGAGGAAAAGAAGAAGAAGAAGAAACTTTAAAAAAGTAATAACCGTCTTCAAAAAGAATACGGTGCCAATTTTTTCTTAAATTAATCCGAATCAAAGGCACCTAATTCCTAAACTGTTTCACAAAAATTATTTTATTCTTTTTGAAGTCGGTTTTTACTTTTTTTAAATTTTTACTCTTTCGCGAATTTCACTCATATTGAACTATATTTACGGGAATTTTCGCGCGCAATTAAATTAAAACAAAACAAAGGTCGTGAAGTTAGTCAAATATTTTCATTTGTTTTGGTTTAATTGTGCGCGAAAGGTCCCGTAAATATAGTACAATATCTTATTTTAATGTTAAAATCCTTGCCCAGTTTTGTCCTCATTCACCCCTGCATCCCTTTTCACCTCATTTTACCCGGTATGTACTTATAATATACGCTCAAAGCTGCAAAACAGCAAGAAAAACACCTAGATTTCCGCAAAATTTACGTAACATTTTAACCTGAATCCATTATCATTCTTTCTCACATAAAAAAACAATACACAACAATCAACCCTAAAAAAGCATCGACATCTAACCCTTCCCTAACCCCCTATCATCGTAACCTTCCATAAAGCGGGCGGGGTATATCTGACCCTGCCCGGGTTAAACCGTTCCTACATGATGTATCTTTAAGAGAAATTTTTGCGATCCTTACTTACAAGAGTTTGCGCTTACCCTCATATTGGCTTTTGAGTTATACGGGGGGATTTTTTGCGGATTTTGTCTTTTGCTTTTTCCGGAGATTGTGGGGGAATAGCATGAATGATAATTAAAGGTATCATAACAGATTACTTTTTATGTTTTCTGGGAAGAGAAAATTGGATATAGGATCAATTTTGGGGGACTATTATCGTAATTTTTGTTGTTACCAAAGAATGATACATAATAATAATGGTCCCTGTACTCTAAACCTGTGGGCCACTATTTGTTATATTTTTAAATGGTTTTTTTTTGTTTTGTAGAAATATTTAAAAATATAATTTATAAAGATTTTTTTTTAGAAGTAGTTGAGCTCCTTTGTGAAAGAGCTCGTCCGGGGAAGTACTACCACCGTACCTACTGCTCCGCCAAATAGTGATGCTTGCATTGTTGTGTTTCGGTCTGAAGGGTACGGGTGCCGGTGAAATTACAATCACATGAGACTTTCCATCTTCATGTCTCAGTTTGGCGAACCGACTTGCGGTACCATTAAGGCAACAGCCTGGGTGATATTGCAGTTGTTATGGGCAAAGGTAACCTCTTAACATCAGTTGGGCCTTTAGTTCGTTTCGCCATCCGAAACTATAAAAAAAAAAAAAGTTAATTTAGTGAAATAAAGGAAAATTAAATAATAATAATAATAAAGCTTTATTTATTTCCATGCAAATTACAATCCAATAGGTTACAATATACAGAGATTTAAACATAAAATATTAATATGTAGTTTGTACGAACCCATTCGGGTAAAAGCCTCCTCCAAGGTATGCCAGTAATATTTTTGCTGGCTGTGTTTAGCCAGGTTACCCGCCCTCTCCACTATCTCATCTACCCATCTAGCGCCAGGCCTGCCTCTGCTTTTCGTGCATCGTGGTCCAGACCATTTTATTATACTCCCCGTCCATCTATAATCTTTAAGCCTGGCCAGAATGATACAAACATACATACATTATCACGTAGTTTCCCATTGGTATCCCAGACTATGTATTAAAGAAATAAAATAATGAAAGCATTGGTCCAAAGAATAATCGACTCTTTTCACGAGACAAAGTTATGTCGACAACGCGGGAGATCAGATTCTCTTCCCCCAAGGTTATATTCGACTCCATGATAAACTTTTAACTTGGGGAGGTACTGTAATACTGCAAGAGGCGGCATAATAGATCTTATCAGTTCGCAGTCGCTTGGGGGTGTTCAAGACCCCTACCTCTTTCTGCAAAATAATATGTCTAGATTGGCAGACTGCAGCTGACTGCCTGGTTGGTCTAATGGTTGCAAGCGCGACTGCTGAGTGAGGGGTCCTGGGTTCGATTCCCGGCTCGGGCAAAGTGTTATTGGGTTTTTTCATTAGGAAATTCTCAGTAGCAGCCCGGAGTCTGGATTTGTGCCCGGTCAATGGCAATAGGCTCGCCCCCTATTACATGGGACATAACATAACTGGCGAAATGTGGGTGTACTATTACACCTCTGCCTACCCCTTCGGGGAAATACAGGCGTGATGTTATGTTATTATATTATGTTAGAATGGCTGCAGCGTTAGCGCAATATCTTCTCGTCCAAAATACCGCAGTGTCTCAAGACGAAAGTCTTTGACCAGTGTGTGTTACCAGTAATTACTTACGGCACTGAAACGTGGTCGCTCACAATGGGCCTGATAAGAAGGCTCAAAGTCACTCAAAGGTCAATGGAGAGGGCTATGCTCGGAGTGTCCCTGCGTGATCGAATCAGAAATGAGGAGATTCGCAGGAGAACGAAAGTGACCGACATAGCCCGAAGAATTGCCAAGCTTAAGTGATAGTGGGCGGGGCACATTGCTCGCAGAAATGATGGCCGATGGGGCAGTAAAGTTCTGGAGTGGCGACCGCGTACTGGAAGGCGCAGCGTGGGTAGGCCCCCCACAAGGTGGACCGACGACCTGGTGAAGGTCGCGGGAATCCGCTGGATGCGGAAGGCGCAGGACCGGTCGTTGTTGCGATACTTGGAGGAGGCCTATGTCCAGCAGTGGAAGTCTTTCGGCTGAAATGATGATGATGATGATGGCAGCAGCGTTTTCCTGTTTGCTAACATATTTTACCACCGCACCGGTTGTCCAAGGGTGATAATTATGACTATTCCGGTATGACTATTCATTATACTACGTACAATTAATTTTGTCAACTAGCAGAGGTTTGAGAAAGCGGGGTACTGCAATCCCATTGGCCCTACCAAGGCGGCTATTGGCTCTTCACTAATGCAGAAGTATTTACAGCTCACAGAAGTGGCGAAATTGATTCTAAATTTTCGAGTGGCAAATAGTGGCGACCTGTATTAGATCTATTAATCAGATATGTTGACAGAAATCGATCGCCTGTTACGAAGCCCTTATAGTCGTGCATGGTCAATGCAAAAAATCTATTCATAAGTAAAAAATATAGACGAAGTGCTGCGAATAATCTAGTGAAGCCAAAAAAACTATGCTCCTTCGTGTACAACCAGCGCTCACGCACACACATGTAACTCTAACCGTGCTCATCCCTCTAAGTACGCATGTCGCGGCATCTTCCAGTAAGCCAATATCCTTCAGGTGCATGGTGTGTGCGTCAGCGCTGGTTGTACAAGAAGGAGCATAGTTTTTTTTAGCTTCACTATGATTGTTTGCAGCACTACGTCTAATGATAAAAGTTTACCCCTTATTACAAAAGTTTAGACCAGTTTTAGACCCTTCTGTAAACTGGGTCTAAATGTCAAACCCCATATATTATACACGCTGTAATTTGAATCGCTTATTTCCCGAAAAGGGGTCATTGTACTCATCATTATGAACAAAATTTACTATTTATTTATTTATTTATAATTAGGAAAACCAACAGCTATATAAAAATTAATAAACAGCCAGCATAGGTTACATTAAGCCAATTACAGGTTTCGGATAGTAATAGGATAAATTAACACTGATTTTAACGATCACTAGCAAGCACAAAAACTACAATTGATTAGAGTTGAAAAATATTACATAAAATACTTGAATATGGGACCAACTCTGCAATCGCGAAAAAAAAAACAGGTGGTCCCTACATTTTATTGATTTAAGTGAACACAAATGTAGGGACCAACTGATTTTTTTTTCGCGATTTCAGCGTTGGTCCCATAGTAAAAGTTGTTCATAATGATGAGTACAATGACCCCTTTTCAGGATTTAAGCGACTCAAATTTCAGCATGTACAGGGTTTTTAGTCCAGCTTAGGCTAAACCTATTGCTAAACCCGGTTTAGTAATTTGATGGTTACAGTTTGACATCCCTGTCAAAAATGAAATCACCATCCCAAAATCAGTCTAGCCGTCCACAATAAACGTTACAATTCACATACACCTGAAAATATTTCACACGTATTACGAACCTGTACCCTTGGGGTGGAAACCAATAAACTAAGCAGGGTGAACATAATAAAAAATTCACATCAAATTGAATGTCAACCCTTGAAGGGGATGTTATTAGGAAATTTACGACCGGCAAGCCGAGTACCATATTATGTTTTATAACCACCCTGTGTCATTGTGGGTACGTTTATATGGTAGCAGTAAAATATATTATGCACGCAGTTTAGGGTTAAAAAGATTGAAACGTCACTTTTTGCTGTAATTGTTCGTAATAAGGGTTTGAAATGGGTAATGTTACATGCTCAAGAATTTAAGGTAAAAGGAAGTACAATAAAAATATATTTAAGTAGGTAGCGAGTTTTTTTTTTACAACTATTAGAACCCTCAGAACAGTTTTTTTCTGTTACAAAGAGAAACTGATTTTTAACCGACTTCAAAATTATTAGTGTATCTATAGTATTTTTTTAAAATTATCTTCGTACATACAGGCACCGATTTGGATGATATTTTTAGGGTTCCGTAGCCAAAGGGTGCCAAACGGGACCGTATAACTCTCGCTACGCTCCGTTTAACCGTCTGTCTGTCACAGGGCTGTATCTCTTGAACGGTAATAGATAGCCGGTCGAAATTATCAATATCAATCACGAATATCACGACAAATACTAAAAATAAAAAAGCCTAAAACCAAAAAGGCATGCAAGAAACAGTATAGAAGTCAATTTATCCTTAAGATTTACTTTAAAAGATTAACAAAGATTATTTTACGTAGGCCTTAATTACTTTTAGATTAGTTTTAGATTTTAACAGTTCTGTTAGTCCAAACTTAATATTTTAGAACAATCAAAGTTTGGAATCTCAAAAAATCTTGATCGCCGCGTTTTAGCTGACGAAATAGATTAAGAATAAGAAAAAGAATATTTATTTGCTAGAAATGAGTTACATAAAGTTGTTATCATAAAATAAAAATCCGTCATTTCGCCTAGTTGTCATGCAAAATTTTAAGTAAGCTATCAGTAGTGTCTAAACAACATCATCATCATCATCATTTCAGCCGAAAGACGTCCACTGCTGGACAAAGGCCTCCCCTAAACATAACGCAACATAACTAGCTTATCTTTTACATGTAGGGTAGATAAAAATTAAATTAAAATTAAATTAGATTTAAATTTCTAGATATACCATTGAAATTGTTTTCTCAAGTAGAAATTGTTCATTACTACTACATTATTTTTGAGAATTTGTGATACTGATCAAAGGGAATTACAATCACATGAGACTTTCCATCTTCATGTCTCAGTTTGGCGAACCGACTTGCGGTAACATTTAGGCAACAGCCTAGGTGGCATTGCAGTTGTTATGGGCAAAGGTAACCGCTTAATATCAGGTGGGCCTTTAGCTCGTTTCGCCTTACAATAGTATATAAAAAAAAGGGTTCGGAATCAAATTTCAAGAGGATAATAATTATTTTTCTCCCACTTGCTCGGAAATTGGTTCATTATTCAAAAAAAAGAACACAACAATGGGCTCTTTTCCGTACGCAACGAAATAACAGGCCGGTAATATCCAACAGGACAATAATATAAATTGCTGGACACTTTTTATTTTTTAAATTAAGCTACCGAGGTTTTTAAGTACATACTTACATAAATTAGGTGTTTTTAGGTACAAAAATATTTATCATTATACATATTATTGAGCAAATACAAGAACGAACTTGTCGCAGTCCGGTCTTTTGCTGTAGTTTCAATCGAACTTCAGTCGTATACTCGTTTCTTTCAGGGTAAAAATTACTCTTCTCTTAAATTTCAGTGGACCAAAATACTGTGACTTACAAAATCTTATCTTTCTTTTCACTATAATTAAAAAAGGTAACGCAATAAAATGTTATTTGCCCATTATCTAGAGTAAATTCTGAAGTTTTTATGACGTCATAAAGCTATGACAAAAGGGGATGGGCACTAAAGTTAATGAATCAAGAAATCTCTGATTAGGGGTCCGGTTTTAGAGAAAATGTATTAAAATGTTATAGGCAAAGTAGCTATGGTGCTCATAATTATTATTGTGTAGGCATAGACTCGGTAAAAAATATAGACGAATTGCTGCGAACAATCATAGTGAAGCCAATAAAACCATGCTCTGCGTGTTGGTGTAGGTATAAATTTATCACTGTATTTGTGTGACGACCTCTGTGGTCTCGTGGTTCGAGTGTCGGACTGCTGATATTAAGGTCGTGAGTTCGATTCCCACAGGACACAAATATTTGTGTGATGAACATAAGTGTTTGTGTTGGGCTGGGTGATGCTTATGTATTATAAGTATGTATTTACAAAAAAAAAGTATATAAGTATTATATCCATTGTCTAGTACATACCCATAGCACAAGCTCTGTTTAGTTTGGGACTAGGTGGTGCTGTGTAAAAATGTCCCAAAGATATATTTATATTTATTTATTTTTATATTTTTTATTTAACCCATTCCCTGTTGCTGTCCTATTCGCGGTAGTCTTCCTTTAAAAAATCCTCATTATTATTTTTATTTTATTTTTAAGTTTTTACACGCAACACAATTTTTTTCAAAGCAATGAGTATAGTTTTTTTGGTAATTAACTAAACACGACCAATATATAATTTGTAGCAATGACCAATTTGCATAAAATCTTTTTTTTTTCTGTACTATTAACGCCACATGCATTGTACAATTTGATCTTCAAAAATTTAACTAAATTCAACCATATGCCAGTACAAAAAAGGTTCAATTCAGTATACATAGACCTAAAGTTGACCATTCTGCATTAAATATTGTTTCTGTTACCTACTTTAGCGAGTTTTATGACGGAGCAAACTCAGAAAAACTTGCATGCTTAAGATCAAGGTCAATGACCCCTGTGTATATAAGTGGTTTTGACTTACACTCTTTGTAAAAATCTGTCTTGACCGCAATTTTTCAGTCAAAAGTACTGTTGTTGTTGTTTCCTTAGTCCAAATTTGTTTTGGCTGTTTTCAACAGTCAGACCTAATTTTGACCGGGAAAGAGTTTTGACTATAAGACATAATACAAACATTATCAATCTAAGTACTTACATATAACAGTCAGCGAGGCGTTAGCTCTTATGACCTTATGCATCTGCGCGGGTCCAACCTGACACTGGTACTCAGCATCGTCTTCTAGCGTCGCGTTCACTATCCGAAGGTTGTAAACGCCATGACGACGGTCCCCGAACATCGTATACCGAGGGTAGCCGGGGATTACCGAGGAGAAACCTGCAAGAGAAGGTGGTATTTAGTATCATAATTTTCATTGCCTGGAAGAGCTACTGGTCCATGAAAGAGCTATTTAAGGGCAATTTTCCCTTGTCACTAAAACGTGAGCTCATGGACATGTGCATTCTCCCCATCTTAACACATGGTGCACAGATATGGTCTTGGACCAACATCCAGAAGTCCAAACTCAAGGGTTACCAAAGGGCCATAGAACGCAGTATACTTGGTGTAAAATTAACAGACCGTGTTCAAAACAATACTGCGCTCCATAACGCAAATATTTGACGTGGGTCAGAAGGTCACCCAACTGAAGTGGGACTGGGCAGTACACGTCTGCCGCATGCCAAATGAGCTGTGGGCCCGTATAACACAGGACTGGAGCACTGAGATGCGAGACGGGGTCGCAGCAGACCACGCAGAAGATGGAGAGACGAGTTGTCTGTCTTCCTAGACAGCTGGCAGGAGGAGGCACAGAACAGCGAGAGATGAAAGGAATTGAGGGAGGCCTTTGCCCAGCAGTGGGTCAGTACAGGCTAAAAAACAATTATTTGCATAATTCTTTCTACAAGACTCAGTTAACGGCCAAAATTGTTATCCTTCTATCCATGATTTGCCCTATAAAAATAGCATATTAATAAGCTCTTTACAACTTATGTCAAAGGAGAATGCCACAGGCCAGTCATAGTTTAGTAACTAATAATCTGTGGTTTGGGCCACAACCAAATGCCCATTCGAATGCAACGTTTTTTTTAAAGTTATTTTAATCGTTTGCAATACAATAAACACACATGTGACGCATGTCATAATTATGACCCTAATAATCAACAATATAAGTCATATTTTATAGTCCCTTCAACGCGGAAATCTAACATTGGCGTAGGTGCTTCGAATCGGTTATTTTCTTGAACTTGACCTCAAAATATTAAATAATAAAAAATTCAATCAAATCAAATCATTTAATCGCCACAAGATATCGTGTATGTATTACAATTAATTTCAAGTCCGTCATATCTTGCCTTTTTGTAGGCATGCGAAAATGATGTTAAATTTACAACAAAATTATATACACTGTTTATATTACACTAAGATCTAACCACAGACATAGTAAAAAATATAGACTAAGTGCTACGAACAACCATAGTGAAGCCAACAAAAACCGTGCTCCTTCAAGTACAACCAGTGCTCACGTACACACCATGCACCTGAAGGATATTTGTTTTCGCGATGCTTACTGGAAGATGCCGCGACATGTGAACTGAGAGGGGTGAGCACAGTTTAAGGTGCATGTGTGTGCGTGAGCACTGGTTGTAGATGAAGGAGCACGGTTTATGTTGGCTTCACTATGGTTTTTCGCAGCACTTAGTCTATATTTTTTACTATGTCTGTGGATCTAACATGATGGGAGGGAGTATTCCATAACGGCCTTGCTGGAAGGTACACTTCTGACTAATTAGGATTCATATTATTGCCATTGTTTATTATTATTATTTATATTAATACACATTACCTATTATTATTTGTACTATTATTTGTTCTATGCTATTACTAAATTTCACCCAAAAAACAACAAACAGGACAAGCTAAATAAAACCGTTTAAAAAGTACGAATTGCTAATACCCATCTAAGAACAATTAGATATACGGAAATGGCATTTTATTCTCCTTCTAATACACTAGGTTTGGTTGTGACATTTCGACCTTTGATGGGTAGACTAAGCGCCATACATTAGAGGGCATTGTCCAAAAGTAGCGATAGCACATAAATAGATAGAATGGCCAAGTGGACAGGGCACGCGTGCCAACACTCTGCACCATAGTGCAGGGCATTGCAAAGCCTTTCTCAGTACGCCTTATGACTTGTTTCTGTAAATACTGTAACAAAAACCCGCAAAAATGCCTTATTATGCTGTTTCTAACTGCAGAAACAAAAGCTGTAAAGTACATAAGATTAAAGTTATTTAAAAAAAATTAATGACGGCAATATGTAAGGCGTAGTTTGTTCGAAAGTTGCCACGCATGAATCGCAAGTAAAATTGTGATTACAACCATTCTATCTGTTTCTGTGAGCAATAGGCTACAATAGGCTTGCTTCATAGGTCACCTTCTATCAAAACGCCACCACTTCCGGCCCGCAACTCAAAATCAGAATACCACAACGCCTAAAAAAAGAAATCGATTTCGCAAGCCAGAAACATAATCGAACCAAAATGACTATGAATACCGTATCAATCGTTTTGACACAGACAGACAATGCTACGATTTGCTGTTGAATCGTTAATTGGTATCGTTACACCTATAGTCACGCGATTGGTAATAATATGGAGGTTGGAATATTCTCAGGTCAGTTTTGAAGTCATTGTCAAGAATAGATAAAGTAAGAAATAGATATATCAGAGGGAGCTTGAAAGTGGCGCCAGTAATAGTACCTATAATATTCTCAACAGCTTTTTATCCCGCAGATCAGATCGGCGGCTTTTAGGGGCAGTTTTCGCTATACATAACATAATCAGCCCATTACTGTCCCACTGCTGGGCACGGGCCTCTTCTCAGTATGAGAAGGCTAAGGCCTTAGTCCACCACGCTGGCTTACTGCGGGTTGGTGGACTACACACACCATCGAGAACTGTATGGAGCACACTCAGGTGTGCAGGTTTCCTCACGATGTTTTCCTTCACCGTTAAAGCAAGTGATAATCAAATTCTGATCCGCACATGAATCCGAAAAGTCAGAGGTGCGGGCCGGGATCGAGTTTTCGCTACGCAGCCACAAAATGTTGGAACAATATTCCTCCGCCTATTAAATGGTCTATAAGTTGCTCAGCATTTAAGTCAAAACCAAAAGTTTTTTTTTGGCGACCTCTGTGGTCTAGTGGTTCGAGTGTCGGACTGCTGATAATGAGGTCGTGGGTTCGTTTACCACAGGACACAAATATTTGTGTGATGAACATAAGTGTTTGTGTTATTCTGGGTGTTTCTTATGCATTATAAGTATGTATTTACAAAAAAAAAGTATTTAAGTATTATATCCATTGTCTAGTACCCATAGCACAAGCTCTGCTTAGATTGGGACTAGATGGTGCTGTGTAAAAATGTCCCAAAGATATTTATTTATTTTATTTTATTTACTAAATCATCAAAAAGAGTTTGAGGATGTTCGTGCTAACTTATCCGCCATATAAAAGAGCCATTATAATAATTGTAATTACACTATTTCTTTATTTTGTTTCGAGCGTATGGCACTCGTGGGCGCAGCTGAAAATCAGCGTTGGTTAGTCACTAGTCAGTACCTGTACTGCTACCTAACAAAATGCTGAGCTGGTGGCCCTTTCAATCAATCAACTCAGCCTATCGCAGTCCACTGCTGGACATAGGCCTCTCCCAAGTTGCGCCACAACGCTCGGTCCTCTGCCTTCCGCATCCAGTCCCCCCCAGCCACTATAATACACAATACTTACACACACACTTACACACACACTTACACACACATACATATTATATACTATAATATGTACATATTATAGTATATTTTAATGCTCTTTTCTTTTTTGTTAATTTTTTTGTTTGTGCCAATAAACACTTTTTCTTTCTTTCATTCTTCTTTCTAATGGAAAAGTTAAAAGGAAATCGTTTATGTTGGTAATGTGATGAGAAGGGATGAAACTCAAGTTACTAAGAGAGTGATGAATATGAATGTTAATAAATGGAGAGCGAGAAGGAGACCAAAGAAAAGATAGATGGATTGCGTGAAGAACGATATAGACGAAAAAGGAGTATATTTTGAGATGACGGCTGATAGACAAAAATGAAAGAAGACGTATTGCGCCGACCACAAATAATTTGCGACCAGGGCAGGAAGGTGATGAGTTTTGAAGTCATTGTTGTTAATTATAACATAACATAACATCACGCCTGTATTTCCCCGAAGGGGTAGGCAGAGGTGTATAGTATACCCACATTTCGCCAGTTATGTTATAGCCCCATGTAATAGGGGGCGAGCCTATTGCCATTAACCGGGCACAAATCCATACTCCGGGCTGCTACTGAGAATTTCCTAATGAAAAAACACAATAACACTTTGCCCGACCCGGGAATCGAACCCAGGACCCCACGCTCAGCAGTCGCGTTTGCGACCACTAGACCAACGAGGCAGTTGTTAATTATACTATAAAAAAATTCAGTACACATTGTGATATTGGTGCTGACTGCTGGTGGTGCCACGAAGCTGAAAGCGAAGGGACTGTGTCCTTCCCTGCTCCCATCGATCTTGCAACCCCAATAGGAATGATGTAGTTATCTTCTCGCGAATCTTAATGAGACCAAGGGTCTTGGCCAGTGGCGTGTATTGCATATAGGCAATTAGGCAGTAGGTACCCAGTGCCTTCCTCATTCGAATTCAATAGTGTTGTAAGTTATTTTTTCATAATACAATGATAATTCATCTTTTAATAGTCCTATTAATGCTAAATTATCCTTCCTACATAAAACAGTCAATAACTTACACCACAAGCCACTGGTCTTGGCTGTGAAGGTGGTACGCATTGTTCAGTGCGCGCCCATCAGGAGGGTGCCGCTGACACTAGGCCGCAAGGGGAAAAGGGACGTGCCTACTAGTGGCGAGCCGGGACCTCTTGGGGGTGGGTGAAGAATGTAGAGCCTATCACACGCCCCCGGCCAAAAGTAGTTAGAGAAACACCGTAGTGCTTTTGGTCGACAAGAGTCGAACACTGGCTCCGCCTTCCCCGGGCGGATTGAGTTCATAAGACTTTCCCGACGGAAAACAGGGATTCTTTCCATTAAGATTTTGTTATCATATTCCCCATTAAATTGGTGGTTTTTATCTCTCGTAATCTTTCACAAAACATAATTAATGTAATTTACAACTTCGTCACCAAAAAACGAACTGTTTAGAATGTACTGGTAAACTAAAAAGTTTAACCTTATCTAGATCTTACGTCTTCTTTGTCCATCCAAAGGTTGTCTGGAAGATATCGCTTTTAGCGATAAGACCGCCTTTGCACCCATAATTTATATGTTGTTGTTTACTACTATTTCACGGTGTACAATAAATTATATTCTATCTATCTATCTATCTAACCTTTCCTAATATCTAACTGACCAAACCAAAGTGTCACAGTACCTACCTAAAGATCTTTTCTCATTTACAAACCACACGATAATCGCAAAAAATATACTTACAAATAACAAAATAAGTATCATCCGCAATACTAGCAAAACCCTTATAAATTCAGAAATGTACTTAAAATCGGTAATTAGCTTTCCGACACATCTGCATCGAATTTGCTAGAATTAATACTAGTTACATTGTCGTTCCATTAACTCTGCCTACCCTATTTTCGAGTGCATTGGATGTAGACATAAAGCTGATAAATCCCATTGATTCCGATGTCATGGTACACAAGGGCTGTGACCCATACGCCTGACGCAGTGTGTATGGCCCAAGTCATAGGCGACAGCGTTTTCGTTTGAGCTGGCAACTATTCTAATACGATTTAGGTATTTATATATTACTAACTGACGCCAGCGGCTTGGTCCCGTGGTATTTCGATAAAAATTAATAATGATAATGTCCCGCTGGCCGAATTTTGGTCACGGCGGCCAATCTCAACGGAGACTTGCCGACTGCATGGGACATATTATAGTGCACAAGTGTGCACACAGGTGCACTCTCTATTCCCTCATTCTTATAATCCAATGGGACGGCAATCCAACATGACCGGAGAGATCAGGCGCAGGACCGACGGCTTTATGTGCTCTCCACCAAGGCACGGGGGTGTAGCACCGCCAACTTCCCGACTCCGGGATGCTCGCCGCGCGTAATCAAGTACTTTATTTCGGACAACTAAAAGATCCATAATTTGTTAGTAACAGACATGAACTTAAATACTATTGTTAGTAACATAATAAAGTGACATATATTATAATATTGTTTTTGCATAGATCACCCGACAGCTAGGTGATCACTCTATGCACAAAATTTTTAATCATAGCAGAGCAAGTATCTGCTGCTATCGCCTTCAGGATATTGTTGGGACTGCCCCTGATTCTTCTCAATAGAGATGCCGTTTTTTTGCGGATGATAGCATTAAACCCATCGGTGTGAGTTACCGCGAACATAGCTGAGGCACTGCAGAAACGAGGCAGTCGCAACAACATCCTAAAAGCATTATTGTATTGGATGCGCAGGACATCCAACGATCTTTTCGTGTAGTTGACCCAAAGATTACCGGTGTAGAAACTCTGACAGTACGCTTTAAACAGTGTAATTTTTACTTGGTCAGTACACCGAGCAAATCTTCGTGCCAACATATTACTCCTGACCGCCAGTGCCCTACGCTCCCTCTCCATATCGACATGGTCACTAAGGTCGTCAGTAAGAAAATGCCCAAGATATTTAAATTTTGTGACTCTGTGTATTGACGTACCGTTTACAGTAAGTTCGAGTGCATTTTCCCGACCTTTACCAGCAGCCCCAAAAACCATGTATTCACATTTTTTGGCATTGTAGACCAGTCCATGTGCAGCAGCGTAAGCCTCACAAACTTTGAGCATCTCAGTGATCGCCCCCGGTGACGGGCCCAGCAGCACCATGTCGTCCGCATAGCTGATGTTGTTAACACTAACACCATTCACCCTGCATCCGACACGCATGCTGCTGAGCTCGTCTATTAGGTCGTTAATGTATAGGTTGAAGAGCCTTGGAGACGTCAAACCACCCTGTCTCACCCCGCACTCCAACCCATATGATTCCGAGAGCGCATTAGACCACCTAACACGGTTTGTTTGTTTACAATACCAGAATTGTAGCACATTTAGCAGATCCGCCGGTATACCCCTACTCCTCAATTTTCTCCATAGCACATCATATGAAACTAGATCGAAAGCTTTGGAGAGGTCAAGGAAGCAGGCGTACACCGGCGTCTTACGGTCAGTGTAGTATTTGACAGTATGCTTGAGACTTAAGATCGCACTTTCAGTTGATAGTCCAGGGCAAAACCCAAACTGTGCATCGTTTAACTTAATATGTTTTGCCAAGTAAGAGTCAAGCATACTGTCCAACACCTTGGCTATGATCGTCGCAAGAGAAATCGGGCGATAGTTACTTTTGTCAGAAATATCTCCTGTCCTGTTCTTTACGATGGGTACTACAATGGTCTTCATTAAATCTGCCGGTAAATACGAATGGCTGAGACACATCGCATAGAACAAGGAAAGGACCCTCGGCATATGTACACCTGCATATTTCAAATGTTCTATGCTGAGCTCATCATGCCCTGGGGATTTTCCCCCACTCATGCTATTTATCACTGATTTTACCTGCTTAGTGGTAAAGCGTAGTGTTGGCTCATCCCCCCTGCTCTGAGAAACTAAGCCGATCTCTGACACTGAGGGACCAAGTGGTGATCGTACTTTAAAATGGTCCCCAAACATATTAGCAATGTCCACATGGTCAGTAGCTCCTTCTACATTCGCCGAAAGACCAGGCTTAGTCTCCAACTTACCTGTGTACTTCCAAAATGCACTGAAATTATTTTTAGCTCGGTGTTCTGCTAATACATCCATTTTAATTTGATCTTGCCTATTTTGGCAATATTTTAGCTAACTGGGTTTCAAGCACTTCTCAGTAGTTCTCAGAGAAGGCGTGCGTGTATAGCGACTGGCGATTGACATCCATTGCAATCTTGCAGTCCAATTGCCGTCAAACTGCGGGTGCATGCGGAGCGCGGGCGAGGAATCTTAAATTGGCGGGGGGCGGTAAGTGGCCGTTCTGTACGTTAGTATTATTAGATATTCTGTGACCTAACGTAAACATAACGTGTAACAGAATTAACTCAAAACACCAATTACAATAATATTTTTAATACTATCTTGTATTTTTTTCCCAAAATTACATAGTTATGTATCAGTAAGTCCCAAAAATGGTTGCTGGATAGCTGCAGAATGCCGATGAGATGGATGCAGATGGGGTTACCTGCCACATGGAAACCTATTTCAATGGTCTTCCTAAACCCGCTCGGAATCCGCTGATATACTTATTTATCCTCAGTGTCCAAAATGAATTTATTCTGTTACACGTTTTAAGACGCAGACCAAAGATAACCATTCTGACAATACACATCCTACCCTACTTCAAATAATCAACTCTCATCTCACGCTACACGTCAAAATGTGATTTCAATAAGTGCTGTGACGTCGAACATACCTTTGCAATATCCATTAGAAATATGGGATTTCACACAAGCTCTCTCCTCCTGTACTCAGCTTCTAATCATGGTAACATTGTTCGCCATGACTCTATGTCGCGTCTAGTCGGGCACGGATTCCGGTCATAACGCTGATTTTCAATGGGATTTGCTGTTGAAACCAATGCTATGGAACAACAGAGAACTTGTGACCTATACGACTGCCGCAATACACTGTGGTGGAAGGCTTAAGCGGTGGCGTAAAAAATTTGAACAAACGTTTCTGGCCTAGACTATTTTTGTTTTTGTTTTTAACTTGTAAATGTTCAGTTAACAGAAGAAATCCAAGTAGATTCAGGTAGATCATTGATCTAGATTCTAACATTTTGAACAGTCAGCAAATATAAGTAAGAAAATTGCAAAGTAAGTAAGTAGCAAAGTACAAGTGAAGAACTAGTTATAACAAATCACACAAGTAAAGCAATGCAAGAGCGACCTTCATTCTACAAAGATCATCATCATCAACCTATATCAATCTCGATGAAAAACGCCTCAATAAAAATAACTGACCAAAGCTTTCCCACACCTACACATACAATGATTCAGGTCAGTTGCACCATGCGCCTTGCCACAATGAAACCAAATTTTAATTTGCTGGCCACCTCCGCTACTATATCCAGAGCTAACAAGCTTCGCCTTTGACAGACACGTCAGGGAGTAAACCATCATCATCATATCAATGTACTTCCGGACATAGAATTCTTCAATAGAACGCCACTGACCTCAAACAATCTCATCCAGCAACATCGTTAAATCGCTTTCGCTTCCTATAGTCAAATCGATGCTACTTATAACTTGAGTCTCAGTAATTAGCAGCGCTATGTGTGCCGTCACCTCGCTGTTCACTATTAATTGAATATGACTGTGAATACTTAAGCCTGAAACTCTGATACAGTTACTATGTTTCAGCCTATAGACATTAGGATTTGGGTTATTGAAGTGGGCAAAAAATGGGAATGAGCATGCAGTCAATGTTGGACTTTCAATCATGCATATCTTTAGCTACAAACAATTTAAAAATTCTGATTCAAATCAGGAAAAATCTTAGAATCATAGATCTAAAAATACTGCATCATAATTATCATCAGTCTATATTAGCCCACTGCTGGACATAGGCCTCTCCAATGGCACGCCACTGACATCGATCCTCGGCCACTCGCATCTAGTTGCTACCAGCCAATATCATCGCTCCACCGAGACTGAGGGCTTCCTACCCTATGTTTTCCGATTTGTGGTCTTCACTCGAGAACACGTCTACCCAAACGGCCTTCGGTTCTTTGGCTAATATGGCCGGCCCACTGCCACTTCAATTTGCTGATCCTGTAAGCTATGTCAAACACTTTGGTTTTCTGTCGGATCACCAAGTTCCGGATTCGATTCTCTAGAGAGATCCGAGCTTAGCCCTTTCCATAACACGCTGAGCTACTTTAAGTTTGTGGACCAGTCGTACCGTGAATTTCCACGTCTCGGCTCCGTTAGTCATGACAGGCAAGACGCACTGACCGAGTTCCAGCGTCAACAGTTAACCTTGCTTGTTTGAATTGTACCTTTAGCTCAATGATTGATTTGTACATTTACATTGTGAACATTCAATTTTTTCATGTCCTGGATATGGTTCAGTTTCAACTCAGCCAAGATTATCGTACTAGGGTATTATTTTAGACAGAGTGCTGAGAAGAGGTCACTGTCTCTATTTTTGTGTGAGATAGACATTATTTATGTAAATAAGAACATATTCACAAAATCGCTGTCGCCTACAACGAACATTAAAAAAAAAAATAAGTTGGTCGTGTGACCACACGACTGAAGTAAAACTTCACTAACTTATATCTCCCTCAATACTATTTCAATGAGAACAAAGGAATGGCGGCGCGGCGCGCGTATATCTGCCGGCGCTGTGTCGTGGCCGTATTGCGCCTCGTTCCCCGCGTCCCGCATTACCCCCTCCGTTCACCACACGACTCGTAACGCATTCACCAGCTTACTCCCGCAGTCAAGCGTGCGTAAAGAAGTTTTACTTAAAAAATCGCTGTCGCTTTTAACTTAGAACTCAGTAATTAGTCCATAGCAGGCAGCAGCAGCAAATCCCGTCACCTCGCACTCGCTATCAATTGACGATGAATGCTCAGATCCAATACATTCACTCCGTAGCTGTTGGGCGTAAGACCGAACGATTCGGAGTCACGAATTAGCACTGAGCAAGATCTATTGCTGCTGATGTGCAATGGGGTTGTCTGGTGAAGCCTGGTACATCAATGTTCATGTCAAATGGGGATAGGGTTAAATGTCAATTTTGATTACATCGATACAAGAAAAAAAAACGGTTTTTCGAAGGAAAACCGATATGTACCTAGAATGCTGCATGAGGCTATTGAAATCAAAGACTTTGTATATACTTTGAAATTAAAAACATCCTAATATTAATAGAGAAGATGGTTGGCAGCTACCATCTGTTTGGAACCCAGTCCTAAAAATAATCAAGTCACAAACAGCACGCAACACTGTAAAAGATAATGATATTTTGAGTGAGTACTGCGTGCATCGAAACGATTTTAATTAACAATATTTGTACGGTAGATTAAAATATTTTTTTAGAAATATCTGTAAAGACGCTTGTCATCTTAGTCTACCTGCGACCACGAAATGCTGCAAAGCTTTCGAAACGTCAGGAAAACCAATTTAAATAATATACGCGATTTAATCCGATTAAACTGCCTCGTTGGTCTAGTGGTCGCAAGCGCGACTGCTGAGCGTGGGGTCCTGGGTTCGATTCCTGGGTCGGGCAAAGTGTTATTGGGTTTTTTCATTAGGAAATTCTCAGTAGCAGCCCGGGTATGGATTTGTGCCCGGTTAATGGCAATAGGCTCGCCCCCTATTACATAGGACTATAACATAACTGGCGAAATGTGGGTGTACTATACACCTCTGCCTCGGGGAAATACAGGTGTGATGTTATGTTATGTTAATCCGATTAAACTTTGTTTTATTACATCGATACATTTTGATAGTTCATTTGTTTACATCGTTCATAGTTTTATAATAGTATATTATGATACAAGTGAGCTAAGTTGGCTATTATACACGAGGCTGGATTACGGCCCGAGCCGCAGGCGAGGGCGTGATTGAGCCTAGATTATAATAGTCAATGCTCACGGGTGTCATACGACGTTTTTCAACACATTTGCGAGGAAAAAAACAAACATATTTATCCACCACTGTCTACATGGTTGGCAACCAGCAAGGTCACCTTGGTGGGGAGGCTGGTTTGTCACCGTGTAGCAGACGCTTTCCATTTCACTGCGCATTTCATTTACGCACAATGGTATTTTGAAGCCTTAAGCCTGTGCTACACGGTGAGCAACCAGGTTGGTCGCTGACAGCCGTCGTCAAACAAAATTGGTGACAAACCACTGTCTACATGGTTGGAAACCAGCAAGGTCACCTTGGTGGGGAGGCTGGTTTGTCACCGTGTAGCAGATGCTTTAATCGACACGAATACGCGGCTAGCGGGAGAACGGTATGTACGTATCGTTTACTTGTGCGAGACCGACTGAGGCTATGAGGCGATATTTAGCTCCTTTTGTACGCTACATTTTGGTGGACTAGTAACGTATCTACCTCTTTTTTGGGTTCCGTAGTCCTACAAGGAACCGTTTCGTCATGTCCGTCCGTCTGTCCATCTGTCCTAATCCTTTACAGCTTAATAACTTCTACAGTTATAAACATAAGTAAATATTATTTTGTTAAAAAATAGTCTAGATAGTCTCAATTTTAAAAGAATAAAAAAATCGTGATTACGTATTTGAGTGGTGGCGCCCATACATGTGAAATGGGGATGAAATATTTTTTTTCGCTGACCCCCTCGTATTGGATATCATTTAATAGGTCTTCTAAAATGAAGGTAATGTTTCATACATCACTTTTTTATCAGGTATACCATCTGCGAAATATAGCCGACCAAAGTGGCTTGCAATGTGTGTCCCCCTGCCATTTCTAAACTATGCAACGTAGAAACTTGTGTTATGTTGACACGACACACTTCTTAAATTTGGCTTCTTGAATTTATCGCTAGATGGCGCTACTAACAACACGCTCTGAGTCGCGAATGCTGCCGATTATTGCAAAAACTAAAATAGCCATGATTAATATTCGATTTGATTCGTTTGTAATAACACCTACTTAAGGAACCCTATAATACTGAGCATGGCCCGACATGCTCTTGGGCGGTTTTTTTTAAATTAGTTTTAGGTCTTCATAATAAGAAACCTTTCTATTTAAAGCCTGTATCTAAATTCATTGTAATCTTGGATCATTCTAGTACCAAAGATAATTGAGGCTATAAACCTGCTCTATAGCACATTTAATCCTAAACAATGCGTACAGAGTTAGAATATATTAACATTTAACTACATTTAATGTTGATTATAATTCAAAGTATAGGCATTTAACCGTTCGAGTTTAGACTCATCATTATTAGTTTAGACTTTAGAGAATGCTTTTATTAGGAGGGTTTGTAGAAGCGAGCTTTAAAAAACCGGCCAATGCATGTCGGGCCATGCTCAGTATTATAGGGTTCCTTAAGTAGGTCTAATATATCTATACAAACGAATCAAATCGAATATTAATCATAGCTATTTTAGTTTTTGCAAACAGTGCCACCTAGCGCTAAATTTTAGAAGCTAAATTTGTCATATCAATATAACACAAAGTTTGATTTTGTGATTTTTTTAAATAGAAAGTAACTAAAGGAGCATTATTTGCTAAGATCATTTTTCTCTAAGGTCAATGACCTATGAACTAGGACGTATTAAGTATTTTTCAGTTTTCTCACTATAACTCAAAAATTTATGATCACATTATACTCTAAATAATTTTAAAAGAGAGTTTTTATAAAGGTCTATCAATGTGGAAGACTATAAGTTTCTACGTTGCATAGTTTAGAAATGGCAGGGGGGGGGACACATTGCAAGCCACTTTGGCGAACTGTATTTCGCAGATGGTATACCTGATAAAAAAGTTATGTATGAAACATTACCTTTATTTTAGTAGGCCTATTCAATGATACCCCACACGAGGGGGTGCAGCGAAAAAAAGAATTTCATCCCCATTTCAGATGTATGGGCGCCACCCCTAAAATACGTTATCAAGATTTTTTTATTCTTTTAAAATTGAGATCTCTATGTAGACTATTTTTTTACAAAATTTCATTTACTTATGTTTATAACTGTAGAAGTTATTAAGCTGTAAAGGATTAGGACAGACGGACAGACGGACGGACATGACGAAACTATAAGGGTTCCTTGTAGGACTTCGGAACCCTAAAAACAACTTATTGACTTGAATGTGAGCTGACCAACATCCAAAAAGATTCCAAGATTCGGTGAAGAAATACGAAAGAAAATCTGACAACTGACTGATTAGTTTCAGAAATATTTTGTAAATAGACTAGCTACTTTTCAAAAGTTTTTGCAAATTGACTAACTAGTTTTCAAAAGACAGGTTTGTTAGAATGTATATATAGTACACAATATGTAACAAAAACCCAACTGTTCTTCTGAGGTACGTTATCGTATATATTGTAAATTTAAACTGATATAATCACTTTTAATAATGATTTAATATTTAATTTGATTATTTTTATTGAAGAGTTTTTCCAAATGACTTGTGTCCTTACGTATGAATATCGATTCTTATAACGTACCTCACAGGAACAACAGGGTTTTTGTTAGATGTAGTTTAAGTATGTAATATCTTGACTTACCAAGTGCAAACCCATCCTTGGCCCACTGCACCTGGCCCGCAAGGTTGGCGACTGCGCATTCTAACACTGCTTCAGACCCCTCCTGTACCCTCAGACTTCGAGGGACAACCCTGAAGTATTGCTGCTGGAAGCCAGCCGCGGAGACCAGTACTGTAACAAAAGAAATATAGAGTTAAATGGGAAAGAAACAAACCTCTAATCTCGAAACAATAAATGGGACCAGTGGTGGGGCAATTGTGTAATGTATTCACTTTGACATTAGCTTTCATTTTGAAATTAAAGCAACATTCATTGCGTGGTACGTAGTTGCCGATAACACGGATTGTCAAAACACACGAAGCAATGAAAATTTAAATCCTGATGTTTGCGATCGCGAGTGAGTTACGCAATTCGGCAGTAGGGCGTCAAGCGTTACTTTGCGGAAATCCATGACACAAAAAAAACTTTTTAACAAAAAATAAAACCGACTTCAAAAACCTTAACTAAAAAGTAAAAAACCCGCGGAATACATAACCTCCTCCTTTTTTTGAAGTCGGTTAAAAATAATCCTTGTATGTATTTCAAAATCTTAACATAAACCAAAATTTTGAAGGCGGCGCGTGACTTTACCTTTGCATCATGTAAATATAATGTACTGTCGAGCTCTTATCTATAGTAAAAACAGTTTATGCGAACATACCAGGCCCCTCAGAAAGTATTGCGAAAAAAAGTTTTTATATATGGGAGACTGGCCAGTTATAATGTTTTTCGAAAATATGATTATTTATAAGTAAAAATAAGTAAGTTCCAATTTCAAAATTTCCCTCCACATTTTTTGCGAGTTAATTCAAAGTATTGTGTCTCACTGAAATATGGATCTGCGCCGGGAACATTTTAGAGCTATGATTTTATACGATTTCAAGTGTCGCCTGAAACCGGATGAATCGTACGATAGACTTCAAATGGCATTCATGGATGAAGGCCCTTCCAAGGCAACCGTGTATCGTTAGTATAACGAATTCAAGCGCGGTCGACCAACTTTGGGGGATGACGAAAGAAGCGGTCGCCCTTTGACGGCTGTTACCGAAGAAAACGTGCTAGCAGTGAAAAATTTAATCCAAGACAATAGGCGAATTACATATCAGGAGATTCAACACATATTGAAGATTGGATCGGGAAGCGTTCACGAGATTCTACACAGCCATCTTCGCGTGAGGAGGATAGTATCACGCTGGGTGCCGCACAACCTCACCGATGCTCAGAAGCAGGCCCGGGTGGAATGGTGCCGTGATATGCTTAACAAATTTGAAGCAGGCTCGTCTCGGCGTGTTTACGACATCGTTACAGGTGATGAGTCCTGGATTTATCAATACGACCCAGAAACCAAGCGCCAGTCGACTGTTTGGGTGTTTCAAAATGAGCCAACGCCTACCAAAGTGAAGCGATCTAGAAGCGGGGGTAAGATTTTGATCGCTAGCTTTTTTAATTTGACTGGCCACTTGGTATCAATTCCCTTACGGGATCAAAGAAGCATTAATGCCGAATGGTATACTACCAAATGTTTGCCAGAAGTTTTCTCTGTTATAAGCAACAAGCGACCAAACACAGGGCTCCGCGGGCTACTGCTCCACCACGACAATGCACCTGCGCACACCGCACTCAAAACGAGGGACTTCCTGGACAGCACGCCAGTCAAACTCCTGGGTCACTCTCCTTACAGCCCTGATCTAGCACCGTGTGACTTCTTTTTATTCCCAAAAATAAAAAATCAGCTCAAAGGGATACAATTTTCGTCGCCGGAAGATGCGCTGGCTGCGTTCGAGCAGGCTGTAAACGAGGTGTCTGCGGCGGACTGGAAAAAGTGTTTTGAAAACTGGTTTAGGCGCATGAATCTTTGTATAGAGGCTGGTGGAAAGTACTTTGAAAAGATTTGATAAAAATATATGTACGTATAGAACAATTTTTTTTAGTTTCGCAAAACTTTCTGAGTGTCCCACGTACATGAAAATCACGCACCGCCTTCAAAATTTTGGTTTATGTTAAGATTTTGAAATACATACAAGGATTATTTTTTACTTTTTAGGTTTTTGAAGTCGGTTTTAGTTTTTGTTAAAAAGTTTTTATTTCATACTTTTTAGTTGATAATTCACAGAAATACGAAACTATTAGTAGATCATCTAGGTAGGCGAAGCTAAAATAAACTGATTTATTGAAGCTGGTTAAAAAACTACTCAATCTAAGTCGATAAAATTTATATGGGACCACCGCGCGGGCTTCCTCTACCAAATAAAAAAACAACCACGCAAATCGGCCCAGAAATCTCGGAGTAATCGGTGTACATACATGAAAAAAAAAAAAAAAAAAAAACAGCTGATCCCTAATTTTTTTCGATTTCTGTGAACACAAATGTAGGAAACAGCTTTTTTTGCGATTTCAGGGATGGTCCCATAGTACAAGATGTTCATACTGATGAGTACAATGACCCCTTAAGAGTTTTCATTTATTTCAATAACACCTTGTATAGCAGTTGGTTTTGGGTCTTTTCTCGTCCTGTATAATTACATTCACTGCAAATACAAGGTTTTTACTACAGGGTGACGATATAATATAATTGTTAATGATTTGATTAGGCAGTTACGTATTATATTACTAGGCGCCCGCCATCTGCGTTCAGGGTCACAGATAAAAATTTAGCTTAGAGACAAATATTAAAATGGCCTACAGATGTTTATTCCGATCCTCGTTATATTATTATTATTTTTGTGTAATGTAACTATCTACACTGTTGGTGACACTACGTAATAATCGTTGGTTAAACTCATATTAAAATTAACTGATCGTTACAATTTGAACAACTAAATTAAAATAACCAAAAATATCGCTCGCAATACAGCGGGGTAACAAAGCCAGCGTGGTGGGTACGTTTCGTTCTGAGGCTCATGTTTGACGAAGATTTGTAATTATTTATGCTGGCTGTGTGGTGCCGGACATAAAGAATAGCACCACCCTTGTCTCCCCTCATGGGTGTCGTAAAAGGCGACTAAGGGATTCACCAGAGGATGGGCAGCAGCACTCTCTGAGTATTTAACCAACCGACTGCGATCGCCAACCCGCCTGCCAAGCGTGGCGATTATGGCATATCACCCCCCTTAATTGGGGGAGGCTTATGTCCAGCAGTGGACGTCTTTCGGCTGGAATTATGATGCTGTCTACATTAATTATTTCAGGTTGTGGTTTTACGTGCATTTAAAAAAATATTATATTCGTTTTAATAATAAACATATTTTTTTGTGTCTTTAATTAGAGGCGTCTCCATAGCATAAAATAGATTCTTTCACCCTTTCTGGGCGAGCAATAGATCATTTTATAAATTGTTTGTCAGTATCAAATAATGGTATTCAAAAACAATTGTTTGCAACAAAGCAATTGCAACCGAGCATTAAAATTAATCTTGTAAGCAGTCACTTATGTTTGAAACGCAAATGATCATACTCTTGAATTTCATGCTACATACTTAATTGATAAACATTGTCTCCATGATCAATTAATATTTAGCATAAACAAAGAAACAACATCTGTATATTGGTTGTTAATACGACTCAGTTGTCTCGAGTGGGTGTGGAGTGAGCGGCGAGACAAGCGAGGTGAATGTACTCTGTAGGTGACACAGTAAGCGGGTAGCTGGGAGTGGAGCGCAAGCGACTTTATGTATGGTGCAAGTTACACTGTTATTTTTTAACAACTTTGATAACTGTATAGGATAGCCAATAAGGAGTTTTTTAAACACTGAGAAGTCAGACGAGGTGGCAGTCAAACGCAAGCCCATTTGATATTAAAAAAAGTCTTGTTACCTCTTAGTCCAAGGAACGAAAACCTTGTTCATCATTTCGGCCGAAATACGTGCACTGCTGGACATGGTCTCCCCCAAGGGATATGCCATAATCGCCACGCTTGGCGCCAGCCGATCGCAGTTAGTTGGTTAAATAATAATGTCGCTGCCCATCCTCTGGTGAATCCCTTAGTCACCTTTTACGACACCCATGAGAAGATATAGGGATAGACAAGGCTGTTAAGTTTCGCAAATAGATAGATTTACGCGGTAACGATGCAGCATGAACTTTATTGGTAACAATATTTGTTGTTTAATACAACACTTCTGTCTCGAGTGGATGTCAAGTGAGCGGCAAGAGGCGAGGTGATTTATTGAACTCTGTATAGGTAACACAATAAGCGGTTAGCGGAGAGAGCTTAGAAGAAGCAATTTAATTGCAGCCATATCAGTGGTGATCAGTTAAGACATGTATATAAAAATATTTTTACACCTAGTCACTCCATAAATACTCACGTTCAGTCGTATCTGGTTAGACTTGGAGCCCATAGAGGAAAATACTATAAAGCCATTCCAACATAATTGGGGAAAAGCTCAAATAATTTCGAAGATTTTTTTTTACCTAGTTATGAATTAATGCATTTAAGACGCTGACAACACCTAAAAAATCAGACCTCTGCGGTCACTGTCATTTTGTACAGAACAGAAAGAGAGGCAACGAGCGGAGGGACGTCGGGTGCGTCGCTCAACTTGAATGAAAATTAACAATTTTTTTTTTAACAAAAAACTAAAAGCTTATTTGAAAAACAGAAACAACAGTGTTTTCGATTATTGTCTTTCTTAAATGTTTTCTTAATTTCATTTATAATATTTGTAAATAATAGAGATTGTTTGCTTTAAAGCATGTTTTAAGAGGTTAGTTTACAATTCTTTTCTATCGAGAAAACGTGTTTTGGGCACAATACAGTTTTAGAAAATACGATTAAGATTACCATATATTTTTTTCACTGCCACAAACTGAATAGATACAGCTAAAAATGTTTTTAAAAGAAGCCTATTTGGGGTGTTTGGCTGTTGTCAGCGTCTTAATAGTCTTATATAAGTCGAGGATCTTAAATGGTTTATTTGATTTCATAAATATCACCACGGGTATAACCTACTTGAGTCCAAAGTTGCCTGGCTAGTAAAATACACAGTAAATATACTTTGAAAAAGCGTCAGTGACACAAGTTACTCTACATAATCAATTATGGTTACCTACACTTAATTAACTCAATAAATACGTTTAAAACATTATTGGAGTTATGAATTAAATTATGATGTAAAATAAACACGTTCGCAGCTTTGCAAATAAGTGAAATTCAATTCGGATTCGTTGGCAAACACTTATAAATGTATTAACGCAAGCAATTATTATTTTATTATAAGCTGTTTAAATAACACAAGTAATGCGACAAATGTATTAATTTGTTTATTTTTATTCTTTATGCACAACTGGGTACAAAGGTTGTCTTAATACCATAGACTTCTCTCCCAGGAGACAACAAAAATAATGACTTGCTTCAACTGATATTATTTTAATGCTAAAATAACAAAAATAATAATGTTTCGGTCTGAAGGGTACGGGTGCCGGTGAAATTACTATCACATAAGACTTTCCTTTTTCATGTCTCAGCTTGGCGAACCGACTTGCGGCACCATTAAGGCAAGTGCCTAGGTGGTATTGTAGTTGTTATGGGCATTGGTAAACGCTTAACATCAGGTGGGCCTTTAGTTCGTTTAGCCATCCTACACTATAAAAAAAAACCACCAAGTTTTTTTTTCTACACTTTAATCTTTAAGGGAACGAACTTGATCGGTCGATCTAGATAGGAATCTTAAAGATAGGACTCAATACTCTTCTTCAATTCTTAGCCAAAGACTGGAAAACACATAAGTAAGGTTATTTTTTTTCTACTTCGATATATAAATAAATTGTGCTGTATTATTAGACTCATCATCACGTATTGTATATTACAGTAATATGTTATATCTATACTTCTAATTACCTTCGAGATTACATTAAAATATTGGTACAGAGTTAATCAAAGATAAAAAAAATCATTATTTAGATATTTATAACAAATTGCCGCTACAGAAATATACCTTTTTTTTTATCGCTACCGCCTATGACTTTGACTACCAAGTGGCCCTACATGTCACTGGCTAAGAGCCACTCCACACCCGCGACTCGCGACGAGTGCATGAATTAACACGACTAGTCTGCCGTATGTAACCACCGTGTTTGGCGGGCGCTAATTCAAAACAATCGTTTCAACAATTTACATTTCCTTTTATTGGTATCCCTATATCCAATATTGATATAGTGTGACAACTTTATCTGTGACGGTCCTAATTTGACGACCACTCAGAAGTTTTGTTAAAGCGAGAAAGTAGTCTTTCGTATAACGATGGGCGTTTGTTACTAAAACAATCGAATTAGTTGATAATTATAATTATTATTATATTATATTATATTAATAATTATATATGCTAGAGGCTTACTGGTCTGTGGTATAATAGTATGTACTAGAGATTATTGCGTCATCAGCGCAGCGCACAATAATAGTCGATTGTTTTTCGGCGACGACTAATGAATCGACAATCGAATACACAATAGCACAATTGGCGATTCATTCGATTTTTTTGCAAGAATCGCCCATAACTACAGTGTCGTATTACTACTAGTGACGCCGTTTACTAAACAAAAGATGGGTGCACTATAATAGGTGGAAAGTTGATTGACTGCTTTAAAAATGCCGAGACAATATGACAAGTCCCTAAAATGGAAGTGATCGGAACAATCAAGAAAGTACCGGTAGTGTTGAAACAAAAATATTCCTTTTTAGGGAGAAGTAAAGTATCAAGTAATTTACAAAATTGTATGTGTGAATTATTATTAAAATTATATGGACTCTGTGTTATTCAGCCGCATCTGGTTGGTATGGACGTTGACCCCCAACATAGCTGAGAAAAGGCTAGCCTGAAGTTTTTTTAATAAAATCGACTCACGCAGTAAGGGCTCTGTACCACCCATCGACCTGATACCTCATAGAAAATGATTTAATTTACGAGAGTTTATCAAAAGACATCAAGGATCGTACGCGAAATGTGAATTTTTGCATCTCTTTCTTACGTAGCTACCACCTCATATGTCTATTTTTGTCCTGTTTTTAGTATTTGTTGCTAAAATACATAGTATGCACTATAATCAGACCAAGTTTGACGCTGGTATGTAATACTGTTTTGAAGATAGAACAGGAACAAAAACGTTGAAAAAATGCATGTTTTTCGAGGTCTCTTGTATGGGGACCCCCTTTGGTTTTAGACTTTTTTTTACTTTTAGTATTTGTCGTGATAGGCACTATAGTAATAACACATATTCTGTGAAAATTTCAAGTGGTTATCTTTTACCGTTACAAAGATACAGCCCTGTGACAGACAGGCGGACGGACGGACGGACAACTTAGCGAGAGTAATAGGGTCCCGTTTGCACCCTTTGGGTGCGGAACCCCAAAAAAGGCGTCACTGGAGGGAAAGCACCTTAAATATGGATGATAGCGCATTTTACTCAAAGAACGCATTAATAATTATTTTTCAACACACTTGCTCGTAAAGTGGCTCTTATTGCATCGCTTTTAGGTTCATAATGTGGCTTATAACGCACGCATGCTGTTTTCATTATATTATCGCACTAGTGCTTTTTACTTTACAGTTTATTTTTAAATCGCAGTAAAGAGTTTTTATGCCTGAACTAAATTAAACATTTTTGGGAATAAATCAACTGTATTAATTAAAATATGCTATACAAATATTTCATTTCATCAAATTATTATTTTTTGTCAACAAATTAATATTAATTTGTGTTATAAATAAAATAAAAAATATTATAATATTTTTACATTAGGCTGTTTGGCGGTTTCCTTCGACCACCAGCGCGCGCATAGCTGTATGTCACCGCGCCATTTTTAAAATTTTAAAATTCAATATTTGTCTAAAATGTGTAATTTATGTTTTTTTCCTCGCAAGTGTGTTGAAAAACGTCGTATGACACGCGTGAGCATTGACTATTATACTCTCGGCTCCATTACGCCCTCGCCTTTGGCTCGGGCTGTAATCCAGCCTCGAGTATAATAGTCAACTTAGCTCACTTGTATCATAATGTACTATTATTTTAACCGCGAAATCTAAAGACATAAACACTGTCTCATACATATTTATAAATCGATAAAACTCTTGTTTCGATTAAAAATCATGCGTGAGTTCTAACACCCACGTTTTCTATAAATCTTATGTGTCGTCACGATTATCGTGACAATTATTAAACGATTTATCCGACAACTACTTAAATATTAATATATACAATGTGTTATTGAAGTAACTGAAAACCTCTTAAGGGGTCATTATACTCATCAGTATGAACATTTTTTACTATGGAACCAACTCTGAAATCGCAAAATAAACTGCTGTTCCCTACTTTTGTGTTATACACCATTTTTCACGCACCCTGGATAGAGTGATATCTTTTCTTTGGTTCCTTCTCCCTCTCAATCCATGTTAAAATTTATCAATCTCTTAATATCATGCGTTTCACCCCTCCTCATTCTCACTGTTGGATGCATAGTCAGGGTGTAACTCACACTCATTTTGTCTGCAATAGGTAACTCAGATTTCAATTTAAAAGTGTATTGTTATCTCCCATCAAGATAGCCGTCATCTCATGCACTTAATAATTAAGTTAATAATATTATGGGAAGCCATTTTAACCACAAATAGGAAATGATTAACCCTACCGTACCAACCGACAATCACCATCATTATAGTACGGGATCTAAAACAATTACAGCAAGAAATATTTCTTATAAGAAAACGTATTAACAAACGATTTTATACTTTGTTACTAAGGATTAAAGCTCATTATTGTAAGAAATGTTAGTAGTAATCTGTAGGAAAACTATTAAGAAAGCATTTTAGATCTTAATTTGGAGTGTTAAAGAGTATTATCGTTACTGATATTTTTATGTCCTACAACACAAAATCGACTATTTTCAACTTTAATGCTCGGTGATAAGGAAGCTTTTCAAAAGAACAGTTACTGGTAAATGATGTGGTACAGAAATGTAGTGTAACAGGGTTGTCACGCAGGCGCGACGTACCATACCAATAAAACCAAATTATTTATTATTTATATCTGCATACAAAAAATCATATCTACATTTAAATGGAAAGGTAATTTATTAATATTTTAAATATATAGGACATCGGGAAAAATAAGATCGGTTCATTCGATACTGAGTGTACGATACGTAGTACGTAGGAGATAAACTGTTAAAGCGGACACTGAATAAACCCACATGCTCATATAATACTGTCTAATTTGCATTAATAATTGGCAGGAGGTACTGTATTATTAACACCTATACGATAAATGAAATGTTTTATCAAGCCAATAAAAAAATCTTATTTTTTATCTAGCTGATTACTTAGCGTAGTCACAGAGGACCAAATACAGATGATTTGATTGAGATGCAGTAGATTGTTATGGACATGTGATGCTGAGAAATGAGGAGCATGTTACGAAAAAAGTTTTGTATATGTATGTGGATGGCTATAAGAAAAGAGATAGACCAAAGAAAAGATGGATGGATTGTGTCAAAGATGATATGGATAAAAAACTTTTTAACAAAAAATAAAACCGACTTCAAAAACCTTAACTAAAAAGTAAAAAATAATCATTGTTTGTATTATAAAATCTTAACATATACCAAAATTTTGAAGGCGGCACGTGATTGACCCTTTGCCTCATGTAATGTACAGTCGAGCGTAATATCTAAAGTAAAAACAGTTCATGTGAACGTACACTACGCCGCCTTCAAAATTTTGGTTTATGTTAAGATTTTATAATACAAACAATGATTATTTTTTACTTTTTAGTTAAGGTTTTTGAAGTCGGTTTTATTTTTTGTTAAAAAGTTTTTATTTCATACTTTTTAATTGAAAATTGCGAGGGTTGATTCATAAATGTTTATATAACCAATTTGAGTTTTTTTTTAATTAAACTTTGCTATCCCACTGCTGGGCAAATGTCTCGCTCATGTTCTTCCAAACGTCCAAACACTATCATGAAAAAAAAACACGCATATCGGCCAAGAATTCTCAGAAAAACGAACCAATGAGCAGATCTTCTAGATAGGCGAAGCTAAAATAAACTGATTTATTGAAGCTGGTTAAAAAACTACTCAACCTAAGTCAATAAAATTTATATGGGACCACCGCGCGGACTTTCTCTACCAAATAAAAAAACAACCACGTAAATCGGCCCACAAATCTCGGAGTAAACGGTGTACATACATGAAAAAAAAAAAAGCCGCCGAATACATAACCTCCTCCTTTTTTTTAAGTCGGTTAAAAAAGAAAGTGAACACGGAGATGACGGCTGATAGAGATGTATGGAAGACAAAGACATGCTGCACCGACCCCAAATAGATTGGGATAAGGGCAGGAGGATGATGAGTCACAGAATACCGAATTAATGTTGCTTCAAGTGTTGTCTTTATTTTTCAGAATCTTTACGAAAATCACTAATGCTGTGGACGCTGTAGTAAAAAGCCAGTCAGCAAGACTGATAGCAAGGCTGACTGCCTAGCATACGCCTATCGTACTTAAGCATCATCACTCTTGAAGGCGCCCCCGAATAAATAAATAATTAAATAAATATTTTTGGGACATTTTACACATCACCATCTAGTCCCAAACTAAGCAGAGCTTGTACTATGGGTACTAGACAATGGATATAATACTTAGAAACTTTTTTTTTGTTGTAAATAAATACTTATAATACATAAGAAACACCCAGACCAACACAAACACTCATCATCACACAAATATTTGTGTCCTGTGGGAATCGAACCCACGACCCCGTGATCAGCAGTCCGACACTCGAACCACTAGACCACAAAATAATCTATAATTTTTGAAGCTAAGTTTCTATAGTGGTGTTGCGCTACCGTTACCGCATGACCGTTAACTTGCGCACGCGTTCTATCCATGTTTGCAAATTCGTGGAGGCTTCGCTTTTGTCGGGCATCCCCCGATTACTTTAATCCTCCACATCAACAATATTTAACCTAAGGATTCCAAATTAAGAGCCGATATATGAACAAACTCAAACATGCATAGGTAAGAGAAGTTTTTTTACGAAAAACCAACCGCGGGTAGTTCGAGAAAACACCCGCCGCTCCAGACGATGACACCCACATACTTCAGTCTGCTCGTGACCACGGCCCATGCAACTTGGCCGAAACGTCGAGGTTAGTCAAAATGTTTGTTATATTTTGATTTAATTGTGCGCGACAAGTCCCGTAAACATAGTTCAATATGCATAGGTAATATTCCTTATTTAGTAGCAAAAGACACTTATAAAATAAAACAAGTTCCCGTCCAATCTACCCGCACTGATAAATTAATTAACTAAGGATCCGCTTCCTTGAATCTAGAAAATTTTATCTTGTTGCATAAAAGCATGATTAAAATACTTATATTCAGCCGCATCAAGTTTGACTGGAAGCCAACCAACATACATAGAAAAAGACTTAGATGAAACCATATTAGTGCATTCCAAACTTTATAAAACTGGTACGAAACCAGTATTTAGAACCGGTGAGGCAGCCCTAGGTTATTAAGAGCTACTTATTTTAAAGAGCTTGAGATGCAGTTTTTAACTAAGGATGTCATGTAAACATGGTGTGTATATGTTGTTGTTTTTTTTAGGGGATTATGATAGGAGCTAAGCCATTAATTGCTGTAATTGAAGATTTATGTGTTTTTAGTATGGTAGGAAAATAATAATAAAAAACCGGCCAAGTGCGAGTCGGGCTCGCGCAGTAAGGGTTCTGTACCTCTCAACGACCTGATACCCCATAAAAACTAATTTAATTTACTAGAGTTTACCAAAAGACATCAACGCATAGTGTACGAAATATGCATTTTTGCATGTCTTTCTTACGCTGGTACCACCACAGAAATATGTCTATGTTTGTCTTATTTTTAGTATTTGTTGCTAAACTACATAATATGCACTATAATCTGACCAAGTTTGACGCCGGTATATATTACCGTTTTGAAGATAGAGCAAAAACAAAAACGTTGAAAAAAATGCATGTTTTTTGATGTTTCTTGTATGGGGACCCCCTTTGGTTTTAGACTTTTTTTTTTGTTTTTAGTATTTGTCGTGATACACCTCATAGCAACACATATTCTGAGAAAACTTCAACCGGTTAACTATTACCGTTCAAAAGATACAGCCCTGTGACAGACAGACGGACGGACGGACGGACGGACGGACAGCGTAGCGAGAGTAATAGGGTCCCGTTTGGAACCCTTCGTGTACGGAACCCTAAAAATGGGCCTTTTTAAAGTTGTAATTCTATTGTGGTAAATAGTTCGACCAAATATACTATAGATACACAAATCAAACAAAAAATCGTGTCCACGATAAAATGTACTTGTAATTATGTTTACGACAGCGACAAGTACGACAATCCTTTCTTTGTCAGCACATTTGGAATATAGTTTTTATTTGTTTTTTCTACACATTTTAGCACCGTGAAACGTCTCACCGCCAGCGCGGTCGTGAAGCGGCTGAGAGCGAAACTGTGCACGCGACTGATTATTGCATAGTTTTTAGTGCCGATTTTCGAGCGGCGATCGTGCATCTATAGTATATTTGATCGAAGGGTGATTATATTACAGTAATTGATATAAAAGTAGCCGATGTGTTTCAACTTGCAACTAGGAAGAGACCTATATCTATTAATTGACTGCCAAAATATTTGTTTATTTATTGGATTAAATATTGATGAATACTAAGATATTAAGATAGTTAATCAAATATGTCAGGCACACCCTGGGCATCCTTTGCAGACTTAGGAACATTTCACCAAGGCATTATGAACTAAACATAGGGATTCCAACCGTCCGGGTTTCTCTGGATTTGTCCTAACTTGGGAGGGTGTCTGGGGCATACGAGGGTGAGGGTCTCAAAAGTGTCCTGTTTAGACACGGAAATTTCAAGTTTTTTTAAAATTGCATATGCAATTGGCAAAACATTGTTTCGCCCAAATGTAGGCAATTTGGGTGATGGCAGCCCTAACAAAAGTCAATACATATTGTACCGACGTGATAGAATATGAAAAAGCTATAACCATTCACTAATGAAGACAAGTCAGAGTAGGCATTTATTATGAAAAGCTGCTTCGATATTGACAATATGCTTTGTTTCTTGCTGCGAAATAAGCAGACATGGTGTTCCTCTCACAAAAATAGGTCAAGCATTATAATTAAGCATCCAAATATACTGCGAAAGCACTAATAGGTACCTAATAAATATTTCGGTCACCAGTCTGCACGTGAAAGTAGTTATTTTGACATGATCCCCCCAGGATTGTTAGCCGAAGTGTTCTTTGCGGGAGGCCTTAATTCCGTAGCTTCAATTAGGGCAACGGTTTTTAAGACAACATTGCCCGAATAATGATAAAAGACATACTAATATTATTATGTTAGGTCATCATCATCATTTCAGCCGAAAGACGTCCACTGCTGGACATAGGCCTCCCCCAAATGGGGGGAATATGCCATAATCGCCACGCTTGGCAGGCGGGTTGGCGATCGCAGTTGGTTGGTCAAATACTCAGAGAACGTTGCTGCCCGTCCTCTGTTGAATTCCTTAGTCGCCTTTTACGACACCCATGAGAAGAGATAGGGTGCTGTATTATTATTATTTCCTTTATTCATAAAACACCATATAAATTTACATTTTTAAATATTTTTGTATAAAAAGGAAAACCATTTAAAAATATTAAAAAATAGTAAGCCACCGGCATCGGGAACAAGGTCCAAGCTAGCTAGCTAGGGTCTGGGGTCAGGGCCCCAGAGAAAGGAACCTCCACACAATACGTGCCGTGTCGAGGAGAACCGCCTTCTGAATCTGGCCCTTGACCCAGCCACCTAACGAAAGCCTCTGAAGGTGATGGTCGAGGCTCTTGGCTATTAAGCCATTGGCTGAAACAACTACCGGCACAATGATTGCTGAATCCACGTCCCACATGTCGACAACCTCGTGCGCCAAGTCAAGATATCTCATTTGCTTATCTGTCTCAGCTTTCACGAGATTCCCGTCATGCGGAACGGCGATATCAATAATCATTGTGCGGCGCTCTAATCGATCTATCACCACTATATCAGGCTTATTGTGCATAATGGTCCTATCAGTGATGATAGATCGAACCCAGTACAACGTGATATGACCGTTTTCAAGAACTTATGACCGTTTTCAAGAACTACTAACTATTTTATTATTATCTCCTTTATTTAGTGATTACCTTATAAATTACATTTTTAAATATTTTTTATAAAAAGAAAAAAAAAACATTTAAAAATATAAAAAATAGTGTTCCACCGGCATCGGGAGCAGGGTCCAAGCTACCGGCGGTCAGGGCCCCAGAGAAAGGAACCTCCTCACAATACGTGCCGTGTCGAGGAGAACCGCCTTCTGAATCTGGCCCTTGACCCAGCCACCTAACGAGAGCCTCTTAAGATGTTGGTCGAGGCTCTTGGCTATGAGACCACTGGCCGTTACGACTATCGGCACAATGATTGCCGAATCCACGTCCCACATGTCGACAACCTCGTGTGCTAAGTCCAAATATCTAATTTGTTTATCTGTCCCAGCTTTCACGAGATTCCCCCCATATTATTATTATTATTAATTCTCCTTTGATATTACTTGTGTTGACGGTGAAAGAAAAGAGGTGTCGCAAGACTTAAATTATATAAAATTAAAATGTTTGGGATACCTACATACCGCCATAAGGGACAAAAAGATATTTTCTCTCAACATTGTCAAATACAAGACGTTGATCTGTAACCGTGCCATATTTCTAGAGGAAGTAATAACAAATTTGCCTAGTCATCTAAAAATATTTAACTAATTCTACGGTTATTTACTAACGAAATATTCACTTAGAAACATAGCAAGGGAGAATAAATGCCGAACGAATTTGAAAATAAGTCACCGGCGGCGGCATTGTCAAAGGGCGGAAAATCCTGCCAATTTTTTTGGTGGTTTCGCATGCATCGTTTTTGAGTCACACGCGACACACGGGGAGAATTAGTTTTTTCTTACAAAAAGGTATTTAAATAAATAAATAAAATGTTAGTATTGATTTTTTTAATGATTCGTGTTCAGTATCAGTGGTATAGTCTCACCTCCTTAAATATGGCACAGATACATATCAACAAGTTGTATATATGTTGGTACTCTTAGAAGAAAATACATCACGGGACCTTTTTCGCATTTCTATAAACTCAACAGTCTCTACAAACCCTAATGGTGTGCCAAGTTTCATCCGAATTCATTCAGCAGTTTCAAAGTGATTGAAAGACAAACAAATCCATACTTTCGCATTTATAATATGTATTAAAATACGAATATAGAATAATTATACTGTTAAAGACCCTTTTGTTTCAACAAATAAGCCTTTATTAGAAATATTTCTGCAAACTGTGACCAATGATCAATATTAATACATAGTTCTTGTTTTAATTGGTTTTTCAATTGGCTCATACGTTTTATTATAGTGAATTTATTAGCAATATCCTATGGGTAAGTTTGCAAAGTTTAATATACGGTTTTGTTTGAAACTATTGTGAATGTTATTGGTTTTCTTTGTTTTTGATTATTAGTTGTGGATGAAAGGACTTTTCTGAGAACTGAGAAGGTTAAATGTCGTTGATTTGACTTTTATTTATTAGTTATTTTGAGTTAAGCCGAAAAATTGTCAATCAACACCCACAGGTAGCTGATAGAGACAAAGGTTCAGATTTATTCCGAGTGAATTATTTGTGGCAATTTGTGGAAATTTGTTTTTTTTTTACGTGTACCGCACTAGAATTTCTGCTACAACTTTGTCCCGCACTATAATTCCTACTGTAACGTTGTTCCACGCTAGAATTTATTCTGTAACGTTTTTCCACACTAGAATAACTTTGTCCCACACTAGAATTTGGCCTATATCGTTGGTGTGTTTACAGACACGAATATTCTAACCAACACGTTTGGTGCAGTGGCGAAGTGATTGGCTTGGCTACGCTCGTAGGTCGCGGGTTCGATTCGCAAACTAAGCGAGTATTATAAAGACTACAGATAAATGTTAAGAGTCTGAGTGTTTGTACATGTAAAAACTTGTGTCTATAAACACTCCCATAATACAAGAGTGAATCTTTGTTTGGCAATGATGACAACGTTAAAAAATCTTGGATTATTAGAGATTAGACTTTGCCCATGGCTTCACCCGCGTATTGAAATAAAATATAACCTATGTTACTTCTGGATAAAGTAACTTTCTAGAGGTAAAATAATTATTTAAATCGGTTCAGTAGTTTTAGAGTTTATCGATTACAAACAAACAAATCTTTCCTCTATAAAATTAGTATAAAAAATATAGATTGATTAGGCGTAGCGTGGGTAGGCCTCCACAAAGGTGGATCGACGACCTGGTGAAGGTCGCGGGAATCGGCTGGATGTGGAAAGCGCAGGACCGGTTGTTGTGGCGATGCTTGGGGAGGCTTATGTCCAGCAGTGGACGTCTAAAATGATGATGATAAATCTATCCAACCGACCAATCGGTCGACTACACACCAACTAGTTGGGAGAACCGACTATTTAGCATGTTTTCTAGTCGGCGACTAATCTATCATCATCATTTAAGACGTCGACTGCTGGACATAGGCCTCCCCAAGCATCGCCACAACACCAGGTCCTACACGTTCCGCATCCAGCGGATTCCCGCGACCGTCACCAGGTCGCCGGTCCACCTTGCGGGGGCCTACCCACGCTACGCCTAATCAATTTGTATTTTTATACTAATGTCATAAAGAGGAAATATTTGTTTGTTTGTAATCGATAAACTCTGAAACTACTGGACCGATTTTAACAATTGGCAACTAGTGGGCAAAAATTGCCGAATATTCGGCATTCATTTTCAGCACTACAAAATATAGAAAAAAAAGAAAACTCCAAAATTTTTCAATAACAAGATTATTATTATATTCATAGAAATTCCAAAAAAAACAATATTTCACTATATGTACTGCTAGCGGACATTTCACTACATGTACTGACAGTTGGGCTAGTCCACAAATTTAAAGTCGCTCAGCGAGCTATGGAGCGAGCTATGCTTGGAGTTTCTTTGAAGGATAAAATCCGTAACGAGATTATCCGGAGAAGAACCGGAGTGACCGACATAGCTTGTAGGATCAGTAAGCTGAAGTGGCAGTGGGCTGGCCATGTCTGTCGAAGGACCGATGGCCGCTGCAGCAGACGAGTCCTTGAGTGGAGACCGCGTATCGGCAAACGCGGCGTAGGGCGCCCCCCTGCCTGGTGGACCGACGACCTAAAGAACGTGGCTGGGGGGGACTGGATGCGGAAGGCAGAGGACCGAGCGTTGTGGCACAACTTGGGAGAGGCCTATGTCCAGCAGTGGACTGCGATAGGCTGAGTTGATTGATTGATAGACTGCTAGCGGAATAGCTCAGTTTGACAATACGAGCCATTCCTCCTGGGTATCTCTTATTATTCTGTCATCGCCACTCGAAAGGGTCTTCACTGAAGACTATGCAATCGTCACAGCGAGCCGGAGATAGCCGAATTAGAACAAAGTACGGATGATCGGCATTACCGATTAGTCGGCTAGTCAGGTAATTGGCAGAAGTCGGCAGAACTCATAGTGATGGGCCCAACATACTCATTATCTACTTCAACAGAATTTTTTACAAGAACATTCTACCTAATACCGTTTTCGCTTCAACAAGTCGCTCCCAATCATCTCACTATACAGTAAATACATCGGATGTTCCAAATAAAGGTCCGAACTTCCCGAAGCAAAAGGAGAAAACCTCGAAAAATTCACTCGAAGTAAAACTTCGTAATATCAGAAGAAACTTTAGTATTTAACTCCGAGAAAAGTTTTTAACTCAATTACGGCGACATCCCGGGTATATTGATTTTTTTAAGTGGCAAGCGGAGTTGGTTCCAAGAAGTGTGGTTCTATTAGTAGGTCAGCCCTATTAAAAATAAGTTAGATATGAAAAAATGATGGGGCAGTAAAGTTCTGGAGTGGCGACCGCGTACTGGAAGGCGCAGCGTGGGTAGGCCCCCCACAAGGTGGACCGACGACCTGGTGAAGGTCGCGGGAATCCGCTGGATGCGGAAGGCACAGGACCGGTCGTTGTGGCGATGCTTGGGGGAGGCCTATGTCCAGCAGTGGACGTCTTTCGGCTGAAATGATGATGATGAAAAACCGGACAAGTGCAACTCGGACTCGCGCATTAAGGTTTCCGTACCAACATTCCTTCATTTGTTGATAAACTAATAACTAACTAATTTAATATTTAGTTAAGTTTAATTACATGTGAATTATCACAAGTACATATTTGCACACCTGTTAAGGTAGGATATGGTAAAAGAACTTTGTTTTAACCTAAGTATCACCCCATGTATGCGTATTCAAGCAAATAAATGATTGATTGATTGATTGAACTATAGTCATGAAAAACAGTTAGCTATTCCATACATGATGAAATAGATACCTAACTCGATCAAAATAAATGGAGCAGCTGTTTTTTTAGAATAGAATAGAATAGAATATATTTATTTGCATAAAACATGGTATAAAAAGGTGTTATAAACTTAAATATATGATCATTCATGTTTTGCTTAAAATTAAAGCATGCAAAATTGTAGACATTATAGTCTTTGATCGAAGAATTCCCTAATAGTATAGAAATTATTTTTATTCAGCCATTTGTACAATTTGTTCTTAAAAAGCCTGGAATTAAGTATTTTTAATGTATTCGGTAATTTATTATAGATACGTACGCACATAGCAAGACAGCTTTTATTATATTTTGTTAATCTAGGGATCTCATCTAGTACAAGTCTGTATTGGTCACGCCGATTTCGAGAACATATATCTTCTGCAGTTTTGAACAGTTTTTCATGTTTCCGTACAAACATACACGCTTCATATAAATATAATGAAGGTAACGATTACGACGTTTACGATTAAAGTGGATCATAATCAGAGACAACCTTTAAAGTTTTTTGGTAATTAAAACGCGGTAGGCCCAGAAAGAGATGGCGGGATGAGTGGAGTGGAAGAAAGGAAGGGAGGTCTTTGCCCTGCAGTGGGACAAAACAGGCTCGAAAAAAAAAGTGGAGTAGAATCTTAATGTTAGCCGGTATAAACTTCATCATAATCATCATCATTTTAGCCGAAAGACTTCCAAAATGAAAATTTATTTATTGCGCCAAAAAATATACATAACATTGGTTGAAGCCCTAGACCTCACACTAGGATTCCCTGTGTCGTGGGGTCTAGTCTCTTTCAGTCCTGAAGACATAGTTGACACGGTTCAGAATGAATTTAATGGTCAATGAGTTATAAATAACTGAAACAAAAAACAGCTAAAAGTATTGGTATATTGTGTATGTGTGTGGGTGTGTATGTGGGGGGGGGATTTTGTGTGTGTTTTTTGTGTGGGGGGTGTTGTGTGTGTTGTTGCCACATAAAATTATTAACTTCCAATTCAGCTATACCACTAGACAAAATCTTATTCGAAGGTACTTTAAAAATCATACATAATCAGCCCATTACTGTATCTGCTGGGCATGCGTTTCTTCTTAGTTTTAAAACCAGTCAAGCTTTAGTTCATCGCTTTTAACACCATATTGTCTATTGTTACAAACTCGTGGATCAGCCAACCCAGAGACAAGTTACTTATCAGCGGAAGGAACGAATGAAGTCACCATGTCTTGTATTTAGAGTCGATTATTATACCTTTAATTCATCGTATTTATATCCAGTCAATTAAATTATTTAATAAATCTAGTCACTAGCCAACATTATCATCTTATCTTAACTATTATAAAATTGTAAACGTCTAGCGTCTGTTTGTTTGTTTGTTTGTTTGTTTGTTTGTTTGTTTGTTCCAGCATCACGCTAAAACTACTGAACCGATTTTGATGTTTTTTTTGTTGTTTGAAAGCTGATGATCTGACTTAAAAACTGGTATGGGTTTTGAGAAAGAAAGAAAGAAAGAAAAAAAGAAAAAAATTAATTCGTGGGTTGCGTACTCACCCGACAGATCGAGCTTCTATGCATTTGCACGAGCGGATAGTAATGTACGATGGAGTGGAGTGGAGTGGAGTGGACCGGGGATGGGACTGGGGATGGGACTGGGGACGGGACAGGGGACGGGACTGGGGACGGGACAGTGGACGGGACAGGAGACGGAACATGGGACGGGAAATGAGACGGGACATGGGACAGGACAGTGGGACGGCATATGGGACTGGACATAGGATGGGACATGGGACGGGACGATAGTGATTAGTGAGATAGTGGGACAGTGGGACAGTGGGCCGTGGGACAGTGGGATAGTGGCACAGTGGTAAAGTAGGACAGTGACTGTGGGACGGTGGGACGGTAGGACAGTGTGGCAGTGGGGCAGCGGGGCAGTGGGCCAGTGGGGCAGTGGCGTAGTGGGGTAGCGGGGCAGTGAGGTTGTGGGGCAGCGGGGCAGCGAGGCAGTGGGGCAGCCGGGCAGCGGGGAAGCGTGCCAGCGGGGCAGTGGCGTTACGGGGCAGCGGGATAGTGTGGCAGCGGGGCAGTGGGGCAGCGGGCAGTGGGGTAGCGGGGCAGCGGGTTACCCTGGGCAGCGGGGCAGTGGGGCAGCGGGGCAGTGGGTAAGCGGGGCAGCGGGTCTGTGGGGCAGTGGGGCAGCGAGGCAGCGGGACAGTGGGGAAGCGAGGCAGTGGGGCAGCAGGGCAGCGTGCCAGCGGGGCAGTGGGGCAGCGGGATAGTGGTTCAGTGGGGCAGTGGGGTAGCGGGGCAGCGTGTTACCCTGGGCAGCGGGGCAGTGGGTAAGCGGGGCAGCGGGTCAGTGGGGCAGCGGGGGTGCAGCGGGACAGTGGGGCAGCGGGGCAGTGTGACAGGGGGGCATCTGGGCAGGCAGTGGGATAGTGGGGCAGCGGTGCATTGGGGCAGTGGGATAGCGGGGCAGTGGGGCATCGGGGCAGTGGGATAGTGGGGCAGCGGGGCTGTGGGGCAGCGGGGCAGCGGGGCAGTGTGTTAGTGGGGCAGTGGGCAGTGGGTAACCGGGGCAGTGGGGCAGTGGGATAGCGGGGCAGCAGGGCAGTGGGGAAGCTGGACAGTGGGGCAGGTGGGCAGGCTGTGGGGCAGTGGGATAGTGGTGCAGCGGGGCAGTGGGGTAGCGGGGCAGCGGGGCAGTGGGGTAGCGGGGCATTGGGATAGTGGGGAAGCGGGGCTGCGGGGCAGTGGGGTAGCGGGGCAGTGGGGCAGCGGGGCAGTGGGGGGCAGCGGGGCAGGCAGTGTGATAGCGGGGCAGCGGGGTAGCGGGACAGCTGGGCAGCGGGGTAGCGGGGCAGTGGGGCAGTGGGGTAGCGGAGCAGCGGGGCAGTGGGGGGCAGCGGGGCAGTGGGTCAGTGGGGCAGCTGGGCATTGGGGCAGCGGGGCAGTGGGGAAGTGGGGCAGCGGGGAAGCTGGGCAGTGGGGCAGCGGGGCATTGGGGCAGCGGGGCAGTGGGGCATCGGTGCAGTGGGATAGTGGGGCAGCGGGGCAGTGTGTTAGTGGGGCAGTGGGCAGTGGGTAACCGGGGCTGCGGGGCAGTGGGGTAGCGGGGCAGTGGGGCAGCGGGGCAGTGGGGGGCAGCGGGGCAGGCAGTGGGATAGCGGGGCAGCGGGGTAGCGGGACAGCTGGGCAGCGGGGTAGCGGGGCAGTGGGGCAGTGGGGTAGCGGAGCAGCGGGGCAGTGGGGGGCAGTGGGGCAGCGGGGCAGTGGGTCAGTGGGGCAGCTGGGCATTGGGGCAGCGGGGCAGTGGGGAAGTGGGGCAGTGGGGCAGCGGGGAAGCTGGGCAGTGGGTCAGCGGGGCATTGGGGCAGCGGGGCAGTGGGGCAGCAGGGCAATGGGGCAGCGGGGCAGTGGGTCAGCGAGACAGTGGGATAGTGGGGCAGCGGGGCAGTGGGGTAGCGGGGCATTGGGGCAGTGGGGCAGCGGGACAGCGGGGCAGTGGGGCTGTGGGGCAGTGGGGCAGCGGGGCAGCGGGACAGAGGGACAGCGGGACAGTTGACTGGACTGGAATGGACTGGACTGGACTGACGTGGGTTAGCAGAATTTAACGCGAGCGGAGCCGCGGGTAAAAGCTAGTATTATATAATATTAGCTTAATTATCGATTTACTTAACAATGTATCGATTTGAGAATTAATAACTATTTTATCATGTTGGCAACACTGATTCCTAGGAATTATAAAATAACGTGTAACTGTCATTTTCGCTCTCTGTTATGATTGAAACTGCGAATAAACAACATGTATTGACGCTTCTTGTTACTGCATTCTTTACCTACACCCAGGTTCAGGAGAATCCGCACACCAAGGTTCACTTCCAGCAACCCCTTCGTTACACTATGTTTAAAAAAAGTCGTCTGCTTCTCTTCAATATCGTGTTTAAAATCACACCATAAAAACCCATCAGTTTCCCCTTCGAAAACTCGGAAGGACCCCTAAAAGAACTTCAAAAAAGTATACTCAAAGTTAATGAGTATTTTTATCGTTAAGTATTGGGTCTGACAACGACAAATATTAGAAGGGTCTTGAAGAAGGCCCTTGTTTATCATGCCATGAGGTCACTTTCTAAATGTACTATCAGCAAACTTTCCGGTTAACCACCACTAAGGCTAAAATCGCTTACGCTCAGTTTTCAACGACAGCCGTAGGTACGTGTAATGTAGCAGGATTCGTTCAAGGGACTTTGTCGACAAAATGTATCACCGGGAAGGATCGTGGCTGTATCTACAGTCAAGCTCATAACGGTGGTGAGAATACCAGTATTAGCTGAGCTTGTCTTATTATAAGAAACTTGAGCTGGGCGCTCACGATCATGCCATTTGGCGTGGAGCCAAATGATTGAACAAAATTTTATCGTAATGCGAGGCATTGACGATGCATCCAAAAGTCAGAATGGCGTGGCCGCATTCCAAAATCTGTCCGTGAATGTTGAAAACGTATGTTAATTTTAGAACGTCAAGCCTTTTTGGATGTGGTCCGAATGCCTACATCGTCAGTGCCACCTTAAGTGTCAAATTCTCAAGTCAAATTTTAGCGCGATGACAACCCACGGATTTTCCAGGTCCATCATATTCCACTACATCGCGCCATTTTAGCATCGGATGTTTCTCCGGAAAAAAATATCATTCAACAAAAACATCATTACCTTCACTCCAAAAATTAAAAATTATATTCAATAAAAAAATTGTTTCTATAGCATCCATTATTATTGTTAGTGTGACAATAATAATATTTTAATTGAACAATTCATTATTTGGAGAAATTCCCCATCACGCCATTGACCGTGACTCGTGAGTGCGAAATACGTGCGCCATGTTATCAACTAAACTGACCGTGAATGTGAAAACTCTCATCCATTTCTATTAACTCCAAGTCGAAGACTGTCTGTGGACGTCGCGCGTCACCGCGTCGTTGCGCCGTAAGGTGGGCACTGATAATGTATCCATTTAGACGTCGTTTTAATGACTACATCAAAAAAAGCTTGAGTTGTGCTAAAAATCACATACGTTTTCAACATTCACGGACAGACTGATTTATTGACATGATTTTGATTTTGTTGACATGATTTATACACCGTTGTGACATTTTATTTATATACTTTAATTTGACAATTTGGTTTATATACATTTAACCATGCATATTTATTATATAACACAACAAACTTGTCTTGTCTTGTTGTCTGGACTTTAAAAGAGACTATGATCCCTGAGTTTGTTTCGGTATTTCTTCTCAGAGGTAGTCATATAAGAAATGCCGATGTCATCTAGTTTTTATAATTAACCGACTTGTAAAAGTGATTTTTAACATTCAATTTGCAGAATAAATGATTTGTATTTGTATTTGTATAGATTTTGGAATGCGGTCACGCCATTCGGACTGTTAGATGCATCGTCCCCTTAAGTCGTTTGGCTGCACGTCGAATGGCACGATCATAAATGACCTGCATTAAATACTAAAGCCAGTTTCGGTTATAATGTTTTTGTAACCATTTATATGATGCGGTTGGCCGTACTTACAGTAAGTAGATACCTACCTTCGAACTATTATAAGATATCCTTAATGTAAAGGGGTAGCTAAGAATGCTTTTAGGTGAGAATTTCTAGTGATTAGTCAAGAATTTTTGGAGTGTACTTTCATTTTGGATAATAAATCAACAGATATGTAGTAATGTTTTGACTTGTGGCTGGAGTGGTAGTGTCCATTAGAGCTATAAAAAAATCTCTCAGTTTTGTTTTCTTAAATGAAGAATATCAACGAATTTATATACAGATAGTAGATACGATAGATAAAACGTTTATTTAGTACAAAACAAGATACTAGACATACAAATAAAAAAACAATATAAAATAAAACATTAGACTAAAAAAAAAAACTTGTAAAACTCAGAAGACTACTACTAGAACTATGGGACCAACCCTGAAATCGCGAAAAAAATCAGGTGTTCCCTACATTTTATCGATTTAAGTGAACAAAAATGTAGGGACCAACTGTTTCTTTTTCACGATTTCAGGATTGGTCCCATAGTAAAAGTTGTTCATAATGATGAGTACAATGACCCCTTTTCGGGAAAGAAGCCATTAAAATTTCAGCATGTATAAAGCTCAAGGCATGTATAAGGGCTTAGCTTTCTCGTACTGAGAAGAGGCCCGTGCCCAGCAGTGGGACAGTAATAGGCTGATTATGTTATGTTATGTATAAAGCTCAAAGTATAAATATTCGTATGGCAACCGGGACCTACAGCTTAACGTGCTCTCCGAAACACTGAGGGGCCTCGATGTGCAACGAAACGGTCACCCATCCAAGCACTGACCTCGGTTACTGCAGCTTAACCTCGCAGATCTCTCTACCCACGTGGTTATAACTTAGCCACGAGCACTACTTGCTGAACTTAAGTTACTAAACAATAATGGTTTCCTGAGTCTTGTATCCATATCGCCAAAGTTTTTGAACGCCTAAAACTTAATTAATACATAATATATTAATAACTTAGTCGATAGGGGATGGAGTAAATAATATCCCAAGTTATCATATAACAAACAAGTTAAAGTTAACTTTAAGTTTGATCGATTGCGCGAATATGATGAGATGTTTTAACGACAGTTTAGTGTGATGGGTCTTGTCGGTTGTGTAATCGATTGGCGTTTCCACAATGGTGTGTAATGGCCGAACCAATGGCCACGACAAAAAAAAAGAACCATTAAAAGAGCCTCCACGAGTGACGATATTTAATTGATCGTCCGGCGCACCCTGGGCAGTCAGCCCCGCTACCAACCTGCTGACTGGCTAATCTTTTCCCCACGGCATGAGCTGTTATTACTATGTAGCTCATGTCGACACGATAGAAGAAGAATGGCCACGACCAAGTAGTAGAAGACCTCAAGAAGACCAAGTACCTTTAGTAGTAGTAGAGCTCCTTTGTAAAAGAGCTCGTCCGGGGAAGTACTACCACCGTACCTACTTCTCCGCCAAATAGTGATGCTTGCATTGCTGTGTTTCGGTCTGAAGTGAAAGGTGAAAGGTGAGTGTGCTCAGTGAAATTACAATCACATGAGACTTTCCATCTTCATGTCTCAGTTTGGTAGTTATTATTGAAGTTGTTATGGGCAAAGGTAACCGCTTAACATCAGGTGGGCTTTTTACTTAAAAAAAAAATATTGAGGCATTAATGCTTTTTTATTCGCCGCCATTCTGTGGTGTAGCTTTATGAAAATCCATCACAATTGAGAATTATGAAACAAATCTAATTTAATCAATGGCCACCGTCGGCCAAGTGCGAGTCGGACTCACGCAGTAAGGGTTCCATAACACCCATCGACCTGATACCCCATATAAACTGATTTAATTTCCGAGAGTTTATCTAAAGACATCAACGCACAGTGCGCGAAATATGAATTTTTGCATCTCTGTCTTACGCAGGTACCACCACATATGTCCATATTTGTCTTATTTTTAGTATCTGTTGCTAAACTACATAATATGCACTATAATCTGACGAAGTTTGATGCTGGTATGTACAACCGTTTTGAATATAGAGCAGGAACAAAAACCTTGAAAAAAATGCATGTTTTTTGAGGTTTCTTGTATGGGGACCCCCTTTGGTTTAAGACTTTTTTTTGTTTTTAGTATTTGTCGTGATACACCTCAAAGCAACACATATTCTGTGAAAATTTCAACTGGTTATCATATATTATCATATATTACCGTTACAAAGATGCAGCCCTGTGACAGACAGACGAACGGACAGCGTAGCGAGAGTAATAGGGTCCCGTTTGGCTCCCTTCGGGTACGGAACCCTATAAAAAGCAACCAATTTTGGTCATTGGCTTTTAATGAATCAATTATACCTTAAACAGTTATACCTTAAACAGTTATACCTATAATTTGACAGAGAGATAAAACTGAATACCAAAATAACACATAACATAACATCACGCCTGTATTTCCCCGAAGGGGTAGGCAGAGGTGTAATAGTACTCCCACATTTCGCCAGTTATGTTATAGTCCCATGTAATAGGGGGCGAGCCTATTGCCATTGACCGGGCACAAATCCAGACTCCAGGCTGCTACTGACCATACCAAAATATCCAAAATATGGATGTAAAATTTATTATTTATTATATTTTCCTATTCCTTCTCAATCCTGTCACACGCTCATATTCTGGGATCAGTGCGAATGTCCCTTTGTTGAAAGCAAGATGGCTGCCACTCGATCACTGACGTCACTTGACGGCGATACAAGGTTTATTATTTATCATCCGTTCGTTCTTCGTTCGTTCGCTCCTAATTCCTGTATTAATGTTACACCCCGTAGCTATACAGTGAGTTATGATGGGCCCCTACCTTTTGTTGTCGATGGTAAAATTGTGTTTGGGGTTTAGACCTGACTTTAGTCGATGAAAAGTAATTTTAAATTTGCATTGGATAAAATTAATGTACCTAATTTGCCTCTTAATTTCATTCATCATCATCATTTCAGCCGAAAGACGTGCACTGCTGGACATAGGCCTCCCCCAAAAGGGGGGGATATGCCATAATCGCCACGCTTGGCAAGCGGGTTGGCGATCGCAGTTGGTTAGTTAAACATTTTATATATACGTTATACTCAGAGAACGCTGCTGCCCATCCTCTGGTGAATCCCTTAGTCGCCTTTTACGATGCCTATGAGAAGAGATAGAGTGGTACAATTCTTAACGTCCGGCACCACACGGAACTTAATTTCACTAAGTGAACAGAAAGAGTTGAGTCCGCTGGCTCAGCGATCGTAAATGTCTTGTGTCTTGGCCTCCGAAACGAGAAAACCATTTGCCTCGATTTTTGGCAGTATTTCGCCAATCCCTGGCTCTAAGCTACCGAAGATCAGTTTAAAGAGTAATTTATTCTAATTATTGACGTAGAAACATATGCTTTATTTAACTTGGCGGTAGAAAATTTGCCCCAGATTATGTTGATTGAGCTTGTTTTTTTGGCAAACCATACAAAAACTAATTTCTGTTTTCTTTAATTCTGAGGTCCGTATTTACAGAGCGTTCTTCAAGTACAATTTAATCTTTAATCACCTGATCACTGCTTAAGCATAGAATCGTTACTTGGGCATCGGTCTTATTCAAAAACGGTGATTATAAACTTCAATTCAACAATATAACATAACATAACATAACATCACGCCTGTATTTCCCCGAAGGGGTAGGCAGAGGTGTAATAGTACACACACATTTCGCCAGTTATGTTATAGTCCCTTGTAATAGGGGGCGAGCCTATTGCCATTGACCGGGCATAAATCCAGACTCCGGGCTGCTACTGAGAATTTCCTAATGAAAAAACCCAATAACACTTTGCCCGACCCGGGAATCGAACCCAGGACCCCACGCTCAGCAGTCGCGTTTGCAACCACTAGACCAACGAGGCAGTCAATATAACACACGATTATAACCTGAAATACCACCCTTTTCACCACCTATTCTGTAGAAATTGCTATTTTATTTAACTAAAATCCCTTTTCATGTTTAAAAGTTTATTTATTATTATTAATAGCAAGGAAATCTGTCTCCGTCTCGACCACATTTGCGAAATTACAGATCAAATCTCTGCTCAAACACCTAGAACATAACAGCTTAGAACAGCTGAACATCAATGAATCTATGCTTTAGGAATATTTTAAAATTAAAGCTCAACTCAAAACTAGTTTAAAAAAAATTAAAAGATCAAAGGATATTTTTTTGATTTATCTGATGCAACTTTTTCTCTAAGGTTACTTGAAATACAATAACATGCTAGTCTTAAAACAGTTTGCAGACAGTGCAATACCCAAGACCCCAAGATACTGCGAACTGTTACTCATGGGAATGAGAACGAATGACAATGAGCAACACATTCAATAGAATTGTTCGTTCCAATAAAAACTATCATTCTTATCATTTGTGTGATCATTGAGAAAGAGCATTCATCATCATCATCATCATTTCAGCCGAAAGACGTCCACTGCTGGACATAGGCCTCCCCCAAACATCGCCACAACGACCGGTCCTGTGCCTTCCGCATCCAGCGGATTCCCGCGACCTTCACCAGGTCGTCGGTCCACCTTGTGGGGGGCCTACCCACGCTGCGCCTTCCAGTACGCGGTCGCCACTCCAGAACTTTACTGCCCCATCGGCCATCCGTTCTGCGAGCAATGTGAAGAAAGAGCATTGGTGAGCGCTAATTCGATTATTAATATTACAAGACAAAATAATAAATGTGTGAGTATTTTTAGGCTCCTAAAAAAAGTGAAATTTTGAAACCATTATTTTATAATCATAACAAGATCGATCATAGAGCACTTAAAACTTTATTATGTACTAATAATCATTTTACCTATGTATCACAAACAAAATCCAGAATCTGATAATTGCTGAGTCGACATTGCCTATGAATGTGAAATTTAGAAATACATTTTTATTTCTTTGTCGTTAGACTAGCCCAAACAATAACCACTTTGTTAAAAAGAAAGTGAGTTAATAATGCATTGTCATCCATTCCTGAGCTATTTTTAAAGTTTCAAGTCTCTAGTCTCTAGTTCACCGGGAAGTTAGTCTAAAATCGATTGCAATTTTTTCACCGAACAAGCGAGTTAATAAAAACGTTGTAAAAACCAAAGTTTGGTCGGATAGTTTTTGTTTAAATCTTTTTTTTTTCAAAATTATTCGATCATTTATTATTCTTGTAACATAGAAAAAAATATTTTGAAACTTACGCCCTTTACTTCCGTGGTAAAATGAGCGAGACAGAAACACTCGAAAAGATTTTGAAAACATTTGTAACCACGCACATTCATTCTTTCCCATTTTAGCTTCTAAAATATTGATACAGTTGTTTTATCTCACGAAAGCGGGTGAGCCATACTTGTAATTGTAATGCGTATAGACACGCGCTCTTGTGTGCGTAACTACAAAACTCGACCAAAACTGAGCGCTCCCGAGCTTACGCACGCAAAGACAATGTGCATGTACATTTACACACATAAGCATGGCTCACACAAACAAGTATGGCTCTCCCGCTTTCTTGAGATAAAACATCCGTAAATAAAAGTGCTGGTAAATTAAAACATCGATATTTATTCGAGAATTTCTCACTCGCTCCAACCCCAAACAGGTGGTACAGGGTGTGCCCTATCCATCACTACCGTTTCGCCAGCAACCATAATTGATCACATTATTTTTCCTGTTATTATTAATTGTTCCGTCTCTGTATTCAATCAAACAGGCTGTATATAGCTGGAATCTTTTAAGGCCGTTTTGTCGAAGACTGATGAGGGCTTCAACGATGCTGCTGAGTGGAAAAAGGGCGTAACTTCTGCGATGATTGAGGGTTATGCAAATGGTAAGTGAAGAAAATCTTTAAGAAAGTGGTTTGTAAAGAGGCTTATGTTCAACAGTAAAGGTTTTGATGACTGATGAATAAGTGAATTAAATACATAATACAAAGTGTTATTGAAATAACAGAAAACCTCTTAAGGGGTTATTGTACTCATTAGTATGAACAACTTATTTACATTTATTTATTTTTACTTTTTTTTATCCCGGTATAGATTATATATTTACTAACTTACATTTAAGAATCTAATTAACAGTACCCTCACTTATTACACACACTAACACACCCCCACCACACTCACAACTACACACCATTATACTAATCTTACTAACACTATATAGAAATAAAATGTATCAAATTTTGAATGTTGGAGACCTGGTGTCCTGAAATACAGGCCTCGAGCCTAGTTTAGGCACCAGTCTCCCACAATATGTACCTATATACTGGGTGTAAGGGGAACGCTTCCGAAAACGAAGATAGGTGCTGTAGGTCTACTCGCGTTTTACGAACGACAAACGAAGTACGAACTTTCGTTCCGACTGATACTTACATAATAAAGATAGGCACATAAAAAAGGCACAATTAAGATAGAATATGGTTCATAGTCATATACAATTTACCGGAGATGAGAAAAACAAACGTCAAAACACGATCATCGCATGCGATGAGGGGACGATGGTTGACCGGAGTAGCAAATTGTGCGATGAATCGTACGATTTATCGAATATCGTCGAACGGGAGTAGACCCCCTGGTGATTACTGATACGAAACCACGAAAAAAATTGTGATTCTTTTTTTAGATTTTTTCATATATATTTTTTTTGCATTTTTCATACATAACCAGCTTTGGGCAGTTAAATAAAACTCATACATAATGAAAAATGCAAAAAAAAAAAGAAAAAATGTATAAAAAGAATCGCATTTTTTTTCGTGGTTTCGTATCAGTAATCACCAGCACTATCTATCACCTGTCTTCGTTTTCGGAAGCGTTTCCCTGACACCCTGTATAATATGAATTAAACAAGAAATGTTATTTTAAGTTTAATATTGTGGCGAGAAAATGTATATTTATCTTATCTTATCTTAACTTATACTATAGGACCAAACATGAAATCGCGAAATAAATGTGCTGTTTCCCATATTTGTGTTCATATTATTTTTTTTCATGATTTCTGGGTTGCTCCTGTAATAAAAGTTGTTCATACTGATGAGTACAATAACCCCTTAAGAGGTTTTCAGTTATTTCAATAACTCGTTGTATAAAGTATATACAATAATGCTTCCCACTGGGGTAGGCAGAGACTATGTATTTGCACCCACTACGATCCTGACACACCTCCTTCGCTTCATCCCCCTCCTCAATCTCATGCATACTCGTCGGCTTAAAGTGCTCTTATCCTGGCCTTTTTTGAGAACGTGCGCGATTTTGTTGCGGTTCATTCGCCGAGGTCACCCCCCTCCAACTCTATTGAATAAAGGAGAAATAAGGTACCAATATTAACAAAATATTGCAGATTTTTTTAAACAATAATGTAAAAATAACCTTCAAATACCCCCGAATTTATATTATTATTCGCAAGGGTCAAAGTCACTTCATTAAAATGAAATGTTTACAAACCTTTTTGACCGGCAAATATTCGCATTATCCGGGCAAAGTGTATTTTGGTCGCGATAAACCCCGGTTTAAATATATTAAATTATAATTTCTGGAAGCTAATGGAAGAATTTTAGTGTTGTTTTTGTAAAATATCGTTATCGATAGATGTTAATGTAATTTAAAGTTCCTTAAAATGTTTAATGGAGATTGTTACTATGCCTAAGCTGGCCAGTGATGGAATAAAGAACAAGGATTTGAAGAAATAAAGAAAGAAAAATGGTTTATTGTCACAGTTAACGACGCGCAACATTTAATAAGGTTGTCTGGTAGAGAACGCCTATGGCGTTAAGACCGCCTTTGTACCCTGTTGTGCATAAAGTATTAAATAAATAAATAATATATCACAACAGTGATACAAAACACAAGCAGGTAATTAACAGGTGGGGTTTTTTTTTTTTTTTTTTTTTTTTATAGTATAGGTTGGCGAAACGAGCTAAAGGCCCACCTGATGTTAAGCGGTTACCTTTGCCCATGACAACTTCAATACCACCTAGGCTGTTGCCTAAATGGTACCGCAAGTCGGTTCGCCAAACTGAGACATGAAGATGGAAAGTCACATGTGATTGTAATTTCACCGGCACCCGTACCCTTCAGACCGAAACACAGCAATGCAAGCATCACTATTTGACGGAGAAGTAGTAGATTAGATTAGCATTTAAACTACGCCAATAAACCGTTTAAAATTTACAATTCTGAAAAACCAAAACGTAGGTACCTACAATAATCATAATTGTTTATTTGGACTAAAACAAATAAAGCCTGATACAGCTTTGAATAAGTTAGAAGAAATAGTAGTCCAATATCTGATTTCGTTAGTAATAATTGTTGCAAGGCATCATTCAATAACATTTTATCCACGGTTGTCAATCAAAATAATCGATACCATTACGCAACTATCGATGCGTGTCCCATCCCTACCCGGGATTTGATTCGCTGTTCTGGGATCAAAGTATTCGAGAATAGGGTCGTGCCCTTCCCATATAGAGGTCCGGGATTTTATTGCACGCACTGATCCCGACCTATTGGTATTGCTTCTATTTTGACCTATTTTCGTTGGGAAAGGATTTTTAGATATGCTGATCTATCGAGATTTTTCTGATAGACAAGTTATTTGATAGATTGGATGGTATTGTAACTCCAGCTGATATTTGGAAGCAGGATTGTTAACCAATCGTACAATTTTGATTGGTTTTCAGAAAATGTTTCTTTTTTGGAAGAATTTGTGGTGGGAAATACTCAAATGAAAATCAGTGTTATTTTAATTTTGGCTGTGGTTTCTAGCTTTTTAAATTTTAATAGCTAAGACTGAAGCTGTAATAACAACAGTTAAGTAATAGGTATATTAACTTAAGCACTGATTCTAGTTCTATGTTTAATTCATCATCATTTCAGCCGAAAGACATCCACTGCTGGACAAAGGCCTCCCCCGAACATCGCCACAACGACCGGTCCTGCGCTTTCCGCATCCAGCGGATTCCCGCGACCTTCACCAGGTCATCGGTCCACCTTGTGGAGGGCCTACCCACACTACGCCTTCCAGTACGCAGTCGCCATTCCAGAACTTCACGGCCCCATCGGCCATCCGTTCTGCGAGCAATGTGCCCCGCCCACTGCCACTTAAGTTTGGCAATTCTACGGGCTATGTCGGTTACTTTCATTCTCCTGCGAATCTTTTCATTTCTGATTCGGTCACACAGGGTTTAATTATACAACCTTATTTTTAGTTCATACTAGTCATCATTATGTTTTTTTTTACTACGGGAACAACCCTGAAATCACGAAAAAAATATCGACTGTTCCCTTCATTTTTGTTCACATAAAACGTTAAAATGTAGGGACAACACAAAACTACCTGCTATATACTTACTTTTTTATATTTCACGTTATTTTATATCATCTGTGTGATGTTAATACTACTTATTTGAACACTGTATTTTTTTATTTTAATCATTCATTTATTTGACGTGTAATCTTTTTGATACCAATAAAATGACTATGACTATGACAAGCTGTTATTTTTCACGATTTCATAGTTGGTCCCACACGAAAAGATGTTCAAATTGATGAGTACAATTATCCCTTGCTAATTAATTCGAAATCATCCAGTATAATACAATAATACCTAGAACCGCTTTATCAACTGAACACACAAATAAATAACTTCAGCCAATCTAGACTAAAATCTAGTCCAATCTCTTGTTTAATTATTGGATTAGGCGCCGCGATTATTAAATTTCGGGATACATTTTAGGTACAACAGGGTAGGTACGTTGGCGTCCATTTTGAATTATTCATCGATATAATTGATGGTTTATCACTAGGTAGAGTTTTGGATACGTTTTTAGTCGTCCCTTTTCTCTTGGCACCAGGCCAGTAAATACTATCTAATCTGATGTGACCAGTGGGGCAATTGTGTAATGCATTCACTTTGACATTAGCTTTCATTTTGAAATTAAAGCAATATTCATTGCGTGGTACGTAGTTGCCGATAGCACGGATTGTCCAAACACAAGGAGCAATGAACATTGACATCCAGATGATTGCGATCCCGAGTGAGTTACGCAATTCGGCAGCGGGCCAGGCAGCGTGGTAGACTGTCGACTATGGCCTAAAACCCTCACATTCTAAGAAGAGGCCCATGCCCAGCAATGGTACAGAATTGGCCGAATAGCCAAGCTTATTTTTTTCAAAGAAAAAGTGAAACCTCTATAGTGTTGTTGCGCGTTTGCCCACCGGGGAGCAAACCGCCACAACATTTTGAGCCCATATAATTCTTACCGAAGCATTTTGGGCACACACAATTTTAATTTAATCTCTACAATGGACCAATAAACTAATTTCATCCATGATCCCTACCCAACCGAAAACACTTCAAAAATCACACGTCATGTAGGTATGTACGTGCACACAACAAAACGAGTGAAACACTAAATAAACAATAGAATACAAATTATAAATAAAGCAGAGGTAACAATTGTAGTATTTTAATTAAAGTTAAATTGGTGGCCGGCTGGACCTATAAATAATGGTGGCCTACCTTGTTACGCTAGGGTTGTGCATGTGCCGATATTGTTCACGGATTTTTATGGGAAAGCAAAATTATGAATGTTTTCCACACACGTTTCTTTCGTGTGGAAAATCTTCCAATATTTTTTTGGTATGATTATTTTACTTTTTGCAAAAAAGAGTTGCATTGCATCTCGTATATACAAATCTCTAAAAACAACCCAAACAGGAGAAATAACTACAGATTAATAGAAAATAATCAGCTTCTATCGAGTAGTCGAAACAATATTTCACGGTAGTCTCATTGGTATGAAATTTTAAGCAATTAATATTTTTTACCCATATTCATAGATCAAGATACTCATATTTTAAGGCACTTTTGTACCCTAGGGCTTGAAACTAATTTTATTCTATGTTTAATCATCAATCATCACATACGTGACTGATTCCTACCCCAAAATTTAATTCAGAATAAATACACACGACACATTATTATTACTGTTAGTACAGGTTGATATTTGTTTATAATTAATAATGTTTGGAGAACTCACCCTGCAAAGCACGAGAGCGTAACGAAGCCACAACAAACAGTAGATATTGGATATAATGTAGATGGAAATTTCGCAGATAGACACACATTTGTGATGACAATTATTGTGAAATAACAATCAGGAGATAGATTAATTTTGCATTCGGCATCCACTTTCCATATTATTGATTCGGAAATTGTAGTTTACTTAAAGCTCACAGACTCCGTTGGCTTGATCACTTGGAGAGAATGGGAGAATATCGAGATGCGAAGAGAGCCTATCTTGGTCGACCAAAAGGGCGACACCCGGTCGGTGGCCCTAGATATCGCTGGAGTGATGCAGTGGTAGGCGATCTTCTGGAGATCAGAGCCAGTGATTGGCGAAAGATCGCGGTAAGTGGCGTTCTCTCGTTTCGGAGGCCTAGACACATTTTGGGTCGCTGCGCCAGCGGAGTTTAAGTTTACTGAAAGAAATAAGTTGTGTTCTCATTAGCTAGAGATTTGGCGTTCATTAGCAAACTACAAGTTCTTTCTTAATTATGTAGATTTTCTCATTTCAACTTTGCATTCCATATAAGATTTAAAATCACGCTATAAAAACTGTTAATTTTCTATTTCTTATTCTATATCTTTTTTCGCTATTTTCTAGCAGTGTTGTAGAATTGGCTTATAACTGGTATTTAGTTTTTTTTTGTCTATCTTAATTACTTAAGTAGTTTAAATGTTACACGAATGATTAACAAGAATAATGTTTCTCGTACCTAACTTAACAATTTATTGAATATCCGCATCAAAACGTCAGCAAAAATACTTTCGGATATATCCACAGGGCCAACCCTAGCCAAACCCTACAGAGGCGAACCCAATAAATACTAACTCCACAATAGAAGTTTTATAAAAACGTACCTACGTGTTTTTATTTTATTTGAAAAGTCCTGTTAACACAGACTCAATGGCCAGCCATATTGGCAAGTTTTATTTGCAGAAAAAACAAAGCTTCGTTTTTTTTTTATTTGTACACTTGAGAGAAGAAAAATGTGTTACATTTTTAGGTTGAAAGCTTTGCCCTGAAAAGAGGAAAGTATGTACGAGTAATATAGAATATTTTGTAACGAGCATGGTGAATTTTTCGTTTTAAATAGCGTGAAAGTGACTAAGGTGATGATATTACATGCTTCAATTGCGGTTCAATTTGACTTTCAATTGTATTGCTTCAATTCAATTGAAAGGTCTCAATCAGTATTCAACAATGTCAAATATTGTTCAGCATTCAATGTCACATTGAAAGCTTCAACATGAAAGCTTCGATCTCTTTCAATACAATTATTATTGAATTAAATAAAATTCCTTCAATTTGGTTGAACCGTGTAGTTCGGTAAGTAATACTTGAAAAAAAACACAAATTTGTGTCTATTATTGAAAATTTATTTAACTTAGCTTTATTTTATTGCTGAACGTTAGAAAAATAATACATTATTGTATCAAGATTATTCTTAATTAATTATTAATAGATACTTAATTTGGATTCTAACACTTGATATACAATCAACACCTACACAAAAATTGAGATGCATATTTTCAGCTCGTAATTATCATGGACGAATAAAAAAGGTGGACGGAATCTCGCTAAACAATAAGTGAACCACCCATAGTAAGGCGGCTTGCTTAAAAAGACGGGCTGGCACGCACACATTCACACCCATAGTAAGACAAAAAGCCGCGATTACGCAACAAATCTCATGTGACGGTAGTCATTGTCATAAAATAACAATATTCCGTATGGTGGACAGAAATAGATTCAGTAGAATGGTTGTAATTACTATTTAATTGCGACTCATGCGTGGCAACTTTCGAACAAACTACGCCTTACATATTGACGTCATTTTTTTTTTTTAATTAACTTTAATCAAAAGTACTTTACAGCTTTTGCTTCTACAGTTAGAAACAGCACAATAAGGCATTTTTATGGGTTTTTGTTACAGTATTTACATAAACAAATCATAAGGCGTACTGAGAAAGGCTTTGAAATGCCCTGCACTGTGATGCATTGTTGGCACGCGCGCCCTGCCCACTTTTCCATTCTATCTATTTCTGTGGTATGGTGTTTTAAAATGCTGTCGAAATTATAGTGGATTTAAGAAAAAATAAGTGCTCAATATTTTCTTAGCGAGATTCCGTCCGCCTTTTTTTATTCGTCCCAAAGACTTACACGATTGCCTACTTCTTATAAAAAGAACCCATAAAGCTGAGTCTACTTAAATAGCAGCCCTCAGCGAATGAAAATTATTTTCTAAATTCTTCGATGATATTATTTTAAAATCCTTCATTATATTAAACAGTTTCAATAAGATGGCATACAACTTGCAGCAAGTAGAACCACTAATAAAGTAGTAGGTACAACAGGTACTTGTACTTTGCTATTGAAAATAATTCCGTTTACATAAGTAAGTAGTTTCATAAAATGGAATAAGTAGTGGATCTCACTATCATTTTATAAAAATTGGTTTTAAAAGTAAGATTTTATTTAGCGTTGCCAGACGCACGATAATGATCGTACAGTCGACTGCAGGACAGTGGTAACACTTCAATTCAAAAACCCCCCTTACTGCTTACGAAATAAAGATGCTGCTAATGTCAAAGTGTTACTACCGACGTGCAGTCGACCGTACTAGGGCCTCACTCCCGTATGGATCGAGTTCTGTATCAATCGAATTTGAATTCGAGTTAGTGTCAATTCGTACTGCATTCCTCTATTAAATGAAAAAGGAAGAAAGAAAAAAAAAAATTGTCTCGTTACAGGCGAGAGAAAAAAATTACACATCACATTTTGCCTTTGTACATGTAATTTCAAAACTATTATGTATTGTTGTGATATTTTTTGTGTGCAATAAAGAATAAGAATAACAATAAAATTAAAAATAACATGCCTGTAAAAGACTAAACAAGGAAAGGAAAAACCTATCTCAGCATAGCTACAACACACCCTACCCCCCCCAAACCCCCCAGGAAATAACCCTGTTTACATGTGGATAGTGTAGTGGGCTGCAATATTATTAATATTTCTATAAACCTATATTTTTTACATGTACACACATATTGTAGCTGTTTATTGTCCCATAATAAATAAAATAAAACAAAATAAAACACCGAAATGTTGCAGCGCTGTGGATGTCGTAAAAGGCGACTAAGGGATTCACCAGAGGATGGGCAGCAGCGTTCTCTGAGTAATTAACCAACCAACCGCGATCGCCAACCCGCTAGCCAAGCGTGGCAATTATGGAATATCCCCCCTTTTTGGGGGGAGGCCTTTGTCCAGCAGTGGACGTCTTTCGGCTGTAATGATGATGATGATGATGATTATCACGATCGTCATCAAAATCCCAGTTTTCTTAGGAACATTGGAAACTTGAACGGTGATTGGCTAATCTAAGAGTCGATTTATAACATTTTGTTTTGGTTGGCCGCAAAGTGTCGGAAAAGGCACGGCTGGCTGTTCCTGGGGCAGTGTTAGTGCCTAGACTTATGTATGGTAGTGAATGTTGGGTATGGCAGAAGAAACATGAAAGCAGAATAAATGCAGTAGAAATGAGAGCTTTGAGAAGTATGTGTGGTGTAACTTTGAGAGATAAAGTAAGGAATAACGTGATAAGGGAGCGTTGTGGAGTGAAAGAAGATGTAGTCAGTGACAGAGATTGAGAAAGGTATGTTAAGACGGTTTGGACATATAGAGAGGATGGACGAGAGGAGATTGACGAAACAAGTATACGAAGCAAGTGTGGATAGAAGAGTTGGAAGGGGACGCCCTCGGCTAACGTATCGCGATCAAATCGCGGACGTTCTAAAAAAATGCCTTGGCGGATATGGATGCGAGGGTCTACGACCGGATTCGTACCATCCGCCAGAACGGTGGAAACGCGCCCGCGAGGGCGTTTGAGATGCTGAGGCGGCAGGAGCGACGACACGCGCTCGAGACGTGGCGCGAGCGGCTGGAAGGGCCGCAGTATGCGCACAAGCGAGTGGTCGAAGCTGTCCTGCCGTGCTTTGAGGCCTGGCTGGAGAGGAGTGAGCGCGTCACCTACCGACTTACTCAGGTATTCACCGGGCACGGTTGCTTCGGTGAGTACCTGAATAGGATCGGACGCGAAGCCACGGCAAATTGCCACCATTGTGGGTGTGACCAAGAAACCGCACAGCATACGCTGGAGGAGTGCCCTGCGTGGGGCTCCGAGCGGCGGGACCTGGTCAGCTGGATCGGGCAGGATCTTTCTCTGCCAGCAGTAGTGTCGGCTATGCTGGCAGATCCGACGGCTCGGAGGGCCATGGCTTCCTTCTGCGAGAACGTTATGCTTCAGAAGGAGGCCGCAGAACGAGATCGGGAGAGGGCCGATCCCGCTCGGAGAAGGATGCGCCGGGGAGGCAACCGCCCTGGTGCAAGGCCCAGATAGGGCGAAGGGCCGCATCCCCTGCTACCACATTTGGCAGGGGACCTTCGGGATCGTGGACGCTTAGAGTTGGGCTCTAGGCGTCTATTAAGCGACCCTGGGGAAGACAGAAGTACGTGGTGGTCGCGTGCTACTGTGGGGAAAAATATTGTTTTTCCCGGGACGTGCCAAAGGCATAGCACTAGAGGGGCACCGGCGCGGTCCAATGGAGTTCCCGGAGCTCCTCTATTTTGTGCAGAGGATGGCCACCGTGTGGTTTTAGTCGGTAAGAGTCCGTAATACCCCTCCGCCATCCCCAGACGGAGGGTATCCATGAGGATTTCCACCCGAAAACAAAAAAAAAAAAGGTTAAGAGTACTCTAAGCCGACGAGCATGCATGACGAGGTTAATGAACATAGATGAAGAGAAAGAGGTGTGTCGGGATCGTAGCAGGTGGAAATCCATAGTCTCTGTATACCCCAATGGGAAACAGGCGTGATAGGATCAGAATCTGGTTGGTCAGATCAGAACACGGCTCTTCACATCGATATAGTAACATGAGACAACAAAAGATGAAGGAAAGATGTAGCTGTAAGCCAGTCCCCCCATCCGTCAGTGCTTAACGTTCATATCAGCCAATCAGCGCACTTAACCGGAGCGCTGATTGGTTGATATGAACATTAATCGCAAATAGCCGATTCGCAACTTACCTAAGATAAGCCGGATTTTGGCAATGATTCTGAAAATAGCTCGGATGATTACAAAAATCTGTCTTAGATTGCAATTATCCGGTCCTTTGCAATCGTCCTAGGATTATAAACCAAATAGCGCCGTGTCTTTGCTCCGTCGTTTTGCGCGGATGTGACGCATATCTTACCACACTTCTTGGCTCTGTACCTGTATTTGTTCTGTGTTCTTGAATTTTTTGGTAATTTTGTGCGTCACTTTTGAAGCAAATTTTTTCTTTCTTTCTTTCTTTCTTTCAGTTAATACCTAAAATATGTCTACCAAGGCTTTTTCTAATTAATAAAAAAAATTGAAAAACTTACCACATAACAGCGCGATTATATTTCTAATTTTGGCACACATTTTGATTTTTTACTACCAACAACACAGCACATAATTTACTTTAATCAGTCGCGGGAATCACCTCCACATTTTGTCACTAAATCCGTTTCTACACTAGCACAACACTTTTTTGTCACTAAATGTCACTACACTGTCACTAAAGTTATCACTTGGTCATTTTCGCCGTTTCGTTTCGTTTTCGTTTCACACACACTCAGTTCGCCGCGATTCTGAAAAGAAAAAAATAACGTTAGTAATTTTTTTAAATAAAATACCTAAACTAAGTACGCACGGCTACACAACAAGCTGTACATTTCCAGTATAAGATGATCTCGCATTGTACGGAAAGCCTATACAATGCGAGGTCAGCTTATACTGGAAATGTACAGCTTGATGTGTAGCCGTGTGTACATACTATCCAATCCTACTAATTTTAAAAACGTGAAAGTTTGTGAGGATGTGCGGACGTTTGTTACTCTTTCACGCAAAAACTACTGTATGGATTTTAATAAAATTAACAGACAAACAGATAGAACATAACCTGGATTAATATATAGGCTACTTTTTATCCCGGGAAGATGAACAGTTCCCGAGAGACGCGTGATAAACTACATTCACGCGGACGAAGTCGCGGGCATAGGCTAGTAATTATTAATTATGTGTTTGAAACAATGATTTCAAAAGGGATAAGTCTATGGTTTTAAAGATATAAGCCGTCTTAAAAACTATGTATTTTTTGCAATTTTTTAGTTAAGGGGCCGGAACTCGTAAGTCAACAAACTAATGCGAATCCCGCTCAAAAACTACTCACTCTATGGTACTGAAATTAAAATGCATGTTACTCAAGGACAGACGTGACAATATTATTGAGTCCAAAACATGAATGCACTTACGTGGGACACTCAGAAAGTTTTGCGAAACTAAAAAAAATTGTTCTATACGTACATATATTTTTATCAAATCTTTTCAAAGTACTTTCCACCAGCCTCTATACAAAGATTCATGCGCCTAAACCAGTTTTCAAAACACTTTTTCCAGTCCGCCGCAGACACCTCGTTTACAGCCTGCTCGAACGCAGCCAGCGCATCTTCCGGCGACGAAAATTGTATCCCTTTGAGCTGATTTTTTATTTTTGGGAATAAAAAGAAGTCACACGGTGCTAGATCAGGGCTGTAAGGAGGGTGACCCAGGAGTTTGACTGGCGTGCTGTCCAGGAAGTCCCTCGTTTTGAGTGCGGTGTGCGCAGGTGCATTGTCGTGGTGGAGCAGTAGCCCGCGGAGCCCTGTGTTTGGTCGCTTGTTGCTTATAACAGAGAAAACTTCTGGCAAACATTTGGTAGTATACCATTCGGCATTAATGCTTCTTTGATCCCGTAAGGGAATTGATACCAAGTGGCCAGTCAAATTAAAAAAGCTAGCGATCAAAATCTTACCCCCGCTTCTAGATCGCTTCACTTTGGTAGGCGTTGGGCGTTGGCTCATTTTGAAACACCCAAACAGTCGACTGGCGCTTGGTTTCTGGGTCGTATTGATAAATCCAGGACTCATCACCTGTAACGATGTCGTAAACACGCCGAGACGAGCCTGCTTCAAATTTGTTAAGCATATCACGGCACCATTCCACCCGGGCCTGCTTCTGAGCATCGGTGAGGTTGTGCGGCACCCAGCGTGATACTATCCTCCTCACGCGAAGATGGCTGTGTAGAATCTCGTGAACGCTTCCCGATCCAATCTTCAATATGTGTTGAATCTCCTGATATGTAATTCGCCTATTGTCTTGGATTAAATTTTTCACTGCTAGCACGTTTTCTTCGGTAACAGCCGTCAAAGGGCGACCGCTTCTTTCGTCATCCCCCAAAGTTGGTCGACCGCGCTTGAATTCGTTATACCAACGATACACGGTTGCCTTGGAAGGGCCTTCATCCATGAATGCCATTTGAAGTCTATCGTACGATTCATCCGGTTTCAGGCGACACTTGAAATCGTATAAAATCATAGCTCTAAAATGTTCCCGGCGCAGATCCATATTTCAGTGAGACACAATACTTTGAATTAACTCGCAAAAAATGTGGAGGGAAATTTTGAAATTGGAACTTACTTATTTTTACTTATAAATAATCATATTTTCGAAAAACATTATAACTGGCCAGTCTCCCATATATAAAAACTTTTTTTCGCAATACTTTCTGAGGGGCCTGGTATTTGGCTCGATCATAAAAATATCCAAACAGACCTCGGAAACTTTATTTTCAAAGAGTTTCCTTAATATATCCTATATTTATTGGTATTTTTAACCGACTTCAAAAAAAGGAGGAGGTTATGTATTCGGCGGGTTTTTTTTTTTTTTTTTTTTTTCAAGTATGTACACCGATTACTCCGAGATTTGTGGGCTGATTTACGTGGTTGTTTTTTTATTTGGTAGAGAAAGTCCGCGCGGTGGTCCCATATAAATTTTATTGACTTAGGTTGAGTAGTTTTTTAACCAGTTTCAATAAATCAGTTTATTTTAGCTTCGCCTATCTAGATGATCTACTCATTGGTTCGTTTTTCTGAGAATTCTTGGCCGATATGCGCGTTATTTTTTCACGATAGTTATTGGACGTTTGGAAGAACATGAGCGAGACCTTTGCCCATCAGTGGGATAGCAAAGGTTAATAAAAATAAAAAAAACAAATTGGTTATATAAACATTTATGAATCAACCCTCGCAATTTTCAACTAAAAAGTATGAAATAAAAACTTTTTAACAAAAAATAAAACCGACTTCAAAAACCTTAGCTAAAAAGTAAAAAATAATATTTGTATGTATTTTAAAATCTTAACATAAACCAAAATTTTGAAGGCGGCGCGTGATTTTCATGTACGTTCACATAAACTGTTTTTACTATAGATATTGCGCTGGACTGTACATTACGTGACGCAAAGGGTCAATCACGCGCCGCCTTCAAAATTTTGGTTTATTTTAAGATTTTAAAATACATACAAATATTATTTTTTACTTTTTAGTTAAGGTTTTTGAAGTCGGTTTTATGATGTGATATTTTACCTAAATATTGTTTTACTGAGCCATTTTATCTACAACTATTATATTTACATTTTTTTTTAGTTTATTTATGCATAGTTTTTCTTTCGACATGCACTTTTATTCGGAGTGGCGTCAACTTCATGCTGCACTACTCTTTCCCGGCAAGCCTCTTATTTTTTTTTAGTTTATTTATGCATAGTTTTTCTTTCGACATGCACTTTTATTCGGAGTGGCGTCAACTTCATGCTGCACTACTCTTTCCCGGCAAGCCTCTTATTTTTTTTTAGTTTATTTATGCATAGTTTTTCTTTCGACATGCACTTTTATTCGGAGTGGCGTCAACTTCATGCTGCACTACTCTTTCCCGGCAAGCCTCTTATTTTTTTTTAGTTTATTTATGCATAGTTTTTCTTTCGACATGCACTTTTATTCGGAGTGGCGTCAACTTCATGCTGCACTACTCTTTCCCGGCAAGCCTCTTATTTTTTTTTAGTTTATTTATGCATAGTTTTTCTTTCGACATGCACTTTTATTCGGAGTGGCGTCAACTTCATGCTGCACTACTCTTTCCCGGCAAGCCTCTTATTTTTTTTTAGTTTATTTATGCATAGTTTTTCTTTCGACATGCACTTTTATTCGGAGTGGCGTCAACTTCATGCTGCACTACTCTTTCCCGGCAAGCCTCTTATTTTTTTTTAGTTTATTTATGCATAGTTTTTCTTTCGACATGCACTTTTATTCGGAGTGGCGTCAACTTCATGCTGCACTACTCTTTCCCGGCAAGCCTCTTATTTTAATTCGTGCTCACTCTCATTCCGCGGCGTTCTGGGCCTTAAGATAATGTCCTCCTGGCCGAATTTGGGTCACGACGGTCAATCTCAGCGGAGACTAGCCATCTGCGCGGGACATATTATAGTGCACAAGTGTGTGCGCAAACACAGGTGCACTATCTATTCTCTCACTCTCATAGTCCGATGGGAAGGCAATCCGACACGAGTACAGACCGGAGAGAGATCAGGCGCAGGACTGACGGCTTTACGTGATCTCTGAGGCACGGAGTAGTCTCGATGTGCAACGAAACGGTCACCCATCCAAAGACTGATTGCGGCTAGCTCAGCTTACCTTGTAGATCATGTAATCCATATGGTCATTAGTTAACCACGAGCCCCTCAGGCAAGATATATTTTTTCACGAAACAAAAGTAGTAATCGGATTCGGTAGTAAATTAAATTAATTGGAATAAATAGTAAATTATGATACAAGTAAGATGTTCATTATACTCGAGGCTGGATTGCGTGATAAAGCCGATAGTACAATGAACATTGCTCACACGTTTCATACGACATTTTTCAACACACTTGCGAGAAAAAAAAACATAAATATAGTTTAGCGTGCGCGCGCAGGTGGTGGAAGGAAGCCAATAAGTGATAAATAAAGATAATAAATGTATTATATTTTTATATTAGGCTGTTTGGCGGTTTCCTTCCACCACCTGCGCGCTTATAGCTATACGTCACCGTGCGATTACAGTAACCCGCGCGCAATTTTTCACAAATTCAATATTTGTCTAAAATATTTATGTTTTTTTCCTCGCAAGTGTGTTGAAAAACGTCGTATGACACGCGTGAGCATTCACCATTATACACTCGGCTCCATTACGCCCTCGCCTTTGGCTTGGGCTGCAATCCAGCCTCGAGTATAATAGCCAACTTAGCTCACTTGTATCATTATGTACTATTAAAACAAATTCTCGAACATTTAAAACGTCTGGTCACCCAAAATCCTAAACAAACAAATACTAAACATTTTTACGCTTGTTACGCCATCGTAGCATAGGCAAACCGCTGACGAAGCTTGCCCTCAATAATTTTCAATAAACAAGTTAAATGCTTAATTCGCAACACGAGGCACGAGTAGCTGAATAAGCGATATCGATGAAGACCGTCGCATCGTGCCATGAGGGCACTCACTTCTGATACATCATCGATCGGGACAATAGGTTTTAGTTAGCTATTAATATTTTTACTGTAATAAGTTTACTTAAAATTAAATCACTTTAAAATTAAATTGGTTTTTTTTAAGTCCTCCGGCCGCAGCCTTCGTAATTGGCGCAGTCGGTAGGATACTCGAGATTAGCTAGGGCTATCTTATATCGATAATCTATCGCTACCGTGCGTGAGCGATCGCGGCTAATCGAGCTATCCAGCCTCATCGAGTATCCAGAACCTAAGGATTGCTGCCGGGAGAGAAAGGGATCAAGATATCGACCCCAGAGACCGATATGAAGGTTTTGTAAGTACACTTGAATTATTCCCTGTGTTGCTTCCTGTGTATTTCCATAATATAATCCTTCAAAATTTTCCATCCAAGGAACGTAGGACCTCGCGAGTCTACACCGAGTAGACCGAATCGCAGGCAATTAGGGCTAGATTTAAATAGAGATATTAATTTAGGTTTAGATATTTTATTCGAGGAATCCACTATGGCGCACGAACCAGATACGATTCACAAGGCTCTGCGCCCAGTCCCTGAGTTCGATGGGAACCCCAACGTCCTCACTAGATTTATTAAGTTATGTGACCAGATAGCTGCTGCTTACCTTAGTAACGCACCTGGTAGTGAATTAGGAAATTTGTGCTTAATAAACGGAATATTAAATAAAATTAAAGGCCCCGCGGCAAGTCGAATTAATTCAAATGGCATTCCGGATAGTTGGGCAGGAATAAGAAACACTTTAATTAATAGTTTTGCTGACCAAAGGGACGAGACGGCCCTGTACAATGACCTCTTAGTATCAATGCAAGGTAACAGTACCCCGCAGGAATATTACGACCATTGTCAGTCGTTATTTAGTACTATTATGACCTATATTTCATTGCATGAAACTCTGCCTACTACCGTAGAAGCGAAGCGCACATTATATAAAAAATTAACGATGCAAGCGTTTGTACGTGGCCTTAAAGAACCATTAGGTTCTCGTATACGTTGTATGCGCCCGGATAATATTGAAAGGGCATTAGAATTTGTCCAGGAGGAATTAAATGTGATGTACTTACAAAATCGTAGCGATAATGCGCACGTAAAAAGGCCACCTCCAATCGCTACTATGCCTAAGTTACCTTTGTATTCTGCAGGTTTTTCAGCTAATCAACAGCATACTCCTTACTGGCAACGTCCGTTGCCACCACAAAATAGTTGGAGGCCTAACTTCCAACCATATAGTAGCCAGTCACATGGTTTTCAGAAGCCTATCTTCCAACCCCATGGTGATCAGTCAAATGGTTTTCAACGTGCACCTAATGCACCTAACATGCCTACACGTACTCAGCAGATGTTCCGCGCGCCGCCGCCTAATTATAACACTAATAACGTATTTAGAACTCAACCACGTCATCAAACCTCAGGCCCTCAGCCAATGAGTGGAGTTAGCCACTATGTACCAAAGCCGATGCAGTTCAGGGGTCATGACTGGAGTAAATCTGGCAACCCACCACCAACTAATTATTTTAAAACCCGCGAGATGAACTTTAATAACTTTAATGATTATGATTTTAATTATTATCCGGACAACGAGTACTATTCATATGACTATGATCAAACCGAATATACTGACTATACTGACTGTAACTTACATGACAGTTATGAGTATGAGCCACCTATGCCTTACTGCACAGTTAGTGAGTTACCTGACAGTTACGTTAATTCTCAACCTTCTACTAGTAATGAGGAGCAGGATTTTTATTCGGACCACCCCTCAAAACCCTCAAAATAGAAGTTAACCTACAAACTCAACGTCAACTTCCTTATATAAAATTATCGAATCCTCCATTAAATTTTCTAATTGATACTGGAGCCAACCAGTCATTCATTAGTCCTTCAGCTGTGGAAAAATATTATTTAAACATGCCACTTAATTTTGACCCCTTTGAGGTTACCAACGCCCACGCTACCAGTAGAAGTGACTATTCAATTATCATACCAGCCTTTCAGGAATTCAATGATCCTAATAATATTAAATTATTTATTTTTGACTTTCATAAATTTTTCGACGGACTTATTGGACTAGACCTACTAAGTAAATGGAATACGAAAATTGACCTGAAAAATAATTTATTAATTACAGATAACGCTACAAATCCTATAACAATGTTTAACTCTCGGAACGTCAACTTATACGAGGATATGATACCAGCTAATACTACTAGGCTCATTCGTTTGCCCATAAATGCTCCAGATGGAGATGTGCATATTCCTCAGCAGAAATTTTATAACTGTATTATAAATGAATGTATTACAACAGTTTCTAATAATCGCGGATTAGTTGAAGTAGAAAATACATCGCACAACGATATAATTTTATCATTAGATCGTCCTGTAGAAGCTGTAAATTCCAATATTGAATGTATGAACATTGAGCAGGCACCGGATGCCTATCGCATCAATCAAGTATTATCACAGTTGCGAATAGATCATCTTAACGAAGAGGAAAAAATGAACTTGAAAAATATTTGCTCGCGTTATGCGGATGTCTTTTACATTGAAGGCGAACCGCTGTCCTTCACTAATAAGGTTAAGCACCATATAAGAACTTTAGATGAGGTACCTATTTACACGAAAAGTTATAGATATCCTTTTGTACACCGACAAGAAGTTAGAGATCAAATATCAAAGATGCTGGATCAGAATATTATAAGACCTTCTGATTCTGCCTGGAGCTCTCCTATTTGGGTTGTCCCGAAGAAGGCTGATGCCTCAGGAAAACAGAAATGGAGGCTAGTCGTAGACTTCCGAAAGTTAAACGAAAAGACTATCGACGACAAATACCCTATTCCGAATATAACAGATGTCCTAGATAAGTTAGGGAAATGTCAGTATTTCACCACCTTAGATTTAGCCAGTGGTTTCTACCAGGTAGAAATGAACCCTGATGATATTCAGAAAACAGCATTCAATGTAGAACATGGGCATTTCGAATTTTTAAGGATGCCTATGGGACTTAAAAATTCCCCTTCAACATTTCAGCGCGTTATGGATAATGTGTTGAGAGGTCTTCAAAACGTTATCTGTTTAGTCTACATGGATGACATAGTAGTATTCAGTACCTCCCTCCAGGAACACCTGGATAACCTGGAAAAAGTATTTCAAAGACTCCGGGAATCTAACTTCAAAATTCAGATGGACAAGTCGGAATTTTTAAAGTTAGAGACTGCTTTTCTAGGCCATATAATAAGCGGTGAAGGTATTAAGCCGAATCCAGACAAAATTAATGCCATAAAAAAATATCCCATACCTAAAACAGCAAAACAGATAAAACAATTTCTTGGACTTATCGGTTATTATCGGAAATTCATACCAGACTTCGCTAGAATTACAAAACCTTTTACTCAATGTTTAAAGAAGGGCAGGACCATTACACTTAATAAAGATTACATTGACTGTTACGAACGATGCAAGAGACTTTTGACAAACGACCCGATCTTACAATATCCAGACTTCACTAGGGAATTTGTTCTGACCACTGACGCTTCCAACGTAGCTTTAGGAGCGATATTATCACAAGGACCAATAGGCTCTGACCGACCAATAGCATATGCATCGCGTACTCTAAATGAAAGCGAATTAAATTACAGTACCATAGAAAAGGAGCTCTTAGCTATTGTGTGGGCTACCAAATATTTCCGACCGTATCTTTTTGGTCGCAAATTTAAGATAGTTACAGACCACAAACCATTACAGTGGATGATGAATCTAAAAGAGCCTAACTCACGGCTCACTAGGTGGAGATTGAAACTCAGCGAATACGACTTTAGTGTAATATACAAAATGGGTAAAAATAACACCAACGCTGATGCCCTATCGCGAGTTGAAATCCATAATGATGAAGTTAGTTCAATGATAGCAAATCCCTCTGAGAAGCCACCTTCTGTGACTGACTCAAGTACTGAAACAGCTCATACAAGTAATGAAAACCCCATACTTGAAGTCCCTATAACTGACAAGCCTCTGAATATGTTCCATCGACAAATAGTTATGACTGTGGTAGGTGACATTAAGAAAAGACCGACGGTAACCAAGACATTTGATACACACACTCGTACTTCCATTCAGGTTTCACAATCTAACTTAATAGACGATGTTATTAACGCTATAAAAGAGTACGTTAATCCGAAGGTGAAAACTGGTATTCTCATAAATCCTCCTCTAAGCATGTATGATATAATTCCTATAATTCAGGACAGTTTTAAGAGCTCAGCAATGAATCTTGAACTATGTAAATTAGAATTAGAAAATGTGAAAGAATTCCTTAGACAGCAGGATATAATCCGGCATTACCACGACGGTAAAACAAACCATCGTGGGATAACTGAATGTTACCTAGCCCTCTCGCGAAAGTATTTCTGGCCTAAGATGAAAGACCAAATCACTAAATATATAAATGAATGTACAACATGTGGTCAGGCTAAGTACGACCGTAATCCTATCAAACAGAAGTTTAATATTGTACCACCAGCAATAAAGCCGTTCGAAATTATTCATATGGATCTTTTTACTGTTCAGAATGAGAAATATTTAACCTTTATAGATGTCTTCTCTAAGTACGGACAAGCGTACCTTATGAGAGATGGTACAGCGCTTAGCATTTTGCAGGGTTTACTACAATTTTGTACTCATCATGGCTTTCCGCAAACTATAATTACAGATAATGGCACTGAGTACACGAATCAATTGTTCGCTGAATTCACTAGACTCCATAAAATAAATCACCATAAAACCTTAGCACATAGCCCTAATGATAACGGTAATATAGAAAGGTTTCACTCAACATTGCTTGAACATCTCCGTATTTTACGTTTACAGCAGAAAGATGAACCTGCAATTAATCTTATGCCTTATGCTTTACTTGCCTACAATAGTTCGATTCATAGTTTCACTAAGTGTCGACCCTTTGATGTAATAACCGGTCACTTTGATGCCCGAGATCCTTGGGACATCGATTTAAGTAGTCACATGTTACAGCAGTACATCTTAAATCATAAAGAACAAATGAAAACAGTATACCAAATCATAAATGAAACCTCTCTTAACAATCGTACCGCAATAATTGAGAATAGGAATAAGACCCGCGAACCAGAAGAAGAGTATCAGCCTCAGCAACAGATTTTTGTTAAGAATCCAGTCGCCTCACGACAAAAATTAGCCCCTAGATACACCCATGACGTAGTTTTAGCTGACTTACCTATTCACATCTACACCTCTAAGAAACGTGGCCCCATAGCGAAATCAAGACTGAAACGAGTACCTAAGACTGCGAAATTGTTACAGGATGGTGCTGATAGCGACCCTACATCTGACACGAAGCCAGGAGATAAGACTTGAGACCTTAGACTCTGGAATTGGACTTCTACCGTTTAAACTTGGACCGACTAGATTAATAACTCATTACCATACTTTTCTCCAATATGTGAAGCTGGACGATATCGAAAATAATATTTCAGTACTAAAGACTCAATTACAGGATTTTAAGCTACGCATGACTAACGAAACCTTTTCCTTATACGAATATCAGTTAGATTATCTCGTGAGTAAATTGGTTAAGGTCAATAACCAGTTACATTCTTTAGAACCTAGTCGTTTTAAAAGAGGCCTTGTAGACGGCCTAGGGTCTGTTATTAAGAGCATTACAGGAAACCTTGATTATACGGATGCTATTCGGTTTAATAATGCCATAGAAATTTTACAGAACAACCAGAGAAAAACTATTAATGAGTTTAATGAGCACATTAGTATCAGTAAAGAGTGGATGTTATCCCACAACAATATATTGAATAAAATTGTCGAAAATCAAAGTAAAATTAATACCACTTTAGATTTATTGATAGACGGTTACACTCAAAACAATCAAAATCTCATACATTTTGCACATTTCGCACAAATATTAACTATTATTAGCGAAAATATAGAAGATTTATTATCTGAGTTATATAGGATAGAAAATATTCTAGCATTTACTCGGGCTATGACAACTCATCATAGTATGTTAGGAATAGATATTTTAGGTAGTATGTTAGATAAATTAAAGGGGATTTACGATAGTAATCATATATTAGATTTAGAGTTACGGGACTATTATGATATAATAAAATCAGGTTATTATTATGATGATAGGAAAATAGTTATAGTTTTTAGATTTCCTGTAGTTTCAGTAGATACTTACTTACTTTATAGACTTTCTATTGTTCCTAATAAACACGACCAGGCTCTCATTCCTCCCTATCCTTTAATAGCAACTAATGGGAAGGCATTCATGTACATGGAGGCTGAATGCCCGAAGTTAAATAATAATCGGTATCTCTGTGAACAAAGAACTAACCACTACGTTCAAATCCAAGCAGACTGCATACAAACTTTCATTTCAAGCAAGACTTTGGATAAATCCTGTACATTAACAACTGTAAAATTAGCAAAAGAAGCCGTAGAGGAACTTGACAGCCGACACTATGTTATTTCATTCCCAAATCCAACGAGGGTTCACATGAGCTGCGGAAATGACGACTACGACACTTTGAAAGGCAGTTATCTTGCTACAATTCCACTGCACTGTTCGTTACGTACACCAGAACTAACCTTAATTAATACAAGAGACGAGGTTAAAGGTCAACCTGTAAAAATACTGAAGGTCCCTTATAATGTTGAAACACAAGGAACAAGTCTAATACATGCGAATTTGGCTTCAGTTAACTTAAGTAAACTTCATAGTCTTCAGGACAGAATAACACTTCAGGCGCCAATACAAGCAGACAGAATTACTGAAACGTTATACCATACTACTATACCGTTTTACACTATAATATTTCTTGCAATTATCATAACGGCTGTGCTCATAATTTGGAGATATGTTTCCAGAACTCTAAAGACCAGGAAAGATGCTGTATCCAGAGGAACTGAAAATCATGAATACGCCGTTCCTGAAACTTCAAAATTACATAATCAGCAAGACAAGCTCCCAGCAACATTTTCACTTAGCGTTTTAAAATAGTTGCTGATCTACGGGTGGAGGTGTTACGCCATCGTAGCATAGGCAAACCGCTGACGAAGCTTGCCCTCAATAATTTTCAATAAACAAGTTAAATGCTTAATTCGCAACACGAGGCACGAGTAGCTGAATAAGCGATATCGATGAAGACCGTCGCATCGTGCCATGAGGGCACTCACTTCTGATACATCATCGATCGGGACAATAGGTTTTAGTTAGCTATTAATATTTTTACTGTAATAAGTTTACTTAAAATTAAATCACTTTAAAATTAAATTGGTTTTTTTTAAGTCCTCCGGCCGCAGCCTTCGTAATTCGCTAGCATAACAAAAAATCGTAACTACCTAAAATAAAAGTCGACACATTTTTTGCAATTTAAAGAAAAAAAAGCCGACACATTTTCAGCATAAATGACAGAAACGAATATGAAAAAAGTTTCGACTGTTTATTTAGAAATTAAACACGTTTTTTATTTCGAAAAGGCGTATTTTTAAATGGTCTATAAAAGAATAATGACACATTAATATTGTAGATAAAAGCTTGTGTCACGTTTCGGGTCATAGTTGTAAAAATTGACTTAATATGTTTCGGGTCTCCGTAGGCTCATAAAATATCATTCGCTAAATAACTTGGGATTTTTTTGTTACTTCACAATTTTTAACCGACTTTGGTTGTTGGAGTTAATAGCATTTTCGAGATAGCTGATTTTTAGGGTTCCGTACCCGAAGGATGCCAAACGGGACCCTATTACTCTCGCTACGCTGTCCGTCCGTCCGTCCGTCCGTCTGTCTGTCACAGGGTTGTATCTTTTGAACGGTAATAGGTAACCGGTTGAAATTTTCTCAGAAATTGTGTTGCTATGAGGTGTATCACGACAAATACTAAAAACTAAAAAAAGTCTCAAACCAAAGGGAGTCCCCATACAAGAAACCTCAAAAAACATGCATTTTTTTCAACGTTTTTGTTCCTGTTCTATCTCCGAAACGGTAATATATACCAGCATCAAACATGGTCAGATTGTAGTGCATATTATGTAGATTAGCAACAAATACTAAAAATAAGACAAACATAGACAAATGTGGTGGTACCTGCGTAAGAAAGACATGCAAAAATTCATATTTTGCGCACTGTGCGTTGATGTCTTTTGATAATATCTCGTAAATTAAATCAGGGGTATCAGGTCGTTGAGAGGTACGGAACCCTTACTGCGCGAATCCGACTCGCACTTGGCCGGTTTTATTATTACATTTGGCAATAAAATGTGTTAAATAACAATAATTAATTGGTTAGTTTTTAAATCTTAACCAGTCCTCATAATAGGCGTCGCGGTTTCCTTATCCAATTATCCTAACTTACCTTAATAATGGCAAATATTTGAAGTGGTTTTTATTTTTTATAGTATGGGATGGCGAAACGAGCGAAAGGTACCTTTGCCCTTAACAACTGCAATACCACCTAGACTGTTGCCTAAATGGTACCGCACGTCGGTTCGTCAAACTGAGACATCAAGATGGAAAGTCTCATGTGATTGTAATTTCACCGGCACCCGTACCCTTCAGACCGAAACACCTGGTATTGAAGTTGTCATGGGCAAAGGTAACCGCTTAACATCAGGTGGGCCTTTAGCTCGTTTCGCCATCCTATACTAAAAAAATAAAATAAAAAGTTTGAGCAATAAATGTCTTTGTCTTTTGTATGTGTATTGAGTCAACTAAATGTTTTTTCTTTCTTTTCACCGTTAAAGCAAGTAATAATCAAATTCTTATCCGACGTGTGTCATATTTTTATTAATTAAACCGATAATTCTCAGCCAAATTAGGGACAAACCCACCTCACTTTCCAACCCACTGCAACTCCCGTAAGTCAGGATCTACAATGGCGACCAACAACCAGTCGCCAAAAATTCTCAGCCTGTTACACATTCATGATAATTTTTTTATACCACAAAACACCTATGCAAATTCGTAGACCAATAAACTAAAATATGTTGTGCGAATCACATTAAGAACTTTTTTGTCTGTCTGAGTGTCTGCATTAAATATACTGCGGTGACATCACTTTTCACATTTATTGATTAAAATATATCATAACATTGATTACATTTAAGTCATTTAACGAAGGAAAGTCGTTAAATTCGGCACGATTGTTTAAATAAATATAACTCAATTGGTCCGCTTTGATTTCATTTTAATGGTTTCATTTAAATAGTATTTAAATAATGCTTTGAATTTTTTTCTTTTTATTTCTTTCTTAAACACTCATACCTTTTTTAGCTGTTTGGATTGGCTTCGTATGAATTTTTAGGGTTCCGTACCCAAAGGGTGCCAAACAGGACCCTATTACACTCGCTACGTTGCCCGCCCGTCCGTCCGTCTGTCTGTCACAGGGCTGTTTCTTTTAAACGGTAATAGTTTAGTAGATAGTTAGGTAGATCATTTAGTAGTAGTAGAGCTCCTTTGTGAATGAGCTCGTCCGGGGAAGTACTACCATCGCACCTACATACTTCTCCGCCAAATAGTGATGCTTGCATTGCTGTGTTTCGGTCTGAAGGGTGCGGGTGCCGGTGAAATTATAATCACATGAGACTTTCCATCTTCATGTCTCAGATTGGCGAACCGACTTGCGGTACCATTTAGGCAACAGTCTAGGTGGTATTGCAGTTGTTATGGGCAAAGGTAACCGCTTAACATCAGGTGGGCCTTTAGAATGTTTCGTCATCCCATACTATAAAAAAAAAGGTAGCCGGTTGAAATTTTCTCAGAATATGTGTTGCTATGATATGATTTTTATCAAGATATTGCAAAACCATTGAGCACCGTGGACTGCACTTAGCAATGGCGACAACGTTACAAAAAAAAAATACGTCCCTAAATCGGACACGCTGAAATTGAAATTCGCTTATTTCCCGAAAAAGGGTCATTGCACTCATCATTATAAACAACTTTTACTATGGGACCAAACCTGAAATCGCGAAATACCTGAATGCCCAATTTGTATTTTTAATAAATAAATAAATATCTTTGGGACATAATTACACAGCACCATCTAGTCCCAAACCAAGCAGTGCTTGTACTATGGGTACTAGACAATGGATACAATACTTATATACTTTTTTGTTGTTGTAAATACATGCTTATAATACATAAGAAACACCCAGACCAACACAAACACTTATGTTCATCACACAAATATTTGTGTCCTGTGGGAATCGAACCCACGACCTCTTTATCATCAGCAGTCCGATCCTCGAACCACTAGACCACAGACGTCGTCAATAAGACTTAACTGACTTGACTTGACTTGTGAATAAGACTTTGTGTGTTAATTAATAATTAATAAAAATTCGTTTGGTCAATCAAAAAACATTTTCTATTTCCTTATGACCTTTTGCCACATCTACTTAAAGGACCTATCTCCGCTACTGATACTTTCTAAGATAAAATGAATGAAATCATCTCTCCATAACAGTCAGGAGTTAGCCAGTGCCCACTCGAAAAAAAATCATTAAGTTAAAAACTTGATTCTGCTTACGACACAACTTAACCCACGCTTAGCCCAGTTTAATTTTAAGGTGTGGGCTAAGTTATACGATCTTGGCGAGTGCATTCAAATGATATTTTTTATAATAATTTCATAGGTTTTCGCGATCACTACACATTAAAATAAAACGAAGTTTAACCGGATTTAATCGCGTATATTATTTAAATTGGTTTTCCTGACGTTTCGAAAGCTTTGCAGCGTTCGTTTTCGCAGGAAGACTAAGATGACAAGCGTCTGTTATAGATATTTCTAAAAACATATTTTAATCTACCGTACAATATTACTAATTAAAATCGTTTCGATGCACGCAGTAATCACTCACAATATCATCGTCTTTTACAGTGTTGCGTGCTGTTTGGGGCTTGATTATTTTTAGAACTGGGTTCCAAACAGGTGGTAGCTGCGGTTAAACTTTATTTTATTAAAATTATTTTTTTAGTAGGATTATTTAATAAAACATCTTCGGTGATTTTTAAACCCACTTGTTGAAAGCAGTTTTTTTCCATCTTTTATTTCTACCTTATTTTCTTTTCTCTGCGACATCATTATCCATCGCTCACAAACAAAAAAGAAAGCTTCAATAAGTATTTCTTAATGCCTGCATTAATTACTTATCCATACTGATGTGACAGATTGCAAGTTGCAACCCGTTTTCAACATTTATCTTTCATAACTTGAAGGGATTGACTTAATTGTATAACTTAAGAACAGCTGACAATCATAAGTTTTTGTTTCGTTATGAATCAGTAACTGATTGATATCATAAACATATTTTATTTATGAAATACATTATACATTATATACAAGAAATATGCTTTTAATGTTCAACAGAACTTCAAAACGACGATGTAAGTATTAAATATTATTTTTTATTAATATAATTTTGATGATTTCAGGCTAAATAGACCGTATATATATTTCTTGCAGTGCGATCCACCGTTGCATTCGGACGCGCCTGCACAGTACGCAGAAATTATTTCGTGCCGAGCGCGGCACGTGTCGCTGCTACAATACCATGCGTTCGGAGGAACTCGTGGCGAACGAGGTCCTGGCATTCCTGCAATACCAGCTGGATGTCATGGACGAAGTCAGCGTGACCCAAATCTGCACCTCGAACTTCAGTGAAGAGGAGATACGCAGGGCCAAAACCTTGCTGTACGAGTCGCTTCAAATAGCCGACCGAATGCCGTCCCGCAGGAGGGATGAGAAGGGAGTGAGGAGTCTCCAAGACATCATTAATGTGCTAAAGGAGACCGACCCAGACGACGTGCCGAGTTTCGTGGCGAAGGACTTGCGTAAGCTGCCCCCTGTCACGTTCGATCACGTCGACGTCACCAGGCTGCTGAAGGACATTACTAGTCTGAGAACAAGCCTGGCCGAGATGCAGTTGAAGTTGGAAGCATCGCAATCCAATATCAGTGATCTACGTACCGAAGTGGCAGATTTACGCAACACGGTATGTAGGTCGCTTATGCCTGCCTACTAACAACAACACACGTCACAGTGAGGTCAATACATCGCAGCCGAGTTTCGAGTCAGCAAAATTCGACTCGTCGCCGGCCGCTGTACCTGCAAGCGATGCACAACCGCACCCCGCCCTCCCCGCACCCCTCCTCGTTGGGGTGCCAACGAATGTGGGCACGTCAACACCAAGACGTGCTTACTCGGCTGCCGTAACTCAAGCTTCCACCAATCATCAACGGCAACCTAAATCCATGAAGGGAGCCCAGGGGCCCCTCGAACCAGTCCGGAGCACATTACCACCAGTAATCAGCCGCGGACAGGCCGATGAAGAAGGCTTCATTAAAGTCATTAAGAAGAAGACGAAGAAGCCTACTTGCCGCAATCAGTGTGGAACTGCACTGACTGGACCAAACATGTTGCTGCGTCCCGCTATCCCTACGACGCAGCTGTACGTGTCGAGACTGCATCACACCACGAAGGTAGAGGAGATCGTGGAATACATCAGAGTGAAGACCAATTTCACCCTGAGGGTTGAGAAGTTGGAGTCGCGCCACAAAGTTAACTTTAAATCTTTTGTGGTGCGGGTTCCGAGTCACCATCTAGAAACCTTCTCGAAGGAGGAATTTTGGCCGAAGGGTGTCGTGTTTCGGCGTTTTCGCGGAAGGCTACATGACACCATGACGCAGCGCAATACGTCGCCGAATCAACGTACTTAAACTTTTTTTATTTTTATTATGTATTAGTTATAGCATATTTTTAAGTTTTATTGTGTATTGTTTTAATGTATTTTTTTATGGGCCTTGATGCCTGAATTAAATGAATTATTATTATTATTATTTCTATGGCTAGACAAATTTTGGAAATGATTATTGAACAACGCGTTTTAGTTTTTTATCGTTTTCATCGTCATACGTAGTAACAAGTTAGTAGGTAAACTGGATACTGTATTAGTTATATGTCTAGTTAAGTTTTGTAAGGATTTTTGATTTTCGTTTTTACCCGACTACGGCAAAGCCAAAAGGAAGTGTTATGTTTTTAAAATAATGTCTACGAAGCTTATACTGATTGATATTAATGAGAAATCCCGATAAATCTGACCACGACGACTAACAAGAAATACCGTTATAGTTTTAAATAATAATTTAATTTAATACTTTTTGAAGACAGACGCAATCCGCTACCGCTTATAACTAACACCGCTGGTCCCAAGTCAGATGTAGGCGTCATCATGTTTGTGAGAGACAATTATTTTGTCTGTCTGTCTGTTTGTACTGCTTTTGTTAGCTTTCTGCGTGGACACTGTGTTGTCAGCCATTTTGATGTGGGAAAGTCATTTAACATAATAATGTAACGTGCTTTAAGAGCTACCAAAAAATCACAAGAATTTTTTCCTTTTCATGTCTCAGATTCACGAACTTGAATTGCAATACTATACATGATGAAATTTTAATGGTTTCTTTCCCGAAAAGGGGTCATTGTACTCATTATTAGAACAACATTTACTATTGGACCAACCCTGGAATCGCGAAAAAAAAATCTGGTGGTCCCTACATTTTATCGATTCAAGTGAACACAAATGTAGGGACCAACTAATTTTTTTTTCGCGATTTTTGGTTTGGTTGATGATGATTATGACGATTACAATGACAATTTCCGGGAATTAAGCGATTAATATCAATCAATCAATCAAAATGTTTATTTGTGTACACAGGTAATTTTGGTGTTAGTACATTATAGGTAGTCTCTCTGTGTGCTGCCACAGGTGGCATACAAATATATATTTCAGCATGTTGGGGTCGGCTTCCAGTCTAACCAGATGCGGCTGAACATCAGTATTTTACACGAAGCGACTGCCATCAGACCCCCCGTTACTGAGTAATACTGACATTCGGAGGTTAGAGTTGTCAGACTTTCGGGCCTCTGACTACCCGGAACGACTGCTGCAGATATTCGGCAATTATATATTGATATACTGTGGCAGTATATGCTGAGATTTGAGCCCTTTTTGGCGGCATAAAGATATTTCTCTTTTATCCCGACTACCCGAGAAGGAGGGTAATGTTTTTGTTGCTTTTATCATAATGTGTGCAACATCTGAACTTTTAATATTTTTCTTTCTAATTGCCAGGTTCTCCAACGTTTTATTTTCTTTTCCAGCCCTCCTTCAAAGGAACTCCTAGGACTACGCAGAATCAACTAAGTATTTATTTTTAATGCAAAGAAGGCTGGTTTAAAAGATTTTTCTTTGTAATATTACAACGGAGAAAGAAAATTATCTTTTGTTAGTTGTTAAAAAGCTTTAGGGATAATTTAAACTTAACCTCATTAAAGACATTTAAAGATTAGTACCCAACTTTATGTCTTATGAATGAGTTACTGTTAATGGCCGCCTCGTTGGTCTAGTGGTCGCAAGCGCGACTGCTGAGCGTGGGGTCCTGGGTTCGATTCCCGGGTCGGGCAAAGTGTTATTGGGTATTTTCATTAGGAAATTCTCAGTAGCACCCCGGAGAATGGATTTGTGCCCGGTTAATGGCAATAGGCTCGCCCCCTATTACATGGGACTATAACATAACTGGCAAAATGTGGGTGTACTATACACCTCTGCCTACCCCTTCGGGGAAATACAGGCGTGATGTTATGATGTTATGTTATGAATGAGTTATTTATGGTGTCCCATTATTAAACTGAACATCGTGAGGAAACCTGCACACCTGAGAATGCTCCATACAGTTCTCAATGGTGTGTGGTCCGCCAACCCGCACTAGACCAGCGAGCGTGGTGGACTAAAGCCTTAGCCTTCTCGTACTGAGAAGAGGCCCGTGCCCAGCCGTGAGACAGTATTGGGCTGATTATGTTATGTTATGTTATCCGTAGGAATCCTCAAATATTTGAAGCATTCAAACATTTATTTAAATCCGACACGACGCGATAAACTTTACGTACCAGAATGACACTTTTAGTGTTGCATATAATAATTTTATTAACAAATAAACTGTATTTAGTACACTTTTAGTATCATATTATAGTTTTGTGTAATCTCTTTAGTTTTATGCAGAACATAAATTTGATTTAAATGGTTTTGGTGATCGTAAAACGGAATGTGTATGGAATTCTATTATTCTTAATAGGAATTAGTAAGAATAATAAAAGTAACGTCATATTGAAAAGAGATGAAAATAGAGCATCATTGCTTGCACTTTTTAGGGTTCCGTACCCAAAGAGTGCCAAACGGGACCCTATTACTCTCGCTCCGTCCGTCTGGGAAACAGGCGTGATAATATGTATGTATGTATCTACGCTGTCCGTCCGTGTCTGTCACAGGGCTGTATCTTTTGAACGGTAATAGGTAGCTGGTTGAAATTTTGTTAGAATATGTGTATCACGACAAATACAAAAAAAATACTAAAACCAAGGGATACAAGAAACCTCGAAAAACGTGTTTTTTTTTTGTTCCTGCTCTATCTTCAAAACGGTAATACATACTAGCATCAAACTTAGTATTATTATTGTGCATACTATGTAGTTTCATCATCATCATTACAACCGAAAGACGTCCACTACTGGACATAGGCCTCCCCCAATTAAGGGGGGATATGCCATAATCGCCACGCTTGGCAGGCGGGTTGGCGATCGCAGTTGGTTGGTTAAATACTCAGAGAACGCTGCTGCCCATCCTCTGGTGAATCCCTTAGTCACCTTTTACGACACCCATGAGAAAAGATAGGGTGGTGCAATTTTTCACGTCCAGCACCACACGGAACTTTACCCACAAGAAAATTTGGCCCATAAGTCAACTTTTGTATCCACAAGTTCAAGATAAGTTACCTAAATCGCTGCCTGGCAAATACACTAGCCAAGTCGCCACTATGTATGTTAGCCAAGTCAAATGTCACACGTTGACACATATTTACGTACTCTCAAGCAATATATACTATACGCCGCCCACGGATCCGCCCGCGTACACAAACTGACAACCCGACACTATTGCACAACGTCCGATGACCGTGTCAAAACATGTCTTCTTAACGATGTTAAAGAAAATTGGGTTTTAATACCGGGTGCCGTCTGTCGGGACAGGTCAGCTTCTACATACTATGGCAACTCTTTTTACGTTTATTTCTATAGGCAATATTCTCACTCTTAAACTCTTGTTTATTTCTGACATTAACCTACATTATACTCACATTATTTGAATAAATTTGATGTATTATTACAAACATACTATTTTAAAAAGAGTTTATCCATGGAGTTTCTTGCCGGTTCTTCTCCATAGGACTCACAATTTGTAACCGTGCAACTAGAGCCTGACCTTTCAAAAGTGCCTGTAATTAAACCTAATTACAGGCACTTTTGAAAGGTCATTTGAAATAAAAAACATTGAAATAGAAATAGTTTATCTTGATAAATAAATAAAATAAATATCTCGGGGACATCTGTACACAGCACCATCTAGTCCCAAACTAAGCAGAGCTTGTGCTATGGGTACTAGACAATGGATATAATACTTATATACTTTTTTTTTGTAAATACATACTTATAATACATTAAGTTAGTTATTAAGCTATTCTAATTCCATGTCTTTGAAATTCGTTTAATTTTGTGTAATAATGATAAAATTATGTTGTTGTTAATATTATTGGTATTATTATAAATGCAATGAATGTAAATTGTAACTATGGGTGGATTTGCCTGAAATAAATAAATTTATTATTAGCAACACCCAGACCAACACAAACACTAATGTTCATCACACAAATAATTGTGTCCTGTGGGAATCGAACCCACGACCTCGTTATCAGCAGTCCGACAATCGAACCACTAGACCATAGAGGTCATCAAATAGAGCTCATAAGTCCCGACTTTCAACTTTAACTTGCACAATAAACAAAACAACGACTTCTGTATTTCGTTTACTCCCAGTTCTGTTAATCTTGCACCACAGATACTTAGCTCGTCATAATGACTATAGCACACAACCACACAAGTCACACAACACAAATCATCGTGTGAACACCACACATCTGCTCCGCGAATATGTTCAAAGCTTTTTTATACTTTTCAATGGCGTTTACTGACCCATCCCTTTTACGCATGCTTCCTCTTTTTTTGCGTATGGCAATAATTAATAAGACAAATGATTTAAGAAGCTTATGTGTTGTGTGTTGCGATGATTTTGTTTCAAGCGTTGAGAAAAAAGATTCAAAACTTAGGGCCGTATTACAGAAAGTTCCTTAAGCTTTGATGATTGTTTAAAACTAGTTTTGAGTTGAGATTTAAATTTAAAACATTCCTCAAGCATAGATTCATTGATCACAGTTTAGCTGAGTTTAGCTTTATTGACAATATCACCTGTTTAGGTGTTTGAGCAGGGATTTGATCTGTAATCACTCAAAAGTGGTCGAGACCTCGCTTGAGTAGAGATTTCTTTGCTATTTCAGGTTATATTCGTGTATTATGTTGTTGAATTAAAGTTCATAATTACCGTATTGGAATAAGACTGATACCGCAAAGTTTGAAGACGAAGGTCTTCAACCAGTGGTGCGTCCTGCCTGTCATGACTTACGGTGCCAAGACGTGGACATGGACACTGACAGTTGGGCTAGTCCACAAATTCAAAGTCGCTCAGCGAGCTATGGAGCGAGCTATGCTTGGAGTTTCTTTGAAGGATAAAATCCGTAACGAGATTATCCGGAGAAGAACCAGAGTGACCGACTTACGGCCAAAATTAATATCCAATCTATCCAGGATCTACCCCACTAGAGATAAAAAATTTACATATTTTGTATGGAGCTTATGTTAAATTCCTATCTCTCTCTAGTAGCGCAAATCGTGGATAGATTGGATATTAATTTTGGCCGTTAGATTAGTTGAAGTGGCAGTGGGCTAACCATGTCTGTCGAAGGACCGATGGCCGCTGGAGTAGACGAGTCCTTGAGTGGAGACCGCGAATCGGTAAACACAGCGTAGCTTTGCCCAAAAACTTGCCTGAATAACAACTTTAACTATCTCGCAAGAAATATCCCAAAGGAATATATTTTTACGTCCTCAAAAACTTTCGGCGGATATTATCATGCCTAATTATTGGGAGGGAACAAAGTTTTTTATGATCGAACTTAAGGCTTTGGCACACCAAACGCGAGCGACAGGTGCTGCGACGTGTTTCATGATTCAATTCAAGTTTTTATTTCGAATAATTATTTACATGCTCTTTTAAAACGTTAGGAATCTAATTGCACAGTTCCAAATAGTTGATCTTATGGAGAAGAGACGGCAAATTACTCTAAGGATATAGGCTTTTCAAATAGTAGATGGCAGTGTTTGTTTATTTATTTATAACTAGGAGAACCAACAGCTATATAAAAATAAATATTACTATACAATAACAAAGGTTACCCAAAGCCAATTATGAAACATATTTGGTTGCTAATAAACGTTATTTTTTTTTAATTACAGGTATCCACAGCTAGTGGGTAATAAGATAAATTAACACTGATTTTAACTAACTAACTGATTGTAAATAAATACTTAATAAATATTAAATGTCACTAACATAGGTATAAGATCCTTCTTTCTTTTTACCAACCCAACATGGATGATTTGCACTTATCCAAATTTTTTTTTTTTAACAACAACTGGCAACCATAAAAATATATACATATTTTGGCAAGATTTTTGTGAGAACAGTAGATTAATAAGTGAGACAACTTCTCTGAAATAAAATACCTAATTAATGAATAACAATTATATAATTAGGCTCAACCATAATAAGAGGGAGCCCAACGATCCGATTGGTAGCCCCATGTATGCAACTGAAACAACTCATTCACTCTAGTAGGGGGTATAGGACTTCTATTTATAAGGCTGAGTACGATTCCGGTTTACATCTCTGACCTTTCCAATTCACAAACAAACAAAAAATTTACAATAAAGAGACACTCATCACACATCATCACCATCATCCTCACCATCATCATCATCATCATCATCATCATCATCACTTTAACAATAAAGAAAGAGTCGTCGTGTAGACATCAAAATGCTTAAAAAAATATCAGTATGGTAAATGTAGTCGCAACAACCTGCAGCAGGCCAGCATAATTGACCAGGGTTTAAGCCCTTCTTAATCTGAGAAGAGGCCCATGTCTAAACGTGGGACTTCAATGGGCTGATTCTGCTATAAAAAGTAACGCAAGCTCGCCGACGCTTTCGCCCCGCGATTGGTGTGCTGAAGGCTTTATTTAATACATAAAAAACTGTTCACAATTTTATATGTTCGGAGTTTGAAACTTTTTAATAATGCTTCTCCAATAGATTTTCTTTTTGGGATGTTTTTAAGTAATTTTATCGGTTATTTTGTTGGAGACAGTTTTTTATATTGCCAGTATCGATAATATTACATTGATAAAAGATTGTAACAACACATTAATACAGTCCGCCGTATATCAGTGGTTATAACCATTATCAGCGGAACTGGCTTAATATTCATCAACTCAGCTTATCATAGTCCACTGCTGGACATAGGCCTCTCCCAAATTGCGCCACAACACTCGATCCTCTGCCTTCCGCATCCAGTCCCCATCAGCTACTTTCATCAGGTTGTCGGTCCACCTGGCCGGGGAGCGCCCTACGCTGCGTTTGCCGATTCGCGGTCTCCACTCAAGGACTCGTCTGCTCCAGCGGCCATCGATCCTTCGACAGACATGGCCAGACCACTGCCACTTCAGCTTACTGATCCCAAATGGATCGCTTATCGCAAGAAATCGATATGCCGCGGAATGAAAAATATAAGAAAATGTCCGGAGTTTTCAGCAAATGTCCGGTATTTAAAGAAAGAAAGAAAAATGATTCATTGCCACAAGACGACAAGCAGTAACCGGCCAAGTGCGAGTCGGACTCACGCAGTAACGGTTCCGTACCACCCATCGATAGTTGTATGGGGACCCTTTGAATTTAGACTTTTTTTTAGTTTTTAGTATGTGTCATGATAGGAACTATAGTAACACATATTCTGTAAAAAATCAACAAATTAACTATTACCGTTACAAAGATACAGCCCTGTGACAGACAGACGGATGGACGGAGCGATAGCATACCGAGAGTAATAGGGTCCCGTTGGCACCCTTTGGGTGCGGAACCCTAAATATAACTCCATTACATTTTAGGAATCAGTGATTAACATTGTATGTCTTTTTTATTTCCTCAGGTTTTTTTTATCTGGCGACCCTAACAACAAGTTATCATTCAAGGTTGGCGGGAAAATTCGTAAAGATCGTGTTGTGGATTTTTTATTATTTTCCAAAATTCGTGTTTCTTCGAGTGTTAATGTGTAATAATGGTGGATTACAAGTTTCGGTAATAGGTACAAAGTTGAAAAACATGACTTTCGGATTATCTCATCATCCCCTCAGAAACCTAGTAAAGTTTCCATCACTTTACTAGGATATAAGTATAGTATGTTCAATGATTACGACTGAAGGACATGTATCCATGGTCATGAATAAATAAAAATAATAATAATCATTCAAAACCTCCTCACTAGAATTTATTATACCTTCTTACTACAAAAGACATTATGATCTAACGTTCCAAACATAACAAAGACCACAGATTATAAATAAACGATAGATTCTGTACATGTTTACATAACATAAGGGCAACATTTTTCTTTTGTCATTAAAAAAACAAAGAAATTACGTATAATATTTTGATATAGACTGCCTTTGTTGCAATGTTTGTTTTGAATAGATATAAATAACATACATAAGAGATTATGTCAGGTCATATTATGTTTATTATTGCTTTGTCGTCTCGTCGCCTATACCGCAAAGTTTGAAGACAAAGGTCTTCAACCAGTGCGTCCTGCCAGTCATGACTTACGGTGCCGAGACGTGGACACTGACAGTTGGGCTAGTCCACAAATTCAAAGTCGCTCAGCGAGCTATGGAGCGAGCTATGCTTGGAGTTTCTTTGAAGGATAAAATCCGTAACGAGATTATCCGGAGAAGAATCGGAGTGACCGACATAGCTTGTAGGATCAGTAAGCTGAAGTGGCAGTGGGCTGGCCATGTCTGTCGAAGGACCGATGGCCGTTGGAGCAGACGAGTCCTTGAGTGGAGACCGCGAATCGGCAAACGCAGCGTAGGGCGCCCCCCTGCCAGGTGGACCGACGACCTAAAGAACGTGGCTGGGGGGGACTGGATGCGGAAGGCAGAGGACCGTGCGTTGTGGCGCAACTTGGGAGAGGCCTATGTCCAGCAGTGGACTGCGATAGGCTGAGTTGATTTGATTGCTTTGTCAGGGCGAACCTAAATAGAAATAAGCTAGCCAATGAATGTACGAATAGGTACACGAAAAAAATACAGTACATACATATTATCACGCCTTTTTCCCATCGGGGTAGGCAGAGACTATGGATTTTCACCTGCTACGATCCTGATACACCTTTTTCGCTTCATCTTTGTTCATTAATGCCTAAATATTACTTAGCCTATGCCTGTGGTTTCGCCAAAGATGTTTTTGCGCATCTCTTGGGAATTGTTTATTTTCCGGGATTAAAAAGTAGCCAAGGTCCTTCTCCAGGTTCCAGGCTACCACTTTGCCAAATTTCATCACGATCGGTTCAGAGGTTTATCCGTTTAAAGGCACAGACATAGTAAAAATATACTATAGAAGTGCTGCCAACAATCATAGTAAAGCCAAAAAAATAACTATGCTCCTTCGTGTACAACCAGCGCTCATGCACACGCCATGCACCTGAAGGATATTTGCTTTCGAAATGCTTATTGGACGATGCCTCGACATATGTACTGAGAAGAGTAAGCACGGTTAGAAGTGCATGTGTGTGCGTGAGCGCTAGTTGTACACGAAGGAGCATCGTTTTTATTGGCCTCACTGGATTGTTCGCAGCACTTCGTCTATATGTTTTAGTATGTCAGTGAACCTGCAACTTTGCTTACCCTTTTAAAAGCCGCAAACGATCAAAACACAACACACATAGGTACATTGGTCTGTCCCATCTGTGCGCTAAATATGGGCAGCACATTGCTACGTGGGAGACGAGAGAAGAGTGTTGCCGAGCGTATATATAGGGTGCGTGATTTAACGAGAAGTTTTTATGAATAAGAACGTAATTTGCTTGTTTTTGAGTTATGCATAAAAATAAATGTGAATAAATAAACAAATTACGGTAATAAATCGGGTATTTTAGTGTGATAAGAAGTTATTTTTTTCATAACAAATAGGAAGAAAACCTCTATAAAAATTACGGGAGGTAGGGCCTGTGAGCAGCATACTCGGGGTAGTCTGCTGCCCGACCAGCAGCTGGCGTAGCTGGCACAGCCGGCGTAGTTGGCGCAGCTGGTAAAGGCTCATGAGGTGAGGTGGCGTGCAGTGTTCCGTTTCCGTGTGCGCCACCGAGGAGGGTGCGGCCGACGTTAGGCCGCACGGGGAGAAGGGGCTCGCTTGCTTGTGGAGGGCCGGTACCTGTCGGGGGTGGTTGTGTGAATACTAAGGGGATCCCACGCCCCCGGCCAAGTTAGTTGAAGGAACACCGTAGTGGTTTTAGTCGGTAAGAGTCCGACACTGGCTCCACCTACCCCGGGTGGAGTGCGTCCATGAGGATTTCCCCACGGAAAAAAAAACAAAAAAAAATTGTTCACCCACTGAATTTTTACCTGGTAGGTAACCGATTCTGTTGAAACTTGACACACATAATATGTAGTTCTGATGACACTACGAGATAATGGAGACCTGGAGTTAAGCTGCTGATAGAAACGGAAGACAATCGAGGGAACTCCTCAATGGTTTGTAGTAGCTACCTCGTGTTTCGGGATATTTGATTTATCTTGATGAGAACTTTAGACCTAGCTTGGTTGCTTGTGGATTGGGTGTATGGATAAAAGTGATTACTATTTCATATATATTAACACATTTTGACAAAAAAAAACAATAACATAATTTCACTAAACAGCACTCATAAAATATTATATTTCACATATAAAATGCAGACTTTTTGCCAATCATAATAGATCTGAAAAATATTTTCGAGATTCGCTTATTACATTATTACTCGAAATCTAAAATTACATTAAAGGCTAGCATATTTGGATCGAAGCATGATAATAATTTTAATGTAATAATAGTTCGCACTCTTCAAAGTCAAACATAATTGGATTTCATCGCAAAATTTTATTGGAAATCTTGTATAACTATTTGAATATTCTAATAATTTATTTTGAAGTTAAATAGAGTATTATATGGTCTGCATTTATATAGTATCTATATCTATATAGTATCGCGTTTCGTAATACCTTTTTTACACAAGAATATAATATATTTAAATAAAACGACAAAGAGTTTAAATATAGGTCATTCGTAAAAGTGTTACGTAATTATTTATATACGCTATCGAATAAATTGGTGGAATAAACCACAATTTTAGGCCCAATGTGTTATCAGTTAAAACACAGAACTTTAAAATTTAACACACACTATTTATAAAATAAATTTTACACATAATATTGACTGTATGTTTTGATAGACAGTTTTGATAACATTGAACCGCAGACAAAACAGTGACGGACAATATCAACGTCATGTAAATATTGAAATAGCAAAATTATTTTAACACATTTTTATAATTTACTAGCATCCTTTCCCAAAATAAAAATGTATGTGTGTATGTACACCTAAACCTTCTTTAGAAAATTCTCTAAATAACCTAAGATACTAAATTACAATCCATGACGTAGGTAGGTACTATTTATTATGACAACCTTCTCAAACTGAGAAGATGCCCGCAGTGGAATGGAAACGGCTGGTTATGGTATGCGAACAAACACACAGAATAAGCAACTTTGTTTTATACTATTTAGATATGGTTTTAGATCTTCTTTTGATTCGGCAATAGAATAAAACATACATTAGGTAGCGATGTGTCATTGACGGTTTTTATGTCAATGTAATGTAACCATTTTTTTCGAATAAAAAACAGGTTGAAAATCTGTAAATTTTAAGTTTTAAAAACAGCAGATTTCAGCATTTTCTCAAATTTTGACGTTTTTGCGTTTAAAACAGTTTCATTTAAAAAAAAAAATTATGAACGTTATGCATACCTATTGAAATAAAACTGAGTTGGTTTTTTTTTATTTAGTTGTCAATGCATAAGTTTTTTATTAGCTGTTCGTTTGTCCAATGCATTTTTATTCAGCCTGTTTTTTGAGCAATGGAAAACAGTTAATTATTTTCTGACAAAAAGCTGTTTTAAAAAGAGGTTCATTGATTCAATGCCCACCTCCCACCTCTATTCATTACTATGGCTGCAAAAATTGACACCCATAGCTTTTATCGACCTATCTTGCAAAAAAAACCGTTTTTATTTATCACTACGCATTATTTATTCTCTTTTTCACTGTCACATTTGTCACTTTCCGAACCCTGTAGAATCACATCCCACCGCAACGTAATGACGCATCCTGTATATCCATAACATGATAATATGACAAGCTTATGATAAAAATACAGATCCACCGACCAACGCGACACGAATGTATAAGCGCACGTGTCGTGACAGAAAAACTTACTATTAATTGGAAATTAATAAGTGCCGAAAATAATAGTGCAGGAAGAGGTAGAAAATGTATGAAAAAATCTCGGACGAATAAAAAAGGCGGACGGAATATCGCTAAACAAAGACTGAAGCACTTAATTTTTTCCTAAACCCACTATAATTTTGCAAGCATTTTAACACACCAGATTTATACTGTTATTATTATTTATTTAATTCTTTATGCACAACAAGTACAAATGCGGTCTTAACGCCATAGGCGTTCTCTACCAGACAACCTTAGGGTAATGCAGAGACAAAGAATAAGGTAGATGCACCAGTAAAGTAGTAAAATATGTCTCGTACTACGGACTTATAATTACATATAATTATTATATTTGTGAAACTACACCAATGACTGCCGTCACACTAGTTTGTGGATGTGAGTGTATGCCCGTGCTTTTAAGCGAGCTGGCATACAATGGATGCTTCACTTATTGTTTAGCGAGATTCCATCCGCCTTTTTTATTCGTCCGAGGAAAAAATTGTACATTACTGTCGAGGCCTGAAATGATGCAATTGACGGCCGAGTAATATTGGAAGTACGAGGCGAAGCCGAGTACTTCCCAAGTGATTTTGAAAGGACGAGGCGCAAGCCGGGTCCTTTTTAACTAAACGAGGCCGTTAATTGCTATTTCGGCCGAGACTTGTATAGTACTTTTCTCTCATTTGCGAGGAAACACAACACAAAAATTATTCAACAGTATCTCATTTTGATTCACACCAATTCGCCCGCGCGCGGTTCTTGTTCTATTTTCAAAGCTTTGACCCTACATTGTTCTCACACAAATCTTGCCAAAATCTATGTGTAACAATTTTTTTTTAACATTATTATATAGGTATACGAGGTATACGAAAAGAGTAGTAGTAGGGTTCCGTTAGCACTAGTTGGGTACGGAACCTTAAAAACCAGCCAAATGCGAGTTGGACTCCCGCAGTAAAGGTTCCGTACCACCCATCGACCTGATACCCCATAGAAACCGATTTAATTTACGAGAGTTCATCAAAAGACATCAACGTTTTGTAAGCGAAATATGAATTTTTGCAACTCTTTCTTACGCAGGTGGTTTTGGTGGTGGTTTTCTTTCTTAAATGTCTATGTTTACCCTATTTTTATTAATTGTTGCTAAATTACATAGTATGTACTATAATCGAACCAAGTTTAACGCTGGAATGTATTACCGTTTTGAAGAAAGAGTAGGAACAAAAACGCTGAAAAATATGCATTTTTTTCGATGTATCTGGTATGGGGAACCCGTTTGGTTTAGACTTTTCTTATTTTTAGTATTTGTCGTGATAGGGGTCATAGCAAGACATAATATGAGAAAATTTAAACCAGCTACCTATTACCGTTCCAAAGATACAGCCATGACAGACAGACGGACGGACGGACAGCGTAGCGAGAGGTAACGAGGCCGTTTGGCACCCTTTGGGTACGCGGGGTACGAAACCCTAAAAAAGAGTTAACAAGCTTAGTATTTAAAGAGAAAGGTTATAAATACATTAGATCGTAAGACTTCAAAGTTTAATTATTGAGGAAACTTATTGTTTTTAAGCAGCTTAATCAAAACTCTCAGAATAAACCTTGTTTTAATAACTTAACTTACTTTGTCTTAATAACAACGAAAACTAAAGCAAACAGTTATCAATTATTTCAGTTAAATTCTACTATTAAGTGAGCAGGAATCGAACTTGTGACTTTCTGTTTCAGTACATCAGTTATTTTATCAACCGAGCACAGCGACCATACACCCCATAGACGCCTCATAAAAGGTGACCGATGTCTGAAAGAGAGAAAGAAATAAATAAAAAGATTTTATTGTTGCGCTCCATTTGACGCACACAACAACCTAATACTACAATACTTATACATAATACTAATAATGTGTCTGCGACACATATATGAAATTTCACTAATGTAGGTCGTCACTATTAGCCACTTCAAATCTTCAAATCAGTTTAGACCACTTACAAGAGCCGTCAATACTGCCGCGTTAGTGATTAGCCAATAGCCGCATTGGAAGGGCCAATCGAATTGCAGTACCCCGCCTCAGCTAGTGGCAGAATTTATTGTACGCATTATATTCAACATTATTAGGCGTCTATTGGGATGTTTGGTCGATGACCGAGCACAAGACACCACAAAATAAATCCTTCGATTACTTCGTTAAACAAAGTAACAGCAATTAAACAAAACACAACATACAACAACTTTATAAACAACAAAACAACAACTGCATCCTGTTACAATAAAAAGCTCGACCTGGGAACCGAACCCGCACTAATCTTTAAGTGGGAGGCGCACCGGACGCAAAACTTGTATGTCTTCGAACTGGTTTGAAGCGGTTCTACCTTGCTTGTTTATTTTTATAGGCACCTTTCTTTGACCATAGTTTGTTAGTATATTCATTGCTACTATGTTGTTCAGAATGAAAAAATAAACTTAAAAAAGTAAACACAGACTTCAAAAAGAGTAAAATAATAAAATTTGTGTGAAACAGTTTAGGAAGTAGGTGCCTAGGATTCGGTTTGATTTAAAAAAAAATTGGCACCGACTTCCTAAACTGTTTCACACAAATTTTATTATTTTATTCTTTATAAAACAAGGTTTAACCGGATTAAATCGCGTATATTATTTAAATTGGTTTCCCTGACGAATAGAATTGGTCATATCTTGAAGCGTGCTTCTATCAAAACCTATTTCAAGCCCCAAAGAAAGATCAGCCAACTCCTCAGACCGGTGAAGTGTCACATTCCCTTACAAGATGCAGGGGTCTACAAGATTGATTGTGATTGTGGGTTATCATACATAGGGCAAACAAAGCGTAGTATAGCCACTAGAATTAAAGAACATATAGCTGACGTCAAGAACAGACGCTCCACAAAGTCTGCAGTGTGTGAACATGCCCTAGACAAACCCAACCATTTTCTTCGATTTGATAAACCACAAGTTCTGGCGAAGGAAAACCGATATGTACCTAGAATGCTCCGTGAGGCTATTGAAATTAAAACCGGCCAAGAGCATGTCGGGCCATGCTCAGAATTATAGGGTTCCTTAAGTAGGTGTAATTACAAACAAATATTAATAAATCAAATCGAATATTAATCATGGCTATGCTTTTTTAGTTTTTGCAATAATCGGCAGCATTCGCGACTCCGAGCGTGTTGTTAGTAGCGCCATCTAGCGATAAATTCAAGAAGCCAAATTGAAGAAGTGTGTTCAACATAACACAAAGTTAGTTTTTGTGATTTTTTCAAATAGAAAGTAACTAAAGGAGCATTATTTGCTAATATCATTTTTCTCTAAGGACAATGACCTTTGAACTAGGACGTTTTAAGTAATTTTCAGTTATCTCTCTATAACTCAAAAAATTATAATCACATTATACTCGAAATAATTTTAAAAGAGAGTTTTCACAAAGGTCTATCAATGTAGAAGATTATAACTTTCTACGTTGCATAGTTTAGAAATGGCAGGGGGGGGACACATTGCAAGCCACTTTGGCGCGCTATATTTCGCAGATGGTATACCTGATAAAAAAGTGGTGTATGAAACATTACCTTCATTTTAGTAGACCTATTCATTGATACCCGACACGAGGGGGTGCAGCGAAAAAAATTTTTTCATCTCCATTTCACATGTATCGACGCCACCCCTAAAATACGTAAAAACTATTTTTTTATTCTTTTAAAATTGAGATCTATAAGTAGACAAATTTTTAACAAAATTTAATTTACTTATGTTTATAACTGTAGAAGTTATTAAGCTGTAAAGGATTAGGACAGACGGACAGACGGACAGACGGACGGACATGACGAAACTATAAGGGTTCCTTGTAGGACTTCGGAACCCTAAAAAGCATCCTAATTTTAATAGAGAAGATGGTTGGCAGCTACCACCTGTTTGGAACCCAGTACTAAAAATAATCAAATCCCAAACAGCACGCAACACTGTAAAAGATAATGATATTGTGAGTGATTACTGCGTGCATCGAAACGATTTTAATTAATAATATTGTACGGTAGATTAAAATATTTTTTTAGAAATATTTGTAAAGACGCTTGTCATCTTAGTCTACCTGCGACCACGTAATGCTGCAAAGCTTTCGAAACGTCAGGGAAACCAATTTAAAATATAAAATATACGCGATTTAATCCGGTTAAACCTTGTTTTATTATAATGTGTAGTGATCGCGAAAACCTAAGAAGTTATTATTTTATTATTTTTGAAGTCGGTTTTTACTTTTTTTTTGTAGTTTATTTTATTTCTCTATTTTGAGTGGCATTAACAATAGAAAGACAAGCGATTGCTATAGTATTTCTGTGTGCCCGATTTCCTCTAAATCTAAATCGCCATTACAGCGTGATTGAGAAACAAATATCGAAACATCTTCATATACTTTCAAGTTTTATAATATACTAGTTTTATAATATATTGTAATCAAATCCAAACCCTAGAGTGGTTCAGGGACTACTTATCCGGCAGATCACAGCAAGTACGTGTTGAAGGGTACGTAAGTGACGATGCAATATGCAATTACGGAGTTCCGCAAGGCAGTAACCTAGGACCGACGCTATTTCTTATTTACATCAACCAATTGTGCCGGTCTGCCGTGCCCGGACTAGATATACTCATGTTTGCTGATGACACTGTGTTGCTTTTCCACGCAAACACGTGGGAGCGAGTTCTTGAGATAGCTGAAACAGGTTTGGCTGAAATAACAACATGGTTGGAAAGTAGCCTGTTATCATTAAATGCAAATAAAACCAAATATATTTGTTTTAGTAAGACAGCTGCAGGTTATCCTAAAATGGATCCTCAACTTAGGATACACACATTTCCCTGTAATAGAGGAATGGACCGGACTAACTGCGTATGTGCAGCTCTATCTCGGGTCGTCTCCATAAAATACCTTGGTGTGGTTTTAGACGAGAAGCTTACTTGGGACACTCACATAGCATCTTTGACTGCAAGGATGAGGAAAATGATCTTTGTTTTTAAAAACCTTCGAGCAGTTGCTAACCAACAACTCCTTATCCAAACCTACAGAGCGTTGTGTAAGTGCTTGATTAGGTACTGCATATGTGCTTGGGATGGTGCAGGTACAACTTACCTCATTGCTGCTGAACGAGCTCAACGGGCGGTTCTTAAAGTTCTTATGTACTTGCCGTTCAGACACCCAACGACCTTGGTGTATGAGAAAGCCAGTGTATTATCGGTCAGAAAATTATTCATATTTGAAATTGTTAAAAGATACCATAGTAGAACTGTGCCAACATTACCAGAAATGACTAAGAGAATATTTCACTGCCCGGTACCCTGGGTCAAAACATCCTTCGCACAAAGACATTATGTTTTCTTAGCTCCTCGAATCTATACTATATTGAATAAAAAATACAAAATGAGGAAATTTAGTCGTATACAGTTGAAAAGGATGCTGATTGATTGGCTGAGTAGTATAGACTATGATGCTACAGAAAATATTGTTAAAGTGACCCAGTGACACTCGCGATCCACACCCTTTCAAACCACTTACCTCGCATAAATTACATCTTACAAACACACCCCATGCACCCAACACACCACACACGAACACTACACACGCACACTCACACCCCACATACCTAAACACGCACAAACACCTTCACTTACCATAAACAGACAACACTTTTTCTTCAATTTGTCTTTGTTTTTAGCTTTATTTTATCACTGCATGATTTCCTTTTTATTTTTATTTTATTGTAATCATATTAATGGCATACCTAATCCTGTAACTTATTTTTAAGGGGAACAAACTGGCTCCTGTAATACAGTAATTATACTAGCGCAGGAGTCAGGGAATTCATAAAATGTACAAAGTAATATGTCAATGTCAATAAATAAATAAAAAAAAACATCCTATTAAATTTCGGCAGTATTCAGCCTAAAGTGTGAGCCAATTGCTCTTTCTCAAACAAACAAAATATTAAAATAGCACATATTCAATGTAAGCTTAAAGCCAGTTAGCGCTTATTGAACGTCGACAATAGAGACAGCTTCCAAAAACGCCCGCCCGTCACCACTTCCCAGTGTTTAAGCTGGGAAGGAGAAGCGAGGCGTAACAAACTACCCACACAATTCTATGTGCAGAATTTCCACACAAAATCCGAAACCTAAGTATAGTCCACCCGCTGAGATAGTGGCGGTACATCCAAACGGTATGCAGAAATTTAATGTAGTATAAAGGTGGCAGAAAAAACGTACTAAATAGTATTTTTTTTGACGCCTACACAGTGGAGTCCTTCGAGTTACTAAAAACTTCAAGCTCATACTGTAATCTCGCATATTTCGCTCACGGTTCTTCTTCTATCGTGTCGACATGAGTTACATAATGATAATAGCTCATGCCGTGGGGAAAAGATTAGCCAGTCAGCAGGTTGGTAGCGGGGCTGACTGCCCAGGGTGCGCCGGACGATTAATTAAATATCGTCACTCATGGAGGCTCTTTTAATGCACACTTATTTTTTTTTTTTCGCTCACTGTACGTTGATGTCTTTTGATAAACTCTCGTAAATTAAATCAGTTTCTATGGGGTATCAGGTCGATGGGTGTTACGGAACCCTTACTGCGTGAGTTCGACTCGCACTTGTTTTTTACCGGCTAACAGTAACAGTAAGAACAAAACTTGTGACTTTTGATATAATTTATTATTCAAAGAATTATTGTTTTTTGATTACCTTCTTTATAATCTTATCTACATAATTTTAATTTGTGACATTATTTATTTTAAAAGAATAGAATTTTTAAAGATGACTGAAACATTTATTATTATTATGACATAGAATTAATTGCTATTTACTTTAATGATTTATATTAATTTATGCTACTATTCAAATAGTAATAAATTGTTGTGCCCGACAGGGTCCATGTGGACTTGTAATATTAAGAGACCTTGTAAACACACATGGAGAAAAAATATGTTTTTTTTAACTTATTTCTTTTTTCTTCGGAACCATTGGGATTTTATAGTCAATATTTGGAGTATTGTCAGTAATGAGTATGTCAATAATAAAAATCAAGTTTAAATCCATCCAAGTCAAATCAAAAGTGAAAAAAAAACATATAAATCAATGATTTTTTTAAATAAAAAAAAAACATAACATAACATCACGCCTGTATTTCCCCGAAGGGGTAGGCAGAGGTATAATAGTACACCCACATTCTGCCAGTTATGTTATAGTCCCATGTAATAGGGGGCGAGCCTATTGCCATTGACCGGGCACAAATCCAGACTCCGGGCTGCTACTGAGAATTTCCTAATGAAAAAAACCCAATAACACTTTGCCCGACCCGGGAATCGAACCCAGGACCCCACGCTCAGCAGTCGCGCTTGCAACCATTAGACCAACGAGGCAGTCAACATTTAAAAAAAAACTGTCATAAACAAAAAAATCATGATTTTTATCAACCCTGCTAGTTTGTAATATAAATAAAGCAGAGGTTTATCAATAAAAAAAAGAAAAAAAACCGGCCAAGAGCATGTCGGGCCATGCTCAGTATTATAGGGTTCCTTAAGTAGGTGTACAAACGAATCAAATCGAATATTAATCATGGCTATTTTAGTTTTTGCAATAATCGGCAGCATTCGCGACTCAGAGCGTGTTGTTAGTAGCGCCATCTAGCGATAAATTCAAGAAGCCAATTAAGTAGTCTGTAATGCCAAAGTTACTTTTTGTGATTTTTTCAAATAGAAAGTAGCTAAAGGAGCATTATGTGCCATAATAATTTTTCTCTAAGGTCAATGACCTTTGAACTAGGACGTTTTAAGTATTTTTCAGTTTTCTGTCTATAACTCAAAAAATTATAATCACATTATACTCGAAATAATTTTAAAATAGAGTTTTTACAAAGGTCTATCAATGTGGAAGATTATAAGATTCTACGTTGCATAGTTTAGAAATGGCAGGGGGGGGGACACATTGCAAGCCACTTTGGCGGGCTATATTTCGCAGATGGTACACCTGATAAAAAAGTGATGTATGAAACATTACCTTCATTTTAGTAGACCTATTCAATGATACCTCAAACGAGGGGGTGCAGTTTTTCCCCATTTCACATGTATGGGCGCCACCCCTAAAGAACGAAAAAACAATTTTTTTATTCTTTTAAAATTGAGATCTATATGCAGACTATTTTTTAACAAAATTTCATTTACTTATGTTTATAACTGAAGAAGTTATTAAGCTGTAAAGGATTAGGACAGACGGACAGACGGACAGACGGACGGACATGACGAAACTATAAGGGTTCCTTGTAGGACTTCGGAACCCTAAAAAAGAGCAGGACCATAAGCTAGCACGCTTACAAGACTTACAATCACTGTATTTCTACAGTAAAACATTTACAAATTAATACAAATACCAGGCCCCTCAGAAAGTATTGCGAAAAAAAGTTTTTATATATGGGAGACTGGCCAGTTATAATGTTTTTCGAAAATATGATTATTTATAATTAAAAATAAGTAAGTTCCAATTTCAAAATTTCCCTCCACATTTTTTGCGAGTTAATTCAAAGTATTGTGTCTCACTGAAATATGGATCTGCGCCGGGAACATTTTAGAGCTATGATTTTATACGATTTCAAGTGTCGCCTGAAACCGGATGAATCGTACGATAGACTTCAAATGGCATTCATGGATGAAGGCCCTTCCAAGGCAACCGTGTATCGTTGGTATAACGAATTCAAGCGCGGTCGACCAACTTTGGGGGATGACGAAAGAAGCGGTCGCCCTTTGACGGCTGTTACCGAAGAAAACGTGCTAGCAGTGAAAAATTTAATCCAAGACAATAGGCGAATTACATATCAGGAGATTCAACACATATTGAAGATTGGATTGGGAAGCGTTCACGAGATTCTACACAGCCATCTTCGCGTGAGGAGGATAGTATCACGCTGGGTGCCGCACAACCTCACCGATGCTCAGAAGCAGGCCCGGGTGGAATGGTGCCGTGATATGCTTAACAAATTTGAAGCAGGCTCGTCTCGGCGTGTTTACGACATCGTTACAGGTGATGAGTCCTGGATTTATCAATACGACCCAGAAACCAAGCGCCAGTCGACTGTTTGGGTGTTTCAAAATGAGCCAACGCCTACCAAAGTGAAGCGATCTAGAAGCGGGGGTAAGATTTTGATCGCTAGCTTTTTTAATTTGACTGGCCACTTGGTATCAATTCCCTTACGGGATCAAAGAAGCATTAATGCCGAATGGTATACTACCAAATGTTTGCCAGAAGTTTTCTCTGTTATAAGCAACAAGCGACCAAACACAGGGCTCCGCGGGCTACTGCTCCACCACGACAATGCACCTGCGCACACCGCACTCAAAACGAGGGACTTCCTGGACAGCACGCCAGTCAAACTCCTGGGTCACCCTCCTTACAGCCCTGATCTAGCACCGTGTGACTTCTTTTTATTCCCAAAAATAAAAAATCAGCTCAAAGGGATACAATTTTCGTCGCCGGAAGATGCGCTGGCTGCGTTCGAGCAGGCTGTAAACGAGGTGTCTGCGGCGGACTGGAAAAAGTGTTTTGAAAACTGGTTTAGGCGAATGAATCTTTGTATAGAGGCTGGTGGAAAGTACTTTGAAAAGATTTGATAAAAATATATGTACGTATAGAACAATTTTTTTTAGTTTCGCAAAACTTTATGAGTGTCCCACGTATGTACCTCTATTAAGTTTGCATCAATACTATTCCAAATTCCCTCAAAATCGTTTCAAATACATTCATAAAATGTAATCGCGTGTCATTTTATCGATAACGGCCTAATCCTGTTCAATTGACAAATAACAGACCATACGATAGTGGCGACGCCCCCAAAATTAATAGTTTTATGGTTTACAATGATGAGATTAGTTATAGATTTTATTGGTAGTCAAATAGGGCAGCCAGGCGAGATTTCACATTTTACGGGACATCAATATTCAAAATAGAAGTAGTAGAGCTCCTTTGTGAAAGAGCTCGTCCGGGGAAGTACTACCACCGTACCTACTTCACTGTTTCGGTCTGAAGGGTTCGGGTGCCGGTGAAATTACAATCAGATGAAACTTTCCATCTTCATGTCTCAGTTTGGCGAACTGACTTGCGGTGTCATTTAGGCCAGTCTAGATGGTATTGCAGTAATTGTTATGGGCAAAGGTTACCGCTTAACATCAGGTGGGCCTTTAGCTAGTTTCGGCAGCCTATACTATAAAAAAAAAAACAAATAAATAATACGGGATTCAGGGATAAATTAAGAGACAACCCATTTTTTTATAGAAATCAACACCATCTAAAACCAACAAAAAATGTGTCAAATACGACAAACTACAAACAAATTCTGGCATCCCTGACAAACTAAAAATCTATCTAAAATATATTTAAACCCCTGCGTAAAACAAAGACTTATAATTTCCGAATAACTGAAATACCTTTACAAAGCTTCACAAATTAGTCACGTAATTAAAATATTTATTTATAACCCACTATGACACAGAAACGGAAATCGCGATGTTTCAAAAATGTCTGTTTAAATTTCGCTCTGATATTTATTTATAAATTATTATTATACCCAGCTATTATTCAGGAAACGTACTCATTATGAAAATACGCGGGGTTTATTATATTGACAGTTTTTTGTGATGAATTCCGGAAATGATAATGATTTCACTAACTGTTTATTTTTCTTTTCAGTAAAGAGGTATTTCCTCCTAACAATGGCCGAAGAAAACACTCATCACATAGGCCCTTTGATATCCAATATTGCTTTAAAATCAATGGAATTGGTGATAGTACTATTTTGCTACCAGCACACATGAGAATTTTGATGGGCATCACTACCTTTAGTTATGGCCGAAAACAGCTAGAATGGAAACTTCTTACTGTATCGCTTCAAAATAGGTACCTAATTTATGTACTAAGTGGATTTCTGTGACATACCACAACTTCTATGACGGATTATGAATTTATGAGAGAACATAGAAATTCGTAGACGAATTGGTGATAGCACTATTTTGCTACCAGCACACAGGAGAATTCAGATAAGCATCACTACCTTTAGTCATGGCCGAAAAAAGCTAGGACGGAAACGTTTTACCACAGTTTAACCATATAAGTAAAACTGTGGTTTTACTGTATCGCTTCAAAATACGTACCTACTTTATGTACTATGTGGATTTCTGTTACATACCACAACTTCTATGACGGATTATGAATTTATGAGAGACCATAGATTGGTGATAGCACTATTTTGCTACCAGCATACAGGAGAATTCTGATGAGCATCACTACATTTAGTCGTGGCCGAAACAACGTATGTTTTTTTTTTACTGTATCGCTCCAAAAATTGAAATTCGTAAACGAATTGGTGATAGCACTATTTTGCTATCAGCACACAGGAGAATTCCGATGGGCATCACTACCTTAAGTCATGGCCGGGAGAACGCTAGTATGGATACGTTTTACTGTATAGCTCCAAAATAGGTATGGTCACGAAACTTCCCGGTGGTACATTTTGTCGACAAAATCCCTTGAACGAATCCTGCTACATTACACGTACCTACGGCTGCCATCGAACATTGAGTGCAAGCGATTTTAGTCTCAGTGGTGGTTCACCGGGAAGATTTATGACTGTACCTACTTTATGTACTCTGTGGATTTCTTTTACACACTACAACTGCTATGAAGGATCATGTGAGAACATAGAAGTTCATAAAATAATTGGTGATAGCACTATTTTGGTACTAGTTCATATTATTCTCATGGGCATCACTGCAAAATTGCACGTCCAGAGTTAATAGTTTAGGCGCAAAATCTATTTTTATAAGTACTATGAGACAAATACTGAAAATGCGATTTTCTCGAACACTGTCGATTTTCGCGCAACATACATGGGGGTGTTTTCGATAGCCCTTGGTACCCTATATCAATGGTTTTAGTTTGGACCACGAAAAACGGGAGACTGTGTATAATGTACACATAATGTATCATGTATTATACCGAGTACCTATTTACATAGTAGCACAAGATATATTGCTATGTATGTTTACACGTACATAATTCTAAACAAGTTAAACAAGATGGCTATTTTTACACATCACAACTTGAAACCTTGCTAGCGTCTTATGAGGGTCCTATGGGCGATTACAAAACCTGATATTGCAGTATGCAGTGATAATTTAACGATGACTGCTTGCCCACTTTATACAATCGTAAACAAAATCATCAATAAGCTTTTTTTTTAAAGGAATTCGTCCCTTATTACAAAAATTTAGAGAGCACATTTAGACATTTGTATAGACTGAATTTAACTTCAAACTCCACCCATACGTAAAAAAGACTGGCTAAGCCCTAAACTTATTGCTACGCCTGGTAAGTAAGGTGGAATATAATAGAATCATCAACAAAACTACATTTATGTATGCATACTTTCAGAGTGTTTAGGATTAAAATGGGATCTGGCTCATAATTGACTTCGTAATCTTTTTGATCATTGTGATAGACGTACAGACAACGATAACAGAACAAAATTATGATAACGAAGATTTGATGCCTTGGACCTAGGACAGGTAGGTAGATAGATAGATAGATAGATAGAATATACTTTATTGTACACCATGAAAATAGTAGTAAACAGGAACAACGTACAAATTATGGGTACATGGGCGGTCTTATCGCTAAAAGCGATATCTTCCAGACAACCTTTGGATGGACAAAGAAGACGTAAGATCTAGATAATGGGGGAAGTCCGTGGCGTACTACTAAACTAAAATAAATAAATAGCACAAAATATATTACACATATAGGTATCATAAATATATATAATATATATATATAAATAATCTTACAATTTAGAATAGAGATTGGATACATAGGCAATGTCTTAATAAATTACAATTTATTTGGAAAGGTAGTATTTTTTAACTAATAGGTAGGTGGTATGTGCCGCAGAAGGTGGAGGACAGTCAGGCATCGCCAGGCTCGCTGGATCTGGCTCAGGGCCCCGCGGTCCCCCTCGAGCTGCGGTGATCTCCCAAGTGGGTCCGGACATCGCCAAAGGAGAGTAAGGAAGAAAGTGGAAGGCCCTTAAGGGGGCCGCGCTGGATGGGTCGCGAATGCCATGCATTGCAGTTCTCTTGGCCTATCCATCCAAGGCGAAAGTAGGCTCACGGCGGAGTTTTTAGTGGGTGCGAGTCCCACATAACCACACCACCTCCCCGGTGGTGTGACATACGTAGGCATTTTCTCCGCCTAAAAAAAATTGGCTCCGCGGTCCATGGGGCCCCCATACATGGGGCAGACCGATTGATAAACAATTGTTAACCAGTACAAGATTAACCAACAATTTAAAAAATCAAGAAATGTATTCCTACCTCCTGTATCGGTAAACGAAATTATGCATGTACCTATGTTTGCACAATTTTTTTTTGTAACTTTTCAAACAGGTATGAAAATGAAAACTATAACACTACCTATACCGTTGTTGTTTATTCTAGTTGGTGAACCTTTCTGTCCAGGAGGGAGGACCCCCACTTGACTCAAGACGGCCCTGAGGACAGTGTTTATTTATTTATTTGAAACCAATTCGGAATACCTACTACACTTTTCATGTGTTGGCGTGAAAAATACATTTTTTCCCGAAAAACAGTTGGCAAGCCTACCACCGAATCATACCACTAACAAATAGTGTACATACTTTATTCATATTGTGTTAAAATGTTGTGCCCAGTAAAAAAGACTTGGCTTAAAGGTCTTAGCAACCAGGCTATAATACTAAAAAAAAAAAAAACCACTGGTGGTGTCGCGGGATTTTTTTTTAATTAAACCAAAAGATAGTAAAAACTTTGTGATGTGTATAAGATGTCAGTGTTCTAGAGTAAACAGAGAGATCTTTGTCCAGCAGTGGAGTGCGATATTCAGACTTTATTCATTAATAATAGGTACAATAGTGGGCATTTCTCCTAAGATTTTTCATTTCACTCATTGTATAAAGGGTGAAACGGTGAAACAAAATACATGCGACAATTCAACCAAGAGCTGAGAGACTAATTGGTGATGAACTGATAGTAAAATTTTCGTCTGACAACCCTTGTTTCTCAGAAAAAGTTGATCAGTTTGATTGGTGGAATCCATGTTTAAAATTTGTCGGGTGTATTTGATTTCATCTTGCGCGAGATCACTATGTCGTCGTAAAGATACAATACAGAATTTTTATGGTCAGCCGCATCTGCTTGAACTGGAAATCAACCCCTGTTGGGGTATTTAATAATAAAAGATTGAATAAATATTGTATCAATCATTTTTATCACAAAGGGGGTTTAAAATAAAAGGACTAATTTAGTAATTTTTGAAGCCAAAAATAAAACGCTTTTGAAAATAGCGTCACAGACAATGCTTACCGAAAGTCGCCTTCCTACCTACGCCAGAATGACACATTAATGTTTTCACTATATTTAGACATTAATCTGGATTATTCTATACAAAAATGCTGGTTTTATTACACAGATCCTTCTTTTGTTATCAACAATAGGAAAAATATGATCCGATATTGCAGAGGGTAGGTGAAAACATATTTTTCTGAACGAATTATTTCGCACCACTAGACATAAAATTTTATGTTCTGTTTTGATATAATATTCGTGTCGCATATTTTTACGTCACAAAATATTCTGACAACTTATAAATTATTAATGAATTTGTTACCTTATTTTTTTGTAATCGAAATCTGCCACAATCGTAGGTACCTACCTAGGTATTCGGAACGCGCCTATAATTTTCAAATTTAGTACTGCGTGAACTGCGTCATAACATAACATAACATCACGCCTGTATTTCCCCGAAGGGGTAAGCAGAGGCAGAGGTGTATAGTACCACATTTCGCCAGTTATGTTTTAGTCCCATGTAATAGGGGGCGAGCCTATTGTCATTAACCGGGCACTAAGGTGACACTGACCCAAATCCAGACTCCAGGCTGTTACCTACTGAGAATTTCCTAAAGAAAAAACCCAATAACACTTTACCCGACCCGGGAATCGGACCCAGGACCCCACGATCAGCAGTCGCGCTTGCGACCACTAGACCAACGAGGCAGTCAACTGCGCTGGAACTGCGTCATAGTATTTTATTAAAAAAAAGTAGGACAAAGGTTTTATTCCACACATCCTAATCGACTCTTGAAATTAATTAAACAGAATCAAATCCAGTTACAAGCAAAAAGGCATAAAACATAGGCTTACTCCCACGAAACTCGTATCGGCGGAAATCGGAACCGGTTCGCAGTCAAACCATCCGGCGACCGGTTATGCACGATGATTTTCATTCATTCATTCATAAAAACACTGGGTAACACACACCTCGGCACAATTTTTCACTGTAATCCGTAAACACTGGGTCGGCGCCACAGGTGACTACGCGGGGGGATATACGTGCGCTCTCGACGGGCGTCGAATGCCGTTTGGTTGGGGCGTGCGCTGTCAGAGCGGGGGAGGGGGGGGGATGATCACTACAGCGTCCCGGGGAGCAGCTATCGCCTCGCCAGCCAGAGCCTGCGTGCTCGGCTTGACGTTGCTACGCTGGGGTGGTTTTTGTTGCGTACTGATAATTTGGGGCTGAATTGCGTAGTCTGCGTAGTGATTTTAGATTTTGATTTCGAAATAGGACTTATTATTATGACTGCACCTATTTTCGATTGTAGGTTTACTCTGTTCGAATTTTGTATGCTCTGTTCGATTTTTGACATTTTTATTAGTGATGTGCCGCGTCACTATTTTTTAAATGTGGTATCTGGTCATTGAATTACTGGTTTATGATTTCAAACGTGCGGATTTCAGATTCTTGTCGCTCATGTACAAAGTCGTTCTGTTTGCGCCTTTCATCGTACCTACCTATCATGATGGATTAGAACCATCAATATCCGATTACCTAGTAGCCTAGTACCAACTTTGATGTGTTTCTTGTGTATCTTTTAAAGGTGCCTATAGGTAGTATCTGCCTATTAGGCACTCTTTTTTATGCATCTATGTTGTTTGACTTTGAAGAATGTTTAAAATGATCTTCATAATACATATATTATATTTAATAAGATTAGTGGGCCTTTAACGGGCTTTTCAAGCTGAAAATCTCTATTAAGTCTTAATGTACTCAAGATTTTCTTTTTGATGAATTAGTTTTATGATTATAGGTAGGTAGTTAATCTTAAGCTTATTCACAATGAAAAGGTATTTGGGAAAAGCTTTTGTATTTGAGAGAACTATGAAGTAAAGGCCTTTATGTTTCTAATGATTATTTTGCTGCATTACCTACATTTAGATTTAGAAAACCTTTTAAGGGGTCATTATACTAATCAGTATGAACAACTTTTAGGTACTATGGTACCAACCCTGAAATCGCAAAAAAAAACAGCTGTTACCCGAATTTCGTTGATTTATGTGAACACAATTTGGTCCCATAAAAAAGTTGTTCATGATGAGTACAATGACCCCTTAAAAGGTTTCAGTTATTTTAATAATACGTTTTATAAACGCTACTAAAACGTATAACTATCATTACCTAGCTATATTCACCGTTTTCCAACGCAAAATACTGACTAGTATTAACAAGTGGACCGTATTACAAATGACTCATAATAGTCCTCTCAATTGCGCTTGTGACGGAATAATTTCAGTTTACCAACCCTAGTGCTACGATAAACATAGTATACTACTAGTAGTTTAGCTTATAGAAGTCAAAATAATGGGATTGGTTAAGTATGCATGAGTACGTTTTTAAAATCTTGTTACTCAAACTGATTACTATAATCAGCATAAGTCCAGTCCACACTCTACTGTCTCCCCACTGTAGAGCATTTTTTTTTTTTTTTTTTTTTCCGTGGGGAAAATCCTCATGGACGCACTCCGCCTGGGGTAGGCGGAGCCAGTGTCGGACTCTTACCGACTAAAAACCACCACGGTGTTCCTCTAACGACCCTTGGCCGGGGGCGTGGGAAACTTTTACTCTCCCAATCATCCCCGGTAGGTCCCGGCTCGCCATTAGAAGGCGAGCCCCTTCTCCCCGTGCGGCAGCCACATCGGCCACACCCTCCTCTTGACTGGCGCGCGCGGAACACTACGCGCCACCGTCACGGGCCTTGACTGGTCGGGCGGCGGGCCACCCCGAGTCCGCCGCCCGCAGGCCCACATCTAGGGTGGCTGGAGGTCGGCATACGCCCTCCTGCGACGCCCAGGTCGTCTCCTGCGGATGGGGAGAGAGGTCAACGCCTCTCGAACCCTCTCCGCCGCCTCCTTAGCGAGCATTACATCCTCGCAGAAGGAGACGACGCCTTCCCAAGCGCTCTCGCTCCCAACCATAGACAGAACCACGGCCGGAAGCGAGAGATCGCTGCCGCCTACTGCAGTGATGAGTTCACGGCGCTGCGCGGCCCAAGCTGGGCACTCCGCCAGTGTGTGCTGCGCCGTGTCCTCTGGGCAGCTCCCGCAGTGATGACACTCGGGCGTCGGCTCCCGGCCTATGCGACACAGATACTTCCCGAAGCATCCGTGCCCCGAGAGTATCTGGGTCAGCCGGTAGGTGTGGGCACCATGGCCCCTCTCCAGCCACTCCTCCATGACGGGCCTTACCGCCGCTATTGCGGCGTGCCCTGCACTGGGTTGCGCAAGTCGCTCCTCCCATTCAGCCACTAGGATCTGGTGGACCTCGGTCCGATCAGGCGGGTCCTCACGCTGGTGGTACCTCAGCGCAAGGTCTCTCGCCTCCAGATCCCAGGGCATTGATCCGGCTAGAAGGCTCGCCGCCTCAAAGGAGATCGTACGATATCCCCGTATCACCCTGATAGCCATCGCACGCTGCGGCCTACGCAGCAGTGCAACGTTGCAAGGCGTCAGGGTGTCCGCCCACACTGGGGCCCCATAAAGGGCCATGGACCGTACGATCCCCACGTAGAGCCTCCGGCAGGAGGCATTGGGCCCTCCCAGGTTTGGCAGCAGCCGCGATAACGCGGCCGCGGCCCCTAACAACTTGGGCGCCAACCGCTGAAAATGCGGCCCAAAGTCCCACCGGCTGTCGAGGACGAGTCCCAGGTACTTCATCGTCGACTCGATGCCGATGCGGACGCCTCCTACCACTATGTGGGATCCCGGAGGCGGCCCCTTCCGAGGCTTGTGGAAACACAGAGCCTCAGACTTATGAAGAGCCACCTCGAGACCCAACCGCCGGATCCTTGCAACGACTAGCGCAACCCCTGCTGTCGCCAGCATGGTCGCCTGCCGGTGCGTCTTCCCCCTCGCCGTGACCAGCGTGTCGTCAGCATAGCAAGTCACGCCAACGCCGTGGAGAAGTACACCGCGCAGCACCCAGTCGTAACCAATGTTCCACAGGAGCGGTCCCAGAACCGATCCCTGTGGAACACCGCACGACATCTCTCGCCGACCCCATCCTTCCCGACCCGGGTAGATGACGGCCCTGTCCGTCAGGTAGGCCCCGATAATACGGCGAAGGTAGGTCGGCACCCGATGGTATTCGAGTGCCGCCCTAATGCAACTCCAGGGCAAGGTGTTGAAAGCGTTGGCGATGTCGAGAGACACCGCCAAAACCACCTCACCCCGGGCCACTGCTTCCTCCGCCAGAGCTCTCACGCGCATGATGGCGTCCACGGTGGAGCGCCCCCGGCGGAAACCATACTGGTTGTCCGCCAGATCCGGCCCCATCCTAGTCAAGTGTTGGACAAGGCGGTCTGCAATTATTCTCTCAAAGAGCTTGCCCACCTCATCCAACAACACGATGGGGCGGTATGCAGATGGTGAGTCCGCAGGGCGCCCCTCCTTCTTCAGCAGGACCAGCTTGCCAGTCTTCCACCTGCGTGGAAACTGGCCCCGCTCGAAGCATGCGCTTAAGAGCCCTCTAAATCGGGGCCCAAGGGCCTTCAGAGCTAGGACCCATGCTCGACCAGGTATGCCGTCAGGGCCTGGGGCGGTGTTTTTGGCCTGTAGCCGTTTCACCACCCCCTTCAATTCTTCCCGGGTCACTTCGGGCACGTCGTCGTTGTCGTCCGCGTTAGACACCATATAAGGAGGAACCATCGGCGGAGGGGTGTGCTCCGCCCTTGAAGGGAACAGAGCGCTCACCACGCCCTCCAAAAGCTCAGGCCGGAGAGTCTGGGACAGTGGGGGAGCCCACGGGCGAAGTTTGCCCCGTACCATAAGGTATGGACGCCCCCACGGATTGCCGTCCAGAGTCGCCCGCATGGCATCATATCCCGCTACTTTAGACTCCGATATGGCCACCTTAAGAGCCACCTTCGCTACTCTGTACCCTTCGTACAGCTCCTCCTCAATGGCTGCCTCCTCCGGGGTGCGGGGACGCCTCCTAAATCGCCTTCTGAACCTGGTGTACCGGCGTCGCTCGGCAACACACGCGACTCGAAGTCGCGCTATGTCCGAGGACCACCAGTACATCTGGCGCCTTGCAGGACAGGGCTTAGCCCTAGGCATCCCCACACCGCAAACATGCGACATTGCCTCCTGGAGCCACTCGGCCTCTGTATTAATATCAACAGGCCTGTCCGGTGCTGTCACCCAGGCCTGTACTATTGAGGCCTCCAGGAGGGCCTCCCGGTCTAGTTTGGCAATAGCCCAACGCGGACCTACCCCAGCCGGGGCCGTCCGGGCTGGACTGACTGAGGTCTGTGCGGAGACGTCGAATCGGATGTATCTGTGATCCGACAGCGTCTCCACCTCCTCCATCACACGCCAGCCCTGGACATGGCACTCAACAGCGGGACTAGCGAACGAGATGTCCACTATGGACCCCCCCCGCTGCCGCACACATGTCTGGACAGAACCCCGGTTAAGGAGCAGTAGGCCAGACTCCACAGCCCACTCCTCCAGCACCTCACCCCGCGCATCCGTTGACGGGGAACCCCAAGCCGTGGATTTGGCGTTGAAGTCCCCGAGGACGAGCACTGGGTAAGGGTGGCTGCAACTGACGACAGTGCCCAACTCCACGAGGAAACCCTCGAAGTCGGCGAGAGATCGGTTTGGGGAGAAATATACTCCCACAACCACTACCTCCCCATAAAGTGCCGCCACGCATCCCCGACCCCTCGTAATGTTCTCGAAGGACGGGGAGCCAGTGGCAGCTCGTGAAATAAGGGCCACCAAGCCGCCATTGTCGCTTACCCAGTCGTCTCTGGATGGGACAAAATACGGCTCGGAGACCACGGCAACGCTGATCAACCACTCTGCCATGCTCTGGAGCAGGAGATCCTGAGCTCTGGCACAGTGGTTGATGTTGGCTTGAAGGAGGCGCAGATTTGGGGCCATTAATGGGTATCCATCGTTGCCTCCTCCTCGCTTCTTTGAGGCTGCTTTTCAGCTGCCTTAGCTGCGACTTGTGTGCCGTGCCTTCTGCCCTTCTTGTTGGTGGGCTCGGTGCAGGCGTTGCTACCCACCCGGTGCTCTGCCGGCTTGCCTGCCGCCGCACATATAATGCAGTGCGGCGTGGCCTCGCACGATCTGGCGATGTGCCCATGCTGACCGCAACGGAAACAAATTCCACTGCGGTCGACCCCTGCGGTACATAGCGCCCCAGTGTGACCTCCGCCCAGGCAACGATAGCACCTCAGGGGTTTGGCCGGCAAGAGCTTCACCTGCACTGAAACCCACCCCACCAGTAGCCGACGGTCCGCCGTAAGTTTCTGGGCCGCCGCAACGGGACAGCTCACGAGAGCTGTCCCTAAACCAGTGAATCCTCTACGAATCTCGCCCGACTTCACCTGATCTGCAGGGCAGCCACCGGCACTGGCGACGGCTGCCACGACCTCCTGTGTCGTGGCCGAGTCATCCAGGTCAGAAATGCGCAGATATACGCATTTAATAGGCCTGGACACTCGGACCTCCTCTCCTTTAAGTGAAGCTTTCAACTTTTCCGCGAGAGCGTCAGCCTTTGGACCGCTAGCTGCACCAGGAATCTCGAAGAGACGGGCCCCGGTCATCGTGTGCTTAAGTCGTAAGCCCGGGATCGCCAAGTCGTCGAGATTGATTTCGGCCTTGGCTTTTGCCAAGATCCCGGCGTAGCTTACACCTTTCTCTGTCGCTCCAGGCTGCAGTGTCAACACCACAGCTGACGACCGAGGGGCACGAAGCCTGGCTTCCTCTCTTTTTTTAGCTTTCGCCTGTTTGTCCGCCTTCTTTTTGGCGGTACGCCTCGCTTTCTTATTCTTCTGTTTTGCGCCAGCAGTCTCCCAACTACCCTCGCGGTTTTCAGAGGTCGTTAGCTGACTCTCAGCAACACTGTAGAGCATGAACTTTGTATATAGGTATATATATCTTAATACAATTATTTTACTTGTAAATATTTTGTTAAAATTTTTGTTATTCTGTTGTACACTTGTTGTTATCCTCTATTAATATATCAACATCTCTCTATCGCTCTAAGGTTTGCTGTAAGAAAAGTAATTTTTGAGTTAAGCTCGCTGATGTACATACATAAACTTTCCTACTGTAATAATAATGTGTATATGTGTGTACAATAAAGTATAATAATAATAACTTTTTGTTATAGGCAGCACTATAATATCCTCTTGGAATAAGGTTTGTCATATTTCGACATAAGTACAAGTGCTGAACTGCCGTGCTGTGCTGCCATACTGGAAGGTGCAACGTAGGTCAGCCCCCCACAAGGTGGACCGACGACCTGGTGAAGGTCGCGGGAATCCACTGGATGCGGGAAGCGCAGGATCGGTCGTTTTTGCGATGCTTGGGGGAAGCCTATGCCCAGAACTGGACGTCTTTCGGCTTAAATGATGAATGATGATGACAAGTGCTGATGGTGAATAAAAAAAACCTTTTTTTTGCGTTTACATGTCTAGCTGCCCAGCCAGTAACAAAGATCTAACTACGTACTCAGTTAGCTAGCCCTCCTTTCAGCTTTTCCTATGAACGAAGAAAATAAGTTAAAACGAGCTTTAATTAAAAAGCTTCTCACAGACATATTTAATTTTAAAACCTACATAATTTAATATTAGTTCTCTGAAAAATGGGTCTTATTTAAAAACTACATCATGTGTGTGGAGATAGAATATTTTTTATGCAGTGTAGATAAAAAATAAAAGTATAGTATTTGTAATTTGCTTACGACGGCTAAAATTTAATTTTTTTACCATGAGATATTTATTACACACTGGTAAACTCTTTAATGGTCGCAATATGTTACTTGTAGACCCAAGTCTTAGGTAAGATATTTTTGGTATTTATTCTACATTTGGTGGTATCTTATTGGATAATAGTTCCTTCTGTCTAGGTTATCTGAGAGCTAATAACTACAATCCTCATCGAAGTGAGCTCTTAGTTGGTGTGAAAAATTACTAAGTAGGCACTTGTGTTAGAAATATTAAAATATTATTTTATCTGTGCACAATTTTCATCTGTCAAACAGTGTAAAACGTCAATCTTTCTCTAATATAACTCCATAGCGTTCACATCGTGTTTCACTTCAAGGACCTAATTCTTGCCTTTTTCAACTTGCAACTGAAAAAAGTCACAACAAAGTGTTTTAAAACGATGGAATGGCTGTACAAAACATAAACACACACACGTCTAGTCTATACTAAATCTTAAATTAGTGGTCTTGGTCTTGACCTACGTAGTGCATAAGGTCCCTAAAAAGTATTTGGACGGTAAATCAGCAACCTGGTTATATTATGATTTTTTTGAATCCTCAACGTTATAATATGGTAGGGAACACAAAAACTAATGACCACTGTATGTAAATGGTACTAGTGCAATTTCATTAGCAACAACGAATATAGCGTTCGACATCACTGCTAATGCTAATGTCAATTTACTTCGCTTTGGTTGATTTTAATGGATACATATTGATGTTCGCAGTTTGTTTTAGTTTTGGTTGAGCACAATTGTATGTTTGTATTCTTATACGAGTAAAGATACCCAAGTACGTACTTACTTCTTCTGGCCCACCCTGGGCAGTCAGCTTCACTAAAAACCTTGCTTACTGGCTATTTTCACCACAACATGAGCTATTGTCGTTTGTGGCAATACAAGAGAAGTTGTAATAGAACATAGTAATATTGCATAATGATTATTATATGAACTTTTTCCAGCGCGGTAAGCATGCCCCTTACTTTAATGGGATAGGTCTATAGTCATCATCCGGCTATTCACTGGCAGGGGACTTTTGGGCATTTTAGGCATTAAGAGTCGACTAAAACTCGAGAGAGTAAGACTCTAGGCGTCCATTAACCGACCCTGGAAAGGACAGCAGTTTGTGGTGGTCGCGTACTGCTGTGGGGTGGAAAGCACTGTTTTACTGGGACGTGCCGATGGTATAGCAGCAGAAGGGCACCAGCGCGGTCAACAGGAGTTCCCGGAACTCCTCTATTTTGTGCTGAGGTTGGCTACCATGTAGTTTTTGTCAGTAGGAGCCTGACAAACCCCTCTGCCTTCCCTAGACGAAGGGTATCCATGAGAGTTTGAACTCGTAATAAAAAAGGTCTGTAGTTATCCAGCAGTTCCCTATGACAAATTAAAATAATATTTACCATCATCGTTTGTGTTCAGAAGCTTATGTTACCTAAATAAAAACCAGTTGTCAATATATTTTTTTTACTCTTATCGCCGTAAAAATAAATATCACAAATACGTACTAATTACTAATCGCTACGAAAAAAAAATTATTTACTAAAAACGAGCGATAAACAACAGTGTTGTGAACGTTGAAAAAAATGGTAGCATCTTACTCTGATTTTTTGTTCTCACACAACCCGTTTCGCTTTTTTCGATACCCGTTTTTTTGGTATCGGATACCAACGGATTTTGTGATCTTCCCGTCACTAATGAAGGACTTGTTTGTTACATTTTAAGATTGAATTTCGAATGTGTTTTTGTTTGATTAGTGATGTGGATAAATTGGTACTGGTATCGACTGATGTCAAGTAGTATTTTGGTTTACTTTTTTGTTTTTTAATACCATGTTTGACGAACAGGTGTTTTGTCTGCAGGTAGTTTGACGGTAATAATATCCTTACTGAATTTATGTATGAGTTGTATGGTAGACTAGAAGGAAGGTAATTACATAATTGGTGGTGATTTGGTTCCTCGTCTTAATTTATTATGAACTGTGAGCATTATACGTGATTATTTTTCTTCACACCGTTTTCCTCTAACACCCACCCCGCCTTGCCGGTGTGTTAGCTACAAGTTTGCCCACGAATTATTCTTTTCCCATACACAACGGCCATTTCGATTTCATTCATTTTTTGAGGTCGTGGGTTCGATTCCCACAGGACACAAATATTTGTGTGATGAACATTAGTGTTTGTGTTGGTCTGGGTGTTTCTTAAGTACCTATTATAAGAATGTATTTACAAAAAAAAAAAAGTAGGTATATGCATTGTCTAGTTCTAGTACCCATAGCACAAGCTCTGCTTAGTTTGGGACTAGATGGTGCTGTGTAAAAATGTCCCAAAAATATTTATATATTTATTTATTTCTATTCTACACATCTATTCCACCTACCGCATAAAACCCAGGTCTGCCGGTACTGCAAGGACTTTTTTTGGAACATTTAAATACTAGTATAGTATTATATTATCTGTGCCTTATGATTCTACCGGTGACCTTTTATTTTTGACTATCTTATGCCCGCGGGAATCTCATCAAGACCTGTTCATCTTCTCGGAATAAAAAGCAGCCTACCAGGCCCCTCAGAAAGTATTGCGAAAAAAAGTTTTTATATATGGGAGACTGGCCAGTTATAATGTTTTTCGAAAATATGATTATTTATAAGTAAAAATAAGTAAGTTCCAATTTCAAAATTTCCCTCCACATTTTTTGCGAGTTAATTCAAAGTATTGTGTCTCACTGAAATATGGATCTGCGCCGGGAACATTTTAGAGCTATGATTTTATACGATTTCAAGTGTCGCCTGAAACCGGATGAATCGTACGATAGACTTCAAATGGCATTCATGGATGAAGGCCATTCCAAGGCAACCGTGTATCGTTGGTATAACGAATTCAAGCGCGGTCGACCAACTTTGGGGGATGACGAAAGAAGCGGTCGCCCTTTGACGGCTGTTACCGAAGAAAACGTGCTAGCAGTGAAAAATTTAATCCAAGACAATAGGCGAATTACATATCAGGAGATTCAACACATATTGAAGATTGGATCGGGAAGCGTTCACGAGATTCTACACAGCCATCTTCGCGTGAGGAGGATAGTATCACGCTGGGTGCCGCACAACCTCACCGATGCTCAGAAGCAGGCCCATGTGGAATGGTGCCGTGATATGCTTAACAAATTTGAAGCAGGCTCGTCTCGGCGTGTTTACGACATCGTTACAGGTGATGAGTCCTGGATTTATCAATACGACCCAGAAACCAAGCGCCAGTCGACTGTTTGGGTGTTTCAAAATGAGCCAACGCCTACCAAAGTGAAGCGATCTAGAAGCGGGGGTAAGATTTTGATCGCTAGCTTTTTTAATTTGACTGGCCACTTGGTATCAATTCCCTTACGGGATCAAAGAAGCATTAATGCCGAATGGTATACTACCAAATGTTTGCCAGAAGTTTTCTCTGTTATAAGCAACAAGCGACCAAACACAGGGCTCCGCGGGCTACTGCTCCACCACGACAATGCACCTGCGCACACCGCACTCAAAACGAGGGACTTCCTGGACAGCACGCCAGTCAAACTCCTGGGTCACCCTCCTTACAGCCCTGAACTAGCACCGTGTGACTTCTTTTTATTCCCAAAAATAAAAAATCAGCTCAAAGGGATACAATTTTCGTCGCCGGAAGATGCGCTGGCTGCGTTCGAGCAGGCTGTAAACGAGGTGTCTGCGGCGGACTGGAAAAAGTGTTTTGAAAACTGGTTTAGGCGCATGAATCTTTGTATAGAGGCTGGTGGAAAGTACTTTGAAAAGATTTGATAAAAATATATGTACGTATAGAACAATTTTTTTTAGTTTCGCAAAACTTTCTGAGTGTCCCACGTATATTGCAATCCGGGTTGTATTATGTTACATAATCGGCAGCTGAAAATTGTGTGAAATTCTCGAAAATTTTAACCACGAAAGCCTGAGATTGGACTTAAGATGAACATGGCAAAGACCAAACTTATGATCCTCTTAACGGGAATTTAGTAACCAAGTGGCGCCCCCATTAGTAAAAAAAATATTACTCATTACAAATACAAACATTTCATTCAAAAAATATTACTCATTACAAATATTATATTCCCCTTAAGTATCGGTGTAATATTTATTTATTTATATACGCTTTATTGTACACCATAAAATACATTACATTGAATATGCATTTAAACTAATGTACAAATAGCGGCCTTATCGCGATCAGAGATTCCTTCCAGGCAACCTTAGGATGGGCAAGAATGAACTGTATTCTGGAAATTTCATCCAAATCTGTTCAGCCATTTCAGCGTGAAACAAACAAATAAACTAACATCCCTCAAATTTATTGTATAATCTAAGTAACATTCATACTTTCGCATAACTTTAGGAGAATGACAGTTCAGAACCAATCATTCAAAACCATTGTCATTTGAGATCACTCTAACATTTTTCCTTATAATCTACCCTCATTCAATACAAGTGATAACGTATAAGTTATCCTTATCAATTGACACTAAATATGTTCTAAGAACTTGATAGAATCTGAGAAATAATGGTGATAGCGAAACTGAAAGAAAAAGGTAAAGAAAAAGATAGATAACATAAGAAAGATAAGCGAGATGGTTTATTGACAATACTTAAGAGGCTGACAACACCTAAAAAATCAGACCTCTGCTGTCACTGTCGTTTTGTACAGAACTGAAAGAGAGGCGACGACAGGAGAGACGTCGAGTACGTCGCTCAACTTGAATGAAAATTAACAATAATTTTTTTAATAATAAACTAAAAGCGTATTTGAAAAAACAGAAACGTTTTAGATTATTGTTAGCTTAATTTAATTTATAATATTTTGTAAATAATATTACAAAACTATAAGGGTTTCTTGTAGAAACTACGGAACCCTAAAAAGCACGCGTGCGTTATAAGCTGCATTATGAACCTAAAAGCGATGCAATAAGAGCCACTTTATAAGCAAGTGTGTTTGAAAATATTATTATGATTGCGCACGGCGCGTTGATTTCTCACAGAAAGTCGTTATTTTCCCAGGATAAAAATTAGCCTATATCCTTCTTCAGGTCTCAGGCTACCGCTTCGTCAAATATAATTAGGATCGGTTCAGAGGTTTAGTCATAAAGAAGTAACAAACAGACAGACAGAATTACTTACGCATTTATAATATTAGTATGGATTATTCTAAAATGAAATCCAATCAGCATTTATGAAAAACAAAATGTTATTAAAGTTATCAATCATAATTAGTCATATCTTTTTCAAACACAATTTTATGATTGAAACCTGTTTCGTTTAAAAAGTAATAATGAAAAAAATCCTGAGCTTCTAAAATTAGATTAAAAATTAATATTCATTTTTAACTTTTTACTGATGAAAATCTAATTAAAGTTTGTCGCAACAAAAACGGGGTGGGTAGAATTCTATCGTCGCGTCGTTTGCAAAAATGGGGAGGAAAATAAATCTTAGGTCCGTATTACAGAAGGTTCCTCAAGTACAGTTTAAACTTCAATCACCTGATCACTACTTAAGGATAGAATCGGTACTTGAGTATCGGTCTTATTCCAATACGGTAATTATAAACTTCAATTCAACAACATAACACACGAATTTGACCAGAAATAGAATAGAAATCTCTACCCAAGCGTAGTCTGGACCACACTAGAGTGATTACAGATCAAATATCTGCTCAAATACCGAAACAGGTGACGGTATAAAATAAAGCTAAACTCAGTGAACTGTGATCAATAAATCTCTTCTTGAGGAATGTTCTAAAATTAAATCCCAACTCAAAACAATGTAGTTTTAAACAGTGATTTTCTTTGCGACTTGGAAGCCTTCAAGAAAAGAGCAAACGCCTTTTTAAAAGGTTGGCGACGCATCGGCGACTCCCCTGGTGTTGCGGATGTCTATGGGAGGCGGAGATTGCTTACCATCAGGTGACCGCATGCTCGTTTGCCCTCCTATGTTATAAAAAACACTATTTTCGTTCATTTCTTTTCGTTTTTTTTTTGATAATATAGAGTCAGAGTATAGGATGGCGAAACGAGCTAAAGGCCCACCTGATGTTACTGCACCCGGCCACTCGTCGGCCTCTCGTCGGCCGTCTAGAATATGCCAACTACAGAGTATTTTTCAATATTTTTGTCCCACTTGCTCGGAAATTGGTTCATTATTCAAAAAAAAGAATACAACAATCGGCTCTTTTCCGTACGCAACGAAATAACACGCCGGTAATATCCAACAGGACAATAATAGAAATTGCTTGACACTTTTTATTATTAAATTATGCTACCGAGGTTTTTAAGTCCACACTTACATAAATAAGGTGTTTTTAGGTACAAAATATTTATCATTAAACAGGCTGAATGCGCATTTTTTTTTTCAAAACTTTGAAAATAGAACAAGAACCGCGCGCGGGCGAATTGGCGCGAATGAAAATGAGATACTGTTGAATTAATTTGTGTTGTGTTTTCTCGCAAATGAGAGAAAAGTACTATACAAGTCTCGGCCAAAATAGCAATTAAAGGCCTAGTTTAGTTAAAAAGGACTCGGCTTGCGCCTCGTCCTTTCAAATTTACTTGGGAATTCGCGGTTCCAATATTACTCGGCCGTAAATTGCTTCATTTCAGGCCTCGACAGTAATGTACTATTGTATGAAAAAAATGTTTTGTATTATGAAAAGTCAGTTGTTCAGGGTCATAATACAAAGTTAATATTAAGAGCTTTTGGTTATTTTTTCAAATACCCTTTATTATACAACGTGTTATTGAAATAACTAAAAACCTCTTAAGGGTCATTGTACTCATCAGTATGAACAACTTTTACTATAAGACAAACCCTGAAATTGTAAAAAAAAAACATCTGTTCCCTACATTTTGTCGATTTAAAAAAAATATCATCTGTTCCCTACATATTGTCGATTTAAAAAAAATATCATCTGTTCCCTACATTTTGTCGATTTATGTGAACACAAATGTGGGGAAGAGCTGATTATATTTTCGCGATTTCACGGTTGGTTATGGTATGGTAAAAGTTGTTTATACTGATGAGTACATACAATGACCCCTTAAGACACGATTCGTATAAGGCAGAAGGATGTAATAGGGGGCGAGCTTATTGCCTTTTACTGGGCACTAATCCAGACTCCGGGCTGCTTATAAATATTTTATTAGGATAACCTTATGTCCAGCAATAATATGTCGTCAAAAACCTGTAATGACATCATAGTCCCTTGACTTGATAATAGTATATTACTGTTGAGGCCTGAAATGAAGCAGTTGACGGCTGAGAGAATGTACAAGACTTCCCAAGTGATTTTAAAAGGACGAGGCGCCAGCTGATTCCTTTTTAACTGAACGAGGCCGTTAATTGGTATTTCGATCGATACCGTATAGTACTTTTCTCATAGAATAGGTAATAATACTAGTACTTTTCTTATTCTTTTCTCTCATTTGCGAGGAAACAATACACAAATTAATTCAACAGTATCTAATTTTCGTCCGCTCACGGTTCTTGTTTTATTTTCAAAGGTTTAAAAAAAAATGCGCATTCAGCCTTTATACTGATAAATATTTTGTACGTAAAAACACCTAATTTATGTACTTAAAAACCTCGATAGAATAATTTAAAAAATAAAAACTCTACAGCAATTTATATTATTTTATATTATTGTCTTGTTGGATATTACCGGCCTGTTATTTCGTTGCGTACGGAAAAGAGCCGATTGATGTCTCCTTTTTTAACCGACTTCAAAAAAAGGAGGAGGTTATGTATTCCGCAGGTTTTTTTTTTTTTTTGTCATGTATATACACCAATTAATCCGAGATTTGTGGGCCGATTTACGTGGTTGGTTTTTTATTTGGTAGAGTAAGTCCGCGCGGTGGTCCCATATAAATTTTATTGACTTAAGTTGAGTAGTTTTTTAGCCAACTTCAATAAATCAGTTTATTTTAGCTTCGCCTATCTAGATGATCTGCTCATTGGTTCGTTTTTCTGAGAATTCTTGGCCGATATGCGTGTTTTTTTTTCACGATAGTGATTGGACGTTTGGAAGAACATGAGCGAGACCTTTGCCCAGCAGTGGGATAGCAAAGGGTAATAAAAAAATATTCTCAAATTGGTTATATAAACATTTTTATTAATCATTTATGAATCAACCCTCGCAATTTTCAACAAAAAAGTATGAAATAAAAACTTATTAACAAAAAAAAAACCGACTTCACAAACCTTAGCTAAAAAGTAAAAAATAATCATTGTATGTATTTTAAAATCTTAACATAAACCAAAATTTTGAAGGCGGCACGTGATTTTCATGTACGTTCACATAAACCTGTTTTTACTATAGATATTGCACTCGACTGTACATTACATGACGCAAAAGGTCAATCACACGCCGCGATTTTAAAATACATACAATGATTATTTTTTACTTTTTAGTTAAGGTTTTTGAAGTTGGTTTGTTTTTTTTTTTAATGAACCAATTTCCGAGCAAGTTGAAGAAAATAATTTTACCGACGATTTTATGTTCATTCACGAATTTCACGATCAATATTATTTGTTTTAATAAAACATACATATTAAAGAAGATTAAGATCGTACCTAATTCAATAAAATTATCATTTATCCGCGCCCAAATATTACAATTAGCTACCAAAATTATGCGCAGACTCCCACCCACGCATTACGTAAATATACCAAATTAACGTGACCTCTCCATCTCTTTGAAATTATTCTATAACCAAACTTCTGTTATACTGGTTAGAAAAAAAGGGCTAATTTATCAAGACCTCTGTTTTAAGACTATGACTAAGCAGTGAGAGGTCAAGCTTAAATGGTATTAATCAAAAGTTCACTGCCCTCATTTTATTAGTTTTATGCAAATCGTACATTTTAAACATGAATGGTTAAGGACAGCATGTAGTGACCACGTTAGTTACAGTTTTAGTAGTTTAGGTATGATTAAATACCTACATACTAATATACATATAATATGTACATATACCCATCATCATCATTTCAGCCAAAAGACGTCCACTGCTGGACATAGGCCTCCCCAAAAAGATATGCCATAATCGCCACGCTTGGCAGGCGAGTTGGCAATCGCAGTTGATTGGTTAAATACTCAGAGAAAGCTGCTGCCCATACTCTCGTAAATCTCTTACGGCCAAAATTAATATGCAATCTATCCACGATTTACCCTACTGGAGATAGAAATTTGACATATTTTGTATGGAGCTTATGTCAAATTCCTATCTCTAGTAGATCAAATCGTGGATAGATTGGATACACAGACCAGTAAGCTACAAGACTCCGCATAAACAAAGTTTTGTATTCGAACGCAGTCGTAAAACGTTGTTGGGGTCAGGGGGGCGTACGGCGCGTTATGATTGGCCGGCTCAAAAGTTCGGTGGTATGATTTCTTATGATTGGTGCCGCTCGCTGACTGAGTGACGTTCCGATTGGCGGAGGGACGTATGATATGCAGTGGTAGAGCATATGCGTTGTGACCGGGGGTGTCCAGCCAACCGGTGTCTAGAGGCTTACTGGTCTATGATTGGATATTAATTTTGGCCGTAAGTCGCCTTCTACGACACCCGTGAGAAGATATAGGGTGGTGCAATTCTTTACGTCCGGTACCACATGGAACCATATACCCATAACACAAGTTAAATCTTACATTGGGTACCAGAGTTCAAACAAACACTCCATACCCACCTGGGAAAATGTATAATTACTTTAGGGCTGTTTGTAGGTGTTTACTGTATGTACACCATTTATGTAAAGAACACCATTTACACCATTTTTTTTTACTGCGTCGTTGCTCTAGTGGTCGCATGCGCAACTGCTGAGCGTGGTGTCCTGGGTTCGATTCCCGGGTCGGGCAAAGTGTTATTGGGTTTTTCATTAGGAAATTCTCAGTTGCAGCCTGGAGTCTGGATTTGTGCCCGGTTAGTGGCAATAGGCTCGCCCCCTATTACATGGGACTACAACATAATTGGCGAAATGTGGGTGTACTAATAATACACCTCGGCCTACCCCTTCGGGGAAGTACAGGCGTTATGTTATGTTATGTTATTTATGTAAAATAAAAAATAAAATAAATAAATTTATTACATATTTTTACCTTGTGGGGGGCCTACCCACGCTGCGCCTTCCAGTACGCGGTCGCCATTCCAGAACTTTACTGCCCCATCGGCCATCCGTTCTGCGAGCAAGGTCCCCCCACAAGGTGGACCGACGACCTGGTGAAGGTCGCGGGAAACCGCTGGATGCGGAAGGCACAGGACCGGTCGTTGTGGCGATGTTTGGGGGAGGCCTATGTCCAGCAGTGGACGTCTTTCGGCTGAAATGATGATGATGATGATGACATATTTTTACATCGGTGTTCCATTGGGGTAGGCAGAGACTATGGATTTCCACCTGCTACGATCCTGACACCTCTTTCTCTTCATCTACGTTCATTAACCCCGTCATGTATGTTCGTCAGCTTACAGTGCTCCTAAACTGTTCAACAAAAACAAAAACCAAAACAAAGTACCACTAACAATGATATTTAAAAGTATAGATATGTCATAAATAACAAAACAAACGAAAAATATGTTCCGTACGCAGCGGCAGTACAATACACATAAACTAGTACAAAGTGCGTCAAGATACTTTCGCGTCATAATTGGAACACTTTCTGTACACACACAACGGCATTTTAATTTTTGTTTGTCACCAGTCATGCTCGACTAGATAACCCTCTTTCTGGCGCAGTCGGGTAAAAAAACGTCATAATTAGGACATTTTTGAGTCTTCAGATTGAAAGCGCCTGTAACATATCTGTACTTTTAAATATCATTAACCACTAACTTGAGTGAGTAGTTTCGGCTCTGCGTTGATGAATCCATTTTTTTTTGTTTGTTACCTCAGAACTCCATCATTTATCAATAGATTTGGAAAAAAAAAAACATTTGAAAGGATATACTTCCAGATTGGTCCCATTTTTATCAAAATCTAGTTTTGATAATGGTATCCAGATAGAATTGAGGGAGCTCGCGATTTTGGTATTTTCATCAACAAATGAAGCATTTGCATTCAGAAAGTATCATTTGATGAAGATCTTCGGAGATAAAGAAGGGAACTCTTCAGGGATTGCAGCAATCGCTTGTCTTTCTATTGTTAATCTCACTAAAAATAGAAAAATAAAATGAACTTCAAAAAAAAGTAAAAACCAACTTCAAAAATAATAAAATAATTTGTTATTTTATTATTTTTAACACATTTACGCATGCGAAGCGAAATCTAAAGATTTAAATTGTGGAAAGAATAATCACGAGCAGTGTTCACGGTAGCTTAGTGGCTAAAGCACTGGCGTACTGAGCCAGGAGTCGGAGGTCCGAATCCTACTCGTGAGCGATTTTTTCTTTCCACAATTTATCTTTAAAATAATTTGTGTGAAACAGTGTAGGAAGTCAGTGCCAATTTTTTCTTAAATCAAACCAAATGTTTGATTAACACAAATTATTTTATTCTTTTTGAAGTCGGTTTTTACTATTTTAAAGTTTTCTAGAGTAAGGCAAGCTGGTGCTTGTTGTGAAGCATGTCCAGTTTACCACAACATTGAACAACTGATACCTGATTGAAAACATTGCATTCGAAACAGCTATTATCTAAGCAGACCTAGATAACAGCACTTTATATTTAACTAAAGGGTCAATATCTTTGCCACCCGGATTTCAACTGAGTCAGTCTTTCCGCCAAGTTCCATTAGTCAAATATGGTTAATTGCACTAGTATTAGATAATGGCCTATTTGGTTTAGCCTTGGAGATTTTAACAACACCTGTGGTACGCAACGAATGTATCGGGGGAAGTGAGAGGGTACTAGGGACAGATAAATTGTAGAAGGTTAAGTACAACGAGGATTGATATACTCAACACACAGCATAGGTGGTATTGAAGTTGTCATGGGCAACGGTAACCGCTTAACATCAGGTGGGCCTTTAGCTCGTTTCGCCATCCTATACTATTAAAAAAAATTAAAAAAAAAAATTCACAATGACTTAGGTGGTAGACTTAAAACTATGAGCTCCTTGTGAACCGTGTCGGACACGGCAAAGAAAATATGTAGGAGGGGAAGCTGACTTTTAAATAAAATATTCTCTACGGTTTATATTAATAAAATTTTAACAAGTATATTTTTGTAATAATTTATCATCTAAATATTCATTAATATTGTTTGTAACAGCATTTTTTTATAATAGTTATTTAATTTTTGTTTTGTGTTAAATATATTTATTTTGCTTTCATTTCTTATTGACCTTATTCCTTTAAAGCAGATATAAGAACAGATATAACTAGATCAGTGGTTCCCAAAGTAGTCAGTATCGCGACACAAAAAAAAATCTAACTTTGGGACCCACCCAGTGCCTCAACTCAGCCTATCGCAATCCACTGTTGGCCATAGGCCTCTTCCAAGTTGCGCCACAACACTCGTTTCTTTGGCTTCCGCATCTAGTTCTCCCCAGCCACCTTCTTCTGGTCGTCGGTTTATCTGGCTGGGGGGTGCCCTACGCTGCGTTTGTCTTTTTTTTTAAATTTTTTTGGACATTTTTACACAGCACCGTCTAGTCCCAAACCAAGCAGAGCTTTTACCATGGGTACCAGACAATGGATTATATAATACCTACTTTATACTTTTTTTGTAAATGCATACTTATTAGTATAATAAAATCAGATAAGAAACGCCCAGACCAACATTACACAAACACTTATGTTCATTTATCATATAAATGTTTGTATTCTGTGGGAATCAAAACCACGACCACATGATCAGCAGTCCAACACTTGAACCACTAGACCACAACGTCGTCGATTCGCGGTCTCCACTCAAGGACTTGTCTGCTCCATCGGCCATCGATCCTTCGACAGACATGGCCACCTTACTACCACTTCAGCTTACTGATCCTACAAGCTATGTCGGTCACTCCAATCCTTCTCCAGTCAATCAATCTACTCAGCCTATCGCAGTCCACTGCTGGACATAGGCCTCTGCCAAGTTGTGCCACAATACTCGGTTCTCTGCCTTCCGCATCCAGTCCTCCCCAGCCAGCCAGTTCTTCAGGTCGTCGTTCTATCTAGCTGCGGGGCGCCCTACGCTGCGTTTGCCAATACGCGAACTCTGCTCAAGGATTCATCTGCTTCAGCGGCCATCGGTCCTTCGATAGACATGACCAGCCTACTGCTACTTCAGCTTACTGATCCTACAAGCTATGTCGGTCACACCGGTTCTTCCCCAGTCCTAACATGAAAAAAAACCAGCTTTATACAACGTGTATCAGAAATGCATGGTCATATTTTAGGAGTTCGTTCAGGGTATAGCATAGAACAACTTTAACTATTAAACCAACCCTGAAATCGCGAAAAAAATATCAGCTGCTCACTACTAAAACATCGATGGCGCTCGACAAAATTTCTGGATCAGCTGTTTTTTTTTCGGGATTTCAGGGTTGGTCCCATAGTAAAAGCTGTTCGATAGCATCCCCCGAATAAGCTCTTCAAATATGACCACGCATTTCTAATACACGTTGTAAACTCCTGTACGTGTTGTACTCCTGCAGCATTCTGTATGTCATCCTATCAGTTTCAAGGCACACCTAATATCCACTCGTGGCCCACCATTGGGTCAAGCGAGACACATAATTTGGGAAAGACCGGACCTGATGACTGATGCGGCGGTGAGCTAAATAAAACGCAACACGCTACAGGGTAGCCCGTGAAATTCAAAATTGTTGGCGTTTTTTGCTAATTGTAGCTTTATTTCGCATATTATATCGGTCAAAATATGATTGGCGGAAATAATAACAATGTATCTACTGAATAATACTCATGAAAAATATTAACTTAGTGCTACAAGCTGTACTAGCTCGATAATATTAATTTACGATCAAATTATCGGTTTTGGAGCTTGTAGAGCTTATAGAGCTAGGTTTATATTTTTTATGAGTACTATTCCTTAGATATATTGTTACTATTTCCGCCAATCATATTTTGACTGATATACAACGCGAAATAAAGCTATAATTGGCAAAAAACGCCAAAAAACGCCAAAAAAATTGAATTACGCGGGCTACCCTGTAGCATTCACCTTAAGCTACACTTGCCACGGTCAATCTGTGGATGGGTGACCATTTCGTTGCACATCGAGACCACTTCGTGCCTTGGAGAGCACGAAAGCTTTTGGTCTCAGTTGCTATATGAATATATTTGGCAGTGGTTACGGGTAGGCAGAAGCCCGAAAGTCTGACAACTGGTCTAACTTCCAAATGTCGGTATTACCTAGTAAGTGAGTTACGAGGGTCTGATGGCAGTCGCTCCGTGTAAAATACTGATGTTCAGCCGCATCTGCTTAGACTGGAAGCCGACCCCAACATAGTTGGAAAAAGCAAAACCGGCCAAGAGCATGTCGGGCCATGCTCAGTAATATAGGGTTCCTTAAGTAGGTGTAATTACAAACGAATCAAATCGAATATTAATCATGGCTATTTTAGTTTTTGCAATAATCGGCAGCATTCGCGACTCAGAGCGTGTCGTTAGTAGCGCCATCTAGCGATAAATTCAAGAAGCCAAATTTAAGAAGTGACATGTCAAAGTTACTTTTTGTGATTTTTTCAAATAGAAAGTAGCTAAAGGAGCATTATTTACTATAATCATTTTTCTTTGAGATCAATGACCTTTGAACTAGGACGTTTTAAGTATTTTTCAGTTTTCTCTCTATAACTCAAAAAATTATAATCACATTATACTCAAAATAATTTTAAAAGAGAGTTTTCACAAAGGTTTATCAATGTGGAAGATTATAACTTTCTACGTTGCATAGTTTAGAAATGGCAGGGGGGGGGACACATTGCAAGCCACTTTGGCGGGCTATATTTTGCAGATGGTACACCTGATAAAAAAGTGGTGTATGAAACATTACCTTCATTTTAGTAGACCTATTCAATAATATCCCACACGAGGGGGTGCAGTGAAAAAAAAAATTCCATCCCCATTTCACATGTATGGACGCCAACCCTCAAATACGTAAAAACGATTTTTTTATTCTTTTAAAATTGAGATCTATATGTAGACTATTTTTTAACAAAATTTCATTTACTTATGTTTATAACTGTAGAAGTTATTAAGCTGTAAAGGATTAGGACAGACGGACAGACGGACAGACGGACAGACGGACAGACGGACAGACGGACAGACGGACGGACATGACGAAACTATAAGGGTTCCTTGTAGGACTTCGGAACCCTAAAAAGGTTCGGAGGATAATGACTTAATTATTTATTTCTTGTAGCGAAAACCTAAGAAATGATTTAAGTGATGTTCATATAGAAGTTTTTAAACTTTCGCGAATTTCACTCATACGTTTACGGGACTTGTCCACCACGTCCACTCGACCAGACCACGAGCCCATGACCACGGCCAATGCATCTTGGCCGAAACGTCGAGGTTAGTCAAAATGTTTTTGTTATGTTTTGATTTTAATGTGCGCGACAAGTCCCGTAAACATAGTTCATCACCAATACTACTATTTACTACTACTACTTACTTACTAGTACTTTACCAATTATTATCACTGACTTACAGATACCGGCACGAGTCGTGAGCACAAACTTCACCTGCGCAGAAGTTCATTTATAGATCTGTTTGGTGGAATGACAGGAGCGCGGGGTGCCAACGCCGAACTTTAATTGCATTTACGCGATTGGTCGACAGTCGATGCTCGTCGTCTATTGGACAATTAGGTGTCATTCGGCTACCGTACACTTTCGGTTCAACTTTATTGACTCACATTTTCGAATTTAAAACAGTTTATTTTTCTTTTGTTGTAATTAATTTATATTTTGATTTTTGGGTGTTTAATGTTTTGAATTAAAAATTGTTTGTTTTTTCTTCTTCATCTTCCTTTATTTATTACAAGATTGTATTTAACTTGCAATTTATTTACATATGTAAATATATTTGTTAGAGTGGAATCTTGCAACTCAATTTTGAAGCAGATATCTTCACCCTATTGAGCTGAATTTTTTTACAATATGGATATCAAATGAAAGGACTTGCTGAGAATACGAATGCGAGTTAAAAAACCTGTCCATCGATAACTAAATAGTAAAAAATAAATTAAAAGCCAAAATGGTTTCTGTTTATTTATCTGTGCGTAAAAAAAAAGTCCCAAATCATAATATAAATTCGAGAAAGTTTCTATTTTCTATAACTACCCATAATCCTTATAAAACGAAAATAATAATTACTAAATAATTTTGGTCGAAAGTGTACATGCGCGAACTTGCCCCCACTACTGTTCATCTGTGCTCACGACTCATGCCGGCTACTATACTGCAAAGGCTGCAGCTACCGGTGACATTACAATCACATGAGACTTTCCATCTTCATGTCTCAATTTGGCTAACGCGACTTGCAGTACCATTATAGAAACAGCCTAGTTGGTATTTCAGAAGTTATGGGTACTCTAGTACCCGCTTAACATCAGGTGGGCCTTAGCTTGTTTCGCCAACCTTAAAAAAACCTGTCCTGTAAATTGGCCACACTTATTTTCAACTCTAATGGAAAGAGAAAGGTGGTCGAATTATTTCCCAGAGATCCCACGAAGGTTGTAAACCTTCTGGAACCTTCCTACATAATACAAATAGATGACATTTCAATAGATCGGTGTTTAGAACGTTTGTACGTCCTTCAAGATGTGCCTTTTACCTATTTCACGATTGTCAATAGATCTTTATCCTTTTAACGCAATACGCATATTTTAGTATTTGTTAATAGATGCAACCAAGTAAGGAAGAGCATACATTTTGCTTTCTTAACAGCAGTCTTGACCGATGGCTCTGATGACATATAAATAGATAGATAGCTAGAAAATTCTTTATTGTACACCATTAACATTATTAAACTTAGGACTAACATGTAAAATAAGGGTACATTGGTGGCACAGACCAGTAAGCTTCAAGACTCCGCATAAACAAAGTTTTGTATTCAAACGCAGTCGTAAAACGTTGGTGGGGTCAGGGGGGCGGACGGCGCGTTATGATTGGCCGGCTCAAAAGTTCGGTGGTATGATTCCTTATGATTGGTGCCGCTCGCTGACTGAGTGACGTTCCGATTGACGGAGTGACGTATGATATGCAGTGGTAGAGCATATGCGTTGTGACCGGGGGTGTCCAGCTAAGCGGAGTCTAGAGGCTTACTGGTCTATGATTGGTGGTCTTATCGCTAATTGCGATACATTCCAGACAACTTTAACAACCTAGACAACCTTATAAATATAAATATTTTTGTGATATTTTAACACAGCACTATCTAGTCCTAAACTAAGCAGAGCTTGTGATATGGGTCCTAGACAATGGATATAATAATTATATACATTTTTTTTTGTAAATAAAACCTAAACCTACTTATAATACATAAGAAACACCCAGACCAACACAAACACTCATGTTCATCACACAAATATTTGTGTCCTGTGGGAATCGAACCCACGACCTCGTGATCATCAGTCTGACCCTCGAACCACTAGACCATAGACGTCACAATACAAGATGTTGAACTGTAACCGTGCCATATTTCTAGAGCAAATGATAAGTAATAATATGCTCATCTAAAAATACTAAACAAATTCTGTGACTGTTTAATACTCAAATTTTCACTTAGAAACATAGGGAGGGTTTGAGAATAAATCCCGAACGACTCTGAAAATAAGTTATAGGCGGCATTGTAAAACGGTGGAAATACCTGCATTTTCTTTTGGTGGTATCGCACGCATCGTGTTTAGGGCTCCGTACCCAAAGGGTGCAAACGGGACCCTATTACTCTCGCTACGCTGTCCATCCGTCCATCTGTCTGTCACAGGGCTGTATCTTTGTAACGGTAATAGATAACCAGTTTAAATTTTCACAGAATATTGTTACTATGGTGCCTATCACGACAAATATTAAAAATAAAAAAATAAAATACAAGAAAACAACGTTTTTGTTCCTGTTCTATCTTCAAAACGGTAATACAAATCAGCGTCAAACTTGGTGTGATTATAGTGCATACTATGTTGTTTAGCAACAAATATTAAAAACAGGACAAACATAGACATATGTGGTGGTACCTACGTAAGAAAGAGATGCAAAAATTCACATTTCGCGTATGTTTGTTGATGTCTTTTAATAAACTCTCGTAAATTAAATCAGTTTCTATGGGGTATTAGGTCGGGCCGTCTGAAAGCGCGCTGAGTTGATGATATCGCCAAAGCCGCAGGAAACACCTGGATGAGGGACGCACAAGATCGAAGATGCTGGCAAAAAAGAAAGGAGGCCTATACCAAGCAGTGAGTGATACCGGGCTAGAAAGATGATGATGATGATGATCAGGTCGATGGGTGGTACAGAACCCTTACTGTGTGAGTCAGACTCACACTTGGCCGATTTTTTTGTTTATTTTGTCAGACCCGACACACGGGGCAATTTGTTTGTTTACAAATGGTATATAAACAAAAAAAAATAATTTGTATTAATTTTTTTTTTATTCATGTTGAGTATCAGTGGTATAGTCACCTCCTTCAATATGACATGAATATAAATCAACATTTTGTGTAACATCATTCGACCATACACCCCATAGATGCCTCCTAACAGGCGACCAATGCAATGTCTGTTTCAGTGTCCGTCAAAACTTCCGCGTTAGTAATTAGCCAATAACCGCCTTGGTAGGGCCAATCGGATTGCAGTACCTCGTCTCAGTTAGTTGACAGAATGTATTAGACGCATCATATTCAACATTAGGCGTCTATTGGACTGTATGATCGATGTGTTCACCATATGATAAAACTGCGCAGGTTCTTTATGAATAACCTTATAGACATCAGCAACCAAAAATCAACCTTAAAATAATGATTCTAAAACGTTCAAAAGCCTTGAAAGACATATTTATCCGATATTTTTAATAAAACAAGTTTAACCGGAATACATCGCAGATGACAAGGGTCTTTACAGATAATTTTAAAAGAACATTAGTTAGGTATGTACACTGAAAGTTTACCCTCAGTTTTACATTTTATATTTGCTCTATCACTCAAAGGTTTGCTGGTAGAAAACTCAACTTAGTACATGTAATTTCAAAACAATTATGTATTAATTTCTTAGGTTTTCGCGATCACTACACATTATAATAAAACAAAAAAAACCGGTTAAACTTTGTTTTACTATCATGTGTTGTTGTGATTTTGTGTGCAATAAGAATAAGAAAAATTGTAAAAAAATATTTTAATCTACCGTACCATTTTTTAGGGTTCCGTAGTCCTACAAGGAACCCTTATAGTTTCATCATGTCCGTCCGTCTGTCCGTCTGTCCGTCTGTCCGTCTGTCCTAATCCTTTACAGCTTAATAACTTCTACAGTTATAAACATAAGTAAATGAAATTTTGTTAAAAAATTGTCTAGATACAGATCTCAATTTTAAAAGAATAATAAATCGTGATTACGTATTTTAGGGGCGGCGCCCATACGTGTGAAATGGGGGTGAATTTTTTTATTTCGCTGCAACCCCTCGTGTGGGGTATCATTGTATTCAACTACAATTAAGGTAATGTTTCATACATAACTTTTTTATCAGGTGTACCATCTGCGCAGCCCGCCAAAGTGGCTAGCAATGTGTCCCCCCCCCTGCCATTTCTAAGCTATGCAACGTAGAAACTTATAATCTTTAACATTGATAGACCTTTATAAAAACTCTCTTTTAAAATTATTTATAGTATAATGTGATTATAAATTTTTGAGTTATAGTGAGAGAACTGAAAAATACTTAAGACGTCCTAGTTCATAGGTCATTGACCTTAGAGAAAAATTATCATAGCAAATAATTCTTCTTTAGTTACTACCTATTTAAAAAAATCACAAAAAGTAACTTTGTGTTATATGGATATGACAAACTTCTTAAATTTAGCTTCTTAAAGTCAGCCCTAGGTGGCGCTGTTTGCAAAAACTAAAATGGCATTGATTAATGTTCGATTTGATTCGTTTGTAATTAGGAACCCTATAATTCTGAGCATGGCCCGACATGCTCTTGGCCGGTTTTATTATTAATTAAAATCGTTTCGATGCACGCAGTAGTCACTCACAATTTCATTATCTTTTACAGTGTGATATTTTTTGTCTACACATGTATCATAGGTCAGCCACGGGTAACATTCTTGCCACCTGTCAAGCTACCGGTGCAAGGAATGCTTCAAAATGTTAATGTTATGTTACACTAGTATGCATCAACCAACCTAAATAGACAAATAACATGTTTCTTGAATATAAACCGTAATTCTACAGTACATGGTTCAGTTTACTTTGCAACAAAATAATTTTTGTGACTTTTATAACAGTTTTTGTCGTTCGAAATTTAACTTTAATGACGTTTTCGTGTAGTTTATATTTGTTTGAGTTGTTGCAAAGGGTGTTTCTATTTTGTTATTGGCTTTAGTCTATAAGTGTGTTATAAGACAGATGCACTTGTAATAATGTATCGATTATGTGTAAAATGTGTTGTCATAAAAACTTATGGGGCTGCAAATTGTTGCTCCATGGCACAGTGTGGCTTAGAGCTTATCTCCTATGCACGTGCCGTGAGTTAAATTCCCACAAAACAAAATAATTATACGTAACATAACATCACGCCTGTACGTCCTTGAGGGGGTAGGCAGAGTTGTTTAGTACACTCACATTTCGCCAGTTATGTTTTAAGTCCCATGTAACATGGGGCGAGCCTATTGCCACTAACCAGGCACATATCCAGACTCCGGACTGCTACTGACAATTTCATAAAGAAAAACCCAATATAAAAAAATAACTTTTATAATTAATTTAAATTTTATTTATTTATTTGCGTGGCTTACACATCAGTATTTCAAAATAACCAGCTAAGTTAAAGCTCCTTAAAATAATCAAAATCAAATGTTTTTTACTTCAAATAAACATAATTACAGGCACTTTTGAAACGTCAGGCTCTAGTTGCACGGTTCCAAATTGTGGGTCCTATGGAGAAGAACCGGCAAGAAACTCCATGGATATACTCTTTTTAAAATAGGTTATTGTTTATTACATCAAATTTATTCAAATAATGTGAGTATAATGTAGGTAAACGCCAGAAATAAACAAGAGTTTCAGAGTGAGAATATTGCCTTTAGAAATAAACGAAAAAAGAGTTGCCATAGTATGTAGGAGCTGACCTGTCCCGACAGACGTCAAATAGAATTATAAAAAGTTTTTGAAACTGTACGAGAGGTGTCTTCAATCCCGAATCCAATTTCGAGCTCTTAATCTCGAAACGTTATTCTCAAATCGAAAGTTTCGTCCAAACAGGTCGCAAGCTGCGCGCGCGCATCCAGTTCCTAAGTCAACCGGAAACAGATTATCTTATCGGATATTATTACTATACAACCCAATTCCCATGAGCGACTTCCGACGCCATACAAGCTTTTCCATCTTTCCCATTAAAATAAATTTCCATTGATTGTAAATCATGATTTATGCTGCTTTTATTCGTTTCTTGTAAACTTGTTATTAGAATAACCCTTTAAGGGGTCATTGTACTCATCAGAATGAACAACCTTTACTATGGGACCAACTCTGAAATCGCAAAAAAATATCAGCTGATCCCTACATTTATGTTCACATAAATTCGACAAAATGTAGGTTTCAGCTGATTTTTTTTCGCCATTTCAGGGTTGGTCACATAATAAAAGTTAAGAGGTTTTCAGTTATTTCAATAACATGTTGTATAACATAACACTTTATACCTATTGTACCTTTGTATCGTTTTAGGGTTCCGTACCCAAAGAGTGCTAAACGGGACCCTATTACTCTCGCTACGCTATCCGTCCGTCCGTCTGTCTGCCATAGGGCTGTATCTTTTGAACGGTAATAGGTAGCCGGTTGAAATTTTCTCAGAATATGTGTTGCTATGACGACAAAATTAAATACTAAAAATAAACAAGTCTAAAACCAAAGGAAAACCTTACATGTTGTTATACTAGATGGTGCTGTGTAAAATGTCCGGAATATTTATTATTGATTTACAAGCAACATCGAAAAACCTGAATTTTTTTCAACTTTTTTGTTCCTGCTCTATCTCCAAAACGGTAATACATACCAGCGTCAAACTTGGTCTAATTATAGTGCATACTTTTTAGATTGGCAACAAATACTAAAAATAGGACAAACATGGACTTTATGTGGTGGTAGCTGCGTAAGAATGAGATGCCAAAATAATTTTTTCACGCACAGTGCGTTCATGTCTTTTGATGAACTCTCGTAATTTTAATGAGTTTCTATGGGGTATCAGGTCGATGGGTGGTACGGAACCCTAACTGCATGAGTCCGACTCACACTTGGCCGGTTTTCTAAGTTATATTAGGGTCGGCTTCCAATCTAAACAGATATGGCTGAATACACATAAGTTTTTTAAATGGTACGCTTGTCATCTGACTTTCAAACTTAATTACTACGGAATGTCTGCGTTCTTAGGTTGAATCGGTTAACGCGTTGTAAGATCTTCTACCTTATGAGTCATCATCATCTTCCTGCCCTGGTCCTAAATTACTTGGGGTCAGCGCAATTTGTCTCCTTCTTCCATTTTTGTCTATCAGCCGTCGTCTCATAAATTACTCCCTTTTAATCGGTATCGTTCTTCACGCAATCCACCCATATTTTCTTTGGTCTCCCTCTGCCTCTCCATTTATGAATATTCATATTCGTCACTCTCTTAAATAAAAATAATTTTAATATTTTTTTAGAAATATCTGTAAAGACGATTGTCATCTTAGTCTACCTGCGACCACGAAATGCTGTAAAGCTTTCGAAACGTCAGGAAAACCAATTTAAATAATATACGTGATGTAATCCGGTTAAACTTTGTTTTAGTTATCTTTAGTGAATTTGTCTCACTTATTAACCTACATTGTTCTCACACAATTCTTACCAATCATGTAACATACCTTTGTACTATTTAACATGACAAGAGTATTTCCATGGAGTTTCCATGGAGTTTCTTGCCGGCTCTTCTCCATAGGACCAACATTTTGAAACCGTGCAACTAGGTTATTAAACTAAGTTTACGGGACTTGTCGCGCACAATTAAATCAAAATATAACAAACATTTTGACTAACCAGGTCAGGACAGCGAAGGATGTTATACCATTCCAAACACCGGGGGTATATAAGGTTGACTGCAGCTGTGGTAGCTCCTACATTGGACAGACAAAGAGTACTATCGCGGAGAGAGTGAAGGAGCACATCACAGCGGTAAGGCGCCGTCAAGTGGACAAATCTGCCATAGCCGAACATTTGCTCGACCTCAGGACCAAACCATTGGATTGAGCTACACGACCCGAAAATCCTCTCCACTGATCGTCATTACTATCCCAGAATTGAACGAGAAGCGATTGAGATAAAGAAATATATAAATTTCAATCGGGAAGATGGATATAGGTTGTCCTCCTCGTGGAATCCGGTAATCGAGAAGTGTTCGCGTCGTGGTATGTCTACATGTATGTCCGCCGAAACTGTCAGCATTGTGTGTTGTGATTCAGCATATCTTGTTACAGACAGCGACGTTACGAAAAACCAACCGCGGGTAGTTCGAGAAAACACCCGCCGCTCAAGACGATAACACCCACATACTTCAGTCTGCTCGTGACCACGGCCAATGCAACTTGATCGAAACGTCGAGGTTAGTCAAAATATTTGTTATATTTTGATTTAATTGTGCGCGACAAGTCCCGTAAACTTAGTTCAATATGAGTGAAATTCGCGAAAGTTTAAAAACTTCTAGGTTCTTAAAGTTTTGAAAGTGCAAATGTAAATGCTTATTCGAAATGAAAACCTTTGAATTTTTCCAATTTTACTTTATCCATTCTTGGCACTCCACATGTCATCCATCTCAACGTTCTCATCTCTGCTACATGCAATCTTCTTTCATCCGTCTTCTTCAGGGCCCAGCATTCGGGTCATATAATGCATTTGTAAATTTGGCCCTAGGGGCATCCGTGGGTCACAAGTAGTTCATGTGACCTGTCGCCATTTCATCCATTTATTATTAAAACCAGGATAAACCAATTTCCGTAATCTCGAAGACACGTGACTCTCGATGTGTATGATAGTAGGTACCATCTAAGACAACCATGGCAAGTGTAACAGCTTTATAGACTTGTGTGAGCACGAGTGTGAGTATAACCCACGGACCAGTCACTGAGGTATTAAGTACTACGTACTAGAGGAGACACCTCGAATTGAATATTTGTAGCACGTTTTAGAGCTCCTGCACTCTCACTCACTTAGCCACGCTCGCCACGCTCGCCGCGCGCGTGCTCCGCGGCCAGCAAGTTGCGCGATATATATTGTTCGTAATGTCTACTCTAATACGTAGTACATATTACCTCAGTGGGACCAGTAAGCCTCAAGACAAAACGCCGCATAAAAAAAGTTTTGCATGACAACATAGTCGTAAAATTTTGGCGGGGAACAGGGGGCGGACGGCGCGTTATGTTTGGTTGGCTCAAAAGTTGTGAAAAGTTCGGTGGAATGATTGGTGCCGCCCGCTGATGGAGTGACCACCAGGTATAAATAACCACATCGATCAAAATTAGAAATTTTTATTCTCAAACATGTATGAGTATTTCATTCAATATTTCATTCATTTTATTCTAGTAGACGCAAATCACAATCATTTAATAAACTTAAGTACTACAATTCAATATCCAACAGACTATCATGATCGCATCTCATCATTAAACAAAATCCCATATGAAACTAGTTTCATTCATAACTTCTTCTTTTTAAGATCCGGTGTGGGAGCTTAACGACCTACACCCATCTCTTTCATACAACTTTGAACTTAAATCCGTCTGTCTCACTTTCGCTTTGCGCGGGAATATAAGTGAGCTCCTATAATCAGCCATGTTTTTTATTTTGGCGTTTTTTTAGGGTTGCGTGTGAACTAAATGTAGGGATTTGTTTTTAAATCGATTTTAAATTCAGTTTTATCTGGAAGATGCGTCTCACTAATTTGAGTTTTAAACTATAAAAGGTAGTTTCGCAGAGTTGGGTTTTTACAATGGTAATTTGAGTTCTAAGCTAAATAAACTACAAAAACCTGGTGCGGGTACTAAATATGTTTTGAGCACTGGCTGAGCCGGTATAAACCGGTTTCTCTGCGTACGCGACGAAGCCGCCAGTGCTCACCTAAACTACCTCTAAAAATTTACTTCACACGCGTCTCAAACATGTAGTAGTGTGCCTATCATAGCGCGGTTGAGTGAAGCTTATACATACTATGTTCGTTCCTTTTCTGTCTTGTCTTACTGGTCTGTGCTTCAATCAAACCCTGACAATAGCTCAAAAAAAACTTGATTTATAATAAGTACTTCCATTTTACTACTCGTACTCGCTCTTGACTCGATTCAACGCAGAGCTGAGAGGCTAATTGGTGATGAACTGCTTGTAAAATCTAAGCTACAAAGCTTAGCTCATAGACGCATAGTTGCTTGTCTGTCGGTGTTCTACAAGCTGTACTTTGGAGAGTGTGCGCAAGAGCTCCATGAGCTTATTCCGCCATCTCCTTTCTTTCATCGGACTACACGACGCACTGCAGGATATCATCCACATTTTGTAGAAAACCCTATTATCAGGACCAAGCGCTTTGAGAACTCTTTCATAATGCGCACAGGTAAGTTTCACATGCGCACAAGAAATTCACTGCCGGCTGTCTGTATTTCCGGACACTTACAACCCTAACGCCTTTAAAGCTGGAGTGAATCGGCACTTAATAGGTTTGCTCGCTCCATCGTCGACCACATCTTGACAATTTGTCTAGATTGCGGTAGCTTTGTCAGGATGTGGTCGACGATGGAGCGAGCAAACCTATTAGGTGCCGATTCACTCCAGATTTAAAGGCGTTAGGGTTATAAGTGCCCAGAAATACAGATGGCCGGCAGTGAATTCCACAACTTGGCTGTGCGCATTATGAAAGAGTTCTCAAAGCGCTTGAAAAAAAAAAACTTAAAAACTAATATTTACTTAATAACTTCTTAGGTTTTCGCGATCACTACACATTATAATAAAACAAGGTTTAACCAATTATTAATTGCGATTTAATCCGGTTAAACCCTGTTTTATTATAATATTTACTTGGCAGAACCCTTGTTATTTCCATAAACTCGTGTCTGCACTTTAATTTTCATTACAATGTAGGGTAGTACAAAAAGTTTGTGTTTATAAGACATCCGGTAGATGGTTCTAAAATAAATGGCGTAGGATAGATAATAGTAGGATAAGCTTACTGACTTATCTTTAGAGGTATTTGCTCTTGAGGTCAGTCAAATCAAGTAATAATCCTTCAATAAGCGGTAACAGTACATGAGTACAATCAAGCGCATATAAATGGTCAAAAAACCAGTATAAGCAGAGCCAGTGTTGTAATGAAACTTACGTACTAAGCTAGTTCCGCTTATAGTAGTTCATCGTCCGAGCCTTTTCCCAATTATAATGGGGTCGCTTACCAGTCTAGCCAGATGCAGCTGAACATCAGTATTTTACACGGAGCCACTGCCATCAGACCCCCGCAACCCAGTTACTGGGTAATACCGACATTCGGAGGTTAGACCAGTTGACAGACTTCCATGCTTCTGACTACCCGTAACGACTGCCGCATTCGTATACAGCGACCGACAGCTTAAAGTGTTCTCCGAAGCACGGAGATGTGTAACGAAAACGGTCACCCGTCCACAGACTGACCGCGGTAAGTGCAGCTTAAACTTAAGGTTAAAAGTGTACCAAACCGAATATTCGGCAGGATTTGGCACGCCTTATCATTTCAGCCGAAAGACGTCCAATACTGGACATAGGCCTCCCCCAATTAAGGGGGGATATGCCATAATCGCCACGCTTGGCAGGCGGGTTGGCGATCGCAGTTGGTTGGTTAAATACTCAGAGAACGCTGCTGCCCATCCTCTGGTGAATCCCTTAGTCGCCTTTTACGACACCCATGAGAAGAGATAAGGGTGGTGCTATTCTTTAAGTCCGGCACCAAGTGCATTGCAAAAGTTCAATTCTGTGCTTGTCGAATGCATTGAAGCATGAAGCGCACGCCCCTTCCGCCCGCTGACGCCACCGCTACTCCCGGACTGTTATTTCGTCCTCTAATTAGCGACAAAACAACATCAAAACAGTGATTGTGTGATGTGCGTTTGTTTTTCTGTGCAAAATATTAAAACTGTGTGTAGCTTTTTAGCTAGGCAGAATAAATTATTAGACACAGTTGATATGGATACAATTTAGTAATGGTATTACTTCATACAAGCATGGAAGCAACTTTATTAAGCAAAATTATTCGATAGGATGTTTGGCATTTCTGCCGAATAATCGGCCAAATACTTATGTTCGGTAAACCTGCCGAATACCGAACATAAAACGAATATTTGACCCATCACTAATTCAAACCCAGATTTTGATCAATTTTCTGATGAATGCGAGGTGTTACCATAAGAAAAAAGAAGACTAGAAGCGAAACTCGCGCCCCAAACGCGCTCAAATCCACGATAATAGCCTACCGTCTAGCGTACCTTTAAAGGTATCGGACAGTCGGGGCTTGCATCGCCTCACGCTTGCACGCGCGTGCCGTCAGATGCGGTCATAGCGCCGAAGTATGTCGATGTATTTTGGTGTAAGATTAACTCAAATACATAACCTCCTCTTTTTTGAAGTCGGTTAAAAACAACTCCAGACCTTAGTTTCTTTAGTTTACCCGAAAATTGGGAAAAGTAAGTGATATTTGCACAATTACATATTTTTTTACTTTCTTATATAGTTAGGTATCTACTATTTTCTAGATTCTCCTGTTCATTTATATTATTTTTCTTGTTCGTAAGGCAAACTTATAAATAATTACTACTGTACCTACCTATCTAATTAAATGTAGTTAATCTGAGAATGTAGGTATGTGTGCTGTGTATACGTCGCAGTAAGATAAGTAAAATCTATATAATTATACTGTTATATTACTAGACACGGGCAGTGTTATAGTTATATCCTTAGTAAGATAGTAATGAAATGATTTCATACAACATCTTGCGGCATCTGACTATATCATATCATAGGGCTATAATTATAATAGGTATGTCTTTAACTATCATACTGCAACAATCTCAAATAGCTATGGAGGTGAGTTATTAAATCATGTTATAACAACTATCAAGTAGGTAGAACCTATGTAATGGAAGGGTACATGGTGTATGTTTACCACCTAATTTACATTGTGGAATGCAAATAAATAATATGAATATGAATATGAATAAATATTTAGCAGCTAACAGCCCTGGCAGCCCGCGCGGACGACAGAGGGACGTTGCGAGCTGAAGGGGGAAGTAGGTATTTATAAGGCGGCATTTGGGGCCGGTATAAAAGAGATTCTCTTCTATACTAGTATTATTGTCTATTCTTATGGTGTTACTAATGTTTGAAGTAGGTATTGTGAGAAGAATGTTGAAATGTCCTTTACCAGGCCCCTCAGAAAGTATTGCGAAAAAAAGTTTTTATATATGGGAGACTGGCCAGTTATAATGTTTTTCGAAAATATGATTATTTATAAGTAAAAATAAGTAAGTTCCAATTTCAAAATTTCCCTCCACATTTTTTGCGAGTTAATTCAAAGTATTGTGTCTCACTGAAATATGGATCTGCGCCGGGAACATTTTAGAGCTATGATTTTATACGATTTCAAGTGTCGCCTGAAACCGGATGAATCGTACGATAGACTTCAAATGGCATTCATGGATGAAGGCCCTTCCAAGGCAACCGTGTATCGTTGGTATAACGAATTCAAGCGCGGTCGACCAACTTTGGGGGATGACGAAAGAAGCGGTCGCCCTTTGACGGCTGTTACCGAAGAAAACGTGCTAGCAGTGAAAAATTTAATCCAAGACAATAGGCGAATTACATATCAGGAGATTCAACACATATTGAAGATTGGATCGGGAAGCGTTCACGAGATTCTACACAGCCATCTTCGCGTGAGGAGGATAGTATCACGCTGGGTGCCGCACAACCTCACCGATGCTCAGAAGCAGGCCCGGGTGGAATGGTGCCGTGATATGCTTAACAAATTTGAAGCAGGCTCGTCTCGGCGTGTTTACGACATCGTTACAGGTGATGAGTCCTGGATTTATCAATACGACCCAGAAACCAAGCGCCAGTCGACTGTTTGGGTGTTTCAAAATGAGCCAACGCCTACCAAAGTGAAGCGATCTAGAAGCGGGGGTAAGATTTTGATCGCTAGCTTTTTTAATTTGACTGGCCACTTGGTATCAATTCCCTTACGGGATCAAAGAAGCATTAATGCCGAATGGTATACTACCAAATGTTTGCCAGAAGTTTTCTCTGTTATAAGCAACAAGCGACCAAACACAGGGCTCCGCGGGCTACTGCTCCACCACGACAATGCACCTGCGCACACCGCACTCAAAACGAGGGACTTCCTGGACAGCACGCCAGTCAAACTCCTGGGTCACCCTCCTTACAGCCCTGATCTAGCACCGTGTGATTTCTTTTTATTCCCAAAAATAAAAAATCAGCTCAAAGGGATACAATTTTCGTCGCCGGAAGATGCGCTGGCTGCGTTCGAGCAGGCTGTAAACGAGGTGTCTGCGGCGGACTGGAAAAAGTGTTTTGAAAACTGGTTTAGGCGCATGAATCTTTGTATAGAGGCTGGTGGAAAGTACTTTGAAAAGATTTGATAAAAATATATGTACGTATAGAACAATTTTTTTTAGTTTCGCAAAACTTTCTGAGTGTCCCACGTATTTATTGTTATTTGTATCTGCTTAAATATTGTTATTGGTTTCGGCCGTTCTATTTTAAATCATCATCATCATCATCATCATTTCAGCCGAAAGACGTCCACTGCTGGACATAGGCCTCCCCCAAGCATCGCCACAACGACCGGTCCTGTGCCTTCCGCAGCCAGCGGATTCCCGCGACCTTCACCAGGTCGTCGGTCCACCTTGTGGGGGGCCTACCCACGCTGCGCCTTCCAGTACGCGGTCGCCACTCCAGAACTTTACTGCCCCATCGGCCATCCGTTCTGCGAGCAATGTGCCCCGCCCACTGCCACTTAAGTTTGGCAATTCTTCGGGCTATGTCGGTTACTTTCGTTCTCCTGCGAATCTCCTCATTTCTGATTCGATCACGCAGGGACATTCCGAGCATAGCCCTCTCCATTGCCCTTTGAGTGACTTTGAGTCTTCTTATCAGGCCCATTGTGAGCGACCACGTTTCAGTACCGTAAGTAATTACTGGCAACACACACACTATTTTAAATAGTAATAAATAAAATACAAAAAAAAATGATATAATAAAATTGCCTGACTGCCTCGTTGGTCTAGTCGTTGCAAGCGCGACAGCTGAGCGTGGGGTCCTGGGTTCGATTCCCGGGTCGGGCAAAATGTTATTGGGTTTTTGCATTAGGAAATTCTCTGTAGCAGCCCGGAGTCTGGATTTGTGCCCGGTTAGTGGCAATAGGCTCGCCCCCTATTACATGGGACTATAACATAGCTGACGAAATGTGGGTGTAGTATTACACCTCTGCCTACCCCTTCGGGGAAATACAGGCGTGATGTTATGTTATGTGTTATTATAGTGACATGGGTACATGTAAACTTGACCTTATAAAACGTCTTCCTTAAAACAAACTCCGCTAACCTTCACCCCACTCCATAAACGGCCACCTGTCTAGTCATGTAGTAGGTAATAGCTTTTCGTGTTACTTCAAGCGAAACCAGTGTCAAAGCATGACTCAGATTCTCTTAAAGCGGTACAAAGTTTTTTGTATAAAATGTTCAATTGCAAAGCTAATGATCAAAATTAAATTTTCCGGTGATTACGTTGAGTATTTGTGTGTGCATTTTATTAGGAGACTTTGAGAAAGATTTTTATGAACCCTACATAGGTTTAAAGAATTTTATTTCTCATAAGAACAAACAGTTCCCTTATAATGAGATACAAAAGTACTTACAACTAAATTATATAATTTTAGCCTCTAGAGCGTTGGAAATGTTAGTGTGCATACATAATTCTTTAGCTTAGCTTTGAACACATTCATGTTATCACATTCTTTTAGATCCTCTGGTAAACTATTGAACAGCTGTGCTCCTTCATACGATAACGTTTTCTTGCCGTAATTAGTCCGTGGTTTCATTAATTGGAGTTCATTTTTTTTCCTTAGGTTGTGTGTTATTGTTTTTTTATGTAGCTGTATGTTCGATTGGATGGAATTAGTGGTGATATTTTTAACAAGAATGCAAGTGTAATATGTGTAAAGTTGTGTCAGATTCATCATTTTGGTTTTTTCATAAATTATTTTTACATACGGTCCAAAGACGATTTTATTTTGTTTTATTTGTCCTGTTTCAGTATAGGCTATAGTTTTGAAATGACCTCCCTGAGGTTCTATGTTTCCAAATTTGATTTAGTGTCATAACACATAACTGCGATGCGACGTCGGATAACATAATAATAACTAAAAAATATGAAGTTGAAATCAATCAATCAACTCAGCCTATCGCAGTCCACTGCTGGACATAGGCCTCTCCCAAATTGCGCCACAACACTCGGTCCTCTTCCTTCCGCATCCAGTCCCTCCCAGCTACTTTCATCATTTCATATTTTTGTATTGTGTGTTTGCCTTCTCTATCGCATTGGGCTAGCCTGTAATTATAGATGTAAGTTGTGATAAAAAAATAAAAAATTAGGTCGTCAGTCGACCCGACTGGGGGCCTACACTGCGTCTGCGTCTCCACTCAAGGACTCGTCTGCTCCAACGGCCATCGGTCCTTCGACAGACATGGCCAGCCCACTGCCACTTCAGCTTACTAATCCATGCTTACCTATCCTATCACTTTGATGACATAATAATGACTAAAAAATATAACGTTAAAATATTTAGTGTTCATTCCGCCAAAAAGCGGCGGCGAAGGCAGTTTTTTTGGGCAAAATTAACACTAAATAATTTAGCTTCATATTTTGTGCGTTATGGATTTCCGGAAGGTAACATACATACATACATATTATCACGCCTGTTTCCCATTGGGGTAGGCAGAGACTATGGATTTCCACCTGCTACGATCCTGACACACCTCTTTCGCTTCATCTACGTCCATTAACCTCGTCATGCATGCTCGTCGGTTTAGAGAACTCTTAACCTGGCATTTTTTGAGAACATTCGCGATTTCCGGAAAGTAACGTCTGATTCCATGATTAATAATAATAATTATTTTTTAAATAGGACATTGATGTGTGTTCTGGATTCACTGTTTGATAGCTATTTTGAGAGCAGTGAAGATCTCGCCGATACGCACTCAATTTTGTACTGCGCGGCTGTTGCGGCTTGTCCTATAGCTAATGTTAAATTTCATAGCAGCAAACCAGCTACACTACCAGCCATACCAGCTTGGCAGTGCAGGATCAGACGGCGTATCGACGAGACCAGGGCGCTCATCGGTAAGCTAATCTGCTTCAGAGAGGGCAATACCCGACCAAGAGATGCGTTTTGTGAGGCGGGCGTTTCTGGGGACTGGTATCAGTCCTCGATAGTATATGTCTCGCACCACAGAGCGCATCGACTTCCTGAAGCAGAAGGCATGGGCGAACCGTATTCGTAGGTACAAAATTCGGTCTGAGCGGTATACCCTGAATCGCAAGTTTCAATGCGACCAAAGGTGGGTCTATAGGACCTGGGAGCGCCCTGACCAGGATGGGAGTGATGAGCGCCTACCGGATGATGAGGCCATGAGTTCTTTCTGGCGCAGCATCTGGTCGGTGACTATCACTCACGTCGAAGGTGACTGGACGCGGGAGGTTGAGCACGCATGTGAACAAATACCTGAAATGGGGACAATTGTGATCAGTCCCCAAGACGTAGCCGGTGCAGCCCGTCTATTACCTAACTGGAAATCTCCAGGGCCGGATGGGCTGCACAACTTTTGGATCAAATGGCTGCGCAGTTCACATGCTTGCTTAGCTTCCCAGTTTCGGTCGTCCTTGGAGTCTGGATCGCTCCCACAGTTCCTTACGACAGGAGTTACCCACCTGCTCCATAAATCTGGTAGTGCTGCGGAACCCAAAAATTATAGACCGATCACATGTTTACCGACGGTCTATAAACTTCTTACATCCATTTTGAGAGCTAAAATTACTACTCATATTGAAAATAACTCTATTATGTCTGCCTCTCAAAATGAATGTAGGAATGGTTCCCGTGGCACTAAGGAGCTACTCCTTATTGATATGGCCATTAGGCAGCAGGTTCGTCGTTCTAAAAAGAATCTGTCGACATGCTGGATAGACTACAAGAAGGCATACGACTCTGTGCCACATACATGGCTCATGAGGGTGCTGGAACTGTATAAAATAAATACAGTGCTACGCACCTTCTTGTTGTCATGTATGGGGCAATGGAGAACTATCCTTCGCTATCCAGGGTATCGACAGATTTTAGGGAGCGGTGAACCAATCAGGATCGAGCGGGGAATATTTCAGGGCGATAGTTCGAGCCCGCTTTGATTTTGTTTAGCTCTGAATCCCCTTAGCACATTGCTAGAAGGTTCGGGGCTAGGCTATCAGCTGCGGAGAGGAGGTCAGGTGGTATCCCACCTCCTTTACATGGATGACCTGAAACTCTTTGCCCCCAGCAGGTTGCGACTAGTAGAGTTACTGAAGGTAACTGAAACTTTCAGTAATTCTATTAGAATGGAATTTGGTGTGGACAAATGTGCGGACATGCATGTGAGACGAGGTGGGATTGTGGATTCTGAGGGTCTACAACTCTTGGATTCCACAAACCTTAGGTCACTCTCCGCAGCAGATACCTACAAATACCTGGGTATGTCGGAGGCGTTCGGCATCAACGAGGCCGACATGAGGCAATCGTTGCAGGAGCGCTTCTTTGGCCGCCTGAGGAAAGCCTTAAAAAGCCTTCTTTCAGGCGGAAACAACGTGCGTGCCTTCAACGGTTGGGTCATGCCGGTCCTGATGTACTCCTTCGGCATACTCAAGTGGACTCAAACCGAGCTCGACGCCCTGGATCGGAAAGTCCGCACACTGCTGACCGCAAATCGGATGCATCACCCACGATCATCAGTGATGAGACTGTACATCCCGCGGAAGTGTGGGGGTCGAGGCCTCTTAAATGCTAAGACCCTCCACAACCGTGAGGTGTGCAGTCTGAGAGAATACTTTCTTCACGTAGACGTGGGTATGCACCGAGAAGTGGGCGCAGTAGACAAAGGACTCACTCCGCTCTCCTTGGCTAACGAGAATTGGCGCAAACCTGCCGTACTCAGTACTAGCGACCGCAGGGAGGTATGGCCTAGCAAGGAGCTTCACGGACGGTTTTACCGGGCCCTCCATGGGCCTGACGTAGACTTCTGAGCGTCCGTGTCTTGGCTACGGTTCTGTGACCTATTTGGGGAAACCGAAGGTTTTTTCTGTGCAATTATGGACGAAGTTATCATGACGAATAACTACCGAAAGTATATTGTGAAGGACGGGACGGTTGACATATGTCGGGTATGCCACTGTCCAGGAGAGTCACTCAGGCACATTATTTTCGGGTGTTCTCGTCTGGCTAACGGCGAATACATGCACAGGCATAACCAAGTGGCCAAGATTATTCATCAGCAGCTTGCTTTGCAATATAACCTTGTGGAGTCGGAGGTACCGTACGGCGTAGGTATGCGCCCGACCCAGTTCTCGAGAATGACCATATCACGTTGTACTGGGATCGATCTATCATCACTGATAGGACAATTTTACACAATAAGCCTGATATAGTGGTGATAGATCGATTAGAGCGTCACACAATGATTATTGATATCGCCGTTCCGCATGACGGGAATCTCGTGAAAGCTGAGACGGATAAACAAATGAGATATTTGGACTTAGCACACGAGGTTGTCGACATGTGGGACGTGGATTCGGCAATCATTGTGCCGATAGTCGTAACGGCCAATGGTCTAACAGCCAAGAGCCTCGACCAACATCTTAAGAGGCTCTCGTTAGGTGGCTGGGTCAAGGGCCAGATTCAGAAGGCGGTTCTCATCGACACGGTACGTATTGTGAGGAGGTTCCTTTCTCTGGGGCCCTAGCCGCCGGTAGCTTGGACCCTGCTCCCGATGCCGGTGGAACACTATTTTTTATATTTTTAAATGTTTTTAGGGTTCCGTACCCGAAGGGTGACAAACGGGACCCTATTACTCTCGCTACGCTGTCCGTCCGTCCGTCCGTCTGTCTGTCACAGGGCTGTATCTTTTGAACGGTAATAGGTAACCGGTTGAAATTTTCTCAGAATATGTGTTGCTATAAGGTGTATCACGACAAATACTAAAAACAAAAAAAAGTCTAAAACCAAAGGGGGTCCCCATACAAGAAACCTCAAAAAACATGCATTTTTTCAACGTTTTTGTTTTTGCTCTATCTTCAAAACCGTAATATATACCAGCGTCAAACTTGGTCAGATTATAGTGCATATTATGTAGTTTAGCAACAAATACTAAAAATAAGACAAACATAGACATATGTGGCAGTACCTGCGTAAGAAAAACATGCAAAAATTAATTTTTTCTTTTTTTTTTCTTTTTATAAAAAATATTTAAAAATGTAATTTGTAAGGTAATCACTAAATAAAGGAGATAATTATTTCTTTCATTAATCATATCCATTTGTAGAAACTCACCCTTCGATCAAGCAACAAGTCTTCGCACTCAAGTTGTTCCCTGAACCGTGTCCAAAAGTGACTCAGTGCATGGGTCAGTGGCTCTATGACTACCGTGGGAGGCGGTTTTTATGGCCATTGTTTACAAGGGGACCCCGTCAGGTGGGCTTGGGTTTACTTGTATTTGGAGTAATGAGGCAGTTGATTTTTGTGTTTTATGCTTAAGGTAGGCTTCTGTATAACGTAATAATATATTTCATCAGTTATTGTTGTTGGTTGAGTTCAGCCTATCGCAGTCCACTGCTGGACATAAGCCATTTTTTTTATAGTCATTAAGATGGAAAGTCTCATGTGATTGTAATTTCACCGGCACCCATACCCTTCACACCGAAATACAGCAATGCAAGCATCACTATTTGGCGGAGAAATAGGTACGGCGGTAGTACTACCCCGGACGAGCCTTTTTTTATGGTATAGGATGGCGAAACGAGCTAAAGGCCCACCTGATGTAAAGCGGTTACCTTTGCCCATAACAACTGCAATACCACCTAGACTGTTACCTAAATGGTACCGCAAGTCGGTTCACCAAACTGAGACATGAAGATGGAAAGTCTCATGTGATTGTAATTCATCATCATTCTGCAATCATCTGCTTCTTGCCTTAGTGTTGCGTCGCAGATGATGTAATGTTTTAATGAAGATTTTTTTAAATGTTATAATTTTTGTAATGATTATATCATACTCAATCAGTATGTTTATGCACAGTTAAAAAAAATCGAACTTGTTTCGCTCACGCCTGTTATTCTGCCTTCGTATGCTTTACTTCTGTACACTACAATTGGAAGCAACTATTCTGTTGCATTTCGAAACCGCCAAAAACAAACGCCAAAATTTTCGCGCTCGCTTCGCTCGCGCTGTTATTGTGGAATTAGCAAATAATCGCTAATCCGCGCCTCTTATGAACAACTTTTACTTTGAGACCAACCCTGAAATCGCTATAAAAAAATCAGCATCCGTACATTTCGTCGATTTATGTCATCATCATCATCATCATTTCAGCCGAAAGACGTCCACTGCTGGACATAGGCCTCCCCCAAGCATCGCCACAACGACCGGTCCTGTGTCGATTTATGTGAATACAAATATTCACTACATTTACAGCTGTTTTTTTTCGTGATTTCAGGGTTGGTCCCATAGTAAAAGTTGTTCATAATGATGAGCACAATGACCCCTTAAGAGGTTTAGTATAAACTAAGATTAAGGTTGTAGTCATTAACTCATTTTAATCAAAACAATGGATGGCTAATTGACTTTTTTTTTAATTTCCACAATCATAGAATCTAAAACAATTTCCCATGAAATAACTTCTTGTATATCATTTAAATTGTTATTGCCATTAACATACGTTTTGCATGTATGTTTGTTGCTATGTTTTTTCATAATTCACTCTTCAGAAACTGGTCAAGCGTGAACTGTATTCATGGATGGATACAATACTTTTTGTTTGATAGATAAATAGGTTTTCTATGAAGATTTGTATGAGGAACTTGTATTTTTCTCACGGTGTTTCTTTGTTTGTTAAATGCATTACTGTTTTTATGATTTCCTGACATTATGAACTATGTTTAATACAAATCGGTGTCGCCTGAATAATGAGACTGTTTTATCATATTAACCAATTGGTCAGTTTTAGTTTGTCTATTGACAAACTAAAATATATAGACGCAAACAATCATAATAAAGCCAACAAAACGGTGCTCCTCAATGTATAAACCAGCGCTCATGCACACACATGCACCTCAAACCATGCTCACCGCTCCCAGTACACATGTCGCTGCATCGTCCAGTACAGTACCTACGCGTAATATAACTGTGCCGCTCTGATACCAGGCTTTGCGAAGGGCCGCGGGGCCAGGGCGGTTTTTTTTTCATTCTTCCCTCATAAATCCTAATAATGTCAAAAGTTTTTTCATAAAACTTGCAGCACGATCAATTACTACGCAACCCTGTAGTTTAAACAGCCGTTAGGATATCATATTAATATACCCATAATGTAGCTTTATATTAAATATCTTTGTTTATTTTTATAATAAAATTTCAAGGAGATTTTTAAAGTTTATTTTATGATATGAGAACACACAAATTATTAAAAATATTGTGTTGAAGTGGTTTATTATTGAGTGGATTTGAGTGTTTGAAATTTTTTATATTTTTGCATTTTTGTCATAACAATAAAAAATAAAACTGTGAGTTTCGACCAATTTCTACGTCACTTTTGAAGAACAAAAACGATGACATCTCGTTGAAACATGTTCGTCTGAAACAATTTGAGTGAAGAAAACTAAAAAAACATTTTTTTAATAAAAATTTTAAAATTGCTTAAACCAAAATGAATTTATGTTAAAAGTTAAAAACATAAACTCGAGTAAAAGACAACCCTAACTAGCAGTGAACACTGAATCAACGAACGGCTTTTTAAAACAGTTTTTTGACAAGAAACGAATTAACTGTTTTCTATTGCTGAAAAAGCAGTTTGAAAAAAATGTACTTATGCATTTCACAAAGTAACAGGTTAAAAAAACTTATGCATTGAGAAATGAATTGTTTCAAAAAACCAACTCAATTTTATTTCAATATGAATAACGTTCATTAATCATCATCATCATCATCATTTCAGCCAAAAGACGTCCACTGCTGGACATAGGCCTCCCCCAAAAAGCGGGGATATGCCATAATCGCCACGCTTGGCAGGCGGGTTGGCGATCGCAGTTGGTTAGTTAAAAACTCAGAGAACGTTGCTCCCATAGTAAATGTTGTATGTTATGATGAGTAGATTCACCACTTCAAATATTTCAGATTAATAATATAGGACCTTATATGTATATGTATACGTTCATTAACACAATTTTTTAAAATAAAACTGTTTTAAACGCCATAACGTTAATAATGAAGAAAATGGCAAATTCTGCTTTTTTCAAACATGTTAAAATTTAACAGCTTTTACAACCTGTTATTTTTATAATAACCATCTTGAGTTAAATTCATAATTATTAATATAAACGGTTTCACTCACGTTATTTCATCGGGTGTGCCCGACCAGTTGTTGTTGTTGCTACGCGGCGCGCTGTGGCCTCTAAATCCACAGTTTGGTGCGCGACGCCACCACGTGACCAGCTCATGATTAAGGGCTCCGTTCGAGCTCGAAACTGGTCGGGCACACCCGATGAAATAACGTGAATGAAACCGTTTATATTAATAACCTGTTATTATTGTGAAAGAAATGGTTACATTACATTGACACGAAAACCATCAATGACTCATCGCTAGCCCTAACCCAATATCAATCCTCTACCCTACATAGACATCAAATTGAGAAACATCTTATTAAACTCGGTTCTAGCTTTGATTCCCGACAGACAAACCAATTATTTACAAGTACCGCATTCCTTTGAAAAGGAAGCGACATAAATGAGTGTTTTAACGTTTTAACTAGGAGATCACTTCCCGCCATATTATGGTAGGAATTTAAGTGTATACTGATTCCATGGCTGCCGTTACGGTGTTTATATTTCCTGTATTTTACTTTATGTGTGCGTAATGAAACATGTGATTGGGTTTCGCTTTGACTCATAAGTCCTAACATGTAATATCAGATCTGCCCACTGTCCCACTAGACACGGCCTCTTCTCAAAATAAGAAGGGTTCAGGTCAACAGCGTTCCCAGAAGTATCATTTCTGGCATGACGTTGCGCTTTTAAGGGCTAAAGTCGGATGTCGCGCGGGACACAAAAAACATGCTTTTTAGGGTTCCGTACCCGAAGGGTGCCAAACGGGACCCTATTACTCTCGCTACGCTGTCCGTCCGTCCGTCCGTCCGTCCATCCGTCCGTCTGTCTGTCACAGGGCTGTATCTTTTAAAAGGTAATAGGTAACCGGTTGAAATTTTCTCAGAATATGTGTTGCTATGAGGTGTATCACGACAAATACTAAAAACAAAAAAAAGTCTAAAACCAAACCCCATACAAGAAACCTCAAAAAACATGCATAGTTTTCAACGTTTTTGTTCCTGCTCTATCTTCAAAACGGTAATATATACAAGCGTCAAACTTGGTCAGATTATAGTGCATATTATGTAGTTTAGAAACAAATACTAAAAATTAGACAAACATAGATATATGTGGCGGTATTTGCGTAAGAAATACATGCAAAAATTCATATTTCGCGCACTGTGCGTTGATGTCTTTTGATAAACTCTCGTAAATTAAATCAGTTTTTATGGGGTATCAGGTCTTTGAGAGGTACGGAACCCTTACTGTGCGAGTCTGACTCGCACTTGGCCGGTTTTTATAATTCATCGATGATTATTTCACTCCCATCGTTATTATTAAGTTAAGCTCACATAATTCACCCCCAAGACACATCTTGTGAGTGACTATAATATTAGCAGTTTTTGATTCGATACTTATTACAAAATATTACTTGATTACTCTATTTTTAGGGTTCCATACCAGCATACCTTAAAAAGAAAAAACGCAACCCTTATAGGATCTTTATAGGATCTCAAGTCTGTTTGTCCATCTGTCACAGCTTATTTTTTCCGAATCTACTGGTTGTACATAATACATAGAGTTTGAAGACCTAATCACGAAACAGAAATTAATAAATTTTGGGGTATAAATTAGAAAGTAAAAAAAAAATTGTAGTGATGTATCAAAGGACAGATTTGTAACAGATGAAAATGGAGGAGGTTCTCAAGACGACGCATTTTTTAAAATACATAGTTGAAAAGAAAATATACGAAAATCGAGCACCCCCCATCCCTTATCATTTTCCACCTTATCTCCGAAACTACTGAGTCTAAAGTTTTGAATAAAATAGAGAATAATAATATACTTCATGTGTAGCATTTGTTTTTTAGTAACTGTTATCAAGAAACGACCCAATTACGGTGTATTAAAACTACAATTGCAGTGTTAAAAAACAATACAACAGACACTTTCTTTCATACACCTACACTTCCAATATTGGCTACCCCTCACGTCGTTGATTCAAAAACCACATTTGAAACTTTACAAAAAACATAGCTACTACCAACTGATCTTTTCTTAATCCCCTTACTAAAAAAGCAAACTTATCGCTGTAATTCACATACATTGCGGGTTTTATACAACATAGTTTACTTTAAGGTGGTAGAGAAGAGGGAATGTATTGTAAGATTATTTTAAAGTCGAAGGAATACAGACGTTATGTGTCGAACATACCCAAAGGAACAGGTGGCGGCGTACAGTGTAGGCCGTAGAAATTGAGACGATGTGAAAATGTATTTTGAAATAATATCTTATTTTAAAGGCTTTTTATTTAGTTTTTTAGTTATTATGTTCGGTATTTATGTCAATCAAGTATATTTAAATAGGTCTTTATGCCCAAATACAAAAGTACAAAATTAAATCATACAAAAAGGCGCGCGTTTTTTAGTCATATATAATAAATTGATATAAAATAAAAATAGTTGTATAATTAAGAAAAAAATCCGTATGTCACCATCGCTTAACATCAGGTGAGGTGGCGGTCAAACGCAAGCCCATTTAATAATAATAATAAAAAAAAAAATTACATTATTAAGTTTTTTTTTTTAATATTTTTAATATTATAAACGAATTTATTTACCTTCTAGTTTCATCAGTTGTAGCTATTTGTATTTAAAAAGATACTTCAAATATCTCAATCTCGTATATTTAATAAAAAACATTTTTTCCCCCAACATTATTTCCACATTTCCGTCTCCCATTTCCCATTTTAAGCTCGAAATTCTCTCAACCCATACACAAAAGGCCAAAAAACCCCTTTCTCAAACGAGATTTTTGTCACCAACAATTAAAAAGTCATTTATTTGGCGTAGCGTGAATTTGATTAATTGCCAAAAAGGTTAGCGCGTGTGTTCACCGAATTAATATGTTCATTAATTTATAATGCAGACTACAAACAGCTTCTGATTTACATTTAAATGGAATTCGATTTAATAAGTAATCAGAAAAAGCCTTTTGCTGCAGTTTCGTTATTTTGATAAGATAATAATAATAATATGGGATGGGATCAGTTGAGTTTTTAAACGCCTTCTCCTCTTTAATTTTAGAAAAACGAGGTATTGTAACATAACATAACATCACGCCTGTATTTCCCCGAAGGGGTATGCAGAGGTGTATAGTACACCCACATTTCGCCAGTTATGTTGTAAGTCCCATGTAATAGGGGGCGAGCCTATTGCCATTAACCGGGCACAAATCCAGACTCCGGGCTGCTACTGAGAATTTCCTAATGATAAAACCCAATAACACTTTGCCCGACCCGGGAATCGAACCTAGGACCTCACGCTCAGCAGTCGCGCTTGCAACCACTAGACCAGCGACAACGTGTTGTCGCTGCACTAGACCAACGAGGCGAGTGGTATTGTAGGTGTTTTTAAATTTAGTACTGATTTCCTACTTGGACTTCATCATCTCAGCCAATTGCAGTCCACTGCGGGACATAGGCCTCTCCCAAGTTGCGTCACAATACTCGGTCTTCTGCCTTCCGCATCCAGTCCCCCCCAGCCACATTCTTGTCATCGGCGTCGGTTCACCTAGCGGGGAGGCGCCCTACGCTACGTTTGCCGATTCGCGGTCTCCAAGGACTCGTCCGCTCCAGCAGCCATTGGTACTTCGACAGACATGGCCAGCCCACTGCCACTTCAGCTTACTGATCCTACAAGCTATTTCGGTCACTCCGGTTCTTCTCCGGATAATCTGTTACGGATTTTATGCTTCAAAGAAACTCCAAGCATAGCTCGCTTCATAGCTTGCTGAGCGACTTTGAATTTGTGGACTAGCCCAACTGTCAGTGTCCACGTCTACTTGGACTTATCTTCTTAGTATTCCTAGAGATTACTACATTCTTCTTCTTCTTCTTCGTGTCGATGATTCGAGTTTATTATATAATTTTGGACCAAAATGTAGCCACGTCTACAGCACTCTCAGTAGCCTCGCATAGGTCTTTGATTGTGCAGGTGGAATTGCACAGTGAGCAGGTTAAGAGGTGAGGCATCGTCTGTGGGTTGACTCCACAGTCACATTGTGACTCGTCTGTGTATCCCCATCTAACTAAATTTGACCTGCAGCGGCCCATCTGGCTTCGGAGTCGATTCAAGGTTTTCCAGATGGGCCATGGTAGTTGGTGGCCTGCTGGGAGCTCTTCTGCAGGCCCAATGTAGTCAGAAGGGGGAGGGTGTCTTTGTTGCCACAGTTCCTCTCGTGCCTTATTGGGGCTGCTGCCTGTTAATGGTTGTGTTACCTTTAGAAAGCTTTTGCGGCTCTTTAATCTACATCTTGCTTTCCCGATGCCATAGAGAGGATGTCTAAAATCGGTCTCCTGTTTAGATTTTTCAATGGAGCAGGCAATTTCTCTTCTGACTGCCGGAGGGGCTATACCTGCAAGGGGATATAGTGCAGCGAGTGGTGTAGGTTTAAGGCAGCCAGTTATTATTCTACACGTTTCATTAAGGGCTGTATCTACCTCTCGGGCATGTATGGATCGATGCCACACAGGGCATGCAAATTCACCAGCCGAGAAGCAAAGAGCCAAGCCAGATGTCCGGAGTACAGAGGGGGAGGCGCCCCAGGTAGTGGATGTTAAGCGACGCACCAAGTTGTTTCGAGAGCTGACTTTGAGTTTTGTTTTGACACAGTGTCTCTTATAGGTCAGTGATCGGTCTAGTGTTGCTCCTAGGTAAACAGGATTGTCACTGTGCTCAATGTCAACACCACGCCATGTTATATTTAACAACGTTTGTATTAAATCGCTTTCAGTCTTGTCTCTCTTTTCGGTACAAATTTTGCAATCGATTTTAAACTAAACTTCAAACAGTCAAACTTTAAACAGCTCAGAACTGGATGACAATGCAATATTAACTAGTTTCTGCATTAAAAACTACGTACTGTAATAATAGTAGTTTATGAAACCGTTGCATAACAGGGGTTATTAAAACACGAGTGTGTGTTTAAAAACCGAGCCGTAGGCGAGGTTTTTAATAGCATCACACGAGTGTTTTAATACCTAGTTATGTCAGTTTCATACACTATTTTATCTAAACTCATACAATTTTAAATAAAATCAACTCGGCCTATCGCAGTCCACTGCTGGGCATAGGCCTCTCCCAAGTTGCGCCACAACGCTCGGTCATTTACGTTGCTGCATCTAAAAAATCAGGCGGGGTCTATTCTCCTCAGTTCAGTATCACTGCTGTAGTCAGATATTTTTGCCCAGAATAAAACTTTAGACATACAAAACCATAATAATAAAGTACTAAATACGTAACGTAATAAATACGTAACAATTACAATAAATTTACAAGTAACGATGACCAAATCCAGTAGGTCATGGCGCGCGGCCGCGCACGCGCCCTCGTGCGCGCCTACACAGATAGTAAAATATAGTCTGGCGGAAACATTATAATCGGAACTAATTTTCTATCCTTGTCAGGATTCCGTCAATCTCTGTTTTATCATACAAAAAATGTGCCTGTAAACACTTAAATATAATTAAAAGCAATATGACAATCCAAACTTCTGTTAAAAACGCGATTTTAAACGATACATTTTTTCAATGTATGACTAGTGGCGCCACCCTGAATTTTGTGTACTCGTTGGTGCAAACTGTACGACTGCTAAAAAAAAGGTTTGAAAACTCCTCGGTTGGGTCGAAGTGACATTAAAAACTCCTTAGTTGGGCTGAAGTGTGCGGTTATGGAAAAAAAATTAAATTACCGCATTGTTTTGTTCAGCAAACTGTATCTTAATGAAACTTTTTAAATTCATTACAGTTGCATGTGCGTAAAGTATTTCATTATGACATTACTTTCGAGTTTATAATTAGAAATTTACGATACGAGTGTAGATAATAGTAGTTTATGAAACTGTTGCATAATAGGGGTTATTAAAACACGAGTGTGAGTTTAAAAACCGAGCCGTAGGCGAGGTTTTTAATAGTATCACACGAGTGTTTTAATACCTAATTATGTCAGTTTCATACACTATTTTATCTACACTCATACAATTTTAAATAAAATACCAAAGTCAAAATCTTGGTAACATTGTCGTTGTTTTTCTTGATTTCTCTGGTAAAACATTGTTCGTAATTTACGTTGCTGCATCCAGAAATTCAGGCGGGGTCATATTCTCCTCAGTTCAGTATCACTGCTGTAGTCAGATATTTTTGCCCAGAGTAAAACTTTCGACATACAAAACCATAATAATAACGTAAACAATAACAATAAATTTACAAGTTAGGGTGACCAAATCCAGTAGACCGTGGCGCGCGGCCGCGCACGCGCGCTGGTGCGCGCCTTCACAGATAATAAAATATGGTCTGGCGAAAACATTATAATCGGAACTAATTTTCTATCCTTGTCAGGATTCCGGCAATCTCTGTTTTATCATACAAAAAATATGCCTGTAAACACTTAAATATAATTAAAAGCAATATGACAATCAAAAGTTCTGCCAAAAACGCGATTTTAAACGATAAAAATTTTCAACGTATGACAAGTGGCGCCACCCTGAATTTTGTGTATTCATTGGTGCCAAACTGTACGACTGCTAAAAAAAAGTTTGAAAACTCCTTGGTTAGGTCGAAGTGGCATTAAAAACTTCTTAGTTGGGCTGAAGTGTGCGGTTATGGAAAAAAAATTAAATTACCGCATTGTTTTGTTCAGCAAACTGTATCGTAATGAAACTTTTTAAATTCATTACAGGTGCATGTGCGTAAAGTATGTCATTATGACATTACTTTCGAGTTCATAATTCAAATTTTACGATACGAGTGTAGATAAAAAATATTATTTAATAGCAACTGAAATAATGTATTTTTAAATAATTTCATAGTCAGTTTACTAATATTCTGGGGTAAATGATTTAATATTTTATTGTAATTTTTTATGTTTTTTGTACATTTTATACTCGCGCAGATAAAGAATGGGATTGAAAATGGCGGAACTCCAGTTGTTCTATGTGCCTCTCGCTCACATAATACCGTGCTTGTGAGCGAGAGGTAAACACAAATGCCACCATTTCTAATCCATCTTCATTCTTTCTTTGTCTTCGTGAGTAGTATATTCCTTTATTTCAATTACAATCACATGAGACTTTCCATCTTCATATCTCAGTTTGGCGAACCGACTTGCGGTACCATTTAGACAACTTCCTAGGTGGTATTGCAGTTATTATGGTCAAAGGTAACCGCTTAACATCAGGTGGGCCTTTAGCTCGTTTCGCCATCCTATACTATTAAAAAAAACTCGCATAAAGTGAGCTCCTCATTTTGACCGCCAGTACACATGAGTCACGTCTTGCCATTGTCGGCACCTGCGTCGCCGGCTGTTCTTTTAACTAAACCGTTGACTTTACGGCTTTGTTGTTTATAAACTGTTGTTTATTTCGGTTTTCGGATCTAAAGGAGCTTCGACGGTAGTCTCGAAATCATTCTTGAGGTGAATGAGTGACTGACACATCAACAGATCAAACAGATTGGGAGAAAGAAACTCATTCAGTTAGTGTGAATAAATGACTGATGGTTGAATCATGATTACATAAACATAGCCAGCTCATTACTGTCCTACTGTTGGACACTGGCCTCTTCCTATAATGAGAAGGATTCAGGCAGGGATTTTGGGATGCATTAAAAGAGCCTCCATGAGTGACGACATTTAATTGATCGTCCGGCGCACCCTGGGCAGTCAGCCCCGCTACCAACCTGCTGACTGGCTAATCTTTTCCTAAGCTATTATCATTATGTAGCTCATGTCGACACCATAGAAGAAGAAGAGGCCTGCAGGTTAGCAGACTGCACACACTGTCAAGAACTATATGAAGCACTCCCAGGTATGCAGGTTTCCTCACGATTTCTCTTTCACAATGTTTGTCAATAAGAAACTACGGTGAGCAAAATGCTCAAAATGCTGGTGAGCCTTTGGCCATATAAACCTTCCACATTCATCCACCAAACAACGGCTAATAATACACAATCGTTTTTCTATCCTTTTGCTGTCGATGGCGGCCTTGCGTCCGTTGGTAGAGCCTCTGTGACTGATGATTAGGATCCCCAACCCTCCTGGAATATCGGAGAGACTCCGAGGATAGTGTTCAACCTCCCGGGATGCAATCATTCCTCCAGATTTTCTAAAATGAAATTAACTGGCATTAACGAAATGGAGGGCAATGGAGAGGGCTATGCTCGAAGTGTCACTGCGTGATCGAATCAGAAATGAGGAGATTCGCAGGAGAACGAAAGTAACCGACATAGCCCGAAGAATTGCCAAACTTAAGTGGCAGTGGGCGGGGCACATTGCTCGCAGAACGGATGGCCGATGGGGCAGTAAAGTTCTGGAGTGGCGACCGCGTACTGGAAGGCGCAGCGTGGGTAGGCCCCCCACAAGTTGGACCGACGACCTGGTGAAGGTCGCGGGAATCTGCTGGATGCGGAAGGCACAGGACCGGTCGTTGTGGCGATGCTTGGGGGAGGCCTATGTCCAGCAGTGGACGTCTTTCGGCTGAAATGATGATGATGATGATGAACGAAATGGATAAATCGCAACACATCGCGTATATAATCATATTTTGCCAACGACTATACAGCCCAATAGACGCCTAATGTTGAATATAATGCGTCCAATAAATTCTGCCTGCTGAGGCGAGGTACTGCAATCCGATTGACCCTACCAAGGCGGCTATTGGCTAATCACTAATGCGGCAATTTTGACGGCTCATTTAAGTAGTTGAAACTGATTTGAAGATCTCAAGTGGCGAATAGTGCCGGTTTGCTTATATCATCACTAAAATACGCATTTATGCCAACCATGGTTCTAGCATTAAATGCAAAATAAATTAAGCCTAAAAAAATCCGCTATTAGATATGCTACAAAATACAATTTTAGTGACTCTGTGTCCAAAACAGCGCTGATGACCAAGCAAACGGTTCGCGCACTGGTGTCTTCTATTATCTTATTATTTAGATTTCTGTGGTCTTAGTCGACTATTATAGTGAGTATCGACACGAAAAGAGAAGGAGTCTACACCTATAGATGTACACACAGAAATAGATATAATGGAAAAGTGGGCAGGGCGCGCGTGTCAACACTGCACCATAGTGAAGGCATTTCAAAGCCTTTCTCAGTACGCCTTATGACTTGTTTCTGTAAATACTGTAACAAAAAACCCGCAAAAATGCCTTATTGTGCTGTTTCTAACTTCAGAAACAAACGCTGTAAAGTACATTTGAATTTTAAAAATTAATGACGTCAATATGTAAGGCGTAGTTTGTTCGCAAGTTGCCACGCTTGAATTGCAAGTAATATTGTGATTACAACCATTCTATCTCTATCTATTTTTGTGGCTGTACATATATTATGCTATTTTATTCACATATCGTTCGCTACGACCGAATTTCAGTGAATAATAATGACGTCTTTCAATGCATCGATAAACTAAAGTACACGAAGCGGAAAAATATGATTTACTTGTATTGAACTATATTTTGTGAAGTAGGTCAATTTTATTGATGTTTATGAACATTGTACAATGCAAAATTAGAGTTCTTTGAGGAAATTATTATGTGGTCCGCAGTTGCTCACTAACTTCCAGTTTCTGAAGGGTTTAATCAGCTGTCAGCTGTGGGTTTAATGATTACTGATAGATATTACTACTTTCTTTAGTTAAATTGATTTACGTTTTTGTAAAAATTTGCATGCTGTGTATTATATGGCAAAATGTGTCTTTGCACCTATTTAGAATGTAGCATCCTCTGTACCACATCTTAAGCAAATAATAGTTATTTGTTATACAAGAGTGCAAAGTTGCTTTTTAACCGCGTGCTCAATTTTGATTCCCGAGCAAGCGAAGGATTCAAAAGTTAGATAAAGATAAGTTAGATAGTGATAAAGATAACATGGTGAAAAATCTTTGCACTCGAGTGCAACACGTAACTTTTCATCCCACCTCAGCGAGGAAATGACTAAATGCAAAAAAAAACATTTACAATCACAAGATACTTTTATTTCAGTTTAGGTATTAACTACTACATTATGATAGGTAAGTATTACAGAATAATCTTTAAATTATAACAAATAATACTTAGGTATACCTAATTAAGAAAAATTGAAAGTAACGTTGCTACAGTTACTTAAGTTGAGAGTAATATTTTTGTTAGGTACTGTAATGTTGGTGTTAGTGACTTGTGTACTGTTTTTCGGTAAACTATCTATACCGATTCATCGGATTCCCTTGGCGTAAATGAGCAAAACGTTTTCTGAGAAAGTTTTGGTTCCTTTATCTAGTCGCCACATGTTAAACATATCGTCTTGTTTCAAATACTTCTCGCGTGATTGTTGAGGGAGAAAGCTCATTTGTGCATTATTAACAGTAGTCAATTCTGTTTGCGTCAAATAAACTTCCTCGTCGCTAGAACCACTCATTTTAGGGTAATAGATCTGTGCATTTTAGGTTTTTCACTTGTTTTCAAGTTTCTTGTTTTTAACCTAATATTAATAACAATATGACGTGAAAAGAAACTGGCGTGCGCAAAGCAAATAAAAAAAAAGTACACCAAGAAGGTTCCGAGTCTGAGTTTTTAACATATTAAAAAAGGTTGTATGATAAATTCGGCACCATGGAGGGAGAAGTAAATAGGTTAATTAATGATGTTTTGAATTCACAAACTTAGTGCACACGACGTTCTAAATTCAATTTACTTTATCCTCTAGGGGATAAAAACGGCTTTTGCACTCAGATATCGAAGAGCAAAAATACTCTTTCCGAGATGGGGGGATGAAAAGTTAATTTGAATTTGTCAAATCTCAAGTAAAGCTACGTGATTGGTCATCAGTATTTTGGTTGATCAATCACATCAACCAATAGCGTTGTCCAAACCACGTTTAATAGTAGGTACCAGAAAAAACCGGCTATAATCCATATGAATACAAAAAAAAACTGTAATTAATAATCAGATCACTTAAAACATATTCAATTACATAAAAACTCATTCCTACACATATCTCTTTCCTTATTTTGTTCCCTAATATTTTCTTAAACCCTCGTCTTGCTGGCCATTAATCTGTAACCTGTAACCCACGGGTTATTAAAACAACAGTGTCGGCCCGTGGGATCGTCCCACACTGGTCCGCGGAGTGTGACGGGCGGCGTAGGGTTACGGAGATAGCTGCCCGATTGTACACAGGTTGGGTCGAAAGTACCCCGTGAAGTGCTTGAATAAATTTGCGTGATTTTGTTTTTTTGTCGCTTTTGCTTTCTGTTAGCATGCCATGACATCTGAAGGGTTACTAATTTTCTTTAAGTGCATTCAAATTGCGCTTTGCTATTGGTTTACGGATGTAACGTCATTATAAGATTTAATAAATGATTGGTCAAGTCTGATGACAGGGAACTGGTCAAGCGGTTTTTATTCACTCGTTTTTGTTCATATTCGTCAAATACCTATCTATTTTGTTTTGATTAGTGAAAGCATTTGGTCATCCTGATTGATCAAATCTATAAAATATTTTAGGTAGTCAAGTTTCTTACAGGTTCTTGGTGATAAACCCACACAACCCATGAAGATTTAATTTTGGTCTGTGCGAAAAAAGTACGAGCAAGGAAAACATTTTTTTTTACAATATCTGAAATTAGAAATTGAGTAGGGAGGCTTTTATCTAGCAGAAAGACATAACAAGTTCTTAAAAAAAGATTAACTACAAGAAGAATAAACTAAATCTATCAATATTTTTCGTAATTTTATGTACCTATCGTAAAAACACAAAACCACCTATTATTTTTCTATTTAAATTATGGATTTGGCAATACTAAATCCAATATCGACAGTCAATTAGTTCGGTAAGTACTCTTAAAAAGATGACTTCAAAAAATACACATCAGAGCATAGAAATATAACAC